>CM070579.1:73026834-74276834 GCA_036346355.1 Rhipidocladum racemiflorum | reverse complement strand
TGAACGGGTTCGGTTGAGTCAATCGGCTCAAGGTCGGGTTAGTCGGACTCGAACTCGAGTCCGACTTCGGGCTTCGATCGGATGAACAAGATAAACCCACTCGCATTTTCTAGCGATTTAATAATTAAAATAATTCCCGATAATTCATTTAATTCATTTAAAAATAGCAAATGACTCGTAAAAATTCCAAAAATTCGAAAATATTTTGGATCATTTTGGACTCAAATAAAATATTTCCAACAAAATTTTATTTGCAAAATTAAATTCTTTAATTATTTCAAAATGGAATAAATTCAAATAAATTCCAAATAAATCCAAATAAATTCCAGAAAATTCCAAAAATTCACCAGAGTGCCAAATCACACATGAATTTAAGAAAAGCAAAATTTTGGGGTGTTACACTTGGGAACTTGAGGACCAGATGCGGAAGAAGTATCCTACACTCTTTGAGGATGCTGAAGGTAAAGTGTTGATTACCATTTTGCCTTCCTTTTTTTTAAGGTTCCGTAGCAAAGAGGAGTAGATTCGGGGACGAATCCTTTTAAGGAGGGGAGAATGTGATGCCTTAGAGCGTCAGAGCGATTCTAGGGTTCCTTTTCCTGGTTTTGTTTCGGGAGAGGAATGAAGGATTTGTCGGGGGATGAAATAATTGAAGTTTATCCGGCGTATTAATATTAAATTTGGAGTTGTCGGGCTAGAAACAGTGGGCCAAGGAAAACCTGGCCTGGTCGCGAATCCTCCCCACCTCTCTCTCTTTTCCCTAGTGGCCGGCCCACCATATAAAAGGGGTGTCACCCCCCCAAAAGCCCTAGGGCGCCCCCCTTCCTCCCCTAGCAGCCACACCACCCCTCCTCTTCCTCCCCTTGCGTGGTGGCTCAAGATCCACCGCGAAACGCGAAGGAGCAAGCGAGAAGCGGATCCGTGGAGGCGTGGAGGACGAGCAGATTTCCGTTTCGGGAATCGTTGCGCGTTTTTCGTGGGTTCTCAAGGGAGAACTCAAGGTAAAATTCCCAATCTTTTACCCCTGTTCTACCTAGGGATTAGGAGTGTATTAGATCTGGTGGTGAGTGATTTAGATGGATCTTGATGGGGGAGAAGGGTAGATGTTCATGTGGTGCTGTTTTTGGAAGGGGAGATTGTGCAGCGCGGATTGTTTCGCGTTTTACGTGGCATAGACGATTTTTCCTGCAAAAAACTATAACTAGAAAGTTGTAGATAACGTCGAGATATAGCTTCTGTAATTTTTTCAGAATTGTTGGGGCGTGGGTCTGAGAGTTATCGCTGTTGCAAGATGACGGACAGAATCTGGAAACAGATTTTGTCCACTGTGTTGGACGTTTGTTTAGGCATATTTAACAGTGGAATTGAAATTTGTGATCTTCATGAAAGTTGTAGATCTCGTCAATATCTACCTACTGTAATTTTTTTGTATTTTTATGATCTGTATAAAAAAAGATACGAAATTGTGAAGAGAGGGTGATGCTGTTTGACCCGGACAGATTGGGGTTTTTGGCGCTTAAGAAGGGAACGGGGATTAGGAAGCGTGTGTTCGAGTTGTGTGACCATTTGTGATGTCGCTATGTACTGAAATAATACTTGTACAGGTGGTGCCCCTTCTGGACGCAACTAGGTTCGTCATCCACGTTGGTAAAGGCAAGTGGAAGTAGCGGTCTTGCTAAACTATAACTCGCTATTTGTTTCGCCTTCAATATAAACCTTAATTGCAGCACACCTACATGGTTTAACTACTTGTTTATGAGATTACAATATCCTATCCTGCATTGTGATGTGGTTGTTTGGCTTTTGAATCATGAGTAAGAATGAAGAAAGATGTTGTTTGCAAGATGAATTGTGGAGATATTCTATCTCAATGATGTTCGCATTCTATCCATGTTATTTGATGGTATGCAAGCATGTGAATTCAGAGTGGGAAGTTATGAATGTATTTATGCATGAAGCATTAACTGCATAATCATGCATTGAAGTTTGTCGACGCCTTGGCGCGATCAAGACAGTACAACACCGTGTGTTCCCGAAAGGGCACGGTGAGGAGGATCATGGCATAAGCATGTGCACAATCATATGCATTTTACTGAGGTTGTGTGGACTCTATAATGTGGTATTGGACATGAGGAATTTGGTATGCTAGTTTTACTGTGGCTGTGTTATTCGTTAGAAGTTGTTCCGCTTGGCCGAGATTACCCAATCTCACCCCTTGTTATTTTGTTGTTTTCAGGTAGTTCTCGCGAGTCGTAAGCTTGAAGGGTGGGCTTAGTAGCACAATCAACCCTCCGGGGTCATCACGAATCACATGGACTAGTGCATTTAATAATTCATTAGCTTACTGAAATTTTATTAATTATAGACCTGTTGATGTCCTCTTTGGAGCTATTTTACGTTTATGTTTGTTTTCTGGTTGATTTAGACTTGTTATCTCTAGTATTGATGCTTTTATGTTATTCCTGTTTATAATGGTTATTATGAATCTTGTTGTCGCTTCCGTTTTGTCCTAATTTTAGGAGAGATGTCTTTTCGAAATTTTCTTGTACGACGCTTTAGATTTGTAGGGTGTTACAGCTTGGTATCGGAGCGGTCAGAGGTCCTTGAAATGTCTATTTTTAGTGTCATACTATAGGATACAACTAAAATGTGATGTGGAATAACTTAGAAACATGGCCTAGGTTTTAACTAAAATTTTGTCATAGGATAGCAACATTAAAACTTGTGTAAGTGGAATCACTAATTTAAAATTTGACACACATGGATGCACAGAGGAAATGGTATGGGTATCGTTGCCTTATGCTTAAAGGTTGAATTTAAGCTTTGTTGTTGAATGCTACTTTTGATGATGTATAATGCTATATTTATGATAGATTTGATTGAGTTGCTTCATTTGTGATAAAGTGTGGTTGTGGTGCCGAAGGGTTTCGGTCACCTTTTGTTTGTAGTGAGGTCGTGGTTTGACGGTGTGGTCGGTAGACTCACCACCGAAGAACTATTATACCCTCAGTAGGGAAAGAGTACTTATCCGTGTCTGTCGTAGATCGGGTAGTGACTGGAGTCAAATAGAAGAGGTTGGTGATGGATTCCTTCGATGTTCTTTACCGTGGCCGACTGGTCGGTTTTGGTTGGTTTTCCGGGTATGTGGTTGGTTCAAACCGAGGAAAATGCTTAGTTTTGAGCACTCGCTGATTTGTCCTTTTGGCGGTTTGTGGTTTTGTCTCCTTTGAGTGAAGACACGTAAGAAGAGTTCTACGTTGCGCGTCTTTTGGTCACAATTTTGCTTTGGCACCTGATTTATTGTGATGGACTGTCGTTGGGAGGAAATTTCTGTGGTTGTTGTTTCCCCGATTTTTTTTTTAAAAAAAGAAGGGGGTTGGAGTTTCTCTGTTGCATCAAGCTGGATGGAGCTAAGTTTGAATCTTTATCGGAAAAATTTAGTTGGACATTTGGTCTTCCCTTTTGCATCCGTCTTCCTTTGTGGAAAGTGTAGGTTTTGGATTTCTTGAAGAGTTTTGGCTACTATGATTGGACATTTGAGGGTCGAGCTCTCTTGCATTTATGTTTGGATTTTGCTTTTCTTCCTTGCCTGAAAAGAAGAATTTTTTATCGGTGTTTGTTCTTGATCTAGAACTGTTTGTTTTTTTTAATGTTTTGGATTGCCTCCTGTTTGTCAAGGGTAGGTGACCCATGACGGTGTTTAGAAATTTTATGTCTGTGTTACGTAGTATGTAACAATGTGGTTTATGGAATGATGTACTTCTAAGTTAATTTGTGAGTTGAATCAATTAAAATGTAATTGTTATCTTTAGCTTGAGATTAAATAAACTTCTACTATTGTAGATTGCTCTATAGCGATAATGATTGAATGTGTTAATGTGCATGCTTAGGATTTATTGCATTATTTTTAATGTGCCCTTGACCATGGACAATGTTTAAAGCTTTAAATCTTGATGCGTAGTTAGAACATTACGATGATGTAAACTATCGTGAAGGTAATAGAAAATTAGTGGGTTATTTAGAGACATTTTAATATAAGGTCGGTAGAACAATTTAATTGTAATGGTGGACTACCGATATTGTTAAAGAAACCATGTCGTTGTTTAAAGATGTTCTAATTTAATCGTGTTGGCTAGTGACTTTAACTTGGAAATTGATTAGAGTTGATATTTATGACGTTGCAAACTATTAGTAGATTCGAAGTATGCGATTCGCCCAATAATGCTAGTATCGATATCAATTGGGAAGACATAAGTTTTTGCCATTGCCGTAAGAGCTTTGTGATGATTTCACCTATTCAGTTCACTTTAAAAAAGGTCGAGTATGTCTTGGAGTGGCAATTTTGCTATAACCCGTGTATAGGGTAGCTAAAAAAATTAAAAAATTAAATTTAATTTAGCGTTGTTGTTATAAGAGCTTTGGATGGCTTAAATTATTCAATCTATTTTACATAGTTGGAGTATGTTGTGTAGTGACAGCTTTGTCATAGCCTATGGATAGGGTAACTAAAAGCAATGTTGTTGTATTACAAATATGCCAATAAGTGCTATTGATGACTTAGTAGTGGTTGTAACTGATTAGAATAATTGTAGAAAACCATTGTTAAAATGTTGGAAATTGTAACATGTTGTGATGGAGTGAACCAGGGATAGTTAGCATGACGCGTGATTTTGTCCTTAATAAATGTATGTTTTAAACTTCTATTTATGATTGGTGCCTTGTTGAGATAATTTTTACTTGTTGAGTCATCTTTTAGGTGAATAAATTTCCATTGTCGAGATGTTGACGCCAGCGTATGTGGTATGGAATTTATAGGTTCATCATGTCGAAGACTTGTTGAAGCAATCGCTTTCAAATTTAGAATATGATGATATAGGTTAGGTCGCTTCGTGGGGATCTTGATGAGGTAGTGTTGGTTGGATGTGTTTTTATAAGAACTGTGAACTTTATTTATAATTGTGGAAAAGGTAATAAGAGTAAGAATTTGTTGTGTAGTTGTTGTTAAATCCTGATGGGCCTTCTCAATGAGTAAATAGGGAATATTGAAATCTAAATGGTAAGGGTAGTGGAATGCTATAGATGGCGGGAGTTATGCTGAACTTATGTTTAAAAATTCATATGGATTGGTTTGTTTGTTTGATATTTGGGTTGAATACTTTCGGTCAAAGTATTCTTTGTGCTGTGTTTGAGTTTCCCTAAACTTAGAATGATTCGCCAAATGTGAGTTAATTTTGAGGCTTAAAACAAGGATAAAAGAATGATTAACCTTGAAGTAATTTGTGGAGATTTTGGAATGTTATTCTATTAAATATCGTCATTCATTCATCTTTGATAAGAAAACTAGCTTAAGTTATGAATGCGACATTTATGCTCAAGGATGTATGCTTTGACTGTGTCCGTAGTTTTCAAGGTCGAGTTATCGGTTGCATTGTTGATCAAAAGAAGTAGCTAATCCAATGTAAGATTTGGAACTTCATGATCTCGGAAATATTTGTATTTCTATTTTGGGCTAGAGTTGTGTTGTGGTGTGAGGTGTTTGGGCTTTTGTTTAAGAGACGATTCTTCAAGTTGTGACATGAATGATATTCGTGGTTGAAACAATTTTTATGTTGGGAAGTGAGTTTGGTTCCTTTTTAAGGAAAAAGAGATGGTGGTTGTGTGGAAGCATTTAATTCCTTGATCGGTTTCTTTTTACGAATGGCTCGGCCTTGGATAAAAGTGAGATGATTTGTTTTGGTAAAAGTGAAATGCATTTGCGTAAGACTTTCGCGGTATTTCTCTTTTGAATAGAGCTTCTCCCGAAGAAAATTTTTTGGTGGTTTTGGTTCTATGGAGTTCCTCTTCCAAGTTGAGTTCCGTGTATGTGAATTTCAGCCCTTTGGTTTAAAGGTGGTGATTGTCGTTCGTTGTGTTAGTGAGAATTAAGATTTCTTTTACGTTCAAGCTTGGGGGTAAGAAAATGAATGTTTATGTTATGGTTGAGTTTATTCAAGGATTGTACTCCTTGCCCTGGTCCTTGGGTGGAAGAATGTGAAGGCGAAACCTTCTTACAAGGGAAAACTAGTGTGGGTCGCTGATCGTAAGTAGTTTAAAAGTGAAGAGTAAAGGAAGGTTGTGTATGACTCAATTCAAACCTTTTTTGGAGAATTGTTTTCATTGATGTGTTCCTCGGTGGGGTTGCTTAATTTAGTAGTGGACAACTTGGAAGTTGCAGGTAATTACATTAATTTTTTGGAACTTTTATCGCTGGGTTCGAGCGAGTTTGTGTCAACCGTAGTGATTGTGTTCGGTTGATATTGTTTCTGTGGATTTACGGACCCTGATTGTAAAGTAGGCTATCTCTGTCGTTGGTAAGGGTGGATATTGGTTCTTTTTGTAAAAGATCAATCACTTGTAGGAGATAGGAGTTTGTGTTTGGGTTGATTTAGAGACTTACCTAGGGCGTTGTGTCTCACATGGTTCGCGTCGTCCAGAATGCGACGAACTATGGTAGAGGAGTTGAGATTGGAATGCGGAGTTTCGCGATCGGGTTGAAGAGAGAAGTGGGAGTTGAGATTCCAGATCGATACAAGATTCACCTAATAGGTGTCCTTTATTAGGTGAATCTGGTATCGATCTGGACCAGTTAGTGTCCAATGAAAGATTTGTGGACCAATTAGTCTGAGCGGGATGCAACTTGGGAACTTGAGGACCAGATGCGGAAGAAGTATCCTACACTCTTTGAGGATGCTGAAGGTAAAGTGTTGATTACCATTTTGCCTTCCTTTTTTTTAAGGTTCCGTAGCAAAGAGGAGTAGATTCGGGGACGAATCCTTTTAAGGAGGGGAGAATGTGATGCCTTAGAGCGTCAGAGCGATTCTAGGGTTCCTTTTCCTGGTTTTGTTTCGGGAGAGGAATGAAGGATTTGTCGGGGGATGAAATAATTGAAGTTTATCCGGCGTATTAATATTAAATTTGGAGTTGTCGGGCTAGAAAGCAATGGGCCGAGGAAAACCTGGGCCTGGCTGCGAATCCTCCCCACCTCTCTCTCTTTTCCCCTAGTGGGCCGGCCCACCATATACCCGGGGTGTCACCCCCCCCAAAAGCCCTAGGGCGCCCCCCCTTCCTCCCCTAGCAGCCACACCACCCCTCCTCTTCCTCCCCTTGCGTGGTGGCTCAAGATCCACCGCGAAACGCGAAGGAGCAAGCGAGAAGAGGATCCGTGGAGGCGTGGAGGACGAGCAGATTTCCGTTTCGGGAATCGTCGCGCGTTTTTCGTGGGTTCTCAAGGGAGAACTCAAGGTAAAATTCCCAATCTTTTACCCCTGTTCTACCTAGGGATTAGGAGTGTATTAGATCTGGTGGTGAGTGATTTAGATGGATCTTGATGGGGGAGAAGGGTAGATGTTCACGTGGTGCTGTTTTTGGAAGGGGAGATTGTGCAGCGCGGATTGTTTCGCGTTTTACGTGGCATAAACGATTTTTCCTGCAAAAAACTATAACTAGAAAGTTGTAGATAACGTCGAGATATAGCTTCTGTAATTTTTTCAGAATTTTTGGGGCGTGGGTCTGAGACTTATCGCTGTTGAAAGATGACGGACAGAATCTGGAAACAGATTTTGTCCACTGTGTTGGACGTTTGTTTAGGCATATTTAACAGTGGAATTGAAATTTGTGATCTTCATGAAAGTTGTAGATCTCGTCAATATCTAGATACTGTAATTTTTTTGTATTTTTATGATCTGTATAAAAAAAGATACGAAATTGTGAAGAGAGGGTGATGCTGTTTGACCCGGACAGATTGGGGTTTTTGGCGCTTAAGAAGGGAACGGGGATTAGGAAGCGTGTGTTCGAGTTGTGTGATCATTTGTGATGTCGCTATGTACTGAAATAATACTTGTACAGGTGGTGCCCCTTCTGGACGCAACTAGGTTCGTCATCCACGTTGGTAAAGGCAAGTGGAAGTAGCGGTCTTGCTAAACTATAACTCGCTATTTGTTTCGTCTTCAATATAAACCTTAATTGCAGCACACCTACATGGTTTAACTACTTGTTTATGAGATTACAATATCCTATCCTGCATTGTGATGTGGTTGTTTGGCTTTTGAATCATGAGTAAGAATGAAGAAAGATGTTGTTTGCAAGATGAATTGTGGAGATATTCTATCTCAATGATGTTCGCATTCTATCCATGTTATTTGATGGTATGCAAGCATGTGAATTCAGAGTGGGAAGTTATGAATGTATTTATGCATGAAGCATTAACTGCATAATCATGCATTGGAAGTTTGTCGACGCCTTGGCGTGCGCGATCAGACGATACAACACCGTGTGTTCTGAGAAAGAACGCAGTGAGGAGGATCATGGCATAAGCATGTGCACAATCATATGCATTTTACTGAGGTTGTGTGGACTCTATAATGTGGTATTGGACATGAGGAATTTGGTATGCTAGTTTTCTTGTGGGCTGTGTTATTCGTTAGAAGTTGTTCCGCTTGCTGAGATTACCCAATCTCACCCCTTGTTATTTTGTTGTTTTCAGGTAGTTCTCGCGAGTCGTAAGCTTGAAGGGTGGGCTTAGTAGCACAATCAACCCTCCGGGGTCATCACGAATCACATGGACTAGTGCATTTAATAATTCATTAGCTTGCTGAAATTTTATTAATCATAGACCTGTTGATGTCCTCTTTGGAGCTGTTTTACGTTTATGTTTGTTTTCTGGTTGATTTAGACTTGTTATCTCTAGTATTGATGCTTTTATGTTATTCCTGTTTATAATGGTTATTATGAATCTTGTTGTCGCTTCCGTTTTGTCCTAATTTTAGGAGAGATGCTGTCGAAATTTTCTTGTACGACAGTTTAGATTTGTAGGGTGTTACATTTACGCAAATTTCCCTTTTCGCAATTTCTGGAATCTGGGAGGCCGGCACTACCGCAGTGCAATTGCCGGTACTGCCACCCGAGGGGCACTACCGCAATACACCGTCGGTAGTTATTTTCCAGAGCGTGTTGCTTGCGGCCTCTTAAAATCTGGCACTACCGGTGTTCGGGGCCGTACTGCCACGTGAGCGATAGTACCGTGGGCAACACTCCGATACCTTTTTTTCCAGAGAGCACCCATTTTGGTTCCCGGGCGTCGGCACTACCATCCTGAGGGTACGGTATTACCGAAGGTCGGCATTACCGGTACTACCGGATTTTGTGTGTCGGTACTGCCGGTGTGAGCTGAGAGCTTCAATCCTTTTTAATCTCTTTTGACCTTAACTTTTCGGATTTGATTTGCTTTTATGTTTGGTTCTCAATCGCCTTGTTTTGATTCGTTGTTATTTGTTCTGATCATTTCCACAAAACGTTGACGTTTTTGTAGACGATGACCCCGACTACGTTCCAGAGTCGGACTTTGTTGAAGAACAAACAGGCAAACACCTCCTTTGACCATTTTGATCCTATAATTGCAAATTCTATAACGGTGAATGCCTGGCTATGGGGAGGGCGAGGGCGATGTGGCGCGAGTCCATCGTGAACATAGTGGGTGCGGACTAGCGACCCATGCCGCCATAGCAAGGAACACACATTACTGGGCTGGTGCAAGGGGTAAATCCCGACCTTTTGGAAAGTCTCGTCACAGTCTAGTAAAATGGATACGATGAGTATCGTGTGACATGGTTGACATGATTGCTAGAATATGTCATGTGGGTAAAGTGTACAATCTCTGCAGAGAAATAAACCTAATCGATTAGCCGTGCTCACGGTCATGAGCAGCTCGGAAAGTGTCAAGTATAGACTATGGTGTTGGTTTTAGTTTTGGTTTCAGTTTTGGATTGAGAAAAAGTGTGTAGAACATGGGTTGGTGTTGGAGAGTGTTTTGATCATGGGTTCGGTGTAGCAGTGGTTGGGAAAAAGGTTTGGATGTTTGGTATGGTTGGATGGATAGGTTGTGGATTAAAAATAGTGTACTCAATGATTACATTATGTTACTCTCTTTTCAATTACCTTGTAAACTGCGAATGATTTTGAAAGTACTACTCTATTGCAAATAAAACTTGCTTTGTGCTCAAACAGACTTAGTGTAGAAACTTGCATCCATTGTCGTAGCCTTGCATTTATATTAATGCTTCCATACACTAAAGTCTTGCGAGTACATATGTGTACTCACCATTTGCTCTCACAAATTTTGGCTAGAAGAAGGTATTGCAGATCCGATCGACAATTCTCAATTCGCGTCCGAGTTTGATGGATCCGCCGAGGGTTAACTGGGTCTTTCCCCAGTCGGTTGCCTATGGGTGGTGACGGCACACCGCGAAGTTCTTTTGTTGCTTTTGTTGGATTTCCGCTGTTGTTGAACTTCTTTTGGTTTGTATTTGGTTGGTCGGCCGTAAACTGTAAAATTAAATACCTGTAATCAATCTATACGGCAATCAGTTAATCAGTTATGTAATTGTGGTTGTGATGCATATCGATCGTAAATGTGTGGGTGCTAAGCTACTGATCCAGGGAATTAGCACTAGACACATATATGCGGGAAGCTCGGATTGGTATTAATCAGTTGGCAAGAATTCGTTTGTAATGCGCAACTCACCGATTGATTGGCTTCAATCCGGTAACGGTTTTAGTTGAGCAAATAAAATTCTTGTGGGTTGCGTTAATTTCCCATCCAATACAATAGTAAGGATCCAGTTTGCTAATCTAACACCAGAGCCCTCACAAGAGACTAACATAATAGTGTAGCTTCAGGTAGAAGAATATAAGATTAACTGGGGATAGGAGACGAAGAATAAGAGGATATATATTTCAGTCTTTTCACGCTTGGATTTGGTAAAGCACATAAAAAAAAATACTCAAATACTGTCAGAGCGACAAATCTTAGCTATTTCTGGTTTTGATTGACAAACGATTAAGAAAAATCTTTTGAGCGGCAAATTCACAGACGGGCTTCTTTGAAGTGACAAATAATCAATTTTCGGAAAGCTGGAAACTGACAAGGCTTATGTCCCCGTTGCAACCTCGTTTTCTTTCGGAGGTAGAAGTAGACAGCATCCTCTTCAAACTAAGATCACATATATTAATATATATATTGGTTGAAGAATACACGTCTACACTAGCGTCCAAACACCAAAACCGAAACACAGAGACGTTCGATCATCAGAGAACCAATAACAACGTGAACGGCATGTAGCCGGCCCCCACCAGTGACCGGACCGGCCCGGTGCCGCCGGGCGCCGTCGCTGCACTCTACCATGTCCACAAAACATCCCGCCTTTCTACAAAAAATCTCATTGTCCTGTGTCCACTTCGCTCAGCGATGACGCCAAATAAAATTCAACTAGGTAGTGTCACGCCGTGCGAAATCAGACATATTTTTTTCTAAATAAAGGTAGGAGGATCTAAACGTTTTTTTTTTGTTCTCTTGATTTTTTTTAAAAACATACGCTTGATAGGAACCGTCGATGAATTGGCATAACAATGAGCTTTTTTTTAAAAAAAAATGAATAATACATGTTCCGAAAATATCAGATTTCGAGTTGAAAAAAATTATAGACATAGAGCTGTGCACATTTTCTTTTGACGAATAGGGTTTTTCTCGGGAAAAACGGAGAAAGAATCTCCTTTTGCCGAGTCTAACACTCTATACATTTACCGGGTAATAATACATATTTCAAAAAATATTATAGATCGAGTTACAAAAAAAAACTACAGAGATACAGTTGTACACATATTTCTTTTCTCAGAAAATATTAGAGATCGAATTACAAAAAAAAATATAGATAGACTTGTGCACATATTTCTTTTGATGAATTTGGTTAACACTCTATTATTACCCGGTCAACCTTCTTTTATCGAGTTTAACACTCTATGTGTTAACCGGGTAATAATACATGTTCCGAAAAATATTAGAGATGTCAACCTTTTTTTTGTCGAGTTTAACACTCTATGCGTTCACCGAGTAATAATACATGTTTCGAAAAATATTGGAGATTGAGTTGAAAAAAAATCTAGAGATAGAGCTGTCGGTCAACCTAGAGATGTCAACATTTTTTATCGAGTTTAAGACTCTATGCGTTCACCGAGTAATAATACATGTTTCAAAAAATATTAGAGATCGAGTTGCAAAAAAATCTAGAGATAGAGCTGTACACATATTTCTGTTGACGGAAATATTTTTTCAGAGAAAAACGGAGAAATGACCTGGACGTAAGGGACGGAAACATTTTTGTTATTTTTTTTGGACCTAAGCGCTACTCCGAAAAATTAGAAAAGGACTTGTTCGAGATTTATATTTAACGTGAATTTTTTTCGTAAAATAACGAAGAAGGGACCTAACCGCTATTCAGAAGAACACACGGGCTATTTTGGAAAAAGCACTTTTTACCCTCACAATTTGGGGGGGGGGAATTAAAAAAATTGTCGAGGGTTTTTTTGTAATTTTACAGGGACTCATTCGTAATTTGGAGAAAGTCGAGGGGCTTTTTTGCAAATTGGGGGTGATGTGGGTGGGCTGGTTGGCCTCCAAATCCTTCCCGTATAATAGAGTTATAGGTTCTACAACCCTGTAAAATTTGAAGACCAAACTCAATTGCATTTGAAAGATATAAAAATGATAAATTCAGCGTTGGAGCTACTCGTGGCAGAGCTGGTTCAGATTCCATGGTGTTCGCGCTAAAAATGTGAAGCAGGATCCTTAGCTTCGAACACAAGACAAACATCGGGTTTGCAGAGCGTGCCAGTCAATTTGACCTGAAATTGACAAGGTAGAATTTGTAATTTGATCAAAGCCGATAGAGCAATGTTTATCAGCTTTTCGCTAGTCGGCTGAAAACCGATTAGGGGATAGCTAGATCAACCAGTTACGGTTAACCTGGATACAAGGAAAAATCGGCTTTGAGAAGGCGATGCGCAGCAAAACAAAGCAGATCGAACCTGGTGAAATCGGCTAAAATCAACAATCGGCGATGCGCAGCTATGTTGATTCCGTCGACTTGCCGGGAAATCTATGAAGCTAAAGCGATGTAAAAGGCTTGTAAAAAGTAGATATGTGTTGGATTGATTGATTGCCTCCTTTCTGCTCGACGTTCGCCACCTTTTATAATACGCCCGGCCGATCCGAGTTGTATATGGATACGTTATTAATCCGTATTGGCCTCTGATCTGGTTTCCTTATTAGAGACAGAATTTCCTTTTGATTCGCCTACCAATTCCTCTTCATACGAACTCTTTTATCCGATTCGCACTGATTTTAATACATGCCGAATTTTGGTGCAAACACATGGATGGAGCCAGCTGCATGCGTTCGCAAGGAGGAGATGCGAAGAGGTTAGAGCATCGGATACGAGAAGATTTGTTACCTGCTTTCCTCCCCTCTAGTGAAAAAAGGTAATAAAACAAAAGTTCACCCATTTTTTCCCATCATGGATAAGGGTTGTTTGAACCTAACATGAATGTTGACTTGCCTAATCTTGGTTGGCAACCCATAAAGATAGGGGTGGAGAAAAACTAGAAACTCACGAGCTAAATGAGTACTCGAAAACTTGGCTTGAACTCATCTCTTAACAAGTAAAGCTGTGCACGGATTTGAACTTGTTACAATAACGAGTTTAACGAGCGAGTTAGCGAGTAACTCATTTGGTTCGAAAAATCAATTTTGCCAGTTGCCATCAGTGGAAAAACCCTGGAGCCACGAGAGTCACCAGACCAGTCGACCACAAGCTGCCTCCCATCTTGTGCCCTTCTTCCGCCGCTACCTCCCCTCCCCCTTGCTCGCACCGCCGACATCCTCACCTTCTTCTGCCAACGCCCCCCCTCCTCTTCTGCCACCACCCCCCCTCCCCTGTCTCCCACCACCGCTATTCTTCCCTTCTCTTGCCGCCACCATCCTCCTATTCCCCTTGCTCCCGTCGTTGCCTTCCCTTCCTGCATCCACCTGGATCTGGCCTGCCTAGGGTTTAGGCACACCACAAAATGAGCCTTTTCTTTGGTCACCGTCTCCACCCTCATTACTGCTCTTCACATCCAGCCTTTCTATAAAAAAATCTCATTGTCATGTCTCTTCACTTCGCTCAGTAATGACGTAAAATTCAATGCCAAAGCATCGTTGGAGCTACTCGTGCATAGAGCTGGTTTGGATTCCATAGATGGAGCCAGTTGCATTCGCAAGGTGTGAAGCAGGGTTCACGTTATCGATAGCTCGATTTTCGGATGAACAGTAAAAAACGATAATCGCGAAAATCGAGCCGAAAATCGGTCGAAAATCGCAAAAAATCGTATAAATTCAAAAATCAGATTTTTTTGAAAAAAAATTCAAAAATCATGGAAAATCGACGATTATCGGTGGAAAATCGACATCCGTGTTGAACTTTTTGTGCGGACGACTTTTGTAGCGATTTTCGACCGATATTTGGCGATAATCGCTCGATATGTCTCGATAATCGCGATATTTGCGTCATATAAATTTTTTTGAATTTTTGAATTTTTTGAATTTTTTTTTTGATTTTTTTCGGTTTGCCGCTCGGTAACTAATTTCGCCCGCCGTCGATAAGGCGATTATCGACGATAATCGAGCGATTATCGTCGATAATGTGAACCCTGGTGTGAAGAAGCTAAAGCATCGGAAAATGCGCCTCTGGTTGTACTCCTAGTACTTGTCTTATTCCCATAGACTTTTTTCAGTATTTTTTTAAAATATTGTACTGATCGTTCATCATAAACGTAAAAAAGCACAGCAACACTGAACATCTCTCTATTATTTAAGATAAAAATATCCGAAAGATACATATACACTTTCTTTTTCTAATGCATGCGTAGGGCACTGGACGGAGCATTGCAATATTGACGTTTTTATTCATTTCGGTAGCCTGTAGGCGCTTGACGACACGAACACAACCGTGACCACATCACCACATACGCCTACTTAAGTACTAGGCGTGTCTGGACGCAGGCGCCATAAAAACTACGCCTCCACACGAATCGCTTGTAAAGTTGTAATTGCCCATAGGCCATAGCCGAGCAACAGCTGAATGAAAACCACACGTAAGGCGTAGCGAATATGCCTCCGCGGCCGCACTTCCTCGTGCTCACGTTCCCGCTGCAGGGCCACATAGCCCCGGCGCTCCGCCTCGCCAGGCGCCTGCACACCGCGGCGCCCGACGCGATAGTCACATTCTCCACCGCCGCCGCCGCGCACCGCCGCATGTTCCCGGAGAAGTCCGAGGGGCCCGACGGCGCCGTGGAGTGCAATGGCGGCAACGACAACGACGATGACGGCCGCCTCGAGTTCCTCCCGTTCTCCGACGGTACCGAGAGCGGGTACGTCCGGAGAGGTGACGACGAGGGGTTCAACGAGTACATGGCGTCCTTCCACAAGGTGGGCCCGCGCAGCGTCGGGGACCTCATCGACGCGCTCGCCGCGCGCGGCCGACCCGTGTCCCGCGTCGTCTACACGCTCATGCTCCCGTGGGCGGCCGACGTCGCTCGCTCTCGAGGCGTGCCGTCCGCACTCTACTGGATCCAGCCGGTCGCCGTGTTTGCCATCTACTATCACTACTTCCACGGCCAAGCCGGCGTCGTGATCGACCACCGGCACGACCCGTCGTTCGTCGTGCAGCTCCCTGGCCTGGCGCCGCAGGCAATCGGGGACCTGCCATCCTTCCTCACAGAATCCACCGACCCCTCCGACGTTTTCCACAGCATCTACACCACCCTCCGCAGCCTCTTCGACACCATCGACAGGGAAACCCCCAAAGCCACCGTCCTCGTCAACACGTGCCAAGAACTCGAGGTGGACGCGCTCGCCTCCGTGGGAGCACACGACGTACTCCCCATCGGCCCGGTGCTCCCGTCCGGCGACGAAGCCGGCCTCTTCAAGCAGGACGACGCCAACTACATGGAGTGGCTCGACACCAAACCGGCCAACTCTGTGGTGTACGTCGCCTTCGGGAGCCTGGCCACCATGGGGAGGGATCAGCTCCACGAGCTGCTTCGTGGCCTCGAGGAGAGCGGGAGGCCGTACCTCTGCGTCGTCCGGAAGGAAAACAAGGCGGAGCTCGCGGGGGGAGAAATGGAAATCGAAGCAGGGGTCAAGAACGGCATGATGGTGGAGTGGTGCGACCAGATGCGTGTCCTGTCCCACGCGGCGGTGGGCTGCTTCGTGACGCACTGCGGATGGAACTCGGTGCTAGAGAGCGTGGCCTGCGGCGTGCCGATGGTGGGTGTGCCTCGGATGTCGGACCAACGGATGAACGCGTGGCTCATCGAGCACGAGTGGCGTGTAGGCGTGCGAGCAGAGGTGGATGGCGGCATGCTACGTGCCGTGGAGCTAAGGCGGCGTATAGAGGAGGTGATGGGAGAGGGGGAGGCCGCATCGGAGTTGCGGCGCCATGCAGAGGCGTGGAGGCAAGCAGTTGTGGAAACTCTAGGGAAAGGTGGCTCGTCAGATCGTAATCTGACGGCGTTCATGGAAGACGCCACGAGTGGTATTTGAAGAGGGATTTGTGTACTTGCAATTCGGGCTTTGGGTCTTGATTAGTTGCCCCAATTTCGATCCAACCATGTAGATTGACCGAAATTTTAATTCAAGTTTCTGGTTCATTTATATAAACCCCGGTCGAAATAAGTCTCATAAGTAAGGTCTCATGTTTTCTCCAAGTAATATTTGCTTCTTCTTTATAGGAAATGTAAGTTGAGAGAATTGATATATCTTTACTCTTCTTTCTAAAAGGGAACTCTATTTTTATTATCAGAAACCAGTATGCTACCTCTCGCCAGAAAAAAAACCCCTAAATACTACAGAGTTGGAACAAACGAAAGAGTAGAAGCCAACTAACAGAGCACTCATGCCATCCGATGAGCTCAGCTCCAGAGACCACATCAACTATCATCTATCTACTAAAAGTTTTGGAAACCTTGCTTATCTAAGCCCTCCGCCCACACCCCGCACACATATATCTTTTTTTTTTTTTTTTTGCAAATCTAACCCCATCACAATAAATTTGCAAATTTAGTCTCCTCCACAACAGAAGGCACGCCAAATATGTCCCTGATATACCACGGAGCACGAAAGCCTGCCAGCACCGCGGCACGGTGACCAAGCTCGGCAGCTCGCCGATGAGCACGGGAGTGCGACAGCAGGGCACGAGCGAGCGCAGAAACCCTTATTGCCGCGGTCGGGTAGCCCAGAAGCCCTCTTGCCGCGGTAGGCAAGCTCCCGTGGTTGGCCGAGCTCCGCCGGCTTCCACGCTCCCTAGGAATGGTAGGGAACATGTGTCGCCTGCTGCGTCTTCTGCAGTGAGAGAGGGAGCGAAATTTATGAATCAACATACGGAAAGGCTAGATTTGTAGAAAATGAGACTCCGGGGACTAAATAAGCAATGGCTTCAAAGTTTTGCAGCTATTACAATTTACAAGCAACGGACAGTGCTTTCCAGTTTCCACCCTGAAACTTCACCAATAATAATAATAATAATAATAATAATAATAATAATAATACCCTATTATACGGGAAAGAAATGCCGGCAAGCCAAGCCTCCACGTCCCCCTGGTTTTTTGCGAATAAGCCCCTCAGCTTCCTCCAAATTACAAATAGGTCCCTGTAAAATTACAAAAAAACCCTTAGCATTTTTTTATTTTTATTTTGCCCCAAACATGTGAGAGTAAAACTGTATATTTAAAAATAGAAAATGTGTTCTTTCGATTTGCGTTTAGGTCCCTCATTCGTTATTTTACACAAAAAAAAAACTTCCGTTAAATACGAATCTCGAATGAGCCCTTTTGTAATTTTTCGGAGTAGCGCTTAGGTCCAAAAAAATAACAAACAGGTCATCATCCCTTACGTCCAGGTCCTTTCTTGTTTTTCCCGGATAAGATATTTTCATCAACAGAAATATGTCTGCAGTTCTATCTTTAGACTTTTTTTTTGCAACTCGATCTCTAATATTTTTCGAAAAATGTATTATTACTCGGTGAACACATAGAGTGTTAATTGTATCTCTATAGCTTTTTTTTGCAACTCGATCTATAATATTTTTTGAAACGTGTATTATTACCTGGTGAACGTATAGAGTATCAAACTCGAAAAAACGCTTAGATCCTTCTACTTTTTTTAGAAAAAAAAAAACTAGATCAAATTTTGCACGGCGTGGCATCACGCGCAAAACTGCCTAGTACAGGTCTTCAATCCTATCAAGCAGCTCTGAAGTAACTCTCATCAGGATCACAACATTCTCCCCTACATTCTTCACCTCATGATTCTGTACTGTCAGCAGTTTTCAATCTTCTCCCTGGCATCCATCCTTCAGATGGACCGAAATTTTTTAAAAAATACATATACAAATTTTGATCAATTTTTTCCCCAAATTTTACAATGGCATGAAAAGGGCCGAAATTTCGTTCATTTGGACCGAATTTTCGGTTTTCATGGCCTCAAAAATGCCGGATTTGAATTTCGTCTGGATTTCGTTTGAAATTCAGAAATATCGCTGGATTTTGGCCACCACCAGAATGGGGTTCGAAAACGAAATTTCAATCCTTGCTTACCACTCGCTCTAACAGCTTGACTCCCCAATTCCCCGTCGCATCGCCTCTATGTTTTCCTCTTTTACCTGCAACAGAGCCCACAAATGTAAGCAAGCAATGACACACAGGATTTACTACCATAATCGGGTCTGAACTCTGAAGGCAATTTGTTCTGAAAGCATGCTTTATATTTCATGTTTTCCCCAATGACAACAGAACGGCAGCTACACCCGCTGAAGTTTCTCAGCTTACCAGGGAAACTGCCAAACCAAGCTCCAGAAAGTTGATCTGTCGAACAAGGCAAAGAAGAGAAGCCAAAAGCACACCGAGTTAAATTCCTCTGCATGTTCTGCAATGACGATGTAGGATTGTTTTTTTTAACATAATTTCTATATTCAGCACTCAACTTGAGCTGCCTCGCCACACCACCGTCGCCCCTCCCTCCCTCTAAACTCATGGCTCCGGTGAATCCGGTGAACCCAAGCCTTAACCCGGCGGCGGCAGGCGACGATGGTGCCGGAGAGCAGGAAGACGAGCTCATCGAAGCACAAATCTGGAAGCATGATCGGAAGATAAGAAAATCGACTGAAATTTAAGCAATTTTCAAGTGACTCTGCACTAGCAATTCTGAAAATGTAAACCGTGCAACATACACATTGATATAAATCTCACATGCAACATACAAAATCATCATCCTCGTCAAGTGTTTGCTTCAAATGTCGTCCTCCAACAACCCGTACCAGAACGGGGGTAGCGGTGGTCGGGCGGTTTTGGAGAATTCCGGGACAAGGTAGTCGAAGTAGCTGGAATCGGAGCAGGCGTCAATGGCCTCTACGTCCACGCTGTTAGCCGGACCGTCACACTTAGCGCGTTCGAATCCCAGATCAGGCCCAACCTGAGCAGCAGACCAAGGTCTCTTAAGCCATCTCCCCTCAAAAAGCTAGCTCAATGAGGGGGTGCTCCCTCACCCTTATAAACCATGCTCAAGCCCTCCCTACAACCAATGTGGAACTATTCCAATAATCTCCCCCTCACACATTGGACCGAGATTATCTAGGAACCACCTGGTCTACCTGGGCCACCCTTGGGCCCCCTGGGCTCCCCCTGGGCCACACCTGGGCCACACTTGGACCCCTTGGAGCCCCCTGGGCCACACCTGGGCTCTGATACCACTTGTTAGCCGGACCGCCACACTTAGCGCGTCCGAATCCCAGGTCAGACCCAACCTGAGCAGCAGGCTTCCAATACATGCTGTCGCCGTGCAAAGCCTCCAGGTCTACGCCCCCGTCGCGCCCATCCACGCCCTCGTAGCACTCCCCTCGATGCCGCACGCCACGGCGACGGCGTCGCCAAACCACCGGATCCAGCCCTGCCCCTAAGACGATGCAAAGCGTGACAAGGCGGAGCCAAGATCGGAGATAACAAGACCAAATTATATTTACGTAACTTTTAAAAAGAAAAGTACAGAAATATCCCTCTAAATACAATAATGTTTGATAAAAGGATCAAACAGTACCGGAATGAATCCAACAGTAAGACTAGGCTTGAGCCTATCCTCCGTTAGCGTCGCAACACCTCTATCCTCTGAATGATGGACGAACATGGCTATAGATGCAAGCTTTGGGCTATTCTTGATGCAGATGGAGGTAGAAATTACAAGATGAAGATGGACATTTCCTTTGCAATAACCCAACAACCACCGATCTACAAGGCCCAACTAGCAACTAATTCTCACGTCCACCCTACCCTATTAGGCATCAGATGTAACACAACGAAAAGATGATCGATTGATTGAGGATTCATAGCGCACTTGAGTGGGCAAGCAGCTGAGCATATGAAACCCTAGCGCCCTAGCGGCAGGTGCTGGCAGTCACATGGGGAAGCTCAAGTTTGGGGTGGCAGGTGGTGGCACAATAAGTTGGAACTAGCGAGAGGGTGGACGGGAGGAGGTGGCCAGGAGGGGAGGGGCTTAGAGCACCAGCTTCTATGGAGCCGTGAAGGATGAGGAGGCAAGGAGGGACCGAGCGGTGGAGTGGTCGAGGGGATCTACTGACTTTGAGTTTTGGTTTTTAATATTTTTCTTATACTATTGATTAATCTTTATTGTTTGCTCTTGTTAATGACTTGATGTTGTATTGCATAGCCAATTTGACAATTTAGACTATCTAGTTGTATTATGTGTAGAGATGAATTTTACAATTTATTTTTAGATTTGTAATAATGGAGAAACAAATTTTGCATAACTATTTCACAATCAATTCAAGTAGTACTCCCCTAACCGATGAGAGCAATACTCAATCAAAGAGGTTTCGACTAGAATTTAATCCTAATGAAATTATTGCCTATCTGACACATTGCATAATAATATAATATTATGCCAATGAAATTAAAGATAAGATGAGACAGGCATATTGATAAAGTAAAATTTAGATAATATAAAATTATATTTTTATTAATTTAATTTAATCTTTTGAGTCTTCCCTAAATTTTCATCTGACTTCGCCAATGCTAGAACGTAAGTTTGGTCATAGTAGGATGCGGCCGCAGTGCCCTGAAGTTTGTAGCAGAGTTTTTTTGGCAGCTTGGTGTGTGTGTATATATATGTGTGTGTGTGGGAAGTACTATTGTTGTTTGCTGTCGCGGTGCCACTGTTCCTGTATTATTCATTTTGGATGTCTTGTTTGCATACTGATTACGATTTACGATGGTGAAATCCTACTGTGGTGAGCTGTGACTAGGTGAGTTTGGTAATTAGCGGTGAGCGCATTGGTTAAAACCGGTATGACCGATATTGATCGGTATAAGTCAGTACGGTCGGTACTAAGGTCAGTGTGATATATAGAGCTATTTTGTATCAGTTTAGGTATAAAAATAGTACATACCGATTGGTACTAATAAGTATTAGTATCTATGCTCCAAGTCCCAACCCAAGTACAGCATAATTAATCAATAAATTTGACCACAACAAGGGAACGCTCTTATGGGGGCGTATTAGCCACGAGAAGATTTAGTGAGTTTTCCAAGCACCTGTTTCCTCCCCTTTTGTGAATAAAAAGGCTAATAAAACAAAAGTTCGCCCCATTTTTTCCCAGCATGGATAAGGGTTGTTGAATCTAACAAGAATGTTGGCTTGCCTAATCTCGCAACCCATAGAGAAAGTCAAGATTAGTCTTACAGTTACTGTAGTGACAGTGTTGAGTTGTCCATTGATTGGGCCTTGATTTCAAAGTAAGCTAAACTCAATCATAGGAATCGGCAGGATCGCAGTACAAGCCTCTTGCACGCTCGGTCGTACCGCATGCAGTCGTCCGCCGGACTTTTTTTAAAATAATTATTTTTTATACATAAATCATAAAAATATACCTTAATTTTTTTCTTACAAAATAACCATCTGTCATGCCACGTGGCAGCGACTGGGATCAGTCGCACCACTTGGCAACGACATACGCTTGGTGGCGCGACTGATCCCATTCACGCCACGTGGCAGCAACCAAACTATAAAAGTCAAGCAATCAGAGCACTAATGCCTTTAAGAATTTCTCCAATCAAACTGTTACACACCGGTCTCTCCATAAATCGCTCCAAATTGTTACATTGTCGCTGCCGTGGCACGCACAAGTCGAATCGATATGGTCTCTGTTGCTGTCGTGGCACGTGATTGATGTTCTGTCGCTGCCACGTGGTGCGACTAGGATCAGTCGCGCCACGGTGGCTCGATTGACACGTGTGTCGCTCCCATGTGACACGACTAATTTCAGTCGCTGCCACGTACCGCGACAGATTGATGTTCTTGCAAAAAATCAAGATATATTTTTGTAATTTACATATAAAAAATAATTATTTAAAAAAATTCTCGTCCGCCGTGCTCGCTCGCTACCGCGCCAGACTGGAGCAGCGAGCTGTGAAATTACGATTAAGAGCGAGCCGACGACTGCGAGTCATTGTGAGTCTGAGCGGTCGGGGGCGGCAACGCTAGGGCTAGCACGAGCTGGAATTTGGAATTGGATATGTGGTTCAGGCGGGCTATACGTACAAGAATTTTACGGGTATTATATTGGCATATATATACTTACTTTAGTCATAGATAGTTATCATTTTGGGTATTGACATGGTCTTCAAAATACAGTTTTAATCACTAATTTCTATTATAATGTATTTATAAAACATAACAAAATTATAATATTATGAAAATACTTTTTGAGACAAATATAAACATAAGATTTTCATGTATCCAACTTAAATATTAAAAAAATAACAATAGTCAAAGTTTCAAAATTTTGACTATATCTATATCCAAAACGATAACTATTTATGATGGAAGAGATTAGTAAATAGTAAAAATTAGATCTAAATATTGATTTATTAAGAGAATTTATACTACTTTGCTACCGAAGAAAGTATATATAAATACTAGCTAATCTGGTTCATTGGATCGAAAAAAAATAAACGATCTATATGGAATTTAGTTTACATAAAGAGCTTGTGTTGATTGGTTGCAATTTTAGGTTAGGCCGCTATGGCCGGTTCCTAGCTCATAGTTATCAATATTGTATCCTTATCAGTTGGTATGACCGGTATGCACCATTTCTTTATCTAAATTGGTACAAAGTAGCCATTTGTACTGTAACGGTCTCGATACCAGTCATACTGGTTTGATACCGGTTATACCGGTTTTGATACCGGACAACACTGATCATACCAGCGGAATTGATAAATATCGTTTATTGAATTATATGTTATATTTGATACTACTATGTATTAAATAATACAAGTGAAATTCAATGTACTTATAATTAAACATGCGTATACTTATAAATATATATTATTATAATAAATTTAAAATGGTACGCCGGTATAGATCAGCATCGAAATGTATATTCTAAGAGCTAAATCGGTATCATCTCCGATATATTATTGACAAGTTTGCCCTGGCTACAGGTATGCGGGCTGATTTCATGAAATTTTGTTGCGAAACGTCCTTGAGAGAGAGCCTCTAGCTGCCCTTGATAGCGGACTAAGGGCCTATTTGAATCTATGCAGCTAATAAGCTACTAAAAATTAGCTAGAGTGATCCAAACATAATCAGCTAATAGATCAGCTAACTATTAGCTGGGCACCCAGCTAATGGTTATCTCATTAGCTAGCCAAACTCAGCTAATAGCAGCTAATAGGTGGCATTTAACCAAAATACCCTTTGCGTCTGCCACCAATAACAGCTAATAGCAGAGATATTCTGGACAATTGATCAACCTAAACATCTATTAGCCACATATTAGCTGGTGGATCCAAACACCCTCCAGCTAATAATTAGGTAGGAACTATTAGCTGTTAATAGATACCCTAATTGAGCTGAGCATGTTGACTACGGAATATGTATCTACTAGCAACATAAGCGCGCTATGCTGCGCCGGTAGTAATATCATTGAATCACGTAGGTGTCGATACATATATTGCATATCGTTCGGTTGTTCCCCATCTGGTGCCTCAGTGGTTCTGTGACGTTGCCTCGATCCATTCGATCACTGCGTGTGTCGCCGGTGTTTCCTCCTGTGAAACAGTCAATCACTACAGTCTACACCCCCTCCAACTCGAGATGCATGATGGCTTGCAATGGGCTTGGGTGTGACTGAAAACCACCCTTCTTTATCCATCTTTATACCACTATCATAAAGGGAGAAAAGTGAGTACCGCTGAGTCCAGTACTTGGTGATGCCATTGGGGATGTTCCCTGCCAAGTCTTGGCATGAATGATCTGTAGGGTGAAAGAAGCGGTTATTTATACAGAAATAAAAAGTGCACAAGAAGGGTCACAGGAAAACAAAAATTATTCCAGTGTCACTAAGCCATAGCTATCAATCTAGTTTGTGAGATATAGTGCCCCAAAAGAAAAGTTAGTTTGTGAGAGATATAGTGCCCCAAAAGAAAAGTAATACGTACAGTAGTCCTACAAAGCTGATTGAGATCTCCTTACTCTCTTTTCCTTTTTGGTGCTAGCAACATCCTGGTTCATCTCTAACGCTTCAGTCATTGAAATACCATTTTGTATATTTTCAGGATGTTATGCTTCATCAATGGTAGTTATCGTACTGCATACATAACAGATATTAACAAGAAACCATCCATATGTTAAGGAAGCAGGCAAGCATAATTTAGTTTATCTAGCACACCTTCGATTTGTTGGTTCTTAAACAAGAATTTTTGAAAAATTGTGTGATTCGTTGTAAAGATCTTGTCCCTGCCCATCCAAATGCCTATCGTCAGCAGCCTGATCTGGCATGAAGAGATAAAAATGCATGATATCACTACAAGAAAATGAAAACAATATATGGGTCAGAATGGAGAAAACGGCTATGGAAAAAAAACCTAGAAAATGAACGCAACAAGTATATTCCCTTTTAGGTGTAGATTTATATTGCAACTACAAGGGGATCTCTGGAAATAATTAATGACACAAAAGAGATATTAAAATCAAGTTCATCGTGATTTGTCAGCATCAAAATTAATGCGACTGTAAAGTAGCGATGTCCCTCGGCACCAATTTTAACGCAAATCTCTTCAAGACTTCATCAAATGGATTTCAGTACCTTACCAAAATTTTCTTTTGCATTGTGGCATGTGCTCAAGTGCTAAGCTGCATATTGTGCATAATGTTGATCAGCTTTTGACATATTACTGTCCATAGTATTATCTGCACAGGATAAGACTCCAGAATATTGGTAAAACTTTGTAGGGCGCTTATTGTGTTATTGTACAGGTATGATGCTTGTACAAACGGTATGGAATTCAAGCTGATACCCAAATATTGTAGAGCAAGTAATGAATAGCCAAACTATCTTATAGGATGGGGGAACTAAGTCACTAACGTGATCCATAGCTTAGAATATGATAATCTGTTTTAGATGAGTAACACGTCTAATACGTAGAAACAGCGATGCACCTAAGAAACTTAATAAATGGATGCATAGCTTACACCTAAGAAACCTAACGAATGTACGTATTTGCGATAAACAGCAGCTCCAGACAAAGATGAATACACGTGATAGTGTAAAGAATCAAGAGAAGAGACCATTAAGCTTAAAACCTGCTCTGTAGATGAACGACTTCAGGTAACACAACGTTTATAAACCACTAGGTTGATATGCGCGCTACGCCGCGCCGTTGATAATATCGTTGGGTTTGCAGGTATTTGTTGGAAAAAAGACGCTAGGTAAGAACCATCGAAGAACCAGCGAAACAACCGAAAACATTTTCCCCATGCTCCGTGGGAAAAACGGCTAACGAAAATACTTTTTCCGGGCAAAACGGAGAAAGGAAATGGTTTCCCAATTTTTTTTGGATAAACGGTCAACAAAAATATTTTTTCCATGCTCCGGAGGAAAAACGGATCACGGGGAAAAAAATTTCGGGTAAAACGGAGAAAGGAAACGGTTTCTCATTTTTTTTGTGGGGAAATAGCCACCGAAAATATTTTTCCCATGCTCCGGGTGGAAAACGGATCACGAGAACATTTTTTTCGGGTAAAACATAGAAAGGAAACAGTCTCTCATTTTTTTGGGGTGGAAATAGCCACCGAAAACATTTTTCCCATGCTCCGGAGAGAAAACGGACAACGAAAATATTTTTTTCGGGCAATACGAAGGAAGGAAACGCTTTCACATTTTTCTTTTGGAAAAACGGCAACCGAAAATATTTTTCGCATGCTCTGGAGAAAAAACGGACTACGAAAATATTTTTCGGGTAAAACGGAGAAAGGAAACGGTCTCTCATTTTTTTGTGGGGAAATAGCCGCCGAAAACATTTTTTCCATGCTCCGGATGGAAAACGGATCATGAAAACTTTTTTTTCGGGTAAAACGGAGAAAGGAAACGGTCTCTAATTTTTTTTTGGTGGAAATAGCCACCGAAAACATTTTTCCCATGCTCCGGAGGGAAAACGGACAACGAAAACATTTTTTCGGGGCAAAGCGAAGGAAGGAAACGGTTTCACATTTTTTTTTGGAAAAACGGCAACCGAAAATATTTTTCGCATGCTCTGGAGAAAAAACGGACCACGAAAATATTTTTTTCGGACAAAACGGAGAAAGGACCCGAATGTAAAGCGCGAGGACCTATTTGTTATAATTTTGGACCTGTTCGCTATTTTGAAAAATTAGGAAAGGGCTCGCTCGCGATTCGCGCTTAACGGGAGGTCCTCCATGCAAAGCGGCAAACCAGGGACCTAAACGCGAACCGCAAAAAATATTTTGCTCTCACGTAAAATCACGTAAGGACCTGTACGTAATTTCGAAGAAATCGGAGGGCCTTTTCGCGAAAAAAGGGTGGACACGTGGGCATTGCCTTTGGCCTCCAAAGCTAGCCCTTATATGGGGGTTAGTATTTGCAAACCGTGCTTCCTTGGAGAGATAGGCGATCCAGGAAAGGTAAAGTTATAATATATATTGGAACTGAACAATGACAGGACGTAGCGACATCGAAAGAATCGCTGGATAAAAAGATGCGCAAGACGCAGTTGTATATATCAACTATTAAAAGAGCTAAACCAATGTTCTGTACCGCGTCGCATGCTAATCGTGACTCCAAGGAGCATCAGAATCATTGGCCGCTCTCGAGACTCAGCTTGGATACCGTCAGCCTTAAATTGCGTAGCATGCAGGCTCCATAATGTTGCATCAACAGTTTCCCTGTATAACAACAAAGGGTTAGAGATAAGGATAAAACTTAGCACTTGAACAGCAACGACGAAAAGGAACAGGCTAACCAAACGAATATAATGCAAAGGAACAGGCTAACCTCAGGGCCTAAATCAGGGTGCATAACGAGGCGACAACGACAACACCTTTGATTTGCCAACGGCAGGAAACCCGGAACACCTCCCTTTCTACAACCCCCCCGGAAATCGATACGAAGAACTGCATAACAAAAGAGGAGAATTCGTGAACGAGAACTATAACGCAGTAATCCAACGTGGGACCAAGGATGCGATCAAGAGGAACAAGCTGAATGTTAAGGCAGGGGAAAATAAGACAAAACAACAATACTTGGAACTTTGAGGGGGGGCGACGGGGAATAACCCCCCCACCACACACGGCAGGCAAATCACACCGGCCAATGCGAGAGCAGCGCCGACCGCGAAAGGCGGGAATAAAACAACGAGGACCCAAAACAGGACAGGAACAACGTCAGCGAGAGGTAAACAAACAAGTGCAATGCAAAAACGACGTAAAAGGGGCATTCATAAAAGGGAGCAGGAATGGCAATACCTAGAACCTCGAAGGAGAACTGCGAGAGCAAGGAGGAAACACCGGCGACACACGCAGTGATCGAATGGATCGAGGCAACGTCACAGAACCACTTAGACCATCTCCAATCATATCCCTTCCCCCTCTCATTTTCCCTTCGTGAAGGGATTTCCATTCCCTTCAGTGCTCCAACGGGTTCCCTTCAGCATTCCCTTCAGCCTGAGATTCTCTCTCCCATTCCCTCCAGCAAGGGATTCTCTCTCCTTTCCCTATACAATTCCCTTTAAAGGGAATCTGTTGGAGATGAGGGGAAATAAAGGGAATGGGAACAGGGAAGGGAATGAAATGAAGGGAATATGGTTGGAGATGGTCTTAGGCACCAGATGGGGAACAACCGAAGCAAGCGCCGGATGCGGCAAGGAAAACAGGCGGAGAGGAGAGGAAAGCCACGCCCCTCTAAGACCATCTCCAACCGTGTCCCTTCCCCTCTCCCTTTCCCTCCGCGAAGGGATTCCCATTCCCTTCAGCGCTCCAACGGATTCCCTTCAGCATTCCCTTCGTGAAGGGATTCTCTCTTCCATTCTCTCTAGCAAGGGATTCTCTCTCCTTTCCTTATACAGTTCCCGGCATACCAAACGATGAGCAAGGGGAAAAGCGCATGCCAAACGGAGACGAACGACGCAACGACGATAAGAACCGGCCAGCGACACACGGCGCAAGACAACCAGACAGGAAAGGCGGAGCGCGCGAGGGTGAGACGGATGCGCGGACGGTGTCAACGCAAGGATCGAGGCGGAGCGCCTCAGGAGCAGGCAGCGCTACACGCAGCCCCGCGCCCAATGAAGGTCACGCGTGCGGCCGGATGGCCAACAGCGAGGCGCACGCGCGATCTGAAGGCGCACGGCCGGCCGAACGGCACCGAGACAGACCCAAAACGCAGCAAAGGGGAATAGCGGCACATGTAAAACGAAAGCTGGGCACAGGCAATAGGAGCCGACGTGGCATAAGCGAGAGCTCCGCATTTCCTTCCCCTATAGGGAGGGTTATTATTATTATTATTATTATTATTATTATTATTATTATTATTATTATTATTTATACAATAGTGATTAAAAACAACCACGCCGGCTTTGAGATGTGAGAACTTTCTACATTAATTAGAGTAATAAAACAAAAGGACTTAGTCATCTATTTTTTTGGGAGTTAGTCATCTATCTTTTTGGGAGTAGACTACTCACTACACTCATAAATAGTTATTATTTTAGATAAATATGCAGTCAAATCTTTAAAATTTTAAGTGATAATATCTTTTAAATATTTAAGTTGGATATATTAAAATTGTATGTTTAGATTTGTTTTGAAAAATACTTCAACAATATTATAATTTTATTGAGTTTTATAAATATATTATAATAAAAATTAGTGGTTAAATTTATGTTTTAGAAACCGTATCAATGTCCAAAATAATAATTATTTATAACTCGATGGAGTATAAGCATATCATAAAACACATAATCTCTAGCAAATGCAACTCCATTTAGATATAAATAGATAATAATGGTTCATATTTATATATGATAATTATGGTAACTTATATATATATATATATATATGATTTTTTTAAATAATATTGTTTTAATAGAAATTGACAGAAATAATACACCGATTAAAAAAATAACAAAAATACCTCTATGTAGCCATTTGAAATGGCAACAGAGAGTCTATTGGATCGCCATTTCAATTGGGGACAAAGAGGCCCAAGCTCAAAACAGAAAAAGGGGATGGGAAAGAGGAGCAAGTGGGGAAGAAAAGGAAGAGAAGGAGAAAAAGGGGAAGAGAGTGAGGAAGAAAAGGGAGAGAAGGAAGTAAAATTTTGGTATAAACGGAAAATAATGAGAAGGTGTAGAGAAATTAATAAGAAAAAAATCGTAGAAGTGACGTTTAAGGTTGGTATAAACGGAATGAAGGCAGAGAGTACATAGCTCGTAAAAATAACATAGCATAATGTAGAAAACACAGGAAACGTGCATAAATATATAAGGGTACATAGCATGACATAGAAATAATAGTGTGCATAGCATGACATCATGAATATAACACGACATAGAAAATGTTCAAAGAGACATGGCATGATGACATGGAGGAACTATGAACGAAAACTACAGCTAAGATACATGTGCGTCTTTTGAAATTGTAAATAAATCATGCGGGCTATCGTAGACCCTATTCGGAAGGCTCAAATGAGTAACCATATGACACCCACATGGAGTATTGATCGTCGGGACGACATGGACGGGGTTGCTGGTCACGGTAGTGGCAAGCACAATTGCAGCTCGCATTGCCGCTGTAACACCCCAGCATCTAGTATGCCCGAATGCTACCAAACATAGACTAAACAACATCTAAATATCACAAATAAAGATAAATTACAGCAAAGGTGTAAATGCTAAAACCGAAAATTTCGGCAGCATCTCCTATGTTTTGATATGAATTGGAGCAATAGCAATAACATGGCAAATTATATCATAGCATAAGACATCTAAAACAGTAATATCAATGAATAAAGCATCACTTATGTCTAAAATAAAGACTTGCAACCATTCCACCAAATATAACAAACCAAACGATGAACTCCAGCCCATACACCAAGATTCATGCCACTATTATTATGATCATGACTCAAATTGGTAAATGTGACTGGAACTACGTGAAGATGTGTAGCTATTGCCCCTTCCCACATGCCGGTGTCATGGTACCTAAAACAACATAAAACACAAGCGTGAGTTCATCACTCAGCAAGTTTATTGCAATGGGTCATACAGAACAATTTAATATTATCATCACTACATAACAAACTTAACATCATGATCGAGTCATACTTCATATGCAACATTATATTCATGTCTCAACCTCATTGAGATCATTTCATCATCATCATCATCATCATCATCATCATCATCATGTATGCAATGCAATGCACATGTCTCCTCGACGCAAATACCGGTATTGCCGAGTGCACACCCATCGGCGTGCACCCACGTCCCCCTTCCATCCCGTAGATGGAGGGTGCCTACTCCTCGCTTCCACTCACCGCGTGGGTGGAATCACAAGGTAGATCATACATCCATGGCACTCCGGATTAGTCATAACTTTCTCACCGACCTTACCGGAATAGTTATGACGTTCTCACCGACCGGGCCAAGTTTCATGCTGTGTATGCAACATATGCCATAATCATTAACCATAAACCATTGCATAGCATCTTAACATACCCTTTTTATCATATCATGGCAAACAATAAGCATGGCAAGATAGCATAATATGGAAACAATTGCATATAGTCAAGACAAGCAAATAACCCACATGTTACCCATCCCAATACACTTGCCTTAACCTCGGGCGACGGATTGGCGGGATGAGGAGGGCACTCCCGGGGTTACACCACCTGCACAAAGATGCCCCACAATCACAACTTGCCCACAAAATAGTACGCCATTACCCATCTACCCTGATATCGCAAACTACTCCCGAAAACGAAAAACAGAGAATCTGTCCCCCCCACCCCGGGACAGCAGACTTCAAACTATCATAACTTTAGATCTAGGACTCCGAATCGATTAAACGAGTACATACTCGCGTAGCTTAGGAAATTTCCTAACTTTTTCTAAGTATATGGAAAAGCTGATTTGGACTCTAACGTTGTTTAATCTATAAAACACTACGTTCTGTCCCAGCTACGTCACAGATTTGAACACGTTTGGTAAATCGAGCATAACTTTCAAACGGTTGGGCGGAATTGGACGTTCTTTATGTCCACTGAAAGGTATTGAAGTTACCTACAACTTTCTCAACAGGCGGCCGACCAAAATCCGAATCTAAGGTCGCAAAAAGTCAAACCCTAGGTCGACTGCACAATCTGCCCGAAGCAGAGAACGTGGCAGCCTCTAGTTTTCATCTAATCTACCCAATCACAGCACCACCACTTGATCTAAAAGCATCCAAATACCCTGTAGCACAGCCCCTAAACCAACCTCAAGGATTCCCCATGCCATACCTTCGCCCGACGAACGATGAATGCCGAAATCCTTCCTCCCGGGCTCCCCGATCATCCTCCTCGCGACGGAACCGCCGGATCTCCTCGTCGCGGGGCCTTCCGATGGAGAGATCAATGGGATGGCGAGGTGGGGATCTCATCTAGGGCAGCAAGGGGGTGGAGAGGGGAGGGGAGAGGTGGTGGCGCCATGGGGGAACATGGAGAGGAAGGGGAAGGGTGGAGGCGCATAGGGTGGCGGCTAGGGTTGGGAAAGGGAGTGGGGGTGCACCAAGGGGTGAGGGCCAGATTTGGCTGCCCAAAAGTCCCCCCCTTGGGCCCAAACCCTTTCACCGGAGGCCCAACTCAACCCCCAAGGCCCAAAGTCCCCCGGAGAGGCCCAAACACCCAAAAACGGCCCAAAAACACGCTATAAACCTCATACCGTAGTTTTATTCTCTAATTTCACATTTTATAATGTCACACTATTCCGTAGTGTCATATTCTCCCCCCCCTTAAACAGGATTCGACCTCGAATCCGAAGAATGCCAAAAACAACAACAAAGTCCCAAAGGGACAAAAGACTTCTTTGCAACACAAAACATTCACACAAAGACTCAAACCGGAACAATCGACAAACAAGTTCTCAAAACCAATACTTAGCGAGAAAGTGTTGATTTAGCTCAACTAGTGCAACCTCTCACGGTTCCACCTTCACTTCAATTCCCAATAATATTAGCAGAAGTCAACCGAAGTCCTCATTTAACCCACTAAAGGGCTTAATCAAATTATCACGCCCAACTCCTCACATCAAACAGTTCATACTTCCCTCACATCCAACCTGATGAACTCAGAAAAACTTCCCTTTTCAACTTCATTTACAGAACCTTAATTTCATTTCTCCACATATCTACCACATCTCATTAAACTTAAGATGACACAAAGAAAGCGAATCACATCTCCTTTAACAACCTCTCTACCAACAAATCACCAACGGTGTCTTATTAATAACTGGGGTTCTAAACGAGAACCTCCAAAGAATCAATTACACAAAATCCCATCTCTTCCAATTATTTGACCTTTTTCACAAGGAACCACAATTAACCAATGTCATTTACATACATAGTCCACATCGACAATAACTTCCTTTCCAAACACAAACCATGCTACATTTTTTTTCTATCATCTTCCGGCATACCTCATACCCAAGGACACTAGCTAAGACAATGTTCATGACAGAACATTTTACATCACAATTTGTATAACCTTCATCATAACCACCTTTTAAACCACAACCAAAGTTCTACGACTAGCCCAAGCTAGGGCTGAAAGTTATTACCAAACCACCATTGATTCTTTTCCTAAGAGGGTCTCGCCCTCACATATTCACACTCAAAAACAACCAAGCCCATGAGTATATTCCTCCAATATAATCAACAGTTCCATAAGCATTTCCATTCATATCTCAACGAGAATGCCAACAAAAAGCAACTCCCTTTAGCCGGATGAACCACATTCATCAACTCGAATCCCAAAACACCACAAATCACTTTGGAACAAAGATTTGACAATGTCCAAAGACCACTTTTTTTCTTTTCCTAAATCAAACCGCAAAGGAAAAACTCAAATCTCAAAACAATGCGATACATTTTGCATCGGGGAGCACTCAAACAAAAGAAAGACTCCACACAATTCTTTGACAGAAGTTCTCAACAACCAAAGCATCTCAACTCGCTTTCACCAAAGCCAAACCTCTCATTTTCACCAAAATCAACATTTTGAAAGGGAACCGTTTCTCAAATCACACACAAGAATCCGCAACCATCACAGTATCTCTCGAAGAGAGGGGGAAACTCAAATCTGTAACATAACCAAAATTCCAGCATTTATCCATTCTTTATTATCATGCTAGAAAGCCCAGGAAATCTCAATTCATGACATGGATGCAATCTTTTAAAGAGCACTCCGGATTAGTCATATATCCATATATGACTTTCTCACCGACCTGGCTCGTCATCTCTTTTATGATAAACACCGCATTTTAACCAAAAGCAAAATTTTGTAAGAGAACATCGACTCCAAAGTTAAACATCTGCACACGCAACCACCACAAATTTCTCAAAGAGAAAGGGAAACTTATTTAAAAAAAAGGAACACTTCCCTAACAACATCACTTATAAAACATTCATAAAATCCACCTCGTGAAACACTTGCAAATACCACACAAAATTTCAAAAATAACTCCAACTCTAGCCAAATAGAGGTGCAAATTAAATCTCAAGAATCTCCAACACAACCCGCTATGTCCATCTACTTCCTTTAAAATTTATTCCAAAGACAATTCAGTGCGAACGCGAAGGGGTGCGATCCACTCAAAAAATTTTGGGTGTAAATCCATACTCATAGTACAAATTAAACAAGTTGGCCAAATCCAAAGGTTGGCATTAATCACTACGAGTTTTAGGGAAACCCTGAAACACAACAGAAGAAACACTTCGACCAAAAGTATTCAACCAAAATAGCAACCAACCAAACCAGTCAAAAAGGTTTTAGACACAAGCTCAGGATGAAACCCACCATATCTAGTATTCCACTATACTTACCATTTAAGCATTCAATATACACTATTTACTCATCGAGAAGCCTCATTATAATTCAACCAAAAGCTACATAACCAATTCTTTCTCTAGTTACCTTTCCCAACATTTATAAATACAGTTTATGATGATTAACAAAACGTCTTCCATTCTATACTACCTCATCATGGTCCCCATAGACCAACACCTCATAAAACAACACATTCTATATTTCAAACATAGTACTTCAACAAATACTTAAGCATGATCAACGTATCAATTTTATACCATCCATACATCAACATCTTAACAATTAAAACTTGTTCAATCAATAAAATGACTTCAACAAATAAGTATTATCTCTACAAGATAAAATTCGTAAATAGGACTCTAAGATATGCATTCATTAAGGTTAAAGTCTTACATCATGATTGTTATCCATCGTTCATCCCATCACAACATGTACTCGACATAATTCCACATTTTTACACTTTTCTCTATTGGATCAATGGTTTCCAACAATTAACAACACTACCAAGTCATCAATATCAATTATTTGCATAATCTTAAAAACTGCAACATTACTTTTAGTTACCCTATCCAAAGGCTATAGCGAATTGTCACTACTCATCATGCTCCAACTATTTAAAACAAAATTGAATGAGTTGGACCATCACAAAGCTCTTACCATGACTACAAAACCTATGTCTCCCCAATTAACACGATATTAGCATTATAGGAACACAACCGCACTTCCAAATATACTAATAGTTTGCAACATCATAAATAACAACTCTAATCAACTTCCAAGTTAAGGTCACCAACACGATTAAATATCTCTATTAACATGTAACAAGTAGAACATCTTTAACAACCAGCAAAGTTTATTTAACCATATCAGCAGTCTACATCATCTTAATGTTCTAACTATGCATCAGGGTTTAAAACTTTAAACATAATCGGGGGTCATAAGCACTTTTAAAGCAAAGCAATAGATTCTAAGCATGTACATTCACACCTTTAATCATTCTTGCTATAGAGTAATCTACAACACTAGAAGTTCATTTAATCTTAAGCTAAAGATAAAAATTTACGTTTATCTAATTCAACTCACCAATTAACTTAGGAGTACATCATTTCCATAAACCACATTGTTACATACTACATAACACGGACATAAACTTTTCTAAACGCCTTCATAGGTCACCTACTCTTGACGAACAGGATGCAACACAACTTTAAAGATAACTACAGCTCAAGAACATGAACGAACACTGATAAACAACTTCTCTTTTCTAGGCATGGAAGAAAACAAAACTCCAACAGAAATGCAGGAGAGACAACTCTGATAGCCAAAACTCTTCAAGAAATCTCAAAATCTATACTTCCAAGAAGGAAGAAGGATGCACTAGAGAAAACCAAATGTTCAACTAAATCTTTTTCGATAAAGATTCAAACTTAGCTCCACCCAACTTAAGGTCTGCACAAGGGGAAACTCCAACACTTTTCTCAGATAGGGAGGACAACAACCACATAAGTTTCCTCCCCAAGACAGTCCATAATAACCAATAAAACCGGGTGTCAAAGCAAAGATTACGACCAACGACGCGCAACACAAAACTCTTCTTCTTTGTCTTCAACCAAGGAAGACAAAACCACGAACCGCCTACGGAACAATCCGCGAAAACCCAACACTTTTCATTTGATTTCAATCAACTAAAACCAAGAAAAACAACCAAACCGACCGTCGGGACGGTAAAGAACATCTGAAGGAATCCACCACTAACTCTTCTTTTTAACTCCAATCAACTACCCAAACTGCGACAGAAAAGGTAAGCACTCTTTCCCCACAAGGGTTAATAGTTCTTCGGTGATGGCTTTAATCGGCCATACCATCAAACCACAACCTTACTATAAACAAAAAGGTGACCGAAACCCTTTGGCACCACAACCCCACTTTATCACGATAACATGAGCAATTCAATCAATTTATCTCATACACATAGCAGCATACTTTATCACATAAAACATTCAACATCAAGGCTTAAATATAACATTTAAGCGTAAAGCAACGATACCCATACCCTTTCCTACTGTGCATCCATGTGTGTCAAATTTTAAATTAGTTATTCCACATACACAAGTTTTAAGGTTGTTATCCTATAGCAAAATTTTAGTTATAACCTAAGCCATGTTTCTAGGTTATCTCACATCACATTTTAGTTAATCCTAAGGTATAACACTAAAAATGCATGTTCCAAGGACCTAAAGCCCGCTCTGATACCAACTGTAACACCCCGGCATCTAGTATGCCCGAATGCTACCAAACATAGACTAAACAACATCTAAATATCACAAATAAAGATAAATTATAGCAAAGGTGTAAATGCAAAAACCAAAAATTTCGGCAGCATCTCCTTTGTTTTGACATGAATTGGAGCAATAGCAATAACATGGCAAGTTATATCATAGCATAAGACATCTAAAACAGCAATATCAATGAATAAAGCATCACTTATGTCTAAAATAAGGACTTCAACCATTCCACCAAATATAACAAACCAAACGATGAACTCCAGCCCATACACCAAGATTCATGGCACTATTATTATGATCATGACTCAAATTGGTAAATGTGACTGGAACTACGTGAAGATGTGTAGCTATTGCCCCTTCCCACATGCCGGTGTCATGGTACCTAAAACAATATAAAACACAAGCGTGAGTTCATCACTCAGCAAGTATATTGTAATGGGTCATACAAAACAATTCAATATTATCATCACTACATAACAAACTTAACATCATGATCGAGTCATAATTCATATGCAACATCATATTCATGTCTCAACCTCATTGAGATCATTTCATCATCATCATCATGTATGCAATGCAATGTAATGCACATGTCTCCTCGACGCAAATACCGGTATTGCAGAGTGCACACCTGTCGGCGTGCACCCACGTCCCCCTTCCATCCCGTAGATGGAGGGTGCCTACTCCTCGCTTCCACTCACCGCGTGGGTGGAATCACGAGGTAGGTCTTACATCCATGGCACTCCGGATTAGTCATAACTTTCTCACCGACCTTACCGGAATAGTTATGACGTTCTCACCGACCGGGCCAAGTTTCATGCCGTGTATGCAACATATGCCATAATCATTAACTATAAACCATTGCATAGCATCTTAACATACCCTTTTTATCATATCATGGCAAACACTAAGCATGGCAAGATAGCATAACATGGAAACAATTGCATCTAGTCAAGACAAGCAAATAAACCACATGTTACCCATCCTAATACACTTGACTTAACCTCGGGCGACGGATTGGCGGGATGAGGAGGGCACTCCCGGGGTTACACCACCTGCACAAAGATGCCCCACAATCACAACATGCCCACAAAACAGTACGCCATTGCCCATCTACCCCGATATCGCAAACTACTCCCGAAAATGAAAAACAGAGAATCTGTCCCCCCCGGGACAACAGACATCAAACTATCATAACTTTAGATCTAGGACTCTGAATCGATTAAACGAGTACATCCTCGCGTAGCTTAGGAAATTTCCTAACTTTTTCTAAGTATATGGAAAAGCTGATTCGGACTCTAACGTTGTTTAATCTATAAAACACTACGTTCTGTCCCAGCTACGTCACAGATTTGAACACGTTCGGTAAATCGAGCATAACTTTGAAATGGCTGGGCGGAATTGGACGTTATTTATGTCCACTGAAAGGTATTGAAGTTACCTACAACTTTCTCAGCAGGCGGCTGACCAAAATCCGAATCTAAGGTCGCGAAAACTCAAACCCTAGATTGACTGCACAATCTGCCCGAAACAGAGAACGTGGCAGCCTCTAGTTTTCATCTAATCTACCCAATCACAGCACCACCACTTGATCTAAAAGCATCCAAATACCCTGTAGCACAGCCCCTAAACCAACCTCAAGGATTCCCCATGCCATACCTTCGCCCGACGAACGATGAACGCCGAAATCCTTCCTCCCGAGCTCCCCGATCATCCTCCTCGCGTCGGAACCGCCGGATCTCCTCGTCGCGGGACCTTCCGATGGAGAGATCAATGGGATGGCGAGGTGGGGATCTCATCTAGGGCAGCAAGGGGGTGGAGAGGGGAGGGGAGAGGTGGTGGCGCCATGGGGGAACATGGAGAGGAAGGGGAAGGGTGGAGGCGCATGGGGTGGCGGCTAGGGTTGGGAAAGGGAGTGGGGGCGCACCAAGGGGTGGGGGCCAGATTTGGCTACCCAAAAGTCCCCCCTTGGGCCCAAACCCTTCCACCGGAGGCCCAACTCAACCCCCAAGGCCCAAAGTCCCCCGGAGAGGCCCAAACACCCGAAAACGGCCCAAAAACACGCTATAAACCTCATACCATAGTTTTATTCTCTAATTTCATATTTTATAATGTCACACCATTCCGTAGTGTCATAGCCGCAACAGCAGTAAGTGTGGTAGTCGCTGCCAATGTGGACAACCTCCTCATTGTTCCTCTCCTTGAGCCTTTGATGGCATAGGTTATTGTTTTGGATCTAGAGTTCTAAGTTCTGCCTACGGAGCTGATCATTCTCGTTCTTCACCTCAGTGAGTTCTCTTCCTTTTCATCAAGGCGTTTCATCAATCTGGCTATGTAACATGTAGCATCTAAGGGATACGGATCGTTCACCCATATCATATCGAACAGGAAAAGAATCATCAAAACAAAAGAAATCGAACTAAATTTTCACTAACATATCGTATCTAATTAGTACATCATATATGAAAGAAAAAAATAGCTAGCGCCCCTGCGCAGTGCGACCCCTCGTGTGGCCTCTAGCTATGTACAACAATGAACATGTCTAGATGAATACATCAGGTGGTCCAAGGGCAGTCCACGATGACTCCTAGTAGTTTCCTAGCATGCCATACTGGTACTCTCCATGCTCTATATGCTTATGGTGTACTGAAAACTCTACTCTATTGCAAGTATGATGGCACGTGGCTCTAAAAATCTAGGTTGTCCACAATCTCCCGTACATTGCATTAGCAACAAAACTTGAAGATTTATTTCTATGCGACTGCGTAGACTCTATCAGCATGCATGTGTATGGGAAGACTATAGAACATTTCTAAATGGTGTCCCACTTAGGCTGATAAGCATGGACATGCCATGGGTAACCCTCCATCTGGCAACTGAGATCATACACCCGTTGATCTAACTTCACAACCTTAAAGGTTCTACACAGTGACACTGCCCATGCTGTCACTGCTTCCTGCACCTCACCCTTATTCTTGTAAATTCCACTTTGCCACACCACATTCCAATCGTACCCCCATGCGACATCTTCACTCTTGTTGACCATCAGCCTATCGAACCGACACTCATCCCACTCTGCAGGGAAAGGCTCTTCATCCTCTTTATCATTACTTAAAGCCTTGTAGTCCTAGCTCTTTGCGTCCATTGATTGCACCAGCGATTCAATATGTTCTCCCTTGTCTGCTAGACCCATTGGTTCATGCACCTCTTGCATTGGAACTTCAAATTTCTCGCCTTGCACTGCCTCTTGACCCAAGCTAACATCCTGCCTCACTAAACATTCTCTAGCTTGGCTGCTCTCCCTAACTTCCTATGGTTCATCACCAACAACCTCCTCATGTGTCGCATGGACGGTATTGGCTTTCTGAAATACTTGTGCCAATAACACTAGGGGCCACCCTTTCTCGATTGCAATTGTTTCATACAAACTCCACGACTTTGGCCCATTCAGTTTCACTAACTCCCAATACGTGCAATCTCGTCTCCGACACCCTACTCCATGCAGTTTCAGGTTATGCAATTCACGGTCCAACGACAACATTTGGTACAACCATCTTTTAACCGTGCACCATGAACACTCCCTAGCACGTGACAGGCTAGCCACGACACGTGGAAAATGATTTAGTTCCACCCCTTGTGCACCCATGTGTGAAACCCCTTCTCCATTGTGTATTTTAAATTGCACTTGTTCGTCCATATCTGTCAAGCATTTCATGAAAATTGTTAATATGTGTATAACGCAACGCTATCACCTTTTAAATTCTCAACCTACCCATACCGCTGCACCTATGTAGCATGACAATCTACTCTACACTACTTCAAACAACTGCTACAAGCATACATAAATTTATTTTTTCAATTACATATTATCCCATCTCAAATACTTTTTATAATTATGTATGTCTATAACTATTGCTATTCTATACACCTAATTACTTACGAATCTAATTAATTTAATCGTTAAGTCATGTACGTAAAAAAACTACTGCTACTGTACAAAGTTAATTATGTACACACGTAATTAATCTAGCTGGCACGTTGGGTGTCTAAAAAACTATTGGCATTCTGCACATCAAATTACTTACAAACCTAATTAATCTTGTCACTAAATCGTGTATCTTAAGAAATTATTGCTACTCTATACAGCTAATTACTTACAAACCTAATTAATTTAGTCACTAAGTCATCTATCTAAATAATCATTACTCTTCTACATAGCTAATTACTTACAACCTACTTAACCTACTTAATCTAGTCACTAAATTGATTTTTTTAATTAAAATAATGAAGAAAAAAATTACCTGCAGTAGATCCCTTTCTTCTTCTTCCCCTTCTCCTCTTCTTCCTCCTCCTTCTCCCCTCTTCTTCTTCCTCCTTCTCTTCGTCTTTTTTTCCATCTTTTCCCCTTGTTCCTCCTCTCTTTTTTCTTCTCCTCCTCTTTCCTTTCTCCCTTTTCTATTTTGCGCTTGGCTGCGTTGGCTGTGTGAGTTCTGGCAGGCCAGATCCGGCAGGTGTAGCGCCCTGATTCTATAAATAGTTAATTAAGTGCTTAACCTTGTTTTGTTGCTCGTTTGGTTCTTGATTTGGAGTTAGTTGCGTCAGGGTCTAATCATTCGAATGGTTATTGCCCAAAACCCTAACTCATGGATCCGTTAGAATCCTTAGCAACCGAAATCCTAAAGCCTTCCTTTGGATTCCCTAAACCTATCCCAAGAGTTCCCCAAAGGAGATCCCGAGCTTTGAAGCATTTTTGTGAAGAAATTGGGAAAGTCTACTACTGGAGCGGCAGTACTGTCGGCTCAGGGCCGGTACTGCCGGTCGTGCGGCACTACCGCCCCCTGGGGCCGCTACTGTCGGTCAAACGGGTAGCACGGGCACGCCAGCACCCATACCGACGATTGTGCGCCATCACCGCCACCTCAGCCGCTCTAGAGGCTTCCTCCACAACCCTTATCCCTCCCCCTTGCCTCCTCACTCCCTCTTGCTCACTCCCGTGCACTCTCTCACACCCTAGCCCTCTCCCTCTCTCGTTCTCTCCCTCTCCTCGCCCAAGCTCTCCTCCTCTCCATCTCCAGCGATTTGAGCTCAAGAGGAAGCAAGCTCAAGGTGTGGAGCAACCCCCTCAAGCACTAAGCAAGCTCCAAGGTGGGCAGAATCAAACCCTAGATCGATTCATCGAGATTTGAGCTCTAAACCCTAGTTCTTCATTTTCTCTCCTTTTCAATCTTTTAGTTTAACCCTAGAAACTTTGCTTCTAGAGGTAGATCATGGGTTAAATGAGTTCCTAGACGTAGGTTAAGCTCGAAAGAATTAGTTAGCGTGAAAGAATCGATTCAAATTATTATGCATGCGTGTAATTCCAGTAAATTGGCTATGTTGGGAGATTGGTAATTATAACCGAGATTGACGGACTTCCTTAGCCGTTATGGACATGAGAACCTTATCAAACTCTAGGATAAGGTTAGGCATTACAATAAATGTCAAATGGGATATATGAATAGTACCTACATGAGCTTAGCCACGCAACAGCTATGAAGTTGTCGGATCAGTCGGTGGTACAATTCAATCAAAATCTCATTTGGGTGCAAGCTAGATTCATAGCGGTGGTTTTGGTCAAAATAGTGGTTTCGGTTAAAAAGGGGTCATGTTGGTAAAAATGGAAAGTAAAAAGGAGTAGAGTGTTTAGACCGGGCGGATGAATGAAGGTCTCGCCTGAGTCATCCTAAGGACCGAACTTGATGTTATTAACTGAGTCAAACGTGCAACCACATGTGTTAGTATGTGATAGCCTTAACCTAGTACAAGAGTTGGTGTTTAGCCTTGTGATAGGCCGAAGTAGTTGGACAGACACCGAAGGTACTGATGTTGTTCTAGGTACTCCCTCGCCGAAACGCCGAGGTCGGAGTATTCCAATACAACGGTGTATGCCTTGCTTTGGGTAAAGGGCACGATGGAGCGTAAACCATCGTTGGAACTGTGTGTGAAGCGGGTTGGAAAAAAGTGCCAGTACTGTGTGTACGAGCTGTACTTCCACCCGGTCTGGGAGAGTATTGTGTGTACGAGCTGAACTCCCACCCATAGCAAGGGACGCACATCGCCGGAGCTGGCGCAAGGCTAGACCCTAGCAAATGGAACGGTTTCGTCATAGTCTAGCAAAACGGGTACGATGAGTATGCGTGGCATGTTTGGTATGATTGCTAGAATGTGTCATGTGGGTAAAGTGTATAATCTCTGCAGAGAATAAATCTCATCAATTAGCCGTGCTCACGATCACGAGCAACTTGAAAAATACTGTCAAGTATAGACTTTTGGTTTTGGTTTTTTGAAATTAGTTTTGGAAAAACGGTTTGGGTTATTTGGGCTTGGTTTGGTGGATTGGGAATTATTTTGGTGGATTGGATTTAGTATGAAATTTTTTATTTGTGTAATGGTTGGATCGATGGTATGGATAATGGAGCATTGAATCTAATCATCTGTGTGATGATTTGTTAAGCTGGTTGGTGGATGGATATGGTATTCTGGTGGATGGAATGTGAATCATGGATTATATGAGATACTTATTGCCACTACTTCCTTTATCAACTGCTCTTGTAAATTTCCGCAATGTTTTGAATCTATTATTCTATTGCAAATAAAACTGGCTTCATGCAAATCTAAACTAGTGTAGAAACTTGCTTCATCGTCATAACTTGCATTCTATTATTCTTGCATATACTAAAGTCTTGCGAATACATACGTGTACTCACCGTTTGCTCTAATTGAAAACGTGAGAAGCAGAAGGCGCAACAGTGGATAAAGGTGACCCTAGCGACGAGTTCTATGAACCAGGTCCCGATGACGTGTTTGATGGCTAGCTGGGTCTTCACACCAGTCGATTGCCTTTGGGTTGGATGGCTCACCGCAGCCGCCGCTGTGTTTGTTCCTTTGGTTTTTCTTTTGTGCTGTATCTGGCCGGTTGTGTAACACCCCGGCATCTAGTATGCGTGAATGTTACTAAACATAGACTAAACAACATCTAAATACCACAAATAAAGATAAATTACAGCAAAGGTGCAAATGCTAAAACTGAAAATTTCGGCAGCATCTCCTTTGTTTTTCCATGGTACGGAGCAACAATAAAGTATCACAAGTTATAACATAATGGAAAGCATCTAAAACAGCAATAACAGGTGACATAGCAACAATATATGTCCAGGATAAAGCATTCAACCACTTCATGAGCTAAACGAATCAAATGATAAGACCGAGCACACAGTTAAGCAATTCTCCAAGTTTCATGGCATTAACTTTATTATCATGACTCCGAATGATAACACTGTCTAATTTGTGTGGAGCTACATGTAGATGTGTAGCTAACCCCTTTTCCCCGCATGCTGGTTTCATGGTACCTAAGAAAAACAACATAAACACAAGCATGAGTTCATCACTCAGCAAAGTGTATTGCAATGATACAAAAACAATAACAACTCACAGACATACTTAATGCCATTCACATATCCTGAGAATCAAATCATGAACTTCATTTATGCTCTCATATAACATCATCATAAATATCTCAAATAACATCTTCATAGGCATCTCATAGAACATCATAATCATGTAACATCATCATATATCATCATCATATAATGCAATGCAATGCACATGTCTCCTTGAAGCACATACCGGTATTGCCGAGTGCACACCCATCGGCGTGCACCCTCTTTCTCCTTCCATCCTGTAGATAGAGGGTGCCTACTCCTCGCTTCCATTCACAACTGTGGATGGAATTGTAACACCCCGGCATTTAATATGCCTGAATGCTACCAAACATAAGCTAAACAACAACTAAATACCACAATTATCATAAAATTCCAGCAAAGGTACCTATGCTAAAAACCGAGATTTCGGCAGCATCTCCTTTGTTTTAACATGCTACGAAGAGACAACAATATTATAGCAATATAAGGCAATAAGAGAGACAACTAAAACAGCAATAATTAAAGTCTTAATGACAATATAAGACTATTATCAAGCACTTAATATCTCCAAGTGTCAAACGAACAATAAAACTCTCATAAAGCAAAGTTAAGCCTTAAATCAATGATCATCACACGCAATTTATTATCAAACTAATAGAATGACTTGTGGAATCAATATGGTGAAGCTACGTGTGGGCGTGTGACTATTTCCCTTCCCCGCATGCCGTTCTCATGGTACCTAAAACAACAAGAAAACACAAGCGTGAGTTCGAAACTCAGCAAGCATATTGCAATGGACAACAAGAACAATATCATGGCAATAACATCTCCCATCATGTATATCATCTCATTCAAGAACACTTAACAATATCATCATCATTATGAATGCAATGTAATGCAATGCTCATGTCTCCTTGGAAACTCATACCGGTATGGTTGAGTACACACCCGTCGGTGTGCACCCTCTCCCCCCTTCCATCCCGAAGATGGAGGTGCCTACTCCTCGCTTCCGTTCACCGCGGTGAATGGAATCACGATGTAGGACTTACTCATTGGCTTTCCGGATTAGTCATAACTTTCTCACCGACCTTCCCGGACTAGTTATGACTTTCTCACCACCCGAGCCATGTAACATGCCATGTATGCATTTATGCCAACATCATATTTAACTCACATATTAACACATGGCATCATAACATATTAAACATGCTCATCATATCATTGGCAATCATAAAAGCATGGCAAGTGATCATATATCATGTAGTCAATTCCATCTATTCTCAACAAGCAACCTACAAATCGCTGTCCATCACAACACACTTGCCTCAACCACGGGCAACGGATTGGCGGGAAGTAGAGGGCACTCCCGGGGTCGCACCACCTGCACATAGGTACCACACGCTCACAATCATGTCCACAAAACAATACGCAAACCCTCATCTACCCCGACATTGCCAACTACTCGCAAAACCTAAAAACAGAGGTTTTGTCCCGTCGGGACAGCAGCCTTGCAAAAGGCAAAACTTGAGTTCTGGGACTCCGAATCAATTAAACGAGTACATCCTCACATAGCTTAGGAAATTTCCCAACTTTTTCTAGTTATAGGGAAAGACTGATTCGGACCGTAAAGTTGTTTAATCTACAGATTATCGTGATCTGTTCCAATCGCGTCACAGATTTTATCACGCTCGGTAAAACAGCCATAACTTTCAAACGGCTGGGCGAAATTTAGCGTTCTTTATGTCCACTGAAATATAAATAAATTATCTACAACTTCTTCAACAGGCGGCCATCCAAATTCGGACTCTAAATTGGAGAAAACGTGAACCCTAGGTCGACTGCTCATGCTGTCCCAAAAATAGAACGTGGCAATATCTAGATCTAATCCAAATTACTCAATTCCAGCACCACCAATTGATCTAAAAACTTGATAAACACCCTTAGAACAGTACCTAGATCAACCCCAAGGATTTCCATGGACATACCTTTGCCCGACGCACGAAAACCCAATAGATCTCCTCCCGGTTCTCGCGATCCCCTTCCTCGCTTCCAAATCCACCGGATCTCCTCGTCGCGGAGCGCTCCAATGGATGGATCTTTGAGGTGGTGAGGTCAAGAACTCACCTAGGCGCAGCAAGGGAGGTGGAGAGGTGGTGGAGAGGGTGGTGGCGCAAGGGGAGAGGCTTGGGGGAGGTGGAGGCGCCCAAGGAGGAGGTGGGGAGGTGTGGGAGGCGGCTAGGGCACTTGGGGGCATAAGGGGCAGGGGGAGGACGCCCAAAAGGGCAGGGAAACCCCCCTTTAACCAGCCCTAAGCCCCTTTCCTAATCCTAAATGGATTCCCACTCCATCCCACCAAAGCCCACAACCCCTCTTTAAGGCCCAAACTCCCCCGGGAAGGCCCAAAACCCCGGAAACGGCCCGACAACGCTATTAACCTCCATACCCTATGGTTTTAACCTTATTTCCACATCTCATACTGTTTTTGACCTTATCATGCACCACTTATAAGGTTACGACACTCCGTGGTGTCACATCACTTCATAAGGCCCAAAAACGCGAGTAAACCTCAAGCCGTAAGGTTTTATTCTCTAATTTCACATTTTATAATGTCACACCATACTGTAGTGTCACAGGAATCACGAGGTAGGTCTTACTCAATGGCGCTCCGGATTAGTCATAACTTTCTCACCGACCTTACCAGACTAGTTATGACTTTCTCACCGACGGGGCCAGTTTTCATGCCATGTATGCAACATGCCATAAACATAAATAACTTGCATATAAACACAAACTAACCATTGCATGGCCTTATAACCAACCATTTTCATCATGTCGTGGGCAAATATCAATCGTGGCAAGTTAGCATATTATGTAATCATATTGCACCTTAAGCAAGACTAGCAAACATACAACACACAACCCATTCCAATACACTTGCCTTAACCGCGGGCGACGGATTGGCGATAGGATGAGGGCACTCCCGGGGGCACACCACCTGCACATAGATACCACACACTCAACCATATGCACACAAGACCACACAAGAACACTTAGTTAAACCGACTTTGCGACCTACTCCCAATACCCAAAAACAAAGGTTCTGTCCAACAGGACAGCAGCCTTCGGAAGGCCATAACTCGGGCTTAACAAATCCAAATCAGATGAATGAGTACATTTTCTCTAAGCATAGGAAATTTTCTAGCTTTTTCTAAGTATTGAGAAAAGCTGATTCGGCCCCTAAAATTGTTTAATCTACAAAACATTACGTTCTGTCCCAATTACATCACAGTTTTGAACACGTTCGGTAAAACAGCCATAACTTTCAAACGGCTGGGCGGAATTGGACGTTCTTGGTGTCCAATTAAAGGTATTGAAGTTATCTACAACTTGATTAACAGGCGGCTGACCAAATTCCGAATCTAAAATTACGAAAACTCAAACCCTAGGTCGTGTGCCCAATCTTCCCAAAGCAGAACACTATGCAATCTCTAGTTTTCATCAAATCTATCCAATCGCAGCACCACCTTTCGATCTAACAGCACCAAAACAGCCTCTAGCACAACACCTAGACCATCCCCAAGGATTACCCCTAGCCATACCTTCGCCCGACGAACGATGAACCGATGAACATCGACTCTTCTCCTCCCGGTTCCCCCGATCTCCTTCCTCGTGCCGGATCCGCGGGTTCCTCCCGGTTGTGGAGCTTCCCAACGGCGAAATCATCGGAGGGGAAGGGCGTGGCAGCAAGGGGTGGTGGTGGAACTCGCCTAGGGCCGGCTAGGGGAGGTGGGGAGGAAGGTGGAGGGAGGGGTGGCGCATGGGGAAGGGGCGGCTTGGAGGAGGGGTGGCGGCTAGGAAGTGGAGGGGGAGGGGGGGCGCACCAAGGGGTGGGAGCTATGGTTGGCTGTCCAAAAGCTCCCCCCTTAGGACCAAACCCTTCCACCGGAGGCCCAACTCACCCCCCAAGGCCCAAAGTCCCCCGGAAAGGCCCAAACATCCTAAAACGGCCCAAAAACACGCTATAAAGTTGTACCGAAAGCCGTATTTTATATTGTCACATTTTAAAATATCACTTTCTATAATATTACATCCCATGATGTCACAGGTTGGCCTAAACTGTAAAACTCGAACCACTTGTAATAATTATATTTCTATAAAAATATATGTCCCTTACGGTTATGTATGTGACTTGATGCATCTGGTTTGAAAAAAATATGTGGTGCTAGGCTACTGATCCAGGGAACTAGCACTGATCACATATTTGCGGGAAGCTCGGATTGTTATCAACCAGTTGGCACGCGAGCGCGTGACGCGTGCGAAGGGCCGACTGATTGGCCTCAATCCGAGTACGATTTTGGTTAAGTGATTGGGTGTCTTACGGGTTGTGCTAATTTCCAATTCGGCGCATCAGTAATGACTCGAATCACTATTCCAGGACCAGAGCCCCCACAGCGGGTGAGGTTTATAGCCTCTATGTCGTCAATTGAAATGGCGGCAGAGAGGTACCCGTTCGAATTCGCCTCTCTGTCGCCATTTCAAACGGCGACAGAGAGTATGTCGCCATTTTAAATGGCTACGGAGAGGTATTTTTATTATTTTTTAACCGGTGTATTTTTCTGTAAATTTTTATTAAAATAATATTATTTTGAAATAATAATAATAATATATATATATTATTTTAGGATTTAAAAATATATGCTTTATAAATCATAGCATATATAAAGATGCGAACATAAATTTAGGCCCCGTTTAGCAACTTGGAACTAAGCCGTTTCTACTAAGATTCTGGAAGAAACTCAATCAAACGGGCTAAAGCTCGAAACGATTCTCTTTGAATCGTTTCTTCTTTTTTCACACTGTAGCTGAATTGGTCTCAACCTAGTTCCACCAGATTCACAGAATCCAATCTGAATCGTTTCTACCAAGAGTCTGAAATCATTTTCATTTCTACTAGAATCTAAAACTGTACCAAACAGGACCTTGGATCCGCAACAAAGCACCATAAAACCCCCTCAACCTCACGGTACCACTGAGAAACACAGCTAGCCTAGCAGTTACGCAAAAGACACAAGCCCACACATCAGATCTTCGAGATGTCACCGCGGCCGCACTTCCTCGTGCTCACCTTCCCGCTGCAGGGCCACATCGCCCCGGCGCTCCGCCTCGCCAGGCGCCTGCTCGCCACCGTGCCGGACGCGCTGGTGACATTCTCCACCACCGCCGTTGCGCACGGCCTCATGTTCCCGACGAAGTCCGAGGGACCCAACGACGACGACGACCGCCTCGAATTCCTCCCGTTCTCAGATGGCACGGAGAGCGGTTACATCCGGACCGGTGGAAGCACCGCCTTCAACGACTACATGGCGTCCTTCCACACCGCGGGCCCGCCCAGCGTCGGGGAGCTCGTCGACGCGCTCGCCGCGCACGGCCGCCCCGTGTCCCGCGTCGTCTACACGCTCCTCCTCCCGTGGGCGGCCGACGTCGCTCGGGCTCGAGGCGTGCCGTCCGCACTCTACTGGATCCAGCCGGTCGCCGTGTTTGCCATCTACTACCACTACTTCCACGGCCAAGCCGGCGTCGTGATCGACCACCGGCACGACCCGTCGTTCGTCGTGCAGCTCCCTGGCCTGGCGCCGCAGGCAATCGGGGACCTGCCATCCTTCCTCACAGAATCCACCGACCCCTCCGACTACTTCCACAGCATTTACACTACGTTCCGTGATCTGTTCGACGCCCTCGACAGGGACACCCCCAAGGCCACCGTGCTCGTCAACACGTGCCAAGAACTCGAGACGAGCACGCTCGCCTCCGTGGGAGCATACGACGTACTTCCCGTCGGACCGGTGCTCCCGTCCGGCGACGAGGCTGGCCTCTTCAAGCAGGACGACGCCAAGTACATGGAGTGGCTCGACGCCAGGCCGGCCAATTCCGTGGTGTACGTCTCATTCGGGAGCCTGGCCAGAGTGGCGAGGGTGCAGCTCGATGAGTTGCTTCGTGGCCTCGAGGAGAGCGGAAGGCCGTACCTCTGCGTCGTCCGGAAGGACAATAAGGCGGAGCTCGCAGAGGCCGAGGCGGAGATAGATGCGGGGCTCAATAACGGCATGATGGTTGAGTGGTGTGACCAGGTGCTGGTGCTCTCGCACGCGGCGGTGGGGTGCTTCGTGACGCACTGCGGGTGGAACTCGGTGCTGGAGAGCGTAGCATGCGGCGTGCCGATGGTGTGCGTGCCCCGGATGTCGGACCAACGGATGAACACGAGGCTCGTCGAGTGCGAGTGGCGCGTTGGAGCGCATGCGGAGGTGGACAGCGGTGGTGTATTGCGTGCCGCGGAGGTGAGGAGGCGCATAGAGGAGGTGACGGGGGAGGCGGATGCTGCGTCGGAGGCACGATCCGCGGCAAGGGAGTGGAAGCGGGTGGTCGCTGAGACTTTGGGGAAAGGTGGCTCATCATATCGTAATCTGATGGCGTTCGTCGAAGGGAAATAAATCGTGGAGCTGGTAGTAAACTTCTTCTTATATATATTTTATGTTGATTGATGTCACATGAATAATTCTGTAATTCAACGTCATAATATTAAGTTTGAATTAAGCAACCAAATTTACATCAAAATAAACGCCAGGTATTTATTTCCACCTAAATTAAATAACGTTGGATTGCAGGATTGTTCATGGGCATCAATTAGGTATACACAGACATAAATTTGCATATCGATTTTACGGAATTTATTTCCTCGTCGAAGGTGCCAGAGTGGAACGCAAGTGTGATTGTGTATTGGACTTGCGCCGTTAATTTGTGGTATTTCTTTCGTGCAATTGTTAAATATTCAGTACGTACTGGAAATGTTGAATCACGAATTAAATTTCGACCTGGTTGTTCGATATTTTTATCTTCAGACAAGATCTTTCAAGGAGCTAGGTTAAATCCCCACGTGTTCTCTGGGCACGTGTTGCTGCGGGCATTTGCAGGAGTAACTAGCCTGTACAGGGTGAAAACGGGTCGGATATTGGCGGATATTGCTCTTTTCGTATTCTAACCTATATTTTTTTCGGATTAGGAACCGGATATGGGCTAGCCGGATACGGATGCGAATCCGGGTTAATCAAGATACGGATACGGGACGAATATGTGACAGATTCGGATCGGAAACGGATAAATATATACGAATAATGCATGCATATATAGAGTAATATATTTTGAATTAAACCGTACGGGTACATGACCATAGTAGCAAGTTATATATATCAATCAAACCCAATATACGTCATAGAAAGAACATGTTACTTTAGGATTAATAGAACCAACTCATTGTCAATATAAATGGACTATCTATGGAAAAAATGAGATGAAATGGGCTAAGTCTTGTTGATATCCAAATAGAAAATCTGGATATCCGATCCGAATACTCGAATAGGAAAAATCCGGATATGCGAATAGAAAATATCTGAATATCCAGATCCCGTCTCGTATTTACCGGATATTGGTTGTCCCGTATCCGATCCTGTATCCGAATTCAAGTATCCGGATCCGACCGGATAGTAAAATCCGATTCCGTATCCGGTCCTGACGGGATCCGGTCCAGGATCGAGCGGGAATTATCCGATCCGTTTTTATCCCGCATCAATCAGCGTCAAGTATGTACGAAAAGAAGTTTGCATACTGACTTCACGGAATTTATTTCCGGAGTCGAAGATGCCAGAGTGGCACGCAAGTGTGATTGTGTATTGGACTTGCGCCTTTAATTTGTGGTATTTCTTTCGTGCAATTGTTAAATACTCAGTCCGTACTGGAAATGTTGAATCACGAATTAAATTTCGACCTGGTTGTTCGATATTTTATCTTCAGACACGATCTTTCAAGAAGCTAGGTGAAATTCCCACGTGTTCTGTGGGCACGTGTTGCTGCGGGCATTTGCAGGAGTAACCAGCGTATACAAGCCTCCTCTTCCATTCATTCCTTATCCACTCATCCCAATTCCCACACCATGAACACATCCCTCCCTCTCTCCCCTGTGCTTCGATGAGCCCCGACCGAGGAACATATAATTGTATCTGTATGGTCCAGTAGTATATTTTTCAATTGAAAACAATTGATTGTGCAGATATTTTTTTAAGAGTCAAATAATCGAGAGCCCGGGGTCAAAATTCAATGAATCCCACCTTGTAATGCCTGAACAAATTTTATATATATATATATATATATATATATATATATATATATATATATATATATATATATCTGTGCATTTTCCATTAACATTCAGGACAAGCGTTCGCAATATACAAGTTTATCTTTCGACAAAGGTCAATGTTTGTGGATCCTGGAGGGTTCGGACTTGGGACGTGACATTAAGCACAAGATTTACTTGTGGTCATTTTTTCCACATTTGGATCCATGGTGGCAATTTCGTGGCAGCTTCATTGACGACGACCGTTCTTCCTCATCCTCTTTTCTTATCGCCTGCAAGAGGGCGAGACGCATCCTGACGTTCATTTCTATTGTTGTGAGTCTTCTGACCACTTCTACAGAAAACGTTAATACAGACGGTTCACAAACGTCATTACAGACGGTTTTGTGAACCATCAGTAACAATGTGTTGTAATGAAAGAGATCATAGAGACGATTTTTTACCTTCCTGTGATACTCTAATATCACAGACGGTTTGAATTATTCACCGTCTGTGAAAATGGAAGTATCACAGACGGTTTCAATTACAACCGTCTGTGATACATCCATTTCACAGACGGTGTATAATTCGAATCGTCTATGATATTAGAGTATCACACACGGTTTGTAATCAGAACCGTCTGTGGTATTGAAGTGTCACACACGGTTTCTAATCAGAACCGCCTATGATAATGAAGTGTCACATAAGGTTTCTAATTAGAACCATCTGTGCGTTAGTACCACACACGGTTTCTAATCAGAACCGTCTGTGATATGTCTACAGCAAGCAATATCAGTTGACAATACAATGAATCGTATCAGGTGACAATACAGTTGCATTCAATATGAACAAAATTGTAATAAGGATAATATCAGGTCAACACAATGAATCGTATCAAATATCAGAATGATGGAAGAACATTTAGTTCCAACAAGTAAGACAGTTGCATTCAATATGAGCAAAATTGTAATAAGGATAATAACAGGTGAATGGTATCAAATACAGAAAAATGAAGAAGTGTACAAACAAGAATAACCACAATTATACAACTCCAGTTGTTACACGTTAGCGTGGTACTCGCCATCTTCATGTAGAACTTCAGAGATAAGGAAATAACAAAGTTGTCCTCGAATGTTGATCACATCATTCTTGCTCAACGCAGTTACAACCTTAGCGCTCTTTCTGGTGTCGAGGATGAGTTGCATGTTGTGGCAAACATAAAATCCACATAGGTTATTTCCCTGACCCTGCTGGTGGCACTGCAAATAAGAAATAAGTTAGTTCTAGATACATTATTACGTAGTTAATCAATAGGATTATTGTGTATAGCAGATACCTGAAATTTCAAATCGTGTTGTAGTTTCGCCCCATCCTTGCACGCTTTGTACGCCCTACGTGATTGCAAAAGTTTAGCCTCAGCCTTTCCAAGAGCAACATAAACCTGGAACAACTTAAATGACCAATGTTATCTACGGAGGAAATGTGATTACCTGCCTAGTAATTTTGTGAAAGGAGTCAAATCGTGGTTGCCGCCATGTAATGAGTCAAGGTACATAGCCTGGTTTTGGGCTTGTTCAAGAACAATTAGAACCCAGTGATACCTACACAAGTGTATCACAATGGCCAATGAACGAAACTGAGTTTTATGCATAGTACAAACCAAAGTATAGCAAGTAGTGTAGCACTTATCTTGGGTTATGTGGTATAAGTATGAAATCTTTATCTTTTTGTGCCAACAATGCCCGTTTGATGTATTCTTCGACCGCGTTTATATCTTCATTCATTGTTTGCATTGAGACCATATGTGGGTCGAGAAAACCCACCGATTGTTTCCTCCTTTTCGATTGGAGTATCATGTTTCTATATATACAAAAGCCAATATAATATATATATATATATATATATATATATATATTGGCGAATATTTATCGCTTTTAATTAGACGAATGTAGAATGTGATACTTACAATGTCCAGACTCTCAAGAGCGCGGCGTCGAGGGCGTCGAGGTTGTTGAGATGGAACAAGTCTAGAAAATCAATCATGAAGAAACCCCCCTGAATCGTTGAATAGATGCTCATACTTGAAGCTAATCGTGATACTTGTTGTACGTTTTTTCACTGGCTTTTTACATTCTTTCATGTACCAAGAATGCAATTGTTGGCAAGATAGACCAAGTGAATTTATGTGGTCCTTCAGCACTAAAGGCTCTCCTAGCGTGTATTGTCGGGCCAACGGGGCAATCGGATAGTCCAGAGTCTTCGTGATCTTCAATTTTCCCTTGCCTTTCTTTCTACTGTACAGAGCCGTCACGGGAGATGAATGGGTAGGAAAGTAGTCAAAGTTATCTAGATCAAGTGGAGTACGGGGTAGGACTGATGATTTGGTAACCAACTGATCAGATGCAACAGGCGAATGAGATCGTTGTGTTAGTTGCGTGGCTGGAGGGCCGACCAGGGAGATGTCGCTGCTGGGCCATTGGATGAATGTGCCAATGGCATCCCCTAGTTTCATGATCTCGTCGCTTGGTGGCTTCTAAATGTCGACGATCTTGAAACTATCATGTACCCCGTCCACATTGACCTTCGTGAAACCCGACTCTATCATTGTACCGTGCACCATCGCCCCCTCAGTGGATGGATACGCGATCCCCCAAGCAGCCGTAAGAGGAATGGAACCATTGTTAATTCTCGCTTGGAGATTGCACTGCGTGGCCTCCTACACAACGGTACACAATTAGCTAATGTGTCCAACAACTATATATATATGGAGCATTGAAGAGATATATATTAGTACCTTAATGGCACAGACAGGAAAATTCCCAATTTGTTCATCTATGTTAGGGGAAGATGCACAGCTGTTCTTATGGGCAGTGGGGCTGACTTGCAGAAATACTTCTAGGGCTTGCGTAGTCTGTCTTTTTTGATTATTGAGCCTTTCCTCGATGCTTCTTAACCTATCATGAAATTCTTCTCTCAGCTCTTCTCTCAGCTCTTCTCTCAACTCTTCTCTAAACTTGACCTCCAAAATGTCGTCGCTTGGTGGCTTCTAAATGTCGACGATCTTGAAACTATCATGTACCCCGTCCACATTAACCTTCGTGAAACCCGACTCTATCATGGTACCGTGCACCATCGCCCCCTCAGTGGATGGATACGCGATCCCCCAAGCAGCCGTAAGAGGAATGGAACCATTGTTAATTCTCGCTTGGAGATTGCACTGCGTAGCCTCCTACACAACGATACACAATTAGCTAATGTGTCCAACAACTATATATATATGGAGCATTGAAGAGATATATATTAGTACCTTAATGGCACAGACAGGAAAATTCCCAATTTGTTCATCTATGTTAGGGGCAGATGCACAGCTGTTCTTATGGGCGATGGGGTGACTCATGAAAATATACAGGGCTTGCGTAGTCTGTCTTTTTTTATTATTGAGCCTTTCCTCGATGCTTCTTAACCTATCATGAAATTCTTCTCTCAACTCTTCTCTCAGCTCTTCCCTCAACTCTTCTCTAAACTTGACCTCCAAATTCTTTATAAGCATTGACTCGCGCTCGACTTTAGTTCTCTTCTTATTTCGGTATTTGTCCGAGTCGTTTGGGAATCTAGTTTTCCATGGAACAAAAACCCCTTTGCCTCGCGTACGACCAGGGTGTTCCTTGTTTCCCAAGGCCATAGACAGTGCATCTTTCTCCCTGTCTGGCAAAAAAGAGCCTTCGCCTGATTGTGTACTCAACGTTACCTGCAAGATCCCGACAAGTTATTTCACTTATGAAGTCATGGACTAATTACGTACAAAATTGGTAGTTTAATTTATATATTACCAGGCGTTGGCAGACTTCCTCATCTGCGGGGTTTCTAAAGGAGAAGGTTGTGGAAGACGTGGCAGTTGACCTCGCTCTTAGCCAGTCTCTAGCGCGCTGGTCTACGATCGATGAAAATGGCGAGGAAGCCTCCTCGTCCTCCCTGTCCCATTGCGCCCTTTTCCTCGCGTAGCCAGCAGTGCCGAGTTTGTGGGGGTGAGTGTTCCTTGCCTGCAAGGCCTTGTGTGCTTCACTTAGACGCACGAATTCGTCTGTTGTCTTCATCTCGACAAAACTCCGCCACATGTCCTTATCAATGAACCCATACTTACAGTATGGAGTCACATCCTTCTTGACGTATTCATTGACAAGCGTGCTGTTGAAGGTCTTCCACGCCTTTCCTACCACTAGCAGTGCATACCGTTGCACTAGGCGAGCGGATTCTTTTGGAATGTTGAATGACGAAAGAATTTATGTCAGCAGGGCGTTGTGAGTCTCATCTGTCAGTGACTTCTAGGATGAGATCGTGATGGGGACCCGTTCCCGTGTGACTATCCCGCACATTGTCCGGAATGCATTCGCTGCCTTTCTTGGCTCTGTAGGGGAGTCATCCTTTGGATTGATCGCCGTGATGGTTAATCGGTCTGTTGGCCTTTTGTTTGATCCTCTTGACTGCAAGTCGATTTTTCTTTTGGCAGCTCATCACAGCCTTGAGACGATGAATTAGAGGACGCCATCTTCTTTGCAAGGAGAGAATAAGTTTGTGAGCAGCATTTCATTTTAGAGTGAATGTTAAGTTTGTGAGCAGCATTTCATAGCAAGGAGAGAAGTGGTATTGTCAGTAGAGGCCATTATGGTTTTGCTTTTAAACAAGCAAGATGTTGTGCAAGCTCTAGGCCTCGCAGACTACATTGTTTTCAGACAAAGTTTAATCATAAATTTCAAACTCATCTTCCTCTCTTTAAGCAAGCATTTGAAGAAATTAGAAATGCAACGGAGAGAGAAGGAGATTGTTTCTTCTTTGTGAAAACGGTTTCTACGCTGCTCCCGAAGAACTAGAAATGCAAATTAAACCAACTTGCAATATTAATTAATGTTAGAAACAGTAGATAGAAACTAAGGGCACTTTCAGTGCAAGTTTCTTAATGGTTTCTATGTGTACCATGTATGATGAAAAGCTTATGTGGTAGCAAATTAATGCACACACAGAGAGAGAGTCTTAGAGTTTCTTAAACAAGAAATGGTTTCTTCATTGAATGCTTTAGCTTAAGAATGAGAAGATAGTAGATGGATATTTAATGATGAAACCATGTCAAGAAACGATGCATTGTATCTATTATATTAATTGATGTTTCTTAGTGACATGGCTCCATTTGAAATGAGTTGAAGAAACTCTCCATTGTGAGTGCCCGAGGTTATTGTTTCTAAACCAACATTTAATACACTCTCTCCTCTAAGAAACCATCTAAGAAACTGTGCATTGGAAATGCCCTTAATCAAGTAAAATGCGGTTGGCAATAGAACTAAGGCAGTGCAGAGAACATTATCAGTATTTCGCTTGGTTATCAGTATTTTGCTCAACTATAAATCAATTAGTCACAACAGACAAACGAGATTTCGCTCAACTGTAAGAATTAAAAAATTTGGCAGCACCTACCCTAAAACTCGGACATCCACTCAGCAGACAAACGAGATTTTGTCATAACAGATGAGTTGTGTGTAGCATTGATAGCAACAACAACATGAATACCTCATTCACAACAAGAACAAGAACAATAACAAAAACAAGAACAAGAACAAGGCGGTCACCGGGCAGGGGCGGGACGAGCACCGGGAGGGCCGGGGCGGCGACGGGCACCGGGCGGGGGGAGGGCACCAGGAGGGTGGGGGCGGGACGAGCACCGGGCGGGGGCGCGACGGTCACCGGGCGCGGGAGGGCACTGGGAGGGCTGGGGCGGGACGAGCACTGGGAGCACAGGAGGGGTTAAGTAGAATAAGGCTAGGGTTTTTGGGGAGTTGTGTTATATAGAGGAGACATTACAGACGGTTCTATAATAGAACAATCTGTGATATGTAGTTTTCACAAACAGTTCTATTATAGAACCGACTGTGATATTTAGTTTTCACAGACAGTTCTATTATAGAATAGTTCATTACAAGTTTAGCATTTTAAAAGTACACACGAAAAATAATAAACATGATGAAACTTCTCATAACTACACTTGCTTATTCCTTTGTATGAAAATTAGCCCTTCACGATGATCGACGTGTGTGTAGCTTGCATCCTCAGTTTGTTCTTCTGGGACCATGATGGCATTTCCGATAGGAGGCAACTCATCAAATTGATTATACTCTTCCTCATCTACTACATTCTCAACTCCTACAATTCTTCTTTTTCCCTGAAGAACTATGTGGCGCTTCTTGTTGGATGGGTCGGTTACATAGAAGACTTGAACAACTTGGTTAGCGAGTACGAATGGTTTATCTTGGTATCTGACACGTTCGAGGTCCACAGTAGTGACGCCATACTTGTCGATCTTCACGTGCTGGAGATGGACCCAACGGCACCGAAATAGGGGAATCTTGAAAAGTATGTAATCGATCTCCCAAATCTCCTCTATGAACCCATAGTAGGAGCTCCTCGTCAACTCAGTGGTATTGAACGCATCTATGTGGACACCGTTGTTCTGGTTTGTGCTCTTCATATCCTGATCTCTCGTATAAAATGTGTACCCATTTAAGTCATATCCTTTTCATGTAACAACTGTAAAAGTTGGTCCTTTTGCCAACCATGCTAGCGCGTCATCTGACGAGCTCCCAGTGATGGGTCGCTCCTTCAACCATTTGTTGAACAAAAGGTTATGCTGTCTTGTGATCCAAGACTCCTGCCGTGTCGGATTCTCTTGCCTTAGCCATTGCTTGTGCTCAGCAATATAAGCAAACACTACAGCCATGTGTTGCAAAACCGTGAAATGGGCTTAAGCATACGCAATCAAATCAGGCGTGATTGCTTTCTTTCCGATGGTCCCGATACCTTGGAGCCTCCCCTCATGGCGAGATCGAGGCAAACCAATCGGTTCGACCTGAGCCATATAATCAACGCAGAACTCAATGACCTCTTCGGTTGCATAAACTTCGACAATGCTACCCTCCGGCCGAGATCGATTCCATACGTAAGACTTGAGAATTCCCATGTACCTCTCGAACGGGTACATGCTACGTAGGAATACCGACCCGCACATCTTTATCTCTGTCACAAGGTGAACAATGAGATGGACCATGATATCAAAAAATGATGGAGGGAAATACATATCAAGATTACATAGTCATCACCACCTCAGCCTACAGAGCATCTAGTCCTTCGGGATCGATGACCTTCTGAGCGATTGTGTTAAAGAGATAACACAACCTCATGATTGTCTCCTGGACCTTGACCGGTAAAATGCTTCTAATTGCGACAGGGAGCATCTGTGTCATCAGCACATGACAATCATGAGACTTCATACCGTTTAATTTCAAATCTTGCATTGAAACAAGTCTCTTCATATTGGAGGAGTAGCCGGACGGAACTTTCACACCATGTAAGCACTGGCACAGTTCAGTTCTTTCAGCCTTTGACAGAGTATAACAAGCAGGTTCCAAGTACGTACGGCCTTTATCAGTCTCTTTTGGTGCTAACTCAGGTCTTATGCCCATATCGACCAAGTCAAGTCGTGCATTGATACCATCCTTTGTTTTGCCCTTAATGTTGAGTAAGAGACCAATCACGCTGTCACAAACATTCTTCTCGACGTGCATGACGTCAATGCAGTGGCAAACTTCTAATTGCTCCCAGTAAGGTAGGTCCTAGAATATTGATCTCTTGTTCCACATGCTCTTCTCACAAGTACTTGATTTACGTCCCTTTCCATGGGCACCATCCAAGTCCTTAACAATGTCATAAACATCTCTCCTGCTCAAAGGCCTTGGAGTTGAACCATTTTCGTTCCTTCCATCGAAAAGTTGCTTCAACTTGCGATATGGGTGATTCCTTCGAAGGAACCTACGGTGACGCATGTACACGGTTTTGCGAGAGTGATTCAGCCATACACTCTTAGTATCATCTAAGCAGTGAATGCAGGCTTTGGATCTTTTTGTACTTTGGCCTGACAGGTTACCAAGGGCAGGGTAATCATTTATGGTGCAGAACAACAGGCAGTGCAAAGTGAAGTTCTCCCGTTTGTACGCATCCCATACGTGTACCCCGGTAACCCACAATGTTTTTAGATCTTCCACCAATGTAGCTAGGTACACATCAATATCGTTCCCAAGTTGTTTCGGTCCTTGGATAAGTATAGACAACAAAATGTACTTCCGCTTCATCGGCAACCAAGGAGGAAGGTTGTAGATACAGATATTTACGAGCCAAGTGCTATGCCTGCTGCTCATGTTACCGAAAGGATTCATTCCATCTGTACTCAATCCAAACCTTATATTCCTCGGATCCGCACCGAATTCTTGAAAGCTCATATTGATGTTTCTCCATTGGATGGAATCAGCAGGGTGCCTTAGCATTCCATCATTCTTACGCTCCTCGAAGTGCCAACGCAATAGTTTTGCCTCCTTTGGGTTCGCAAATAAACGCTTCAAACGAGGAATCACAGGCAGATACCATGCCACCTTAGCAGGAGGTCCCTCGATCCTCTCGCCATCATCATCTGAATGACTCTTACGCTTGTACCGGGATGCGTTGCACACCGGACATACATGCAAGTTTGCGTACTGTTTGCGGTACAGGATACAATCATTCGGACATGCATGTATTCTTTCTACTTCCATTCCCAAGGGACAAAGAACCTTCTTGGCTTTGTAGGTGGTTGTCGGCAACTCGTTTCCCTCTGAAAGCATGTTCGCCAATAGACATAACAGCGCTGTGAAACTCTTATCGGACCAACCGTTGCTTGCCTTTAATTTCAGTAGTTCAAGCACGGATGACAACTTTGTGTATTTCAACTTGCACCCTGCAAACATAGGTTTCTCCGAGTCCTCCATCAAGCCCTGGAACTTTCGATATTCCCTGTCATCAAGGTTTCCTTCTGCGTCGCGCAGCATCTAATCCAGATTATCATCCTGCAACCTATCCTCATCGGAAGCACAATCAATATGATCATCCGACATATCATTGACTTCGTCGACGATATTAACAGTACTAGTTGCTTCCGTATATTCTGCTCTTCGCCATGACTAGTCCAACATGTATAGCCCCCTTTGACACCCCCTTCGAATCAAATGTGCTTCGATCTGTGCTGAGTTTCGAAACATCTTCAGATTTTTCGCAATCAATGCACGGACAAGACATAAATTGCTCCCCCTTATTGAACATATCCTCCTCTGCAGCTCTCTTAAAGGTGGAGACGCCATTAATGTACTCAACACTCGTACGGTTCGCAGCGTACATCCAGCTTCGATCCATCATGCTACACATGTAACACCTAGTGTTAAATATTAAGTACGCCAGGTGTTTATACGCATACATTCTTAAATTAATTATGCAATTACTACCTTACATCACAACAATCTTAGATCTATAAGCTAGATCGCCAAATGACTTGAATTGATCTATAAATTAGATCTAAATAATCTTTAAATTCTATCCATACAAATTAATTCAGCTATACATCATGAATATAATGCAAATAAAACCATTAGATCAAACAACATGGCTGTACAAGCTAGATCTATAAAAAAAATCAACAAATTCCTTCTTTATGGTGAAGCTATAGCTAGATGTTGAATAAATTGTAATTAAAACACATTACTAACCTTAGGTCATCAAAATCAAATGAATCTACTATCACCCTTCAAAAATAATGGTCGCCTTTTAGAAAATCACCTCACAGCCGCAACCAGTCACAAGAAGTGGCTCGAGGATCCCGAAACCCTAAAATGCACGAAGCGGCTCGAGGATAAGTTTTATATAGGAGATCTCACAGACGGTTATTAACACCAAACATCTATGATTATTCTTTATTGACGGTTTGTAAAATCCAAACGTCTGTGATGACTAACTTTTACATACGGTTTTCATATACAACCCATCTGTGATAACTAAATATCACAGATGGTTCATAAATTCCAGCCGTCTGTGGTAATGAAACATCACAGACGGTTCGTAACTTAGAGCCGTCTGCGATGATAACTTTATAAACGGTTTCTAAACAGAAACGTCTGTGATGCTAAGAAGAAGATGACTGGGATCACCTTAAGGAAACAACCAAGACAAACACACAGCAGGAGGAACAAGAGTAGCACCGCCTGCTTCATCGATCCTGACACACTGGAGTGTGTCATTTGCTAAGCATTCGATGAAGTAGGCAGTGCTTTTCTTCTTCTTCATGCTGCGTTTTTGTCTTGGTTGCTTCCTTAAGGTGTCACCACCATCTTCTTTGGCGTGGGATGGAGGACTTGTTCGCACTCCTTTTCTTCATCTATCCTTGTAACACGTACCACAGCAATGATTAATGAATGAAAGGAAATTCATTGGTGAAAACTTTACAACAAAAGAGGAGATGTGGATTGATGTGGCGTCGGAGAGGGAGCCTGGGGGCGGGGGTGGCATCAAGCTTGCGGCATCGGGGAGGTAGCCACGGGGGGAAGGGAGGGACTGTCGGCGTCAGCGCTTACGAATGAAGGCTAGGGTTTGGGGGGGGACACCGGGAGGACGGCTGCGAATGAAAGAACGCTAGGGTTTGGGCTTGCTTTCGTAGCAATATATAGAGACAACCATCTGTGACAATATCAACGACGATGTTTATATAAAACCATATGTGATTTTTTGTTTATCACAGACCGGTATAATTGACAACCGTGTGGGATAATGTACGTTGACGGTTGGATTTTAGAACCATCTGTGATATTGAATATTATAGACGGTTTTCAAAAACTGTCTGTGATGACAAGTTTACAGACGGTTTCTAAACAGAACCGTCTGTGATGCTGTTAGCAGCAAACTGAAGAAAACGGCAAGTACGCCTATAATCAATTATATCACAGACGGTTTTCAATTAAAACCGTCAGTCATAGTCACTATATCACAGACTTTTTTCAATTAAAACCGTCTGTGATATGTACACTGACGGTTGTATATAAATCAACCGTCTGTGATGCTATCTTCGTCTCTTCATTTGCCGCACGACTTTAAATGACAACTCTTCGTTTCTCGCTTGTCTTCAATCCTCGTACTCTGTCTTCTCGCTTGTCTTCAATCCCCGTACTCTGTCTTCAATGGCATCTCCTCCTTCTCCCGCAAGCTCTGCCTCCTCCGGCGCCGCTCCATCACCGCCCATGGCGCCACCGCGGGAGGAGGAGGAGGAGGAGCGCGAGGAGACGGAGGAGGAGGATGACAACGAGGAGGACGAGGAGGAGGAGGAGGAGGTCACCATCATCCGTTGGGGGAGCTCATCGGAGGACGACGACGATGACGATGACGAAGAATTCGCCATCGATGACGACGACGACAGCCCCCCGTGCAGCGACGACGAGTTGTGGTACCCGTGATCGGGCTCTTCCTCGTCATATGTTGATTAATATATATATTGTAACTAATATAATGTTTTATGTTAATTATTAACTATTGTACTTTTGGTTATGCCATTATGGGCATAATATAGTGTTTTAATGAAGCTATTGCATTGTTTTAATTAGTGTACTTTGTTATGCCATCGTTTGTCGATCACATAAAAATATCAAAAAAGGAATGTGAGAATGCAGTTAGATATGTTAAAAAAATTAAAAATCACTCGATCACGGTTATAAAAATATCAACACGGATCGGCTACTGTACCTGAACCGAAAACACAAAACTGCAACAGACATCTCTGCTTACAAGCTAGATGACCAACCTAAATACAGACGGTTAGAAACACAAACCGTCTGTGATAATAACAAATATCACATACGGTTTGTGTTTATAACAGTCTGTGATATAGTCACAGACGGTTTGTGTTTATAACAATCTGTAATATAGTCACAAACGGATTTAATGTAAACCCGTCTGTGATATTATTTCACATCACAGACGGTTTTAATATCCAACCGTCTGTGATAATATCAAAGACGGCATTAATATAAAACCGTCTGTGATTTTGAGTTTACCACAGATCGGTATATTTAACAATCGTCTGTAATAAGTACGCTAACTGGTTCGATTATAGAGCCGTCTGTGATATTACATATTACAGACGGATTTTTAGGACCGTCTGTTATAGTGTATCTAATATAAGTCTTTCTATGATAGTGTGACCACGTAAAACTATATTAAAAAAATCGATCCTTCCGGTCAAGAAATTGAGGCAGTATTAGTGTTTGACCTTCCATCGTACAGGAAGTCGCTGTCTCTTCTCCATCAGTAAAGAAGAGGTACTATATATTATCGATCCTTCCGGACAAGAAATTGAGGCAGTATTTGTGTTTGACCCTCCATCGTACAGGAAGTCGCTGGCTCTTTCTCGATCAGTAAAGAAGAGGTACTATATATTATTGTATGCTATGGTGACTTGTACATAGACTTTTACGATTTGAAAAGATGCGTTATGTAAATTCTAATAGAATTAAAAAATTTATTTTTTTAGAGTAGAATTTCTGGAGAACTAAAGAATTTATATAAATTCATAAGGTGGTCATAGAGAACTTAACCAGCTATGTAACAACAAACCAACTCATTTAAAGCAAGAGGTGTACGAGAGGATTAAATGCTAGTTTATTTTTTAGCACTAAATTATTGTATAGGGCAAGGATCCAAATGTTCTAAAAAATTTGAGAGATTGTGAGAGAGCAAAAATCTCTTATACTCTTTTGTGGTTGTGCTTAAAGAATTTGTGGTCGGCTTCGCTAAATCTTTTATCTCTAATCGTAATTGCTTCAATATCGTTATTTGATTCCTTCAACAAGATTCATTCTTTTCTTTACTGAGACCGTACATGTTCGTGCCGTATCTCACAAAACTCTGATCCGATCTAGGGGATACTGCGTATAAGAAGGGGCGTATCAGAATGTAACAAGTGGTATCAGAGCCATGTCCAGATTAATTAAATTTGTGAGAATGTCGGTAAAGTGTTAGGTGGCATAAAATCAAAATTGATGTCAACGATGTGAAATCAAGTAGAAAAATTTGACGACAGAGGGGAATTCAACTTGTGGTAATGTATGATGAAGGATGTCATTGTCCAACAAGAGTTAATTGCTGCTCTTAAATGGGACAAACCGAAAAAGATGTCCGAAGAAAACTGGAAGGTGATGGAGCGAAAGGCTGTCAGCACACTCCATCTATATATCTCCGATGAGGTAAAATACTTGGTGATTAAGGAGAATTCACCAAAGAAAATATGGAATGACTTAGAATAATTGTATACGGCAAAGTCGCTGACAAACCGTGGGCGCTGAAGCAACAACTATATATGTTGCGCATGGAGGAAGTACACAATTCGTTAATCATGTCAATGTCTTCAACAAGTTTATGACACGGCTTATTAGTGTGGATGAGAAAATCGAGAAGAACGATAAAGTTGTCATACTTGTATCATCTCTACTACCATCTTAGGAGTAATTGATGAGTATTCTTGTCAGAAATAGCACTCTCAACTTCAATGAGGCAGTTGCATACCTATTGGAAGAGGAGTCCTTGCCATCAAAATCTTCATTCTCGAGTGATCAAGTATTGGTTGTAGCAGGTGTTGTAAGCAAAATCAAGAGTTACATGAAAAAGAAGGGGGAAAAAGGAAGGGCACGCGTGTATACTACCTATGTGACGAGGAAGGTCATATAATAAAAGACTATCCGAGTTTAAAGTAAATGAGGGTGCATGCTCATTGGCGGTGGCAAAAGATGATTAAGATGTACTTGTCGTCAGTCAATCAGGTACTTCTCATATATGGATATTAGATTTAGGTTGTTGCTTCCGCATATATTCGGCGAGAGTGATATTTGATGAAGGATCTCTACGCCTGGCGCGTGGAATTATTTACTTGGCTGATTGTAAGAAATATGCAATTACTAAGGTGTTAATAGTTACATTGGAGATGTATGATGGAGCACATCACATGTTGATGGGGGTTCGGTATATACCTAGCATAAAGAATAATCTAATATCTGTGAGGTTGTTTGAACTTGAAGGTTGTGAGGTATCACTTTGAGGTGGAGTTGTGCGAGTTAGTTGTAAAGAGCAAGTGATCATGAAAGGTATCGGGAGCAATGGGGATATCGATTGATAGGTAAACCTAAAAGAAGAGCAACCATAGGGAGGTCTAAAAAAAATCTTGATCAGGAGAAGGAAGCCACTTCATCAATGGTAGATACTCAGATCTCAACTGCAGTTATGTGTAGAACTGCAAAGACAGTTGAAAAATCTAGTAGACGCAAAGGCGAATGTGCGAGCTATTGAAAGAAAGAAGACGTGACGGGACTAACCACGAAGTACCATTGATCAGGTGGCAATGCCGTACAAACTTATGGCTTGGAGGACTATAGGAATAGAACGTGTGGTTAACCAAACTACGCAAAAAAAAAAAAACTCTCAGATGGAGGGTTCGGGTGGTCAAACCCAAACACCAACACACACTTTGCGGTGATGTGCATGAGCCCATGTGGTGGGTGACACTCCCAAATGTGGGAAGAAAAAAATACAGAGCCGACTTGGAGCGAGTTCTTGGAGGAACACAATGATTTCAACGGATAAGAGTCAAGGTGAAGATTATTAATTATGATGACTCATTTCTAGTCTTTTAGTATTTAAAAAGATTTGCTACATGAATCCGAGTAGGATTGTGATTTCTACTTTCTTTTAGAGTAGAATTTCTACTCTCTTTTTTGGAAGACTTAGCGAACTATATAAATCCATGGGATGGTCATAGAGAATCCAAATAACTATGAAGCCATAAGCCAACTCATCAAAAGCAAATTGTGCACAAGGGGATTATAGGTAGGTTATTCTTTAACACTATATTCTTTTATAGGGCAAAGATTTAAAAGTCGTAAAAGGTTTAAAAGATTGTGAGAAAGCAACAATCAATTGTACTTTGTTGAGGTTGTGTTTACAGAATTTGCGGTCGGCTTCGATAAATCTTTTCTCTCTTATCGTGGTTGCTTCAACGTCATTATTTTGGTTCTCTACGAGATTCATGCTCTGTGTTCTTGAGATAATGCACACTCATACAATATCTCATAAAAAACTGATTCGATTTGGAGTCTGTTGGACGTAAGAAGGGCATCAAGAGTGTAACACACAAAATTATTACCTGTGCTTCGTGATCTAGTGTTTGGTACGGAGTTTATCATGTCAGGCAGCTACATGAAACATGGACGCCGTTTTGGATGGCGTCTAGACTTGGACGTCGAAGTTTTCTGATTCCTCACCCACTTTTCCTATTTTTTTTTTTAGTTTTGGAAGTATTAGTTGTTATTAATTTTCCTGCGGATACTGAGAGAACAAAGTCCAGCCTAGAGACTATGTTGAATTTCTATTTCAAATTGAAGATCAATAATCTGGCTATGAACTGATCAAATTTAAATTTTACATTTAAATTCGACAAAGCAAAAGCGATTTTTCCTTAGCACGTGGGCCAATGAGATATTAATATGAATAAATTATCTCTAAGCATTATATTCAATACATACATGTAAGGTAAAGCTGGATATTTATTAAAGGTATAGAGAAAATATCACACTAATTTTATATTAAACGTGAATTACGTAAAGAAATGGGTAACAAGCAAAAGGTTCACCTCAATTTTACTTCTTCTATAGGGGTTGTTAAACATACGAAAATACTGGTCAGCTTTAGTTCCGCTCAATCTTGTTTTTTACTTCTTCCAAAACTGACGGAAGAAAAGTAAGTTGGAGAAGAGATCCATGGCTGCATAGTAAACTCCATCCTTAGACCCTCCCATGCTAGCTTGAGGTGAACGTGAACGTGAACGGCGGATTGTTGATGATTTCTCTTAAGTTTATGGTGCAATTACTCATTTGTCTCGTGTCACAAGTTAGTCAGATATTATGAACGGCGGATTAATTGATGATTTCTCTGAAGTTCATGGTGCAATTAATCATTTGTCCCATGTCACATGTTAGTTAGATATTATGAAACAAATGATCAATTACAACATGAACTTAAGGGCAAATGATCATATCTGCCGTGAACGGCAGTGCTTGCCCTTTTGCCAGGATTTAGCTTGACCGGCATGGCTCCGACGGTCTGCTTGTCCTGCTTCTTTTGTAGTAATCTACCACAAACTTTTATACTATTTGATGAGTGGTAATTTCTTGGGAGGTTTTGGGATTTAGTTTAAATTTGAACTAAATCCCAAAACATTCCAATGAAATACCTCTAATCCAAACACCCCTTAGGGGGTGTTTGGATGAGTGGTAATTTCTTGGGAGGTTTTGGGATTTAGTTCAAATTTGAACTAAATCCCAAAACCTTCCAAGGAAATACCCCTCATCCAAACACCCTAAACAGGGCTTAGGAGTTTCAAAATCCTGTCGTTTTAGGTTACGCTATGCTAAGCATTATATTTTGCTTGCCCTGTCGTACCCATACTTTACAGGATTTCAGAACGCAGACGGGTAGATGAACCCATCAAACGCTTCGTCGTGTCGTAGCTCGTAGTGCTCCCAAGTCCCAATTCCAACTGAAAACGAACTCCGAAAAACTGAAATTGCGAATTACGGCTTTCCGAGTCTAGGCTAGTAAAGAAGGCCAAATTTGTTCAAGTCGACTATCGCAATTAAATTGATTTTTCTTGTCCCGGAAGTCCGAATCTTTTTTTGAAACAGCAAGCTAGTCCGAATCTTTATATAAGCACAAACATATAGAATAATAGAAGATAGTTACTTCTTCTAAACAAACATGAAACATAGAAAGATTCTATAAAAAAAAAATTGAAACTATTGAGTTGCATGCACCAGCCAGTTCACCTAAAAACTTAAGCTGATGAGGAAAGACTGCCGGGCAATTCACTTATACTGAATAATAGAAGATAGTTACTTCTTCTAAACAAACATGAAACATATAAAGATTCTATAAAAAAAAATTGAAACTATTGAGTTGCATGCACCAGCCAGTTCACCTAAAAACTTAAGCTGATGAGGAAAGACTGCCGGGCAATTCACTTATACTTCAACACTCCCCCTCACGGGCAGGTTCCCTCAGACCTAAGACGTGGAATAGAAGTGGGCTGCAATTATTATTATTTTTAATTGCACCAACCGGGTCTTGAACTCAAGACCTTTTGGCTCTGATACCATATTGAGTTGCATACACCAGCCAGTTCACCCAAAAACTTAAGATGATGAGGAAAGACTACCGGGCAATTCACTTATACTTCAACAGAAACATAGAAAGTGTCATCACTAATGACGTTTTGATACGATTAGTAAAGATGCTCGTCGCGTCAAATGGGCAGATCGAAAACAAATACACCGATCACGTGCACCAACGTAACCGGCGCGCTGACCTCCTCATCCACTGTTTAGATCACAGCCCGAACGCAAACGCTCGGAGATTCCTTTCGGACGTCCCGCCGCCGGCGACAGCCTCCTTGGCTCGCTCCCTCCACCGCTCCGCCTGTGCCCGGACCCCGGCCGCGGCCTCTCCGGCTCCCATGAGCGTTGTTACGTGCACAACTTGCGCATGCAACGGGGATAGGATAGGGCCCTTAACGCGGACTAGACGAGCTGTTATCGAAGCTAGCGCCTAGGCTATTAATCGGAGCCACCGCCTATGAGATCACATCTCAAATTTACTTCATTGTCTGGACGCAATAGAAAGGCACATGATGTTCCCTTTTATAGGGAGTAGAGACTTAGGGCCTGTTTGGATCCATTAGCAGCTAATAGTTAGTTAGCTAATACTTCATAGCTAATATTAGCTAGCTAACTATTACTTGAAGGGTGTTTGGATCCACCAGCTAATATATGTCTAATAGATGCTATTGTCCAGAATACCCATGCTATTAAATGCTATTGGTGGTAGATGCGAAGGGTATTTTGGTTAAATACCACCTATTAGCTGCTATTAACTGGGTTTGGCTAGCTAATGAGATAACCATTAGCTGGGTGCCTAGCTGGGGGTGTTTGGATCCACTCCAGCTAATTTTTAGCAGCTAACTATTAGCTGTATAGATCCAAACATGCTCTTAGACTCTAAAAAATGATTGACTTGACTCTAAGAAAGATAACTTGGATACTAAGAAAGAAAACTAATCCCTAAATAATAGGATCTACCTAATTCGCTGCTACAGTACCATGGTTACTGTTCATGACCCATTTAGGCCATCTTGGGCCTGCTGCACATAACATTACCGCCCTCTCAAAATCAACCTTGTCCTCAAGGTTGAAGTCTGGGACATCTCGATGGTGTAGGCTGACGTGTAGACGCCGGAGAATTCGACCGCCAACGTTGAAGATGAAGCGCATCAGCATGAGCGTGATGTAGCCGTGGGGGCCTAGCATGCCCACGGCCCATTTGCCGACGAGGATGAAGATGCCGATGTCGCGGTCGCGTTCGCCTAGTGTGCGCTCGACATGGAGGAAGACGTGGCGCGACGCAGGTCCGAATGCCCTGATCTCGACGCCGGCCGAGCGTTATCTCGCCGCGATCTCCCCCAGGACGTGCCCGGCTCATCTCGCCGTTCTTCCTTAATTTCCTTCCGTTTTCGTCGTAGGTGGCTTCAAGATTTGCATCTGCCGATTCCTGAGCAGGCTCGACTTCTGGCTCTAGAGCTGCCCCTTTTCCCTTCAAGATCATCATCATGTCTGCCATCATTGCCTTCATCTCTTTTACCTCCGTTTCTAGGGCCGTAACACGGTCCTCCAACGGATTCGCCATTGACCCAGAGTCGAGCGGCTCTGATACCAAATTGTTACGTACACAACTTGCGCACGCAACGGGGATAGGATAGGGCCCTTAACGCGGACTAGACGAGCTATTATCGAAGCTAGCGCCTAGGCTATTAATCGGAGCCACCGCCTATGAGATCAGATTTCAATTTTACTTCATTGCCTGGATGCCATAGAAAGACACATGATGTTCTCTTTTATAGGGAGTAGAGACTTAGACTCTAAGAAAGGATTGACTTGGACTCTAAGAAAGACAACTTGGATACTAAGAAAGGAAACTAATCCCTAAATAATAAGACTACTTAATTCGCTGCTACAGTACCATGGTTACTGTTCATGACCCATCTCAGTAGCGGAGGACGGGAAAAAATTCTGATATGGCGAAATTATTATTTTTATATACCTTTATTATCCGTTATTGTTCCTTAGACGTGTGCATCTCCTATCCTAATCTTAACATCAATTTTAAGGTAAGGTAATAGGATATCATCCTATTCTCATTTCGATAGTAGGTGTATTATAGTGGCGGAGGACGGAGTAAAATTATGATGCGGCAAAACCGGTAGGATGGAATATTAAACAATATCGTAATGCCAAAAAAATTCATACAGAGTATATAAGGAGCAAAGTATTCGAGTTCAATCTACTGGACATCTTGCTAAAATAATTTTTCAAATCCACACATGAAATCATCAGGGTAAATATTTCATAAATATTTTTGTATTCTTGACGAGCGTGTCTTAAAAAGTCTGAGATCGCGTGGCGGGCGGTATGGCAGTCATGCCATACCCAGCCATACCTGCTCCTCCGCCCCTGACCCATCTAGACCATCTTGGGCCTGCTGCACATAACAAGCGTCTCCACGCACCGTTGGACCTCGCCTCGCTCGACCACACCCTCGCCATCCACCCACGCGCGCACGCCGACGCCCATGCATGACCCCACCAGCCATGCCACCGTTGGCTGGTCCGTCCACTGCGGCACAGTTACCATCGGCACGCCGCTCGTGATGCTCTTGAGCGTCGAGTTCCACCCGCAGTGACTCATGAAGCAACCCACCGCCGGGTGCGAGAGCACCTTCACTTGGTCGCACCACTCCATCACCAGTAGCCCTTGCGTACGCCCTCTGCCGTCTGTGCCGTCCAAGGTTGAGCCTTCATCGGCGCCCTTGCACGCCACCCACAGGTACGGTCGGCCGGTTGCCTCCAGGCCGCGCCTCATCTCCTCCCCCTGCCGCTTGCTCAAGGAAAAGAAGCTCCGAACGCACGGACCGTGCGGGCTTCGTGTCCAGAGGTGAGAGTAGTGCCATGCCAGGTTGGTCCGACACGGACCTATCATACCTCGTGTCTGAGCCGTGTTGAACCGCGACAGCCCATCGTGCCTGCCGTGCCGTACCGTGTTGGCCTAGCTCGCTTTGAGCGAGGCCTATCATGGCCCATTTACGCTTTGTGCCATACCGATCCAGACTTGGCCCATTTGCACTATTCCAACAAGAGAAAGATTTCTCTCTCGCCCATCTTTCTTAGCTGATGAATAGCATTGGAGCCAAGAGCCAAAAGTGTAATCCTATTATTCGTATATAGCAAACAAACAACCTGTAGAGCAAAAAAATAAAACACATCATAACTACTAAACTGCATGTTTTAATCACAAAAGAGACTAATCACATCAACATATTCCATCAACAAAATGTCAAATATGGCACGGAGTCGTGCCGTGTTGGACTTTGAACTGGGCCATTCAGTCGTGCCTTAAGCCAGCTCAAAAGAGCCCGGCCCGAGTGCCCACCTCTTCGTGTCCAGCCACTCCATGTACTGTTAGTTTAATCTTGTAGTTTGTTATTAATTGTTAGGATTAGAACACGGCAAAATAACAGAGATAATGATTTAACGTGGAAAAACTCTTTCAGAAAAAAAAAACCACGGGAAACAATCTACTATTTGGTTTAAGGATTACATGTACATTGGAGTGGCTTATATAGCCAAAGAGTCCTAGTTGTAGAAGGCAAGGACTATAAGATATGATAAGTTAGGATTTGAGGCATATTAAACCTCCCATTGACTCAAAATCTATAATGAGAATTTGTCTGCAAGAAACCCCGAAGGGTAATGAAGCACTAAAAGTCCAAAGGACAGTGCGAATATGAAAGACTGGAACAGTCAATCCAAACACTTCTTGCGAAGCACAATTTGAGCAAACCACCAGTAGGTTGAGAGAACGACTGGAACAATCAAACCAATATACAACTATAATAAAGCAGACAAAGAATCTGGGTCTTCAATTCGTAACCCCAGTAAAGTCTGAGTCTGTGCAACTGACCTTCTGAATAAATGCTCAATCATCAAATGGCATAAGCCAAGACATCACCTGTGGTGCTTGATAAAGAGCGAATAACTCATCTCATGGAATTGACATGCTCCATTTGGAACAATAAATTCGGCAAAAGCACTCACTGAAAGAGCAACTGGCACGTGTAGCCATCACGTACGACAAACTGCCTACTGAAATTCCATAACATGGTTGAAACTGCTCCTGAAAAATTATCAAGATGAAGAAAAAAATTATCATGCCATCAATAGAGTATAAGTTGTAGTAGACCCTTCATATCGAGCAAAGACAACAAAACAACGTTGTAGTATCCACGTAGAAACAAACTCTATGCACTTCAAACCTTCATCTCAAACTAACATTGGAGCAAAACCTTCACTAGTAAAACTCCGAAGAGTATAATGCTACCATCAGGTTGTCGTCAAATTCCAAATTATCGTTACCAAAACTTCCATAATGATCAACGTATCCAAACGGTGATCGAAACACCAAATTAATGGTGATGAAACACCAAATGCAATTGTCTCCTCAACTGATATTATATTTTTTTCCTTCAAAGTTGACGATGAAACGTCAAAGAAACCGACGATAAAACGTCAAATAAATCTCCAATAATAAATCGACGATGAAACATCGAAAAAACTGCCAAGATTAATCCCGTCATTGTTGCAATGAACCTCGCCAATAATATGCATAGCTTTAATTGCATAAGAACTCCGTCAATAATAAGCACAAAAAAGGAATTGTGCATGAGATCCCACTAATAATATGAATGAAAACTAGTAGGCTAAATTTACCACCTTTTTTATATTGTAAATAAATCTCACTGTTTTGCACTAAAATAGTCACTAGATAAACAGCAATGTTGTCATCATACGACTAAGAAAGAAAGCCCAAAAAATTGTGAAGAGCGAAGCCCTGAAGCCAAGTTCAATGGAAATTTGAGATTGAATTGAAGTCCTGCCGGGCAACTAGATGTTCTTTCTCCACGGGTGCAACAGAATAAATCCAAACACAATAGACTCCAAAATCAGTCACGGGCGACTTGGAACTGATGGCGGGCGGCTGGAGTCTCGGCCTCTCGGGTGACTTCGCGAATCGCCATACGAGCAAGCGACGGATGGAGGGTGTCGAGCGCAGGACGGCTGGTGGCCTGGACTCGATCGGCGATTGGGGTCGCAGGGGCCAAAGCGGACGGGCAGCTGCGCCGAGCAGGGTCAGCCGAGCCTGAGCAGAGGCTGAGTGTGCTACGGCCAGGCGGGCGGCCGTGTGAGGCGGTGGCGAGGTGGCACAGGCGTGCGCCCCGGAGATGGCGTCGAGGTCGGCGGCCAGAGATGGCGAGGTGGTCACCGAGCCGCAGGTGACCCGCCAGCAAGGAGCGCGGAGAACGGAGCGCCGGCGGTCGAGATGGATGGTTATGTGATGGTGCTGCCGTGCGGGTGTCGCACCGGGATTCTTCTCCGTCCGGGGCAGCGGATTGATTTAGAACGCGGTTCTGATACCACTTGTTAGGATTAGAGCGCAGCAAAATAACAGAGACAATGATTTAACGTGAAAAAATCCTTTCGGGAAAAAAAACCATAGGAAATAATCTACTATTTGGTTTAAGGATTACATATACATTGGAGTGGATTATATAGCCAAAGAGTCTGAGTTGTAGAAGACAAGGACTATAAGATATGGTAGGTTAGGATTTGAGACATATTCCTAACATTAATTCAGAAGTTAGTTTGGTTTAGACTTTAGTTTCAGAGTTCCAAGTTGTCGTATTCAGCGCAGTTATATCTGTTGCATCTTGTTGGATTGCGTCTAATTTGTCAAACGGATTACAGTGTCTAAGTAGTTTTAGTTCAGTTTTCGTTTCAATTTTGTTTGCAGCTGTGGCTGATTCAAACTTTTGTAAATTGAACCTATATAAGTAAAGAAAAACCAGAAAAGATGTGGTTTGACACATCGCAAATTTCCTTGAGTGTTCTGCCGTTGATCTCTATTTTGTTGCCCTGTTCGGAGAACTTGGTTCTGCGCTTGTTGCTTGAAGTCCAGAAGTGCGTGAAGATCAGAGTTTATGTAGAGTAGAGTTTTCTCTAAAGACTTTATCTTTTGATCTGTATTGTCGGCACAGTATTGTCGAAGAAAGTTCAGAGTACACGAGAGAAGTTCAGAATACGGAAGAGAAGTTCAGAGTTCTGAAACTTCAGTTTCTCTGAAGAATTTGGCTTCAGGTCTGATTTGCTGGAAGAAAAACAGAGCTGGGATGTTAGTTTCAACATGCACGCCTTCGTGTCGTCGCGCCAGAACACATCCGTGCATGACAGAGATGCTTCGTCCGGCACCACCGTGTCACACCCCTTGGCCACTGATCAAGTCAGGACGTGAGGATTGGAACCAGCAAGGAAAAACGAAAGGCAATATCGAAGAACAGAGAAAGAACAGAGAAAAAGTAAAGTAGCTTCGTATTTCATTTCTTGGACGAGAGTCCCATTCTGTTACAACCACTCCAATATATATCACTTAGTTCCGTGTAAAGTTACTATATTGCCCCTCAACAAAAGACTCTGTTAACCTTTCTATCTTATATAGAGTAATTACTATTTTGACAATACTCTTACGCGACACAGTAAATGAAGCATCCGGCACAAACTGAATCCGGCGCAATACTGAAGTCTCCTGCCTGGCCTCAATTGCCCTCTTGTGCGGTGATAGTGTTTGCTACAGGCTCTCTTTTAAGCCTGCCGCACCTCCACTGCCATGTGGGTCCCTCGTCTGTTACAGATTCCGCCCCCTTAAAATTTTGCTTGTCCCCAAGCAAAAACACGGCCGGACGTTGACTCTACATGATTCCGGGATCCCATTGCACATGATACCCAGTCAACCCAGTTGCTATCATATGCAGGGAGACATAGCCAAGAGCATAAGCATAGCTGCAGTCAAAGTGTGATGGTAGGGATCCTCGAGCCTGATATCCAAAGAAATATCCACAACCCTCTTTTGTTCTCTTTATCATTTCTGCTTCTACCAAGTGAGCTAACAGTGGCTCAGTATCAATATGGGACAACTGCGCAGAGTCATCTGATTTTTGATGGAGGAGCTGTTCTCTTTTGATAAACGGTGGCAAGAACTGGAAGAGCGCAGCTGCCCATGGAGACAGTTGGGATGACATCTCCGCCACGGAAACATTGTTGTTGTGGAGGATATTGATTTCCTGAAGGAGCGCATACATTTTCGGAATGCTTTCAATTAGTCCTTCTGGAATAAGTAGCACACCATGGTATTTCCCTAGTTCTGCCCTTGTTTTCACTCCATCACATATCTTGTTTATAATTTCCATCAACGTGAGTTTGGACAATGCCACCTCCTCTCCTAAGATAAGCATGTTTGGATGTGATTGAAGTGCACATTCGAAGGCGACATGAGATGCTTTTCGACCCATCTGACAGACAAAATAGTAGTACTTCCCAGCCGAGATTGCATCGAGGCAAACATTGCTTACAAGTCGAGAATTTACCTTGCACACTGTATCAAATCCAACTGTTGTCTCAACGAACTGGTTCTTGAGATCACCATTCAACGAAACAGGCACGCCCACAACCTTGGTCTTCTGATTATTACGGACAAGGGTCTCGACAAGGTCGCGGCATCTGAATTGGAGGTGACGCCTCTAACAACGACCAGGCTATCCAAGTTCAGATAGCGGCATGAAGTAATTGCAGCGCCCGCTTGCTTAGTCGTGCGGACCTGATCGATACTCCTACCGAGCAAATCGAAACCACCCTGATTCTTGTAGGAAGCAAGAACATCATCAGTGATCTCCAATGTCTTGTTTGCACACAGTCCCTCGGTGCCACCAACGAATCCATACAGGACACTCTGAGATCGGCGTTGTGGCTCCGTTGGCTTCATAGGAGGAGATGTAGGTGAGGGACTTGACTCATTTTTCTCCATTGAATAAGCGGCGACAAATGGTGGACAGGCAAAAGGAATAAATTGCTTCTTTTCCTGTGGCACATCTGGCTTACTTGGCTGAGCAAATGGTGCAGAAATTGGATGTTCTGAACTTTTCAACTCAGCCTTGAAAGCAGCATCAGCTGTTGGGTTCTCTTCCAAACCAGTTGGGTCTGAGAGTTCATGAGCAGCCGATTGGGAGGTTTGCAGATGTGGATCAATATCTGGGGTTGGTGGAGTATCAGAAGCTGGGTGAATCGCTGCTTTTGGAACTCCAGTGTACATTGGACAATTTCGTCCACCAGATTTTGGCTTCATGTGCTCAACATCATTGATCCTCAGAGATGAAGACATGAAACCATCTTGAGCAACTGATGGCTGTTGTAGTGTATTCATTGTGCTGTCGACAGATGAAATCACAAGACCTGCAGGGTAGTATCCATTTCTAGATGCAACACTACCAGGGTTAGCATTAGTGTCAACAGCACCAAATTGATTCTCTACTGCACTGGTGAATTGCTCCCAGTTACTTAACTCATGCTTCAACTTGTACGCTTGCAACCACATGGATGCCTTCCCTTCCACGTGCAAAGTAGCAGAGATTACCCATAATGCTTTGGGAATGTTGTACAACTGAAAATAATCTTGGCACTTTTCCTTCCAGAGTCTAGGACCCTCACCCTCAAATCTTGGAAAGGCTAATTTGGGCAACGGTGTCCTCACCTGATCATCTTGTTCTCTGTTCCGTCGAGTACTCAGCCCTGAAGCTTCTTCCTTGCTTCCAAGCTCTTGGTAGCCCGTGATTCGAGCCACTGCTGCAGTCGTTGCCTCCAGTTGTTTGGCAAGGATCTGCTGATCCAACGAGCTCTGTTCCACCATCTTCGCATTCATCTCCATTCGAATCATCAAGTGTTGCTGATTGGTGTCGAAGGAGTCCAGTCGCGCAAGCAGTTGATTAAGCCTCTCTTCGATAAATGCCAACTTCTCAACTGTCGGTAACGAGACCGTAGTCGATGCGGGAGACGCTGGCGAGGGAATCGGGGAGGTGATGGCGGTGCTCGATGCGGCGGCAGAGGAGATGGTGCCGAAGACACTCTGGTTGATTGCCGCAGAGGAAGTGGTTGCTGCGCTAAAGAGGGTTGGAGCGGAGGCGGCGAAGAGGGGGAATGCGGTCGGTGAGGATGGTGAGCGGATCGGCGGTGGAGGCAGAGCAGGGCTTTGGCGCGGCGCGGGGGAACCGCGTGGTAGCGACGGCGGCGAAGAGGATGACCCAAGTGTGGTCGGCAGCGGCGCCATCGCCGAGGGCGCCAGGTGCAGTGAGGTGCGCGAGGACGGCGACGACGCGGAGGCGCGGGAGTGGCTCGAGGAGGCGACGTAGGGGTCGGGAGTGACCAGGCCGCGCTCGATCATGCCACCCTTGAGCTCAAGCGCCTGGTCGAGCTCACCGTTCTCAGCGAGTGAGCTGGCGACGATGCGGTAGGTGGTGAGTGAGGGGAGGACGGGGAAATCGTCCTTGAGGTAGAGGCGGAAGTGCTCAAGCGAGGCGTCGGGGCGGCGGCAGTCGCAGGTGAAGACTTCGACAGGCAGATCTAGGGATTTTACAGGGGACTTCAGGATCGATTAGATCAACACTGAGTTTTCCCCCAACCTTCTCGAATCAGCACCACTCAACTTCGGATCAATCTTGCTCTGATACCAATTGTCACACCCCTTGGCCACTGATCAAGTCAGGACGTGAGGATTGGAACCAGCAAGGAAAAATGAAAGGCAATATCGAAGAACAGAGAAAGAACAGAGAAAGAGTAAAGTAGCTTCGTATTTCATTTCTTGGACGAGAGTCCCATTCTGTTACAACCACTCCAATATATATCACTTAGTTCCGTGTAAAGTTACTATATTGCCCCTCAACAAAAGACTCTGTAAACCTTTCTATCTTATATAGAGTAATTACTATTTTGACAATACTCTTACGCGACACAGTAAATGAAGCATCCGGCACAAACTGAATCCGGCGCAATACTGAAGTCTCCTGCCTGGCCTCAGTTGCCCTCTTGTGCGGTGATAGTGTTTGCTACAGGCTCTCTTTTAAGCCTGCCGCACCTCCACTGCCATGTGGGTCCCTCGTCTGTTACACACCGGCCCGACAGCGACGAGCTCGAACTGCGCAACTGCGCGGAGCGCTTCGGGCTCCAGCTCGTCGAACGTGTCCGCCAGCACCTTGGGCTTGTGCTCGTCCAGGGCCAAGAAGAGATCACGCACCATGTCGAGCAATATGTAATGTCGGTGCTCCGGCGAGTTAATGGATACGATAGATGGGAGCACGCTGGTCTGGAGCGGCGGTAGCCCCGGCAGGTGGATGGTGGCTTCGGGGTCAGCGTTGTTCGCGCAGGAGGCCAGGAGCACTTCATGGCCGTGGAAGTAGTGGTAGTACACGGCGTCTGGCTTGATCCAGTAGAGCGTGTGGGGATTGCGTGCGCACGCGACGTCGAAGACCCATCCCACAAGGAAGGTGTACACGACATTGGTCACGGGGCAGCCGAGGGCGGCGAGGCGGTCTACGATGGCTGAGAGCGTCTCGCGACCGACGGCGGTCGCGCACGCTCCTTATGAGTCCTTGCCGTGCACCTCTGCCTTGAAACCCTCGTCGAAGCCATCGGAGAAGGGGATGTACATCATGCCCCCTCCATCAACAGTCTCCTCGTCGGGGGACTCCAAGGATGGGAACATGAGGCAGTGGCCGAAGACGGCGGTGGAGAACGTGATACGCGCTTCTGGCATCAACGCCATCACGCGGGTGGCGAGGCGGGGCGCTGGTTTGATGTTGCCCTGCAGTGGGTTGGTCACCAATAGTGGTGGGCGTCGTACTGTGTCGTGCCAGCCCGGTACGGGCCCATCGTGCTTCGGGTCGGAACCGTGCCGGGCCACGCCGGCCTGTCGTGCCCATCGTGCCGAGCCGGCCCAACCCAGCTCGCTTTTGGAGAGCCCAGGCCTGGCCCATTTGCGCTTCGTGCCGTGCCGGTCCAAGCCCAGCCCATTTGCACTATTGCGATGAGAGAAAAGAACCCAGTGACGCACGGAGCTGAGGCAACGAAGACAAATATTAAGGGAAAATATTATATTTTATTCAATAATGAACATGCACAAAGTTACTGCCTCGTTAAACACCTTACACCCCGGTGTGGGGTATCCCCGGTAAGGAAAAGAGTACAATAACTACGTATATATACATTAATACATAAACTACCCGATGTTGAGATTGTCAAAGTCATTAACCGCCTCCGTAATCTCTAGATCCTCGGGCTCATGTTGTGTCCTGTCTTCTGCACGCTCCCAATCCTTTAGGCATGTAATTACCTCAACCAACTCAGGCCTAAGAGACGATCTCCTCAGCTCAAGCACTCTTCCCACCAAACTGAAAGTAGCTTCCGACGAGACAGTGGATACCAGAACTGTAAGTACGTCCCGTGCAAAATGGGATAGCACGGGGTAAATACGCTCGTTATTCTTCCACCACAAGAGCAAGTTGAGCTGATTTTCATCGTCCATGTCAAGGTCGGTCTCCACGAAAGGCGTGTCGAGGTAGTGGTTGAGCTCTACTCGTGGATTTCATGTCGACCTGCTCGGCGATTGGGAAGAACCGGACATCTTGCCTTTTAGCTTCTTCCAAATGTTTGAAGCGGTCGAACTGCCTCGTGCTTGTTGCGTTGTTGAGGTAGATCTTCTTGCTTCACTTCTAGTGCCAAACATGTCGTAATATTTGTCGAAAACTCTGAAAACTCATTATAAACATGAGTACATGCCTCGGAGAAATCAAGATCGAATGCTTCACCTATTCCGTGGAAGGCGCCCTGCAAGTCACATAATTTTCTCCGAGGATCCAAAATAGTAGCAAAGCAGTAAAGATGCGGAATAGCTTGAAAATATTTTAAATATTTTTCCTCCATTGGTTCTATAATGGGATGTAAAATATAATTATCTCTATTTTCTTTAAAAGAATTAGCAATAGTCTAAAGCCACTAGATGACTAAGGAAGAAGTTGGGTAGTACACACAGGATAAATCTTTAGTTGCATTGTAAAAAGTTTGTAAAAAATCATGAAAATGACCGGCAATTTGCCAATCCAATTCAGTAACCAATGACTTACCATTATTGCAGTTGATGAAGACAGTGATAATATGTTCATAGCCCTTGCACCAGTCCAACGTAATATACGTTGAGTTCCACCTAACCTTCATATCAACGCTAAATTTTTTTGGGCCCTTACTGTTGGCCCTACAGTACTCTATGAGCTGTGCAAACCTTACAGTCGAATCATTAATAAACTGGATAGCTTTATGTATGTTTTCAACTAATTCTCATTATAGTCAAACCCGCCTGCACAATGAAATTAATAATATGGCATACACATCTCTGGTGGAGTACAAAACCTCCAACATAAGTCGTGCCCATACGCCTGGTGGAGCGGGCAAAAGTGATTGCTCGGTGGAGCGACTCGATCATCGCGACCCTGGCCATCGCGATGTTGGGGAAGTCGTCCTCTGCCTTGAGCATTGAATCCCTTGCGCTGTGACTGGGACGTTTGGGGCTGTTGTTGGTCTGCTGCAGTGACCATGATGGGTGTAGATTGCTTCTTTTTCTTCTTTTTTATCTTTTTCTCCACGGAGCTCGTGGTCTTCTTGCTCGTGGCCCCCTCCAAACCCAACTGAGGTGATAGCTTGCCTTCATCCAGCATCTTCTTCCACTAGACCACCTCGTCAACGTTCGCATACCGGTCAGCCATACGGAACAACTCGTTGGCCGTAATGTCGGGATGTATTTCCAGATCTTGCGTGAAACAAACGTTTCGAACTCCGAACTTGAAAGCTCGAGCACCGAGGGAGTTGGCGCCGATGAGGTTAGTCCCGGATCCAGCGTCGGTTGCATCGGCGCCAACTCCTTTGGTGTCGACCACGCCGGCACCAACCTTGTCAGCACCAACTCCCTCGGCGCCAAGGGTCGCTGCCTGAAAGTGCATCTAGGCCCCTTAATTTATTTTGGTGATTAATGATGACACAATTAAACAGATCTAATGTTTAATCAGAGTTGATGTAGATATCAAGAACATATCAAGCTTGGAATGAGATTGGACGCCCCTACATACTTTAAAATTTGAAAAGACGGCATCAAGACAAGAATTGTAATTTCTATTTTATTTGAGTCTTAAGGATAGCCGTACTATTAAGAGGATACGACGGAAAATCACTCTTAGGATGTGCATGTGCTCAAAGTCAAGTCTTGCAATTAAACTAGCACTCAAATACTTGCATTTTCCAACCGAGCTGTCCAACCCGGAGAGTCCGGAAATTTGGTCCAAAGTATCCGGATAAATTGTCCGGAGTGTTCGGGTTGAACCCCTCGGCCAAAAAGTCGCATTTCAGCCTATCCGGAGTATCCGGACATTTTGTCCGGATAGTCCGGATTATCCGGAGTATCCGGATCAATTATCCGGAGTGTCTGGATTGTTCAAAATTGAGAGTAACGGCTAGTTCTCCAAAAGTGTATTTAAAGCCTCCTCCCTCTCCCAACGGCTAGGATCTCTATTGAGCTCATTCATTGCAGCATTCAAGCCATTCCTAACACTCTCAAAGCATTCAATAGAGCCCCATCTTCCTCCCTCCATTGATTTGGTTGTTAATCCAATTTTTGGTGAGGAGAGAAAGAAGATAAGTGCTAGGTGCATTCATTTCAAGTCTTGAGCACTAGTTCATCCTCCAAGCGATTCTCCGTGGTGTTATTACTCTTGGAGGTTGAAGGTCTCCTAGACGGCTAGGAGTCACTGGGAGCAACCAAGGATTGTGGTGTGCCCCGGTCGTTTGTGAAGGCGAGTCTCGCCTCCGAAAGGGAAGAGACAAGAAGTGAAGTCGTCAAGTGCATTTGTGCAACACTGGGAGCAAAGCGGGTTGAAAGAGACCCCGGCTCAAGTGTGACCGAGCCACCTCAACGGAGACGTAGGATTTCCTTCAAGAATCCGAACTTCGGTGAAAAATCGTGTCTCTCTCATTTTCTTTCCATTCTAGCTTAGCTTGTGTTGATTTGATTTTGTGGAGCCTCGATCTACCTTGGTTCATTTCTTTGCTCTAGATCTACACTTGCTAAAAGTACTTGATTGCTTAAGCTATCCTTTCTTTCAAGTAACTAGTTGCTAGATAGAGTAGATTTAATTTCCTTCGCGAGCTGCTCTATCCGGAGTGTCCGGATAAATAACCCGAACAATCTGGACTATCCGGAGTGTCTGGATAAGTAACCCGGACAATCCGGACTATCCGGAGTATCCGGATAAAACATCCGGAGTCTCTGGGTTGACCTGCTCGGACTGTTTTAATTCCGCTGTGATTTTTTAATTCGCCTATTCACCCCCCTCTAGGCGACATCTCCGGTCCGCTCAATTGGTATCAGAGCCAAATCTCCGTAGTTTTGGCTTAACCGCTTGGAGAATATGAGATGTCAGAAATAGAAAAGATTACCGAAACCCATGACCAAGAGAAGGCCACGGGTTCCGGTAAAGGGGTTGCAATTCCATATGATTATTCCTCCTTTGGAGTCTCAAGCTCCTCATCTTACGTTTCCGTGTCCTCCGGCCGAGCGCCTCATTTCGATGGCACTCGCTATGCCGCATGGAAACATAAGATGAAGATGCATTTGAGATCACTTCACCCGTGCATTTGGAAGATTGTTGAAACAGGTTTCAAGCCCACCGACCCAAACAATCTTACATCCGAAGAGGACAAAGCTCAACACTTCAATGACTTGGCCGTCAATGCCTTGTTTAATGCTTTGAGTGATTCGGAGTTCAACCGAGTTGATGGTCTTGACAACGCCAAGGCAATTTGGGAAAGACTCATGGTAACACATGAAGGCGTTTCAAGTGTCCGTGAATCCAAAATAGAGCTCATCATTGGTGAACTAAGTCGATTCACATTGGAAGAAGGCGAATCCTACACGAAGATGTTTGACCGCTTGATTGTGTTGGTAAATCAAGCTAAGGGACTTGGAAGTATCGAGCTCACTGACAAGGCGGTTGTGAAGATCATACTCTGAGTGATCACTCCAACCAACCGCAATCTAGTTCAACTAATCCGAGACCGGCCAAACTTCGATACTCTCACGCCTCATGATGTGATTGGCCGTTTGATGATGGATGAGATGATGATCAAGGAGGCCGAAGTAGTTGAGGAGCTCAAATCCGGCAAAAAGAGAGGAGTGGCTTTGAAAACCGTCAAGATAGCACAAGAAGCCAAAGAAAGCTCAAGTGACGAAGAAGAGTCAAATGGTCCGCTCACAAATGAAGATATGGCCCTACTAGTGAGAAGATTCAACAAGTTCCTCAAGAAAAAGGGCTACAAGCCGGGAAGTCACTCCAAGGGCTATGGCAACAAGTCGAGAGGAAGGCACTCAACAATAAAATGCTATGAGTGTGGAGAACCCGACCACTTCATTGCCGAGTGTCCAAATAAAGAAAAGAAGGAAAACAAGCCTTACAAGAAGGACAAGTTCCGGAAGAAGGACAAGAATAAGAGCAAGAAGTACAAGGGCAAGGGTCATGCTTATATTGGAAAGGAGTGGAACTCCGACTCCAATTCCGAGTCCGAGTCCAACTCCGACAATGAAGAAGGACTTGCCTCCGTCGCCATTGCTACTCCACCGACAAAGTCGAAGAGCCTCTTCGAAAACTTTAGCGACGAAGATGAAGATGCTCCAATGTGCCTTATGGAAAAGGGGCATAAGGTATCATCCAAAAGTCCCATCCCTTCCATTGTTGACTATGGTTTAGATGATTGTGATGATGCTAGTGACGATGATGAAGTAGCATTCAAGTCGATGAACGATTTTGATATTAAGAAATTTGACTTGCTACTTAAAGATATTGAAAGATTGGAGGAGGTTGTTGAACAAAAGGAGGCTACTCTCGAAGCTCAAGAGGATCTCCTCATCCTTGAGAAGGAGAAAAATCTTGAGCTAGAGAAGAGCCTAGCTTTTGAAAGAAAGAAAAACGAGGAATTGGTCAAAAGCTCAAATTTGACCAAGAAGGAAGTAATTAGTATTGAGATCACCAATGCTTCACTCGTAAAGCAACTTGCTCAAGCGAAGGATGCTTGCAAGGCTCTTGAAGTGAAGCTTGTTGATCTCTCGAATAATCTTCCTACCTCGATTGACAACTCCAATACTTCAATACCCTCAACTAGCAACGGGTGCGCTAGATGCTATAATATTGATGTTGCTACTTGTGCTACTAACCGTGAGACTTTGAAAGTCTTGGCCCATGAGAATGAGAAGCTCAAGGAGATGCTTGAAGATAGACTTCAAAAGTCCTACAAGGCTAGCAAGGGTTTAGAGGAGTTTCTCGGTAAGCGCCAAGGTAATCCCAAGAAGCAAGGACTTGGGTATGTTGCGCCAAAGGGCAAAAAGAGCAACATCGTGGTTGCTCCTTTAAGCAAGCCTATCCATTTTGTAAAGGGCGAAGGAACATCCAAGTACAAGGCTCATTCCGAGTTCTTTGCTTCTTATGTTCTTAAAAAGACTAACATTGGTAGTGTAGTTGCTTATCATGTTGGGCGTAAGCCTAAAGATGCTTCTCTTGTTCGCTCCATTTGGGTCTCTAAATCTCTTGTCACTAACGTGCGTGAACCTAACCAAATTTGGGTACCAAAGAGCAAAATCTAAATGTCTTTTTGTAAGCCTATATCTCCGGTGGAACAAGTTGAATTTTGGATAGCGGATGCACGCATCACATGACTGGAGAGAAAGCTATGTTCTCACATTTGGACGTTAATGGATCAAACAGCGAAAGCATTATCTTTGGAGACAATGGAAAAGGAGAAGTAATTGGATTGGGTAAAATTTTTATCTCAAATGATTTTCATTTGAATAATGTTTTGCTTGTTGAATCATTAAGCTACAATTTGTTGTCCGTTGCACAATTGTGTGAAGCGGGCTACAATTATTTGTTTAATGAAAAGGGTGTGGATGTCATTAAGAGGGTTGATGATTTAATAGCCTTTAAAGGGCATTTGAAGGGTAAGCTCTATCTCGTAGACTTCAATACGGATAGGCTTAACCTTGAAACGTGCTTAATGGCTAAATCTAGCATGGGTTGGCTATAGCATCGCCGACTAGCCCATGTTGGTATGAGGAATCTTCACAAACTCATTAAAGGCAACCACATTCTTGGACTAACCAATGTTGTCTTTGAGAAAGATAGGGTTTGTAGCGCATGTCAAGCAGGAAAGCAAGTCGGTGCCCCTCATCCCGCCAAGAATGTAATGACGACTTCAAGACCGTTGGAAATGCTTCATATGGATCTTTTCGGTCCGGTCGCCTACATAAGCATCGAGGGAAGTAAGTATGGTTTAGTCATTGTCGATGATTTTTCTCGCTTCACTTGAGTGTTTTTCTTGCATGATAAAGGAGAAGTCCAAGTGACACTGAAGAAGTTCATGAGAAGAGCTCAAAATGAGTTTAAAGTGAAGATCAAGAGAATTTGAAGTGACAACGGCACCGAGTTCAAGAATATTGGTGTTGAGGAGTTTCTCGATGAAGAAGGAATCAAGCATGAATTCTCAGCCCCCTACTCCTCTCAACAAAATGGGGTGGCCGAAAGGAAGAATCGAACCCTCATCGAGATGGCGCGGACAATGCTTGATGAGTACAAGGTTTCCGACAGTTTTTGGGCGGAAGCCATCAATAATGCATGCCACAACACCAACCGTCTTTACCTCCACAAGATCTTGAAGAATACGGCATACGAGTTGCTCACTGGCAAGAAACCAAATGTATCCTACTTTCGAGTCTTTGGGAGTAAATTCTATATTATCAACAAAAGAGCTAAGTCTTCTAAATTTGCTCCTAAAGTAGATGAAGGTTTTTTACTTGGTTATGGAACTAATGCTTATGCGTACCGGGTTTTAAACAACACCACCGGTGTGGTTGAAATCTCGCGCAATGTAACTTTTGATGAGACTAACGGTTCTCAAGTAGAACAAGTCGATCGTGCCGTTATTGACAGGGAAGAACCACCGTGCGAAGCTATCAAGAAATTGGCAATTGGTGAGGTGAGACCTCAAATTCCAGAACCAAACCCGAGCACACCAACCCGGAGTATCCGGACTGGTCCGGAATCTCCGGGTCCAATACCGGACACTCCGGATGTGGTTCGCTCAGGTGACATTCCCTCTTCGTCCAAACAAGCTCAAGATGGTTCGAATGCTTCTCAAGATGAGGAACCCATTCAAGCCTCAAATTCAACTGTACCACACCCAAGAGTTCATCAAGGCATTCAACGAGATCATCCGGTCGACAACATACTCGGAGACATTAACAAGGGAGTATCTATTAGATCTTGAGTTGCAAACTTTTGTGAATTTTACTCGTTCGTGTCTTCTCTTGAGCCTCTTAAGGTAGATGAAGCACTTGAAGATCCGGATTGGGTGATGGCCATGCAAGAGGAGCTAAACAACTTCAAGCACAATCAAGTCTGGGAGCTTGTCGAAAGACCCAAACAAAATGTTATCGGTACAAAATGGGTCTTCCGGAACAAGCAAGACGAAAATGGAATCGTGACGAGGAACAAAGCTCGATTGGTTGCTCAAGGGTACACACAAATTGAAGGTTTGGATTTTGATGAAACATATGCTCCAGTAGCTAGGCTTGAATCAATTAGAATATTACTTGCCTTTGCTACTCACCATGATTTCAAGTTGTATCAAATGGACGTGAAAAGCGCCTTCCTAAATGGACCACTCTCCGAGATGGTCTATGTCGAGCAACCACCTGGCTTTGAAGACCCAAAACATCCGGACCATGTCTACTTCCTACACAAAGCGCTATATGGACTAAAACAAGCACCAAGAGCTTGGTTCGAATGTCTACGAGATTTTCTTCTCGAACAAGGTTTTGTAGTCGGAAAGGCCGACCCTACTCTCTTTACTAAGCACATCGATAATGATTTATTTGTGTGCCAAATATATGTCGATGACATTATATTTGGATCCACTAATGAATATCTGTGTAAAGAGTTTAGCAAGATAATGACTAAAAGATTCGAGATGTCCATGATGGGAGAGTTGAAGTTCTTCCTCGGTTTTCAAGTCAAACAACTCAAGGAAGGAACTTTCATTTGTCAAACCAAGTACATCAAGGACATGCTCAAGAAGTTCGGAATGGAGGACGCCAAGCCCATAAAGACACCCATGCAAGCCAACGGGCATCTAGACCTCGACAAAGAAGGTAAACCGGTCATCCAAAAGGTATATCATTCGATGATCGGTTCTCTTCTTTATCTTTGTGCATCTAGGCCCGATATCATGCTTAGTGTTTGCATGTGTGCACGTTTCCAAGCCTTCCTTGTAAATCCTTATTTCTTCCCGAGCTGGGGAAGCCGGAGTATCCGGGGTTTTGATCCGGAGTCTCCGGATCAACCGGAGTATCCGGACTAATTGTCCGGACTCTCCAGGTTAGGCGGTTCTAGTTTAACTCCCAACCCCCGCACGGTTTCTTTTCTTCTCCCATTCCCACTGCATCTCTCCCTCTCCCGTGTTCTCCTCGTGGCTAGGGCGTTTCCCCTTCATCCTCTTCATTTCTAGGGTGCTTGGATCTCCTCCACTCCCTCGTTTTTGAAGATCAAGGTAAGGAATTCTTGCCCTAACCCTTTCCATTCCGGGATTGGACTCAATCCTCCTCATCTTAGGGGATCTTGTGTGCTCCGTCTTGTCTAGGGTGCGGTGCATCGTCCTCTCGGCTCTCAAGTTCGGAGGATTCTCTCTCTCACTCACCTGTGTTCTTCACGTTCAATTTCTTGTGGTGAGTTCAATTTCTTGCCATAATCCCGCGAAATCTCTTGCTAGATTGTGCCCCTACTCTTCACTTTGGTCATCCTTGTGGCAATCTAGTTCTAATGCTTGTGGTATGTGGGTTGGATTCCTTGAAATCCATCTCGCTGTGCGCGGAACCTGGCACATCCGGAGTATCTGGATTTTTATCCGGAGTCTCCGGCCGTAATCCGGAGTGTTCGAAAATTTCATCCGGAGTCTCCGGAAGTAATCCAGAGTATCCGGACAAAAGATCCGGACTCTCCGGGTTGTGTGGTTCGGCCAGATTTCGTTTCTTGCTGTCTTTCGAATCGCCTCGCGGCTAACTCCTTCCTTTCTTGTTGTTTGGTCAGATGGATCCTTCTCTGGGGACGTCGGGTGGTGGTGATCCTCCTCAGGGCTCACCTCCTCCGGACACTCCTCCGGGCTCTCCCTCTATTCCTCTGGCGCCCAAGAGGCTGAGACGTGCAGTGATGAAGCAACCCACTTCAAAGGGTCCGCGGCGTATTGGTCTTTCTTCAGCTTCTCAACCGCAGCCTCAGTCTCAGTCTCCTCCTCAGCCTCAGCCGCAGCCGCAGCCCAATCCAGGTGAGCATCCTGCGGATACCCATGCCACTTTGCGTGATCAGAAGAGGAGAGAATTTCGTGACTCTAGGCGCTTCATTGGTCCCTTGGCCAAAGCCAAGCCTATCTGGAACTATCCCGGGTCAGTAAACCTGATGCGTGTGATTGATTACAGGATTGGCTCAGGCAAGGGCAAAGCAATAGTGGAGCACAGAAAGAAAGATCCTTTGGAGTTCCATCAGGATGAGTACGTGGATCGTCGGTTCTGGAACAGATTTCAATCTGACTATTATGAGACGGTCCTCTACCCGCTTGAGCACCCAGTGGTCAGAATGAAGACTATTGACTGGGATTACATGACTGGTGCTGAGAATGCAGTGTTTGATCAAGTCATTCAGATTTGTGAGCTGCACCAAATCAAGAATATCATGTCATTCAAGTATGATTGGAACAACGAAGTGATCATGCAGTTCTATGCCACCCTCTACTTTGACAAAAATGAGGAGGCTATCTGGTGGATGACAGATAGAGTGTGGTATGTGGCTAACAAGAAGAGGTTCGCTAGAGTGCTTGGCCTCAGATATGATGGGAGTCCTAAGCTGCATGAAAAGAAGGTCATGACTCCTGAGTAGATAGAGGCACTGTATGACACATCTCAGCGCTTCATAGTGGGGACCATTAAGGGTTTGAAGGATGTGCCTGCAGTGCTCTATAGGATGCTTAGGGTTACTCTTTGGCCCAAGGAGGGCGACGCTTCTGCCATCAGTTCCTATGGTAGGAACTTGCTTTTCCACCTCGTTGAGCGCTCCCACCCGTTCGACATTGTTGATGTCATGTGGGAGACTATGAGGCAGAATGCGCAGAGCAACATGAGCAATTGCAGCTATGCCCCCTTTGTGATGGCTTTGGTTTCTCATGTCAGTGGGCTGAAGTTTGTCAGAGACGTGGAGCATCTGTCTTACAAGGTCCGACCTCCTTCTGCTCCTCCTGCTCCAGCAGCCCCAGGAAGTGCCGCTAGGACGCGCAGAGGTCGCCCGTCCAGCTCGTCTACCGCTCCAGTTGTTCCTCCTGCGGTTCCCTCTAAGCAGTCTAAGATCTCCAGCAGCACGCTACAGAAGATGTTGAAGCACATCTTCTGTCTTTGTCGCGACATCTCCACTCAGCAAAAGGAGATGCACAAGGAGATCAAGAAAAATAGCAAGGGGATCCGAGACATCCGTCGCCACAATGGTGAAGCACTCTCTCCTAGTGATTCTTCTGGATCCTCAGAGGAGAGCAGCGAGGAGACGTCTACCGACCAGCTCTTTGGCCTTGCTTCTTCTGCACCGTCTGGGCCTGGAGATGATGATGGCAGCGAAGGATCGCAGTATTCAGCTTCTGGCGATGACGAAGGCGACGACGAGTGATCTCCTGTTTTCTCCTCTTTTTGGTGTCTTGATGCCAAAGGGGGAGTGATGCTTCTTTAGTTGTCGTGTCGTCGCTCTGTTTTCTTACTCGCTTTGTGGTTCTAGTTGTGGACTTGTTATCTTTTGGTTGTTGCTCTTTATTATGTCATGAACCTTGTTATCCCTGTTATCCAAGTTATGACATTGTGTTTATCTATTATGCATGATTTACATCCTGTTATTCGTGCTATATGATTCCTCGGATGCAAAGATATAGGGGGAGCTCTTGAAAATTTCTTGGAAATTTCTCGCTAAATATGTGCATTTGATTCCACTCAATATACTCTAATGCACACATTTAGGGGGAGCTCCACTATATAATTGATACTCAATATGCTAAGCCAAGCTCTTCTTATATTTTATTTTCCTTTAATTGTGTTGTCATCAATTCACCAAAAAGGGGGAGATTGAACGTGCATCTAGGCCCCTTAATTTATTTTGGTGATTAATGATGACACAATTAAAGAGATCTAATGTTTAATCAGAGTTGATGCAGATATCGAGAACATATCAAGCTTGGAATGAGATTGGACGCCCCTACATACTTTAAAATTTGAAAAGACGGCATCAAGATAAGAATTGTAATTTCTATTTTATTTGAGTCTTAAGGATAGCCGTACTATTATGAGGATACGACGGAAAATCGCTCTTAGGATGTGCATGTGCTCAAAGTCAAGTCTTGCATTTAAACTAGCACTCAAATACTTGCATTTTTCAAAAACAGCATTTTCCAACCGAGCTGTCCAACCCGAAGAGTTCGGACATTTGGTCCGGAGTATCCGGACTAGGTCCGGAGTATCCGGATAAATTGTCCCGAGTGTCCGGGTTTAACCCCTCGACCAAAAAGTTGCATTTCAGCCTATCCGGAGTATCCAGACATTTTGTCCGGATAGTCCGGATTATCCGGGTCAATTATCCGGAGTGTCCGGATTGTTCGAAATTGAGGGTAACGGCTAGTTCTCCAAAAGTGTATTTAAAGCCTCCTCCCTCTCCCAACGGCTAGGATCTCTATTGAGCTCATTCATTGCAGCATTCAAGCCATTCCTAACACTCTCAAAGCATTCAATAGAGCTCCATCTTCCTCCCTCCATTGATTTGGTTGTTAATCCAATTTTTGGTGATTAACAAGTGCTAGGTGCATTCATTTCAAGTCTTGAGCACTAGTTCATCCTCCAAGCGATTCTCAGCGGTGTTATTACTCTTGGAGGTTGAAGGTCTCCTAGACGGTTAGGAGTCACCGGGAGCAACCAAGGATTGTGGTGTGCCCCGGTCATTTGTGAAGGCGAGTCTCGCCTCAGAAAGGGAAGAGACAAGAAGTGAAGCCGGCGAGTGCATTTGTGCAACACCGGGAGGAAAGCGGGTTGAAAGAGACTGTAGGATCGAAGTATATGAATATAGCAATCAGAGGGGGGGTGAATGATTGAGCGGAAGCTAAAACCAAATTCTTGACCTATTAAAAGATCACCCCAAAACAGAACCAAATAATTGCCTCGTTTTCGACAAAAATAGAATGACAGAGGTTTGGTAAAACGAGAATTCCTGGAGATCCAACCGTTAGATTGATCTGAAATTTGGACACAAGAAACTAGATTCCAATACGAATCCAACCCAAAAAGAATCAGCTCAATCGGACTTACAGATCAAAAGTTATAAGCTTCGCAAGCTTGCTGTTTCAGAACTTGACGAGAATCAATCTATTCAAAACTTCAAGATTAAACAAGATCTTCAAAAGATTAATCAACTAGACTTTGAGAAACTCTAAATCAATACCCTAGAACAGTTTTTGATGGATCAAATCAAGAAGAAACTCAACGATCAAAAACCAATCTAGAATTAGAACAAGCATGCAAACAAGAACCAAAAGCAGAAAACAACGTGAGCGACGTGGTTCTTGTAGCATAAAAATCTTGGAAGAATTTATCTTTATTTCTTGTCTAAAATACTCTCATCAAAAGAGTACAAACCCTAAAACCAAGCTTAAAGCTTGATGCGCTCAGCTCTCCTTGGTGCGTTTCAACAGGAGACCCCCCACCTATTTAAAGCACCAACCCACAAGGAGTTCTGAATACGATTCCTATTCCCTAGAAGGAATCCGTATCCAACACAACTCTCCTTGGCCGAGTACAACTCTTGCACGCGTATGGCAACCCTACCATACTCACGTGTCTAACACTTTGCACGCGTATGGCCACCTGCCATACTCACGTGACTAACACTTTGCACGCGAATGACCTCCTGCCATTCTCACGTGACTAACCATTCTTCATGTGCACCATTCTCTTAGCCCGAACGTCCCGCATGACATCTTTGACCACCAAGACCTCAGTTCCTCCCTGAACCTAGTCCCGAACCTCAGTTCCTCCATGAACCTAGTTCCGGTCCCATCATCGACCACATTCGCCCTCGAGCAATACCTGCACATGAACAAACCACAAAACAAATCCGAGCACAAGTCCACGACTTGACTCAATGTCAATCCATGCAACTACTCACATGAGCATTGCATAAAGTCCACTTCAAAACACACATCATGAAATCATCACAAATATCATAATCTCAAGGTCAAACCATTTCAATTCTTGCAAAACATCCAAACTGAGCAAAACACGTTCACAACGGACAAGAAATAAAAACCCTAGAAAAAGTCCATTCACGACGGACAAGAAATCTCTGTCCGACGTACATGTGAAACTCTCAGTTCCAAGAAGAAAACATTCTGGTGAAAACACATTCACAACGGACCCAAAAACTTTGTCCGTTGTATATGCAAAATCAATCCTCAAAAAGCCGTTCACGACAGACCCAAAAACTTTGTCCGTCGTACATGCGTAGCTTACTGGATTCTTGGAAAATAGGGTTTGGCTCATGCGCTCAAAATCATGTTCACGACGGACACAAAAACTTTGTCCATTGTACATAGGAGAAAGAGGTTGTCAAAAAGCATGTTTACAAAGGACCAAGAAAGTTTGTCCGTCGTAGATGGGAAACTTACTGTTTTCTTTAGGATTGGTCCGGCGCCAAGGCAAAACTTACTGTTTCTTGTCAATTGTCAAAACACATGAACAAACACATTTTGCAAATCCAAATCTAAGTTAATTTTTCAGTTCAAAGCCAATTTTTCAGCACATGATTTCACAGAGACCCCGGCTCAAGTGTGACTGAGCCACCTCAACAGAGACGTAGGATTCCCTTCAAGAATCCGAACTTCGGTGAAAAATCGTGTCTCTCTCATTTTCTTTCCATTCTAGCTTAGCTTGTGTTGATTTGATTTTGTGGAGCCTCGATCTACCTTGGTTCATTTCTTTGCTCTAGATCTACACTTGCTAAAAGTACTTGATTGCTTAAGCTACCCTTTCTTTCAAGTAACTAGTTGCTAGATAGAGTAGATTTAATTTCCTTCGCGAGCTGCTCTATCCGGAGTGTCCAGATAAATAACCCGGACAATCCGGACTATCTGGAGTATCCGGATAAAACATCCGGAGTCTCCGGGTTGACCTGCTCGGATTGTTTTAATTCCGCTGTGATTTTTAATTCGCCTATTCACCCCCCTCTAGGCGACATCTCCGGTCCGCTCACTGCCACCACCCACCAGGGTGGACTCGCACTTCCCGCGGTCTCCTTCGTCTTTAGGTGGCCCCCCAAGGTGCCCTGGCCAAATGGACGCCCGCGACGTCAACAGACGCAGCGGGGACTTCTGCCCAGGGGCAACCCGGCGCCTCCGAAGCGGCCCCAATGGCATTCGTCGTCGCCAGCACTGCCGTCTACCCCACTCCAGCCACTGCCACCACTTCAATGGGTGCCCTGCTCGCCAAGCTTGGCAAGGCGCACGCATCCTCGGGTGCCCTCCTCACAGCGCCATCCCGCGCGAAGCGCAGATGTCGCAGAAGATGGCGGCACTGTGCGAGGAGTTATCGCGGGAGAAGGAGAGGGGGGAGGCGATGCTGGCCTAGGAGAGGGCGGCTGGGGCGTCCCTGCTCGCCCGAGCGCAGGAGGCTGAGGCGGTGCAGGAGCAGACGCGGGAGGAGCTGCGCCTTACGCTGCACAACCTCGCCGTCATGCTTCGACCAGCCTTCCAGCGCATGGTGAGGTGCCTAGGGCCGCTGGGGGCGGTCCTTCATGACCCGCTCGAGTCCACAGCCCTGCAGTATGCCCATGGCGTCACTCGGTCGCCGAGGCCCTCAGCGGCTTGCCGGTCGCCTTGGCCGCTTGCTTTGCCCGAGAAGGGCAGGAAGTCACGGTCGCCACCTCGACGTTCGTGCTAGCGTGCTGCGCCAGCCGCGACGCCTCCTTCGATCTGATGGCCATTGTGGCCAGCATTGAAGGAGACGAGGCCTAGGTGTAGGCGCGCATGCGCGAAGCAGCGGAGCACGTGGCCGGGCTGATGGAGATGACAGACCCGGACATCAACGCCGCACTGCCGGAGGAGGAAACCGAAGATCCCGCCAGGCACATCCAAGTTGCCGGCGACGAGTGACTACCGAGGCTGCCGCCTTTTTCTTCTTTTATTTGCCTTGCTTTTCTGCATGCAAGAACTGTTTTACTTATCGAATGAAGTTAGCCTCTTTGGACTTTAACTGGATGCTTGTTTGATTGTATTCACTCGTGTTTGCTTGATCTAACCATCAGGCGATCAGCCCCTAGGCTTGCCGCGAGGTGACCTCGATCGTTTACACTAGGCCAGTGCTTCGGCACTTCATCTATAGCCACTGCAAACACAAGTAGTCATTATGCGGGCCATGCGGGAAGATAGTCCAAAAGAAACATAAGTCCCCGCAAAGGGTTGTCATGGTCCCTTTTTTGGAACTTAAGCCCTTGTGATTTTTCTCGAAACCAGCCCGCGGCATTGCGTGTCAAGGTAGCGAGTTCCTAGGAGTGGTATTGGGCCTGCGGTATTCACGGTGACTACCCGAGGTGTGCTAGCCACATTGAAGCACTGTGGCACACCCGCACCTCTGGTCGCCCGTCCCTGCCCGACGCAAACATCGGGTGTTACCGCATATCAACAAGGAGCTGCCAAACTATTGGAACCAATGACACCCATGTCAAAATGCAACCCACCAGGGCACAAGAAGGGGACACAAAAAGGACAAAGCAAAAGCCTCTAAGGCAAACAACTTCCATGACTAACAAGAGGGTGCGAAACTCATCAAACCCCAAGAAGCTGCCAGCAATCGCGTCCGATCAGCTGGGGGAGTGCCCACCCTCTTGGCTGCTTGGAGCAAACCACCAAGTACTACAATTATTAGGGGTAAAACTTTCACAACAGTTCCAAGTTCTAGGAGTTTGCCACCTCTTGACCGTCCTCAGTGACCAACCGGACCGCCCCAGGTCACGAGACTGAGACCACCTTAAAGGGGCCCTCCCACCGGGGAGACAGTTTGTTGCGACTGACATGCGTCTAAACTCTGCGCAAGACCAGGTCGCCCACTGCCAGTGTTTTCTGTTGGACCCGGGTGGCGTGGTACCGCCTGAGAGACTGTCGGGACCCCGAATTTGCAAATCCGGACCCTCTGTGTATTCAGCACTAGTCCAGGAACGCGCTAGTGCACACAGTCTTAACATTGGTAAATATCACAATCATACCACTCGATACCAATAAAGTACTTTATTTAAATAACCAAACTGGTTACTCGACCTTATGGCCAAGTTACAAAATGTATGCCTCGCAAGGCGAAACTTATTCAGAGGAAAATAATAGCAGCGGAAAACCAAATAACCCGTGGCACCATCCAAGATACCACAGGCAACCGACCGGCTCGCATCCCTAAGTAGACGGATCTTCTTGGAGTTCCTCCTCCAAAGCTGGTGTAGTCTCCTCTTCAACTGGTATTGTGTTGAGGCAAGGGTGAGTACTTGGTACTCAGCAAGTCATGCACAGAATGCAAGCTAATATACTATATGCATGGCTTGGTACAAAGGAATAGCTCAAGGTATATTTGCAGTAAACAGCATTTTGACAAGTAATATAAGTAGATTTGAAAGCAGTAGAAATAAGTAAAGCGTAAATAACTTTTCAAGAAGTTTTAATAAACATTTTCCCCATCCTATACCACATTTCATCATCTTCATTAGTAAACCAATCCAACCTTTCAAATCCAAGTTATTTTCAGAAAATCTAACCCTTGACTGTAATTCCCGAGCATTGTCCAGTACCGTGGACTCGGCTATTTAAATAGATTCTACACTCTGCAGAGGTTATGCACTTTACCCACAAGATACAGTCAAACACCACAAAGGCGAGTTCAGTAACAAAGCCTTTAAGCCTCAAACAACACAGGTGGTCCTCTCCGGTTGTGCTCTACACCATCCCTTCCCTTAGCCAAGGCGAGTATGGGACCAACACACCGTTAGATGGGTATCGCCACGGCCACGATCGCTCCCCATACAATCACCCAAACGGTGTAATTGACACCCTGAGGCTCCACAAGTGAGTCCTTAGCGACTTAGTCAACTAGGGCCGTCCCATTCCAGCCATGTGGTTGCAAGTATGACCCAGTTCAAAGGCTTGCAAGGTTAAGTCCTTAGAGTGACCAGGGCAAGACTACCCGAAGAACCAAATCAACATTCCCAACGCCACAATCGCCCACTGATTACTCTTGCCACATGCCCGCCGAAATCGCTTATCAAACCCCAGTTGATTACCATGCACCACGTGCCATCAACATCACATGATACTTTTCCAAAACAGGTTCAATATATCATTAAGTCAATATTAACATTTAATTGTCCAAAATCATGTTATGAGCACGTAGCAGGTCTAAGCGATACTACAATCGGTCTAAATCCATGTTGGCAATTTAATAATGTCCAACTAGTAAACCACAACTAGGGTGACAAAGGGTCATGGCACATACTTAAGTAATCAAGGTGTCATACAGCAAATTGGTATTTATCTAACCCCCATGTTTAAGCAAAGTATTTTTCTAATTGAACTAGCATGCAATAGTTTAAAATCAAAATAGATTTCGAAATAGGATCAACATGGTCAAAGCACAACTTGCCTTCAAAAAGTACTTGCTCTTGGTCTTGAGTTGGATCCTGAGTCAACACTTCTCCTTGAATCCTTAGGCACTTCAACGTCTACTCGTAAAGCGTGCAAATAGCAAATACACAAATAAACACTAGGCAAAAACATCCCAAAACTCCAAATAAAATCCATAAACAAAGAGAACATAATTTTCTGGATTTTTAGAAACTGGAATCGTTCAAATCGGAGTTAAAATGCAAAAGTTATGATTTATTAAAGTTTAAATAATCAATTAAATAATATTACAGAGAAAAACTTTAGTCCAAAAATTAAATAAAATTTATATTTAGTTAGATCTTAATTTTATACAAATTTAGAAATTTGAATCACTCAAATCGGAGTTGAAACGCAAAAGTTATAAGCGTTTGAAGTTTGAATCAAAATCTGAAATCATTATTTCGAATTAATAAATCATTTTCTTTTTCGGAAATTAATTATTGCGTCAGCATGGACACGTGGCAGCCTCTGATTGGTTGGCCGACGTCAGCCGGTCCATGGACTTGGTCCACGCTTGGCTCGGGTCCACCGTGGACTCGGTCCACGACTCTTACGTGTCGCTGACATGTGGGACCCACTGTGACGTCATGGGTGACGTCAGCGCTCGGCTGGGATAGCCGCTGACATGCGGGCCCTCTGACACGCGGGCCCCGCGTGTCAGCGTCTACGCTGCCAGCGTCGTGGGCCGACGCGTCGGTCCATCTTCCCGACACGTGGCGCAATCCCGGCCGTTGGTTTGAAATTCAACGGCGCGGATTAGATCCGATGTTGACGCGTTTGGGTTAACGCGATGATTTGGACCGTTGGATCTAGATCCGATGGTCGAGATTAGATCTGGAAATCGTAACGCAATCTCACCGTCTTGGCGTGTGGCGTGATCACGAAGCGTTGGATCTTGATCGGACGGTGAGAGCTCGCGGTCCGGCGATGGCTTCTTGGCGGCCGCTCACCGGCCGGAGGGCGACGACCTTCTTGCCGACGGCGTTTCGCGCTCGGCGAGATGAATCCTTCCTTCGGTGCGTCTCGCCACGGTGGTTCCGGATCTGGGCTCCTTCTCGGCGGAAGACGACGGCGGCGGAATCGAGCAAAAACGCGGCGGTCACTTCCTTCAACTCTGGCGAGCTCGCCGCACGGCAAACGGCGGCTCGGCGAGATGGCTCGAGGGAACGGGTGCACAAGGATGAGGGCAACCTCGGGAACGTCTCACGCTTTAAATAGCCTCGCGTCAGCGGGACACGGAAACCTAGTTTCCACGGCGGCCGCGGCGGAGTCCGCTTCGGTCTCGGCGGAGACGACGCCCCGCCCACGTGGCACGATCAAGCGGCCACGATCGCCTGGCGCGATCGGATCCGGGCCGGATCTGGCTCGAACGTGCAAGCGAATCTCGGCCGTTGGATCTTGATCCAACGGTTGGGATTGATTAGGGTTTTGAATTTGGTTTGGTCGAGTCGCGTGGCTCGGGTCGGACTCGAGTCCGACTCGGGTTCCGACTCGGTCGGATGAACAGTACTCGACCCGAGTTGAATTTCCAGCGATTTAATATTTAAAATAATTCCCAGTAATTCATTTAATTCATTAAAAATAGCAAATGACTCAGAAAAATTCCAGAAAAATTCTGGAAAATATTTTAGGGTATTTGGGACTCAAATAAAATATTTCCAACAAAATTTTATTTGCAAAATTAAATTCTTTAATTATTTCAAAATGGAATAAATTCAAATAAATTCCAAATAAATCCAAATAAATTCCGTATAATTCCAAAATTCATCAAAGTGCCAAATCACACATGAATTTAAGAAAAGAAAATTTTGGGGTGTTACAAACCTCCCTCTAATAGAATCTCGTCCCCTAGATTCGTGGCTTACTAAAGGAATAGGTTTGGAAACTCTTTCTTCAAATCCTCTTCAAGGCCCTAAGTCGCTTCGCCGATGGTTACTCCAATCGAACTCTCTACAGAAACGGGTTGACTTATTTCTAGTTCTCGATCCATTGTGTCCGTAATCCTTACTGATACTCCTTATAAGTCAAGTCCTCTTGCAACTCAATTAACTCTAGCTGTTTGTTCCTCCGAACTCGGAGACACTTCTTTAATCGGGACACATGGAATACATCATGCACTCCGCCAACGACCAGGCAACCTACCGATAAGCAACTTCGCCTCGGGCTCAAAATCTTAAATGGTCCAACATAACGGGTGCAAGTTTCCTTGGCATGGAACCTCTTAACTCCCCCGAGAGGCGAACTCGAGGTAAACAAAGTCTTCGATTCAAAACTCAAGTCTCGCGACGCATTGTCAAGATAACTCTTCCGGTCGAGATTGGGCTATCTTCAACCTTTCCCTAATCATGGCGACCGTTTTTCAGCCTCTTGAAGAATATCAGCTGCCCAAAGACACGGGCGCCACGGTCTCATTCCAATTCAATGGCGTCCGACAGGTCGACCATACAAAGGCCTCAAAGGGTGACATCTCAGAACTAGCTCGATAACTATTGTTGTAATCGAACTCGGCATACTGCAAACTCTTATCCCAAGAGGTAGCATAAGCCAATGCACAAGTTTCAACATATCCTCCGTGACTGCTGACTCTTTCTTGGCCTCGTCCCATCCGTCTGCGGGATGATAAGTCAGACTCAAGTTCAAATGGATTCCCATGGCTTCATGCAACTTATTCCGTAACCTTGAGGTAAATTGGGTACCTCTGTCCGACATAATCCTCTTTGGCACTGTGCAAACAGACAATCCCGATCGTAATACCTCGCTAATTTATCTCCCAAGTAAGTGGTCTTCACGGGGATAAAATGGCTACTTTAGTCAAGCCGATCCACTATAACCCATATGGAGTCATAACTCTCCTTGAGTCTTCGTAAACCTGGTAATGAAATCCATTCGATTTCTCCCACTTCCACTCAGTATTTTCAACCGTAGCAAGTAACTCGCTGGTCTCTCGATGCATTGCCTTGACTTCCTGGCATACGCCGCATTGACAATGCAACATGCTCCAGAACTTCACGCTTCATACTCACCACCGCATCTCTCCTTCGCATCCTGGTACATCTTGGCGCCTGTGATGAATCGAGTACTTGAGTCATGGGCTTCTCTAGAATCGCTTGCTTTAACTCCTTTTGTTAGGCACACAAATTCGATCCTTCATCCATAACGTGCCTTGCTCATCCAACTTGAAATCCTTTGCCTTGCCTTCCTCCATTTTGGACTTAATCCTACGGATCTTGTCATCATCCTTCATCCTTCTCTGATCCGATCCTCCAGTAGGCTTTACTTCTAATGCTGCCAAGAATCCGCTTAGGTACAACCTCAATCTTCATTTTCTGAAAATCCTCACATAACTCATCCCACTTGTGGCTAGCAACGCATCTCACGGTATGGCTTTTCCGACTCAGTGGCATCCATTACGTTGGCCTTCCCGGATGGTAATGGATCCCAACATTATAGTCCTTGATCAACTCTAACCATCTCTCTCTCGCCTCATATTCGATCCGACTGGTGAATATGTACTTAAGGCTCTTATGATCCGATATACTTCACATTGTTTCCAATCGATAGTGACGCCATATCTTCAAAGCATGCACTACGGCTAACTCTAAGTCATGTGCCTGATAATTTTCCTCATGCGGCCTCAATCGCTTTGATGCATAAGTTACTTACCTTCCATTCTCTCGTGACGCGACACATCCAAGTCCTTGGCGCGATGCGCCACAATAAATATCGGGCTTTGAGCAACATCCCAGTAGAACTAACACCGGCCGATGTCAATCGCTTCTTCGCCCCAAATCCTTTCTCACATTCTCAAGGCCCATGCAAACTTCTTTTCCTTCTTCGCCAGCTATGCGAAGAGGTTTCGCAATTGTCGAGAAGCCTTCAATGAAACGGGCGGTAGTATCCTGGCCATTCCAAGGAAACTCCGAATCTGGGTCACGCCGGGCCGCTCCCAATGTAACACCGCTTACTTTGCTTGGATCTACGGCGACTCCTTCATGGGTCATTACATGTCCAAGAAACTCCACCTTTGTCCTTCCAAAATCACACTTGTCGAACTTGGCGAAAAGTTGCTGTTCCTCATTTTCCAAAACTCGCCTTAAGTGTTCTGCATGTTCATCCTCTCGCCTTGAGTAGATTAGATATCGTCATGAACACGATCGACAAACTTGTCCAAATATTCCATGAACACCTTATTCATCATATTCATGAAATAAGCCGCGATTCGTTACCCAAAGGACATAATCAGAACTCAGAATGTCCATATCTTGACGAGAACGCAGCCTTCTGAATATCTTCCTCGATCGGATCTTCAACGATGGTATCCCGATCTCATCAATCTTGAGAAAACTCCTGGCTTCCTCTTAACTCGATCAAACAAATCATCAATCCTGGTAGCGGATACTTATTCTTCACGGTGACTTCATTGAGTGCACAAGAGTCAATGCACATCCCGAACTCCCGCCCTTCTTCTTGACAAACAAAACCGGTGCTCCCCACGGGCGAACTCGGCTGGCCGATAAATCCTTTCTCCATTAACTCTTCTAGTCGTTTCTTCATCTCTACCAACTCCTCGGTAGACATCCAATAGGGTCTCTTTGCTATCGGTCGCACTGTACAAGCTCTATCACAAACTCTATGTCCCTCGTCAAGCATACTGTAGATCTTCTGAAAGACATCTGGGTACTCATTCACCATCGGGACATCCTCTATGCGATTGCCTTGGTAATTTAACCATCAACTCGCCCATCTCTAATCAAGTAGGGCTTGAAATTCCACTTTCTTCCCACACGCTCTCAATCGAGATAGTCCTTCGCCCACAATCCAATACGCCTTGTGCTTGGATAACTACCCATTCCCAATATGACGCTCTGTCTGGGCCTCCAAAATCATAAGGTTTGCTAGGAACTCTATTCCATCTATTAGTACTCTCACCCCTAACATCCTACTTTCGCCGGAGTTCTAACCAGGTTTGAACCAAAAGCATGCACTTAAGTCTTGCAATCCCAAATCATTTCTAGTAGCAAAGCCTTCATAAACAAACGACGCGCTCCAGAGTCAAACAAAATCATGGTGCATCGAGTTAACAAGTAACTTACCCAAAGACGACGTCCAGCATCTTCGCAAGTGCATCTGCCAGACATGGTTGACTCGCCTCACCACGGTCCTGGTGTGGCTCTGTGTCAAGGCGCGCCCTAGCTGGGGTGGTTCCTAGATTGAAGCGAACCGGGTCACTCTCGCTGTCTTCTTTGGACAATCATATGGCAGTTCCTGCTCGTTGCGTTGTAGCAAATGGCTTCTCACTGCTTGTTGACTCGCCTCGAGTAGCTGCTGGCCGGGTCTGTAGTTTTGATTGACAGTGTCTTGGTGCCGGGATGGTGTCCTTGTCGCACTCGTGGGTCGGAATCAAGAATTGATTTGGTGCAACTCTCAAGCCGCTATGCGCTTCCGGGCGTGATCCTTGCCGCGCATCCGCGCTCCTCGTTTCATCCAGCCTTGCGCTTGTCCTCAAGAATAAGCGCTTATTCACCAACTCTTGGAAATCTCGAAAGGTGTGGGTGATCAACCCTACTTGCAATCCCGAAGTTAAGTCCCTTCATAAAACGAGATCGTTCGATTTATCCGTCGCTACATCCTCAAAAAGCGAGCGCGTTAGCCGTGTGAACTTGTTCAGTAGCTCACACCGGCCGACATACCTTGCTTCGCTGCTCGAACTCCTCCTTCTTAAGGTCCATGATTCCTTCAGCACGCGTGATACCGCTGAATGCAATGTGAACTCTTCCCAAGTGATATCTTGGGGTTCTCTGCGGGCATGTAAATTCTCCCACCATTCTGGCTTGTCCTTCCAACCGATGAGGAAGCGAGAGTACCTTCTCATTTCCTATGCATTGAGCTATGTGTAGCTTCCTCTCGATTGATCTTAACCAATCATCTACCCAATGGATTGGCATTCCCAGAAAGTGGGTGGGTGAGTCCTCATGAACTCGATAGTCTTGTATTCAGCGTGGTCCCCTGATTAACTTGATTGGTCGCGGGCCTGGCAAAGGACGTGCTGCATTTGTTGCATCATAGCATGCATCAATCGAGTCTGGGCAGCAAGAAAAGCTCCAAATTCTGCGATATCCAAAGGGCGTGTCGGTGCTCCATCATTGGGGTTTTTCGCCGCGAGAACCACTTCCATTGTTTCCAAAGTTTCAGGGTATTCACCATCTCGTTGATTTGCTCTAGGTTTAGAGATGAGAGGAAACAAGAATAGACAAGTAGTATGGAACTTATGCGGGCTTAAAGGTGTAACCTTAAGGTCCAACTTTATTATTAATAACTTGGTATGGCTGCCATAATGCCTAAGGGCCTTGCAACACATAATGCACACTCAAAGAAACAAAGCAAATCCAAATCGAACTAATTTTGGAGTCTAACGCCCTAAAGGGTGACTCTTTATTCTATGACTGACTCGAAGGAGTCTCACTATAGAACCTATGCTCACTCATCGAAAACCTCCACGGCCTGGGTGCGGATGTGCGGCATAGGCGCGAATGATTGCCATGTCCAAAGAATCGTGTCCTCTCGTGGTAGTCGGCAAGCGTCCTCATCGAGATCTGACTCCTCCGGACCGCTCGTGTAGCTCGAGTAATCGCTCGGGTCTAGTCCGTACAGTCATCTCCAACTTTGCCAATCCTTCGCTAAGGTGTGCCACATACTCTTGAGCTTCCCCGCCATCTCGTCTTCTTCTGTCGTGATCTCCTGGCGGGCCTTCTGCAGCTCCTGCTTGTATTATCTAGTACATCCTCCTGGCGACAATAAATCGCGGCAATCGTGTAACCGCGGGCATCCTCATCCCGACCTCCTTCGGGTCAAGAAGGTTATCATTCGGATGGTAACGGAACACCGCATTCCTCCACCTCTCCGCGATACGGGTAATGTGCCGCATTGCTCGTCGTGATACTTCTTGAATACCCATCTCGCATTGTAGATCTCCCCGGCAGTGCAGTGTATCGGCATTGCCTGGCCCTTCTTCCTAGCAGGGTGTACCTCAATCCTCACGCACAAGCCTTGATCAATCCCGCTTATTCGATCACTTCCACTTGGTATTGGGGCTTCTCAAAATCTCCGAGAGTCTCAGAGCATATGCCAAAGTTCCGCGTGACTAACTCCCAGATCAACGAGTTGAACTCTTCCTCCATCTCACAAGAGTGCTTTACGTAAGAACTCGGAATTTTTAAATTGTGACAAGGTAAGGGAAAATTTCAGCAAGAGACAAGAAAAGAGAGAAGGGATAAGTCGAGATGTCATTTCTTATCTTGACAAATTTTTAGCTTTAGAAAATAGGTTTTATCCTCACTACGACCATTCTAGCTAGGGTTGAGCCTACAGTCAAGTATGGCTCGATACCACCTCCTCTTCGGGACCCCGAATTTGCAAATCCGACCCTTCAGGTATTCAAGACTAGTCCAGAACGCGCTAGTGCACACAGCCTTAACATTGGTAAATATCACAATCATAATTACCTCGATACCAATAAAGTACTTTATTTAAATAACTAAACTGGTTACTCGACCTTATGGCCAAGTTACAAAATGTATGCCTCGCAAGGCTTAAACTTATTCAGAGGAAAATAATAGCAGCGAAAACCAAATAACTGGTGGCGCCATCCAAAGATACCACAAAGAACCGACCGGGCTCGCATCCCTAAGTAGACGGATCTTCTTGGAGTTCCCTCCTCCAAAGTCGGTGTAGTCTCTCTTCAACTCGGTATTGTGTTGAGGCAAGGGTGAGTACTTGGTACTCAAAGAAGTCATGCATGTAATGCAAGCTAATATACTATATGCATGGCTTGGTACAAAGGAATAGCTCAAGGTATATTTGCAGTAAACAGCATTTTGACAAGTAATATAAGTAGATTTGAAAGCAGTAGAAATAAGTAAAGCGTAAATAACTTTTCAAGAAGTTTTAATAAACATTTTCCCCATCCTATACCACATTTCATCATCTTCATTAGTAAACCAATCCAACCTTTCAAATCCAAGTTATTTTCGTAAAATCTAACCCTTGACTCGTAATTCCGAGCATTGTCCACTCGCGGACTCCTGGCTATTTAAATAGATTCTACACTGGCAGAGGTTATGCACTTTACCCACAAGATACAAATAAACACCACAAAGGCGAAGTTCGTGAATAAAGCCTTTCGAAGCCTCAAACAACACAGTGGTCCTCTCCGCTCGTGTTTCTACACCATCCCTTCCTTAGCCAAGGCGATATGGGACCAACACACTGCTAGATGGGTATCGGCCACGGCCACGATACACGCCCCTGCATAATCACACAAACGGTGTAATTGACACCCGAGGCTCCACAAGTGAGTCCTTAGCGACTTAGTCAACTAGGGTCGCCCCATTCACCCATGTGGCTGTGCATGACCCGCCAAAGGCTTGCAAGGTTAAGTCCTTAGAGTGACCAGGGCAAGACTACCCAAGAACCAAATCAACATTCCCAACGCCACAATCGCCCATTGATTACTTTGCCACATGCCCTGGCCGAAATCGCTTTATCAAACCCCGCTTGATTACCATGCACCACGTGCCATCAACATCTCATGATACTTTTCCAAAACAGGTTCAATATATCATTAAGTCAATATTAACATTTAATTGTCCAAAATCATGTTATGAGCACGAAGCAGGTGCTGTGCAAGATACTACAACTGGCTAAACCTATGTTGGCAATTTAATAATGTCCAACTAGTAAACCACAACTAGGTGACAAAGGGTCATGGCACATACTTAAGTAATCAAGGTGTCATACAAGAAATTGGTATTTATCTAACCCCATGTTTAAGCAAAGTATTTTTCTAATTGAACTAGCATGCAATAGTTTAAAATCAAAATAGATTTAAATAGGATCAACATGGTCAAAGCACAACTTGCCTTCAAAAAGTACTTGTTTTGGTCTTGAGTTGGATCCTGAAAGTCAACACTTCCTTCGAATCCTTCCCACTTCAACGCCTACTAAAGCGTGGCAAATAGCAAATACACAAATAAACACTAGGCAAAACATCCCAAAACTCCAAATAAAATCCATAAACAAAGAGAACATAATTTTCTCGATTTTTAGAAACTGAATCGTTCAAATCGGAGTTAAAATGCAAAAGTTATGATTTATTAAAGTTTAAATAATCAATTAAATAATATTACAGAGAAAAACTTTAGTCCAAAAATTAAATAAAATTTATATTTAGGTAGATCTTAATTTTATACAAATTTAGAAATTTGAATCACTCAATCGAGTTGAAACGCAAAAGTTATAAGCGCTTGAAGTTTGAATCAAAATCAAATCATTATTTCGAATTAATAAATCATTTTCTTTCTCGAAATTAATTATTACACAAAGATGGACACGTGGCAGCCTCTCGATTGGTTGGTCGACGCCACCACCCATGGACTTGGTCCACGCCTATTTCGGTCCACTGCGGACTCGGCCATTCACGACTTCTACGTGTCGACATGTGGGACTCCACCGCGGACGCCATGGGTGACGCCGCCGGCTGGGATAGTCACGACATGCGGCCTCTTCGACACGCTGGCCGCTGCAAGGCCACACGACGCTGCGCGTGGATTCGCGACCGATCGCGCCGGTCCATCTTCCCGACACGCGATAATCCCGCCGCTGGTTTGAAATTCAACCGCGATTAGATCCGGTTGACGCGCTTTGGGTTAACGACCGATTTTTAATCGCTGATCTAGATCCGATGGTCGTGATTAGATCTCGAAATCGTAACATCTCACCGTGGCGCCGACGTGGGCGTGATCACGAAGCGTTGATCTTGGACGGACGGGCCGAGGGAGCTCGCGTCCGGCGATGGCTTGGCGGCGCCGCTCACCGGCGAGGATGACGCACTTGCCGACGGCGCTTTCGCGCGCCCGGCGAGATGAATCCTTCCTTCGGGTGCGCTCGCCACGGTGGTTCCGATTCGTTTCGGCTAAGACGACTGACGGCGGCGACCGAGCAAAACCGCGGGTCACTTCTTCAACTCACGGCGAAAGCTCGCACGCAAACGACATGCGTCAGGCGAGATGGTTTCGCGAATCGGGTACAAGGATGAGGGCAACCTCGGGAACGCTCACGCGTTTAAATAGCCTCGCACCACGGACACGGTAAACCTAGTTTCCCCACGGCGGCGCGCGGCGGAGTCCGGCTGCCTTGCGGAGACGACGACGCGATACTCGCCCACGTGGCACGATTAACGGCCACGACAGACGGCGCTGATCGATCCGGCCGGATACGGCTCGAATCCCAGACGGCGATCTCACCGTTGGATCTTGGATCCAACTGGCTGGGATTGATTAGGTTTTGAGTCGGTTTGATCGAGTCACGTGGCTCTCTGGACTCGAAGTCCGACTTCGTTCACTCTACGGATGAACAAGATTTCGACCCGAGTTGAATTTCCAGCGATTTAATATTTAAAAATAATTCCCGCAGAATTCATTTAATTCATTAAAAATAGCAAATGACTCGTAAAATTTTAAAATTTCGAAAATATTTTAGGGTATTTGGGACTCAAATAAAATATTTCCAACAAAATTTTATTTGCAATATTAAATTCTTTAATTATTTCAAAATGGAATAAATTCAAATAAATTCCAAATAAATCCAAATAAATTCCAGAAAATTCCAAAAATTCATCAAAGTGCCAAATCACACATGAATTTAAGAAAAGAAAAATTTTGGGGTGTTACAGAGATCGGCCGGTACAAGAAGATGCAAGGCCGCTCTGCCTCATCTCCTCCAGAAGGTTGACTTCTTCTCTGCGGTGGTCTTCCTGGCCCTCCTCACTGAACGTTGAAACGCGTGGGGAGCCGAGCGATAGCTCGGATGGAAGGACAGCTTCTGCCCCGTACACCAGGAAGAAGGGTGTTTCTCCAGTCGCTCGGTTTGGTGTGGTTTGAAGTGACCATAGCACCATCAGGAGTTCTTCTGTCCACCGCGCCCCTCGCTTATGGAGCCGATCAAATGCACTGGTCTTGAGGCCCCTCAACACCAGCGCGTTGGCACGCTCCGCTTGGCCATTGCTACTCGGATGGGCCACCGAAGTGAAGCACACCTTGGTGCCCATCTCATCACAAAACTCCAAGAATACCGCGCTGGTGAATTGAGTGCCATTATCGGTGATGATGTGGTTGGCGACTCCAAAGCGGGTGAAGATTCCGTGCATGAACTTGACAGCAGCCGCTGCCGTGATGGCACGCACTGTGTCAGTTTCAACCCACTTGGTGAACTTGTCGATGGCGACGAACAGATGGGTGAAGCCCCCTGTGGCCCGCGGGAACGGGCATAGGATATCCAGCCCCCAGACCGCGAACGGCCAAGAGAGCGGGATGGTTTGCAGTGCCTGGGCCGGTCGGTGGATCTGCTTAGCATGAAACTGGCACGCCTCGCATCTCCTCACCAGCTCACAGGCATCCTGGAGGGCAGTAGGCCAATAAAATCCTTGGTGGAATGCTTTGTCGACTAGCGTTCGGCCGGATATATGGCTCCTGCACATGCCTCCATGGATATCAGAGAGCCCAAGTGATGCACTTCAGAAGAATTCTGTTTATACTCCGACGATATAGGTCCCCACCTACCAGAGGATAGCACTTGGCCTTTCGTGCAATTTTCTCAACTGAGGCATCATCATCGGGGATCACTTGGTCCCACAAGAAGGCATAGATCGGATCCATCCACTGACCTTCTCGGCCAAGTGCGGCGATCACAGGGTGATCGCCCGGGTACTCTGCTTGGCCAAGCGTTTCCCATGGCACCGCACCAGCGGTGCTAGCGTCCTCCCTCCCGGAGACGGGGGTTGAGGCTGGCACGCTATCCTCCCCTCCAAAACCGGGGGCTGAGACAGCGTCGCGCCTTCCCCTCCAGCATCGGAGGCCGAGACGCCCATACTGTCGTCCCCTCCATGTCCGGGGGCTGCGACGGACGGTCGCGATAGCCTTTCTTGAAAGACCCCGACCGGAACAGCAGATCTTGATGACGTGAGCTGTGAAAGCTCGTCCGTCATATGGTTGTCACGTTGAGGGATATGGAGATATCCCAGTCCTTCGAAATGGCGTTCCATTCTCCTGACCTCCGCTAGGTAGGCAGCCATGGTGGCGTCAGAACATTGGAATTCATCTCGCTCCTGATTGATGACCAGCAGGGAGCCGCCTCTAACTTGGAGGTGCCGAACACCTAACGCCAAGGCGGCGCACAGCCCTACCAGCAGCCCCTCGTATTCGGTGATGTTGTTGGTGGTCCTAAAGTCCAGGGCGACCACGTACTGGAGGATGTCACCGGTCGGGGAGACCAGGACAACCCCAGCCCCCGTGCCTTTGAGCCTAAAGGAGCCATCGAAGAATAATGTCCAGGGGGAAGGCATGGGTATCCCTTCAGCTTCAGGAGCGGCAGGAGTCCACTCAGCAATGAACTCCGCCAGCTTCTGGCTTTTGATGGCTGTGCGGGGTACAAACTTGAGGCAGAATTCCCCCAGTTCCACCGACCACTCGGCGATACGGCCTTCAGCTTCCCGGTTGTGGAGGATCTCTTATAGAGGGTAGGCAGTGACCACCGCGATCTCTCACCCCTGGAAGTAGTGTCGCAGCTTCCTGGACGCCGCCAGGACAGCGTACAGCATCTTCTGTGCTTGCGGGTACCTGGTCTTCGCCTCGTGTAGCACCTTGCTGATGTAGTAGATTGGCTTCTGGATGCCCTCCTTCTCCGCCACCAGTACCGCGCTCACCACCGCAGGGGTAGCGGCGATGTACAGCAGCAACGGCTCATCCTGCTTAGGGGCGACCAGCACTGGCGGGGAGGAGAGGTACTGCTTTAAGTCTTTGAATGCTCGTTGGGCTTCCTCAGTCCACTCAAAGTGTTGGTCTTCTTTATCAGCTTGAATAGGGGTAGACTTCTTTCTCCCAACCGGGCGATAAATCGCCCGAGGGACGTCAGGCGACCAACAAGGCACTGCACCTGCTTGAGTCAAACCGGCGGCTTCATGTGCTCGATGGCCGCTATCTTGTCAGGATGGCTTCAATGCCCTGACTGGACACGAGGATCCTAATAGCTTCCCAGAGGGCACGCCGAACACACACTTCTCGGGGTTGAGCTTCAAGCAGACCTTCCAGAGGTTAGCGAAGGTTTCCTCCAGGTCTTCGATGATTTCTTCACTCTTCTTGACCTTCACAACCAAGTCATCAACGTACACCTCCAGATTTCGCCCTATCTGTGGAAGGAAAGAAATATGCATGGCGCGTTGATAAGTAGAACCAGCATTTTTTTAACCCAAAATCCATTCTGATGTAGCAATAAACACCCATGGGGGTTACAAAAGCGGTTTTTCCTTTGTCTTCCACCACCATGCTAATCTGGTGGTACCCAGAGTACACATCCAAAAAGCACAGCAGCTCGCATCCCGCTGTCGAGTCGACGATGAGATGGACGGGCGGCAGGGGGTAAGGATCCTTCGGGCAGGCCTTGTTGAGGTCGGTGAAGTCGACACACATCCGCCACTTCCCGTTGGATTTCTTGAAAAGCACAGGGTTGGCAAGCCACTCGGGGTGAGAGACTTCCCTGATAACCCCTATGCACAACAGCTTCTCTATCTCCTCCCGAATGGCATCTTGCCGCTCTGGTGCCTGTCTCTGGACCTTTTGTCGGACCGGGCGCAATCCTGGGAGCATTGCCAATCGGTGCTCGATCACCTCCCTGGGGACTGCGGTCATATCGAATGGTTGCCAGGCAAACACATCAAAGTTAGACCGGAGGAAGGTGATGAGCGCATCTTCCTATTTGGCGCTGAGGCTGGCGCCAATGGAGATGGTCTTCCCGGGCTCACCCTCACTCCGAGAGACCACCTTAACCTCGCCGGGCGAGGCACGGGTCTTCGCTAGAGGGGCTCCTGGGCAGGCTGCATCAGCCTGCCTGCTGTAGGTGGCACCGGCCAGGTCCAATGCATGCTTGTGGCAACACAGGGCTTCCGGCCTGTCCACCTGGATCACTATGGGGCCACCAGGCCCTGGTATCTTCACCACCATGTAGGCATTGGGTCACCGCCATGAACTTGGCCAACACCGGTCGGCCAAGCAGGGTGTTGTACGGGAGGTTGAAATCAGTGACTTCAAAATCCACCATCTCCGTATAGTAGTTGCTTTCCTCCCCGAAGGTGACGGGGAGGCCACTCGGCCCAGGGGCACCGAGCTAGCCCCTGGGGCGATTCCATAAAAGGGCAGGGCCAGGTGCAACTCCTGTCGTGATATTTGAAGCGCCCGTAATGCCTCGGAGGACAGGAGGTTGATGGAGCTCCCTCCGTCCACTAGCACCCGCCCAAGCTTCACATTCCAGATCGTGAGCGAAACCACAATCAGGAGGTGACCCAGGTCAGTAGTGCTCTCAGGGTGGTCAGCCCGACCGGCTCCTCCGATCACTTCAGCATCCGACTCACCCTGAGCTTGGTACCGTGGCGTAGACCTCCCTCCTCAGTCGTTTGGACGTCGTGTTGGAGGGGTAGGTGGGCGAGCCACCATGAATGTACGCCACGGTTTGATCCGCTCGCTGGAAGGCCAGCGGGGTATGGTCTTTGTCTGGGTCGTCATCGCGGGGGTGGCGCTCCTTAAGTCGCAGCTCCACCATCTTGCTCACGACCTGGCAGCTGGCCAAGTCGTGGGTGTTGGTCCTGTGGATCAGGCAGAAGGGCCTACCCTCCTCCTCGCGGTCGTCATTCCTCCGTTCCCGGCGATCATCTCGCTGGTCATGGCTGTCGTGCCCTCGCGTCTTGGTATCCCTACGCTCGCGTTCAACGGCCAAGACCCGCCTGGTCTCACCCGACTGGTCTCACCCGCTTCGCGCCTTCCCGTCTTCTTGCTCGTAGGGCCTGGGACCCTCGAGGTCCCAGCCTCGTCTCCGCCGTGGCCACCCATGGAACCGAACACCGACCCTCGATCTTCCGCCACCCAAGCGCACTTGTGCACCAGGGAGAAAAGCTCGGAGGTAGTGGTGATGTCATGGGTAGCCATCTTCTCCCGCATTTTACGATCCTGAACGCCTCTCTGAAAGGTGATGATGACCGACTGCTCAGAGATTCAAGGGATCGTCTTGCGACAATGGCTGAATCGCCAGATGAAGTCGCGCAATGATTCCCCTCTCCCCTGCTCCAGGGCATGGAGATCGTCCTCCACACCCGGCTGCATGTATGAACCTTGAAAGTTGGCGATGAAGAGGCCGCACAACCCCTCCCACGAGTTTACCGATCCTCGCGAGAGGTTCAACAGCCAGGACCGGGCGAACCCCATCAAGGCCGTTGGGAAGTAGTTGGCCATGGCCTTTTCAGACCCGCCAGCGGCTCGCACCACCGTGGTATATATCTGCAGGAACTCCTCCGGGTTGGTGGTGCCGTCATACTTCTCGATGAATGCCGGGCGAAACCTTTCAGGCCACGCCACACAGTGCAGCCTTCGGGAAAATGCCTGGCACTTGACGCTGTAGGAGGAGTCATGCCGTCCACCTAAACCCTGGCCCAGAGACCATGCCGGGGAGCGCGGATCTAGACTCCCCAAAGAGCCAGAGGAGTGGACCTCCTCCCTCCTCCGAAGGTGAGACTCATGGGAGGAGCTTTCATCCCCAGGAGCTGTCCACCTGTCGCAGCCTTGCTCCTGGGCGCGAGGCGGTGCAGGTGATCACACAAATCACCGCCTCGCCGTCGGCGATGCTCCTCCAGGTGAACCCTCAGGTCCTCACGGCTCCTCGCGGAACCGGGACTCGTGTCTTGTATGCCCTTTCCTTTGCTCTGTCCCTCTTGGCCAGAGCGCTTCCTGCTCGGGCGGTTGGAAACTTGGGTGTGGTCAGCACACACCCTTGATCGAGGGGTACCGACGGTACCTGATCGGGCGGGCGTCCCCACATGGAGCTGGGCCGCGTCTACGAGGCCAGCAATATCCCGAAGCCATGGCGCTGCCAAGGTGTCTCCCGCGAGTTCCACCGGAGGGTGGTCTCGGAGGAGATGAACTGCATGCAGGTTCTGGGCCGGAGTGGCCGCCTCCATGGCCAACCGTCATCGAACCGGGTGTCCTGCCGCCGCCAGGAGGGCACCATCGCCTCCCTGCCGGGGCGACGTGAGACGATCCCCTGTCCGGCAAGAGTGCCAGGATGTGTCCTGAGCGCTGCTAGCTTTTGCTGCCTCTTGGTGCTGTGAGTGTGAACCCACCATCACCAGATGTGCGATCCTTCCCGACGGGAGACTGGGATCAGCCAGAGAGATGTCCTAGTGAGCCAACTGCTACCCCCTACCTGGCACGCCCCTGTCGGCGTTTTTTGCCGGCAGGATATCTCCTGGGCGGAGATTTAGGTTCGTAGGGGGTGCTTTCGCGGCGGGACACCCGACGGTCACTCTCTCGGGGGATCCCGGTGGTCGACGGACCAAGGAACTCACCACATCGAAGAGGAGGGAGAAAGTGCACACCAAAGAAGCACCGATATACCCAGGTTTGGGCCCCAGTGTGGGTAACAGCCCTACGTCTTGCTAGATCGTTGTTGATGTACATTGCAGTGGTTACAATGCTTCTTCTTTAGGAGGGAACTAGGACTCCCAAAGAACCTAAACCTCGGATCCCCCTCCTCCATGCACCAGAGCTCCCTTATATACGGGGGCTGGCTCGTGCAGGTGAGAGGATTATATCATGCTGAACTACAATTCATTTACTATACCTGTCACCTCAGTCTTGTCTCCTAGGCCTCATTCTTCGTGCTGTCGTACGACTTCGCCCGGTCTGCCCAGATTAGGTGTGAGGCATCAGAGGGACAGGCCGCCGACCTACTAACAGTAGGTCTCTTCACAATCAATGGCTCTGACACAGCGTGTCAGAGGGAGCAGGCTTTACTCCGAAGCCTTCTTCTCCCCCTTTTGGTCGCCCGTGTGATCGGGCCGCCCGGCGAGAGGGGCCTGAACGCCCTCCTGCTCGCCAGGCTGCCACATGGGCCGACGTCCGGTGAGACGAGCCTGAACGCCCGTCTGCTCGCCAGGCCGCCACGTGGGCCAACGCCTGGCGAGAGGACCTGATCGCCTGCCTACTCGCCAGGCTGCCATGTGGGCCAATGCCCAGCGAGAGGGGCCTAAATGCTCGCCTGCTTGCCAGGCCAACACGTGGGCCAATGCCTGGTGAGAGGGGCCTAATCGTCCACCTGCTCGCCAGGCCGTCACGTGGGCCGACATCCGGCGAGAGGGGCCTAATCGCCCGTCTGCTCGCCAGGCCATCTTACTTATCTGCGGCGGAGAGGGTACCCTAGCGTAAAGTACGTCGACAACTTTCCATAAAGACAGTTCTGCCCCGATAACAACATTGGCCGACTATGAATACCCTCGGACGATGTTCCCGAGGAGAGACCTCGAGGGACCCGGTGCTCGCCAAGGAGTGCCATTGATCGAACCGTGAGCATCCATGCTCGCCTTTGGGCGATCATGCTCGGCCTTGAGCATCCATGCTCGGAGATGACCAAAAGACCAAGTCAAGGCCATATGGGTACTCGTGGTATGGTCAAAGATCGTGTCCATCCCACAAACAAAAAAGTGGCGACGAAAGCGCCAGGATCTAGGGTAGTTACGCCCGAAGTGGGAACGTGGCGGAAATCAAGGCTTCAGTTATGGACATGGTAAAATCGGAAATAGTTACAGTATTTGGAAAGGGTTACCCAATCGATCTTGTATATGAACCCCCCGTAGAGAGGGGAGGGGGCGATTCTTTGAACTAGCTCTGACATGCAGGCACACAGGGGCCTACCGTGCAGAGATCCGATCAATAAGACAAATCACTGGAGTAGGGTTGTTATCTCCTCAGTGAGAGGCCCGGACCAGTATAATTCTCGAGTTCTTATTCTGAGTGTCCACCACTACTACAGAACCGGCTACTACAAGCGGGTCGTAACCACTTTCAGAAGCAGTTTTATAACCGCTTCTAAGCAACCATGTGTGATACCCGCCCGGTATCACAAGCGGTTGCACAAACCGCTTGTGTTGTGGCAGCAGAAGCGGTTGGGAAGGTGTCCAGGAAGGCCAGTGGAGCCGCCACGTGGGGGCCTCCACAAGCGGTTCGTGTTACAAACCGCTTGTGGACAGCACACTCCCGAAGCGGTTGGAGTTACCAACCGCTTGTGGAGAGCAAGCACTCCAGAAGCGGTTGGAGTCACCAACCGCTTGTGGAGAGATTTTTCAATTATATGTATTATAGAATATGTTCTTTCAATGTTTTTGTATATCGTTTTTGACCATAAAATGAAATATGAGTGTAGGAGTTTTCTGCGCAATTAAATATATATTACATATGCTCACTCATACACATGTTCACAAGCTAGCTCGATAAAAAAACCCGCCTTAACAAAGGTAACAAATGGACAAGTACAAACACGCTATCGACGTTTACAAGTTTGAATGATTAAAAAATGATTATCGAACTCGATTCTTCTTGCATGCGTCGGTCAAGTTCTTGGTCGACGTCGATGTCATCATCGATTCAGCTGTGTTCAACGATGGACCAAGCCTTACGTGGAACTCGCCATTTGGAGATACAACCTCGCCGACAATGAAGCCGATGAGTTGTTCTTGGAGTGCGCGACTCGGTGAGGCGAGCACGCTAACATGCTCATCGATGTTGGTGACAATTGATTAGCGGGAAGTATATAAATATCCGATCACATACGATTAATTAAAATGTAAGTTGTAGCTAACAAATTGACATGCATATACGAACCTCGGCATAATGTTCCAAATAAGATCGGCATGAATAAAACTTTGAATATAGTGGAACACGTAGTAGCCACATAAGTTGTTTCCGACCATTTGGCGTTTAACCTTGACAGGAGAAATTTCATAATATCGGATGAAGAAGCGATATGGTGCATTTATATTAATAATTGTTTTTGTAGTACGTACCTGAGTGCTCACTATGACTTCGAATTCTTTCTTGAAATCTCCTTTATGCTTCTTCTGGAACTTTCCAAATGTTTTGTTGAGGATGTCAATGAACCATTGGTATTTGCTGATTGGATTCCTTCTTGAGTCATGAACTATAATCCTGCTGTTGTCAAGCTCGATGACTAGAAGGATCCAGTGAAACCTATTCGTATATTCCAAGAAGCGCGTAAGCAGCTAGTCGTACTATCAATGGCTTAAGAAATACAAGAACAAGAGGTTTGTGAGAACACGTACATGAAGTTGAAGGGCGAAGTATATGTACGGTTTGTAGTCTTTGTTTCAATAATGCACGCCAAAATGTATGCCTCAACTTCCTGGTCTTTCTTTGCTCGAATGACCAGATTTTCTCGTTGACAACCTCTGGGTCGATGAAACCAACGTTCTGTATGCCCACTCTTCTACATCGTTGTATCTCCATTCTACATAAGAAGGGATAACTAAGTTAATTAGATTTTCGATTTTGTGGTACGAGAGGAAGCAAACGGTAAACTTAGAAGATCAATACTTACAGACACCAGCAGCACATGAAGGACACGTCGATGGCGTCTGTTTGGTACACATGGTACAAGTCCTCGAATTGCAGCCATATTTCTGTCTGTCTCCCGCGGAAGAAATGCGTATCTTGAGCAATGAGGTGGAACATTTTCTCTCCTTTAGATGCCCTTTCCATATAACATTCATGCATTTGACGCATCTTGGTTGGGAGATCTTTTATATCTTTTGGATCAATTAGCGGTTTGCCCAACTCATACTTCCATCTGATTGGTGCCAGTGGAAGATCCTGGTCTATTGATTCCAGTCCTGCCTCCTTCAAGAAATCCTGGATCCTCAATTGCTCAGCACTCTACTCATCTTCCACTTTCTTCTTCTTCTTTGCCGCCGACGAAGCCCGTGTATTTTTCCTTGTAGCCTTTCTTATTGTCCTTTCGTAGTCGATCGTCACAGGCGGTGGCGCCCTCCGCATGATCGAAAGTGCTTCACAATTTTTATCTATTTTAACGTTGGCGCTGGCCGTTGGCGCAAGCTTCTTGGCCACATCCGTCTTCACGGTAATTGATAGCTCCTCATGATCGAGATCATATGGCCTCTTTGGCGGTTCCTTCAATATTCTCTGTCTGGTCGGATGCCGACTTCGTGGGAGGAGGTGCCGTTGTGGGATCCCTCCTTCGAAGGGAGCTTCTTCCTCGGCGGAGATGTGGAGCGGGAGGTCTTTGGAGCGGGAGGTGCTGGAGCATCCGATGCGGAGCGGGAGGTGCCTTTGGAGCGGGAGGTCTGGAGCATCGATCTTTGGAGCGGGAGGTGGAGGCGGGGCTGGACCACCGGAGAAGCTTTGCGTCAGGCGACATTGGAGGAGTCGTGGGTTGTCGATGCGAGGAGGCGTGCTTGATGCTGCAATCGCTCAAAGCTGCGGGGCCTCTACTGTTGATGTGACCTCCACACCATCTGGAAATATGATGTACTTTTTGCGCCAGAGGATGAATGTGCCGTGGAGGGTTTGTCCAAGCTTGGTCATGTCGTCGCCCCCAGCAATCTCGAGCAAGAGATCTTCGAAGCCCCCCACCACCTCTTCCACCGTGACCTTAGAGTATCCGGAGGGTATCTGATTGAAGTGGAACGTCTGGCCCGCCTCCACCGGATAAGCCATGCCATAAGCCACCTTGTAGGACAGGTTACACATATCAATGTGTAGCTCGCACTGGCGGCGAACCTTGATACTGTCCACGGGATAACGGACCTGCGGGTCATCTGCTTCAGGGGCCACAGCGGACGCGCAACTGCTCTTTTGCGCGCTCGGACTGATCACGGGTGTCGGCGCCCCTTGAACACTACCTCCCTGAAGCTGATATTGGGTTAATGCTTCGGACACTTGTTGCGCGATCAAATCAGGGATGGAAGCCTTTGTAGCTCTAAGTTCGTCCTCCAAACGGCTCACTCTACCCTGATCTCTCCTCTTGCTTCTGTCCCAGCTCCTGTAACTGCTTGCGTCTTTGGCAAATCCGTGCCTCCACGGTATCTTTCCGAATCCTCGTGTCCGTCCCGGGTGCTCAGGGTTTTGAAGGGCATATGTTAGCTCGTCATTCTCCCTGTCCGTCATGAAGGACCCTGACCGAGATTGATCGATGGCTTGTACAATCCTTTGACCAACTTCTTGGACTGTCGGTGCCATCACCAAGCTACCGTCATCTGCAAGTTGGCCCCCGTGACCCAAGAACCAGTTGCGCAGGCGGGGCTCCCAATCCTCAGTTTCAGGTACAATCTCCTGCTGCCGAAGTTCCTCTTCCCGCTTGTCCCATTTCTTCGCAGCCTTAATGTAACCACCGGTGCCGAGATGGTGGTGGTATTTCTTCTTCTGGGCATTCACCTTGTTTTTCTCTCTCGCGGCCTGTCCTGCATCGGATAGCTTGAATTCCTCGAAAGCCTCCCAATGATCTGCCCGGCTTAGGAAATTGATTGAAGTCGGCCTTTCTCCTCTGTCGATGTACTTGCGGGTGAGGAAGACTTCCCTTCTGAAAGGAAGTTGCCATCTTCTTCAAAGCCCATCCCTTGGCCTTCATTCGTACCCATCACGGAAAAGTGAAAGTTTCCTTCATATCATTCCAGAGCAATTCCTTGGTAGCTGAGGGACTTGGTCCATTTACGGATCTTGATTGGGGCGTGATCCCTCACGTGGTAGCCGCAAGCATTGTTGAAAGGGCCAATTGCGGCGATGGGGCTACCAGACTCCGTCGTTGCCGACCTCGGTTATCACATACTTGGTGAAGGCTTCTTGTTAGGTCCTCGGTTAATTCCGATCGGGTGGCCGATGATGTACCGGCTGGATACACAAACACATGTTACAATAATTAACATGTTTACGGTGATTTCATAATGGTTAAGAGTATACCTCATTTTGCCGTGATATCCTCGCCCGATGCAGTGTTAACAGCCTCATTGGCAGCGACTGCAGAGTGTTAACAGCCTCATCGACAATGGCACGGTGTTAACAGCCTCATCCAGGCCTAAGATGGTACCCAGCGCAATTGTCTCAAACATCATATTTTCCTCATTGTCGAAATCCGGGTCACCGCGCCTTGGTGTCGCCATCTAAAGTGGGCATGTAATCATATATAAAATACTTATATATTCTCAAACACACATACAACATAAATGTGGGATGAAATCATATATAGAATACTTATATATTGTCAAACAAACATACAACATAAATGTGGGATGAAATCATATATACAATACTTATATATTGTCAAACACACATACAACATAAATGTGGGATGAAATCATATATAGAATACTTATATATTGTCAAACACACATACAACATAAATGTGGGATGAAATCATATATACAATACTTATATATTGTCAAACACACATACAACATAAATGTGGGATGAAATCATATATAGAATACTTATATATTGTCAAACAAACATACAACATAAATGTGGGATGAAATCATATATACAATACTTATATATTGTCAAACACACATACAACATAAATGTGGGATGAAATCATATATAGAATACTTATATATTGTCAAACACACATACAACATAAATGTGGGATGAAATCATATATAGAATACTTATATATTGTCAAACAAACATACAACATAAATGTGGGATGAAATCATATATACAATACTTATATATTGTCAAACACACATACAACATAAATGTGGGATGAAATCATATATAGAATACTTATATATTGTCAAACACACATACAACATAAATGTGGGATGAAATCATATATAGAATACTTATATATTGTCAAACAAACATACATACAACATTTACAACACAGAGATCATGAAAATTCCTTGTGGGCATTTCACCGAACACCTTGCGGGCATGAAAACATACAGAGCAGCGTTGGGCGATTCGCCGGCTACCTAGGTCCTTCGGGGTGGATGGCCGGGGGGGCGTCGGCGCGGTGGCTGGGGGCCGTCGGCGTGGTGGCGGTCGACGGAGCTGGCTCTGGCGCGCGCAGGACTTAGAAAATTTGAAGGTGCGGGAGCCTTCGGGACTTCAAAATTTAAAGGTTACCCCACTGCTACAAGCGGTTCGTAACACCAACCGCTTGTAGAGGTACTTCTACAAGCGGTTCGTAATACCAACCGCTTGTAGAGGTACTTCTACAAGCGGTTCGTAATACCAACCGCTTGTAGAGGACCCCGACTGCAAGTACCCTACCAGCTCACCCATTTCTACAAGCGGTTGGTCTTGCGAACCGCTTGTAAAGGTACTTCTACAAGCGGTTGGTACTAAGAACCGCTTGTAGTGGGGTTTAAAAAAAAAGAAAGGCCCGCGGGGCGCTAGTGAGGCTCGAACACCCAACCTCTGGGCACAAGCCCGCACTCAAGCGCCCGCGCTAGCCAAGGGGGAGAGGAGATTTGTTGTTAACCTTAGAAGGCACTGCATTGTTTTAAGTATACAATAATTTTTTTAAAAGTGCTTGTATTTCTTTTTTTTCCTTTCTTTTTTTAAGTGTTTGTATTTCTTTTTTTAAAAGTGTTTGTATTCGATGGTTTTATTTTTTTTAAGTGTTTGTATGCGATTTTTACGTTTTTTTAAGTGTTTCTATTTTATTGTTTCATTTTTTTAAAACATCATATGTACAAGCAATGTTAAACATCAACATATCAACATGATCATATGGAATAATGTACAAGGAATGTTTCTCCAGCCATAATGTATACAAGTAGTACATCTTAAGTCTTCGTCTTTACAATTGTTCCTTCTTTATGATCGTGACGTATGTAAGGAGCATCGACATCACTGTCACGCAGGACGTTTATTTCAACATCAACTGTAAAAGGAGGGAGCTCGTCGAACTGACCATACTCTTCCTCATCGGTGACGTCCTCAACTCCTACAATCCGTCGTTTGCCTTGGAGAACTACATGTCGCTTTGGCATTACCTTTGCTTGTCCTTTCGATTTTTAGGTTTGCTTGACATGTCCATTACATAGAAGACCTGAGCCACATCGTTTGCGAGAACAAGCGGTTCGCGCCTATAGCCGACTTTCTGTGAGATCCACGGTTGTCATGCCGTATTTGTCGACCTTCACACCGTTTGTCCTCGGCTTGACCCATTGGCACTTAAATAGAGGACCTTGAGAGGTCCATAGTCGAGCTCCCATATTTCTTCTATGAAACCGTAATATGTGTCGAACACCTTGCTGTTGTCTTCGGCGTCTATACGGACGCCCTTGCTCGTTGGTGCTCCTGTTATCACGGGATCTGGTGTAGAATGTGTAACCATTGATCTCATACCCCTTGAATGTCCCGATTTCTTGTGATGGTCCCGGGCCAAGCGTTGCAATAGTTCATCGTTTGACCCTTCCTCAAGGATGTATACAGAGCCGGTGCCGAAAGAATCCATGTGCTTCAGGGTTATCCAACTCTCTGTCTTCCTGTGAACTCATGGCGTAGGACACTATTGTGTTGAATGACATAGGGGCGACTATGGTGGATTGCTTGAGCAGTGAAATGTGCTTGCTTGAATGCAACAAGATCGTTGCATAGAAGCGCTTGCCTTCCTATTGTCCCTTTGCCCGTAGCCTCCCTCGTGTCGTGATATGGGGACGACGATAGGATTTACATCATTCATGTAATCAACACAAAACTCTATCACCTCCTCCGTCACGTAGCCCTCGGCAATGCACCCTTCGGACGCCGAACGATTCTGACGTATTTCTTGAGGACACTCATGTACCTCTCGAAAGGGAACATGTTGTGCAGATACACTGGTCCGAGGATACCTATCTCCTTGACAAGGTGAACGGTGAGATGAACCATGATATCAAAGAATGCAGGAGGAAAAATCATCTCGAGGCTAACCAAACTTTGTACCACATCAGCCTCCAACTTAGGCATTTTAGCTGGTTCGACGACTTTCTGCGAAATGGCGTTGAAGAATTAACATAGCTTCGTGATTGTCCCCCGCACCCACTCGGGCAGTATACCTCTGATAGCTACTGGGAGCAATTGTGTCATCAACACAAGGCAGTCATGGGATTTTAGGCCTTGCAGTTTGTTCTCTTTCGTGTTTATGAGTCTCTTTACATTTGAGGAATATCCAGAAGGGACCTTCACACTGTTCAAACACTCAATCATGCTTTTTTTCTCTTCTTTGCTTGGAGTGTAGCTTGCAGGATGTAGATAAAGTTGTTTTGTCCCTTCTTTGTTTTTCGGATGTAGGTCACTCCTCACCTCCATGTCTTCAAGGTCCTTCCGAGCTTGCAGTGTATCTTTCGATTTGCCGTACATATCTATGTAGCCTAGCAGGTTCAAACAAACATTCTTCGTGATGTGCATGAAGTCCAGTGAGTGATTGAACCTCCAAAACCTCCCAATACTGGCGAGTCCCAAAATATTGATTTCTTCTTCCATGCGGGTGCATGACCATCCTCGTTAAACGCAGGTATGCTTCCACGACCCTTCCCAAATACTACTTTCAGATCTTTTACCATAGCAAACACAAGTCGCCCATTACGATGCTGAGGCTTACCACAATTTCTGTTACCCGTTAAATTTACTTCCTTTCCACCTCAAAGCATGACTGCTAGGAAGAAACTGCGGTGGCCCATGTACACACACTTCCGAGAGTTTTTGAGGTACATGCAATCCGTTTCATTTATGCACTTTGAGTGCAGGCTTTAAACCCTTTCACAGTTTGGCGAAGAGGTTACCAGCGCAGCCAATCGTTGATTGTTACAAACAACAATGCACGCAGTTGAAATACTCTCTTTTGTACTCATCCCAAACCCGTACACCATCCTCCCACAACTTCACAAGGTCTTCAACCAATGGTTTCAGGTAGACATCTATGTCGTTTCAGGTTGCTTCGGACCTTCGATCAATAATGGCATCATGATGTACTTCCGCTTCATGCACACCATGGAGGAATGTTATAGATGCAAAGTGTCACGGGCCGTGCTATGGATGCTGCTCAACTGACCGAAAGGATTCATCCCATCGGTGCTCAACCCAAACCTTATGTTTCGACCTCATTTGCAAAGTTCGTAAGCCCGATCGACTTTCCGCCACTGTGAGCCATCTGCGGGGTGTCTAAGCATCCCGTCTTCCTTACGCTCTTCCTCATGCCAACGCATCATCTTGGCATGACCTTCGTTAGCAAGCAGGCGCTTCAGCAGGGGTATCACGAGGAAATACCACAATACTTTTCTTTGGAGTTCTCTTCTTCGTGCGATTCCCATCTAATTCACCGATCGTCACGCTGCACCTTATACCGGATTCTTCGCACCTGGATGAGACCACCAAATCGGCATACTCATTGCGATACAGTGGTACAATCGTTAGGACATGCATGTATCTTACGCACTTGCAATCCTAAAGGGCGGAGGACTCGCCGCTTCATACGTAGATTACGGTAGAGTGTTTCCTTAGGAAGCAACCTCTTTACAGTGATAACAAACCATTGAATCCCTTGTCCGACACACCGTGTGTGGCCTTCCATTGCATGAGTTCCGATTGTAGTACGCAGCTTTTTGTGGCCTTGTGCACGCTTTGGGTACAAAGCGATTCGGTGGTCCTCTACCATGCTCAAACTTCTTGTATTGTCTTTCCTCTGTGAACTCTCCCTCTCCGTCACGGAGCATCACATTCTAGCTCATCATCGCCAAACTCATCGAGTGTATCTTCCACGGACCCGTATTGAGTGGTGTCCGGCATCTTGTTGGCTCTATCTTCCTCTTCTTCGTCTTCTTCATCGTCTTCTGTCGAATCGCCTTTGTTTCGCCATGGTGGGTCCAGCGGTATAGTTTGCCATGAAACCTCTCGTGATCACATGCCTCATAACCATCCATCGTTCGAATGCTCCTTCTCATTCTTGCAGTCTCACGACGGACAACGTATGAAGCTTCACTCGAGGCAAGAATGCAACGGCCGCGTCGAGAAACTCCTTCATGCCATCTCGGAACTCTCTTGACCGACGGTCTGCATTGTACATCCATTGCCGATTCATCTACACAAATAAAAATAATAACAACATCTATCACAATATTCTATTAAAGCTAACTATGACTAATAGTTTTGTATTTTATAATCATTACGTGTTCTTTTCACTAAAGCCAACTAATTATTTCTAATCCTCCTTTTTTAAAAATAAAACTAACTAATTGTTACATTTTCATACAAATCTTTTCTCTTCCACACGTTTGTAATTTTTCATCGTTTCACATTTATTGAATTTCATTTCATACACCAAATCGTATATATCACCTTAAGAACAAAAATATAAGCCAACAAAACATAATTTCTCAACATCCAATGCACAAAAAACATCAATATCTAGGTGAGAAGGATGTCACAACATATTACTCACCTTAGAACAATTAATTCGGATCTAATAGCCTCAATTCAAAATTTTGGCAGCACCTGCCATGAACAGCTCTCGGCCCACCACTTTGTGATGTCCTGTGCGAGCTCGGGAGGAAGACAGAGTTTAAATGCGCTGGGCGGGAGGGGGGCTCTACAAGCGGTTCTACACACAAACCGCTTCTGGAGCCCCCATTAGACCTCTAGAAGCGGTTCCAAACACGAACCGCTTCTAGAGAGGAGGCTCCAGAAGGGGTTCGTGTTAAGAACCGCTTCTAGAGACCCCCTCCCGTCCGTTGCCCACGAACCGCTTGTGGCACGGGACTCCACAAGCGGGGCGCACGTAACCGCTTGTGATAGGCCGGTTGTGAAGGCCGGTTCTGTAGTAGTGCACGTGTCTCGCTGCATCGTCCGAACGAAAGCCCTTCACGGGGGAAGGGGCCTAGGTTGATCCCTTATTCAACAAGTAAGCTCGGCGGGGGCCTGTTCCCCAATCGTCGACACAAGCATTCTATAACTCCAAGATAGCAACTAATCAAACTAGAAAAGGTTGAAGATAGCACCGCCAAAGTTCAGACATATAGGTTCGATGTTGAAACTAGCCTTAATAAGTGGCATTTAGCACTTGTTATGCATAAATATCCCTTTAATATGGTTGAACATGAGTTCTTTGTTGACTTCATCAAGTCTTTGTGGCCTAGTTTTTTATTTAAGTGTCACACAACTATAAGAAATCCTATAGTGGAAATATTCAATGAGGAAACAAAGAAGTTGTATGCTCATTTTAAATCTCTTTGATGCTGTTTTTCTTCAACCATGGATATGTGGACCTCAAATCAAAATTAAGGTTATATGTGTGTCACTGTGCATTGGATAGATGACAATTGGCAGATTCAGCAAAAAATTGCCAAATTCATGCATATTAAAGGCAGCCACACTGGAACTAATCTAACCATAGAGCTTGTCAGGAGTGTGATGCATTAGAACCTTAAAAAGAAGCATTTGCTCTTACTACGGACAATGCATCTTCTAATGATAAGTGTGTTGCAGAAGTTGTTGCAAAACTAAACAAGAAAGCTCACTTAGTCTGTGATGGCATTTTTTCATGTGAGATGCTTATGTCACATTTTAAATCTTGTTGCTCAAGATGGCTTAAAAGTAGTTACATCCTCAGTGCAGAATATTAGAGCTAATGTTGTAATTGTCAAGAATTCACTATTGCAATGGGAATATTTTCAGAAGTGTGCATTAGAATGTGACTTGGATATCAATGAGGGTCTTCCGTTGGATGTTTTAACCATGTGGAACTCTACTTTTTTTAATGTTGAAGCAAGCTGTTTACTATAGGAAGGCTTTTGAAAGGCTACTTGAGTTGAATGAGAGTAAGTATAAGAAGTGTGCTCTGTCAGATGAGGAATGGGGTAATGCAATAGCACTATGTAGTTGTTTGAGGAGACTTTATGAGGCTACCTTACTTTTCTCTGGTACCACATATCCCACAATAAATCTATTTTTGTGGAAATTTTGTGAGATTAAGTTAGCTATTGCAGAGTGGTGTCACAGTTCTGATATAACTATTCATGCCTTAGCAATAGCAATGAAAGCTAAATATAACAAGTATTGGCCTGCAGCCCAACATAGCACTTGTTGTGGCATGCTTTCTTGATCGAAGGTACAAGAAAAGGTTAGTAGAATATTTTATGAAAAAGATATATGGTGAGGAGAGAGTTGTTCTTGAACTTCATACATTCATGACTGTTGTGAACCAATTATTCCAAGCATACATGTCTAGCAAACCTCAAGTTGCAAAGCCTACAACTACAGGATCTAGTGTGGCTTCTCACCCACTTGGTGGTGACTTGGGTGTTCTTGAAATTGAAGAGTTCTTGTATGAAATTGTTGTGAGCATGACAAGACATAATGAGAAATCTGAATTGGATATATACATGAATGAACCAAATTTTCGATGGATTGAAAGTGAAGATAGGCCATTTGATATATTTTTTTTGGTGGAGGACTAAACAAGGGATTTTTTCCACTCTTTCACGACTAGCTCGTGATGTGTTAGCCATTCAAGTGTCAACCATTGCTTCAGAGTCGGCATTCAGTGTAAGTGGCCGTGTTGTTGATCCTTTTCGTAGTTGATTAGATCCCAAGGTGGTTGAAGCCCTAATTTGTACCAAGGATTGGACAACATAATCTAAAAGAGGTAAAAATATGTCATCCATTTCATATGTCATATAATTTCTATTTTTATCCTTTACTAATATCAACTATCACTACAAAATTTTAGGTTCTAAAGATAAGTTTGCAACGCTGATTGATGAGTTGGACATGGAGTATAAAGCCAAAGCTTGTCATTCACCTATAGACATAACTTCATAGGTTTGTTCATTCTCCTATGGAATTACTATTATGCTTAGTGAGAAATTTAGGAGAAAATGTACAAAAGAAGAAGAATCAGAACCATTAACTTGGTGGAGAAAATGTGTCGGGACCCGAATTTGCAAATCCGGACCCTCTGTGTATTCAGCATTAGTCCAGGAACGCGCAGTGCACACAGTCTCAACATTGGTAAATATCACATTCATACTCAACGAATTAATAAAGTACTTAAATAGTTAACCAAACTGGTTGCCTGACCTTATGGTCAAGTTACAAATATATGCCACGCAGGGCGAAACTCAATAAGAGAGAAATAATCGCAATGAAAATAAGATAACTTCGTGGCGCCATCCAGTATACCACAGGCAACTGACTGGGCTCGCTCCCTAGTTAGACGGTTCCTCTTGGAGCTCCTCCTCCAACGCTGGTGTAGACTCTTCCTCAACTGGTGTTGTATTATGGCAAGGGTGAGTACTTGGTACTCAGCAAGTTATGCACAGAATGCAGCTAATATACTACATGCATGGCTTAATACAAAGGAATAGCTCAAGGTATATTTGCAGTAAACAACATTTAACAAGTATCATAAGTAGATTCGAAAGCAGTAGAAACAAGTATAACATCAATAACTTTTCCAGGAGTTAAATAAACATCTTCCCCATTCCTAGTCCACATTTCCATCAACATCATCTATTAACCAAACCAAACCTTCCAAGTCCAAGTTGTTTTCTCGAAAGTCTAACCCTTGACTGTAATCCCCGAGCAATGTCCAATACCGCGGACACGGCTATTCGAATAGATTTTTCACTCTGCAGAGGTTATGCACTTTACCCACAAGATACAGCCAAACACCACAAAGGCGAGTGTCCGTAACAGAGTCTTTCGGAAACTTCTAACAAAGACAAGTGGTCCTCCCTGTTATTGCACACTAACCCTTCCCTTAGCTAAGGCGAAGTTTTAGGCCAATCAACCGTTAGATGGGTACTGGCCGCAGCCCGACGCCTTCCGCATAACTACACAAAGGGTGTAGTTGACATCCTAAGGTCCCACAGGTACGTTATTAGCAACTTAATCAACTAGGTCTGTCCCATTACAGACATCTGGTTGCACGTTTTGACTCAGTTCAAAGGCTTGCAAGGTTAAGTCCTTAGGGTGACCAGGGCAAGACTACCCGAAGAACCAATTCAACGTTCCCGGTGCCACAACAGGCCCACCCGATCATTCTTGCCACATGCCCCGGTCCAAATCTATTTATCAAACCCCCAGTTGATTACCATGCACCACGGGCCATCAACATCACAACACATGATACCTTTTCCAAAACAGGTTCAATATATCATTAAGTCAATATTACCATTTGTTTGTCCAAAACCATGTCAAGAGCACGTAGCAGGTCTAAGCAATATACTACAACGATCTAACTTCCCATGTTGGCAATTTAATAATGTCCAACTATTTAACTCACAACTAGGGTGACAAGGGGTCATGGCACATATTTAATTAACCAAGGTGTCATACAACAACTAGGCAATTAACTAATCTCCCAAAATCAATTAAAGCATTTTATAATTGAACTAGCATGCAATAATTTTAAATCAAATTAATTTCAAAATGGGATCAACATGGTCAAAGCACAACTTGCCTTCAAAAAGTACTTGCTCTTGGTCCTGAGATGGCTCCTGGGTCAACACTTCACCTTCGAATTGTAACACCCCAAAATTTTTGCTTTTCTTAAATTAATGTGTGATTTGACACTTTGGTGAATTTTTGGAATTTTCTGGAATTTATTTGGATTTATTTGGAATTTATTTGAATTTATTCCATTTTGAAATAATTAAAGAATTTAACTTTGCAAATAAAATTTTGTTGGAAATATTTTATTTGAGTCCAAAATGTTCTAAAATATTTTCCAGAATTTTTCTGGGATTTTTCTGAGTCTTTTGCTATTTTTAATGAATTAAATGAATTTCTGGGAATTAAATTGAATTATTTAATTGGATTAATAGCGAGTGGGTTTGCACTGTTCCACTGACCGAGCCCGAGTCAGACTCGAGTTCGAGTCCGACTCGAACCCAACCGAGCCTAACCCTCTCGATCGTCCGATCAAGATCGAACGGCCGAGATTGAGCCACGTCACCGAGCCCGAGCCCGACCGAGCCAGCCAGCTCGCTCGAGTCAGACCCGAGCCCAAACCTTGCACCGTTGGATCTTGATCCAACGGCTATGCGCATGCCACGTCGCCCTCGCCGTGTCCGGGTCGGACTCCGCCGCCCTTACCGGTTTCGCCGCGGATTACGCGGGATCTCGGCGTCCGTGTCGGTATTTAATGCCTGGACTCGCGCCCGAGGTTCGCCTTTACCTCGTGCGTCGTTTGCCCCAGGTGCCCTAGCCCTAGCCGCCGCCGTCGACCCGCTATTGCTCGCCGTAGTTGCGTGAAGCTCCGTCGTAGACTTTGCTTCGCCCCGCCGCCGTCCGACGTTCTCCGCCGCCGTTGAGGTCGGATCCGGAACCGCAAGGCCAAGACACGTCGGGAGGTATCTTCCACTCCGCTGGAGAAGCCCCGAGGCGCCGTCGCCGTGGTCGTCGTCATCGTCTCCGGTGACCCCTGCTCCACCGCGTCGCCGCCACCGACCCCGAGCTCGCTCCACCGTCCGATCTAGAGCCAATGCTCCAGATCACGCCACGTCACCCCGGTGAGTTCCACGTTGAAATCCCAGATCTATTTCCAACCATTGGATCTATCTAGATCCAACGGTTTAGATCGTGCCACGTAGCCTAAACCGCACTGAGCTAGGATAGATCTCAGCCGTTAGATTTAAATCGAACGGTTAGCGTTAACCCACGTTGTTTTCGTTAGATTGGATCTTGACCGTCCGATCAAGATCGAGCAGTCCCATCAATGAGTAGTTTCTCAACGCGAGTCCAGATTCAATCTGGGCCGTTGATTTTCAAATCAACGGCCGAGATCTAGCCACGTGGTCGGAGGCCGACGTCGCGATCGGCCAGTCGGCGCCCGTAGCGTGGCGCGTGTCTCGACACGCAGGGCCGCGTGTCGATGGGGCCCACGCGTCGGCGTCTCGGCCAAGTGCACCATGGCGTCACCTCGGCGTCACGGTGAAACCCGGTATCGGCCGTCCTCGACGCAGCGTGATGACGCTACTCATCGACGCCATCCGGAGGCCCACCGTCGGCCGAGACACGTGGAGCCGTGGGATCGAGCCGCGCTTGCGTCTTGCCGGGTCCATGGACCCGAGGCGACGTGGCGGCACCAGATTGGTCCACGTGTCATGCTGACGCAATAAAAGAATTTCCGAAAAAGAAAATGATTTATTAATTCGAATTATTGAATTCAGATTTTGATTCAAACTTCAAACGCTTATAACTTTTGCATTTTAACTCCGACTTGAGTGATTCAAATTTCTAAATTTGTATAAAATTTGAGATCTACCTAATGATGAATTTTATTTAATTTTTGTACTAAAGTTTTTCTCTGTAATATTATTTAATTGATTATTTTAAACTTTAAATGCTTGTATCTTTTACATTTAAACTCCGAAATTGACGATTCCAGTTTCTAAAAATTTATAAAATTATGCTCTCTCTGTTTGTGAACTTTCTTTGGATGTTTGGACACTTTTTGTCTACTGTTTATTTATCTATTGCTGTTTACACGCTTTACGAGTAGACGTTGAAGTGCCCGAAGGCTTCGAAGGTGAAGTGTTGACCCAGGAGCCAACTCAGGACCAAGAACAAGTACTCTTTGAAGGAAAGTTATGCTTTGACCATGTTGATCCCATTTTGAAACCTATTTTAATTCAATTTATTGCATGCTAGTTTAATTAGATAATACTTTATTTAATTCCGGGGAATTAGATAAATGCCAAATTGCTGTATGACACCTTGGTTAATTAAATTGTGCCATGACCCCTTGTCACCCTAGTTGTGGATTACTAGTTGGACTTTACTAAATTGCCAACATGGGTTTGTAGATCGTTGTAGTATATTGCTTAGACCTGCTACGTGCTCATGACATGATTTTGGATAATCAAATGTTAATATTGACTTAATGATATATTGAACCTGTTTTGGAAAAGGTATCATGTGTTGTGATGTTAATGGCACGTGGTGCATGGTAATCAACTGGGGTTTGATAAATAGTTTTCGACCGGGGCATGTGGCAAGAATGATCAGGTGGGCCAGCTGTGGCACCGGGAATGTTGGTTTGGTTCTTCGGGTAGTCTTGCCCTGGTCACCCTAAGGACTTAACCTTGCAAGCCTTTGAACTGAGTCAAGCGTGCAACCACTTGTCCATAATGGGACGGACCTAGTTGATTAAGTTACCAATAACTTACTTGTGGGACCTCTGGGTGTCAACTACACCGTTTGTGTAGTTGTACGGGGGAGCGTACCGGGGCTGCGGCCAGGTACCCATCTAACGGTGGTTTGACCTAAACTTCGCCTTTGCTAAGGGAAGGGTTAGAGTGCAACACCGGAGAGGACCACTGGTACTGTTAGAAGTTTCCGAAAGACTTTGTTACGGGAACTCGCCTTTGTGGTGTTTGACTGTATCTTGTGGGTAAAGTGCATAACCTCTGCAGAGTGTAAAATCTATTCGAATAGCCGTGTCCGCGGCATTGGACATCGCTCGGGAATTACAGTCAAGGGTTAGACCTTCTCAAAAATAACTTGGACTTGAAAGGTTGGGTTTGGTTTAATAATGATGTTGATGGAAATGTGGAATAGGTTTGGGAACAATGTTTATTTAACTCCTTGAAAAGTTATTGATCTTATACTTGTTTCTACTGCTTTCGAATCTACTTATATTATTTGTTAAATGCTGTTTACTGCAAATATACCTTGAGCTATTCCTTTGTATCAAGCCATGCATATAGTATATTAGCTTGCATTCTGTGCATGACTTGCTGAGTACCAAGTACTCACCCTTGCCGTAATACAACACCAGTTGAAGAGGAGACTACACAAGCTTTGGAGGAGGAGCTCCAAGAGGAACCGTCTACTTAGGGAGCGAGCCCAGTCAGTTGCCTGTGGTATACTGGATGGCGCCACGATGTTATCTTATTTTCCGCTGCTATTATTTCTCTTTTAATAAGTTTCGCCCTGCGAGGCGTATATTTGTAACTTGACCATAAGGTCGAGCAACCACTTTGATTATTAAATTAAAGTACTTTATTAGTATCGAGTGGTATGATTGTGATATTTACCGATGTTAAGACTGTGTGCACTAGCGCGTTCCTGGACTAGTGCTGAATACACAGAGGGTTCGGATTTGCAGATTCGGGTCCTGACAGAGGTGGTATCAGAGCCATACTGACCGTAGGCTCACCCATAGTTAGAATGGTCGTAGTGAGGATAAAACCTATTTTCTAAAGTTAAAAGTGGTCAAGATAATGAATGAATTCTCGACTTACCCCTTTTCTTTCTTGTTCATACCCCTTGCTGAGTTCTTTTTGTCTTCCACATTGATTTTAAAAATGTTGTGTTCTTACGCAAGCGTCTTTTGGTAGATGATGATGAAGAACAACTACGCCGAGCGTGAAGGAGGCTATGCCGCCGAGTTGTGGTGTATGCTTCAGTTTCTTGGAGGTTTTGAGAGGCCGCTCTACCGAGGGACTACACTCGTGCAAGCAGGACTGGTCACAGGATGGGATGCCCGGATCACGGTGTATGCCCGAGAGAAGACAAAGTTCAGCCGCCCTTTCCACTTCACCGCCAGGAGGTCTACCTTTGAGATTGGAATCCAGGAGGTATCGCGCCGAGCAATGCAGCAGATCGCTCGCACCTACTCCAGGGAGCTGGAAGGCACAGTGTTCCATCACCACCCACGCCGAGATAGCAGAGCTCAACGGAAGCCGATAGAAGATGAGGATGCCACCGTCACTCACTTAGCGATTAAATTCGCCGCCGCCAGAGGAGCTGATCGAAGACACAGTTCAGGAATTGAAGAGGGCTCGTGAGCAGGTCGAGGAGGAGAAGAAGCACTTAGAGAATGCCCGTGAGTATGTCGCTTATGCTGCCGAAAGGATCGCAGAGTTGGAGACTGCACTATATGGCCAGGGTCCCGATCCAGTGTTGGAATTGGATGCTCCAGACCCAGAGGAAGAACCAGAAGAGGCGCCACCTGCACCCGCGCCACAGCCACAAAGAACCAGATCCGTAACTGCAGGAGGACGCCGTGTCGTCAACCACAGCTGCAGTTGTGGGGCATGGCGATTGTTTCGCGCCTATGCCGTTGCACCCGCCGCGAGGAGGCAGTGGAGGTTTTCTCGATGAGTGAGCATAGGCGTTGAGGTTGAGACTCCTTCGTCGAGTCGCGTTTTAGAATAAGAGTCACCCTTTAGATGCGTTGGATTTCATTGTTTGCTGAGTGTGCAGTACGTGTTGCAAGGCCCTTAGGCATTGTAAGCGACCATACCAAGTTATTACTATTAGTATTAATAAAGTTGGATTTTGAGTTACACTTTTCCCCCGCATAAGTTTTTCCTATTACTTGTCTATTCTTGTTCCCTCTCATCTCTGAAACCTTGGAGCAATCAACAGATGGTGAACACCCGCGGAAACCTTGGAGGCAATGGCAGTGGTTCTCGCCCAGCTGGAAACCCCAACAATGGAGCACCTGCACCCCAGCCAGTACCGCCAGATGACATGCAGAATTTTGGAGCTTTTCTTGCTGCTCAGACTCAGTTAATGCATGCTATGATGCAACAGTTGCAACACGTCACTGCTCAGGCCACCGCTAACCAAGTCAATCAGGGACAACGCTAGAATACAAGACTGTCAGAGTTCATGAGGACTCATCCACCCACTTTCTCCGGGAATGCCAATCCGTTGGAGGCCGATGATTGGTTAAGGTCAATAGAGAGGAAGCTACACATTGCTCAATGCATGGGAAATGAGAAGGTACTCTACGCTTCTCATCAGTTGGAAGGAACAGCCGCCGAATGGTGGGAGAACTTCTGTGCCACGCAGGAGAACCCTCAAGATATCACTTGGGAGGAGTTTACAGCTGCGTTTCGTCAGTATCACGTGCCGGAAGGAATCATGGACCTCAAGAAGGAGGAGTTTAGAGCACTGAAGCAAGGTAATCAGCCGGTGGCTGAATACCTAAACAAGTTCACACAGCTTGCACGCTACGCACCTGAGAATGTAGCGACAGATAAAGCCAGACAGTCTCGCTTTATGAAGGGACTTAACTCAGGACTACAGGTGGGACTGATCACCCACACCTTTCCAGATTTCCAAGAGTTGGTGAATAAGGCGCTTATTCTTGAGGACAAGCGCAAGGAGCTGGACGACAACAGGAAGCGAAGGATGCAACAGCAGGGATCGCGTCAGGGAGCACAACAACGTTTGAGAGTTGCGCCAAATCAGTTCTTCAGATTCCAGCCGCAGAATGCTATAAGGACACCGTCACCAGCACCAAGACCCGTCAATCAGAACTATCAGACTCCAGCCCCAGCCAGAATAGCTGCTTCAGGTAGTCAACAGGGGACAGTGAGATGCTGCTACAATTGCAACGAGCCAGGACACTTTGCCAACAGTTGTCCTAAGAAGACAGCAGGAGTGACCCCAGTTCGCTTTAATCTAGGATCCACACCAGCCAGGACGCCAGCACCAGGAGCCAACCGCGGGACAAAGACAAGGAGCGGCACCCTGCATCGTGGTGAGAGGCCGAGTCAACCATGTCACCGCAGATGCACTTCAGAATGCCACGGACGTCGTACTGGGTAAGTTACTTGTTAACTCAGTACCTGCAACGGTTTTGTTTGATTCTGGAGCTTCGCATTCGTTTGTTTCTCGAGGCTTTGCTGCTAAAAATGATTTGGAGATTGCAAGACTTAAGTGCATGCTTTTAGTTCAAACCCCTGGGTCCGAATTCCGAACTAAAGTAGGATGTTCTGGGGTAAGAATATTAATAGATGGGATAGAGTTCCTAGCGAACCTTATATTGTTGGAGACCCAGACCTTAGATGTTATTTTAGGAATGGATTGGTTATCCAAGCACAAGGCCGTATTGGATTGTGGACGAAGGACTATCTCAGTTGAGAGCCCGTGTGGAAAGAAAGTGGAATTTCAAGCTACCGCCGTTAGAGATGGACAGTTGATGGTTAACAGCACCAAGGCAATCAGCATAGAAGACGTCTCAGTAGTGAATGAGTATCCGGATATTTTTCCTGAAGATCTACCTGGTATGCCGCCAGACAGGGACATAGAGTTTGTGATAGAGCTTGTACCGGGTACAGCGCCGATAGCAAAGAGACCTTATCGGATGTCCACCGAAGAATTGGTAGAGATGAAGAAGCAACTTGAAGAGTTAATGGAGAAAGGATTTATCAGACCGAGTTTGTCGCCGTGGGGAGCGCCAGTTTTGTTTGTCAAGAAGAAGGACGGGAGTTTCAGGATGTGCGTTGACTACCATGCACTCAATGAAGTCACCGTGAAGAATAAGTACCCGCTACCCAGGATCGATGACCTGTTTGATCAGCTAAGAGGAGCCGGAGTTTTCTCCAAGATTGATCTGAGATCGGGATACCACCAGTTGAAGATCCGATCAGAAGATATTCCGAAGACCGCGTTCTCGTCAAGATATGGACATTACGAGTTTACTGTTATGTCCTTTGGTCTGACGAATGCACCAGCATATTTCATGAATATGATGAATAAGGTGTTCATGGAATATTTGGACAAGTTTGTTGTTGTGTTCATAGATGATATCTTAGTCTACTCCAAGACAAAGGATGAACATGCCGAGCACTTGAGGCGAGTTTTGGAAAAGCTAAGGGAACAGCAGCTTTTCGCCAAGTTCAGCAAGTGTGACTTTTGGAGGGACAAGGTGGAATTCCTCGGACATGTAATGACCGCGGAAGGAGTCGCCGTAGATCCAAGCAAGGTAGAAGCTGTGTTACATTGGGAGCAGCTGAAGACCGTGACCCAGATCCGGAGTTTCCTTGGAATGGCAGGTTACTATCGCCGTTTCATTGAAGGCTTTTCGACAATTGCGAAACCTCTTACGCAATTGCTGAAAAAGGAGAAGTTTGCATGGACGCCGGAGTGTGAGAAAGGTTTTCAGGAGCTGAAGAAACGATTGACATCAGCGCCAGTGTTAGTCCTACCGGATGTTAATCAAAGCTTTGATATTTATTGTGATGCATCGCATCAAGGACTTGGATGTGTGCTGATGCAGAATGGGAAGGTCGTCGCTTATGCATCAAGACAGTTGAGGCCACATGAGGAGAATTATCCGACGCATGACCTGGAGCTAGCTGCCGTAGTGCATGCCTTGAAATTATGGCGTCACTATTTAATTGGAAACAGATGTGAAGTATACACGAATCATAAGAGTCTTAAGTACAACTTCACCCAATCAGACCTAAACATGAGGCAGAGGAGATGGTTAGAGTTGATCAAGGACTACAATGTTGGAATCCATTACCGTCCGGGGAAGGCCAACGTAGTTGCCGATGCTCTGAGTCGGAAGAGCCATACTGTGAACATGTTGATAGCCACAAGTCAGGAGGAGCTATGTGAGGATTTCCAAAGAATGCAAATTGAAGTCGTACCAGAAGGATTCTTGGCAGCATTGGAAGTGAAGCCTACCCTAGAAGATCAGATCCGAGAAGGACAAAAGGATGATGACAAGATCCGAAGGATTAAGTCCAACATGGATGAAGGCAAGGCAGAGGACTTCAAGTTGGATGAGCAGGGCACGTTATGGATGAAGGGTCGCGTTTGTGTGCCGAACAAGAAAGAGCTGAAGCAGTTGATTTTAGGAGAAGCCCATGATTCAAAGTATTCCATTCATCCTGGAAGCGCCAAGATGTATCAAGATTTGAAGGAGAGATTCTGGTGGCCGAGCATGAAGCGTGAAGTTGCCGAGCATGTTGCGCTGTGCGACATATGCCAGAGAGTCAAGGCAATGCATCAGAGACCAGCAGGATTGTTACAGCCGTTGAAGATACCTGAGTGGAAGTGGGAGTAAATCGGAATGGATTTCATTACCGGTTTACCCAAGACTCAAGGAGGATATGACTCCATATGGGTCATAGTGGACCGCTTGACTAAGGTCGCCCACTTTATTCCAGTGAAGACCACTTATTCGGGAGATAAGTTAGCTGAGTTGTACATGACCAGGATCGTCTGTTTGCACGGAGTACCGAAGAAGATTGTATCGGATAGAGGTACCCAGTTTACCTCGAGATTCTGGAATAAACTGCATGAAGCCATGGGGACCCGTCTGAATTTCAGTACAGCCTATCATCCGCAGACAGATGGGCAGACCGAAAGAGTTAATCAGATTTTGGAGGATATGTTAAGAGCTTGTGCATTGGTTTATGCTACCTCTTGGGATAAAAGTCTGCCGTACGCTGAGTTCAGCTACAATAATAGTTACCAAGCCAGTTTGCAAATGTCGCCATTTGAAGCACTATACGGTCGACCTTGTTGGACACCGTTGAACTGGAATGAGACAGGTGAACGCCGTGTCTTTGGGCCAGATATTCTTCAAGAAACCGAAGAACAGATTGCCATGATCCGAGAAAGACTGAAGATAGCACAATCAAGACAGAAGAGTTATGCTGACAACCGTCGCCGAGACCTGAGTTTTGAACCAGAAGATTTCATGTATCTCAGAGTCACGCCACTCAGAGGAGTTAAGAGATTCCATGCCAAAGGAAAACTCGCGCCGAGATATGTTGGACCATTCAAGGTTCTCAGCCGCAGAGGTGAAGTTGCTTACCAGCTAGAGTTACCGCAATCATTAGCAGGAGTGCATGATGTTTTCCACGTGTCCCAGTTGAAGAAGTGTCTTCGAGTGCCAGATGAGCAGACACCGCTAGAGTCAATCGAGCTACAAGAAGATCTGACCTACAAGGAGCACCCCGTGAAGATTCTGGACACCATGGATCGAGAGACAAGAAACAAGTCAACCCGTTTCTGCAGAGTTCAATGGAGCAACCATGCGGAGAGTGAAGCAACCTGGGAGCGCGAGGAGGATTTGAAGAAAGAGTTTCCGAACCTATTCTTTAGTAAGCCCTGAATCTCGGGGACGAGATTCATTAAGAGGAGGTTTGTAACACCCCAAAAATTTTGCTTTTCTTAAATTCATGTGTGATTTGGCACTTTGGTGAATTTTTGGAATTTTCTGGAATTTATTTGGATTTATTTGGAATTTATTTGAATTTATTCCATTTTGAAATAATTAAAGAATTTAACTTTGCAAATAAAATTTTGTTGGAAATATTTTATTTGAGTCCAAAATGTTCCAAAATATTTTCCAGAATTTTTCTAGGATTTTTCTGAGTCTTTTGCTATTTTTAATGAATTAAATGAATTTCTGGGAATTAAATTGAATTATTTAATTGGATTAATAGCGAGTGGGTTTGCACTGTTCCACCGACCGAGCCCGAGTCAGACTCGAGTTCGAGTCCGACTCGAACCCAACCGAGCCTAACCCTCTCGACCGTCCGATCAAGATCGAACGTCCGAGATTGAGCCACGTCACCGAGCCCGAGCCCGACCGAGCCAGCCAGCTCGCCCGAGTCAGACCCGAGCCCAAACCCTTGCACCATTGGATCTTGATCCAACGGCCGCGGCGCTGCCACGCCGCCTCGCCGTGTCCGGTCGGACTCACGCCCGTCATCGATTTCGTCGCGGATTCCGCGGGGATCTCGGCGTCCGTGCCGGTATTTAATGCCTGGAGTCGCGCCCGAGGTTCGCCTTTACCTCGTGCGTCATTTGCCCCAGGTGCCCTAGCCCTAGCCGCCGTCGACCGCTTATTGCTCGCCAGAAGTTGCGTGAAGCTCCGCCGCGAACTTTGCTTCGCCCGCCGCTGAGGTTGGATCCGAACCGCAAGGCCAAGACACGCCGGAGGTATCTTCCACTCCGCCGAGAAGCCCCGAAGTCGCCGTCGTCGTGGTCGCCGCCATCGCCTCCGGTGACTCCTCGCCCGCCGCCGCCGCCACCGACCCCGAGCTCGCTTCCACCGTCCGATCTAGAGCCAACGCTCCGGATCACGCCACGCCACCCCTGAGTTCCACGTTGAAATCCCACTTATTTCCAACCGCTGGATCTAGATCCAACGGTTTAGATCGTGCCACGTAGCCTAAACCGCACCGAGCTAGGATAGATCTCAGCCGTTAGATTTAAATCGAACGGTTAGCGTTAACCCACGTTGTTTTCGTTAGATTGGATTTTGACCGTCCGATTAAGATCGAACGGTCCGCAATGAGTAGTTTCTCAACGCGAGTCCAGATCCAATCTGGGCCGTTGATTTTCAAATCAACGGCCGAGATCTAGCCACGTGGCCGGGAGGCCGACGTCGCGGTCAGCGCCCGTAGCGTGAAGCGCGTGTCTGACACGCAGCGGGGCCCGCATGTCGATGGGGCCGCACGCGTCGGCGTCTCGACCAAGTGCACCATGGCGTCACCGCCGACGTCACGGTGAAACCCGGTATCGGCCGTCCTCGCCATGCGTGATGACGTCACATGCGGCGTCATCAGAGGGGCCCACCTGTCGGCCGAGACACGTGGCCGTGGGATCGAAGCCGCGCGTCTTGCGGCGGTCCATGGACCCGAGGCGACGTGGCGGCACCGGATTGGTCCACGTGTCATGCTGACGCAATAAAAGAATTTCCGAAAAAGAAAATGATTTATTAATTCGAATTATTGAATTCAGATTTTGATTCAAACTTCAAACGCTTATAACTTTTGCATTTTAACTCCGATTTGAGTGATTCAAATTTCTAAATTTGTATAAAATTGAGATCTACCTAATGATGAATTTTATTTAATTTTTGTACTAAAGTTTTTCTCTGTAATATTATTTAATTGATTATTTTAAACTTTAAATGCTTGTATCTTTTACATTTAAACTCCGAAATTGACGATTCCAGTTTCTAAAAATTTATAAAATTATGCTCTCTCTGTTTGTGAACTTTCTTTGGATGTTTGGACACTTTTTGTCTACTGTTTATTTATCTATTGCTGTTTACACGCTTTACGAGTAGACGTTGAAGTGCCCGAAGGCTTCGAAGGTGAAGTGTTGACCCAGGAGCCAACTCAGGACCAAGAACAAGTACTCTTTGAAGGAAAGTTATGCTTTGACCATGTTGATCCCATTTTAAAACCTATTTTAATTCAATTTATTGCATGCTAGTTTAATTAGACAATATTTTATTTAATTCCGGGGAATTAGATAAATGCCAAATTGCTGTATGACACCTTGGTTAATTAAATTGTGCCATGACCCCTTGTCACCCTAGTTGTGGATTACTAGTTGGACATTACTAAATTGCCAACATGGGTTTGTAGATCGTTGTAGTATATTGCTTAGACCTGCTACGTGCTCATGACATGATTTTGGATAATCAAATGTTAATATTGACTTAATGATATATTGAACCTGTTTTGGAAAAGGTATCATGTGTTGTGATGTTAATGGCACGTGGTGCATGGTAATCAACTGGGGTTTGATAAATAGTTTTCGACCGGGGCATGTGGCAAGAATGATCAGTGGGCCACCGTGGCACCGGGAATGTTGGTTTGGTTCTTCGGGTAGTCTTGCCCTGGTCACCCTAAGGACTTAACCTTGCAAGCCTTTGAACTGAGTCAAGCGTGCAACCACTTGTCCATAATGGGACGGACCTAGTTGATTAAGTTACCAATAACTTACTTGTGGGACCTCTGGGTGTCAACTACACCGTTTGTGTAGTTGTACGGGGAGCGTATCGGTCGCGCCAGTACCCATCTAACTGGTTTGACCTAAACTTCGCCTTTGCTAAGGGAAGGGTTAGAGTGCAACACCGAGAGGACCACTGCATCATTAGAAGTTTCCGAAAGACTTTGTTACTGAACTTCGCCTTTGTGGTGTTTGACTGTATCTTGTGGGTAAAGTGCATAACCTCTGCAGAGTGTAAAATCTATTCGAATAGCCGTGTCCGCGGCATTGGACATCGCTCGGGAATTACAGTCAAGGGTTAGACCTTCTCAAAAATAACTTGGACTTGAAAGGTTGGGTTTGGTTTAATAATGATGTTGATGGAAATGTGGAATAGGTTTGGGAACAATGTTTATTTAACTCTGTGAAAAGTTATTGATCTTATACTTGTTTTTACTGCTTTCGAATCTACTTATATTATTTGTTAAATGTTGTTTACTGCAAATATACCTTGAGCTATTCCTTTGTATCAAGCCATGCATATAGTATATTAGCTTGCATTCTGTGCATGACTTGCTGAGTACCAAGTACTCACCCTTGCCGTAATACAACACCAGTTGAAGAGGAGACTACACCAGCTTTGGAGGAGGAGCTCCAAGAGGAACCGTCTACTTAGGGAGCGAGCCCAGTCAGTTGCCTGTGGTATACTGGATGGCGCCACGATGTTATCTTATTTTCCGCTGCTATTATTTCTCTTTTAATAAGTTTCGCCCTGCGAGGCGGATATTTGTAACTTGACCATAAGGTCGAGCAACCACTTTGATTATTAAATTAAAGTACTTTATTAGTATCGAGTGGTATGATTGTGATATTTACCGATGTTAAGACTGTTCCTGGACTAGTGCTGAATACACAGAGGGTCCGGATTTGCAGATTCGGGTCCTGACACGAATCCTTCCGGCAATTCAACGTCTACTCGTAACGCGTGCAAATAGCAACAAATGAATAAAACGGTAGACAAAAAGTGTCCAAACATCCAAATGAAGTCTATAAACAGAGAGAGCATAATTTTATGAATTTTTAGGAATTTGAATCAGCGAAATCGGAGTTAAAACGCAAAAGTTATAAGCGTTTAAAGTTTAAATAATCAATTAAATAATATTACAGAGAAAAACTTTGGTCCAAAAATTAAATAAAATTCATCATTAGGTAGATCTCAATTTTATAGAAATTTCACTCAAATCGGAGTTAAAATGCAAAAGTTATAAGCATTTGAAGTTTTGAAATTCAAATTAAACATTAAACCGAATTAATATTTCATTTTCTTTTTCGGAAAGTAATTTATTGCGTCAGCAAGGACACGTGTCAACCTCTGATTGGGCGGCTGACGTCAGCCGGTCCACGGGCTCAGCCCACGGCTCGGCTCGGGTCTACCGTGGACCCGGTCCACGGCTCACGTGTCTCTGACATGTGGGACCCTACGGGTGACGTCATTGCTGACGTCAGCGGGGACTCAGCACACTGCGTTGACAGGTGGGACCCACTGGTGACGTCATTGCTGACGTCACCGCACGGCTGGGGTGGCCGCTGACAGGTGGGCCCTATGACGTCAGCGTGATGTCATGGTGCGGTTTGGCCGCGTCGCTGACACGCTGGCCCGGCGTGTCAGCATCACACATGCGTACGGTGCTGACCGCGCCGGTCCAACTTCCTTACACGTGGCTCGATCTCGGCCGTTGATTTGAAAATCAACGGCCTAGATTGGATCTGGTCTCATGCGTTTGGGGTGAACGCGCTTAATTTGGACCGTTGGATCTAGATCCAACGGTCGAGATTGGATCTGGGGTTGGAACGGAATCTCACCGTGGGATGATGTGGCGAGATCTGGGTCGTCGGATTCTGATCGGACGGCTGGCGGTGCTCGCGGACGGCGATGGCGACGCGGCGGAGCAGAGGCCACCGGAGACGAAGACGACGACGAGCCCAACGGCGCTTCGGGGCTTCTCCGGCGGAGTGAGATATACCCACGGGTGCGCCTTGGCCTGGGGACTCGGGGCTAGGCTCGGGCCGCGGCGGAGGGCAGACGGCAGCGGCGGCCAAGCCAAAACCCGGCAAACTCTAGGCTACTACGGCGAGCAATAAGCGGGAAGACGGCGGCTAGGGCTAGGCACGTGGGGCAATCGACGACGAGGCAAAGGCGAACCTCGGCGCGGTCCGGCATTAAATACCGGCCCGAACGCCGAGATCCCCACGGAATCCGTGGCGGAGCCGGTACGGGCGGCGGAGTCCGTCCCGGACACGTCGAGGTGACGTGGCTTGATCTCAGCCGTCCACGTGGCACGATGGACGGCCGGGATCGCTCGGGTGCGGCCGTTGTCTCGCGCGGATTGATCCTAACCGTTGGATCTCGATCCAACGGTCGGGATCGATTAGGGTTAGAGCTGGTGCGGTCCGGTCGGCTGGCTCGGGTCGGACTCGAGTCTGACTCGGACTCGAGTCTGACTCGGGTTCGGTCGGATGAACAGTGCAAACCCGGTTGGATTTTCCAGAGATTTAATATTTAAAATAATTCCCAGTAATTCATTTAATTCAAGAAAAAAAATAGTAAAATACTCAGAAAAATTCCAGAAAAATTCTAGAAAATATTTTAGGGCATTTGGTACTCAAATAAAATATTTCCAACAGAACTTTATTTGAAACTTTTATTTCTTTAATTATTTCAAAAGGGAATAAATTCAAATTAATTCCAAATAAATCCAAATAAATTCCAGAAAATTCCAAAAATTCACCAAAGTGCCAAATCACACATGAATTTAAGAAAAGCAAAATTTTGGGGTGTTACAAAATGTCAAGAATAATCTTATCTACAACCGCTAGTAATATGGATTTATGATTACTACTATCCATTTGGATATATGAATTTAGAAGGCTCATTGTAACATGCTAATTTAGAATCACTTGTGCGTACTGACATCAACAGATTTGGGAATTCTTTTATTCTTCATTGCTGAAAAGTTTTTCTTTCAATTTCTCAGCAAACAAAAACATAATGTTTTGTGCATATGTGTGTGATGTAAGCTGCGTAATCTTTGATGTTTTGTATCTTTCATTATACAAACATGGCCTCCAACTCTATTCTAGTATTAGTCACACGATAAACGAGTGCTTCATTTATGCTTGTTGTTTAAGTTGGTTTGGCTTGTATTTTGCTTCATAGTAGTATAAAATAGCAAAACAACATTTTTTTTATTAATTTTAAACATGTCATACACTCTTGTTCTTACCTATTAAGGCTATTATTTTGTAGGATGAAATTATGGTTGCAGCTGATAATGACTGAATGCTTGTCAAGGACAAGTAACCATGGTCATGAACTCGTTGTCTCCTTGAGATGTTGCCAGCCTACGTTAGCCACTTCGGTTGTCAAACTCTTATATAAGATTGTGTCATTGTTGAGTCTTCTGTCTGTATGTCTTTGTGATGTATTCCAAATATTATTGACTTGTCTTATTGTCTCTTTCATGAAGACGTGAAGTCATGGTTATGTTATCGTGATAGTATTTATGTATCGTTCTAGGTTTTATATCTTTTCGCATGTGTATCGTTTAAATTGAATGTACTTTTGCAACTTTGTTGAGCTACCTAATAAAATAACTTTAGACTGCGATGATCTTGTTGCATGTTAAACTCATACGGTTGGTTAATCAGTGCTATATGTGTGCTTTATGTGGTATCTCTTTTCGAGCGATATCCGATAAAAATTATCCAGTACCGTATAGATTCTGATCTGTATTCGATTTGAATCTACGACCGATATTATCCGTGCCGTATTCGTATACAACACTATCCAAATCCGACAAAAAAATATATGATTTAGGATACAGAAAGAACGATATTCGATAAAATCCGAACCGATTGCACCTCTACTCGGTAGCTCTTAACCCTTGTCCACACATACATATTTTGACATGGGCCTATTGGGTTGTAAAAGTCCGATGATGTGGCATCTGCGATGGTGAGAGCCTGAGCGGACAGCCTTAGCAATTAGGGATGAAAACGGGTCGGATAATTCCTGCCCGATTCGGGACCAGATACGGGATCGGATTTGACTATCTGGCCGGATCCAGGATGGGATCCGGATACTTGAATTCGGATACGGGATCGGATATGAAACAACCAATATCTGGTAAATACGGGACGGGATCAGGATATTCGGATATTTCTGATTCGGATATCCGAATTTTTCCTATTTGGGTATTCGGATCGGATATCCGGATTTCCTATTCAGATATCAGCAAGGCCCAGTCCATTTCATCTCATTTTTTCCATAGAGAGCCCATTTATATTGGCAATTAGTTGGCTCTTTTAATCCTAAAGTAGTATATTCTTTCTATGACGTGTATTGGGTTTGATTGATATATAACTTGCTACTATGATCATGTACTTGTACGGTTTAATTCAAAATATATTACTCTATATATGCATACATTATTCGTATATCTTTATCTGTTTCCGATCCGAATCCGTCACATATCCGTTCCGTATCCGTATTCCGATTAACCCGGATTCGTATCCGTATCCGACTAGCCCGTACCCGTTTTCACCCCTATTAGCAATGCCCTCCACTCAGTATTTTTAGGGCGAAATAGCGTTGTTGCAGATCAGAGATGCACTTCGTTTCATCATCACTTTAGGTTGCTGAACATATAAAATTATTCGCCAGCTTTCACTGTATCTTATTTCTCAATCCTAACGTGAAGCCTGAATTTTCCATGTCGCACTTGGAGTCCAGCTTCAAGTTGATCAAACGTAAAAAAGAGGGGAATTTTCTCACGTTCACACATTCTTTGTACCGATCTTCTTTGGATCAGACTCTCGTCGACAACTGCAAGAAAAAATAATTGATCTTTGCAACAATGCAAAGAGTTTGGCCGGCCGATACGGATTGAGCTGTGATTCTCTCACACAGAGCAATTGGAATGCCTAGATCTTATCAAAATTGCTTGTGCGGGTGTGTGTCTACATATATATGAAGCGTTTTTCGTACTTCTAGGAGTACGTACTTCCACATTCAGTATATCATTTAAGAGCACTCAAATTTGTAGCCTTTAGATCTAGATCCATTGATGCAATCAATTTGCCATCTCTCTCTACCACCCTCCTCTTTATAGGCCCCCAAGTTGAGTGCTCACAAACCAAAAAAACACTCGAGTGTTACTTAGCCATTCTCATCATTTAAATTAATGTATTATACTCCTTTATCACTTTCAGTATACTCCAATAATAATTCTAAGATACTATAATACGATATTATTCAAAAAATTCATCGGAACCCTTTATTATTTGTTATATACCCTTTTCCATATGTACAAAGAGTATATAAATAAATTATGCTATAAAAGGTGGATTTTGATGAATTTTTTTATGAAACTCACTTTGGAGTATCTTATAATCAGTATTAAAGTATTCTTAGAAGGATAAAGATGTATAACAATATCATTTAAGCGGAATATTTAGAGTGGGAGTACATACTCCTAGGGTATGAACCATCTTCCTATATATATATATATATATTAGCCCTCGGCTAAGTCACACCAATCTGAACTAGTAATTAAGCAGAGCACGGTTTAAGCGGTCGTTAGCTCACTTGATCGAATGACGAACAGTTCGAGGCCAATGGCGAGACCTCCTTCGCAGCAGCACTTCCTGTTCGTGACCGACCCGATGCAGAGCCACATCAAGCCGGCGCGGCGCCTCGCCGCCCGCATCGCGGCCGCGATGCCGAACGCGCGTCTCACCTTCTCCACAGCCGTCTCCGGCCACCGCGTCATGTTCCCGCACCTCACGTCCCACGACGGCGAGGTTATCCAGGGTGTCGTCTCCTACATCCCTTACTCCGACGGCTTCGACAGCGGGTTCAAGCCGGAGGAGCACGGCGTGGGCTCGTACGGAGCGCGCGCGCGCGCCGTCGGGTCTGAGACGCTCTCCGCCATCTTCGCTCGCCTCGCAAGCCGCGGCCACCCCGTGACGCGCGTCGTGTACACTGTGCTCGTGGGCTGGGTCCCCGACGTCGCACGAGCGCACGGCGTCCCGGCGGCGCTCTACTGGGTCAAGCCGGCCACAGTGTTCGTCGTGTACTACCACTACTTCCACGGCCACGGCGCGCAGCTCACCTCCTGCGCGAACGAGTCGAATCCCGACGCCGTCGTCCGCCTGCCGGGGCTCCCGCCTCTCAAGTGCAACGCCCTCCCGTCCTTCGCGTCCATGGCCGCCCCGGGGAACCGCCACTACCTAACACTCGACATGTTGCGTGGCCTCTTCTTGGCGCTTGACGAGCACAGGCCGGCGGTGCTCGTGGAGACGTTCGACGCCCTGGAACCCGACGCGCTCCGTGCAGTGCCGCAGTTCGACCTTATCGCCGTCGGCCCGGTGGTGGCGGAGGAGCCGAGCAGGCCATGCATGGACTTGTTCCACCCGAACGACACTAAGGCGTACATGGAGTGGCTGGATACGAAGCCCGCGAGGTCCGTGGTGTACGTGTCGTTCGGGAGCATCCTCTCGGCGAGCAAGCGGCAGGAGGAGGAGATGAGGCGTGGCCTGGAGGCCACTGGCCACCCGTACCTGTTGGTGGCGCGCAAGAGCGGCAACGGAGGCGGTGAGCGGGGGATGGTGGTGGAGTACTGCCACCAGGTGAGGGTGCTGTCGCACCCCGCCGTGGGATGCTTCGTGACGCACTGCCGGTGGGACTCGACGCTGGAGAGCATCACAGAGGGCGTGCCGATGGTGGCCGTGCCTCGGTGGGCCGACCAGCCGACGGTGGCGCAGCTGGTGGAGGCATCTGTGGGTGTCGGCGTGCTCGCTCGGGTGGACGGCGAGGGGGTGGTCGAGCGGGGCGAGCTGCGGCGGTGCGTGGACATGGTCATGGGAGGTGCCGACGGCGCGGCGGCGGTCAGGACGCGGGCGGAGCGCTGGGGGCGGCGGGCGAAGGAGACGGTGTCCCGCGGTGGGACGTCGGAGAGGAATCTCCGAGCGTTCGCGTCCGGGCTGTGAACGACGTGCCGGTAAATCGGTAATGCTACCTTGGTAGCTAGTTTGCATGCATGGCGCACGTGATCAAAATAAACACAGATTTCCTAATGCTACCATGGGCGATGACACATATACTAATATACTAATATACTAACCACCATATTCCTCGAAGGATCCCCGGCTCCTCAGCCCCCCACGTCATCTCCCCCACTCTCTCTCCCTTTCTTGCAAAAAACACCCCCGGTTCTTTGAAATTACGGATAGGTCCTTTGTAATTTTATGTGAGTGTAGAATATTTTTCCCCGTTCGCGTTTAAGTCCTCCGTTCGCCGTTTTACACAAAGAACCTCCCATTAATACGAATTGCGAACTAGCCCTTTCCTACTTATTCGAAATAGCGAACAAGTCCAAAATTATAACAAATTGGTCCCTAGACTTTTCGTTCAGGTCCTTTCTCCGTTTTCCCCGAAAAAAATGTTTTCGTGCTCCGTTTACTCTCCGGAGCATAGGAAAAATGTTTCCGTGGTCTATTTTTCTCCAAAAAACAAAAATATTTCCCGCTCACACGAGCCGCTTTTCCCGAAAAATATTTTCGTGCTCCGTTTGCTCTCCGGAGCATGGGAAAAATGTTTCCGTAGTCTGTTTTTTCTCCGAAAAAAAAACAAAAATTTTTTTCCGTTCACGTGCGCAGCGTTTTTCCCGGAAAAAATACTTTCGTGGTCCGTTTGCTCTCCGGAGCATGGGAAAAATGTTTTCGTGATCTTTTTTCTCCAAATTTTTTTCTATTCACGCGCGCGGCGAAATATTTTCGTGATCCGTTTGCTCTCCGGAGCATGGGAAAAATGTTTCCGTGGTCTGTTTTTTCTCCGAAAAAAAAACAAAAAAAATTTCCCATTCACGTGCGCGACGTTTTTCCCGGAAAAAATACTTTCGTGGTCCGTTTGCTCTCCGAAGCATGGGAAAAATGTTTTCGTGATCTGTTTTTTCTCCGAAAAAAAATATATTTTCCATTCACGCGCGCGGCGTGCGCCGCGCTTGCGTTTCTAGTATAATTAAGTTTGGACACATACCAGTGGAAACCATTCTTACTGTAAACTCTGTAGAAATTATATGTATAAGTTTTCAAATTGTTTTAAAAAATTATCATACGTAGATGATGTAAGTCTTTATTATCATGTGAAATTGGAAGAGCAAACTCAATCGTATTTGAAAGATATGAAATTGACAAGCAGCGAGATGAATACTTCTGAATAGTGAAAAATCACTGTTTAGTCTGAATTTGTCATTTTCATATATTTCAAATACGATTGATTATGGTCTTCCAATTTTACATGGTTATAAAAGCTTCCCCTACGTATGGTAATTTTTTGAGAAGTTATGAAAATTTGTACATATAGTTTCTACAGAGTTTACACGGTTTCCACTTGATAAGTGCCTATCAAGTTCTTGCTTACAAGAAATAAAAACTCCTTTCGTTATTATCAATGGTGATAAATAGACAGCGACTTCATCTTTATTTACTGTTATCCTCTTGCCTGGAGTCATCGATTTCAGATTCTTGTTTCAGTTAGGTTCCCGTGGTGAACGGCGGTACAAACGACAGAGTACAAGCAACAACTTTGTTAAAAATTGAATTGAAGTGCCATATACATAACACACAGAAAATGTTGATTTAAATAGACAGACAGATATGCTACACTTTGTGCCAAAGTGAATGATTTGGTTGGCAGGTATTTTCAGTCACAAAGGGGTTGGACAAGGATCGCGATCCTTTGTAAACATCCGAATGAAACTTATCAAAACCCTTTTGTTTAACTTGGTAGCTGATTGCCTAGCCAAAAAGATTAATCATGCGCAGTCTAGTGACTTGGCGACTGGCTTGGTGACTCCTCTGAATCCGAAAGGGGATGCTATTCTGCGGCAGATGACACTACCCTTTGTTTGGAGGACAACTTTGAAAAAGCTAGAAATGTTAAATTGCTTCTTTATGCTTATGAAAGCATGTTGGGTCTGAAGGTCAATTTTGAAAAAAAAAAAAAGTAAAGTGTTGATGTTTAAGGATGATGATGCAAGAGCAATTCAACATGCTGATATGTTGAACTACCAAACTGGGGAATGGCCCCTGAGATATGTTCAACTAACACATAAAGACTTCATGTTATTGATTCGGCCAACCTAGAAGAAAGAATTCTAAAGAAACAGCATTGATGGCAAGGGAGTTCTCTGTCCATTGCTTTGTCTTACTAGTTCCCCAATTTATCATAATACAAGAAGGTGGATTCAACATGTTGGGCTGATCTTCTTACTGTTAAAGACAGACACTTTGGGATGCTATCCTGACAAAGGATATCTTTTGAAAAGGAAGTGGGCGGGTGATCCCATTTGTAGTTTCTGAGTCAATTATGCACCTATTTTTCGAATGTGTGGTCGCTAACATATTCGGTGCTTAATTGGCTCAGTTCTCGGATCTGTGAATAGGCCTAGAAACTTCGGTCAATTCTTTAAGTGGATCCACTCACTTATTCCCAATCTCAACCAAATTCATATGGTTGGTCTATCCGCAGTTTGCTGGGCCATTTGGATGGACAGAAACAAACCAGTTTAATTTTGAGGGTAAGTTGACTCGATCTCCAGCTGAGATCGTGTGTTCTCTGTTCTTTTTTGAAATACTGGGCAGACCACTCTTTGGTTCCGGGCACGCATCGGGTTGGAAGGCATGCCATGCCCCTTAATGTCTGGAATCAAAGTGCTGCCGCGGAGCTGCTCAAGGGATGGTGCTGCTTCGATCGCATAGACTGCCGGTCCCGCTCTCGTGAGGCCACCACCAGCCCAGATGTCATCCCCAAAAGTTTCTCCTGTTGGGACATAACACCCGGAAAGATTTTAGAGCAATTTTCTCATTCTTTATTGCTTTTTATTCTTCTTGCTTTTCCGTGCTTTGCTCACCTTCTAGCATGTTACAGTCTCCTGCTTATATAGCAGAACATCAAATACCAGACTAGATAACAATTCATGTGTTTGATTCAAACTCCAGACACTTTCCAAACCAAACTTATCTAAACCAAACTTTCCTAAAGCAAGATTAATACTAACAAATCACCCCCTTAATCTTGTTTCTTACTTAACTCAAACTTGTTGAGGTAATTGGTCACAACTACGATTTACCCAACTTTTATTCAACACTGGATGGAGAACGCATCTCTTCGACACCCCATACTCAACTTACTTAATTCAAGACGGCGAGCACATCTCTTCTACGTCTTGGACTCATCTTCGACGGACTTGAGTTTGGATGGCGAACACACTCTTCAACGTCCCGGTCTCGACTCTGACGGACATGAGTTTGGACAGCGAACGCATCTCTCAACGCCCCGGACTCAACTTTGACGGACTCGACTTTGGAACAGCAAACACATCTTCTCAACGTCCCGGAGTCAACATCGATATGTTGCAAGCGGACTTAACTTCGACTTACACTGTACACGCAGATGATCACCGTTGCCATCTTGTCACATCGGTTATCAACGACGCTCATCAATAGCGCGTATCAGGAAGACACACCTCCTCCACCCTTTCACCGCCGCATCTTCGTGTCGTCTCTTCCCGCTTGTGACGCAACTTTGATGGTATGAAGACTCGGATTGGCCGCCCGGTTGGCCGCCTGCTTCCTTGGGTGCCGCCCCTCGGGAGTCTCCTCCTCCCGGGGGGCAACGAGTTGATCTGAAACCTTAAGCTCTGATACAAATTGTTGGAACAGGACACCCGGAAAGGTTTTAGAGCAATTTTCTCTTATATTACTTGTTGCTCTTTCGTGTTTTGCTCACCTCTAACATGTTACAATCCTCTGCTTATATAGCAGAACACAAGTACCAGACTAAATAACAACTCATGTGTTTGATTCAGACTCCTGACACTTTCCAAACTAAACTTACCTAAACCAAACTTTCCTAAAACAATATTTTCTAAGACAAGATTAATACTAACATCTCCTACACTGTGTTCGCTGACAACCAAAGCCGACGAGTGCCGCGTGTCTGGCAAGGCCCTACGGATGCTTCGCCTCCGCGCTCTGCCCCACCGAATGGTTGCACCTATGACGTACTCGTCCACCTTGGCGCTACCGAGGACTACAATCCTTCCTCCTACTCGGCTGGAGATGGCGAGCCGAAGTACCAGTCTTTCGACTGGACGCTTGGCGTCATTGACAGCGAGCAACCGCCAAGGCCTACTCCACAGTCCAGCGTGCACTGCCGGCCGGCTTGGTGCCCGCTCAAATGTTCAACGCCAAGAGGACGATGATGATCCAGATGATTTTGACCGTGCTGGGCGACGCCATTAGGGCCATCAAGATTAACGCTCCTAGATGGGCCGACCTCTTGGTCGTAGCCGCACCTGAGACTCCTCGCCGCGAGGCCAACCTGAAGAGAGGCAAACTGGTCGCAGGTCTACGAGCCTCAACGATGCCACGCAAGAATTCCTGAAGGAGGTCTTTCCTCATCCTCCACAGCTGGTGCTTTCTTCTGATGCACTCCTGGCAGAACCAAGGCGAATGCAGGTTGGCCTCCCGACAGGCTGCCCCGGGGCACTACTGCAAAGCGAGGCTTTTCTGCCCCAAGACGCAACACGCGCCTCGCCTCCAAAGTGAGGGCGGCGCCAACGACAAAAATGGCAGAGGAGCTTCTCGCTGGAAGACTTGGCTTTTGCTCGCCCTTGACGCAGGAAGTGCAGCCTCAACACATACAGCAATTCATCAGCACTTTGACAGGCCACTTCCAGATAGCTCCATTGCGGCACTCAGAGCCATCTGTAGCCTGGATTCTACAAACCAGCAGGCTTTCCAGGCCCTTGTGACAATGGCGGACGACGGGCTACCTTCCGGCGTAGCCTGATCGGCATGTCTGATCCATTCCTCGCGACCCGTAGTCTGGTTGTTTTGCTCTTCATGTTGGTCTAGCTTCACGTACTGCGTCTGCGTCTTTTGTGTTGCTACCTCCTGGTCTCCAGATTGTGTGTGTGCTCTCAGTCCTAGTGTCTTTTGCCACTCTAAGCTATTGTCAGTCTACTACCCTCAGCGTCCTGTTATGCGTTTTCACTTCTAGTATTCTTCTACTGCTTCCAAGTTGCTTCCGTTTCTTCAATGTGTGATTGCAATATTTTAAGCTGGAATGTGCGTGGCCATAAGCCAACCCTTGATCCTGCAGATTGGTGGGCAGCTTTTAGATTCAGCTTACTACTTACCGACGCAGGTGTTCGCGGTGGAGTCCTCCTATGGGACAGCCACAACGTCCACGTTACGGCGTCGACTATCCGCCGGTTCTCTCTGACGGCCCACGTTTCACTCAGGGATGGCGTCGGCATTCTTCTGCAGGCACTCTCCTCTTCCATGTCCGACCACTGCCCGCTACTACTAACAAGTGAGAATGGCCCTTGGAAACTGAGGTCCTTTCGGTTTGATAACTTCTGGCCCCGCTTCTCGGGTTTCCACCAGGTCGTCCACCAAGCTTGGTCTACGCCGTGTTAAAGTATAAGTGAATTGTCCACCTTTCCTCATCAGCTTAAGCTTTTGGGTGAACTGACTAGTGCATGCAACTCAATATAGTATCAAAGCCAAGAGGTCTCGAGTTCAAGACCCGGTTAGTGCAATTAAAAAAAAAAATTGCAGACCACTTCTATTCCACGTCTTAGGCCTGAGGGAGCCTACACGTGAGGAGGAGTGTTGAAGTATAAGTGAATTGTCCATCTTTCCTCATTAGCTTAAGTTTTTAGGTGAACTGGCTGGTGCATGCAACTCAATACGCCGCAAGCGCATACCAACCCCTTCAAAAGGTTGGCGCACAAGCTCTCCTCGACAGCAAAGGTGCTACGAGAATGGAGCACCTCAATCCTGAGCGACGCGAAGCTGCAGTTCCAACTAGCAAACATACTCATTCTGCGTTTTGACATTGCCCAGGAATCAAGAGACCTCTCCCCACCTGAGCTATGTCTTCGCAAAAGCCCTTAAGCTGAGCATCCTATACACAGCATCAATTGCCTCGGTCCCCAAGAAAGAGGTCTCTGGTTCGGCTGTGAACTATCGATCGATTAGTTTGATTCACTCGTTTGCAAAGCTCTTATCCAAAGTTTTAGCTCTATGTCTCTCTTCTCACATATTTGCGCTCATCTCATTCTCCCAAAGTGCTTTCATCAAAGCGCTGCATCCAAGACAACTTCTTATCAATGCAAAATCGTGCAAGACTTTATCACTGCACCCGGACGCCGACTCTATTACTAAAACTATATTTTGAGAAAGCTTTCGACTCTATCTCCTGGGAATATTTGCTGAAACTATTGCAAGCACGCGGCTTCGGACCTCTTCGGCGATAGTGGCTTTCGTTATTCCTCGCCACGTCTTCTTCATCCATCCTCCTCAATGGAGTACCAGGGCCCCAAGTTCAGCGCTAGCACGGACTTAGACAGGGTGACCCCCTTTCAACTCACCTCTTCATTCTAGCCATAGAACACTTGCATTACATTCTCAACAAGGCTACTGAAGACGGGTTGCTTCCTCCTCTGAAAGGTTGTACCCCATCAATACGAATATCCCTTTATGCAGGTGATGTTGTAATCTTCCTAAATCCTATCAAGGAAGAACTTCAGGCAACCATTAACATCCTAACTCAGTTCAGGTAGGCCTTCGGCCTGAGGGTAAATCTGCATAAAAGCACGATAGTCACAATCCAATGCCAAGGATTGGACCTTCAGAATATCCTACAGCCTTTCACTGGTATCATATCTAGTTTTCCTATGACATACCTGGGCATGCCCCTCACCCTGGGTCGACTGCGCCGCGTTGATCTGCAACCCATCCAAGATAGAGTAGCGCGACGAATAGCGGGCTGGTAAGCATGCCATCTAACGATGGAGGGCCATTTGACCTTGGTCAAATCGGTCCTCATCTCACTTCCCATCTACCTTCTCACAGCAACCAAGGTGACAAAAAAATTCATTACTGATTTTGGCAGGCTAAGAAGGAAATTCCTATGGATGGGTAATGTGCCTACACAGTGGAAACTCCAAAGTGCGGTGGACAATAGTTCGCCGGCCCTACGAACTAGGGGGTTTGGGAATTCTGGAACTACAAAGGTTCACCGTAGCACTGCGACTATGATGGCTATGGTCTAGCTGGAGTACTCCGGACAGTCCGTGGAAGGGAATGCAAATGCCGTGCGACGTAACCGATCAGCAATTCTTCTCCACGGCAACCACAATCAACATCGAAAATGGCAGAACGGCAACTTTCTGGACTTCGAGATGGCTAGAGATGGTGTAGCTCCTTCGCAACTTGCACCACAATTATTCAAACATTCCAGGCGGAAGACCAGATTGGTAGCAGACACCCTGTCAAATAATAATTGGATCGGCGATATCTGCCACAACCTCAACCACCACTTACTCACAGAATACATATAGTTATGGTTGAAAATACAAACGGTACCACTACGCCCGGAATTAAATGATGAGATTTCCTGGACACTTACCTCCGACGGTGTCTACTCGGCAAACTCGACGTATCGCTTGCAATTCACTGGAAGCACCTATAAACCTTTCCTTGACACCATTTGGTCTGCTTGGGCACCATCACACTGCAAAATCTTCTTTTGGCTTGCGCATCAAAATCAATTATGGACGGTGCAACGCCTCCTACTTAGGAGTTGGCCAAATCACTACTACCAAATGTGTTGTCGAAGCCTCGAAACTGGTTACCACCTCTTCGTGGAATGCCCCCAAGTTCGGCACTTGTGGGCATCTGTCACCCAGTGGACAGGACTGGCTTCTCTACACCCAGACCAGTGGGAGTAGGCCTCAAACCTAGAGCAATAGAATTTGCAATGTGTGAACCGCCCCATGAGATTCCGAAAAGGTGCAAAAACCATTATAATCCTCACATGCTGGCAGTGGTGGAAAGAGCGTAATAATATACTTTTTTAAAACAAATGGGAAACCAATGATTGAATCCTTCAATCCATGAAGGATGAGGCAGCAAACTAGATGGTTGCTGAAGCTATCCAGTTAAAAAAATTGATTCTCCGAGAGTGCTGACTAGGCCTTTCCTTTTGACTTTCTTCTCCTCTCTCTCTCCCCCCCATTTTTAGTTTCCGTCTCTCCTGAGGTGCAGATCCCTGCACATTGTACCTTTGCTGCTACTTTTTTTTCTACTTTCTAGTAGAATCACAGCCCCAACTGTCTTTTTTAAAAAAAAAAAGAAAAAGAAATACTGGATAGGCCTCCAAAAGGACAGCTTGAAGAAGCTGTTAAAGGAAGAATCGAAGATTTTACAAGAAGCCCTCAGGCAGCGTTCTCAAGTGAGTGCACAAGATGAAATTGGAGCCAATTACTGTAACACCCCAAAATTTTGCTTTCCTTAAATTCATATGTGATTTGGCACTTTGGTGAATTTTTGGAATTTTCTGGAATTTATTTGGATTTATTTGGAATTTATTTGAATTTATTCCATTTTAAAATAATTAAAGAATTTAATTTTTCAAATAAAGTTTTGTTGGAAATATTTTATTTAAGTCCCAAATACCCTAAAGTATTTTCCAGAATTTTTCTGGAATTTTTCTGAGTCTTTTGCTATTTTTAATGAATTAAAGGAATTACTGGAAATTATTTTAATTATTAAATCGCTGGAAAATCAAGTCGGGTCAAGTACTATTCATCCGACCGAGTCGGAACCCGAGTCGGACTCGAGTCCGACCCGAGCCACGTGATTCGGTCGAACCGCATCCAAACCCTAACCATTGTGGACCGTCGGATCGAGATCCAACGGCCAAATCACGCCAAGACCGTTCGATCGGATCCGATCCGGATCCGTGCGCGCCGAGCCAATCGTGGCCGTTGATCGCGCCACGTGGACGGTCCTCCGTCGTCGTCTCCGCCCGAGTCCGAGCCGGACTCCGCCGCCGCGCCCGCCGCCGTGAGGAATTAGGTTTCCGTTTTCCGCGCGGAAGCCGAGGCTATTTAATGCCCGGATCACACCCCGAGGATCACCTTGACCTTGCGCAGCCGTTGCCCTAGCCGTCGCCGCCGCAGTGCTCCTGACGCGCCCGCAATCGCTCGCCGGAGTTGAAGCACTCCTCCGCCGCGGTTTTTGCTTCGTTCCACCGCCGTCCGTCGTCCCCCGCCGCCGTTGACCCCAGATCCGGACTCACCGCGACGAGACGCACCCGAAGGGACCTCTCACCTCGCCGGAGAAGCCCGCAGACGCCGTTGCCCGTGTCGCCGTCCTCAGCTCCGGCCAGCCAGCTCCGCCGCACGCCAAAGTCATCGCTCGAAGCTTCTCAGCCGTCCGATCAAGATCCCACGTCCCAGATTTCGCCACGTCACCCGACGGTGAGATCCCGTCCAAAAATCTCAGATCCAATCTCGACCGTTGGATCTAGATCCAACGGTCCAGATCAAACGCGTTAACCCAAACGCGTGAGACTCAGATCTAATCTGGGCCGTTGAATTTCAAATCAACGGTCGAGATTGCGCCACATGTCCAGGAAGGCTGACCGCCGCTGCCGGGCCCACGCCAGCGTGCGTGACGCCGACACGCGGCCCGCATGTCGGGCCGCCCGGCTTAACCGCACCATGACGCCACGCCGACGTCATGGCGCCCGCGATGTCGCTGGTCGTCCCAGCCGAGCGCCGACGCCGCATGACGCGTCAGCCGGGTCCCACCTGCCGATCTTTGTGGTCGAGCCTCGCCGACGCCGCCAGATGACGCCACCCGAGGGGACCCACCGCCGCTGACACGAGGAGCCGTGGACCGAGTCCACGGTAGACCCGAGCCGAGCATGGACCGAGTCCATGGACCGGCTGACGTCAGCCGATCAATTCAGTGCTAACACGTGTCCTTGCTGACGCAATAATTAATTTCCGAAAAAGAAAATGATTTATTAATTCGAAATAATGATTTCAGATTTTGATTCAAACTTCAAACGCTTATAACTTTTGCGTTTCAACTCCGATTTGAGTGATTCAAATTTTTAAATTTGTATAAAATTGAGATCTACCTAAATATGAATTTTATTTAATTTTTGGACTAAATTTTTTCTCTGTAAAATTATTTAATTGATTATTTAAACTTTAAATAATCATAACTTTTGCATTTTAACTCCAAATTTGACGATTCCAGTTTCTAAAAATTCATAAAATTATGTTCTCTCTGTTTATGGATTTTATTTGGATGTTTGGATACTTTTTTCCTATTGTTTATTCGTGAATTTGCTATTTGCACGCTTTACGAGTAGACGTTGAAGTGCCGGAAGGATTCGAAGGAGAAGTATTGACTCAGGATCCAACTCAAGACCAAGAACAAGTACTTTTTGAAGGCAAGTTGTGCTTTGACCATGTTGATCCTATTTTGAAACTTATTTTGATTTAACCTATTGCATGCTAGTTCAATTAGAAAATACTTTATTTAAATATGGGGGATTAGATAAATACCAATTTGCTGTATGACACCTTGATTATTTAAATATGTGCCATGACCCTTGTCACCCTAGTTGTGGATTACTAGTTGGACATTACTAAAATTGCCAACATGGGTTTAGACCGTTCTAGTATACTGCTTAGACCTGCTACGTGCTCATGATTTTGGATAATCAAATGTTAATATTGACTTAATGATATATCGAACCTGTTTTGGAAAGGTATCATGTGATGTTGATAGCACGTGGTGCATGGTAATCAACTGGGGTTTGATAAATAGTTTTTCGACCGGGGCATGTGGCAAGAATAATCAGGTGGGCCAGTTGTGGCATTGGGGATGTTGATTTGGTTCTTCGGGTAGTCTTGCCCTGGTCACCCTAAGGACTTAACCTTGCAAGCCTTTGAACTGGGTCTAACGTGCAACCATATGTCTGTAATGGGACGGACCTAGTTGACTAAGTTGCTAATAACGCACTGTGGGGACTCAGGAGGTCAACTACACCCTTTGTGTAAGTTGTACGGGGAGCGCATCGGCCGAGGCCAGTACCCATCTAACGGTTGATTGGCCTAGACTTCGCCTTAGCTAAGGGAAGGGTTAGTGTGCAATAACCGGGGAGGACCACTTGTATTGTTAGAAGTTTCCGAAAGACTTTGTTACGGGAACTCGCCTTTGTGGTGTTTGACTGTATCTTGTGGGTAAAGTGCATAACCTCTGCAGAGTGTACAATCTATTCGAATAGCCGTGTCCGCGGTATTGGACATCGCTCGGGAATTACAGTCAAGGGTTAGATTTTCTCAAAAATAACTTGGGTTTGAAAGGTTGGGTTGGATTAATAATGATGTTGAAGGAAATGTGGATTAGGATGGGAAAGATGTTTATTAAACTCCTTGAAAAGTTATCTATGCTATACTTGTTTCTACTGCTTTCGAATCTACTTATGCTACTTGTCAAATGTCATTTCTTTGCAAATATACCTTGAGCTATTCCTTTGTACCAAGCCATGCATATAGTATATTAGCCTGCATTCTGTGCATGACTTGCTGAGTACCAAGTACTCACCCTTGCCACAATACAACACCAGTTGAAGAGGAGACTACACCAGCTTTGGAGGAGGAACTCCAAGAGGATCCGTCTACTTAGGGAGCGAGCCCAGTCAGTTGCCTGTGGTATACTGGATGGCGCCACGAAGTTATCTTATTTTTCTGCTGCTACTATTTCTCTCTTAATAAGTTTCGCCCTGCGAGGCGTACATTTGTGACTTGGCCATAAGGTCAAGTAACCAGTTTGGTTATTTAAATAAAAGTACTTTATTAGTATCGAATGGTATGATTGTGATATTTACCGATGTTAAGACTGTGTGCACTAGCGCGTTCCTGGACTAGTGCTGAATACACAGAGGGTCCGGATTTGCAAATTCGGGGTCCCGACAATTACTAAGCCGCATCAATGGAACAAGGTAATGTTGCAGGCAGTGCGTCTTCTGGAAGGGAGCCCAGAAGACCCAATGGATTCTACAACCTGGAACTTAGGATCGCTGTGTTGATTCTAGCAACACCATCTGCACCAAGATTTCAAATTTTGTTTTCGGTTCATACCTCATCACCCTCCGAAATCTTAAGTGAAATCTTATTATTTCGGATGAAATCCATACAAAATCCATAAAGCAAAATTCTAATCCGGAATTTTTTTGAACCAAGAAAACCGAGATCTCGTAGAGATTGACCAAGATTTCGACAAATTTCAAACTAATGCAAAATGGTTCAAACGATGTTAGAAATTTTTGTGGATTGTCTTGAGGCATCGCTAATGTCCCCATAAATTTACAGATAATGATCAAGCCAGAGAAATTTTTAAAAATTATGACAGTGCTACTGCCTGATAAAAGCCTTACCATCAAATTTCAACCGAATAAAAAATGATTCAAACCACGTTAGAAAATTTTGAAAATTTTTTGACGATGGTCCTAACGCATCACTAATGTTCCCATAAAATTTTCAAATGATGATCAACCCTGAATTTTTTTAAAAAAAATTCTAACAATGTTACTATATACATGCTCAGCTCACAACTATATGCATGCATCTTGCTGCTCAAGTGATCATACTCATACATAAAGTGCTCATAGCCTCATAACCAAACTACATAACATACACTAACACATCCATGGTTACTCTCTCTTGTTTTGTATCATTATGTTTCCAGTTAGCTGCAGGTAGAGGAAAAGTGCTTTATGCGTCACGAGTTTTTCATGTGTTTATCAACTTGTCATGTATTTAAAGAGGGTTTGAGGTTTCAGTTGGAGTTTCTAGTAGTAGTCTTTCCTCTTAATCTACAAACTAATCAAAGTATTCTAACACTTTTCTCCGGCCTTTTCATTGGTTTCTTGAATTGACTAATTAGGTCTATGGTTGCTTTCAGTTCCTTCTCAGGCTAGCTCTGAGTATCTGAGGGTTTGCACAGTCTAAGCATATCAGATAAATGCTCGCTCTGAGAACAGTTCCAGAAGAATTTCTAAGATACCTTTTCAAAGTGAATTTTACCCATATTTGCCAAACAAACATGTCCATGTAGCCTCTTCCTCCTACTGCCTCTGCTGCCAAAAGAGGATTAAATGGGAAGGTGCAGGATAGAAAAAAGAGGATTAAATGGGAAGGAGCGGGATCAAACGTGAGACCTCTCGCGTGCTAGCCAAGAGCTCTGCCAACTGAGCTGAAGCCGGTTGCTAAGTTTCTTGCAAAATTTTTTTATGTATTCCTTGTAAATGACATTATAACTCATATCCGGTCCATTCTTGTGGCAATTTTGGTCTAAATAACCAAAATTTTACCGAGATCTCACCGAAATTTCCGAAATTACTGTAGCAATTTGAATTTTTTTACTCCGCTGGTATTATGAATCTTGGAGGGTGGTGAAGATTTCTATCCATGATCTGCACCATGCATAAACTTTTGTAATAGGAATAGTCCTTTCGAAATTACTGTCGTATTTTCTTGGTTGCTAGGCTTTTGATCTGTCTAGTTGCAGTCTTTTGTGCGTTTTGGTTTCGATTGGTGCAGCCATCGTCATTGCTGCCATGCTCACTATTTTCTTTACTTTGCAGTCCGGATGCTAACTGTAAAATGTTTCCGTTGCTAGTAATGGAAATTCGAGTGCCTCGATTCAGAAAAGAAAAAAGACAGAGACAAGAGCGAAGTATCCTTCTTCCCCTTTTCATTCGCACCACTGTTCCGTTCTATAGATAATGATTGTGGGGTTGCAACTGTTCCAATGCTACTAGTACTTGCAACAAAAATCGCATCAATTAATTCCCTGCTTTTTTCAAAAGACTCCAGTGCAAACTGTTAAAATCTAGGCCAAGTGCAATAGCCTAGGACTTTTGTGCCCTGGCGTCGATCAGCACAAGAAACATGGCATACAGTTGATACACACGGTGAACATGTATAGTACTAGATAAATACGGCGTGCAATGTACAGAGAGAAGCGGACGAACATACCGTTGGAGTCATGGAATGACAGCTCAGATCGGAAAGCACAAGACCAGACGCCGGAGCAATACCTGATGATGCTTTTGCTTAAAAAGGGGGGAGCAGTCAAGTAATTTTCTTCTGACACTACGGCAATAAGAGGTAAACAAACTTCAGCAGCAGAAATGTCATTTGATATTTAGTTATCTGTTTTGAGAGTGGAACAAAAATAGAACGGGCACCATACAACTCTGCCTCAACGCAACACAATTCATTGCATCTTTCCCCAGTAGAACAGGAACTACTCGGCCGTTTTTAAATAGCTAGCACTACATCAATTACCATACACTTCACACATTTGTCGATGTAAAACTTTTACCTAGATTCTTGATCGGCTACAATAATTGATTTACCGGATAACCCAACAACAAATATGTCCAATCAAAGCTACAAATCGGAATTAGTTTTAAGAATTGAGATTATTCCTTGTGGTCTCTGCCCTTCTTTCTCTTCCACTTGAGATAGATTTGGAGAGAGAGGCCAGAGAATACCATCACAACACTTCCCCATTGCTTCAAGGACAGTGGGTTGCCACTGATGACGGATGAGATGACGATACTCATGAACTTGCGGGTGGTAGTGATGGTAGTGTTAGTAAGAGAGCCAAATTGGCTGATGGTCAGGAAGATGAAATTCTGCCCCACGGCGCCGCATAGGCAGAACAGGAGAATGTCCCATGCCACCTCTGGGTTCTCCTGGCAAAATCTCACTGCCTCAAAACCGTTTGCGTATGGCCAATTACCAAACAGTAATGGCGCGATAAACATAATTACAGCATTATATATGGTTCCCCAGAGGTTCATTCCAAGCATTATATCCCATGGGTTAGTCTTTGGGTACCTGCAATAACAGAACATTTTTTCCCGTTTCGATAAAAGTTCACAATTTTGCAGAATGCTTTGATATAAATTGGACAGGGTATGATTACCTGGACTTGATTAAATCTTGGGTCGAGTTAGTGTAACCATCAAAAGCTAAGTTGAGGAAGCACAATGAGTAGCCAAGCGGCGCGTTAGGATTAGCAAGCTTCTTGATTGTCTTGGAGCTTGTCTGATACAGTAGCAACAAATAAAAACTTCAGACGTGACAATGCAGTTGAGATCAGTCCATGCACAGAACAATTGTATTAGGTCAAACAGCTACAGATGTAATAAAACAAAAGGCGATCTAAGTGAAACATTGATTTGCCAGTATGGCGTCCACCTTACAGCTAAGGCGTCGCCATGGTGTCGCCTAGGTGGAGTATGGCATCGGAAAACGGCTGAGGCCAGCATCGAGGAAGAGAGAAAACTTACTGCAGACCGCCGCCAACCCATCCCCGCCAGCTCCGGAGCCGAGGAATGGAGGAAGAAGGCCAGATCCCGAGTCGAGGGAGTAGGAGAGTCGCCGATGCCAGAGGAGGCACTGGATAACCGGATCCGGCAGCGGCATCCTTAGGGGTTGGCGGCGATCCGGTGGTAGATATCGGTAGAAGGTAGAGAGGGAGCGCGGCAACTGAGAGGGAGTGTGAGACAGAGAAAGGTAGGGTTATAAGGGGGAGAGAGGGAGGCGGGCCGGCCGGTTGGGCCGAAGCCAAAATGGGCCGGCAGTGGGAATGGACCAGCCTGGCTGGGAAAGGATTTTCTGTTGTTAAACTGTGTATGCAATACCATGTGTGGTATGTATGGCATCGCCTCGCCGCACACCTTAAGCGCTTTGGCAGTAAAAAGGTGGTGTCGCCTCGCCTCACCTCGCCTTATCGCTTTAATAACTATGGATACATATGAAAATTAGCTCATCACTATGACTGTTGAAGTGTTGATGAGCAAATGAAATTAAAGAACTCCTCACCTTCAACAATGCAAAGGACGATACACCTCCAGCAACAAGAAAGGTGCAAAGATACTCCGGAAATGTATACTTAACACCATAGAGTAGAGTCCCCATCAACATCACTGAACATATTAAATCAGTAGCGAGAAAGATAAGTACAACACTATACAAGCTAAGAAGCATAAAAGGTTTGTCGTGAATCAAATCATTTATACAGATCGCTTAATTACACAATTACTGACACTGCACCACCAACCAAAGACCAACACAAACGAAACTACACAAGCCTTGAGATTGGTATAGTTTTCATAAATAATGCATGCAAGATCAGTTCAGTTGTGCAGAACTGTACTGATAGCTTAAGCAGTTACACCATGATGGCAAACTCGAATCAAATTTCCAAGAATTTCATTAGTGGTACAGAGGGTTTGTCTGAGTCATTAGTCATTTCAGCCAAAGACATTCATTTTCCAGGAACTGCATATACTCAGGCTTAACTTAAGAGGCAATAGAAGTAATAGTTCATGCATCAATTTCCTACAGTTTTGATTGGAAAACATTGACCCAAAATGGATATCACTAGCTCCATTTCCTGGCCTAGTTCATGCATCGGCTATTCTCATCTATTTCCATGTGAAAGGGGTAATCATTTTAAGGTTTAAAAATATTAAAATTTCTTGTTTTCCTGCTCATTTTTTTTTGCGTACTTTTCATTACTCACAAACTGATCAGGTGAATTGACCCACCCCGGCACAAACTAATGAGTAATGACCACTATATGCAATATGCACATGCAAGCAATCTTCTGTAAAGATACGCAACATAGTCTACATAAATCAATGAAACTCACCTGGAATCATCTTAGAAGATTTTGCCAAGACCTGTTAACACAGACAGCAAATGCTTAAGGATCCTTGATCTTGATCTTCAAGTAAGTCATAGAGTATTCTCATAAATAAAACAAGCAATTATTCCTCTTGTTTTTAAGTATCACTGTGCTATTTAATTTAAATCAGTAAATTCTAATTTCACACAAGGGGGGACATGAAAGAATTCAATACTCGGAAACAAGCCTGGCTTGTTATTACTGTTCCAATAAATTTGGAGGATAAATTAAATTTCACATAGTGATGAAGCCATACACAATTTGATGTCTTCCTGTATAGATTGAAAGGCTATAATCAAGATGGTAGAGAGGAAATACGATTTTCAGTTATCACCCATCCGTGCCATATCAGGAATTAAGGATCACATATCACCATATTTGGTACAATTACATTGTACCTCATGAATGCTCCTAATGATTTCTATATCATAAAATTGCTATAAACAACAGAGGACAGACTTCCATCATTTATATGTTGGGGGATTTCTGACGGAGCCATATGACTTAATCTGTGGCCAATTTCTGCGTGCACTCACAAGTGCATCATTTATGAACAAATTGAATCTATGCTCCCAAATCCCAATGTATGAGAATACCAAGTCCAACCAAACTCGAAGACATCTCCAATATTCACTAGCACAGCATAAATTCTGCATAAGACCGTCCAACCAAGCCCGAAGACATCTCCAATATTCACTAGCACAGCATAAAACTGCGTAAGATTGCAGCTATCTCATTAATACAGACCATACTGCTTCCTACAGAACTCCATTACCCATTTTCTTAGCACAGTTAAGTAACTCCAAAATTAGAACATTCCACATCATAAACACCAGTTACTACACTACCAATTAACCCAACCAACACGTAATTACAAATACAATAGACGCAAAATATTCACGGAACAACAAACTAGCGGAGACAGCAAAAGCAGATGGAACCAAACCTGAGCGGGGTAGCTGATGTACTTGAGCGCCTCGATCCCCATAGTCGGGCCGACGGTGTTCGTGATGCTGACGCCCCAGTACTTCCACAGCGGCGCGTGGCCGGCGGAGCTGCTACCACTCGACCACAGCTTAATCACTGCACAAAACCAGCCAGAGTCACGAACCCTTCACACGCAATCACCATCCAAAAACAGTGAAACCACCAGCACATTCGGTGCAATGCAACCGCGCGGCGCGGGCGCGGGAGGGAGGATGCTCACTTATGAAGGACCAGACGAAGCAGACGACATTCTGCGCGAAGTTGAGGAACGCGAGGTGGTCGAACCGCCGCGCCTCCGGCCCGAACTGCTTCGTCGACCTGAGCCGCGGGAGGAACGAAACCTGGCGAACTGAGCCCTATTTCTCTCTGCTGTGAATCACCATTGGAGAGAGGGGCTAGTTAGGGACTGTGCTTACAGCGTTTCCTGGAGGACGCCCTGGGTGATGTAGGCTGACCAGATCCCGGCGACGCAGAAGGCGAGCACGGCCACGCGCGACGCCACGCTGCCGCTGCCGCCTCCGCGGCCCTTGCGCGCGGAGACCATGTCGCTTTGCTTCGTTTCGGTGACGGATCGGTGGGATTCCGGCGAATGAGATGATCGGTGCGGGCAGGAAGTGGTGGAGGCGCGTGTTGGGGGAACCGTGGAAAAGGAAGCGCGCGTCAGATGGTTGACGTGGCACGTGCTGATTGGGGGAGAGGTGCCAGGAGAGACTCCCCATTGGCTGGATGGCGTGGAAGGGAACGGTCCGAGCGTGCGGGTTCAGCTTGGCCTAAGGGCATGTACAGTGGTATAGGCAACAGTTGTTTATAATGCATCTTCATATCATCTACAGACAGCACAAAAAACAACTCATACAATGGATCGTCTATATAGTTGTCTGTAATGATCTCTCATTCAATTAACAGGCTGTCTATACAATGGTACACAACATGTGAAGCTGTCTATAAGACTGTCTATTAAATAGTAGACAGCAGCTTTCTCTCTCCTTCTTCTCTCTCCTCCACGTCACTTAAAATCTTACATGGCATCACTTATAGACAGCTGACTGTGACCATTGTACATGCCCTTAGGCGGGCCGAAAATAATGGGCCTGTATTGCTGCGATCTCTTTGGGCCCTGTCCGCGAAGGTGACGATAATGTTGCCGTTGGTTCGTCGGTGGTGTTGCCATTTGTAACTAGGGCTGGTAAAAAAAAGCATATTAAGGTTTAAATTAAAATTTCTTCGAATACAGTAGTAAATAGGTTTAAAACTAAAATAAATCTATTTCAAACGCAAAAAATTAATGAAGCCTGACTTGATAATAGCTCGTTAGTTTGAATTTAAAATAACAACTTAAATGATAAATAAAATAATTTTACGTTAAACTATGTTAATCTCGAAAGAAGCTCGATAATAGCTCATTAAGCTCGATAGCCAGTCTGTTTGCAACTGGCCATTGCGAGAAAAGCAATCTAACACTATCAGCATACCAGTGCTGATAACATGTTATGTATTGAGAGTCACATTCTTGACAATTAAACATTAAAAACTCATAAAACAAGAAGATAACAAAAATATAGTCTGATATCATTTTTGGTATATCTCAAAATTGAATGTACAGATAGCCCACCTCTACTGAGAAGATGTGCTTTAAAGTTAAATAAACAATATGGCCTATAGATGCTAATGGGTGTTGAGTTGAGCCAGTTTAGAAAAGTGTTCGCAAAAAAAAAAAAAACAATCTAGCCAAAAAAAAAACAAAGAGAAAATCGGAAATTCTCACAAATAAGTCGGGCGGAGTTTGATTTACCCTTGCAAGTACTTTTGTGGTATATAACCCCTCTTCTTGACTCAACTGGTGTTCATTGAGATGGACTTTGTGGCATGCATGCCTTGATGAACTACATGAAGTATGGTTAACTGGACCCACATGATATCCTCCAATATGTCTGGCCATCGTCTGATACCTTATCTTGTCTCAATTCAACTCGTCTTAAGGAGGAAAGTGAAACATGAATGTTTCGTTTGCCTACCCATCTGATCGATTTTTTAAAAATAATACATTGTTTAAATAATTTTACAAAAAATACATCAAAAAATTACAAAAATATACCTATGTCACTATTTAAAATGACGACAGATGAACAATCGCCAAATGAAATAACGACGGAGCTTATGTCGCCAATTTAATTGATGACACTAGATCTGTCGCCATTATATTTGAAAACTGTTCATATGTCATTATTTGAAATTGACGAATTGACTGTTTATCTGTTGCCATTTCAAATGACTACAGATGAACAGTCGCCAATTGGTTAGGTGATAGAATCTTCTATCACCAATGCAATGAGCGACAGATGTCTGTTCTGTCGCTAAATGAATTGACCGACATATTTAGTTGCTGATTCATTTGGACGACGGCTAAGGCTTATATCGCCATTTTAATTGGCGATAGAACCCTATTGTCAATTCATTTAGTGACATAAGTTTATCGCTAATTTATTTCGTAATAGTGCTTCTATTGTCAACTGAAATAGCGACAAAGGTATATTTTGTAATTTTTGACATATTTTTTTGTAAAATTATTTAAACAGCGTATTATTTAAAAAAATTCCATCCCGATCTTGTGCAACTTAATCTCATAGGCCACACTAAAACACCACAAAACAACACATGTCGCCACAAAAATACTTGTAGGGGTAAATCAAGCATTGACTGATCTTAGGTAGATATTTGCAATTTTTCTAAAATAAAATATTGTTATTGAGTAATTGTTGACTGATTCAATACACGGAGGGGCCAAAAAAATTGCTTTAGCTTCCAAGCTAAAGAGATAACATAAAAATTGCTCAATTATTTTTTTGAAAAGCGTGTATGACGTGATATTTCTGCAATTTTCTTCCTAGCAACAATGAAAAATGCCTCAATATTATATGTTGAGGATTAGCGATGCATACTTGAAATATTCTAGAAAGAGAGAAATTACAAGAAGGAAAATATTTTGCATGAACGCACTAGAACAAATACTTAATTTATGGAGTCTTTATGGTAAAGCTGAATATTTTATAATATTTGGGAGTATACATGATGGATAGATATTTGTCACAGATGGAGCTAGAGTCATGCTAAATGGCAAAGATATATAGGAATAATCTACAACTAGGATATTTTAGATGAAATATATAGATACTTTCCTAGAAGTTTCATGATAGTAGTTATTTAGATGTTGAGGGTTAGGGTGATGACAAGTGCCATCCACCCAATGGCTATGCACCACTATAAATAAGGGTGCCTTCCTACCCATTGGTGTGTGCCATATGTGTGTTATAGATGAGCAATATGAGCTACCATAAGGCCATAAGCCACCATGACTATAGAGTGTTAGGGAGCCATGAGAGGTGGCACTTAGATAGAGTACTAGGGTAGCCACCAAGAGTATCAACTTGTGTTGTATCAAAGTTTGTAGTGTTGAAATAAGGAGTTCAGCTCTTGCATATAAGATCTGGTCTTAGTGAAAAGACACAAAAAAATAATTTCAATTCTTGATAGTGAAAAAGATGATAAAAATATAACACCCAACGCAAAATCAAATCCATTGCAATAAACATGTGATGATGGGAAAATGGGCATGAACCCGCCTCCACATCATTAGAGACAAGTTAATTAAATTTAATTTAAAATAAGACTAAGAGAATCAGGTATTGCAGTTACATTACTTTCAGAATTCATACATTTACATAAAAATTCTGTTAATTACATCTCTTTGCGAGAAAACCCCTGATTAAGAATTCCAACATAAAAATTTATATCAAATTGCAACACATGAGAATTACAAAAAAAAATATAAAAGAGGGAGTCTTCATCTTGATGTCGTTGACGGAGGCTAGCTCGAGGTATTTTAATTGTTTTTCTTGGTAATTGATTTTTAGTGGGGCATAGTGTTTCTTTCACTTTATCATGACTTTTCGTCCTCATATATTTTTTAATTTCTTTAATAGTGATCTGTTATAAAAGTATGACATACTCAAACAGATAAAAACCTGGCAAATCCCTTTACAAAGGGACTATCACGGAATTTGATAGAAGGTGCATCTAGGGAGATGGGTATGAGACCCATATAAGTTGCCATTGTGGTAACCCAGCCTTTGTGATCGGAGATCCCATGAATTAGGTCCTGGGTAAAACAAGCAATTGGCGAACTGAGGAGAGTAATCTGTTGCCCTCTCCAAGTGAAGATGCAATACTCTCAAAAGGCTGTAAGGCAGGATGGCGATATGCCTTAATGTGTTTCTGTTGGCTTTAACTAGCGAAGATGCTGTCCTACAGAGCATTCTTGAAAGAACACACCTATATGAGCCCGATTGTCTAACGTTGCAGTCTATGAGACCTGGGTGATCTCTAGTAAGCTCATGAAGAGACCATGGAGTATGACTCATACGCTCCACCCGCGGAAGGGGCTACTGATAGCGAGGTATCAGTTATGACTTTGAGTGAAACCTGTTCACACAAAACTTGCAATTCAAGGCGTAGTCCATTGTTCAAGTTGTGGATGGATGTAGCTTCGAGCTCTAGGCAGAAGTTCAACTTAACAGTCTCTGCTGAAACGCTGGTATATCAAACAACAATGAGTATTGGCAAATCTCTAAATGGGCATTTGAGATCTGGTGGGGGATTGTTGGAATAAACTGGGCTTGGCCCAGATCAACTAATTCCTAGAGAAAATCTCAAAGGCCCATGTGGGAGCAAGAGGATGGTGAAATCCTTTAGTCCCACCTTGCTAGTGAAAGGGGAGGAACACCTGTGGCTCTCTATATAAACTACCTATCGGCCACCACCAGGAGTGTGCTTGAGGCTTGAGAGGGGTTACAGTTTTGCCACCTCTCGCAGTTGCGCTACCACCGTAGCCTTCTCTATTCCGAGCGCCGGCGTGCACCTGCTATCGGGAGAGCAGGTCTCCGGAACCCTTCGCCTTCGAGATCCTGCACCGGGAGAGGGTGAATAAGATTTTTGGGAAGCGCTTCGCGCGACTGCTCAAGATCTTCACCATGGGTCGCCTTCCTGTTCCTGCTGCTAGGCGTCGCAGTGAGCGGCTCCTGCGATGTGCCGTCAATAACGTCGTCCACGTCAACGTCACGACTGCACCAGCCGCGGCATCTGCATCTTCTTCTACTCATTACGTTCGATCTGTCCTAATCTCGTGGTTAATTATGTTTAACAAGATGGTCATGTTGTTCGTGCTGTCTACTATGGTAGAGAAATACATGCTAGTTTCTATGATGTTGTTCATGATTTATATTCGGAATTTAATCTGGAAATTGTCTAATTACTCAATATATATTGCGTTGTTTCATTTTCATTTTTCTTAACCAAGTTTTTTTTAGGTTGTGAACAAGAACTTAATCATTTACCAAGCAGTGAAATAGCGCCAATCTGCACAGCGCCACCTAGCATGGATCTCTCATTTGTTGAGAAAGCATTTATGGATGCTACCGATTTGGTGTTGACAAAGACTCTCGAAGGTTTAGATGCTGCTTCACTAGGCGATCCAAACCGGCGTGCCTTTTTGGAAACCATTTCTTCGCAACTCCCTGCCCATGTGCCAGCAGTCTCTAGAGCTCAAGAAATATTGGTCCAGCTGATCATTATTTCAAATCAAATGCAGCAAGCACATTTAGATTTTGAACGTATTTCTAGGCAAAAAGGGCGCATTGCTGCTGAAGCAAGACATGAGCTTGAATCACATGAAGAAACTATCAGGAATACTTCTCAGGAGTTGCTATCTGTAGAGGAGAAATATTCCAAAAAAGAAAAGTTAGCTGAAGATCTCAGGGTGCAACTTACTGAAGTCACTAATGTATTGGGGAAGCTTCAGCAGGACAAAGAACGGCTGCAGCAAGCACGCTCCAACCATGATTCAGAAGTAAAGAAATGGGCTAATGTTCTTCTTGATGCCACCAAAGGACTTGATCAAGGGAACAAGGATCTGCAAGAGAAAACCGCGACTTTGGGGCAAGATGCCAAGCAACTCTTCAAAGATTTAAAGAATTGGCGCAGTGGCCCAAACTAATAGTACTTTGCTTGATTAGATTTGTTCACTGCTGTAGTTTACTTTTAAATATTTCGACGGGACATGTAATCTTCAAACCATTTCATATTCAGCTCTTTTTATATTGATCTTATTTGCGGTGACACATTATTTATTTTCACTACATAAGTCTCGTCCTGAGCTATTTTAATTTTACAAACCCATGTTTGTAAGGTTCTAACCACAAACAGCCATAGATTCTGATGAGTCTAGCAAAATGACCTCGATACCTGTTCTTCACAACTACTTCAAACTAGTCTGATTTCACCGGGCTCAAATTATAACATGAATATCTCGATCAGTGTTAAAGTATAGCATTGATGTATGCCACGTTTAGGCTCATGAGGATTTGGAGAGTCTTTATTTTTTTATTGTATATACCATAGTCTAGGCTCGTACGGTTTGGAATGTCTTTATCATTTTTATATACACCGCAGTTTAGGCTCATACGGTTTTGGAGCATTTTTTTCTTTTTTATATACACCGCAGTTTAGGCTCGTACGGTTTTGGAGCCTTTTTTCCTTTTAATCATAATAGCGCTTCAGGAATTTTCCATTTATCGGTGGCGGAGAATATTCGCCATCTAAAGAAATAATCTTATATGCACCATTGGAATAAACTTCTTTTACGATGTAAGGGCCTTCCCATTTAGGCTCAAATTTTTCTTGCATCCTTCGTGTAATATTCATGGGGCGAATGACAGCGAGAACTAGATCACCTTCTCTGAATGACCTTCTTTTAATGCGTTTATCGAAAGCTCATGACATTCTAGCCTGGTACGCCTCCAAATTTTGTAGCGCTTGAAGTAGTTTCCCCTCCAGCCTTTCTAACTCTTCCAGACGTAATTTAGCGGCTTCCTTGTCTGAGAGTTTCTCATACATGACGACCCTCAAAGAATTAATTTGTATTTCCAACGGTAAAACCGCCTCCCCTCCATACACAAGAGAATAAGGGGTCATTCCAGTTGGTGTGCGTGTTGTGGTTCTATACGCCCACAAGGCTTCAAGAAGTTTTTCATGCCACTCTCGTTTATTCTTTGATACCACCTTTTTTAATAGTTTGCAAAGTGTTTTATTAAATGCCTCTGCTTGTCCATTAGCTTATGCATTATACGCTGAAGAAAAGTGATGCTTTATCTTGAATTTTGCGCACAATCTTTCTATCTGTCTATTTTTAAAAGGTGTCCCATTATCAGATATAATTCGAGATGGGATACCGAAACGATATATAATATGAGTTCTTATGAAATTTTCTACATTTTTGGCCTTAACTCTTCTCAATGGTATGACTTCTGCCCATTCAGAGAAATAATCGATCGCTGCAAGAATAAATTTATGCCCTTTGGATGATGGTGGTTGAATTGGCCCAACTACATCCATTCTCCACATGTCAATGGGCCAAGACATGTTTGTAGGATGTTGCGGTTCATGTGGTTGATGGATGAAATCAGCATGTACCTGACATTCATGGCACCTTTTTGCAAATTTCATAGAATCTTCAAACATTGTAGGACAATAATAACCTAAGTGTTTCAATTGATAGTGCAATTTAGGACCAGATTGGTGTGCACCACAAATTCCAGCATGTACTTCATTTAACGTTTTCGTTACTTCATTTCCCGCAAGGCAGCGCATCAAAATGGCATCATATGCACGCCGATAAAGCGCGTCATTTATACATGTGTAATGGATTAATCGCTTTCGGATTCTAGATCTTTCACAAGAATCCAAGGGTAGATAACCATGAAGTAAATAATCAAAGAAGGGGGTTCACCAATCTCCTATTTCAATTTCACAAATATCTGCTATCATTGTATATAATCGAATTATCTTTAATTGGGCACTGAAATCACTAAGTTTCGTTCAGCTGATTAAAAGTTATGGCCATTTTGCCGAACGCTGTCCAATCTGTGTCGCTATTGGTACAGTCTGTGTTCACCTGCAGATTAGAGGGACTTAGAGGCCGAATGAGAATTTTTGAATACTTATAAAAAGATGGGAATTTTCCTTTAGTTTGAGAAAATGTACTCGTTTACTTGGTTTGGAGTTGTTAAACTCAAGGTATGGCTGTTCGAAGTCTGCTGTCCCGTTTGGACATAGTACTGTTTTTTCCGATTTTGGGAGTGGGTTGCAAAGCCGATGTAGTTGTTGGTCTTGTGATGTTTTGTGGGCATGTTTTTGAGTGGTTTATATCTATGTGCAGGTGGTGTGACCCCGGGAGTGGCATCATCATCCCATCACACCATCTCGAAAGGTTGAAGGCAAGTGTATTGCGATGTGAATTGTTGGTAGCGTTATGAAATTGTTTTTGTCATGTTATACTAGCATGGTAGGAATGATGTTTGCTTTACCATGTGAATAATTTTGAATGGGATTAGATTGGCTTGAATGATATCCTAAGAATTTAAATAAGGAATGAATGTATGTTTATGGTTGAGATTATGCAAATGCTAGTGATGATTGTAAATCTCATCTTGTCATGAATATTGCATTTGCGCATTCATAATGGAAGAGGCGTCCCATTCTGATGCGGGCCTCTGTGTTCACACGTAGTGAACACGAAAGTCCTACCTCGTAGTCCCATACACGTGGTTGTACGGGAGCGAGTCAGTAAGAGTAGGCACCATCCACGGGATGGAAGGGAAAGATGGTGCAAACCAACGGGTGTGCACTCGGCTATACCGATATGTGCTAATGAAAGGAGCATGGCATGTGCATTCCATGAATGTAAATGAGAATGTTTATATGAGATTGTGGTCAAGGAAATTGTATGGATTGTTCCTCGCATGGTTAAAGTCATGAAGGCTATTTACATGTATGATAAATGTTGTTTTCTTGTTTCGTTGCAAAACACTTTGCTGAGTGATAAACTCATGCTTGTTGTTTATGTTTTTTTAGGTACCACGTGTTCAGCTTTTTGGAAAAGGGATTAATACCACCATACCACTAGCTTCAGCTCACTAGTTGAAAATACTTAAAAACCTTGTTGGTGTTGATTATTCATATTGAGTTATGTTGGTGAATGTTTCGTGATGAACCCCATAATTAATTGTCGTCACGTAGTTTATTTATTCCTTTGCTATGACTTGATACTGAAAACATTGGTTATCTTACTGTTGTTATCATTCATTATGCTATTATGATATGATCTTATTGTTGTTGCTTAGAAATCATGATAGTAAGGATACATGCTGCCAAAATTTTGTCTAAACAGTTAGTGTACTTACTGAAATTTATTCTTATTTGCTATTTGGTTGTTCTAATTAGTCCTTGTGGTGACATTCCGGGCAGATTAGGTGCCGAGGTGTTACAGTTGGTAGCAGAGCGGGCTTCAGTTCCGTGGTGTATGAACTTAGTGAAATACCATACTGTCAACTAAAATTTTGATTTGGGATAATCTAGAAACATGGTTTAGGTCTATACTTTAAAATTTTGCCATAGGACAATAACCTTAAAACTGGATATAGGTAAATTAAATAATTTAAAATTTGACACACTTTGATGCACAGTAGGAAAGGGTATGGGTATCATTGCTAACGCTTAAATGTTGTATTTAAGCTTTGATGTTGAATGTTACATTTGATAATCTATGTTACTATGTTTATGAAAGAATTGATTGAGTTGCTATAGTTGAGATTAAGTGAGTTGTGGTGCCGAAGAGTTTCGATCACCTTCTTCTGTTGTGGTGTGGCCATGATAGAGGTCGTGGTGGTTGGGTAAAGCCACAACTGAAAGTTTGGAGTCTCTCATAGGTCTGAGTCGTTGCCTTTATGTGATAAAGTTTAGAGAATGGGTGGAAAGTTGTGGTTTCTTTTGGCTTCATTGGTTGGAGTCAAACAGCAAGGTTTAGTGATGAATCTTTTGGATTTCTCTTACCGTTCTTGCGATCAGATTGGTTGGTTTCTTTGGTTTTTGTTGGTTGGGAACCAAGGAAAAGTGTTTGGTTTGGAGTACTCGTTGATTGTTCTTTTGGCAATTTTTGGTTTTTGCCTTCTTTGGTTGAAGATAAAGAAGAAGAGCTTAGTGTTGCGCCTCTTTTGGTCGCCATTTCAGCTTTGACGGCCGGTTTTGTTGGTCGCTTTATGGAGAAAGTTATCGATTTAGTCTTGTGTTGTCATTCTCCGAGTTTAAAAGAAGTTATTGAAGTCTTGATGTAAAACATAAGTCGTGTGGATTTTGGCGTTAAGGCTGTATCGGAAAGGACGTGGTTGATCGGTTGGTCTTCTTCCTTGCATCCCTCTTCCTTCGTGGATGTTGTAGATCTTGAGATTTGTTGAGGAGTGGTTGCGTGTCAAAATTTGGGAATTCGAGAGTCGAGTTCTCTTGCGATTTATGACTGGGTTTTTGGAAAGAAAGATGTTTGGTGGCGTTGATCATGCTTAAGATTTGTGGCTTCCTTAAAGGTTGGGTACGTAACCCACGAGGATGCTCGAGACTTTAAGTCTGTGATGGGTAGTTGGAATATTAAGATGATAAGTGATCTAAAGTGAAAGTTGATTAGTGTCTTATGCAAAGTGTGGTGAGTCTTGGAATCAATTCGAAGTTCGAGAACTGTAGTATAGATCCCGATTAAGAAGGTCTAGAATCTTCTGATCAAGGAATTATTATAGCAAGGTGATGGTGTAAAGCACCGGAGTATGATGGTGTAACGACATGAGGATTGTTGGTTTATGTTGTTTATGGGTCAATTAATCTGTGGATTGACAAAATGATTTGATCGATGTGTAATCAAAGAATAGGGATATGGAATGATAGTATGAAAGGTTGAGTTTGTCCGGGATGAATGTCTGTCTAGGATCCGTATTTATGAAGGATGTCTAGTGGAGATCGTGTCGCGTGTTTAGGATTACTTATTGGTGGAATGAATTAGGGACATGGAATATGTGACTTAGGGATTATACGAAAGGTATTTGTTGATTACGCTGGAATAAATGTGAAGAGATGTATTTTAAGCTTGGAATAACAAGTTGTACGAATGATAGTTCGTCATGGTTAGTAGACCAAAAGAAGATGTTGATATGTGTCTTGTCATAAGGTAGATATGGTTTAGAGTTCGATGATAATATGACCAATAGTGGTTATGTGAATAGTATAAAGTAATTGAACAAAGATTGGATGTTGTAACTTATGTTCAAAAGTGTTCGACTTTCTAGGATTTGGTGAATATGAAATCCTTAATGGCTAAGAGTATTGGAAAACTAGAAATGGTGGGATTCGAGTGGCACCTTCTTTTAAAGGTTTATGGATTCAATTGATTGTATGATCTTCTGGGAGTGCATGCCTTTTGTTAAGACATTCTAATTAGTGGGCAATAGAACTCCCCTGATTAAGTGGCATTTTTGTCAAGTTGCGAACTTGGCTTTGATGATTGGAAATGAGGATGAAAGAATAGTTTTGGAAGTAATCGGGTGATGGATTCCAGAATCTTTTATTCCATTGAACCATGCCAATCTTTGGTTTTGGGCTAAGTTGTTTAGCTCATGTGATGAATATGGGATTTACACTCAAGAATGTATGAGTGGATTACGCTTCTTAGCGTGCAAACCGAATTATCTTTGGGATCAGTATTTAAAGAGAACGAATAGACATGATGGAATATGCTGGAAGCTTTTGAGTTAATCATATTTGTAACCTTATTGTGACTATAGTTGGATTTAATTGAAAAGCGTGTACGGTGTTGCGAGTGTTTCAAAAGATGAAACTTATGATTGTTTCGTAAGTGATCTATGGTTGTCTAAGGAATGTTTCGCTTTGGTGAAGGCTTGATGTTTGTTTTTGTGAAGATGAGTTGCCTCAGTAAAGTTTCATGTGGTGTTTCTCTTCTAATGGAGTTTTCCCCAAGGTAAAGCTTATTTGGTGCCTTGGTTTTAATGTATTGGTTATGGATCGGGTGGTTAAGGGAATAGAGATTTCCTTTGCTTTCTAGCATGAAACGAAAGAATGAATAATTTCTGGTATTTTGGTTATGCTATGTAAGATATTTGAGTTTCCCTTTCTCTTTGAGAGATATTGTGGCGATTATGGGTTCTTGTTTTTGACTTGAGAATCGGATTCCTCTTCCAAAATGTTGATTTTGGTTGAAAATGAGAGGTCTTGCTTTGGTGAAGGCGAGTTATTGTTCTTGGTTAGTTTGAGAGCTTCTACCAAAGATTTGTGTGGAGTCTTTCTTTTATTTGAGTGCTCCCTGATGCGAATTGTATTGCAATGATTTGAGATTTGAATTTTTTTTCCTTTGCAAATTGACTTAGGAAAAGAAAAAGAGTATCGTTTGGTGGTAGTGAAGGTGATAGTAATTTTGATGAAAATGCTCTGTCGTGAACAATTGTCTTAGCTAGTTGTCTTTGGGTATGAGATATGCCTGGGAGAGGATAGAATGAAAATATAACGGGGTTTATGACTGAAAAAGGAAAATATTGTCGACGTGTGCTATGTCCTTAGATGACATCGATTGGTTATGATCCTTTTGTTGAAAAAGGTCAAACAAATTGAAAAAATGGGATTATGTGGGTTTGAGTCTTTGAGGTTCAAATTTGGAACCCTAGTTGTCCAATTAGATACCATTGATGTTTTGGTGATTGGTTAGATGCTAGTTAAAGAGGTACCTTGCGTTGATCATGTCACATTGAGTTTGATGGAATGTGGTAGAGAGGTTGAGAAAAGAGATTAGAGTTTTATGAATAAAGTAGAAGGGGGAAATTTAGATTTGAGTTTGAATATTGGTATTATGTTCCTCGGAGGAAAATCATTGGTTCTACGGGGTCGTACCCTATGGTGCCAAAGGGAAGATGTTTTGAGTTCATTAGATTATTGCGAGGGTGGTATGATTTGGGGATTTGGCATTTCGATTGAGTCTATGTAAGTATTTACACGGTGTTTTTTGTTGGAGGTTGAGGAAGTTATTGTGAAATTCCTTGTTCAGGAGTGTGTAGGCTTTGGTCTTGAGCAAGGCAATGCCTTCGAGTTTAGGCCCTTGCAGATTTTAGTAGAATTTGAAGCGATTGTGGGATAGTGAGAAGTGCATTTAGTTGAGCAGAACCTCACTTTTGAGACCCGGCAGTGAAAAATTTTGGGGAATTAGGAGCGAGTGTTGAAGAATAGAACGCTCAAGTTTGTTAAAGTCCTATGGCCGCATCAGACTGAGAGAGAAGTAATCTGGGAGTTGGAGTCCCGCATGCGCGAGCAATACCTATAGTTACTCTTATCAGGTATGAAAAGTGAAACTTAGCTCCTTTCATTTTGGTTTTTGTGTAGTGGCGTGTCTAGAATTCGAGGTCGAATCCTATTAAGGGGGAGAGAATGTGACATTACGATAAGAGTGTATGTCGTGTTTTTGGGCCTTTCAGGGTGTTTGGGCTTTTCCAGGAGAGTTTGGGCCTTAGGGGATTAAGTTTTGGGCTTTTTGGGGGAGCGTGGGCCTTGGGTGGGGGGTTTTGGGCCTTGTGGGGGAAAGAATTCCTGCCTAACCCTAACCCCCACCCCCCTTGTGCGCCCCCCTCTCCCCTTTCCCCCCCAAGCCGCCACCCCCTTGTGCGTCTCCCCTTTCCCCTTTCTCCCCTAGCCGCACGGCTCCCCTAGGTTTCCACCTCTCTTAGCCGCCTCTCCCTCCCCACTTCACCTCTCCCTGCTGTCCCTGTTGTGGAGCTCATCCAACCGAGGGGAAGCCGGTGTTTTCCTGTGGATTGGAGGAGGATCGAAGGCGGGAGAAGGAGGTTTCGTTGGTTCTTCGGTTCGTCAAGGAGACGTATGATTATTGGGAGTTTTTGGGGTAGATTAGGTACTGTTCTAGTGGGGAATTTTGGTGCTATTAGCCTCTAGTGGTGTGCTGCAACTAGTTAGATCGGAAGAAAACTAGATCTGTTTTGGCGTTCTGTTCTCGGGCAAATTAGAGGTCTGACTTCGGGCGCAAATTTGATATTGTTAGAGGCATTTTCTAGGGCCCGGCTGTTGCGAAAGTTGTATATAATCGAATTATCTTTAATTGGGCACTGAAATCACTAGGTTTTGTTCAGCCGTTTAAAAGTTATGGCCATTTTACCAAACGCTGTCCAATCTGTGTCGCTATTGGTACAGTCTGTGTTCATCTGCAGATTAGAGGGACTTAAAGGCCGAATGAGAATTTTTGAATACTTATAAAAAGATGGGAATTTTCCTTTAGTTTGAGAAAATGTACTCGTTTACTTGATTTCGAGTCGTTAAACTCAAGGTATGGCCGTTCGAAGTCTGCTGTCCCGTTTGGACATAGTACTGTTTTTCCGGTTTTGGGGGTGGGTTGCGAAGCCGATGTAGTTGTTGGTCTTGTGATGTTTTTTGGGCATGTTTTTGAGTGGTTTATATCTATGTGCAGGTGGTGTGACCCTGGGAGTGGCATCATCGTCCCATCACACCATCTCGAGAGGTTGAAGGCAAGTGTATTGCGATGTGAATTGTTGGTAGCGTTATGAAATTGTTGTTGTCATGTTATACTAGCATGGTAGGAATGATGTTTGCTTTACCATGTGAATAATTTTGAATGGGATTAGATTGGCTTGAATGATATCTTAAAAATTTAAATAAGGAATGAATGTATGTTTATGGTTGAGGTTATGCAAATGCTAGTGATGATTGTAAATCTCATCTTGTCATGAATATTGCATTTGCGCATTCATAATGGAAGAGGCGTCCCATTGTGATGCGGGCCTCTGTGTTCACACGTAGTGAACACGAAAGTCCTACCTCGTAGTCCCATACACGTGGTTGTATGTTTATATGAGATTGTGGTCAAGGAAATTGTATGGATTGTTCCTCGCATGGTTAAAGTCATGAAGGCTATTTACATGTATGATAAATGTTGTTTTCTTGTCTCGTTGCAAAACACTTTGCTGAGTGATGAACTCACGCTTGTTGTTTATGTTTTTTTTAGGTACCACGTGTTCAGCTTTTGGGAAAAGGGATTAATACCACCATACCACTAGCTTCAGCTCACTAGTTGAAAATACTTAAGAACCTTGTTGGTTTTGATTATTCATATTGAGTTATGTTGGTGAATGTTTCGTGATGAACCCCATAATTAATTGTCGTCACGTAGTTTATTTATTCCTTTGCTATGACTTGATACTGAAAACATTGGTTATCATACTGCAGTTATCATTCATTATGCTATTGTGATATGATCTTATTGTTGTTGCTTGGAAATCATGATAGTAAGGATACATGCTGCCGAAATTTTGTCTAAACTGTTTGTGTACTTGCTGAAATTTATTCTTATTTGCTATTTGGTTGTTCTAATTAGTCCTTATGGTAACATTCCGAGCACATTAGGTGCCGGGGTGTTACACGAGTGTGCATCGTTTGACCAAGTTTCCCCGGCATGCATGGATGCGGTTTAGTCTCCCTCCTACGGCTGTCGTTAATTAGTGGAGAAACTGATTATTAATTCAACCTCCTTTCTCCATGTGTATGCACGACGTGGGAGTGGTGGCCATTCTATATCTTCCCTTTTTTTCTGTTAATTTGAGTAACTGAAATGTTAATTATCTCGCTCCTTGATGCGGGTATGTATGCATGCAACCTCTTCCTTTATTATGTGGGAGAGGTGCTAATACGTTTTGGCTGATGTGTGGCCCCATTGGTCATTAATTAACTAACTTTTTTCTTCTTTGTTTTGAGTAGCTAATCAATTCATTGAGGGAGTGCGCTCATGCATGCGCACGACTAGGGATGAAAACGGTACGGAAACGGTCGGTAAATGACTGTTCCGTTTCTGTTTCCACATTTTTTACCGGTAACGGAAACGAAATCGGAAACCCCGGAAACGGATACAGACACGGATAGTGACGGAAACGAAATCGGAACGGAACAGAACGGATACGGAAACGAAAGCGAAAAATTCCACAATAACATAGTAGAGAATTACAATATACATGACCACAAGAACAATATAGCCCATTCCACCTCTAAGGTGAACACAAGAATAGTGCTATGTTCACTGATATCACTAGAAAATTTTTCTTGAGTTTGTCAGCTAATGGCACATTATTTGTCTTCCGTATCAGATCATCATGTCCCCATCCATATAATTATCATTGATATCCTATTGCTCCACCAACTACAAAGGTTTAGCACCCTAAAATTTGTATATTATTATTCGATGTTCATTTATGATTTTTGAGATTTATCTTGGATTTTCTGGAGTTTATAAATACTATTTTGCATTTTTTAGATTTATAAAATTAATTTATTTATAAAAAAATTATGCTGAAAATAATTTTCTAGGTTCAAAATATTCCAAAGTATTTTTGAGAATTTTTGTGGAATTTTTGAACCCTATTTAGTATTTTATATAAAACCATTTGTATTTATGAAATTATTTTAATTCGAAAATAAATATAAACTCTCTTCTCATTTTTGGGCCAAGCCCATTTCCCTTTCCGGTCCGTTTCCGTTTTTAGTTTCCGGTTTCACTTATACGGAATTTCCGTTTCCGTTTCCGTTTCCGCCGGAATTGGCTCTCCCGTTTCCGTTTCCGACAAAAAATTTCCGTTTCCGTTTCCGTACTGATATTTTCCGTTTCCGTTTCCGAAAAAGAGCTTCTATTTCCGTTTTTCTTCGGAACGGTCGGGAACTTTCCGTTCCGTTTTCACCCCTACGCACGACCATGGCAGCCATGCATGCGTTAGTTTGGACGCAGCTAGTATTGCAGTATGACCCTTTGTTTTCGGTGGAATATTGATTAATGTTAGTGTATTTTCCAGATCGTTATATTACTTTTCAGTCATGTAGTCCACGTATGTTGTAGCGATTGTTACTTAAATATTATTCACAGCTTTTAGTTATTTTTTTATGTTCTAACGGGCCGGTTTTAGCCGTCGGTGTATTTTATTTATTTATTTATTACATTATTATTTATATTTTAATTTTATGATAAAATCATTGTCAACAACATGTAAGCTATGTATTCTTAATTATTTTCCATAAAAATATAAAATAACATCACTATTGATGAAGATGTGTAACAAACTTAAAAGTAATGAAGAATACATCACAAAGTAAAAAGAAGGATCTAAAACTGGCGTAGAAGAAACAAAGTATTTGTTCATACAATTGGTGTGAGCAAAAATAGTAGTAATTTACCTGGCAGATCGCACCAATGCTGGCGATCAACAATCTCATGGACGAGACCCTTGGAATTTTTTTAAATAATACTTTTTTTAAAAATGAATTGCGGTTGTAATACTCGGAAAATAAAAATTACAAAATTAATACGTATTCGCCATACCGTACGACGAATACCCTATTTTCGCCAAACCCTAGGGCAAATACCCTGTTTTCGTCAAATCGTGCGGCGAAAATACCCTAAATTCGCAGTTAATGTGCTACACGGGAATCAAGGGTATTTTCGCCGCACGGTGTGGCGAAGACCCTATTTTCGCCGTACGGTTTAGCGAAGACCCTATTTTCACCGTACTATTTGGCGAAAATAGGTTGTCGCCACACCTTGTGGCGAAAATACCATGGTAAAAAAACGCTGCCGAAGCTAGATCGATCTATCGATGATCTTGAGCGAGACCGAGCGGTGCCGAAGGAAAAAAAGAGGAGGGCGCGCCTGTAACACCCCAGCATCTAGTATACTCGAATGCTACTAAACATAGGCTAAACAACATCTAAATACCACAAATTAAAGTAAATTACAGCAAAGGAGTAAATGCTAAAACCGAAAATTTCGGCAGCATCTCCTTTGTTTTTCCATGAATTGGAGCAAGAGTAATAACAAGGCAAGTTATATCATAGCATAAGACATCTAAAACAGTAATATCAACGAATAAAGCATCACTTATGTCTAGAAATAAGGAATTCAACCATTCCAACAAATATAACAAACCAAACGATGAACTCAAGCCCATACACCAAGATTCATGGCACTAATCATTATTATCATGGCTCCCACTGATTAAACAGTATAATAATGTGAAGCTACGTGTAGAAGTGTAGCTAATGCCCTTTTTCCCGCATGCCGGTTTCATGGTACCTAAGAAAAACAACATAAACACAAGCGTGAGTTCATCACTCAGCAAGTATGTTGCAATGGTACAACAAAAACAATTACATGGCTACAACAACTCACATCATGTATATCATCTCATTCATGATCACATATCATTATCATCATCATTATGTATGCAATGCGATGCGATGCTCATGTCTCCTTGGAAACTCATACCGGTATGGTTGAGTACACACCCGTCGGTGTGCACCCTCTCCCCCCTTCCATCCCGAAGATGGAGGGTGCCTACTCCTCGCTTCCATACACCGCGGTGGATGGAATCACGATGTAGGACTTACTCATTAGCTCTTCGGAATAGTCATAACTTTCTCACCGACCTTTCCCGGACTAGTTATGACTTTCTCACCGCCCGGGCCATGTATCATGCCATGTTTGCAAACATGCCAACATCATAAATAACTTGTACATTAACACATGGCATCATAACATAATAAGCATATTCATCATATCAATGGCAAACATTAAAGCATGGCATGTGAACATATCATATATTAAATTTCAATCTCAACCAATCTAGCAAACTACAACCCGCTACCCATTCCAATACACTTGCCTCCACCACGGGCGACGGATTAGCGAGAAGTAGAAGCCACTCCCGGGGTCACACCACCTGCACATAGGGACCACACACTCACAATCATGTCCACAAAACAGTAAGCAAACCCTCTTCTACCCCGACATCGCAAACTACTCGCTAAACCCAAAAACAGAGGTTATGTCCCGTCGGGACAGCAGCCTTCCAAAAGGCATAACTTGGGTTCTAAGACTCCGAATCAATTAAACGAGTACATCCTCGCGTACCTTAGGAAATTTCCCAACTTTTTCTAAGTATACGGAAAGACTGATTCGGACTCTAAAGTGGTTTAATCTACAGAAAACCGTGATCTGTTCCAATCACGTCACAGATTTTAATACGTTTGGTAAAATGATCATAACTTTCAAACGGATGGGCGGAATTGGACGTTCTTTATACCCACTGAAAGGTATTGAAATTACCTACAACTTCTTCAACAGCCGTACAACCAAATTCCGACTCTAAATTGACGAAAACCCAAACCCTAGGTCGACTGCTCATGCTGCCCGAAACAGAGAATGTGGCAAACTCAAGATCCCATCTAATCTACTCAATTCCAGCACCATCAATTGATCTAAAAACATGATAATACCCCTTAGAACAGATCCTAGACCAACCCCAAGGATCCCCGTGGCCATACCTTCACCCGACGACCGAAAACCCAATGGATCTCCTCCCGGTTCGCGCGATCTCCTTTCTCGCTCCAATTCCGCCGGATCTCCTCATCGTGGAGCGCTCCAACGGATGGATCTTCGAGGTGCTGGGGTGGAGAGGCTACCCTAGGGCAGCAAGGGGTGGAGGAGAGGTGGTGGAGAGGTGGGGAGCAATGGGGGCGCACGGCAAGCAAGGGAGGAGCAAGGGGCGGCTAGGGCTAGGGGGGAGGGCGCAAGGGGCAGGGTGGGGGCGCAAGAAGGGGCAGGGGGAGGCCCCCAACTAGGACTCCCACTCCCAATTGGACTCAAACTCCATCCCACCAAAGCCCACTACCCTTTCCCTAAGGCCCAAACTCCTCCGGGAAGGCCCAAATCCCCGGAAACGGCCCGGAAACGCAAATAAACCTCACCACGTATAGTTTTAACCTCTAATTTCATATTTTATAAGATTACGACACTCCGTGGTGTCACAGCGCCGCCGGCCGGGGAAGAGAAGAGGGAAGGAGAGAAGAAGAAGAAGAAGAAAGAGGAGGTAACATCGCAACTTTGCCTAATTTCGCGTTCTTCAATTTAGAGTAAATTAGAGTAGCGATTTAGTTGTGTAATTTAGAGTAGCGATTTAGTTATGTAATTTAGAGTAACGATTCTAGTTCTGTACTTTAGAGTCGCGATTCTAGTTTTTTAGTTTAGGATAGGGATTTTAGTTTGGATATTATAATGTTGTTCAATTTGCAGTAATGGTTTTACATATTAGCAATGTTCAAGAAATCATTAATCGGTAGCTAATCGGGCCTAAAATTAGAGATTAATCGATCGATCGGAGGATTAACTGAACTAATCGGTCCACCATTAATCGGTTGATCAGCAAGGACAATATATTGGTGTAATTACTAAAATACGAAAAAAAAATCGAGATTAGGCCCGATTAATCGGTGTGCCAAGTTTTTTCACCAAAAACTAAAAATCGAATCTTTAGGGCTCCGATCACAAACTAATCGGCCAGTTAATCGGCCAATCGGCCGATTTTTTGAAGACTACATGTTAGTAGCAAATAGCGATGTTACACGTGCGCTATTATAATATAATATTAGAATATCGATAGCGGGATAGTTAATCATCATTGTTCAATTTATGGTACTGATTTTACATATGAGTAGTGATGGCAAAAATTTATTTTGTCTAAATGGAGTGGATTTAAGCAGCTTTGCAGTCACCATGGCCGAGCACTTGTCCCCCGATACTGTTAGCATTCGTGATATAAAACTTTGGTTGACCCAATATTTTTCCCTGAATCCAAGTGTTTATTGTGTTACCATCCAAATCGTATTTATGCGTAGCAAGGGTGACCCGGCTGTGTGAGAGTTGAAGAAAGTAGATCGAACACAGTTGTGGCAGAAATGGTTAAGGTGGTGCAAGGGATCTAGCCTCGAATGTGTGATGCTAGTGCAGGCTTGCCCTAGGGAAGATGTGGGTACTACTGGTGTGAGCGAGAGCAGCACATCGGCTACAGCTGAACAAGTTCAGCCAGTGGTGCCGGTTGAGGCAGCAGCGGGGGATGATCACAGTGATGCAGCAATCGCAGAAGGTCGGGCTGATGAAGGGGAGGAGATCGATCAACTTGTGGATCATTTGGATTGGGTGGACCGTATTGCGACAGAAGAGGAAGCTGAAATGTTGGAGCCTAATGATACCAGCGGCCAAGATGACGAAGGGGAGGAAGATGGTGAAATGCATGGTAGTACTGGCTCAACGGAGGTACCCATCCTCGATGAATGGTACAGGCAGAACAAAGCTGGTATGGAAGCTTTGTGGGGCCATGATTCGCATTGTGAGTATGGTACTGGTGCCATTCGGTTGAATCAAATGTTCACGAACAATTCTGAATTGAAGTTGGCAATGAGGCTGTGGGCACTATCGCTGCAAAGAGAGCTTCGGGTTGTCCTATCTAGCCCAGATAAGTACACAGTGAAGTGCGTAATCAATGGTTATGAATTTCGAGTTCATGCCTACAAACCGAAGTGTGAGACGTATTGGATTGCATCAAGAGTGGAGGAGCAACATGTGCATCATTCATGATCATCACAAAGGTATCCTTTCAGCGATTAAGACTCTACAGGAGGACCCAGATGAACCATTTTCATGGCCTAACTTGCAGAACAGGTGGTGCATGAGACACTTGGGAGCCAATTTCTTCAAGCAGTTTAAGAGCAAGAAACCGATGAACCTATTTAAGAGGTTATGCAAGCAGAATCAGGCACGTAAGTTCAACGCGCTACTGGCCGCGTTGGACAAGCACACAAGTGCACATATCGAAGAGATGAAGAAGCAACCACCTACGCCGAATGAATGCCCACCCAAAAGGCTAACACCCCTTGGGGAGCTTGATCCTCCTAATATGAGGAGACAAACGTCAAGGAACATAAAGTGTTTCTCGCACTGGATAGAGGCGGAGCCTCTAGAGAAGTGGGCATTGCTCCATGACACCGGAGGAGCCAGGTTAGTATAGTACATTAAGATATTTATTACCGTTGAACAAATGGGGCTGTTGTTCTAAACTATTATGCATCGAACAGGTTTGGTGTCATGACAATGAATATAGCTGAGGTTTACAATTGGGTCATCAGAGGCCTCCGTCCGCTACCGCTTGTGGCCATCCTTGAAGGCATCGTTGCCTACTTTCAGAAAAGGCATGCAGAGGCGGTACTTCATGCCTCGACATTGCAAACACCATATTATTCGCGGATGATGACCTACATGGAGGAACGAACCATGAAAGCTCAGCAGCATATGGTGCGTAGCTTCGGAATCACTGAGTACCACTTCGAGGTGACTCTTCGGTGCAAAAAGGGATTGGGAACCGACACAGCGGTCATTACGCATGAGGTTAATCTAGGCCAAGGGGCAACTGGATGGTGTGAATGCACCTGCAATAAGCCAAGACTTCTCTATATTCCTTGCTCACACGTGATGGCTGCTTGTGGCAAAATTGGGATGAACACCTCGCAATACATGCCCCCTTTCTACTTGAAGGATCATGTTGTCCATACCTGGTCTGGTGAGTTCCGTGGTTTTCGTGCACACGGTGATTTCACTGCGATTAACAAAGATGAGCGCATCTGTTTGCCGGATCCAACCTTGCGGAGGTGTGCGGAAGGGCAGTCTAGTCGTCCACAGACCAGGCGCATTCGCAACGACATGGATGAATCTGAAGTGGGTGGCCCTATTAGGAGGTGTGATGAGTGCGGTGAGTATGGCCACAAGGCAAACCAATGCACGTAGCCTGTAGGTTCTAAACGTGGTAGTAGTTGTGTCATGGGTTTGGGCGATGTCTGTATCGTCAATATGTATCGAATTATGTAATTATATGCACGTTGTCACATTAATTGGATGTAATTTAATATTGACGCTCATGGCTTCTGATTTATATATGTTGTGTTTCTCATATGTTGTGCACTATTATTTATGTTCAGCCCTTATGTATTTTAATTAGCATATGCCGTGGTTCCCTTATGTTGTGTAGTATTATTTATGTTTTCTAATTTATATGTGCAATAAATGTTTCCACTTGTTTACATGTAGGGATGGAGCAGGTCGACTCACTTCTAGACCTTGTGTTGGATGTGCGGCACCATGCGCACATCCACACGACACAGGGCAATGAGAAGGTGCCCTTACTGCGGATTCGTGTGCCTAAGAAGGCATGGTGCGTTGACCCTCGCTTCCACACCAGGTTAGTTGCAAAACATTTACATGTTACATTGTTCGTACAATTAGTATTCATAACATTGAACTGATGCAACTCTTTTGTTCCTCGTTAGGCTGGCACGTGTCGGGCTGCTTCCGCTAGTCCGCATGATGGAGGGTTCAGCTACCGACGTAGGTGAGCCCGATGACCAGGCCGAGGGTGACGACGATCCACAGCGGTCATGGCGTTTTCCTTTCGACAACTCGCTGATAGCGTGTTTGGTCGACCATTGGAGGCCGGAGACGCACACTTTTCACCTTCCCTTCAGGGAGGTGACGGTGACGCTGCAGGACTTCGCCATGCTCACAGGCTTGCCGATCGCTGGGACACCGATCGGGCCCTCGGTGACCCCTGCTGGGTGGGTGGCGGACTTGGAGGCGCGGTTCGCCGGGGTGGCGGATGTCGACCCACAGATACTGATGGGCAAGAGGCACGGGCCATCAAGGAGGTGGTTGGCGCAGTTTGATGTTAGTGGTCATACATGTTACTATGTTACTCTAGTTTTGCATAACATTAATATGATATCACACTCTTTCAATTGTCGCAGGTGCAGCGGATGGTGGCTCAGCCCACCGACTACCAGGTTGCTAGGCACCTTGAGGCCTATCTGCTTTGGTTGTTCGGCTGGGTGATGTTCACGTCGACTCACGGCGACAGCGTGGACGCGCGTTGGATAGCCCATGTACGGGCTATTGCTGACACAGAGCCTGACGACGTACCGCAGGTATCCTAGGGTTCGGCAGTTCTTGCTGCCACATACCGCGCCCTTTGCGACGCGTGCGTGAAGAAAGGCAAGAACCCCAATCTTACCTGGATGCCTCTTCTTCTTCAGCTGTGGTCATTCGAGTGCTTTTTCGTGGGTCGACCCTATGTCGACCCTCGGTACTACACCGCCAACATGTATGGCGGTGATGCGCTGGACCGACCGACGATGGGCTCGCTTTGGACCAAGCGACGGGTACATGTTTTTACTCATTAATACAATTGTAATTTGAATCGCATGTGCTTACAGTTATTTCTCCTCTATTGCAGCCACAGTGGGCAGGTCTTCAGGTACGTTCAGCGTACCTCTCCTTCATAGAGGCCTTCGAACACCTGAGGGCGGAGTAGGTCGTCTGGGACCCTTACAGCCACCAGCGTGTAGCGGAGAGAGCCGCGTGGGGGGGTCTCGGTGCTGTGCTACAGGGACCATGCGTATTGGCTAACGAGGAGGAAGCTCGTCTTCGACGTCTTCGTAGAGGACTACACGCCGTACCGAGTCCTCAGGAAGTTCAGACTTCGCCAGGTGGTCCCTGTTCCCTTGGGGGAACGCATGCCAGCGAAAGTGCACTCGTGAGTTACTCGCCACTACAAGTATGCTAAGTGCTTATGTTATATTTGTAATAATGTGGATTTTTATGCAGTTACTCCACCCAGGGACCCCAAAAGACCATGGCGACATTGCTTTAGAGGATGGCATCGTGGCTTGCGCAATGGGATGGGGCGCTGGAGGACGTTCTTGAGGAGCACGCGCCCTACGACCCCTCCTCCTACCAGGATTACTTGTTCTGGTACGTGCCCCAGACCCGTACTCGTCTCCTACTTGCGGAGGAGTAACCGGGCCAGATGTATGCCCCTAGCATCGCAGACTTGTACTCGAGCCAGGTAGGAGTGGAACTGCACGTGATGGTAAGTCTTATTTAATTAATATATTACATCATTTATTCGTTATCCTATATCGTTATGCTTATCGTTTGTTTGTACGTGATAGGTGGACTAGGCTAGGGACTTGCACCAGCATGCCATCGTAAAGTCGTTGTATCCCCGGGTGGAGCTTAAGGCCGTTAAAGAGGGCTTCGCCTGCACCATGGATGATGCGCATGCCATCACTCTCCTTGAAGAAGTCAAAGATGTGTCGAAGTCCCTGGTTGAAAACCTGGAACTGGATCCTGCATGAGCGTGTATAAGAAATAGATTGAGATTTTATCTTTAAATGTGTGAGGATTTTGCTTTACCCTTTTTTGGGAGCTATCAGCCAAGTGTTCGATCCGACTGGAGAAATGTCCCGCCCGTTCATCCGGCTATGTTAGTTCCCGAGTGCGCTTCCGGAGTGGTGGACTTCTTCGAGCGCGCTAACCGACTGGTGATGTCTCTGGGTGCTCCTTCCGACTGGTAAAGTTCCCGAGTGCACTGTCCAAGTAGCAGAGCTCCCGAATGCGCTTCTCAACTGATATTGGATTTAGGATAAGAGAACTTGGCGAAAACATAAGCGTGTGAGTGTGCACTTATTAAGTGTGCAGGCCGTTCAGGCAGGCTGATTTTACTCGAAGGTTTATGCAAGGGACATATGCGCTTGCAAATGCGCACTTATTAAGTGTAGCCCCTGGCTTACTGCCTAGTTGGGAAACAACTAGGCCGTAAGGCAAAAGTAATATGAGTAAAAGGGGGAAGAGTGTTATCGTTATCGAGACGAATGAAGTATGATTGAAAAATGTTATCTTTCTTTATGTCCCTCTATTTTTGCCGTGGAATTATGACGTCACCGGGTTGCTTGCGTGGTGGATCGACGTTTGTCTCGAGACTGCAGAACTACTTCGGCTTTCCCGCTCCTTCTATCCTCAGGCTCTTCGTCTTCCGCGCCTCTTGGTATAAGAAGGGGCGGGGAAGGCTTTTGATGGTCGTCCCTTTCTCGCACTCTTCTCGTCTTCCTCGCGCCCTTCTCCTTCTTCGCCTCCCCGCGCCCTGCAATGGTGGACCGCCCCGTCCCCTGGTACATGGGGTTGCGGCACGAAGCGACGTTCCGGTTGATCTTGGCGACTATGGAGCGGGTGGCCGTCGAACGCGACACCACCGCCGTCGATGCCCTTTTGGAGGTGGTCCCTTGTCTTTACCGGGCGAGGGAGGCCCTCATCAGGGCGGTTGGCCATGTGCGTCGCGGTGAGACCTGAAAATGCTGCATGTATAGATGTTCGTGTAATATGTAGAAAAATAAATGAAAAGCTTATCTTCTTTTCGTGTCGCTCTGTGCACTCCATTCCTTTTTTTAGCGCGATTTTCGTTCGAGTGACATGTCCTTCATTACTTACGCGTTCCGTCCGACTAGACCCAGCCCCGAGTGCCGATGGTGTGCTAGTTGTTGTTTTTCCCGAGCACTCTTTTTGTGGTGGTCTCGGTTTTTGTCTTACACGGCTCTACGCTTTCGTGAACTAGGATTTGCACGAGCTCAGGAGTTTTTTGCCAGCGCCTCTGTAACACCCCGGCATTTAATATGCCCGAATGCTACCAAACATAAGCTAAACAACAACTAAACACCATATTTAACATAAAATTCCAGCAAAGGCGCATAGACTAAAAACCGAAATTTCGGCAGCACCTCCTTTGTTTTATCATGAATTTAAGGAACAGCAACAATATAGTATTATATGGCAATAAGAGAAACATCTAAAACAGCAATAAATAAAGTCTTAACGACATTAAAAGACTAACATTAAGCTCTTAAGGTTCCAAGTGTCCAACGAACAATAAAACTCTCAAAAATCAAGCGAAGCCTTAATTCAATGACCATCACACGCAATTTATTATAAAACTAATGGAATGACTTGTGGAATCGTAATGATTAAAGCTACGTGTAGATGTGTGACTATTTCCCTTTCCCGTATGCCGTTCACTTGGTACCTAAAAAAAACAAGAAAACACAAGCGTGAGTTCGAAAACTCAGCAAGCATATTGCAATGGACAACAAGCATAACTACATGGCAATAACATCTTCCTTCATGTATATCATCTCATTCATGATTACTTATCAATATCATCATCAATTGGTATGCGATGTAATGCAATGCTCCTGACCCTCTGGAACCTCATACCGGTATGGTGGAGTACACACCCGTCGGTGTGCACCCTTTCCTCCCTTCCATCCCGAAGATGGAGGGTGCCTACTTCTTCCAAACACCACGTGGATGGAATCACGATGTAGGACTTACTCAATGGCGTTCCGGATTAGTCATAACTTTCTCACCGACCTTGCCGGACTAGTTACGACTTTCTCACCGCCCTCGCCCTATCTCATGACATGCATGCAACCATGCCAATTATCATATTTAATTCACATATTAACACATGGCATCATAATATGTTAAACATGCTCATCATATCATATCAATCATTAACACATGGCAAGTGGACATATATCATGTAAACAATTCCATCTAATCTCAACATGCAACCTACAACTCGCTATCCATCACAACACACTTGCCTCAAACACGTGCAACGGATTGGCGGGAAGAAGAGGGCACTCCCGGGGTCACACCACCTGCACATAGGTATCACACACTCACATTTATGCCCACAAAACAGTACGCAAACCCACATCTAACCCGACATTACCAACTACTCGCGAAACCTAAAAACAGAGGTTCTGTCCCGTCGGGACAGCAGCCTTGCGAAAGGCATAACTTGAGTTCTGGGACTCCGAATCAATTAAACGAGTACATCCTCGCATAGCTTAGGAAATTTCCCAACTTTCTCTAGGTATAAGGAAAGACCAATTCGGCCTTTAAAGTTGTTTAATCTACAGATTACCGAGATCTGTTCCAATCGCGTCACAGATTTTTAGGCGCTCGGTAAAACAGCCATAACTTTCAAACGCTGATCGGAATTTAACATGCTTTATGTCCACGGAAAGATAATTAAATTATCTACAACTTCCTAGAAGTCCGTATGGTCATATTCGAAATCTAAATTGATGAAAACTCGAACCCTACTCGACTGCTCAATCTGCCCGAAAACAGAAACGTGGACAAGTTTAGATCTAACCCAAATTACTTCAAACCAACGCCTCCAATTGATCTAAAATCTTCATAAACATCCTAATAACAGTACCTAGATAAATTCCAAGGATCCCCATGATCATACCTTTGCCCGAAGCACAAAACTCCAATCAATCTCTGCGGATCTCCTCGCGAATCGCTCCTCGCTCCACGTTCCTCGCTCCTCGCTCCTCGCTCCACGGGATGGATCCACGAGGTGCAGGGGTGGGGTGGCCACCCTAGGGCAGCAAGGGGTGGAGGGGAGGTGGTGTGGAGGTGGAGGAAGGGGAGGGGGGCGCAAGGTATGGGGGGGCGGCTATGTCTTAGGCAAGGGGGAGGGAGCAGAGCTGGAGGGAGGTGGCGCAAGGGCCTGAGGTGGGGCTCAAGGGGCAGGGGAGCCCTTTACCAGCCCCACACCCTGCCCTAGTCCAATAAGAGTCCCTCTCAATCCCTCCAAAGCCCTCCAAGGCCCAAAACTCCCCCGGGAAGGCCCAAATCCCCGAATACGGCCCGTATAATATATTAACCTCCAATTCCTATGGTTTTAACCTTATTTCCACATCTCATAATGTTTATAGCCTCATCATGCTCAATAATTAAGGATACGACACTCCGTGGCGACATAACACTTCAACCGGCCCAAAAACGCGAGTAAACCTCTACCGAAGGGTTTTAACCTAAATTCCATATTCCGTAGAGTTTTTGTCCTCAACATTCACATTGTATAAGATTACGACACTCCGAGGTGTCACATTCTTCCCCCCTTCAACAGGATTCGACCTCGAATCTAAACGCACCAACACGAAACCCAGCAAAACCAAAGATAGCTAGGTTTTCACATCACATACCTGAGGCGAAAAGCTCGGGATACTTCTCGCGCATGCGAGATTCCAGCTCCCAAGTCGCTTCCCTCGGCCTGATGTGACCACAGACCTTGACAAACTTAAGCGCCCTGTTCTTCATCACTCGCTCAAGTCCCTGCATTTCCACAGACGGACTCGAAGGTGAGGTCCTCATTGAAGCACTAATGGTTCCAATGGAACCACCAACTCCGGATCATGCAAGTATTTCTTCAACATCGAGACATGGAACACATTATGCACACCTTGCATGGATTCCTGTAGCTCTAGGCGATAGGCCAACCTCGCCAACTCGGCGAGGATAGGAAAAGGCCCAACATACCTTGGGTGAAGCTTTCCTTTGGTGCCAAACGCACCACACCCTTGGTGGGAGATACTCGCAAGAGTACGCTATCACCCACCTCAAACTCCAAGTCTCGCCGCCTCACATCAAGATAGCTTTTCTGCCTGCGCTTCAGGTTGCGAGAAGGTTCTCGCCGAACCTCCGACACACGATCAACGATCTGCTGCACCCAATCCAGTCCAAGAATAGCTCTCTCGCCCACGGCATCCCAACAAAGTGGCGATCTGCACTTCCGACCATACAAGACTCGGAAGGAGCAGCCAGGATCTTTGGAATGATAGCCGTTATTGTAAGCAAACTCGCAAGGGGCAAATGGTCTTCCCAGCTACCCTTCCAAGCCATCACACAGGCCCCGAGCATGTCCTCCAAAGTTTAGATGGTACGCTCAGATCGCCCATCCGTCTGAGGGTGAAAAGCGGTACTAAGGCGAAGGCTGCGTACCCAAAGCACTCTGCAAACTCTCCCTAACTTGGAGACGAACTTCGCATCCCGATCAGATAATGGTCTTGGGTACACCATGCAATCTCACAATCTCCCGCACATAGATGGGAGCCAACTCGCCATTGAATTGGTCGTGCGGATGGGAATGAAATGCACAGACTTGCCGAGACGGTCCACCACAACCCAAACAAGATCCTTCCTCGTGGAGTACGAGGTAAGCCAACCACAAAATCCATGGAGATGTCATCCCATGGCCACACAGAATCTCCAAAGGCTGCAACAAGCCAGGGACGCTTTATGCTCGGCTTTGATCTTCCGGCAAATCCCACAAGACGCCACATACTTGGCAATATCCACTCTCATCCTTTTCCACCGTAAATTCTTCTTCAAGTCCCTATACATCTTGGTCTCCCAGATGGACCGTGTATGGTGCGATGAGCTTCTTTCAGATGTCTTCTTTCACTTGAGATTTCGGGGTACACAGACGGCCCTGAAACCTCAAAGCTCCCGCATCATCAACGAAAGTCTCCGGACTTGCCTTCCTCAAGGCGTTTCCTCACTTGCTGGAGCAAACGATCATCTTCTTTGTGCCTCTCGCTGACACGCCAGAATCGCGACTCAAGAATCATTTGAGTTTCACCGCACGGTCCCCGCAGCGATGAGGGAGACTCCCAAACGCTCAAAATCAGCAACAAGACAATCAACAACAGGGGGCATTGTCTTGCGACTAAGAGCATCGGCAACCACATTTGCCTTCCCCGGATGATACTGGATAGTGAGGTCATAATCCTTTATCAACTCTAGCCACCTCCTCTGCCTCAAGTTCAAATCTTTTTGAGTGAAGATGTACTTGAGGCTCTTGTGATCAGTGAAAATATCACAAGACTCGCCGTACAGGTAATGCCTCCATAACTTCAATGCAAACACCACGGCGGCTAGCTCAAGATCATGCGTGGGATAATTCTGCTCATGCTTTTTCAACTGCCTCGAAGCATAAGCAATCACCTTGCCATCTTGCATGAGTACACAACCAAGTCCCAACCGAGAATCATCAGAATAAACAGTGAAGCGCTTTCCCGGCTCGGGAAGGGTAAGAAACGAGCGATCACTAACTTCTCCTTCAAAGTGCGGCGTGCTCACACTCTGCGATCCACTGGAATTTCATCCCCTTCTCGAGTCACCGCGAAAGTGGCTTGGCAATGATAGAGAAATCCTGCACAAAACGCCGATAGTAGCCAGCCAACCCAAGGAAACTACGCACCTCTTTGACATTGGAAGGCCTCTTCCAATCCAAAACTGCTGAGACTTTGCTAGGATCTACAGATATGCCCTCTGGATTGATGATGTGGCCAAGAAAACCCACTTCAAATCCGTAACTCGCAATTTTTCAGCTTAGCAAAGAACTGATTCTCCATCAAGGTACTCAAAGACAAGCCTCAAGTGCCGCTCATGCTCCTCTTCTGATTTAGAGTAAATCAGAATGTCATCGATGAACACTACTACAAACTCATCAAGGTACTTGTGTAGCATACTGTTCATCGCCTCCATAAAGACAGCAGGAGCATTAGTTAGTCCAAAAGACATAACTTTAAATTCATAATGCCCATACCTAGTGGAGAAAGCAGTCTTCTCAATGTCCTGCTCCCTCACACGGATCTGATTATACCCGATCAAGATCAATCTTGGAGAACACCTTTGCTCCTTGATTGGTCAAACAGATCCTCGATGCGAGGCAAAGGATACTTGTTTTTGACTGTCACTTGATTAAGAGCACGATAATCAATGCACATGCGCCAACTTCCATCCTTCTTCGAGACAAAGAGAACGGGTGCTCCCCATGGCGAAACGCTACGCCGAATAAAGCCCTTGGCCAACAGATCCTCCAACTGCTTCTTCAACTCGTCTTGAAAAGGTCGAGCCAAGCGGTATGGAGAGATAGAAATAGGTCGAGTGCCAGGAACAAGATCAATACGAAACTCCACATTCCTCGCGGGAGGTAAACCAGGTAACTCATCAGGGAACACATCAACAAACTCCTTCACTACAGGAATCCCCTCAATGGAAACTGAAGAAGATGGCTTTTCTGACAAGGTCATGAGGAAACCCAAATGCCTCAAACGGCGACCAGAAAACAGACTAGTCAACGCAAAGACAGGAATCGAAGGTAAACCACCCCGAAGGTCAACTCTACTCTGACGGGCCTGCAAGGCAACCGTCTTCCGTAAACAACAAATCTTGGCGCGGTCTTTGATGCAACCAGTCCATGCCCAAAATGACATCAAAAGGAGCCAACGGATCACCATAAGATTGGCAAAGAAAACCTCATCATCAATGGCAATGGTGCAACAGGGCAAACCAAAGAACTAGCAATCAAACCCCAGGGGAACCGACTAGCATGCACTCAGAACTGGCCGACCCCAATTTAGCTCTACTAGCAAACTCGAGGCGACACAAAGGAATAGGATGCACCGGAATCAAACAGAACAAAGGCATCAACGGAATCCACGAGTAGAGTACGAAACCACCTCTGGATGCCCTACCGACTCGGCGGTCGGCAAAGCGTACACTCTTGGTGGCGCCGACGTATGAGCCCCGACTCAGCCGATGCCCCATTAAGGCTGGGGCGGAGGAGGCAATCGAGGAGGAGCAGACGGCCATGCGGGCACCAAGACGCCTGGTGGCGCCACGCAAAAGGCGTCGAGAAACAGGGCAGCCATCATGTGCACCGATCCTCTGGAAGACGCCCGGAGTGGGAGGAGAAGACACCGTCTCCCACTTGATGATGCTACCGGATTCATCCGGCAGACTCGTCCGTATGGCGGGCTTGCCACGATGGTTGCAACTCCGGTCCAACCACACTCAAGCACGGTGCTCACCACCGCACTCGTAGCGATCCGCGAAAATCCAATACAAAACACTTTTCTTTTGGTTCAGCTCAACTAAAGCCAAGAAAAACAAATAAACCGACCGTCGAACGGCAGAGAACATCCAAGGGAACCACCATCAACTCTTCTATTTGACTCCAGTCAACTACCCGATCAAGGACAGAAAGGATAAGCATTCTTCTCCTACAGGGGTTAATAGTTCTTCGGTGATGGCGCTAACCGGCCACACCGTCAAACCTCACCGTTACTATGAACCAAAAAGAGGTGACCGAAACCCTTCGGCACCACAACCCCACTTTTATCACCACAACAGGAACAATCCAATCATTTATACAGACAGACTCCGCAACTCTCTGGGAGCCTCGCCCCTGGCCTCCACGGCCACGGCGTCCACGGCCTCTACCCCTCGGCATGGCTGCTTAGACAGACAACCATCCAAACACAAAAACATAAACACAAAATCACACAATCAAGATCATAGATCAAACATCATCATAAGCATATCCTTCATTAAATAATTAAGCGCAATGCAATGATGAACCAAAACCCCATCCTACTGTGCAACCAAGTGTGTCAATTTTTAGATTAGTTATACCACTTTTGCAAGTTTTAATGTTGCTATCCTATAACAAAATTTTAGTTAGGACCTAAGCCATGTTTCTAAGTTATTCCACATCATATTTTAGTTTTACCCTATAGCATGACACTAAAAATTCACATTCCAAGGACCTACTGACCAGCTCGATACCAAGCAGTAACACCAGGCATTTAATATGCCCGAATGCTACCAAACATAAGCTAAACAACAACTAAACACCATATTTAACATAAAATTCCAGCAAAGGCGCATAGACTAAAAACCGAAATTTCGGCAGCACCTCCTTTGTTTTATCATGAATTTAAGGAACAGCAACAATATAGCATTATATGGCAATAAGAGAAACATCTAAAACAGCAATAAATAAAGTCTTAACGACATTAAAAGACTAACATTAAGCTCTTAAGGTTCCAAGTGTCCAACGAACAATAAAACTCTCAAAAATCAAGCGAAGCCTTAATTCAATGACCATCACACGCAATTTATTATAAAACTAATGGAATGACTTGTGGAATCGTAATGATTAAAGCTACGTGTAGATGTGTGACTATTTCCCTTTCCCGTATGCCGTTCACTTGGTACCTAAAAAAAACAAGAAAACACAAGCGTGAGTTCGAAAACTCAGCAAGCATATTGCAATGGACAACAAGCATAACTACATGGCAATAACATCTTCCTTCATGTATATCATCTCATTCATGATTACTTATCAATATCATCATCAATTGGTATGCGATGTAATGCAATGCTCCTGACCCTCTGGAACCTCATACCGGTATGGTGGAGTACACACCCGTCGGTGTGCACCCTTTCCTCCCTTCCATCCCGAAGATGGAGGGTGCCTACTCGCTTCCAAACACCACGTGGATGGAATCACGATGTAGGACTTACTCAATGGCGTTCCGGATTAGTCATAACTTTCTCACCGACCTTGCCGGACTAGTTACGACTTTCTCACCGCCCTCGCCCTATCTCATGACATGCATGCAACCATGCCAATTATCATATTTAATTCACATATTAACACATGGCATCATAATATGTTAAACATGCTCATCATATCATATCAATCATTAACACATGGCAAGTGGACATATATCATGTAAACAATTCCATCTAATCTCAACATGCAACCTACAACTCGCTATCCATCACAACACACTTGCCTCAAACACGTGCAACGGATTGGCGGGAAGAAGAGGGCACTCCCGGGGTCACACCACCTGCACATAGGTATCACACACTCACATTTATGCCCACAAAACAGTACGCAAACCCACATCTAACCCGACATTACCAACTACTCGCGAAACCTAAAAACAGAGGTTCTGTCCCGTCGGGACAACAGCCTTGCGAAAGGCATAACTTGAGTTCTGGGACTCCGAATCAATTAAACGAGTACATCCTCGCGTAGCTTAGGAAATTTCCCAACTTTCTCTAGGTATAAGGAAAGACCAATTCGGCCTCTAAAGTTGTTTAATCTACAGATTACCGAGATCTGTTCCAATCGCGTCACAGATTTTTAGGCGCTCGGTAAAACAGCCATAACTTTCAAACGGCTGATCGGAATTTAACGTGCTTTATGTCCACGGAAAGATAATTAAATTATCTACAACTTCCTAGAAGTCCATACGGTCATATTCGAAATCTAAATTGACGAAAACTCGAACCCTAGCTCGACTGCTCAATCTGCCCGAAAACAGAAACGTGGACAAGTTTAGATCTAACCCAAATTACTTCAAACCAACGCCTCCAATTGATCTAAAATCTTCATAAACATCCTAATAACAGTACCTAGATAAATTCCAAGGATCCCCAAGATCATACCTTTGCCCGAAGCACAAAACTCCAATCAATCTCCGCGGATCTCCTCGCGAATCGCTCATCGCTCCACGTTCCTCGCTCCTCGCTTCTCGCTCCACGGGATGGATCCATGAGGTGCAGGGGTGGGGTGGCCACCCTAGGGCAGCAAGGGGTGGAGGGGAGGTGGTGTGGAGGTGGAGGAAGGGGAGGGGGGGCGCAAGGTATGGGGGGGCGGCTAGGGCTTAGGGAAGGGGGAGGGAGGAGAGGTGGAGGGAGGGGGGCGCATGGGGCTGAGGTGGGGCGCAAGGGGGGGCAGGGGGAGCCCCTTTTACCAGCCCCCACACCCTGCCCTAGTCCAATAAGAGTCCCTCTCAATCCCTCCAAACGGCCCGGAAAAGCTATTAACCTCCAATTCCTATGGTTTTAACCTTATTTCCACATCTCATAATGTTTATAGCCTCATCATGCTCAATAATTAAGGATACGACACTCCGTGGCGAGATAACACTTCAATCGGCCCAAAAACGCGAGTAAACCTCTACCGAAGGGTTTTAACCTAAATTCCATATTCCGTAGAGTTTTTGTCCTCAACATTCACATTGTATAAGATTACGACACTCCGAGGTGTCACAGCCTCAAAGGAGAATGAAGTGCTCAGAGGCTCACAAAAATGTGCATAGAAGCGACGTAGTTGTTCTATGTTCCAAGTGTTGCTGATGACCGCTCCATCTTCTCGTTCGAGTCGATAAGTCCCGGGCCGCATCACTTTACTGACAATGTAGGGGCCTTCCCAACTCAGGGAAAGCTTGTGCTCGCTCTTTTGATTTCTTCTCAAGACTAGATCTCCCTTGGAGAAAACGGGGCTCCGGACGTTTTGGTCGTGATAGCGGCATAGACCCTGGAGGTACTTGGCCGATTGGATTGAAGCAACGTCTCTGGCTTCTTCCAGTCAGTCGAAGTCCTCCATCCTATCCTCTTCTGATTTAGCCTTGCTGTGGTTCCGAAGCCTTTTGGATCCAAATTTCAGCTCAATAGGTAAGACCGCCTCAGACCCATACACTAGGAAGAAGGGAGACTACCCGGTTGCTCGGCTGGGGGTGGTTCTGAGCCCCCAGAGTACCGAAGGCAATTCCTTCACCCATCGGGTGGCATAGGGGTTGAGTCGATCGAAGATCCTTGCTTTTATTCCTTGGAGCACCATGGTGTTTGCTCGCTCGACCTGCCCATTACTCCGTGGATGGGTCACGAATGCAAAGCAGATTTTGATTCCCAACTCTTCACACCAGTCCTGGAACTCCTCGCCCCTGAACTGGGTGCCGTTGTCCGTTATAATTCTGTTTGGTGTGCTGAAGCGAACCACGATTTCTTGAAAAAACTCCTTGGCCTTGGCCGCAATGATGGTGGCGACTGGCTTGGCTTCGATCCATTTTGTGAACTTGTCCACGGCGACGAAGAGATGTGTGAATCTGCCTTGCGCTTTCTTCAAGGGCCCCACCATATCGAGCCCCCAGACCGCGAATGGCCAGGTGATTGGAATTGTCTGCAATTCTTGTGCTGGCATGTGGATCTGCCTAGCAAAGAATTGACAGCCTTCACAAGTGTGCACAATATCTTCCACGTCTGTTACTGCAGTCGGCCAGAAAAAACCCTGACGATAGGCCTTTCCGACTAGGGTTCTCGAGGCCGCGTGATGTCCGCAAATTCCCAAGTGGATTTCTTTGAGAAGATCCTTTCCTTCTTGCTCAGGGATGCAACGCCTGAGCATTCTGGAGGCACCTTTTCTGAAAAAGCATCCCCTCGATGACTGCGTAGCTTCTGCTTCTGCGTGCAATACGTTCTGCCTCCGTGCGATCTTCTGGGAGTTCGTCTTTCAGCAGGTAGTCGAGGTAAGGGCTTGTCTAGTAGGGGTGGATGGCTAACACCTCTGCACCGGCCAAAGCGGGCGCTTTTCCCTCTCCCCGACATACGGTGGCTGAAGGTTTGTGAAGCGCTTCTACGAAGGCCCCTGCCGGGACGTCTTCCTGACTGGAGCCTAATTTGGCAAGTTCCTCTGCGACTTCGTTATCTCGTCTAAGTACATAAGACAACTCCAGACCATCAAACTTGTCCTCTAGCTTGCGTACTTCTTGGCAATATGCAGTCATCATATCATCAACACATGACCAGTCCTTTTGCACTTGACTGATCACGAGCTGGGAATCTCCACGAATCGCCAATGGTCGAATGCCGAGTGACGTGGCGATACAAAGCCCGTGGATGAGTGCTTTGTACTCTGCGGCATTGTTTAATGCCGGGAAATGAATTTGTAGAACGTATTTTAGCTTTTCCCCCTTTGGAGAGGTAAGCACCACGCCAGCCCCCGCACCGCTGAGCATGAGAGAGACGTCAAAATGCATTGTCCAGTATTCGAGCTCCCTACTGGTCGATGGACTCTGCAATTCTGTCCACTCAGCAGTGAAGTCGATGAGTGCTTGTGATTTTATGGCGGTACAGGCTTGAATGTGATCTCAAAGGCTCCAAGCTCGGCTGCCCACTTAGCGATTCTCCCAGTGGCTTCCCGATTGTGGAGTATGTCTCCAATCGGAAATGAAGTAACCACCAAAATTGCATGCTCTTGGAAGTAATGCTTGAGCTTTCGAGAGGTGATTAGCACAATGTAAATAAGTTTTTGAATCTGTGAGTACCGAACTTTGGATTCGCCCAACACTTCGCTGACGAAGTAGACCGGGCGTTGTACCCTCTGTTGATGCCCGTCTTCCTTGCGCTCTACAACAATTGTGGCACTAACCACGTGGGTAGTCGCGGCTATGTAGAGCATTAGTGGTTCTTTTGGTAATGGAGACACCAGTACCGGAGGTTTCGTCAAGAAAGCTGAGGTCTTCGAAGGCCTGTTGTGCCTTAGATGTCCACTCGAATTTATCTTGCTTTTTTAGCAGTTTGAAGAACGGTGTTCCCCGCATCCCTAAGCGGGAAACGAATCTCCCGAGTGCCACCATGCACCCTGTGAGCTTCTGGACGTTCTTCTGACTCGTCGGTGGCTTCATTCTCAGGATGGCATTCACTTTCTCCGGATTTGCCTCGATGCCACGATGTGACACAATGAACCCAAGAAGTTTTCCCGAAGGGACTCCAAAGGTACACTTCTCGGGGTTTAGTTTCATCCGGTAGGACCTTTGGCTCTCGAATGTCTTGGTTAAGTCGGAGATAAGGTCCCCTCTTAACCGGGATTTTACCACGACATCATCCACGCAGGCATCCACGTTACGTCCGACCTGATTGTGAAAGCATCATTGTATCACGCGCTGGTAAGTTGTGCCGGCGTTTTTCAACCCGAATGGCATCGTGACATAACAAAAGGCTCCGAATGGCGTGATAAATGAAGTCTTGATGCAGTCTTCCTCTTTGAGACTGATTTGGTGATATCCTGAATAAGCATCCAGGAAACTCAGTAGTTCACAACCAGTTGTGGAATCTACGACTTGGTCAATATGAGGCAACCCGAAGGGGTCCTTTGGGCATGCTTTGTTCAGATCGGTATAATCAACGCACATGCGCCAGCTTTTATTCTTTTTTCCGAACCAAAACCGGGTTCGCTAACCAATCGGGATGATACACTTCTTTTATAAAGCCTGCGGCTAATAATTTAGTGATCTCCTCCTTGATCGCGTCACGCCGTCCTGGGCGAATCACCTGAGCCGCTGCTTAACGGGTTTGGCGTTCTTGTTGACATTTAGTGAGTGCTCGATCACCTCCATCGGGACACTAGGCATATCGGACGGCTTCCAAGCAAAGATGTCCTGGTTTGCCCGGAGAAAAGTGACGAGTGCGCTTTCCTATTCTTGATCGAGCCCTGTCCCAATCAAAGCCATTTTGGCCGGGTTGGACAAGTCGAGCATTATCTTCTTGACCTCCTCGTCCGGCTGGATTCCTGCCTTAGCCATCTTTTTGGCCAGAATATCTTCGTCCTGCGAAGCGAAGGTTGCTAACTGAAGCTTTTGCAAGTCGACTGAAGCTTATAAGGCCTCGGCCAACTCACAACTTTCTTTGTCGCACTGGAAAGACTGTCATACGTCTCCCCGAATCGTGATGATGCCTTTGGGGCTTGGCATCTTGAGCACTGAGTAGATGGAGTGCGGTACTGCCATAAATTTCGCTAAGCCGGGTCGTCCCAAGATGGCGTGGTACGCTGTCTCGAAATCGACTACTTCAAAATTCATGTATTCCATTCTGTAATTATCCCTCGTGACGAACGTGACAGGCAAGACGATCTGCCCGAGTGGCACAGAGGAAGTTCCTGGAATCACGCCGTGAAAAGGCGATGAACTCTGCTTGAGCTCTAATCGTGGTATCTTCATGTCTTCGAGGGTCTTGGCGAACAGGATATTGAGCCCACTTCCCCCGTCGATCAGCACTCTCTTGAGCTTCACGCTGCAGATGATTGGGTCCAACACCAGAGGATATCTGTCGGGGAAAGGTAAGTGATCGGGATGATCTGAACAATCAAAGGTGATGGGGGTTTCCGACCACCTTAAATACTGAGGGGTAGCTGGTGTGATTGCATTGATGTCCCGAGCGGTAAGCTTTTGCTTCCGCTTGGACTCGTATGCACCCGGGCCCCCAATTATGAAATTGAGCTCCTGCTCGATCTCCGGAAATTCTCCCTCTGCTGAGGGGTCATCTTTCTTCCCATCCTCCTTTTCCTTTGGGCCCGACTAGCTGCGGTTTTCTCACGCGAATCTTTTCAGGGTATAGCAATCCTTCGCTGCATGCCTCCCCTTTGGGTGGAAAGGACATGGTGTGTTCATCACCTTGTCATAGTAGTCTTTGCCCTGAGGGGCCTTAGTCTTTCCATGCTCGACTGCCACAACCAGCTCCTTGCCCTTCCGCTTCTTGTCCTTCGATCTTGAGGGTTCGGTGTGGTCTCTCTTGTCTTTCTGTGGATGCCGGTCTTCTCGGCGCTCTGCCAGCACATTCGAGGAGCTTCATAATGGTCGGTTAGGACGAGCATCTCGCGGTCCGTGGTTGGAGGTTTTCGAGACATCTTCTTGATGAGATCAGGATCACTAACCACCTTCTGGAAGGCAGCAATGACGACCGCATCAGAGACGTCCCGAACGGTGTTCTTCTTCTGCGTGAATCTCCGTATGAAATCTCTCAGACTCACTCTTCTTTTGGTGAAGCTGGTAAAGATCCCAAGGGGTTCTAGGCTTCTCGAAAGTGCCCAGAAAGTTCACAATGAACTGGTCACAGAGGTCACCCCAAGAGTCGATGGAATCTCTCGGAAGCCCTCTAAGCCATGCCTACGCTGAAGGGGCGAGCATGACCGGCAAGTAATTTGTCATTACGTTGCGGTCACCTCCAGCTGCTTTTACCACAAGGGAGTAAACTTGCAACCAAGCCTCCGGGTCTCTTTCTCCGTCGAACTTGGTGATTCCTTTTGGATTGAATCCATCAGGCCACTGCACTCGGCGAAGGCGTGCTATGAATGCGCTGATCCCATCTATGAGCTCCTCATCACGCCTAGTATGGTGGTGGCGTGGCGAGGAAACCACTCGGTTGTCACTGCTTCGCTGCGGGCTATGACGGTTTCTGTGATCATCACGTCTAGCCATCGGTTCTAGGTGACGTCGTCTGTTTTGGTCTCGTCGGATGCCAAAACGCTCGCAGTCGTCTTTGTGTCGACGCCGCTCATCCTCCTCCCGTTCTTGCCTCCTGGCATCCAAGTCTCAACGAAGATCACGGTGGATGGTGGAGCAGACGTCCTTGTCGTGAAGGGTCCTGTGCCGACTGCTTCCCGTCCGACTGCGACTGGTCTGACTACCAGCTGTGTAAATTTCTTCCCCTCCACAATGGGTTTTGGTCGTCTGGCCGTGCTGGTTCTGCTGGATCGCAGTAGCCGTCACCATGGCCTTGACTTGGGCCAAGATCGGAGCAGCCGGACTATTTGGCTCGATCATTGGGCCCAAGGTGTCCAAGAGGGTCTTGGTGGCCACAATGTTCTGCTGTGGTGTTTGGAAAACCGACTGGTTTCCCATCCTCGTATGCAAAATATCCTCGTTGACAGCGCGCGCTCGGTTTTGAAGTGACCAAACACGCATGTCCCGATCCTCATCCCGGACGGGCTTCGTATTTACTTCTTCGACTCCCCCTTGATTATGCGATTCGGGTAGGTCTTTCCCGATCACAAATACCGAGCGAAAACTGAGTGAGACTTCAGATCGGATCTGATCTGCTTTTGTGGAGACGAGGACACCGAGGTCGTTGGCGATGAAGTGGAGGCTTCCTAAGCAAAAAAACCTACCCTGGAGCGAAGGTGATGTCGCTGCTGAAAGCCATCAAGGTCGCCTGTGTTGATCTTCGCGCACCCCTACCTGGCGCGCCAATTGTCAACGTTTAGTATCGGCAATGAATGTGGGGGGTGTATTTGTGGGGTTAGGCGCTAGATCGGGAACTTGATGGTAACACAAGACAAAGGTTTTGATAGGTTCGGGCCCTCTGCGGTGGAGGTAAAACCCTAGTCCTGTGTTCTGGGATTGTCTATCGTTATCCTTGTTGTTGTCCCTATCTCTCTTATATAAAGGGAGAGATAGTAGAGTCTGACTCGGTTACAACGGGGGGATCCGAGTTGGTTACAAACCTGCGGATTGTGTCCTTCCTTATCGGGGACAGTATCCTTCTCGGTTACAATCATATTTTAAAAGGGGATGATCTCCTTCTGTTACTCCTTGCAGTTCACGGTGGGGTGATTTGCATGGCGCTGAGAACGCTTGCCTGGTCCCACTTGTCTCTTCTTACAGGGTCTTCTTAAACTCTTGTGAGCATATCCGGTAGCTATGTTCTCCACACCGAACACCTCTACCTGTTCTCTATATAACTCTGTGTCTGTGTAGCATTGTATGAAGCAGAGAGAATGAAGCATCCGGACTCAAAACTAATTCAAAAATGAAACTGAAAAGTTCACCTCCATTGCTCCACGCATGATGCATGTTGTCATGAGAAAGGATGAGAAAAGGACACATGTCACATTTGGAGCGGAAGCATAGGAGAATATTGGTGAGGGTGACCATAAATAGGAATTCCAATCATCCATGTCCTAATATCTAAGTACAATGGGTTTATGGCTGCAGTGAGACGATGGCTGACACACCCATCATTGATGGAGTTGGAAAAATTTGTTGGCTAATCAGGAGGGCAATAGCTAATCATATGGGCAAGTTCACCTTGAAGGAAGAGCATGAAAAGGAGGCACTCTATATCAAGAGAAAAGGTCCACTTAGAGACCATGGAGAGTGAAGGAGAAGTGCACAAGAGGTGAAAGTGTTGTCTAAAGAAGAGCAGCTATTTAGGGGGAGCTCAACGAGGAAAGAGGTGAGTTCTTTAACTGTGGTGATAGAGGGCATCTTTCTAGGGACTATTGGATCCAAGGAGGTGTTTCAGAAGGAAATGTATATCATCATGAAGGGGGTGCATCAGTGAAGAAGAGTGAGATGCTCAAGTTGTAATATCAATGGAACATGATGTCTACCCCATAGAAGACTTGATAGAGGGTGAGCATCCATCGACTAGAGGAGTGAATCTAGAAGGATTTAGAGAAAAGGAAAAATGGGATGCAGAAGGTAGCTTCTCCACAGAGGTGAGAAATCAGGATCTCCTTGGTGATCTTCTAGTGTTTGGATATGACAACGACGAAGATTATAAGGATCTTACCGAGGAGGATATAGAGTCAGATGAGATAGAGCATACATCTCTTGAAGATGAGAAGCCACAAGATGAGAATAAGCGTATTGAAGCCACAGAAGGAGTGTTGGCCATTCATAAAGATCTCTCTATGCATATTGAGGAAACGGATCATGACACATAAGTTATGCATCAAGGAGCTTCTCCCGGTCAATTGGAGGTTGATGAGCAAATGATAGAAGTACGAAGAGAAAGGAAAAGACCACCAGATCTTAGGTACACCGGAGTTGCACTTGCTCAAGTTAATTTACCATTATACAAAGAAGCAGTTAGGGGGGAAAGTGTGGCTGCTCCCTTCTAACAATGATGGCTTTACATAGAATTTGTACAATATCAATGTTCGAAAGGTCATACTGATGGGCCTACCTCCTGTTGGTTGCGCACCTTACTTCCTCTGGGAGTATGTTAGCCAAAATGGGGAATGCATCGAATATATCAACAACGTTGTGATAGATATAAGTAAGATGCATGGTGGAAAAAAATTTGTGAAGAAGGCCCAATTCGCAAAGAACAATGAGGAGGATCTACTAAAAGGCAAGCAACCTGCATGGCAAAAAGAGAAGAGGAAAGGCAGAGCACAGAAAATCCAAGGCCAACATAGATTGATAATGTCAGAAGCAATTATGCATTGAAGGGGAGTGTTGAGAATTAGCAATGCATATTTCGAATATTCTAAAAGAAAGGAGAAATTACAAGGAGGAAAATATTTGACATGAAGGCACTAGAACAAATAATTTAGGGAGTCTTCAGGGTAAAGTTGAATATTATATATTATTTAGAAGTATACATGATGGATAGATATTTGCAATGGATGATGCTGAAGCCGTGCTTCGTGGCAAAGTTAGGGATCATCTAGAGCTATAATATTTTTAATGAAATATCTAGAGACTCTCCTGGAAGTTTCATGATAGTAGTTATTTAGATGTTGAGGATTAGGATGATGACAATTGTCACCCATCCAATGGCTATAAACCACTATAAATAGGGGTTCCATCCTTCCCCTCGGTGTGTGCCATATATGTATCATGGATGAGCTATATGTGCTACCATAAGGCCACAAGCCACCATGAGTCAAAGTGTTAGGGAGATCCATGAAAGGTGGTAATTAGATATAGTAGGGTAGCCACAAAGATTGTCGAGTTGTGTTGTATCAAAGTTTATAGTAGTGAAATAAAGAGTTGAGCTCTTGTATAATAAGAGTTGATGCCCCATAGTAAGTTGTGTATTTCTTAATGCTTTGGGTTGTGATTCAAGTTGAGTGGCTTGGCTATTTGAAATCACAACAATTCTAATTTCAACATGAGTGGCTTGGCCGCCAGGAAGTTGGACGGTCTTGGCTTCAACTTGAGTGGCTCGATCGCCTGAAAGCAAATAATTAATAAAACATTAAATAGTATGAAGGAAAGGCTTATATGTGGGTATCGAGGGTCCATCCTAGGATTTTTAACATTATATATATGATCAACGCACCAATTCAATTATTATGGATCAATTAAATAGAAAATGAATGGTGTTTGTGATGAATGAAATATTACATAAACTACGTCAACTATGTCTAAAGACAAGTGTAAGACAATTGCGGATTTGCATTCCCACACCACACAGTCACACACACCCCTACAGCTTGGTTGCTCATGGTAGAAAAAGTAAAGTTAGGGCAGCATCGGAGTGTCATGACAGGCATAATCAAACTTGTACTACCTAAGCTGGCCAAACTTGTGACTGATGAATGCACGCTGCTCATGGATGTGAGGGGGATACCACGTTCCTCCAATCCAAGCTAGAGGCCAATTTGAGATCGCTTATCTCCAACTTGTAAACTTAGCGGATGCTATGATAGCACTGAATTTTACCAATTCAGCAATTTGATCTATGATTTGACGGCTTGGACGCCCAAAAATTGGATGGTCTTGGCTTCAACTTGAGTGGCTCGACTGCCCAAAAACTAATAATTAATAAAAACACTAAGTAGTATGAAGGAAAGGCTAATCAATTTATAATAGTTGGTATAGCATGTGTGTAAGTCTCTTTGATGCGGGTATTGAGGGTCCATCCTAATATTCCCAACATTATATATATGGTCGACGCACCAATTCAATTATTGTGGACAATGAATGGTGTCTGTAATGAATGAAATATTATGTTGACTACGCCAACTCTTTCTAAAGACAAGTGTAAGACCATTGCGGATTTGCATTCCCACACCACATAGTCACACACACCCTCACAGCTTGGTTGATCATGGTAGAAAGATCAAAGGTAGGGCAACATCAAAGTGTAATGGACATCACGATAGGGGTGATCAAACTTGTCCTACCTAAGCTGGCCAGCCTTGTGACCAATGAATGCAAGCTGCTCAAGGAGGCGAGGAGGATATCACATTCCTCTAATCCTAGCTGGAGACTATGAAGGTTTTCTTCATCAAGGTGTTCGATGTGCCTCGACGAGTGCATCAAGATATGGCTGAGAGATGTTAGGGAGCTATACTATGATATCGGATATCTAGAACAAGGTCAATGACTTCGTGGTGCACGTGGACACTCATCCGCTATCCATTGAAGCACATGCATTCAAGGAGTTCATTCATAGATGTAGAAATTAGTGAGAGTATCCAAGGCTCACGACCAAATTGCCAAGGAGGTCAAGGGCATCAGAAAGGAGGTTGTGGACATGGCCAAGTGGTAGAAGATGTACAATCTTCATGATGCTATTTTCAAGCCCTGTAAAGTATATATTGACCCTCGCATGCTAGTTGTTACACTCTGATGCCCCTTCTTATGTGTAGTAGCCCCTAGATCAAATCAGAGTTTTGTGAGCTATGGCACGAGCGTGCATGGCCTCAAGAACGAAGAGCATGAATCTTTTAGAGAGAACAAAAACAATGACATTGAAGTAACCACAATGAGAGAGAAAAGATTTGGCGAAGCTGATCGCAAATTCTTTAAGCACAACCTCAAAAGAGTACAAAGGATGTTTGCTCTCTCTCACACCCTCTCAAACATTTTGGAACCTTTGGATCCTCACCCTATACAAAAATCTAGTGCTAAGGAATAACCTAGCCTCTAATCCTCTCGTACGCCTCTTGCTTTGGATGAGTTGGCTTGCGACTTCATGATTGCTTGAATTCTCCATGACCACGTAATGGGTTTATATAAGCTCCCTTAGTCCTCCTCCAAAGCAAGTAGGAATTATACTCTAAAAAAGTAGGAATCTTAAGCCTACTAGGATTCGTCTAGCACACTTTTCAAATCTTAAAAGAGTATATATGAGTCACCATAATTAACAATCTCCACATTGACTTTTATCCGTTGAAGTCATCGTGCTCTTCTAAGAACTAGCTCTAATTTGGCTCCATATTTTTTTCTTCCCACCTTTGGGAGGCCCCCACCATAGGGGCTCATGCATATTACCGTAATATGTGTGTTGGTGTTTGGGTTTGGCTGCCCGAACCCTCCACCTGAGAGTATTTTCTTTGTATAGTTTGGTTAATCACACCTTATATTCCTTTAGCCCTCCATACCATAGGTTTGTACAGCCTACATGCTCCACCTACTCGATGGTACTTCGTGGTTGGCCCCGACGCATCTTCCTTCTTCCAACAGCTTGCACCTTCTCCTTTACATCCGCTAGATTTTGCAACCATCTATGTAGTTCTACGCATAACTATAGTTGAGATCTGAGTATCTACCATTGATGATGCGGTTTCTTTCTCCTAATTAGGATTTTTTTCAAACCTCCCATTGATTGACCTTCATTTAAGTTTAGTTATCAACCGGTATCCTTAGTTGTTCTAGATACTTTTCATGATTACCTGCCCTTTGCAAGTAACTTGCATGGAGGAAGGTGCACAGTTACACTCTGGTACCCACTAATTATGCGCAACTGTAATATCTCAAAAAGTAAAAGGGAATTTTCCACTACGGCCTAGACTAAGAAAGGATTAATAAGGGTGATTTTACCATCGTGGGCTGGCCCAGCCAATCTTGACCCAAGAGGGGAGGGGCTAGACCCCAAAACCCTAGCCACCCTCCACCTCTCCTCCCCCAAATCACACCCACCACCCCATAGTCGTACCCTCCCTCTCCTTTCTTCCCCAAGCAGCAACCCCCCCCCAATGCAGCCACCTCCTCCTTTCCCCAAATCCTAGTCTCCCTCTGCCTTGCCTCCCGTATGCCACCCCTTCCTTCCCTTATGCATCGCCCCTACACTTCCATGCCACCATAGCTGCTGCCTTAGTGGTGGATTGGACTTGGGGAGGTCTTGTATAGGGACTTGGTTCAGTTGGAGAGCAAGGAAAGCGCGATCCGAGGGGAGAACACCATCATCACCGATCCATCGAACCTTCGGGTGCTAGTATGACCCTAGGGTTCCTATGGTGGTGCTATCACTGTGTTAAGGAGGAGTTAGGGTGGTCTCTCTGGTAGGAGTGGGTTGGGTTGATTACCGGGACGTATTTGGGGGTAGGTTTTGTATTCGGGAAGTTCTAGATCCAAACTTTAGATCTAGTTTTGGGGTACCTATGGTCAGTTTCAGAGGGTCTGGTAGTTGTCAAAAGGTAGATTTGTTTATAAGGTTTCATTAGAGTACAAAAATGAAAATTTTTGGTTAAGCGAGTTAAAAGTTATGACCTATTGAAGTAGGATGTACAGATTCTGATCGCGACTGGAAGCAGTCTCGATTTTATGCAGTTAGGATGTTTAGTGTTTGAATTAAATTATTTAAATAACTATATAAAGCTAGATAGTTTTCTTTAGATTTTAGAAATATCATAGTTTGCTTTATTTGAAGTCGTATAAAATTAGTTAAGAAATTTTGAAGTCTGCTGTACTGTGAGGCAACAAATTGGTTTCAAGGCAGGAAACAAAAGGCTAGATGGTTTAATTGAAAAAATTGGTTAACTAGAAATTTGTGGGTAATCCTCTATAGCTTTCATAAATTTTATGGTTTCCTTTGTTTAGCATTTGAGGTAAAAGTTATGGTCTTCCGACCGTTAGGACAACAAAGGGTTAATTGGGTGTCAAGAAGGAAAGTTTAACACCAGGTTTGGCGCATAGTTGAGATATTGTTTTATATGACGTATGTACTAATATGATATGTTTTTTAAGAGGTTTGTTTGCTATAGGAGGTGTGACTTCGGGTGTGGACTCAAGTTCATGCCACACTGCTTCGCATGGTAAAGAGGCAAGTATATCATGAAATCGAGGTTGGTTTGTGATGACATGTCGAGTTTATTGCTAAATTTTGCTACCATGATGATTTATACAAATGATTGCAATCATTGGTATTATTTGTACTCCAATATTGTGATGATGAGAATGAATTCATATTATGAATGGTCATTCGGTAATGTTGATACATGGCAAATGAATAATAGAAAGAAAATATTGCATCATTTGCATACATATCATAAAAAGAGTTGACGAGCCAGGTCGGTTAGAAAGTTATATGAGGTCATCTGACTAATCCAGAATGATCCTGAGTAAGACCTACCCTGTAGGCTCATCCATGGGATGGATGGAAGTGAGACCTACGAGTAGGGCCCTCCACAAGGATGGAAGGGAATGAAATGGTGCAACACCGACGGGCGTGCACTTGTATAAGCTATGAAAGATGCATTTGAGCATGAAATCATATTGCGTTGCAGTGAATTGCTAATGGGAATGATGGCTAATGTGATAGAGGGTTAAGCCATCGAGTCATGGACTCATCCAACGATGATCAATGAGTTGAATTTGATAAATGGATATGTTATTACTATTTTATGTCCTTGCTAATTTTAAATAAGAAAAATGGTTATGTTATTATTTTAAATATGATAAATGGTTATGATATTATTCTATGATATACTTTGCTGAGTCTTGGACTCACATTTATTTATTTAATGTTTAGGTACAATGAGGCCGGCATGCATGGAAGGTGTCGTAGCACATTCACGACAAATGTTACCACACTATCTCATTGGCGATGATTAATATGTCGTTAAATAATTTTTTGGGCCTACATGCTAAAAAATAAATGGAGCCCATAAGAAAAGATAAAGCCCAAGGCCCATTACCTGGTTACGACTTCAACCAGAGTTAAATTTAGTCACATGAAAAAATTCCCCGACCAGCTTGTTAAACTGGTTGGAGATAAAGTATATCTTTGTTACCGTGATCAATTAAGTATACGCAGGTCGGGAATAACCTATTCAACTGCTCCAACCAGCAATCTAGTCGGGCATTTAATAGTCTTCGCCCAGACCTGAAACCGGTCAAAGAGGCAGTTATCTTTGCATAACACTAGCATGCAATGGACGCTCTCTCTGATAGGTACAGACAACTGATGGGAAGTTATTCCCTATGAAAAGACGCCTCTTGGTGAAAAGACGGCTCTCTGAAAGAAGATACCTCCTGACGAGGAGAGAACCTTTGGCAGAAAGACACCTCTTAAAAAATAACAACTACCATCCCTTTACCCACTATAAATAGGGAGTCTGTGCAATTATGGAAGAAGAGGGTTGATAGCAAGAAGCAACACTACGGAACATAGGAGAAGAGCAATATTAGTATTAGTTTCCCAATTCATCAATTTGTACTCTGTCAAAGCGTGTGACTAAATAAAGAGTAATCCTATTTCCTACTCTTTTTTAATATCTGATTTCTTAGACAAAGGCAACCCTAATCACATTCGTATGCTCGATTTAGGGACCCCCAGGTCTTGAACATCAACAGTTAGCGCTAGAAGGAGGGTTGCATTAGAACTCAAGATTGAAAAGGTAATGTGTTGTTGCTGTAAGTGATGGATGAAGAAAACTCATTCAATCTCGTTGACTACTCTCACCTCACCGTCGATGACTATATCGAGAAAGAGGAAGGTAAATGTGAATTCTACTCCAAATATGTTTCGGAGGCAGAATTATCACAATCACCAACTTCATCCAAATCGATTGAGGCCACAGCGTAAGCGCCACTTCCTATGGCAAAAACCAGGGAGCAAGAGCGATTCCATACCTGCCCCCATTTCGGAGGCAAAGAATCAGGACACATGTCATATGGAAGTCGATAATGCTCGAACTTACCAGAACAACAATAACATCCATGAGAGATCATCTTCAAAAGATTTTTTTTCTGAAGTCTTGAAGTCGGTTATATCCCATCATCATCCGATGAGGGAGTATTTATCCCATTTGTTAACTCTAGATTCTGCATTTGTGTGGTCATTGAGGAGACAGATGTACAACTGGCAGAGCATGAATAGCACGAAGCCTAGGGGAGGGTTGAGAAAGCCACCCAGGAGCAACACAAGAGCCTCGCGATTACAAAACAAAAGCTATGGAAGAGGTGAGATGCATGTACCATAACAGCCAACCAGGAACCTCACGAAGGTCGGATCCCTTAGGGAGTCATCCCCGACCTGCCCTTCCGATCACGCCGCAGGTTCTAAAGTTGGCAGTAAGGGACTTGAATTTGGTTCTTAATAATTTGCAAGAGTAAACTCCTGTGGATAAAATTTGAATAATCACTAATGCCATTTTAAATCAACCCATGGATTGATATAATGTACCACTCATAGGATCCTTAACTGCTGATCTGTAAGAAGCTACTGTAGACATACAAAGCATATCCCCTTCCACAAGATCTCTGCTTGATTCTCGTGTGGATCATTCCTCATCTGGTCAACGTCAATAGAACTCTAACCACCAACAAAGGAGTGAACCATGAAAGAGAAGTGATTTTGACAAGCTTGGCCCAGGTGAAAATGCTAATCGTGGTCAGTGACGACCTCATTCTCCTGAATAATCTGAAACTTTCGAGAGCCTGTTCTCCTTCATTCAAGCTCCAAATCTAGTGATTCAAATTTTTAAATTCATATAAATTCAAGATTTACCTATTTGTGCTATTTTTTTAATTTTTTAATTTTGTGTATTTCTTTAAGTTATTTGTTCTTGTTTCGCGTGTAGACGACGTCGTCGAAACTCAACCAATTCAACAGTTGGAGGTAGAACCAGCAAGAGGCAATGAAGGCAAGTCTTCCTTGACCATATTGATCCCTAGTTTATAAAATTCATATGTTGTTTTAAATTATGCATTCTTATTTTTATGCAATGTACTTTAATTCAGTCTTAAGGCTTAGTTAAATTCTTGAACTTGTTATAACCCATCTGACATTGATTATTTTGAACCTTTGTCGCCCTACATGATACTAGCTATTTTAATTGGTGATAACCAGTAGTGTAGCATGGGATGTTAGAATTGCTTAGTCCAGCTTAAACGTTTCGGTATTGTATTATTATGGGAATCATTTCAAACATTGTTTAAACTCTTTTGTGAAGTTGTGGCAATTGGTATTGTTGATGTTATTTAAATAAAATAAAGTGACAAAAAATAGTTTAGACCGAGATGGATGGATGTTTGGCGAGTGCTAGATGCATGAGACCTTGTAAAGTGAATGTTCCGCCGTAGTCGATTAAGAACAATGCGTGTGTTACCATGGACCAAGCACTACCGTACAATCGCAAGTCTATATGGGTGTGACTTAGCTAATTAATTTGTACATCTCATTATTGACTTCGCCATTTGGTGGAATGTGGGTGCCAGATGGAGACACTCACAAGGCGCAAGAGGGGGCTTTTGAACTAGGCAGCTAGAACCCTATCAACGGTGAAACCGTAGCAGACAAAGTTAATAGTGGGATTGTACATTGTAAAGGCCCTGTCATGATCTCTCTGCCGTACACCTAAGGAAATGTGTTAATCTAGAGGCAAAAGGGATGATCATGTCTTGTGGGTAAAGTTGTACACACTCTGCAGAGTTAAAACTACTTAAGTAGTCGTACCCATGGTCAAGGGCAGGCGAGGTACGCTTGCAAATTGTAGATTTTATGATTTTGTTTTAGATAAAAATGATGATTTGGGAATACATGAGCGGATGAAACTCTCAGGTTATTAGTTGGTAGTGGAATCCGTGAGCAGATGGAACTCTTGGGTTGTGGTTTGGCGGTTAGAGCCAGTTAGGTGATTGGAACTTGTTTAGTTGTCATATTAAATATAATGTTTACAACTACAATTGCCAAATGATGCTTTGTGAAAGTACTGGTGGTATTTTAAGTTAAACATTGTTTTATGCTAAAAAAACCATATTATGTCTTCATTTGTTCAACCTTGCATATAGTTATCATGCATTATGTTTCCAAGACTTGCAAGTATAGTTGTGTACTCACCCTTGCAACATTCCGCACTTTACATAGAGGAGTGTGTAGAAGTAGAAGGTGACTACGAGTATTTTGCTTGTGGTTTTGATGAAGGAGATCCGAAATTCTAGGACACGCACCCCAGTTGATTGCCTGTTGGGCAAATGGATGGGCTTATCGTGCTGCTATTTATTTTGTTTCCGTTGCTACTTTATTAAACTCAAGCCATGTTGCTATTTATTTTCTAATGGTTGGTCATAAGGCCGGTACCTTTTATTCAAGTTTTAATATTATTTAATTCGTGATATGGATGTGTTGCCATAACTATTTCCACTGTGTGCACTAGCTTAATTCGAAAATAGTGCGGTTATACACAGAGGGTTCATATTTGGAAATTCGGTCCCAACAAGGACAATAACCTTAAAATCTAATTTAGGTTGGTTAATTAACTTAAAAACTTGACACACTCTGATGCACAGTAGAAAGAGTATGGGTAATCATTGCATTACGCTTTAATGCCTCATTTGAGCTTTGATGATGTATGTTGAATATGATGATTTTATGATTATGCATATTGCTATGATTATGAAAGAGCTAATTGAATAATTATATTTATGTGAAATAGTTGTGCCGAAGTGTTTTGATATTGTTCTTTTGACCGTGGTTGTGGGTGTGGCCGGGTAGAGCCACCATCGATGGTTTAGGAACCTCTCATAGAGGAGAGTTGCTGTCTAATATGTCATAGAACAGAGAGTTTGTTGATAAGGTTTCTTTCATTAGGTCTTCGATGGTCGGAGACAAGGAAAAAAAATTAGTGAATGAGTCTTTATTGGTTGCTATTACTATAGTTCTCATAATTGGTTTTGTTAGTTAACATTTTTTGTTTTGCAGAGAAAATTACTACCATTTCCATGTGTTTATCATTTCCCTATTTAAAAGAAGTTATTAAAGTTTTTGGTGCAAGAATTAAGTTATGTGTATTTAAGTTTTATGACTTTATCAGTAAAGGATTACTTAATCGCTTCATTTTTCCTTTTTGTGAAAAATATCCTTACAACCATCTTCCTTCATGGAAGTTTTTAAGTTTGAAATTTGTTTTGGAGAACTTTTGCATGTCAAAGTTTGGGTCTTATCATATTGTAAATTTGAGAATCGAGTTCCTTTGTGAAATTTAGTTGAGTTTTCCGGAAAGAAAAAAATATTGTAAATAAAGTAAGTTATCATTTGACTAGAATTAATGATCAGTAGTAAGAAATATTGTTTAGCATGTTACTTAGTATGTAATTGTGTAACTTATAGAAAGAAGTATTTCTATAGTAACATGTGAGTTCAAAAAATTAAAGGTAATTGATATATTTAGTTTAAAACTAAATAAATTTCTTTTGGCAAAGATTATTCTATAGTAAGTAATGATTAAATGTATTGCATTAATTAAAAATTTGGAGTCACCCCTTGTTGTTTTAAGGGTAGGTGACCAACGTGAATGTTTAAAACTTTAAACTTTAATGCGTCATTAGAACATGGAGATGATGTTAACTACTGATATTGTTAAAGTAAATTTGTTAGTTGTTTAAAGACATTATAATATAAGATGATAGTAGAGAAATTTAATTGTGTTGGCAAGTGATCTTAACTTGAAAGTTGATTAGTGTTGTTATGTATATTGTTGCGAACTATTGAAATAATTGGAAGTATGAAATCATTTTCCTTTAACACTAGTACATATTTGATTGAGAATTTATAGAATTTGTTGTTTGATGAAGTTTTAAGAGCAATGGGATGATTTAATTTCCTAAAATTGTTTTAAAAAGTTGGAGTATGTTGTGTAGTGATAATTCATTATAGTATATGGATAGAATGATTTAAAACAATGTTGTAATCAAAGAATGAAGATGTGACATCACGGAATGTGACATTATGGAATGTGACTTTATAGATTACGGCTTTTTGGTACGACTTTATATCGCGTTTTGGGCCGTTTTCCAGGTGTTTGGGCCTTTCCGAAGGAGTTTGGGCCTTGAGGGACCGCATCATGGGCCTTCAGTGGGAAGGTTTTGGTCCATGTGGGGAGGGGAGGTAGCAAACCCTAGCCTCCCCCCACCCATGCGCCCCTACCCCCACATTGTGCCTCTCCCACCCCCCATAGCCGCCACCCCCTTTGCCCCTTGCGCCTCCACCCACCCTCCTCCCATGCGCCCCTCCCTCTCCTCCCTAGCTTGCCCTAGCAAGGTCCCTCCCCTCCCATGGCTGCCACACCTTCCCTTCCATTGAGGAGCATTGCGACCAAGAAGATCCGGCAATTCTGGCGTTCCCAGCGATTGGAGGTGAGATTGGGCCGCGAGGAGGAGACGTTCGTCGTCCGTTTGATTCTCCAAGATAAGGTAAGGATTCGCAGTTCTTTTGTGGTGTTCTAGGTGCTACTAGATGGGGGAATCCATGCCTAGAACTCTTGTTTAGGTGCTGTGATTAGAGGGATTGAATTGGATTCTAAATCTGTCTCGCGAGTATCTCTCGGCCATGTTTGACAATCGGTGTTGGAACGCGTTTTTGGCAATTTTAGAGGTGTTTCCTGATCGGACGGATGTTACGGAAGTTGTAGGTAATTCAATTATCTTTCAGTGTACACTAATAATGTTAAATTCCGTTCAGCCATTTAAAAGTTATGGCTGTTTTACCGAGTGTTGTCCAATCTGTGACGTGATTGGGACAGATCGTGTTCAACTGTAGATTATATAATTTTAGAGGCCGATTCAGTCTTCGTGAATACTTCGGAAAAGTTGGGAAATTTTCTAAGATTTGAGAAAATTTATTCGTTTACTTGATTTGGAGTTGTAGAACTCAAGTTATGGTCGTTGGAGCGCTGCTGTCCTGGTTGGACAGAGAGCTGCTTTTCGGGTTTTGGGAGTGGGTTGCAAAGTCGATGTAGAGGATAGTTCTTGTATTGCTTTGTGGGCATGTTTTGAGTGTATTGTACCTATGTGCAGGTGGTGTGACCCGGGAGTGCCCTCATCATCTCACCACTTCGTCTCGCGTGGTTGAAGGCAAGTGTGTTGTGGTGGTTGTCGTTTGGTTGGCTATAATGCTTTGCTATGTTTGATACTTGCTTGTGTTATGATGATTATAGTTGTTAAATGGCTATGCAATGGTTAATCTGAGTATTTATGCAAATTCATGTGAAGGGCTAAGTTGCTATGTTTGATACTTGCTTGTGTTATGATGATTATAGATGTTAAATGGCTATGCAATTGTTGAATTGAGTGCATATGCAAGTTTATTCATTTTTATGGCATGTGTGCATTCATGGCATGAGGACAGGCCAGGACGATGAGGAAGTCATAACTAATCCGGTAAGGTCGGTGAGAAAGTTATGACTAATGCGGAGCGCCTCTGAGAAAGACCTACCTCGTAGTCCCATCCACGATTGTGTGTGGGAGCGAGTCAGTAAGAGTAGGCACCCTCCATCTACGGGATGGAAGGGGAAAGAGGGTGCACACCGACGAGTGTGCACTTGGCAATACCGATATGTGCTAAGCAAAGAGACATGTGCAGTGCATTGCATGAGTGAAGTTGTTATATGAGATTATTATGATGTTCTATGAGATGCATATAAAAATGTTTATGACGATGTTATATGAGAGCATAAGTGAAGAAGTGAAAGTGCATCTAGGCCCCTCAAATTGTTTTGGTGATTAATGACGACACAATTAAAGAGATCTAATGTTTTATCCAAGAATATTGCAGATATCGAGATTATATCGAAGTTTGGAATGACATTGGACACCCCCACGACTTCTTAAAATCAAAAGGACGGCATCAAGACCAAAGTTGTAATCTTTTATTCAATTGTGTCTTAAGGATAGCCGTACTATTAAGAGGGTATGACGAGAAATCGATTTTAGGATGTGCATGTGCTCAACATCAAGTCTTGCATCTCACTTTAGCACTCCTACTCTTGGTTTTGAAAAGTTTCAATTTGAAACCGTTCTGGGTAACCCGGAGTATCCGGACATTTTGTCCGGAGTCTCCGGATTCAATCCGGAGTGTCCGGACATTTGGTCCGGAGTCTCCGGGTTGGACCTCTCGGTTGCTTTGTTTCCAGCTGGTCCGGAGTCTCCGGATAACCCGGAGTCTCCGGGTTGTTTGTCCGGACACTCCGGCCTGTTCAAAAACGGGAGTAACGGCTAGTTTTCAAAAAGAGTATTTAAAGCCTCCACTCCACTCCAACGGCTAGGATCTCTATTGAGCTCATTCATAGCAGCATTCAAGCCATTCCTAACCATCTCTAAGCATTCAATAGAGCCCCCCACTTCCTCCCACCAATTAATTTGGTTGTTGATCTTTTTGGTGAGGAGAGGAAGAAGAAAAGTGCAAAGTGCATTCATTTCATCTTGTTGAGCACTAGTTCATCCTCCAAGCGATTCTTCGTGGTGCTATTTCTCTTGGAGGTTGAAGGTCTCCTAGACGGCTAGGAGTCACCGGGAGCTACCGACGCGTGTGGTGAGCCAGGTTGTTTGTGAAGGCGAGTCTCGCCTCCGAAAGGGAAGAGACAAGAAGTGAAGCCGGCGAGTGCATTTGTGCAACACCGGGAGGAAAGCGGGTTGAAAGAGACCCCGGCTCAAGTGTGACCGAGCCACCTCAACGGAGACGTAGGATTCCCTTCAAGAATCTGAACTTCGGTGAAAAATCGCGTCTCTCGCTCTCTCTTTTACTTCCTAGTCTTGCTTATTTGGATTTGAATTTGTAAAGTTAGATCTAGCTCTTTGCTTAACTTGAATTCAAATCCTATCTAGCAATTGTTCTAGGTTGTTCTTGCTTTCACTTTCTAGTAGCTTTTTGTGCTTGCTAGAGTAGTTTTTATTGCGCTCCCGAGCCAGCTAACCCGGAGAGTCCGGACTCTATACCGGACACTCCGGACAAGCCGGAGTATCCGGACCAAAACCCGGAGACTCCGGGTTGACCAGCTCGGCCCATTTTATTCCGCTGCGTAAATTTTAATCCGCCTATTCACCCCCCCTCTAGGCGACATCGTTGGTCCTTTCAAGAAGTTTATGAGTTGATTCTCATGATGTGTGAATGGCATAAAGTATGTATGTGTACTGTTACTGTTTATGTACTATTGCAATACACTTTGCTGAGTGATAAACTCACGCTTGTTGTTTATGTTTGTTTTTTTAGGTATCTTGGATCCGACATGTGGGAAAGGGAGCTAGTCACACGTCATCACTTACCATCACCCATTTAATTAATGTCAAACCTTCCTTTAGTTGTGATGGTTACCTCATTGAACTAAATTGTGGTTTTTATGCCTCGTTGGTCGTCATGAGTAAATAATTAGTCCATATTGTCATGTGACGGATAGATTTATATTGTTAGTTGGATTGTTGCTGAAATCCCTGATTATCATGTTATTGTTGTCGTTCATTATGCTATCTTGATATGTTCGTATTGTTGATGCTTGAAACCATGGAAAAACAAAGGATATGCTGCCGAAATTTCGGTTAAGCATTTAGCGTAGTTGCTGTAATTTAATGTAAATTAGGTGGTTTGGGTGTTGCTAGTATTGGTTGTGGTGACATTCACGGCATACTAGGTGCCGGGGTGTTACAGAAGAAATATGGAATAATTGTCATGGTGTATGGTTTATACTTAGCGAATGTCTGTCTTAGATCCTTATTTGCGAAATATGTCTCGTGGAAACATTATTTAATTGTTGGAATTATTTAGTGGTTGAATGAGCTTGGGATACTGAAATATTGACTTATGGGTTTTATGAAAGTTTTATGTTGATCATACTAAAAGTGTAATTGAAAAGAGATGTCTTAAAATTTAGAATATGGAGTTGTACGATTGAAGGTTCGTCATGGATTACAAACTTAGAATAATGTTGATGTAACCTCTTATGATTTAATGGTCCATGTTGATCATGTTGAGGTAGACTTGGTTTGATGATTTATGATAAGCATCGTAAATTTTTGTTATAATTATTGGAGAAGGTAATTAAAGGAAGAATTGATTATGTAAATTATGTTAAATCCTAATGGGGTTTCTTAAGGTACACATTGTGAATATTAAAACCTTTAATGGTAAGCGTATCTGAATATTAGAGATGGTGGGATTTAAGGTGAACTCTTGTTTAAATGTATATGGATTGGTTTGTTTGTATGATATTTTGGATGAATGTCTTTTGGCTAAGGAATTCTCTATTATGAGTATTAGAGCTTCCCTAAATTAGTGTGAATGTTGCCAAATTTGTGTTTAAATTTGAGGCTTAAAAAAATGAGGGTGAAAGAGTGAATAAATATGAAGAACATGTTGATTATTTTTTAATGCTTTATTTCGTTGAGCAATGCAATTTTTATGTCTTTGCTAAGACTTTTAGCTTAAGGCATGATTGTGGGATTTACACTCAAGAATGTATGAATGGATTGCGCTCTTTAGCATACAAAATGAGTTATATTTGGAACTACTAGTTAAAGGAAACCACCAGACATAATGGAATGCGTTGGAAGCTCTTGATTTAGAAATATTTGTATCTTTATTTCAACTGGGGTTGGACTTCATTAAAATGTGTGTGGTATTTGTGAATGTTTCTAAATGGTGGTTCTTATGATTGTTTCATAAGTGATTTTTGCTGGTGAAGTGATTTTCTGCTGGAAAATAAGATTATCTTTCTCTTAAGAAAAAGAGATGGTTGTTGTGTGGAAGTATTTGGTTCTATGATCGGTTTTCTCTTTCTGAAATGATTTGCTTTGGTAAAAGTGAAATGCATCTATAAAAGATTTATACGATATTTCTCTTTTAAATTGAGTTCTCCCCTATGTGAAGTTTAGCGCCTTGGTTTTAAAGTGATAAAAGTGGTTTATTTTGTCAAAGAGAATCGAGATTTCCTTTGCGTTCCAGCATGAAAGAAGAAAATGATTGATCATTGGTTTTTGTTGAATTCATTAAAGGATTGTACTCTTCGACCTTGTTCTTTGAGTGAAAGATGTGGGGCAAGACCTTCTTAGAAAGATAACCAAGTGTGGGTTAGTATCGACCTAAGGTCCTAGACTTGGCTAGATGTTGATCATAAATGGTTGAAGAGTAGAGAGTAATGAAGGTTTTTGCGTGTCTCTGACCAAATCTTCTTGGGAGGATAATTTAGTTGTTATGTTCCTTGATGGCATTTGATTAAGCTTTACTAGTGGACCAGTTGGAAGTGGTTGCTAATTACATTATCATTTTCGTAGTTTGACTTAGTATATTTTTTGTTACAGGGGTTGTAACTAATGTTATGACAATCTGAAGTAAAATATTCTGTTGTAAACATTTATCTTGGGTGGTCGTCTCTTAGTGTGAAGTATGCTTGGTAGGTGAAAGAATTTAAATTTATGTGGTTCGTAGTATTGTTGTAGAAAAATGAAGGTGTGTCATTTTGGGCTATATCTTTTGGTTGTAATGATCTTATTTATGAATGGGTCTATTGTTCGGCGTTCGCAAGAGATGGGAATCTATATTTTAGTTTCTGGGGTTACAAGTCGTACACTCCAGATGTTTAAATGCATGGTTATGCTGATTCGGTGAGTAAAGGGATGGAAGCGTGTTGGAGTATTTTGTCTTGTATTGTTATTCTCATCTTAAGTATGGCAAACAATGGGTAGAGAGGTTGAGAGCGGATAGTAAGGTTATGCAATTGAGACGAAGAGGGTTTTGGAGTTGAAATTAGAGGTTGGAACCTTGTTCTGCTGAATAGTATCATCGGTTAAAAGAAGAGTTGTATGCTTGACTTTTAAAGGAAAGCTTAGCCTGAGGTACGTTAGACTGTTTCCTAATTTGGGAAGTTGGATTATCTCCTAGACGTTCATGAATCTTTGTGTGGAGTGTGTAAAGTGTTTCATGTTTCCATGTTGAGAAAGTTCTTGGGAAATTTCAAACATGAGATATCATAAGAACTGTTGGTCTTTGAGCCTAGTATCATGCCTTTGGCTCACCAGTGCAGATTCTGGGACAGTTACAGTGGGTTTTGAAAAAAATATAGAACCCTGAAGTTTGTTAGAGTGTTGTGGTTGCAACAGTCTGAGCGAGAAGCGACTTAGGAATTGGAGTTCAGCATGCATGAGAAGTATCCAAAGTTGTTCTTGTCGGGAATGTGATGTGTTGTTTATGTTTTTGTTTAGTTGGCGTGCTAGGAATAAGAGGGGATTTTCTTCCACGGATTGGGCTAAGAAAGGATTAATAAAGGATTAATAAGAGGGGATTTTACCATCATAGGTTGGGCCAGCCAATCTTGTCCTAAGAGGGGATGGGCTAGACCCCAAAACCTTAGCCACCCTCCACCTCTCCTCCCCCAAACTGTAGCCACCCCCTCCCCCACCACAGCCACCACAGCCACACCCTCCCTCTCTTATCTTCCCCAAGCAACAACCCTCCCCCGTTGCAGCCACCTCCTTTCCCCAAACCCTAGTCTCCCTCCGCCTTGCCTCCCCTGTGCCACCCCCTTCCTTCCCCTGTGCACCACCCCTGCCCTTCCACATCACCATAGTTGTTGCCCTGGTGGTGGATTAGACTTGGGGAGGTCTTGGACAGGGACTTGGTTCAGTTGGAGAGCGAGGAACGCATGATCCAAGGGGAGAATGTCGTCATCACCGATCCATCGAACCTTCGGGTGTAGGTATTACCCTAGGGTTCCTATGGTGGTGCTGTCACTGCATTAGGCAGGACTTAGGGTGGTCTCTCTGGTAGGAGTAGGTCAGGTTGATTATCGAGATGTATTTGGGTTAGGTTTTGTATTCGGACAGTTCTAGATCCGAACATTAGATCGAGTTTTGAGGCACCTATGGTCAGTTTCAGAGGGTCTGGTAGTTATGAAAAAGGTAGATTTCTTATGAAGTTTCATTAGAGTTCAAAAACACAAAATTTAGTTAAGCGAATTAAAAGTTATGACCTATTGAAGCAGGTTGTATAGATTCTGATCACAACTGGAAGCAGTCTCGGCTTTATGCAGTATAGGGCTGTTTAGTTGTCGAATTAAATTATTTCAATAACTAGAGAAAGCTAGATAATATTATGTAGATTTCATAAATATCCTATTTTGCTTTATTTGGAGTTGTACAAAATTAGTTAATAAATTTTGAATTATGCTGTCCTGTGAGGCAACAGATTGGTTTCTGGGCAGGAAACGAAAGACTAGATGGTTTAATTAAAAAGGCTTGTTAACTAGAAATTTATGGGTAATCCTCAATAGCTTTCATAAAATTCATTGTTTCCTTTGTTTGGGCATTTGAGCTAAAAATTATGGTCTTTCGACCATTAGGACAGCAAGGGGTTAATTGGGAGTCGAGAAGGAAAGCGTAACCTGAGGTTTGGTGTGTAGTTGATATTTTTTTTATATGATGTATGTACTGCTATGGCATATTTTTTAGGAGGTTTGTTTGCTGTAGGAGGTGTGACTTCGGGTGTGGCCTCAAGTTCATGCCACACCGCTTCCATGGTAAAGAGGCAAGTATATCATGAAATTGAGGATGGTTTGTGATGAGATGTGGAGTTTATTGCTAAATTTTGTTACCATGATGGTTTATATGAATTATTGCAATCATTGGTATTATTTGTGCTCCAATCTTGTGATGATGAGAATGAATTCATATTGTGAATGGTCATTCGATAATGTTGATACATGGCAAATGAATAATGGAAAGGAAATATTGCATCATTTGCATACATATCATAAACAAAGTTGACGAGCCAGGTCGGTTAGAAAGTCATATGACTGGATTAGTCATATGAGGTCATATAATTAATCCAAAGTGCTCTTAAGTAAGACCTACCTCGTAGTCCCATCCACGGGATGGATGGGAGTGAGACCTACGAGTAGGTCGCTCCACAGGGATGGAAGGGAATGAAAGGGTGAGACACTGATGGGTGTGCACTCAAGCTATACCGGTATAAGCTCTGAAAAGTGCATTTGAGCATGAAAGCATATTGCATTGCATTGCTAATGGGAATGATGACTAATGTGATAAGGGGTTAAGCCATCGAGTCGTGGACTCATCCAAAGGTGATTAATGAGTTGAATTTGATAAATGGATATGTTATTACTGTTTTATTTACTTACTAGTTTTAATTAAGAGAAATGGTTATATTATTATTTTAAATGTGATAAATAGTTATGATATTATTATATGATATACTTTGCTTAGTCTTTGACTCACGCTTGTTTATTTAATGTTTTAGATACAATGAGGCTAACATGCATGGAAGGGGTAATAGCACATTCACGACAAATGTTACCACACTATCCTTATAATGATGTGTAGCTTTTGATCATGCTTAACTCATTGGATTAATTAGACAAATTCAGTCGTAGGATAATTTTAGTGTAACCAATCTTGTGATAAGTTTATTGGTTATGTTGTTGTTAGATAATGTGGTGGCGTTTGGCTATGTCATGTTAATTAATCTTGTGGTCTATGTTTATGTCATGAGACAAATAAGTTTAGATTTGTTATTGTTACCTTTCACCGTCTTTCTTTGCGACTATCTTTTAGTTGGTTTTTAGTGATTAATTAGAAAATTTATGTCATTGCTGAAATTATTGTTGTAATATCTTAGAAATGCATATGGTAGTAACATTCAAGGCACATGGAGTGCCGAATGTTACAGCAACCTATACGGTTGTAGCTTAAGTACCCATCGGTTTGTTAGCGACTTTGCCATATATAATTCTTCTAAGTTCGTCTGTAATTTCTTCAGTGAATTCTCCTTGATCACCAAATACTTTTCCTCGTCGGAGAGATAGACCGATAGTACTGATAGCCTTCCACTCCATCACCTTCCAGCCTTCTTCGAATGTCTTTTCTAGTTTGCCTATTCAAGAGCAGCGATTAACTCTTGCTGGACAAAGACATCCTTCACCACACATTGCTAGACGATGAAATTTCCTCCGTCGTCAAATTTCTCTCTACTTGATTCCACATCCTCGACATCGATCTTGATTTTGTGGCATCTGACGCTTTACCGACCTTCTTACAAATTTGATTAATCTAGTCTTGGCTCTAATACCACTTGTTACACTATGATACCCCTTTTTATGCGCAACAGCCCTCGGATCGCATTAGAATTTTGTGAGATACAGCACGAGCGTGCACGGTCTCAAGAAGAAAGAGGATGAATTTCGTAGAGAGGACCAAAATCTATCGGGACGAGAGAGAAGCAACCACGACGAGAGAGAAAAGATTTGACGAAGCCGACCGCAAATTATTTAAGCATAACCTCAAAAGCGCCGACCCCTTAGTAAAATCTCAGAGCCCTAGAGGCCGTGTAAAATCGCTAGAACAGGAGCCATTGTAAATTCCCGAAACCCTAAGGGCCTCTGTGTAAAATCGCATAGGACCCCGCTTAAGTTTCCGAAATGAGGTTTTTTCTGTAAAATTGGCTACGCATACCCCTTTGTAAAATCCTGAAACCCCGAGAGCCTTCATGTAAAATGCCAGAACATAACCTATTCATAATTTTTCGAAACCCTAAGGGCTTTGTCGCAAAAAAATCAGGGGGAGGGGGGGTTGGAAAAAAAAAGGAGGGGACGTGGCATGCCTCAGCAGCCAGCATGCCACGCCCTATAGTGATAAAAATAAATATTATATTATTATTTAGGGACATGCTCCATGAGGTCAGCAAACTGAGGTACGATCATATTGAATAATGGGGCGAACAACTCATTGACAAGCTTAGAGAATTTCTCGAGGATAAGAAGTGAGCCGCTATTAGCACAGGCTCGTTTGGTTTTAGTAATCTTATTAAGATTTCTAATAATCATGGAGTAATTTGGTTTAACTCCACTGTTTTGTACAAATGCGTAATTTTAATATTAATATATACATATACTCCCTCCGTCCAAAAATAATTTTCGTATTAGCAAAATAAAGAAATTCAGATATGATCTTCGTATTAACAAGTAGCCTCTTCGTATATCATGCATATTTAATATGCCAATATGCAATCACGAATCATCATGCGCCAACATACAACTAAGAAAGTAATGCTTGGCCACTATTGATGGCCTGCATGCATGCGGGGATCACGAAACAATGCACAACTCACACGATGTGGAGTAAATGGACTACGTTGATCTTTGTGTATATAGCTTAAACGTAGATCATTTCTAGACTGAAGGAGTAGAAACATAAGATTACGGGCGTGACCAAAATCCGGTAGTTTATGACATTAGTTACCATTCTATCAGTATAACATCTTTCGACAATGCACCACAATCTATCGGCATGTCAGTATTCGACAATGCACCATAATCTATCGTCATGTCATTATTCGACAATACACCACAAGCTATCAGCAGGGAAACAAGCAAACGAACAGAAGTACGACAGTACGGTGCTATCAATTGATCAAATGGCTCGGTTTTCCAACGTTATTTGGAAGACAGCCTATACAGCAAAAATATTTTACATACCAAGTTACATGAAAACTACGGGACTTGTTCCTGTAGTTGCGCAAAAATGGTATCAAATTATACAGAGCTAGCGCCAAGGTCCAGATGATTGTCTAGGGTGGAAGAAATGAGATTATTTATTCGGTGAACCGAAATATAAGTACCACATGTACTGCAGAATAAGCATCTCCAACCACGAAACGAATTCCAACCTCGAAGAATGGCAGTACCATAACATATGGTAAACATATACAAGGGAAGTACAAACTATATCATACCCCAAATCTACAAGCCGTAAAGCTTCCAAAACACGGGGGGAAAAGAATGGAATAGCAAAATTTGTTATCTGACACTAGACCATGTGCTAAACAATCATCCAAGACTGTTCCTGTATCATCAGTACTAAACCACGCACAACGCCTTGTACAAATGGAGGAATTGCTTTTACATGATTGTCCCAAGTCTCAACAAAAGGTGGCAACCTGCCATAGTAAGAATATGTTTTAACTACACAAACCTAACCATGAAAAACTGATATAATTATCTGGCCTGGCATGTGGGTAGATCTTCCCTTCCGTGTACAATGATTAAGGGCATAGCAAGGGAATATAGATGCACATCATTACATACTACTGAACATAATCAAACGACATAAGCACCAATGTTCTTTACCCTTCTATTTTGCCTTGACCTTTGTATATATATGATGATGCTTACCTTTACAAAAAAAACAAATTGCTGGTTCAGTATGCTGTCATAATACCTCTACTGTTGGTCAGGAGTTAGCACTGAAAAAAAAACAAAAAACAAAAAAGCAGTAAGTAACGTTGTGTATTGGGTCATATAAAAAATATGAGCTGATATAAGATACAATCAGAAACGTTGAGAAAGATTATTGTATCACTGCCATGTAACCATTGGTTAAAAAGGATGCTTGGAGATGAATCAATTGGATCAACAACTCGTAGTCAAACTGGAACCATGAAAAAAATGGTCATGTAAATTTTAAGCTTGTTTTATTGGGTAGATTTGTCAAACTGGAACCATGAAAAAAATGGTCATGTAAATTTTAAGCTTGTTTTATTGGGTAGATTTGTCAAACTGGAACCATGAAAAAAATGGTCATGTAAATTTTAAGTTTGTTTTATTGAGTAGATTTAGTGTGTACTGTTCGTGATGGAGCGTACAAGAAGCACTTCTTTTCAATAAAATCATCTCCAATCAAACTACCATTACAGCCTCTTGAAACATTCTTCCAGTGAACAGATTTAATTGGGGTTGATTATTATGTGAGATGACTTGAATAGCCCTTTTTAGATTTTCAAAATGAGTAGGACAATATAGTATAATCCTACTCATGCATTCTAGGATTGACCCGTCTAACTCAGTCAAATTAGCCTTAGACCAACTCCCAAATCAACTAAATTGCTACTTACTAGATACTAAAACCAGCTGAAAAAACTAGTCATAGTTGTAGCATGTTCTTAACAATTATTTATGAATATTCATATCAGTATCAGGTACCCCGTGTAAATATTGGATATCCCTAACCCGTACATGCCCAAATATGTACACAGTCCAGTAGTAAAGGGTGAGGGATCAAGTGACTCAGGATACTATTGTGTGCCGAATAGACACACTAGCACCCATTTCTCCAGATAGTTTTCCTGAATATTTTTGGCATATTTAATATGATATGACTAGACTAAAAGGTTTTTAGACTGTACACTTGCTCAACTACTGCTTTTATGCTGATGAAGTTCCTTCATTATCCGTACCCCAGTGTTCCTCACCATCATTCCCGTTCACAAGGACACCACCATCTGTTGAACCATCAGCTTCAACTTCGACGGCATCCTCTTGACCTTCCTTGACTCCATCATCCTCAATGACCTGTTGAAATTTGTTTGGTGTCATGCAAGACTATAACAAAAGGAGATAAGCAATAGAAGCAACTGATAGTGGTAAAAAAAGAAAGAAAGATCAACAGGAAAGTTTACAGACGTTTATAAAATGCTAACTATTATTCCTATCTTTCCAGAGGGAACATCAAAAGAAGCAAACCAAAACACAGACTATCTCAAAAACCAATGACAAGAACAATGATAATCTAATACTGCTTAGTATTTACTAGACTTGTCTATATATCCGAGTTCAAAAAAAAGACATCTACATATCCAACTTAGCCAGAAGACCTTTTTGTTTTCTATTTTACAAAAAAAAAAAACCACATCAAACAACTAGTATGAACACAAAACGGAAGTAAATATAAATAAAAAATAAAACTGCACATATGTATCATATATGATGCTCATGGCGTTTGGAAGATTTAACATATAAATCATTATGTAAGTGTAATACCTCATGAACAGGATCTCCATTTTCACTTGGTAGCTCTTCTTCATGTACATTCATACTTTTGAAAGTTTCTACCAGACTCTCATTGGACCTTTCAGCATAAATTATGTACTCCTCAGCAGGTGGATAGATACCCCTATTCAAATAAGATCTTGTAAGAATATAAGCAAAAAAAGGTGCCATGCCTTTAAAACCGAGCATGCCTCAAATCATTTGTCCAAAACTCCAAATGTTCCCATAACCTATGTTATGTTTAGGATTGAACAATCTGGTCTTAAAACTCCAATTATATCAGCCTTTGGTACACTCTTCTATGTAGAAGATTACCATTGACTTTAATACTTCGGTAGAGCAATCTTCTGCGGGCAGAAAATTTAGATAATGTTTAACAAAGATTGGTTATCTACAGGAAAGTGCAAATCTTTATTCCAAATAATGTGATCCAACATGAGATGCAATCGCTAAAGCAGGTGACAGTGAATGTGATAAACATTGCTGAAAGATTTTGATGAAGGTTATAAGTATTAAATCATAACTCTTGCATGATTTTATGTAAATTCTCTTCTCTATAGTCCCCATAGTAGCAGACACAAATGAATATCAAGTCAAACACCCAGAAAGTATAAGATAGCACAGTTGGATTATTGCCAGCTTATCTTTTAGTGATAGAAGTATTAGTGGATTGTCTATTAAATGGAAGGATCATGCCTGTTGGAGGAGATTATGAAAAACTTGATACAATGATTGCAGCTCTACTACCCATAAGGACGACCAAATACCTTTTGGGGGCAAGGGTAGCTTCTACATTGAGAGCAATCTGCCAATCTTCAAACAAGTTTGGGTACTCAGCAGGATCTGACAGAGACTCTGCAGCTTTGGGGTTCACCTGGTAAACAAGCAGGAATAAAAAAATAATGAACCAACAATTGCCTATTAGCTACAATAAGGCGGTGCAGCATAATCATGGGCACAAGAAACGAATTTCCAAAACAGCCTTTTTCCATATAATCACAGTTGCCACAGACAATGCACATGACATTCTGAATTCAATGTTACAAATGTTGGATAACAATTGTGAGATTTGAAGCATATGAACCTAATCATCCTAATGCAGGTCCTTCTGTAGAGAACAAACCAGGATACCAAAGAGCCCATAACGACATAAACCAATTTTCCAAAAACCGGTAGGAATAGAAGTTAAGGTTTGAATTCAAATATGATTTTCTTTTTTACTGTTCAAATACCAGTTATTGATGATAGTGTGATACATTTATGAGTATACAAAGCGCAATGCAGCATGTACTTTCTTTTCATTATGTTGCTTGTCTTTACAACGAACATACTAAAAACTCCCAACGCAGCCAGTTACCACCCCAGTGAATAGGGCAGTCATTGGTCAGAAACCATTCCCACACATGGTTCGAATTCCCCAAACCCTAACACAGGTTTAATGATGAATACATACAAAAAGGGAAGTGGCCTGTATCACCAACCAGTCAGTGTGCGGAACAGACTGTACCATACTAATGCCTAACAACAATTACCATGCAGAAACAACTGACAAGTCATGACAAATTGAAGTAACATGCTTAAGAGAAATATGATGCAACAATATTAAAAGTCTTTAATATTCTGGGGAAACACAGAGCAGAACTGTATGGAGGAACACAAGCAAAGAAACTTTATATAGGAAGCTACCTGTTGAAGATCCTTTTTCCATATCGATACAATCTCAGAGACTTTGCTTGGAAGATAGGATCGTGCCATCAATGCTGCTTCTGGAATACGGTTGCTGTATAAAGAATGACCAGAACATCAACATAAATTAAGAAAGGCTTGTCTAAAACAAGAAAATATTAAATAGGGCAATATGAAGTTGCAGAAGTGTATACCTATCAACCAACAATTGAAGGCACTCTTCCAATTTGCCAAGTATAAATAAACAAAGAAAAGCAACATTGTTCTTTCCTTGCTCTTTAGCCATTGATGCCAACTTTGTTATCCCTTCAGCATTTCCAAGAGATGAATATAGAAGCAACAATCCGCTAAGGTCTGTAGCTTGAAGGAGGCATGCCTCTGCCATCTCAAGCTGCAATTGTTGTGTACAATATATGAGATGTAGTTCTTTCAGTTTAAATGGTTACATGTTAGAGAAAGACAGAAACATTAAATGATAAGGACATTAGTTCATACGCAAGATGGCATTTACAGAGGAAAAACAGAGACAAGCAGCATATAATGTCATTTCTCATTTAACAGTCAATATTGATATTTTGGGTTCTTGTAATTGCAACAAGCTCAGCACTACTTAGTTATCCAAACTGCATCCTTGTATTTCAATTTTAAATGCTTGTAGAAATGAAAAATATTTTTTATAGATACTGAGATACAAGCTAAGCTCGTGATTACTACCTATTACTAGTTGTTTTCTTCGTCACTAATGACTAGTAGAACTCAAATATCACATAGAAGATTCTAGTCGTTAAATAAACATATTGAGTTCACTATAGACATGTAAAATTACACACACCACACACATACATTTCCTGTTGACATAGCTAATTCCCCCAACTGCTTCCACTTTGACTCACTTCGTGCCTCAACAGCAATTTCCTGCAAAGCATCTATTTGTTGAGAGTTCATTTCAATGGAAGATGAACTTTCTTGGACAATGGTCCTCATTGTATAGAGATAAACAATAGAATTGCACTATGCCTTTGCAACTTCCAGGCTACCAAGCTGCACAGCCAGGTCAAATCTGTAATTAGGGTCAGTGGCTATTTCAAGGGCTTCTTCTGGCATACCTCGTGATTCAAGGAAATGTGCCACACTGCAAATGAAAAGTCAAGTTATTTAAAACCTGGGGCATATTAATGTATAAGTAACATCCACTAAATTATTTGGCCAAACATGGGGCACCTGTCGTGTTGTTCCTTTGGTATGGAAGGTAGAACAGCATTTGCACGTTCCAAATCCCCACGCATCACAAGTGTTTTGTACTCAATCAAACTTAATAGTAAAGTATAACCCACCACACTGCAATAATCAAAGTTGTTAAGCCACAGAAGTTCATCATGAGAAGGCATCGTGAAGGAATATTAACTATTAAGTGTAAATTAAATATGCCACTTACTTGAATTCCTTGTCAATAAGATAGACACGACTTTGGTTAGCAAGATAGCCTAATAAATACATTGGACGATCCAAGTGAAACATGGTAGTGACCTGTGACACATGGAGCATGGTATGGTAAATAGATAGCACCTAACAAAAAATGTTCTAATAAAACGTACACATAATATTATGTTCATTCTGGTGAAAACTAAGTGCTCACCTCTCCTCCCACACAGTAATTGAGCCGCCATGAAGAATTATTGTATATAAAACAGTCTCCAACCCATAACCCAGTACGGACACGTTCATTTATCTCATGAAGCAATTCAAAAGCATCTTCCACACCTTCCTCACCAACCGAACCCCCTCCATCTAGATGAGAAGAAACTACATCTCTCTAGAAGGTATCAAGTTACAGTTGTGTTATCAAATCACGCACAAGGATAAAATTGACATATGCCCAGATGTAACAATACAAGATGCACTGGGGCAACAGAAAGAAAAACAGCGATGTACGTACTGCATGTGAAACTCACATTGTACTTCAAAATATAGAACGATGTATCACTCGCAATCATTACCAAATCACCACTGTCAGCCCAACATAGATTCTGCAGCAAGCAAAAGCAATTATGTCTAGTGGCATAACATATGAAAATGAATAAAAAAACACATCATAGATATCCATTCGTGAAGCAATGAAACAACTCACTTTAACGTTCACATCAATCCGGCGTATTAACCTGCATTCTGCCCAGTCGTAGAAACAAATGAAGTCATTCGTACACATAGCAAGCAATACTCCACCATATATACGTTCTGCAGAGAGCGTTGGTCTTATACTTTTCCTCTCCTGAAAGTATCAATTGCTCTCGTCAGATTATGCTTCAGAAACCATAAGAAAGTATATTTACATATACGAAATAAGAGGCACTATACGGTATTCTAAGTTTTCGTTCAGCTTCTGCAGCAGTGATTCAAAAATACTTGTTTGACTCTTTAGCTGTTGTAGTTTGCATAAAAAATACAACTAACCACTTCTTCCATGTTAATCACACAGTTTCTTAGTTTGAGCAATTGGACTCATTTAACTAGTAAATTGTTGCACTTGAAAACAGACATGGGAATGCGATCATGGTATCATAATAGTTAGTATGAAACAGGTGCAGCACTATTAAATGCCAAGGGACCAGACCAGAGTACTAAAAAAGTAGGGCTCTCGTTTATAATATCTGATCTACAAGTTTATACAAGGGTGGGGGCCCAAGCAATATCTTCTTTGTTTTCTTTAAGAAAGAAGCATGGTTAATTATTTTAAGGAAAAATTGGTTCTATAACACCCAAAGAACACCACTTTAGCAAAATACCACTAAAAGAATGTGGTGCACTTTAATACAACAATGGAAAGCATGGTTGTTAAGGCGTCCTTGAAGCGTCGCTTCAAGGACGCCTAATCGGTAAGGTGGTTTTCTGCTGACGCCACAGCGGACGCCATGACGCCGGTATCTATGGCGTCCTCGAGGCGGCCTAAGGCGTCCTGTGGCACCGTTGTGGCGTCGCTAGGCCGTATGGCGGTGCGAGGCGGGCTAAGGCGTCCTTCCTCATTGTGGTGTCGCCACCTCCCCTGGTCCTTCCCCGCTGCGGCGTTGCCGTTGCCTCCCCTCCCCTGCTCCTTCCCCGACCCGAGGGGGGTCGTGGCGACCGGATCTAGCCAGGGGAGCTCGGCGGTGGTCGGATCCGGCAGGGGAAGCTCGGCGGAAGGAGCACAACAGAGGCCGGATCCCGCCGCCCTCGACACCATCCTTGTCGCCCCAGCTCCATCCTCGCCGCCCACACTGGGCGACGGCGGCGGCTATGCTATATATACATGTGAAGGGTTAGGGTTTGAGAATGGTTAGTGTTAGGCTATATAATATATATACAGGTGAAATGGTGTGCTTGGCTGATGTGTTGTCCTATGTTGTGCTTCGTTGGTTGCTGCTTAGTAGTAGTGATGTTTACTGTTTAGTACAAGTACACAGTAGCAGTAGACCCTATACAATAGTACTAGCAGTAGTAAGGGGTGTTGGAGCTTGCAAGGGATATGGGTGCTACATGGGAGAAGAGCAATTGGAAAGAGGATGAATGCTATATCAAGGTATGCATGTGCTACTAAATTACTTATTTAAGTTATCGACATACTAGGATAGGATGTGTGTATGGCGTCGCCTCGCCGCACGCCTTATTGCTTAAAAGTTGTGAAGGTGGTGAGTCACCTCACCTCGCCTCGCCTTATCGCCGAAACAACCATGATGGAAAGTTTGTTCCGTTCTGTTTTATACCAATCGGTTACCTTCCATTGGCTTTATTTCATCTTTTCGCATTTTATGGCAATAAAATATTCCTGGAGTTCCAAGAATGCCCTTGACCCAACCACATGATGACCCGGCTCTGGGAGGCCATCCCTTCATCTGTTCCTCGCTTGCGGCGGCTGGTGCACATAATGTTCTCGACTTCCACGGCTACTGGCAAGAATTAATACGTCGCTGGCATCTTCATGCCATCCTACTACCAGAGGACATGGGGAGGAGCGCCACCGGGGATCTTCTCGACTTCCACATCTGCCGGCGAGGGCTTCAATTAAACTGTTGCTGCTCCAACTGCTCCGTGACATTTTCAAGGCAGAGTTCAGCCATGGCGATTTCTGATCACGGTTGGATGGATTTGGGATAAAAAGAAGATAATTTGAGAGAAGTGAATTGGGGTGAGATGGGGAAAAGCAGGAATTAGAAATCAGAGAAGAAGAGGGTGAGAATTAAATTTGGTCAACTGTGGTTTGCAGCAAGGACAAATTGGCGAAGCCATGGGCGAAACCATGGGCGAAGCCACAACATGACCAGGCCCTCGCGGTGAGATGGCCTGTCTGCTCCGCACACTCCACGCTTAGCCCCAGGTGGTGGCTTCCTTCAGTGAGGTGACGATTACAGCATGGCTGCTGCTGCTGCTGCTTCAACCCCAACCGTGTGAAGCTGCACCAGCCTGTGTATGTTGAGGGTTCTAAGCTCGCCACCATGGCCAAAAACATTAAGGGTGGAGCAGGATGGTATGTGGAGGGCCTTGATGATGTTGCCGAGGAGACTAATGCGGGCAACGTGGCGGAGAACAGTGTGGCCAGCACGGTGAAGACCTGTGCGTGAGGGCGGCGAAATCGAGCTAACTTTTGGAGAGAAGATTGAGGACAAAAAGGTCATAGGTAACGACAATAAGTACAGAGATGAAGGACGTGGTAAAAAATAGAAACAGAACAATCTTTGAGTGGTACTAAACTGCACCGGTCTGTTTCAACGGTATATAAGTAAACTAGAGATCTTTCGGTGGCATGGAACCAATTCTTCCTTAATTTAATAGTGCTTCAGAAAATCAAAGAGTGTGTTGTGGTAGGTTGGTTGGGTCCGGGTCCAAGAACCGAGGGTAGGGTGCTCGCCCTCACCTAGCCATTGGCAGGACTCTTCTCTGACGTGGTAGAGAGCACAGTTACCAGAAACGCAGTTCGTTTGAATAGCGATACGAGAATTGGGTTCAAGGTTCGCCCCTTTTTCTTTAATTTCCACTGTGAACACGAACCCTGTACCCTAAACCGGTTCAGGTTCGATGAATCCGGTTCGCAATTCGCAGGGGTTTGCGGCAAATCCGGTAACTATGGTAGAGAGGCTCTGAGGCTTGATAGCCAAGATCGACAGGCTCTCCCCGGCGAACAAGGAGGCTCTGATCTTTTTTGCCAACTGGTTGGGGACTAACTTTGGTTTATTCTCGCTTAATTCATATCGGGTACAATGTCGTCCCTTTTATAGGGATAGCTAGACTTGACCCCTAAGAAACCTATCCCTATATTAAGGAAACCAATCCATAATAACATGAAACTTATCCCTAATGCGTGGAAATAATCTAAAAGCAAACAAACCCAAATGATAAGGAAAATAATTATTCTTATCATAATTAATGACGTGCTGTCATGCACCACGTTGTAGATGTGGCTTGTCACGCCATTAGAGTGATTATTTTATACAAAGAAAATTAACTAATAACCAAGAGACGAGAGAATAACCACATATAAGACATGTTACATTGAAAACAAACCTGAAAATTTTTACTGTAAATCTTTATTTTTGATGTGCTTTCCCTGACAGCATATTCGCCCTCAGTTGACCAGACAAATTCAAGTGCAGACCCAAAGGATCTATTTCTCCATGCTAGCGCTGTGTATATTATGTACTCTCCGTCTCCACATACAACAACAAATCTCCCATTTGGATTGTGTCGTAAGCTCTGAAAGAATGAAAAGTTTATTTGTAAGTATATTTTGCTAATAAGAATTAGAATCAAATACATCTATCAGCGCAAAACCATGCTTTTTGCTGCACCACAAAAAAAAGTCTACATATTCAAAGAAAAAACATTCAATGTTGGTCAGAAGCATCTGTTACCAATTATAATATCTTATGTACAATTGTACATTTCTTAGCCCACAAAGCTAAATTTTAAAGTTATCTATAAACTCTAACTTTCATTCTTAACTGAATCTTCACTGATTGAGATAGTTCATGTACATTCCGTATGATATTGAACCTTGATAATAACACTGCAATAGCTAAAAGTAACAAAATCTACTATGCAAAGATAAGCAGGGTATAAACAGAAAAGAAACTAAAATGTTCGATGGCATAAACTTGTTTCACTTCATGAAAGTATTTACACACATAATGCAATGCAACACCATGCAGAATCACAGGAAGCTCCTTCCTTGGTGTTTACTGTACCATGTGGCAACAAAATTTACTGTTTGAATGAGGCATTCGCTTAATATCAGATAGAAACCTACTTGTGGGTAAAGATCACAGCTTCCTAACTCCTTCACAGCTAATGGCAGTCGTTCTCCATCTACGATCTGATAAATAAAACAATTAAAAGTACACATCAGTACATGAAAACCACTAAAAGTTCTCAATAGCATATCATACTTTGCAACAACAACCTCACTATCTGCACCAACTGTCTTGATGTTAACAGTTTGAATTTCGTTATGCTTTGCCCATACAATTTTGCCATTACTGTCCATGCTAGCAACAGGTTCTTCACGGCCGATCTTTATCATTATTGTTCCTTCATCATATCCAATCACAACCCTGCAGAAATTGAAGACATACTGAACACAAATCCCAGATTTGGATAAAACAAGAGGGATAAAAATCTATCATTACCTTCTTGAGCCCTTCATATAACCTAACGCCCAAACTCGTTCAAGGCCATAGTTAAGTGTGTTCTCAAGCCTGCAAAGAGCACCAACCTCAATGCTAGTTTCTAAGAACAAAAAAGTTAAATTAACAACAAACGGAACATTGAAAAGCATAAGAACGAGGTTAACTCCAAGCTTTGCCACTAATTGCATGTTATGTTATTCGCAGGGGCAAATCAGGACAAGAAGAAAAGGGAGTGTGTCCCCACCATGGTTATCACGGCGCCCCGGCGAGGCGAGTCGCCTCCGGGGCGCCTGGACGCCTAGGCGAGGATTAGGCGACCAAAAATATATCAGTATATAAGCAATATCAATCTATTACCAATATCAGTATATCTCCAAAGAAGATATTTGACTCCACTCCTCCTCTCTTTTCCTCCTTTCTTTCCTTTCCTTTTCTTTCCTTCTTCCTTTTCCTTCCCTTTTTCTTCTTTCCTTTTTTTTCTTCTTTCCTAACTTCCCATTACTTCCCCTGTTTCCCGTTCCTTCCCTTCCCTTTTTCTTCTTTCCTTTTTTTTCCTTTCCTAACTTCCCATTACTTCCCCTGTTTCCGTTCCTTCCTAGCGAGCCTCGTTCGGCTCGTCTCCCTTGCGCGTTTGCGCCTCCTCTCCCGTCGCCCCACCTCCGCCTCGCCCGTCGCCCCCCCGCACGTCGTCGCCTCACCCGTCGCCCCGTCGTCACCTCGCCCGTCTGCGCCTCCTCGCCGCTTGCCGTTGCCGCCTGCTTCGCCGTCTGCGCCTCTCGCCGTCGCGCGCCTCCTCTCCGTCGCCGCTTCGTCACCGCCTGCGCCCATCGCCGTCTCCGCGCCTCCACGCCCCTGCATCTGTCGTCCCCGCGCCCCTGCGCCTCCTCCGGCCAGGCGAGGCGAGCACGCACGGCGGTCTCCCTCCGGCGCCGGGACGCCTAGGTGGCGACTAGGCGTCGCCTAGGCGACGCCATGATAAGCCTGGTCCCCACTGACAATTTAAAATTGTAGGCCCATTAAATTTTATAGAAAAGATCATCTAATTAGTTAAATGGTTAGCCCTTAGATTTAGAAAGAATACAGTTGTCTATATAAAAATAAAGGACAGCATTTCTGCTGAGCTGTCAATATAAAAAAAACATCATTTTTGCTATGTACGAGTCGCAAACAAATTGGCCAAATCATGATTAATACAATCCAACCTTGTCTAAGTTATAAACAAGAGCTAACAGTTTTGCTAAAATTGCATGTGATTTCAGATAACATGGCTAAATCGTAACAGGAGCTCAAAGATCGCATGCCATCACAATAAAACAAAGATAACTATGCATTGAATCAACGACAATAACATACTTAAAAATAGATGTGTATGTGAAAACAAAAGGATGATCGAACACATGGGGGAACACTGTATTTCATTAATTATGTATCGAATATACAAAATTTCATGCTTCGGCAGGAGTTCATCTTTTGTCTTCTCAGTCTATGCTTAAGGAGTGTATCTGACTGGAAATTCCGTAGTCCGCTGATTCCAAGCGCCTTTGCATGGCATCCGGTTAATTACATCTATAGGACAAACCTATAGAATACCTCCGATTAAGCTGCGTTGTGATAATCATCTTTATATAGCTCGTCCATATGCATGTACAGTGTTGGTGTAGCTACAAATGTTGAGGATGCGAATGTGATACGGGTGGCTTTGTTTCACCAATGTCGAGTCACGGTACACCATCGTTGTGTCGGTTTACGGAAAGGATATGTCGATGAAAATGATGACTTTTGCCTCGCCAGTGCCGAATCATATGTACATCTACCTTCATCGGACGCGATAGTTTGTGTTGCATTTGCGTTGTCGGTGCCCAACAACGAAGTGTCCGATCCCGTCCGTTTGGGACATGTTCATGGAGTAGTGACCTTGCCTCGTTGGCACTAGGCCATAATTTTGTCTAGCATCGTTGATCTTAGACAGGTGATAATAGAGATACATCTACTTTCGTCATAGACGGATGGTAATGTGGGTATGTCTAGCCTCATCAGTCATTGACGGATGGTAATGTAGATGATCAAGTGGCCTTTGTCTCTCGTCGACACCCGACCATGGTGTCGATGTATGAAAATTATGCAGATTGCGCGCCTCGGCCTTGTGGATGGTGATGTGCATATGATGCATTGGATGATGCTTGCTTTGAAGCATTAAATAATTATGCTCCCGCACAAGGGGCAAAAATTCAATATAGTATGATACTCTCTTGTATTGGTTTGCATAGTCACGGTCGGTTTTCTACCAATCAAGAATTCGAGCTGTGTTTCATAGCTAGCCCCGTCGTGTTTGGAAAATTCGTACCGCGCTGGTGTGAATTCCATGGCCAATTCCATCTCATTTGGAGAACATGCACTATAATCATTTCGATCTATAGTCTCACTTCAATGGAGAATGTGTACTGCAGTTGCCTCGTTTTGTGGAGAACATCCAATCAAGGTGGATACGCATAGCACATTGGTGCATACACGTGTTGGCACATGCATGTAGCATGCATGCTTTCATAGCTTGGCATTGTGTCAAGTAGAGTGTTAGCGACAGACACGATGTTTTGGGCAGCGGGTGTTCCTGGACGGCCAAGGCATGCATCAGTGACGTGGCCTTGGGCCATGTGACAGTGACCTTGACGATGCGACTGCAGCTGCTCGGCCTTGGGACATGGCAAGACAGACTTGATGACACAGCAGGCGGCGCACCGACGAGCATCGAAGGCGGGCATTGGTGGCATCACCGGTGTTGTCGTCGTCCATGAGCATGCATGCTTGCTTTTGGATTGTTTCTTGCTCTTTGGATTACCTTCTTCCTTCCTGATTGCTAGATGGATGCTTTGTGTGTGTGTGTGTGTGTGTGTGTGTGTGTGTGTGTGATCCACGATTAGTCGTCCAGTTGGTGTATGGAGAACGACTAGGGTGCTCGACTCGACTAGAGAGGCTAGTCGGGCGACTGGACGACTAATCGGCGACTAGCCACAGCTAATCGCGGTTGCCTAGCCAGCCGATTAATGGCCCACATTCAGAGACACGGAGATGATGAGCATATATACCAGGGCTAAAGGGGCCGAACCCTGGACGCCTCCATATTCCGCCCTTGCCCGTCCTTGCGCCCCAACACCGTCGCAATCCACCTCCGCTTGAGCCGCCACCGCCTTCGCCCGAGCGGCCTCCGTCTCCGCCTTCAGCGGCCTCGACCTCTATCCGAGTCCTGCCGCCACGGCCCAAGTCTAGCAGCCTTTGCCTCAGCCCGAGTCCAGCGGCCTCCACCCCCGCCTCCGCCTTCAACCACCTCTGCCTGAGCCTCCTCCGCCTCTAGCCTCCTTCGACCGAGCCTCCTCCGCCTCCAGCCGCCTTCGACCGAGCCTTCTCTGCCTCTGCTACTCTGTCTTCACACGGGTAATACTCTGTCTTCACCCATCTCTGTTTAGTCTTCACACGGGTAATACCCTCAGGTGCTCTGTCTTCACATGTGTAGCAAGTCTAGGGACTCGTCGCAACTAGTCAATCGACTAGTCGACAAGTTGCCCATGGCGACTCGACTCAACTTTAAGACTTAATAACCTTTCTAAGGTTTGTGTGATGACGTCATCCACGCGTGGATGGATCGATCACTAAGGTTGGGGCGATGGTTGCCTTGCGGGTGTGTCGTCTATCTATGTAGGCCCTCCTCTACGGTGGATGGTGTTTGTGCCTTATATAGGCAAAAGCCAGGGCAATGGATGGGAAGCAGCAAGCCACGGCGCCACGCGAATCACTTGGGTTGTTCCGAGTCTTGTGCGTGAGAATCACTTTAGATAGAGTTTAGAAATTTAAACTCTCAGATAGAGTTTAGAAATTTAAACTCTCTTGTAGATAGAGATGGTTAATTTGAACTGCCAGCTTTATCTAGAAGATTAGCACAAGCCTCGCCAGTTGCGTCTTCTGTCTACATTGCAGGCCGACCATGTGATAGAAACTTGCTAATCTGGTCCATGCACATATATGGCTGACCTGTGGACCCAATTAGACGCTGCCCCATGTATTCGGATCACCATGGACAGCTTGAACATGTACATGCATGTATGCATTAATTCACCCATGTTTAATAGCATGCCATTTAAACCAAGCTTATACTAAATAATTAAGCTGTATCTGATAATCAGACTCGAGCATGTAGCACACTAGTAGTCGTTGCATGCATGCAATGCATGCGTTGGCCATGAGTTTTAATTCCATGCCTCCGAATCATGCTCTTGTGTGTATTTATCTCATTTATTTCCTCCATCGAATCAACCAAGGAAACGGCCGTACATGGTGCTGATGTGAGCAATCGAGTTAGGGCTTGTTTGTTTTTGCTTTTGATTCTCGATTCTGACTCCAAAAGCTGAATAACAAACAAATAGTCTGATTCTAGAATCCGATTCTCACAATCCAGCTCATATATATACACTAGAATCCACAATCCACTTCATATGTGCTTTTGGATTCTAGCTTTTGGAGAATCAACTTCTTAATAACCACAATTCAGAATTAGCTTTTAGAGAATCCAAAGCGTAAACAAACAGGCCCTTAGTGATTTGGTTTCTACTTTATATTTATTCATCTTTAATATTCTAGAGACTGTATCTTTTAAACCGAGAGTCGGATTTGCGATCCGTTTGAACCTCCGTGATCCAGACGACGAACCTGACTAAACGCGCAGCAAAAAAAAACATTTAACAATGCACTGGACCTGCACGTCATGTCATAGTCATGCTTCGTGAAATTTCGTACAGCACGGGGCGCGCTTGTGTCAAATGTCAACAATTATTGAGTGACATGTGGGCCACTGTCTCTTTTTTTATTATTTCTTCCTGTTTATTTTAAGAATTTTGTGTACAAAAATTCACCAACAATAATAAAAGTAAAAAAGAATGGCAATTAGACATGCAACCACATATCAACTAGTATCATACGTGAATACTAATCCTGGTCTATTTTTTCTAATGTTCCATTGCAGCATTCACGCCTGAGCTAAATCAGACTAGCAAAAAGATATGTTTGTAATTTGGCTGAGATTTGTATCTTCATAGAAGGTTGGAAAGGGACGGTGGTTTTTCTTCAAATTTTGAGTTTAAGTAACGCATGTAGCTGAGCATTTTTTGCAATAAGTGTACTGCGTTGGGCGAGATGAGGAGAGATTTTGTTTAGTAGTATTGACCTCAACATCTCCATAGGATTATGCATGCAGGAGCCAGGAGCACATTGTGTATGAACAAGTAAGCAATTATACACAGCATTACAAGTCCACAAGCTTGGATAAAACCAACGGCAAAAATACCTGTAGGTGGTGGAGTGCCACAGACGAACAGTCCCGTCCTCTGAACCTGTAATTATTATTGGAAGCTCTGGATGGAAACATACAGCAGAGACATTATGTGCATGCCCCTCAAGTGTTTGAACACAGCTCTTTGTTTGGTAATCCCAAACCTGATTCAAAATAATGCGTTGTAACAATGTTCTAAAAGTTCAGGAGTGTATCACTTAATGAAGATACCACACCTTGGCAGTTTGATCATCGGAGCCTGTAATTAGATATGGCCGATCACCACCCGTGAAGTAATCAACACAGTTCACACCTTTTGAATGACCATCCAACGTGAAGTTCGGATCAGGAGAACCAAGACTCCAGATCTGAAAAATTCAAGTACAGAGGACTACTGTTCAGGCTCAGGAAACAAGAACCATGTGAAAAAAATCCACAACTTCTGTAACCAAAAAAGGAAAAAGAAAATGCACACCTTTACTGTACGATCAAGGGAAGCACTGGCAAAAGTATTTGTGTCCTTTGGGTTAAATGTGACTTGCATGACATAGTGAGAGTGCCCCTCAAAGATTTGAGTACACATCCAGCCCTTGTCCCAGTCCCAAAGCTTTATCAACATGTCATCAGACGATGACAACACAAAGGGGAGGGTTGGGTGAACAGCCACACACCTGATATAATCAGTGTGAGCTTCGAAAACTTTGACCTTATCCATTGTATTGTAGTTGTACACACGGATGAACATGTCATCCGCACCAGCCACAACCCATTGCTTCCGCGCAATAAATTTAGCCGAACGAACTGCAACTCACATGGTTACATTAGCATAATGACATACATGGGAAAATGTAAACAGTAAGGTGAGAGAACATGCCTGGTAATTCGGTGACCTCAAATGATTTGACCATTGTCTGGCAATAAATTAGCATAGCTTAATTAGCTCAAATTTAACAATGTCTGTACAAAGCCATATACATCCAAATTAACGGTTGCACAAAAAGTAGATTGTCCAGTTCAGTTTTGGATCTCCCTTTGCCTAGATAAGCTCATCCCTGCATTGGTGGATGGCCTCACCCATCACATGCAGTGACCTACGGCTACTATTTTACTTCACAGTCTTTGCCTCTGAAAATTCACTGCATCTCTGTCAGCCACCAGTGGAGATCAGCTGATAGCTGTCAGGAGCCACCAGGTGTTGACCAGTACTTGGTGGACTTTGTCAGATTTGGCTAGTCACTCCTGAACCTCCTCAGAGGCTGACTTCCATAAACCCCATTGGAGGTCACAATTTGCATCCCATATTCCTATATGATAGCACTATCTAAAGTGCATACATTTGTCCATCCATGATGAGATCTTTTTTAACAACGACATTGCATGCGTTTAACGATCATCTCAAGCCTCAAGGTGAACATTACTTCCAGATTTCGGCATATGCAAGTAAAATCTTCCACAATCAAAATATATATATATATAAAAGGCTGATAAGAAGCATTTACAAATATCTCAAGGCTGCTAAATAGCTCAAACATATTGCTTCTTAGCTATGCATTGCACAAATCTTATCTTCCAGTACAAAAGTTGGCAATAGCAAATGTTCATTCATGGAAACCAACACATGGTTTTTTTTATTAAACACATGGCTCACACCCTGGTCCCATTTTTATTCACCAACACATAAATCATACTGCAAATAACTAATCGGTGGTGATAAATTTCATATGACATGTCAAATAACACAAACAACTAAGGCCTCGTTTGGTACGGTTCCAGATTCTAGTAGAAACGGAAACGGTTCCAGATTCTTGGTAGAAACGTTTTAGGTAGAATCAGAATCACTTTCTGCAAACCGTTTGGTATGGTTCTAGATTCTAGTAGAAACTAGTCGAAACGGGGTTAAGAGTGATCCAGCTACGGTGTGGAAAAAGAAGAAACGTTCCGAGAAGAATCGTTCCGAGTTTTAACCCGTTTGGTTGGGTTTCTCCCAGATTCTAGTAGAAACAGCTCGGTTCCAAGTTGCCAAACGGGGCCTAAATATCACTGGCAAGTATTAAGAGCCACCAACCTGCGTCTGGTAGTTCCAGATGCAGACGCTCCCGGAATATAGACTTGACATGATCCTGCATTAAACAATAACGCATTTGTCACAAATTACAACGATCCACACGCTCAAATGCACAATGCTTCGCGCAGTGTGGGCATTTAGCTAGCACAACAAACACCAGAAGACTCACCATGCCTCCGTGGGGTGCAGATCCACGGACTTGACCCTCTCCGACCTCTGCGCGAGCTTCCTCTGATCCAACCAAACACCAAGCATCATCAGCGAAATAACCCCAGTTATTACATCACAAACACTGCAAATTAACCGGATCTAACCGAGCAATCCCGGGATTACCTTGATCTCTAACCGGAGTGGCTGCAGCAGCATCCCCGCCACCAACGTCAACCCATCAAAAACACAAAACAAAACGAACGAATCAGTATTCATACGAGCACATGACACGTCAGAACCCCAGATCCACGCAGAAAATGATCAGCTCCGCCGCGGATCTCGGCGCGGCGAGCCGTCGCGGAATCCGGCTCGGCCGAACGGGCCGGCCTCGCAGCCGGATCTAGCATTTCCGCGGAATAGGCGAGACCGGGCGGGCGAGGTGGGTGGGTGGGTGGCCGGTGGAGAGGTGGACCTACCATTGCGACCTCGGAGAGGTGTGGCCGCGCGGCGACTCGCTCGCTGGAGAGTTGGGGGGCGCTGAGGGGAGGGGGGGAGGCGAGATCGCGAGGGAGGGAGGGACGAGGACAGTAGTAGTGCGGAAGGTCACGAACAAATTAGCGGGTAAACGGGTCTCCGGAAGGGGGCGGAGTTCTGGCGATGACTTCGAAGGCGATTTTTTTTTTCTTCTTTTTGGTTATTTTTATTGTTGCTTTTGCCATCGTGGTTTGACTTTTGATGACCGGGTTGCTAAGTTTTTTCCCTGCGGGGGAAAGAGATATTTTTAAAGGTGTCCGTGCGTTGCAACGGTATCTACATTTTGAACGGCTGTCCTGCTATTACGTTAACATAAAACAAGAAAATATATTGTGCAAATAATACCTTATACAGTAGGACACTATTGAAGCAGTATTTCTATATTTCTATGTAAATGAAGCGTTCTGACGCTTCGTTTCTTGCGCCTGGAGTGGTTAATTAATTAAAGAGGTGGGTAATTAAAGAATGGTCTTGTGTGTTGTCTTCCATCCACGCCTGTAGTGGTTAATTAAAGAGGTGGGTAATTAAAGAATGGCAAAACTGGTAATTTTGATGAAATGACGTGGGAAGAAACTCTCACATTATATAGTAGAGATTAAAGAGGAAAGTAGTATATTTTCTTCAATAGGAAGGAATCGTTGATCAGAGAGAGGCTATAGAGCGAATGGGATGGGATGGTTCTGTATCATTTGATTCTATTATTTTGGTTTTATTATTTTGGGTGAATGAAATGATTCAGCATCTACAGAGAATATTCTTCATATTTGTATCCCACCATACAGGATGAGATTGTTCCATTCAAATAACTAAACACATAGATGATATTTTTCTTGAACCATCTCATACATGTATCACTTGGTACAAGCAACCAAACACACCTATAATCATCGAACACGAAGCACTCCACGCAAGAAGGAACTCGACCCACACATACAGCACTCGAGCCACACGAGAAGGAATCATTAAAGAAGGAACTCAGACGTATAGCATGTTGTGCAAGCCTGTTTGCTACCTTATTTTGAATTCTCTTTGCCTTTGAGACCGGATGGTCTTTTGTGTCCTAGATTAGCGCCGCATGAAATGATCTATCATAAGAAGACGAAGACAGAAACATAACCCGCGTAATCAGTCTTCAAGAAAGCTTGGCCATTGCGCCATTGCCGCGCAAGAGAAAGTCCCTCGCAGCAAGCTTCATACTCCTCCAAAGTAGACAAACACCTGAGCAAGTGACGATATGATGCCAATAGGATTATGCCCTTGGCAGGCCATGGACCAAGGCCTATGATGGAAAGCCCACGAAAAATCTATTAAAAATCAACAAAATCATAAACCGCCCTAAGAACAGCTGGCCCATCACGAGGCTTGAGCCTGGACTAGCTTCGCTTCTGACAACAATAAGATCGTGCCTTATCATCTTTGATCAAATGTTGTACCTTGGATGCATGAGTTTGATATGGACCGAAATATACTAAAGTCATTCAAATTCTTTTAGTTACTTTTGAATGATCGGTCCAAGAGTTTAATTTAAATAATTCCCTAGAAGAACTACAATTAATATAACAAGTATCATTTTCCAAATATTCTTGATCTCCACTAAAATGTTATTGGTATGGTTGCCTCTGGTGACAACACAATTCATAGCGATTATACTCTCAATGTAGGCCACGACAGCAGTAAGATAGACCTCCATATTAGGCCCTGTTTGGCAGAGCTCCAGATCCCAACTCCACCTCAGAGCTGAAACTTGTAGACTGAAATAAAGTGACTTAAGTTTATAATTTTATTCTAAAATATAAACAAGATGACTCACCTAAACATTCTTAATACACCCACAGCTCCAACTCCAAGAATTTGGTGGAGTTGGAGCTCTGCCAAACACCCCTTTAGTGTAGCTCCTATGTGGATAATGGTATTGTAATGGACCTATATGCTCAAAGTGCCTCATATCAAGAGTGGCTAAGCAACTTGGACACAAAACCTCATCGGTGATGTGGCATTTCTACGGCACTTAACCAATTGCGATGTGGTGGATCTTGGCCTCTCTTTGACAGTGCCCTTATTCTTAGTGCATGATGGTAGAGGCGTGTCCAAGTGGTATCATATCTTCTCTATGGTGTCATTTGGTGTGGAGATGATCGGCTGGTGTTATCCCCAGTATATCTTCAATTGATAGTACCCATTTTTGTATAATTGTTCTCTATGTTACTACTAGATTTTGGTGCCGGTTCATACCTGACACCCCTTAGATCCACCTATGCTGCACATAGTTCCATAGTTCACGTTCTTCCTCACAATGTATCTCTCGTAGCCATCTTTTCCCCTAGTCACAACAACTAGGCAGAGCTGCGCGCTACGCTGCGCCAGGTGAATTTTGATAGAGCGTTCGGATGGAAAAAATCAAGCTCCACACTGAAATAATCACAATTTAAGAATTCGTGGGGGCCTTTTCGCAGAGACAGTGAAGGAGAACAAGATTTCAGAAAATCTATGGGTGTTTACGCGAAAATGGGGATTAAGGATCTGAGAGGAATTTTCGTAACCACAAGGTCTTTTTTGCAAAAGATCTTGATCTTGTTCTGGATACAATTTTCTAGAACCGTAAGGTTTTTTTGTAAAAGAGCTCGATCTAAGTCTAGATGAATTTTCTTGAACCACGAGTTTTTTTAAAAAAAGAGCTTGTAGGAGGGTCTTGACGCAACTTCAAAATTCGCAAGAGCGCTTTTCACAAAATTGCTCCCCCTAGTTGGCGATTCCTTCTTCTTTAAGAGTTACTAGGAAGATTTGCGCGCTACGCCGCGCCGTGCGAAATATTGCTCTGACAAATAACCGATGGAAGGACCGAGATGTAATTTCAATTTTCTCGAAGGACCCTTTCGCGAGGACGAAAAACAATCGAGGACCTATTCGTAAATCTACGCAACTACGGGTCCTTTTTTGCAAAATAACCTGCAGAAGGACCTAGACGTAATTTTATTTTTTCTGGAGGACGTTTTCGCGAAGAAGCTGATGTGGCGCTTGGGATGAGCTCCAATTCCTTCCTCTTTAATATATAATAATATATAATACTAGGGAGATAAACGCGCTTCGCTGCGCCGGTAGTGATATCGTTGATTTTGGAAAGATTAGTTTGAAGATCATATATAATAGAGAGGACTAACAGAATATCGTTAATTGAATCAATATTAATATATTTAAGAAGTAATGCGTTGTATTCGAAAGCAGTAAAAATGAAATGGGTACAAACACTGAGCTATACGTTATAAAGTTGAATACTTTGGTAGAGCTGGCCTGTGATGTTAAGCATAGCATGAAATCTATGAATAAGAAACATAGGAAGGAGATCAAATTAAAGAGTGTAATGAAGAGAGATGCATCCGTGTTTATGCATTGATCCTGATGAATGCAAGGAAAATTGCTATTCATATAGGTATTCGGTAGCTATAGTAATGCTGAATTGACCTAACTGTATTAAATTGTTTAAAAATTTCTTGTATAAAAGATGGTTTGTTGAGTTGATTTTTGGTAGAACCTCATGAAAAGCCAAAGAGCATTTTGATACTGAATGATTGCATAATGTCTCACTGACGGATAGTAATAAATGTTGTAGATGATAGCTGATACAGGATCAGACAGGAATGCAAGTAATTATATATTGAGGGGTTTTTTATATGTATATACATACAATGCACTGTGGATAATAAAACAGAGGACAATATAAGGTAATTACACAACGCATAGCAGATAATAAAACTGAGGACAATATAAGTTAATAACACAACTCTTATGTTTTGATTACAGAGAAGGGGTTAATATCATCAGGTTGGTATGGCGGTAGAATACCAAAACAGTCATATATAATAGTACACCAAAAATAACCGTTGATATGATGTTCTTTGAATGCTTGGCTAAAGTTATTCATTTTGGTCATAGTAAACAAGGAGGGTCTTGCCTGAAGAGGAACCTGATACACAGTTCGTGCCCTGCATATGTAACAATGAAATGTATTAAGATAAGTGTTTGTTTTTGTCAGATAAAGGTACAGAATATCAAAAACATATAGAAATAACCCGAAGTTGCTGTAGCATAAATAGGATTGCGTTGCTATATATTAATCCAGGTTTTCTCATCAGTTCTTGGAATATAATCTTCACTCATGGGATTGCATTGGAGAAGATTGATAAGGTCATATGCTAGGAGTTCCTGTGGAGTAGACTGTGGTTGTGCTCCTGTATAAAACAGAGCAATATGATTTGGCCCAATGCTGGGATTCCCTGAATCTGTGGCCTCAATAGGGAGAAAACCAGCATTTTTAGTGCAGATACGTTTAATTTGATAGAGCAAAACGTTGTGTTTTTGTGTAATAACATGGATGGCCTTTTTTGCAGCTATAGCATTGTCACAAAAAAGGTCTGCCCAACGCTCTTTGGCCTTGAGTCTCTTACGTGTAGCGTTTAGATCTGCGTAGTTGGTATCTTTAATCTTTACATGCGTATTGATCTGAAGATGTAGAATGGTGGTGTGAGCTGCATTTTCCATTGCATTGTATGTTGTGTGAGCCAAATCTCCATAGAACGTTCCTTGTTGTTTGCTATTATGACCGAATGTCAAGGGCATATCCATTTTTATCGAAGCTCTAATTTGATTGTTGTCTTCATAGCTAATACCAAATGAATGTATTGCAAGACGTAATTTATTGGCTATCTCTTTTAACAATAGTTGTCTTGAAATATAGACAATTGTTTCAACCTATAAAAAATGCAAAGGTTAGGTATTTTATTAGAATCAGAGATAGGAATATTTTGTACAGGTCACACGGTAAAACATGTTGGTAAAAAAAGTATACTAAATTGTGCTACAGTCGGATATAAAGGTATTTGTCAATGGTATGTACAGAAAATTGGTATGCTTGGTATGCTGTCCTTAATCTATTATTTATTTAGGTTAGATACTATTAGTTGTAGCATGAGAAATCTGTTTACGTAAGGTTGAGTAGTAAACAAAACAATCACTTGAAATCCTTTATGTATCTTAAATTCCAAGAACAGAAGATATATCAAATCGTTATGCGTAGGGTGCATGTAGAAAGGCGATAAATATTAAGTTGGCTGAATAACACAATGACTTAGACCAGGCACAGCAGTGTGTTTGTTGATGTGAGTGGATTGATTGCTGGATTCAGTAGAAGGCAACTGTGCTGTTTCACATATAATTTCTTCAGATTCCATTCATTGATCCAATCGATTGTCCCGTTCATTATTCAGTGTTTGCTCGTTGGGGAATGTAGGATTATATATATAAAGAGAACTGCGATTACGTACTCTTTCTTGATACCAAAATACAGCAGAACATTTAGGACATTTGTAATCAGGACCACCATAATGCGATCGTTCTTTGTAGGCAACTACAGAATTACCGTAGAGGAAAAATGGGAATGCTTTAAAAAAAGAACAAGGGAAGAAGCGTAAAAACCACATAGCAATAAAGAACATACTATGAACCATACCTTTTAGTGTTTCAATAAATTCACTCGGCAAAGAGCAAACGACAGGATGAGAAGGTGTACGCGGGACAAAGCCTGCAAGAGGCACCATAGACAACGAATGTACACACGTTAACGAACCAGAGTAGGGTAAGGGGGAAAAACCGGGTAAAATGTAAAGGGAATGGGCTAGGACAGGCGAGAGGAATAATTAAGTAAATAGAAAACCTTGTTTCATCAGCGATCTGAAATACCCCAAAATTTTCAAAACAGATTTAAATTAGACTTTATTTGCTTTTTATGTTTTTCTGAATTTTTTTGGATTTTTTTCGAATTTATTTGGATTTATTTGATTAAATTACGAATTCTTTCCGTTTCGGGAAGGTTTCGTCCCGGACGCTTTCTTTTGGCCTTTTGCGCTTTCCTCGCACTTCCCCGCCACAGTTGTCGCTTTCCTCGCGCGCTACAACGCGCCGCCGAACTCCGCCCGCTCGCTCGCCGCAAGGCTCGCCTCGAGTGCGCTTAAGCACTGCGCATCTCCCCGTGGAGTTTCTCGCTATGGCTCGCGCGCTCTGCGGACTCCTGGGCCACTCACTGCCTTAGCCCCAGAGGGGCACTCGCCTACCTGCCGCCGCGCGCTTCGCTCGAGCCTCAAGGCCGCCGCCACTCCCATCATCACGGGTCTCCGCGCCATGATGGAGACGACGACTTCACCGCTACCCACCGGCTATTTAAGCCCCCACTCACCTCCATTTCTTGCTCCTGAATCGCAGAAGAACCCTCACTGAATCCCCTCTCTCCTTTTCACTCCCAGACACGCTGCTGGGTCGCTTCCACTGCTTCGTTTTCCTTCTCCGGCCACCTCCGGCCACTCGCCGCCGCCTACTCACCAAGCCCCGCCTCTAGACTCCAGCGAACTCTCTCCTTTACCCTAAAGCCCGTGTCTCTCCTGGGACCTAAAACACGGATCCCTTCTTCCTCGCCCGCGCCTGGGGCCCCGCCTCGGCCCGGCCCTCCGGCTCGCACTTCTGTCACCGACGCCTGCCCCACCCGCCACCCCGCCACTTCCTCGCTCCACCCAGAAGCCACTTCACCTCCCACCGCACTCACCCGACCCCACCTCGCCACCTCCGCGCCCTACCCCACGCTGGCGCCCTCCTTCCCTGGCAACACGGCCGCGCTGGGTGTCAAGAACTGTACGCCACTGGCCCTCTCCCATGCATGCTTTTCCTGTGCCGAGTTCTGCCAACACGCCCCAAATGAATGCTGTTCTTTTATTTTATTTTCTTTTCGATTTGAATTTCCAAAACCATTTTAATTTCTTTTTAAATATCCAAAATGTCCCAAAATATCCGGAGTCCAAAATGCCCCAAAATACTTTTTCCAAACTGCTTTGTTAGCCACCAGTCCAAAATGCCCTCCGCTCTCAATCCGAGTCTCCAAAATTCCAAAATGCCCAATCGCTCTTCCTTTCTCTCTCTCGCCCGCCCGATTCCGCTCGCTGCTGTGGCTTTTCGCTTATCGCTTCTTTATTATCGTCATTCTTTCGCTAGGATCCGACGCTGGATCGATTCCAGAGTCGCCAGCTCGGAGCAGAGCCGACCGACAAAGAGCCGATTTCAACCGCAGATCAACGACACTTCATCCGATCCGACGCCGAAGGCAAGCCGTACACCTTTGAACATGTTGAACCTATTCATGCCTTATTATAGTTAATTACTATTTTCTACCGTGATTACTTTGTCAGATATTGAAATAATGCAACTGCCTAGTTTAGAATGACATGATACTTAGTTAATGCCGATTTGCTCATGAGACTTCCTTGAAAATTATTGAACTCTAATTATATCCTTGTAACCTTAGGTTACTTAATATTCCTATATTAATTATTATTATCCTGGTTAGTTTAGTCAAATGCTTTTGATAATGGAAATGAAAGGTCGCTTAACGCTTGTCTTCGGCCCTGCTTGGAAAAGTGCTACTTTGGGGGGACAGACTGGATAAATCCTTTGAGTGGATGAGTTCCAATCCCTACTGATGATTGATGCCTTGGGTTTGAACTGGTGGCTGCATCATGATACCTAAGGGGGTTGTGGATCTAAAAGGCTTGGTCTTTGGCAATATAAGGATAATAATCCTCGAGCAAAGTAAATAACTTAAGAACTCGCTCAACCACAAAGTTGGGCTTGGCCAACTTCGCTGGCTTGACTCAACATAGCTCTAAGACATTGTACTTTCCTCTAATACCTATAGGAGCAGGTTACCTTCCCAAAGGGGAGATGGTCCAATGATTATGGGAGTGAAACGAAGTGTGCACGAGAAACTGTGGCATTTCGGGTTCACAAACTGAGGTGCCACAAGAAGTGACCAAGCACTCCACACCGCCAAGTGGGGACTCCCGGATAATGTGGAGCAAAACTTCACCGGATAGGGATCGAAGAGGGAAATGTCCAACGAAAGCTATGATAACTCGATCCGCCGCACGCATATAAGTTGCGTGTTAAACTCGAGTTGGCATTAACGATCGTGGAATCTTGTGGGTAAGTCAACACCTCTCGCAGAGTGAATAAATGGTATTCGAATACGCTGCGGCTTCCCGTGAAATGAAGCTAAGTTTAATTGGGGTGAATCCGTGAACCTAGCTCAAGTAGATCTTGGTGCATGTTTTGAGAATGTGGTTTAATGGTGATGTGGTTTAATGGTGATGACTTTGTGAATGGAACCCCTGATTACTATTATTATGGATTGTGTTTTAAAATGTAAAATGATGTTACAAATAAAATCGATCCACAAATACTTTAACCTTGTACCAATATTGTGCTACACCCTTGCATGTAATATTCGTTGTTTTTCCGACGACTTGTTGAGTACTCCCGCATTCACCCCTTGCAACCCCGACTTCCTCTCGTAGTTTGGAAGAAGTCGAGCGCCCAGAGTGCGAGATGGCAATTTGGTTTTGAGGTCTTAGTCTTTGCTCAGCTTGCCTCGGCGGTGTTTTGTTTAGGTAGTTATTCGCCTCGCCGCGCCTCTTCAGAAAAACCCTACTGCTAGGCCTTATATTGAATAAAAATGTTGGAATTTGACTTTGCCTGGCACACATATGCTTGGTTCCTGGCAACCTAATCATCCTGGTAGTGCCGAGGCGCACGGATCTCGCCTTCAAAAAGGCGGGCCGTCACACGATCTACGTTTGTTAGCGAGGCACCTTCTAGCCCTATTGCAACGAGCTACATCGTTCCGCATAATTGGGCAGATCCGATACTCTAGACACAAATGAAAAGGGAATAACAATAGAACAATGCGCAGAATTAAATAGGAAAGAAAACCTAACCAAAGGTTAACGATAAAAAAAGAGCAAAAAGCAAATATATCAGTTGGGCAGCACTAATAAAGGAGCTAAGGCAGCGGCAATATGTATAGAGGGAAACACATACCAGCTAACATGGACGAAAAGGAATGGAAAATTTAACAACAGCAATTGAAACATGATGGGTAAATCGCTTGGCAATAGAACCGGACAAGACGTACCGCGACCATGGACAAAGGGACAATGCCCTAAAGTACCAACGTCTTCCATTCATATGAGGACTACGGAAACTCCATTAAGAATACAGAAAGGACCGTCCCTGAGCAGTCATTTACCGGGCATTTCGATCTAAAATATGTAGGGGAATCTTGTTAATCATAAATAGAACACCATGGTGACAAGCCTAATAACAAAGCCATCCAACTATGAATGCCTAACACGGTAAAGATAAGAGTAAACATTTAAGTACACACAATAAAAACAAGCCGCATTCGTAAGTAAAGGCAGCAAGATCAGGAAGCAAGTATAGCATTACGCAACGGATAGCACCACATAGACAACCATACATACGAAGAACAAGACCGTATAGATAATAACCACAGGAATAGCACAATAACAACAATAAATAATTGAAAGTGCAGAACCTAAAGAAACCGTCTAACCTGAGAAGACGGATCGAGGAGCGTAATGCTCTAGCAATTGCAGGCTTTCCCTTCCCTTCGAGCGGCCATTTTGCCAAAAAAAACAGGAAATACGGCGTCGACCGGGAAACAAGAAGGGATACAACAACGAATTAGGGACGCGACACAAGGGGGAACGCGAAATCCAAACAGAGCGGAGAAGGTGCGGAAAGGGTAATACCTACAACTCCAACGAAGGAAACACGTCAGGCATGGGAGCAGCAATCCACGAAGACAAGTCGAAAACCTAGATTCTTCAAGAAGCGCGGCTGCGAACAAGAATGAATGGGTAGAAATCACAGCCCAGGATCCCTCGAGAGCCAGCGTCCTAGAAAGCGAAGACAAACCAAAAAGCACGAATCGCCCTGTGACGGACCGCCTTTTTAGGGGCAGTGCGAAACTCACAACAGTTACCCAGGAAGACTAACTGTTATAAAACAAGAGTAAAATTACCTGACCAAAAGCCAATTCAACACTTTTATTCAATATAGCCGGCCTAACGACCGGATTTTACAAGGGAAGCATCCAAGCTTCTAGACTTACATTACCAAAAGAAGGAAACCACAGGCAGGGCCTGAGCGAAGACAAAGACCTAGAACCAGACTAAATCGCCATCTACGACCTCCTGGTAGGCTCCAGCATCTTCGAACTCTGAAAGGGCGGGGGTTTGCAAGGATGAGTACAGAGTACTCAACAAGTCGTACGGAACCACTGAATACTATATGTAGGGGTAATCAAGGGATGGCAGTAGGGTTAAGTATCTGGATGCAGTTTTATTTTACAATTCATTTTACATTTGAAGCACAAACCAATAAATAGGTAATTTGAATTTCACAAGTTTCAACAACACTTAACCAATTCCTTCACAATTGCCAAAACAGTAACTTGAGCTTAGTTACGGGTTTCAACCCCGATTCCAACTTAACTTCATTAACCGGAAGTACGGCGTAATCGATTACAATTTAGATTAACTCTGCAGAGCGGCTCAACTTTACCCACAAGATATCTATAACCTTTATGCCAATCTCGAGTTTTCATGCAACTTAAATGCATGTGGCCCAGTTTAGATTATCACAGCTTTTCGTTTAATCATTCCTGTCCTTTAGTTGTTTACCGATAGTACCGCTACCTTGGACTCAGGGTCCCCATTAGCGTCACTGCTGTGAGAACCAAGAATGTCACTCGATCATTCCTCGTTTCCACCCTCCGGCCCATTTCCTCGCCGGAAGGTGTGGCCCCCATTCTCTCCAGAGAATGGTAGCCACCAAGACAGTCCAGTTATTATCTCAGGAATGACTAACTTAATAAGCCATGTCGGATACGGGTCCATCGACCAGTTCGACCTGTGGTTGAGCGGGGACTAAGTTATTTACTTTGCTCAAGGGGATTATTAGCCTTATACTTTTGCCAAAGACCAAACCTTCATCCACAAACCCATTCCGGTACCCGAGGTACCGGCCACCAGACCAACCAAGGCATTAATCAACAGCCGGGGATCGGAATCTCATCCACTCCGGGATTAATCCGATACTGTCCCCCTGACTGCAGCACTTTTATAAACAAACCGAATCGGAGATTCGGCAGCATTTTCTTTAAAAACCAAGTTCTGACTAATCCTAGCAATATAATCTAACCTATTCATGGCAATAAGCAATTAACTAGGGTTCCAAGGGATTAATAGGGTTCCAATATTTCAAGGAGGTTTCAGTAAGCAATTTCGGCATTACCTAATTATCATGTCATTCTAAAATACCGGATTTCATAAAGTCAAATACAGTAAAATAATGCGGTATAAAATAATTACTACTATAGCATGGCATGATAGGATCAACATGATCAAAGGGTGTACGGCTTGCCTTGCGCGGCAGCTGGATCGGATGAGTCGTCGAGGAAGTAGTCGTGATCGCGCCTCTGCCTGGTCCGACGCCTCGCTTCCGGAATCGCCCGACTCTGTGGATCAAGCCCGGCCCCATCAAGCGCCTCAACGGCCGAATCTAACGCGAAAAGACAACCAACATAAATAAACGACAAAACAATAATCAAAAGAAAACGGAATCAAACGGGAAACCTAAATCGAGCCTGAAGGAACGGAGGGCAAAACTGGATTTGGGGATTTTTCGAAGTTTCGGATTTGGGAACGGACAGCATTTCTGGACTCAGGGGATCGAAACGGTTCGGGAAAAGTATTTGGTGGAGCTCTGGGATTTTCCGGGATTTTTCTGGATTTTTCGGGCTATTTTTGGAATTTAAAACGAATTTTCGGAATTTATTTATTAAAATAAAAACCGAAAATCGGTTTCACTGTTTTAAACGGCGCCTGGGCCGGCTTTGGCGCGAAATTGGGCCAAGGCCCACGGGCGCGCTACAGGTCGCCACCGGCCTCGCGAGGCGGCCCACCTGGCACGGAAAAAGGAAAGGGGCGTGAGGGAGGTCGACGAGCGGGCCCGCTGTCGCTGGGCACTGGCGAGAGGGCTAGGGCATAGGAAAACAGGGCGGCGACGAGAGGCGGGGTTTACTGGCCATGCATGAACAGCATGGCCGGAGGCGAGCGAGGAGAGGAGCTCACCACGGAGGGAAGGCGCGAGTTGGATGAGGTGAGGGAGGGCTTTTATAGGGCGAGGCGGGGAGCAAGCGCCGAGGGCGGGCACACGGCGGACGCGCAAGGCGAGGCGCAGGAGGGCGACGGCTGGCGATCGGGCGCGGCGGCGAGTCGGGCACATGGGCGCGGCGCGCGGCGCGGCCGGCATGGCGCGGCGGCGCGAAGATCGACACGGCGCGGGCGACACGCCGGAGGCGGGCGACGGCGGCGGGCCGCCGGAGACGGCGGCTGAGCGACGAGGTCGGCCGGCCGGCAAGAGCCAACTGGGCCGGAAACGGAAGCAGGCCGAAGGCCCACGAAGCAAGGAAACGGCCCAAACAAGGTTTGAAATCCAAACTCAATTCCAATTTCCAAATTCAAATTCAAATGCAAATTCAACCAAAAAGCAACTAAATTCATTTTGAATTTGAGGTTGTTTCAGCCCCTAGGAGCAGCAATGCTGGGGAAGAAATCGCGGAACAGGAGCCCTCAAGAACCATGGACCGACTAACGAGGGGGGAAGACGAGTACACCACACATTGCGAGAAAACCCAAGGAAGAGGCAATGGGCAGTAACGAGAAACCAACAGCGAAACGCGTTGGGCAACGACTGGGAAAGAGAAGGCGGAGACGCCGAGATAGTGATCGGCATAGACGCCGTGACCGTGATGAACGAGGCGACACGCGGCGGAGCAAGGCAACGCACGGGCTGCGAATCGATGAGGACGCAAGAGCCCAACGCAAATTAGGCAACCCACAAGGGCCTGGACGCAGAGGAAGCCAACGTGGCATATTAATATAAAAGCCCGGTCCGTACGACCACAATCTGATGGCCGGTATGTACGACCACGATCTGATGGCTCCCACGTGTTTGAACGGCTAGTTTAGTCCAACCCTCGACATGATTTTGAAAATTGCGAGGACCTTTCTGCAAAACCGGGGATGTGGGGTTACGAGGGTCTCTGGATTCTCTCGATATAAGATAGTTAATATTGTTAAGGAACCCTGTTATCGAATAGTCTAAGGTTCTCGAACAGATCTAAAATGAGAAAAAGAGAGAGAGGCGGAGAGACACAAATATAAGGAGGAACTGATATGCTATTCTTTATTGCTTGTTGCATCCGTACAAAGGGGTGATCTCCTGCCTCTTATTTATAACCTACATCTAGGGTTTCGACTAAAGAACCATACTGGTCTTCGTGTACCAGATGGTTTCCCAACAAATATTAATATTAATATTTATAGAATAGTATTGAGCGGCAAAGTAGGTAAAAGTACGTAACCGTCACGTACTCACGTATCGTCCTTGTCCAACAGTTTGACCCCGAAGGGCTTTCCGTGGCACCCAAGTCTCTGTAAGCCCATCCACGGCCGTCCAGTCCCCTTACTACTCAAAATCAATGGCCCAAACACAACCGAGTCCCTTCCCAGAACCTTCCAGAACGCACCCGCCTTTCCCTTCAAGAACCTTCCCGACCGCCATTGCCACCCTCTAATCCTCTATATATACCTCCGCTCCTGCGTAACCCGTCTCCCAAATCATAAGCACGATAAGAGAGAGAGAGAGAGAGCGCAATGCCGACAGGGAGGCTGAGCGGCAATATCACGCAGGACTGGGAGCCGGTGGTGCTGCGGCGGACGAAGCCGAAGGCGGCCGACCTCAAGTCCACGAAGGCGGTGAACCAGGCGCTGCGGTCGGGCGCGCCGGTGGAGACGGTGCGGAAGGCGGCGGCGGGGACGAACAAGAGCTCCTCGGCCGCGGCGCCCGCGCGGAAGCTCGACGAGACGACGGAACCGGCGGGTCTGGAGCACGTGGGCGCGGAGGTGCGCGCGGCGATCCAGAAGGCGCGCGTGGCGAAAGGGTGGAGCCAGGCGGAGCTGGCGAAGCGCATCAACGAGCGTGCGCAGGTGGTGCAGGAGTACGAGAGCGGCAAGGCCGTGCCCGTCCAGGCCGTGCTCGCCAAGATGGAGCGCGCGCTCGAGGTCAAGCTCCGCGGCAAGGCGGTAGGCGCGCCCGCGGCCACCGGAGCCAAGTGATGATGCGCTCGAACGTGAATCATGGCAACTTAACCTTTTTTACTCTTGATGTCTGAATTGATTGGCGAATCAAATGCATAGATTGCCCGTTATGGGATTGCTCTGTGGAAGCCTGGGATGTGACTTAATGCTGCAATGCACATGATCGGCGTGTGCTTATGTGAAGTGATTTCTAGAATTTTCCTGTGGAGTTGTTGCAAATCTGATCATGACGTGAGGCGGTTTCGATTTGGCATACGTGGTTCTTGATCCGAACCTGCTTGCTCTCCGTTATCGTGGTCGTCTCTGTTGAATTACTACTATTGTGCCCGTTCATGTGTGATCCTGGCTTTGCTCTGCTTGCTCTCTTTTCTTTTTCTTTTTCTTTTTAAAGTACTTGCTTATCTTATTGCTAAGCTCGTCCAACTGGTTTAAAAAATGGAGCAACGGAGAAGTCTGAATTCTCCAGACCAGGCCGGGAAATTCGCTAGATCGAATTTCTCTTCGCGCTAGCAGTGGTTCGTCTGAACTTGTGGTGGATTCTTTTCATCTTTTGTCGCGCTTCGCGATTGTTTCGTTAGGTTGTTCAACGCGGGCCCTGCAACTTCTGCTGGTCTCTCGCATGTACCTTTCCTGAAAGAAGTCCAAACCCTGGTAAGGCCTGTTTGGAACATACAAATTTGATGTGAACTTTGAATGATTTCAATGTAACAGTTCAACTTATGTAGAAATCAGAAAAAAATTCCCGCATTCTAGCGTAAGCAGTGAATCACAAAATTTACAGTTAGGCCATGATTCTGTTTTATTTTCGGGAATACTATAGGTGATAAGTAACACACCTACGCAGCGGATTCTGCACCGACGTCGAACAATTCCAATTAAGGATAACTAGTAGGGGTGAAACCGGGTCGGATACGGGCGGATATTGCTCGTCCCGTATTCTAACCTATATTTTTTTTCTGGATTCGGAGTCGGATACGGATATCCCGGATACGGATACGAATTCGGATTATTCGGGATTCGGATACGGAGCGGATACCTGACGGATTCGGGTCGGGATCGGATATCATCATCGGATAGTAGTATAGTACATAATTGTGTACTAAAAGAAAGAATGAAGCATTAACCTTACAACATTAACTTCAAGTCATAATTATTTCAACGTAGGATATTAGTATAGTTAGAGGTGCAAATGGTTTAGATACAAGGAGAGAGATCGAGACATAAAGAAAACAAAGAACAATGAGAGCTCTTCCATCAAACTTAACCTTACGGAATAAATTCCTGGAGATATTAAATAGTGTTAAATTATCACATTCTGACAAACTGAAGATAGACTTCTCTCATAATGAGGACTACTCGGATTTGTTTGCTACGCTTCAATTTAGTGAATCAACTAATTCCAGTAATTTGAATAGAAAAGAAGTTTATCAAATAAGTTGAACAAATCAATTTAGGTAAAAGAATTATATCATCACTCTATTTGTTTGTTGATAGATTTGTTGAAGTTCACGCTTAATAACAAAGTAGTGTTTTTTAGTGCCAGTATCAAACAACTACTCTATCTATCCAATAATGAACCAAATTAATGGAAGAATAACTGATTTTATCTGGATATGGGGTCGGATATTTACCGGATATCGGGTCGGATATTGCTCTTCCCATATCCTAACCCATATTACATGAGATTTTTCGGATACAGATCGGATATTGCTCTTCCCATATCCTAACCCATATTACATCGGATTTTCCGGATACGGATACGGATAATATCGGTACGGATTTTAAACGGATTCGAGATCGGATCGGACGGATATTTCCTGTCCTGTTTTCACCCCTAATAACTAGTAAGTTAACATGCTTCATTCCGTCCAACCTACTCAAATAAACAGTGAACTAGGGATGAAAACGGTATGAAAACGATCGGTAAATGGCTGTTTCGTTTCTGTTTTCATATTTTTTTATCGGTAACAGAAACAAAATCGAAAACCCTGGAAACGGATAGTGACAGAAATGAATGCAGAATGGAACTAAGCGGATACGGAAACGAAAGCGAAAAATTCCACAAGAACATATTACACAATCACAATATACATGACCACAAGAACAATTTAACTCATTGCACTCCCAAGGTGGACACAAGAATAGTGTTATGTTCACTGGTATCACTAGAAAGTTTTTTTTTCAAGTTGGTCAGCTGAATGCTCGTTATTTGTCCCTCATATCAGACCATCGTGTCCTCTTACGTATCATTATCATTGACATCCTCTTGCTCTAGTAACTACAAAGGTGTAATGTCCTAAAATTTGTATATTATTGTTCAATGTTCATTTATGATTTTCTAAGATTTATCCTGGATTTTCTAAGTTTATAAATACCATTTTACTATTTTTAGATTTATAAAATTAATTTACTCATAAACAAATTATGCTAAAAATAATTTTTCTATGTTCAAAATGTTCTAAAGTATTTTTTTAGAATTTTTGAACTTTATTGATATTTTATATAAAGCCATTTGTATTTATAAAATTATTTTTATTTAAAAATAAATGTAAACTCTCCCTTCTCCTTTTTGAGCTAAGCCCATTTCCCTTTTAGGCCTATTTCCATTTTTAATTTTTGGTTTCACTTATGCGGAATTTCCGTTTCCGTTAGAATTGGCTCTCCCATTTCCGACAAAAAATTTCTGTTTCCATACTGGTATTTTTCATTTCCATTTCTAAAAAAAGGCTTCCGTTTCTGTTTTTCATCGGAACAGTCGAAGACTTCTCGTTCCGTTTTCAACCCTACAATGAACTTCCGTATGCCTCAAGCGGTCATGCTTGAAAATGAAAGGTGATCTTTCGCTGAGAGCTTCAGCCATGCTAGGCTTGCTCTGCGGTGGCTACTATAACGAGTATCGAATCATATATAACTTACAGTTCTTGAGAAAGTATGGAAGCCGGCCGCCCTCTCCACCACATCGCATGTAGATAACTGTAGTTTGTACGGTGATCTGTAATAGTAATTTTAATTTTTTTTTTACAAAATTAGTTTGTAAAACTTTTTTAGATGAATATTTCTTAAAAAACTTTAAAGAAATATTTTTAGTTTTTAAAAAGAGAATCAGCACCTTTTCCCCTTTTTAGGTATTCCTGAAATTATTTTTTGTATTTTTAAATTTTTTAAAATAATATTTTTAAAATAATTCAAATAAATATTTTTAAAAGAAAATAAGCACTTTTTGTTTCCATTTTTAAGGTATTCTCACAAAAGATTTTCTCTGTTAAAATATCAGCCTGTCTAAGGTATTCTCACAAAAGATTCAAATAAATACCTATTGCTCATCTAGTTACATATATTAAAAGGTACCACGGTTCGTTGCTCCCTTTGCACCAGGGAATGAAATCTTGCCGAATCTCAGATCTCGGAAGCCACAGAATTTCATAATCCTTACGAAATTAAAACCCTAACAAATTTGAAAGTGCTACAGTAACCAGAAACCTCGGCAAGATCTTGGTATATTTGACCAAAATTTCATTTTTTGACCAAATTTGGATCGAATTTAACTGAATTTTGATCAGATTGGATTCTTCACGCCGTTTTCCATACGGGACCAAAATTTCAAAAAAATTTAATGATCTTTTGACCAATTTTCGTTCGGTTAAAAATCGTGCACCTCTGTGTGGACCGTGCACAACAGGGAGTAGTGCTTTATGCAATGTTTCAAATTTCATTTTCAGTATATATCTCAGAGGTGACCGAAATCCGAAATTTCGGCGAGGTTTCGGAATTTCGGATGAAATCCAAAAACCAAATTTCAAATCTATTTTTTTTTCAACTGGGATTTCTGATATTTTGGTCAAAAACACCGATATTTCAGTCAAAATTACCGAGATCTCGGTCCAAATCATCGAGATCTCGGTCAACTTGAACCGGCCAAAATATGGTCGAAAACAAGTAAAAAAAATTTGATTTTTTTTTGGATGATTTTGATATATTGTTAATGTTCTCATAAAATTTTGAGACGATAATAAAGCCCGAGGAATTTAAAAAAATTATAATAGTGCTAATATCGTGATAAAAACCCAAATGATTTCTTCACTAGAACGTGATTTCATCTTGTTTTCATCCTCCTAAAAGCTACACGAATATCAGGAATCAAGAACTTCAACAAAGAATGTATATCAATCCCAACATCCTTTGGAGCTTTTATGTTTCTCAATCCCACAAAATACAACTTATATTATTGCCAAATTACCGAGATCTCTGTTAACTTTTGAACTTTTGAAATATGGTAAAAAAACACATCAAATATTTTTGAATTTTTTTGTGGATGGTCTTGACCCTAAATCCAATCAAATCACGCTCACAAAAAATGAAATCTAGTCAAAATGACCAAGATTTCGGCTGAGATCACTAAAATCTCAGACGAAATTGCCAAGATCTTGCTGAGATTTGCGTGGGTACTCTAGCATTTTGAATTTTTTAATTTTTTTTATCTGGACAAGATTTTGGATCTCGGTGAGGTCCGAAGTCCGAAATCTCGCCCGAGATTTCTAAAATTTCACCGGGATTTTGAACCTTGCTTTTATGTATCGCCCTCTAATACAAGTTGTATAAATCTTGAACCAAATGAAGGGATAAGTAAATTACTATCTATCATTTATTCATATTTTAATATTTATACAATTTTCAAAAAGTGATGCATAGGAGCACTTCGCAAAAACAGGGGTGGCTGCTAATTGCCTCAAATTTACCCAACTGTGCATGCGTCATGACTTACGGGTAGTAATTGTAACATTCCAAAATTTGCCTCTTTGAAAATCTTTTTGTGTAATTTAGCCCTCCAAAAATTTTCACCATTTTATTTGCTAATTAAAGCTTAATATAGGACTTTGATAAATAAAAAATTATTCAATATGATTAATACTCAAGGAAAAATTGTTAAAATTATTTTGTTTTGGTCTCTCTATGCTTGAAAGTATTTTTCAAATTTTTAGGTATCTTTTAGTGTATTTGCAATTTTATTTGAGCTCTTTTTGTATTTTCTGTATTTTCTAAAAAATAAAAACCAAATTAAAATACTGGAAATTTTTTGGACCGAAACCCAATCCCATCAGCCCAAAATTCAGCCTATTCTGTCGAATTTTTGTGTGACAGCGCAACCCAACTGGCCTAGTCTCCGTGCGCTGCAACCCACATCTTGCGCGAGCTAGTGATAGGTGGGACCCACTTGTCAGCCGATCTTTGACTCGTTCACGAGTTGGACTTCGGGCCGCCGCCCAATCCGTGCCAGATTCCAAGAATCTCCACCTCTCTGTGGATAAAAAGCATAGCCAATCCTCTCCGCATCCAACCGCACTCGAAGTCCTAATCATAGTCGGAGGAAGTCACCACCGTCGTCTTCTCCAAGATCGGTAAATAGGACCACCGTATCTCCTTCGTTCCTTGTCACATCGCTAAGTTTCTCGAGCCTTGGACCGTGTCACAAGGTGCATCTTTGTTCCCTCTACCTATTTGCGGGATCTGTTCGAAGTTTGGTGCTTCGTGCATATATACTGGTGCCAGTGAAGCTGTTCCACACAGTCCCTTCACGGCCAATTCCGTCACCGCAGATAGGACTCTGCCGCCATTGATTTCACCACTGTGATCGTTGTTGCGTGCTTTGTTTGGTGCTCACCTTCTTGTCATTGGAGCATGCTTGTATCTCATCATCATCGAAGAAGCCATCGCTGTAGGCAGCAACATGTGCATCACCAGCATCGCCTCACCAAGATGCAGGGTCAAGGATGCGCCTAGAGGGGGGTGAATAGGCGATTTAAAAATCTTCAACTACTCACTAATCGAGGATCGCATCTAATTACCCATATGTCAAAACCTAAACAAAGATTATGCGCAAGCGGAAGACTAAGGTTTTGACAATTAAAGCCTAAATCAACTAGGCTCACTAGTGTACTGACTAATTATGTCTCTAACTAGATTTGCTATGTTGATCAAGGAAGCTACACTAAACAATTCTATTCACAATCAAGTAATAGATCAAAATGCGATAAAGTAAATGCTTGAAAGTAAAAGAGGCAAGAGACACAATACTTTTTACCGTGGTTCGGGGACTTCTCTCCTACTCCACGTTGAGGAAGTCCAACTCACTTTGGACCGGCTCACTCACTTGAGCCTTCCACCTCAAATCCACTAATGGTTGCTTTTTACCCCGCCGGGTAGGCTAAGCACCAACCTTCACAAACTTCGCCATGGCTTCTCACAAACCTTGAGAGCTCCCGCACACGATGCACCTACGCCGTCTAGGAGGCTCCGACCTCCAAGAGTAACAAGTTGAGCACCCTGCTCAAGCTTCACCGATCGCACCTCCGCGACTCCGGTGATCACCTAGTGCAACCAATGCAACTAGGGTCCTCTCAAACTCCCTCTAATTGCCACTAATGCAATTAGGATCACTCTTGAGCTCAAAACCAATTTGGAAGAGGCAAAACCATGCAAACCCTCCCACAAACCCAAACCAAGCTCAAGAACACTCAAGAGTGCAGCAACCTCCTACTAATGCCCCCCCAAGGGGGTCTTATATAGCCCCCACTCCAAAACTAGCCGTTGGAGGGGTAAACCCTGAAAAAAACAGCAATCGCGGTAGTACCATCGGCAAAACTACGGTACTACCGCCCCTCAGGGCAACGGCTATAAAACTAGCCGTTACACAGCAAATCCGGTACTACCGCAGGCAAAAGCCCGGTAGTACCGCTCGGCAACGATCGCCCCATCAAGCGGCATCGCCGACTCAGGCACTCGTAACACCCCATTACGTAAAAGGTATCGGCACTAGAAACCCAGTACAACCGCAACCCCGGTAGTACCGCTCTCAACTAACCGGTAGTGCTGGCCTCAAACTCCAAAAGCCTCCAGAACACAAACCTCTATGGAAAACATGTACTGGCACTAAAAACACGTTACTACCGCAACCCCGGTAGTACCGCTCTTTACACAGCGGTAGTGCTGGCCTTAAACTTCAGAAAAACTCATTTGCGCCAGATCAAAAACTTGGTTCGGCGTTAACGCAATTTGCGCCGGACTAAAACTTGGTTTGGCGTAAGCGTGCTTTTGGCAAATAACTACTGCATAACAAATACCGGTACTACCGCACCTACGGTAGTACCTATATTAAAACTCCGGTACTATCGCACCTACGGTAGTACCGCCAATAAACCCGCGGTAGTGCCATACTTCAAATACTTTTAGAAAACACCTGATTTTGGAAAACAAGTACCGCTTCACAAATAGCGGAAGTACCGTCCGAGCGACAGTACCGACGCCCATACGATGGTACTGCCGACCTCGCGGTACTACCAGCATTATTACTGCGGTAGTGCCGGCAAAACAGAGAAAACAGGGATTAAACTCCAACCTTTTCTTCGAAACTTCAACAACTATTCTTTGAGCCAAAAGGTTATCAAACCACGATCACACTGAGTTGCAAAACGCCTTTGCAACACCACTAAACCATGCTCAAAGAATTCAACCAAACTCCAAATCATTTGCGACAAACACACTTTGCAAACGTCTCAATGATTATATTTGCAAGAACGTATTAAGCAAATAAATCCCGGAGTCTATAAGGTGTGACACTACGGAATGTCGTAACATTATAAAATATGAAATTGGAGATTAAAACTATATGGTATGAGGTTTAATCGCGTTTTCGGGCCGTTTTCGGGAGTTTGGGCCTTTCCGGGGCAAATTAGGCCTTAGGGGGGACCCCCCATGGGCCAAAAGTGGAGTTTTTTGGCCCATGTGGGGGGAGGAGGTGAAGTATCTAGGCCCCCGATTCAGATTTAGTTTTGGTAATTAAAGACAATCCGTTCTTGTTGACTAACAATTTCTTTTGAGAGTGCAAGAAGGAGTTAGTCTTCATCGATTTGAACACAAGTGAAATCTACTCAAGTCACAAGGTATATAAGCCCAAGTTCAAGCAGCGGAAAGAAAGTTTGTCTTGTCTAATTTTCGTTTTTTCCCGATCTCGGAGGTTGAGAAAAGATCGGATTTTTTAGATTTAGACACCGTACTATTAAGAGGGACTTGGTTTAGTAGTTTGAAGTCTAGAATGATTCCTATATGGCTCAATAAATGTTTAAAAACATTTACTCAAAGTTGCATTCATGAAAATCGTTTTAAACCAAAGTTTCAGCCTTCAAGCGGCACTACCGAATATACTATTGCGGTACTGCCGGTCACCGCGGCAGTACCGGACATATAACTTCGGTACCTTTTTAACAGAGAAGTTTTCTTTTGCCCGCTTGATCGGCACTACCGGAGTGCTAGGGCGGTACTGCCGGTCGTGAGCGGCAGTACCGCACCATACACTACGGTAGTTATTTACCAGTAGCTGCGTATTTTCTTCGGAAAATGCCAGTCGGCACTACCGTACCTATTTGAGCGGTACTGCCGACCTCAAGCGGCAGTACCACCCAAATAACTGCGGTACTTTTTTAACAGAAGTGAAGTTTTTCAGAAAAATGAAAGTCGGCACTACCGACCTTATGGAGCGGTAGTGCCGGAATTATTTTATCAGGCCAACGGCTACTGACATCGCATTTATTGCAAAGGAAAAACCGTTGGCAGGTGGGGCGGCACTACCGGCCCCATAAGGGCGGTAGTGCCGACTTTGGCTGATTTTTTTTCAGAAAACCTCCCCAACGGCTCTATTTCGTGGGGGAGGCTATAAATACCTCCCCACCTGCATTCTTGTCTGGTTGGTGACTACATTTACTCATTCTAAGCCCTTGCAACTCTCTTTACTCTCCAAAAGCATTAATTTCTCAAGTTTGAGAGAAAAAGAGAAAAGAGTTTGAGTGATTTGATTTCAAGCATTCATTTGAGCCATTAGTTTCATTCAAGTCCTCAAGTGAATTCCAAGTTTGTTACTCTTGGAGGTTGCCGCCTCCTAGACGGCTTGGCGGAAGTTGATCGTGATCTTCTCAAAGGTGATTGTGAGAAGACTCGATCGGTTGTGAAGGCAAGGAGCTCGCCTACCCGGAGTGGGGAAGAGCTACCCCGAAAGAAACACGAGGAAAGGCTCAATTGAGATAAGGAGCCGGCTTGAAGTGAGTCAAGCTACCTCAACGTGGAGTAGGGGAGACCGGCAAGTCTCCGATCACCACGGGATAAATTGTGTGCCTCATTTGTGTGGTTTGCGCTTTCTTGTGCTACTAGTTCAATTCTTAGTGTTAGCACTCTCTCTTAGTTATTTCCTAAGTTGATTACTTTAGATTGCAATAAATTGTGTTGGTGCACTTTAGATAAACATAGAATTTCTAGGCCTTAATTGAAAATTGGTACTTACTAGTTTAAATTGGTCTATTTATTGAAATATTAGCCGAAAATTTTTGTAACCTCCTATTCACCCCCCTCTAGTCGGTTATCCTTGATCCTACAGGAGGCAGCATATCCCCTGCCATGCCCCCCCTTGCCCCTTTGTGCGCCCCCCTTGCCCTAGCCGCCGCCCCTCCCTCCCTCTCCTCCTCCTCCAAGCGCCCTCCCCCTTGCGCCCACCCCTTGCGCCTCACCTCCTTCCCTCCCCTCTCCACCATCCTTGCTGCCCTTAGGGGAGCTCCCCACCTTGCCACCCCGCTGTTCTTCACCTCGAGAAGCTCCGCGACGAGGAGATCCGGTGGATTTGGAGCGAGGAAGGAGATCGGGAGAACCGGGAGGAGATTCGCCGGTTCATCGTTCGTCGGGCGAAGGTATGGCTATGGGTAGTCTTTGGGGATGGTCTAGGTGCTATGCTAGAGGGTATTTGTATGCTTTTAGATCAAGAGGTGGTGCTGTGATTGGGTAGATTGGTTTAAATCTAGATGTTTCTTAATTCTCTGTTTCGGGCAGATTGTGCAGTCGACCTAGGGTTTGAGTTTTCGTGATTTTAGAGTTGGAATTTGGTATTCCTCCTGTTGAAGAAGTTGTAGGTAACTTCAATACCTTTAATTGGACATAAAAGAACGTCCAATTCCGCCCAGCCGTTTTAAAGTTATGCTCGATTTACCGAACGTGTTCAAATCTGTGACGTAGCTGGGACAGAACGTAGTGTTTTGTAGATTAGACAACTTTAGAGTCCGAATCAGCTTTTCCCAATACTTAGAAAAAGTTAGGAAATTTCCTAAGCTTCGCGAGCGGAGTCCTAGAACTAAAGTTATGATAGTTTGAAGTCCGCTGTCCGGGCGGGACAGATTCTCTGTTTTTCGTTTTTGGGAGTAGTTTGTGAAGTCGGGGTAGATGAGCTTTTGCGTACTGTTTTGGGGGCACGTTTTGAGTGTGTGATATGTATGTGCAGGTGGTGTGACCCCAGGAGTGCCCTCATCCTCTCGCCAATCCGTCGCCCGAGGTTAAGTCAAGTGTATTGGAATGGGTATCGTTTTGATTGTTGCTAGACTTGATTAGATGCAACTTGCTTTATGATATGATGCTAAGATTGATGTTTTCCTATGACATGATGAACATGATTACATATTGATCATGATTGCGTTGTATTTAATGTTTATGCCAATCTTCACATGTTTATGTCATATCTGCATTCATAATGGAAGAGGCGTCCCATGCTGATGCAGGCCTCTGTGTTCACACGTAGTGAACACGAAAGACCTACCTCGTAGTACCATCCACGGGTGTGCATGAGAGCGAGTCAGTAAGAGTAGGCACCCTCCATCTACGGGATGGAAGGGGAAGGGGGTGCACGCTGACGGGTGTGCATTCGGCAATACCGGTATGTGCTTCGAGGAGATATGAGCATTTGCATTGCATACATGATGGTGATGAAATGAGTACAATGATGTTGAGACATGAGTATGATGTGGTATATGAAATTATGATTTGTTCATGATGTTGATCATGATATGTAGTGACGATAACATTTAATTGTTCTTTATGGTCCATTGCAATATACTTGCTGAGTGATGAACTCACGCTTGTGTTTTATGTTGTTTTAGGTACAATGACACCGGCATATGGGAAGGGGCATTAGCTACACATCTTCACGTAGCTCCACACCAATAGGAAGATTTATCAATTTGAGTCATGATCATAATAAGTGCCATGAACTTGGTGTATGGAATAATTTTGTGTGCTTGTGATCCTTATTTGCTTAGATATAGTTTATGGAGTGGTTGGATTTGGTATTATTGGTTTATGTTGATGCTATATCCATTTATATTGCTGCTTTAGATGTCTTACGTTATGATATAACTTGCCATGTTATGCGATTGCTTCAATTCATGTTAAAACAAAGGAGATGCTGCCGAAATTTCGGTTTTAGCATTTGTGCCTTTGCTGTAATTTATCTTTATTTGTGGTATTTAGTTGTTGTTTAGTCTTTGTTTGGTAGCATTCGGGCATACTAGATGCCGGGGTGTTACATTTGGTATCAGAGCGGGCTTCAGGTCCGTGGTGTATGAACTTAGTGGAATACCATAGGGTTAACTAAAATTTTGATGTGGAGTAACCTAGAAACATGGCTTAGGTTATACTTAAAATTTTGTCATATGATAGCAACATTAAAACTTGTGTAAGTGGAATAACTAATTTAAAATTTGACACACATGGATGCACAATAGGAAATGGTATGGGTATCGTTGCTTACGCTTAAATGTTGCATTTAAGCCTTGTTGTTGAATGCTATATTTGATAGCGTTTGCCGCTATGCTTATGAGATAATTGATTGGATTGTTCTTGTTAACGTGATAAGGTGGGGTTGTGGTGCCGAAGGGTTTCGGTCACCTTTGGTTTACAGTAAGGTTGTGGTTTGAAGGTATGATCGATTAAAGCCATCACCGAAGAACTATTAACCCCTTGTGGGGAAAGAATGCTTACCTTTTCTGTCGTAGATCGAGTAGTTGACTGGAGACAAATAGAAGAGTTGGTGGTGGTTTTCTTCGGATGTTCTTGACCGTTCTGACGGTTGGTTTTGGTTGGTTTCCTTGGTTCTAGTCGATTTAAATCAAAAGAAAAGTATTTGGTATTTAATTCTCGCTGATTGTTCGTTTGGCGGTTGTGAATTTTGTCTTCTTTGGGTGAAGATTAAGAAGAGAAGTTTTATGATCATGGCCGCAGACAGGCTAGTAGTAACCATGGCCGTGGAAAAGGCCAAATGTACAAGGGGAATAAATGGAAGAATGGCAGAAATCAAAAAGGAAAAGGCAAATCCCAATGGAAAAGTGAAGGGAAGGGTACATGAACCTTCTAGAAGCAAGGACCAGCCAATAAGGCACCTGACTCAAACATGCTTTAGGTGTGGATGCGTTGGCCATTGGTCACGCACTTGTCGCACCCCAAAGCATTTGGCAGAATTGTTCATGAAATCCACTGGGAGATTCCAGAAGAATCAAGAAAAGAAGGTTGAGTCACACTTCACCACTCTACCAGACGTTGAGCAAGACGGTGGAAAGAAAGATGACAATGTCACTGACCCAACGATCAAGTTCAAAGAAAGCCTTCTTGGATATGGTGACTCGCCCATGGAGGAAGATGACCTTCTTGGTACTGAACTTGTGGAATTCCAGAAGAATACTAATGTTTCCAGGAGATGGAACATGGCTTATATGGAGATCTGGAATAGTCTCTCCACACCTTTTTGCTTTATGTCGCGTTTCCATTAGTTGAGCCTCCTTAAGAAGCCTCATATTATCAGTTTGAATAATTTTGTTCCTGCATGAACATTTGGTCTATGCTCCTGTTGAGCAATTATCAGTGATAATTAAATAAAGTGTTTTCTAGAATATTTGTCCAATTTGCTATGCTTGTTCTATATTCTATAATTATTTTTCTCATGCAATAATTGTTTTGATTGTCAAAGTCATACTTTGAATATAGAACAAATTTATTCCTTCTTCGCTGGATTATACTTTGCAACCTAAAGTTTGCATTGCGATAAGAACCCAGAAATTTTTAAGATCTAGTAGATCGATTGGATAATCTTGAGTTGAATACTATGAGAAAATAATTAGTATTCCTGCTGGCCATAGCATAAAGATTTTCCTAAACCTGAAGATTTCTTATGTCCTGTTTGTGTTATAGAAAAACATACGGTTAGATTTCTTATGCCCTGATTGCTTGACCGCTTTGCAGAATAGTAGGATACCCACCGATTCTTTGAGGCCACGCATCTTGCACCTTTGTGATATTAATTCAACTCAAATCAACTGCATATTATAGAATTTCCCCGTTGCAGATAGTGCATGCAAGAGAATTAAGTATTTCCCATCTGCGAAAAAATTGGTTGTGTTGTATACACGCCAATCTCTCCACCACAGCGTACCACCATGGGACTTCACCGGAAGTTGGAGACCTGTACACGGCTCGGTACACTGATTGTACTAAGGACTTTTCTGGCATTAGGGGGAGATAAGTACCACAATAAAGAATGCCGAGTCCTTAGATCCACGCACTAAAGAGACCAAATTTGAAGTTCGGAAAGTAATAAATCTGCAACAAATAAGCTAATAATCTGCCAAATGCCTTCACTAATCATAAGGTAGTGGAAAGATCTCATATACCTGCAGTATATGCACCTGAAAGAGTGGAAATACCCTAGAAGGATATTGAACCCACTCTTGACCCTTATGATAAAATGAGGGGGAGGCCTCCAGGTGCACGGGACTCAATTCCGTGGAGACGTCCACAGAAATAAAGAACTAAATAAATGAGAACACTACCTATGACAGTGGAAGAAGCTTAACCTGATGTTGAGAAAATCCCTGAAGTGAGCCATCTAGAAGATGGTAACATCCCTGAAGTGATCCATCCTGAAGATGATAACCTCAGCGTATATTTTGTGCGCACGATCCAACGCTGGGAAGTCAGAACACCCAGACTTCATCGTTGTGGGAAATCACGAGGAACTGTAAGAAATTAATAAAGAGATATCCTTGGAGTGATGCAGGAGAATTATATACAAAGAAAGACTACAATTGTCGACATATTTTGCCGCTAAAATTGCTAAAATCTGGATACAGAACCAAAGTCCATGGCAGAGTGCCAGGAGCGCTCATATAGGGTCAAATGAAAGAGTAATTGTGGCAGCGCTCGCTTAATAAGAGAAACGTTCTTGGTCCTGTTGACTGAACATTTCCTGAAATATTCCCTGTAGGATCAAATGGATTTTTCATTCTGAAAAAGATATGAAAATATCCAGGTGGTGAGATATAAACCGAGGTTTATAACATAAGGATTTTAGCAAAGATCCATCATCGATTACGATGAAACCTATTCTCCTGAAATGAATAACGTTCCGAAATTTAATATTGATGGCAGCAAGCTTAAACTTATCAATACAGTTGATAGATGTAGTGATCGCATATTTATATGGGTCACTGAATACGGATTAAAACAGTTGATAAGGATGTGGTACAATCGACTTGGTAAATTCCTCCTGAAGAAGGAATGCAATCCCTGTAGGAATATTGTCCCTGTGTGTTCGTAAAGAAATCCCAAAATGGATCTTGTGTCATCTCAATATATATTTTGATGATCTGAATGTCATCAAAACCACAGAGGAATTAAAGGAAGCAATTACTTACCTTTCGACAAAGTTTGAGATAAAGGATTTGGGTAAAACCAAATGTTGCTTAAGCCCTGCAGTTTGAGCATTTCCCAGAAGGAATTTTAGTGCCAAATTTAAGTCTAATTCTGTATTTTCTCTGCGGTAGTACAACCATTTCTTGGCAGTCTTTCAAACAGACTTTGGTAGCCACTTCTACCAACCACTCAGAAATTATATCTCTGTATGAAGCCTCATGGGAATGCGTTTGGCTAAGTCATATAATCAACAATGTCCAGAAGTCATATGGTATGAATATCGTCGATACCCCTACTATTATCTATGAAGATAATGATGCTTGTGTTGCACAAATGCAATTGGGTTATGTAAAGAGTAATATCACGAAGCATATCGCTCCTAAGTTCTTTTATCCTCATGAACTCCAGAAGAATGGTGAGATAAAAATAATGCAAACTAAGTTGTGTAAATCCCTGAAGTCATTGGAATCCTTGCCAAAGTCCATTTTCCTAAAGTATGTTAATGGCATTAGAATGAGGCGACATAGAAATTTGCATAGTTCAGAGGGAGTAAATCCCTGAACCATAATCCCTTTTGCTCGATCCTGAAGATTATAGTTTATATCTTGAAGATTATAAGTTGTGCTCTTTTTCCCTTCGTGAATTTTTCTGAAGTTTTCTCACATGAAGGTTTTTAATGAGGCAACTAGTGTAACACGGAGTGTGAGTGTAATGTACTTTTTTCTCCATCCCTTTTTTCCATTGGATTTTTGGGAGGAGTTTTTAATGAGACATGTGCATTACGCGGTATTCGCCCAAGGGGGAGTGTTATGATATGGATATAATCCGTATCCCCGGAGAGAATGACTCTATCCATGGTGGGCAAATCCGAATTTATCTCCAGGGGTCCTCCACTATATATATATATATATATATATATATATATATATATATATATATATATATATATATATATATATATATATATATGGCATTACCTTGTACATAAATCAATCAATCTAATAAAGAGAGAGGTTTCTCTCTTGTATGGTGTGCTTTTCCTTTCTTCTGTTCGTGTGATTGCTTGGCATGCCGTGTATTGGCGTGGGTGAACGATCTTGTTTCAAAACCGTTGCAATATACCGCCACAATCAGATGCCGCCATGCGTGACACAGCGTGTCGACGTGGTAGGCCATTATGCCACGTAGGCACGCACTCTCTCACCGACAACCCGGCCCCACGGGACCCTGGCGCGCGCGCTCGCCACCCGATTGGCCGGGGGAGCGTGGCGGGTATAAAGCGAGTGGCTCGCCCACCCTTCTTGTCTCTCCCAAGTCCCAACCGAGTCAACCCAACAGCAACCAATTGCTGCGCTAGGATGCAGTCGCTGCAGGACAAGGCGTCGGAGTGGAGCGGCGTGGCGGCCGGCGACGCCTTCGCCATCGACGACGGCAACCTCTTCGAGGCGCTCGGCGGCACTCCGCAGCCCTTCGTCGAGCTCTCCACCAACTTCTACACCAGGTCTGTTCCCCGCCGCCCCCGAACCGCCTTTATTTAATCTGCTGGTTGCTTTCTCCCGTCTGCTCTGATCTAGGGTTTCTCTTCCGTGATTTATTTTCTGGTTTTGTGATTGTGGCTGAATCAACGAAACAGGGTTTACGAGGACGATGAGGAGTGGTTCCGGGAGATATTCGCAGGGTCGAGGAAGGAGGACGCGATCCGGAACCAGTACGAGTTCTTGGTGCAGCGCATGGGCGGCCCGCCGCTCTTCTCCGAGAGGAGAGGTAACTTCACCATGCCACTTTCTGCCTCCCAAAGCTGCTCTGTAATCTACTACTGTTCTACGGGCATGTGGTAATCCTCGGGTGTTTGAAGAGCGCTCTCATGCAAAACCTAAATGATAAAAGAAAGAAGATCCTTTTTTGATTACCTTCATCGCGTATGTATAAGACCCAATCCAAGTTATGATTGCGTACATCAACCGATTGTTGGGTAAGGGGAAATATGTTGGGGAGTTTTAGTTAGGAAGATTAATCTTTGCCTCTATCTCCTTAGACAGCCAATTATGTTTCTGATTCAGAATTACAGCTGAGAGCTAGCTTGTTGTCCGGTCTTACAATTGGAATTACAATCTGGATCTCCAATGGTTGCTTGAAGCCCCAAAGCATCCATGTTGATCTTCCTGCAGATTGAATCATAACTTACCATTAAAGATGATGCTTACATTGAATCATGTGGGCCTACTGACTACTGTTAATGTTTTGAGTAGAAATGCTCCCTGGTCCCTAATCGCTTCCACGTCTTGATTGAAATTATCAGCATTTGAGTACTCAACTTGATGAGCAAGTATTCGTTGCTAACACAATGCGAGACAAGCAGTTTGTAGATTGTAGAATTCAGCTCCTCCTGATTTAAATTTCAGGTTATCCTTCTGTAGCACCATTGCTTTACTTGATAGCCAGCAGCGTATTTCAGTAACCGCAGTATTCCTTCTGCTGATCCTATTATTTCACCGTAGTTACGAGGAAGTACTATTGATTGTTGAGTGCTTCATGTCTGGGAGCAAGTAACGATAATTAAGTGCTCTGTTCATTAGTCGATTGAGTGTCTACTGATCTACCATTCATCTGATGAGAGTGCATTAGGATTATTGCTTGGTTTTGTCAGAAGACTGGATTGATCTGTGAAACTTGCTGTGTTGATATATAAGTTGCAGTTCCCAGTGAAGGCATATGTTCTCAAGGTTGAATAGGTTTCATTTCACAATCTTCTGCTTGTATATCCCTGTTTGTTCGCCTAGATGATCTACACAAAATGATTGAAGAAATGAATGTTTTCCCTGTTGCATGTCGCCTTTTGTCTGTGTGTGTATTTGTTGATCCATTTTTGGTGTGGTAAATGTTATAATCTGCTTTTACTGGGTGTTTCGCATTCACTGCTCTGATCTGAATCTGTACCATTCTTGTACTCATGACAACCAATAGCAACAAGAGCCCTCCCTCATGCACCAGACGCTTGTACACCTGATTTACTCGTCTGAATTACCTATTGATCTAAGAATATCTCATCGTCTGATTCTCCTTGTAGGACATCCTGCATTGATAGCACGACATCGACCATTCCCGGTTACTCACCGTGCTGCAGAGCGATGGCTACACCACATGCAGCAAGCTCTGGATGCTACTGAAAGCATAATCCCAGACTCAAAGACCAAAATGATGAATTTTTTCAGGTCTGTGTTATGATTGAATTCTCCCCACTTTCTATCTACACCCAAAATTTGACAGCATTTTCGCTAAGAGGCTGAGACCCTATCTTTTGTTTTCTTGTTCCAGGCACACTGCATACTTCCTTGTTGCTGGTAATGAGATGACAAGGCAAGGGCAAGGCCATGGAGTAAACAGCAAGTGCACACATGCAATTAGCAAACCGGCAGAGTAACGGTTCTAAGCCTTCAGCTTGTAGCCATCTGAATAATGAATGATTGAAGCCTTTAGCCCTCGTGCTATTATAGAACTCCTCTACATTGAAATCCATACTATCCATACATTGAAAGAAACAATTGCAGTGACTGTTGTAGGCGAATAGCCACTCGTGCAGAGAGCAACTCAAAAACAGATAAAATTTAACTTATTTGATTATATTTCTCTCTTCTGTCTCTGTATCTTTTCCCCACCTCGTGCTGCCGCTGCATGCTTGTGGGCTCCAGTAGAGCATGCTATATATAGACAAGGCAGGACGACAAGGTTTTTCCTCTCAATTCAGTTTGTTAGGCAGCACAACATCAACTGTGGTTTGAGCTATTTCAAACGTATTACGAGATTCGTGAATAACATCAGGTGGTGAAGGAGAGCACAAGGGAGTTGTTAGCCTTGTAGAGAGAAGCTGAAGTGAGGCTCAATACAGTGCTCGATCACTGTCCATCTTTATTCTGAACTCGATTTTTTCACTGATAAGTTAACTAGATTCACGCACTTTCTGGACTCTGGAGTTCGAACATAACCTTATTGGCGTTGCCAACTTTTTTTTTTTTTTTTGACATCAAGGCCGAGGAGGAGGGTCACGGAGCAAAGGATGACAGGCTCCGTCGGATCCCGAATTCCCGATACATTGCTGGAGATACAAGCACCCATGGATGGTTAATTCTTTAGTTATCGCACTGATCCACTGACCAAATGCCAGGGGAAGCACTGAGCGTCGACGCCACGGGGCCGCTCATGATCACCGCGGAGATGACCAACAGGGCAATCCGCAGGAGCGCCATGCGAGGAATAGAAGAGATTAAACTGGCAAACTGGGACCCTTGCCATAGGACATAGCAATTGCCCTGTGTTCCATTGGCTGGACCAATGCAATTGGAGGCCGGTTGAACATCTGAATTATCGAGCTGTACCTTCTTTTCCCCTTTCATAGAAAGATCCTCCGATTTATATTAACTAGTAAGTTATCCATGCCTTACAACGGTATTACAAAAAATATAGTGAAATTTGGTTTAAAATTTAAAATTTAGAGATTGGACTTTGGGCTCGCCCGTTGGACAAATGGGCTGTGGAATCGGTCCATTAGGGCATAAATGAAAAGGGGCAGTATTGAGTTGCATGCACCAGCTTCACCCAAAAGCTTAAGACATGGAATAGAAGTGGGCTGCAATTATTATTTTTTAATTGCACCAACCGGGTCTTGAACTCGAGACCTCTTTGCTCTAATACCATATTGAGTTACATGCACCAGCCAGTTCACCTCAAAGCTCAAGCTGTTGAGGAAAGACGGGCAATTCACTTATACTTCAACACTAAGGAGAGGACTTGGTCCTCCCCTCATCCCGTTCGTTAGGGGGCGGTGGCTGAGCTGTGAACCTCGCGCATCGTACGGAAGTCGGCGGCCGTTGCGGCATGGGTGCGAGCCTGGCGGCCAGGAACTGCTCATCTTCCCCTTTTCAAGTCTCCTATAGCTTCTCTCCAATGTATACACAGAAATTTTCAGTCTCAAAGTGGCTCTCCGATTTCACTTTAATCCTCATTTTTGGTTTACTCCTATTGTTCTAGTTGTGCGGCCGGCTTGTGAGCTCTGCTTGACTGGCAAGAACTTCCAGTGTGTGCTGCTCTCTACCGTGAGGTCTTTCTGTGCTTGGATGCACTGAGATCTTGGCCCCAAGCAACAAGCTTCTGGGAGTAACTGGCTTGGAGGATTGATTTTGTGCAGCTAATTTTGAGTATTGACTCCGCACTCGGTGTGTCACGTGTGCGGAAGGGGCTTTGTATCAGCGACATTGTATCGTGCCTTGCCCTGTCTTCTGAACAAGTTTTGATTACTTGTTCTTTTGTGAGTTAATCTCCAGATTGCTCTCAAATTTTTGTTGCCTTTATATATATGCTCAATGATGCAATTTGGTCGATTGATAACTAAATAATTGTAGGAGTAAATTTGGCCGTGAGTTGATATATATACTTTCTATCATTGCTAGAGAGTATTGCTTACTGGTGTTGAGAAAATTTATTGCTGTCATTATGTCATTTACCTTCTTTTGAACATTGATATGCATGCTATACATGCTGTTCTTACTTATATGATTATTGTTCTTCAGTTTTGTAATCTATTACCTTCTGGCTGAACTATGTATTATATAAAATTTGATCTATTGGATAGTAAAATTGTAAATACTTTCTAGAGCATAAATAAAAAGGTAAAAGTTCAAGGCCACATTTACTTGGATAATTGTTTAGTTCAATTGTGATAATTCGACTTTTGTGTATAGGAAGTAGGAGCTAGTGTCTAGTAGCCCTACACTGAGTGGCGTGGAGGCTAAAGGTTAATCTTTAAGCAGCCCAACACCTGAGAGCATAATCAATCAATTATACGAGGGCGCCGGAGGTGGGCATGCCAGCGATTGAGCGCGTTCGGCGTGGTTGCCGGAGGAGGCACGGTTGGTGCGCGGAAGATGTCGAAGTCAGAGGTGGTCGTCGGAGTCGGTGCGCGGTTAACGCGGAGTAGCGGTCATCGAAGGAGGGAGTCGGCGTCGCGGCCGCAAAAGTTGAAGTGGCGGCGTGCGAATCTGAGAAGGTGGTTGGAGCGCGGTCTATGCGGTGGCACCGGTGGTTGGATCAAAGGTCAGCGAGGCGGAGGCCTGCCTGTCCGGCCGAGTCTGATCGAGATACGGTTGGGCTGGGGTTGCTGGCGGTGAAGCTGGTAGTCGACGGAGGCGCGTGTGCTGGTGGGCGAGCGCTTGTGGCCGCACGAATTGGGCACCAGAGCGGGCGGCTTGTTGTGGAGGACACCGATGGTCCCAAGCCGAGGGCTGAGGCGACGTGGGCCGAAGGTGGTGCGCACGGGAGTTGAGAAGTCGACAACGGTGCGCAGAAACCGACGGATGCAATGGCTCGGATGCGGGCTAACGCAGTGCGCAGAAGTCAAGGCAGTGGACGACGGCGCATGATCGGAACCTAGGTATGCTCTAATACCACTTGTTAGGGTTTAGATCCGCACATGCACAACACGAGAAAAAAGTGGAACACAAGATTTACGTGAAAAACCTTTGCGTGAAAAAAATCACATGAGACAAAAATGCACTATGATGATTTAATGTACATGTACATAGGGGTTAGTTTTATATAGCTACCAATTGAAGATAAGGAAGGAGTCCTAGATAAGGAGTTCTCACTACTACAGAATGGTACATCACTATCGCTTCATCTGTGTCGGTTCCTAACTTGTGATGGAAAAACCGATTATGATATTGTACGTAACCAATCATTTTTAGAAACGTGGTCAACAGTGTCGGTTCTAGCTTAGAACCGATAGTGATGAGGGGCACTCGTCAGTGTCGGTTCTAGGCCAGAACCGACTGTGATGAGGGGCTCATCACAGTCGGTTCTGGACTAGAATGATGGTATGTTAATAGTATCGGTTCTGGGCTAGAACCGACTGTGATGAGGGTGCACCTCATCAGTGTCGGTTCTAGTCTAGAACCGACACTGATGATGGTATGTTAATAGTGTCGGTTCTGGGCAAGAACCGACACTGATGAGGTGCACCCTCATCACAGTCGGTTCTCGGCAAGAACCGACATTGATGATCGCTTGTCAATAATGTCGGTTCTGGGCTAGAACCGACACTGATGACCAAAATCAGTGTTTAAATTCAAATTCCCATAACTTTCACGTTTTAAATCCAAAAATTATGAAATAAATTTCTAAATTCATGTTTAATCCTGTAGATTTGAAATATGCAAAAATACTCTATGTTTGACTTCTATTTAAAATTCAGATTTGAATTTAAAGATTAGGATAAAACATGCATGCTATTTTGTAGAATTTGAACAAATGAACTTCAAATTTAATGAAACAAATTTTGTTGGAATTCTGAGGTTATAAGCAACGCAAAGCTGTAAAAATATTTAAGTTAGAACCAACACAGATAAGGAGATGTCCCTCATCTGAGTATGTTTGGTAAAATGACCATAACTTTTGACTCGTAACTCCGATCGGGACGTTCTTTGGATCGTTAGAAAGATAATAAAAAATAATATCCGAAAACGAAAGTGTGAGAAAATCAGATGGTCGGATCTTGAATATTTGGGTGAGAGCGTGTGCACGAGAAAATCAGAATTCTAAAAAAACATCGTTTAGGGCCTCAAAACGGCCTCCGAAGTTTTGTAGCCGTTTCGGTCTCTTTTTTTGCCTTTTCGTGTGCTCCAAACCGTATTCTTCGTGATCATAGATAACTCTTCTATATATATGCTTAACCCGTGTTTGGAGTATGAGAATACTAAAATCGATATTCGGGTGCTCTGTGAGGTTAAAGGGAAGGGGACGTGTTATATTTCAGATGCGATCATACTAACACTATAGTACTAGATCATATACGAACTTTGAAGTTAAGCGTGCTTGAGCGAGAGTAGTGCTAGGATGGGTGACCTCTCGGGAATTGCTTGTATTGTGTTAAAATCGGCGATAGAACTCAAAAGATCTTATATGGTGACCTCCTGGGAAGTCTTCGTGTTGTGTTAAAACCATCGTATGACACATCTGTGTCGGTTCCCACCTAGAACCGACACAGATGAGAGGTCATCTCAGTCGGTTCCCAACTAGAACCGACACAAATTAATAGATTATTACTGTCGGGTGAGAACCGACTGTGATAGTGCCTGTTTATCACTGTCGTTGGACTTTGTATCGCTACCAAAACCGATAGTGATGACGAAAAAGAACCGATTGTGATGTCCTATTCTGTAGTAGTGTCTAGATATTTAGGAAAGTTAGGATATTGAGGCATATTCCTGACAAATACATATTAGTCAGTCGTAGTGCAATAATAGACAATAGGCATCCTAAGCAACAGCATCGTTCCACATGACAGACGAAGATCACAATTTCAGTTTTGTTAAACAATAGTACAGCTTCAACCGTGGTTTCAGCCGCCTTCTTCCATATAGAGTTTCGGAGAAGCACAAACTAATGGAACATGGCAAGACATACAAGCTTACGTACGTGCTCGTGCGAGTCGAACAATCAACCACTACTAGAGAGAAGCACATTAGCGACGGTTCTAAACTCACATCAGTGACGGTTTTTGAACCGCCACAGATTAAGCGCCACTGATAATCGGCGATTATCAGTGGCGGTTCTAAAACCGCCACAGATATGATTATCAGTGACGGTTTGTGAGAAAAACCGCCACTGATAATTCTATTATCAGTGGCGGTTTGTGGGTAAAACCGCCACTGGTATTTCCTTATCAGTGGCGGTTTGTGGGTAAAACCGCCACTGGTATTTCCTTATCTGTGGCGGTTTTAAAAGTAAAACCGGCACTGGTATTATTATCAGTGGCGGTTTGTGGATAAAACCGCCACTGATAATCCCCGTCCACAGTATAAAAAATACGTAATTCTGGCTAGCCTCAGGAATTGCTAGCCATGCCCTCTGAAACAAGATACAGAAAGAAGCTATCATCTGTCCATCCATTTCTCCATTACACAGGAATTACAAAAGAACCACAAGAAGCTACAAAAGAACCACAAGAAGCTATCGTATGTCCATCCATTTCTCCATTACACAGGAATTGTATATACATGTCGAAGGACAAAGCTTGTATAAAGCATATAGCACCAAGCATCAAAGGAAGCCCAACTAATTCTGCTAATACCATTATGCAAGAGTTAAATTTGAAACATGATTCAATATTGAAGTTCCATCTTACAAGTAAGAAAGCAAAACAAAATCTCAGCAAAACAATATTGAAATGTTACTTCCTCTGCATTTAAAAAACTCTAAGGAATTTTTCCATGTACACAAAAAAGAAATCAAAATGATATACCCTATTACATAGGCTAACTCAATAGGTAAACATCAAAATGAGAAAAACACTGGAATACTTACTTTGGCAAATCCGGTTTCCCAGGATGCAACACTGTAGAATATTTTTTACCATCTTGGCGGGAAATGAAGGCCTAAAAACGACAAAGTTAAATAAAATGAACTCAAATATCATGCAAATAACAAATATTTGTATTTTTGTCTTTCAGTCTAGCTACTAGGATACAACAAGCTGATCAAGATCTCAGCAAATAATGCATGGCTGCAGCATCTATATTAACTGTTGGAGAGAGCATCTATATACACAATTTATTCATGAAAATGTTGCTCTTTTCATTTCTAGTAAAATTAATTTATCCAAACATACGAGATACTACAAGTCTAACCAGGTGGACTTGGGAGCATTAAGTATGGGATGTAATCACAAATAGCATATCAAGTTTGAAAGAATCATCAGCAATATTTTAAATAGCAGTAAACAATTGACAAGCAGGTTCCCTACCTTGTAGCGTTATTGTTGTATGTGGCCTTTTAAGTGGTTCAAGGATATAAAAGTATAAATATTCATATGGTGCAACAAGAATGATAAAGAAAAGGGCAGAAACGGTGAAGTATAGTGGAGACTTACAGAAAATTGATTTGGCAGTACAGGGTTATCTAAACAAACTCCCGGGAATAATTGCCAGCGTTGGAAACCACCTTTGTAGCTTCTTCCGATACTTCCTGCACTACAGTTTATATAAATTTATTCTACATTTCATAGTAAACAACAAGATGATACATTTCTGTATTAACTCAACTGCATGCTCATATAACGCTTAGAAATAATCGCTTGTATACGTACCTTTATAGGGCTCCCATCCCATCCAGTGGACAATTTCCTGAATGTGGTCTATATATTCTTTCTTTTCAGCTTCTGGATTTGTGTCATCAAACCTGTAGTTCAGATATATATATATATATATATATATATATATCAGTCTATATTGTCATGAGCGACAATGCAAAAACCCTGAAGCATCAACAAATTCAAGTTCTATAGCCACGTATAGACCAAGCAAAAGTGCAAAACTAATCGGAAGTCTCAATTAAAAAGGGAAATGCAGAATAAATAGATGTATAGCCTAAGACAAGGTACGTAAATTCAAACACCCTTGTGCCTACAATATATCATCTATACAGAAATGAGTAGATAAAACAAATTAGATGAAAGGGAAGCTTCTATTCATATCTGATACAAAAATACCCTTAAAGTAGCGTTGACATGACAAGAATGCTTATAAGAATGGTAAGTTGGCAGGAGTAAACTGTTCGAAACAAAAATACCCTTAAATGAATATTCCCATGATGCACAACAGTATAAAACCTCTTACAAAAGGTGCACATGAGTAGATCATATACAAATTATTCCAAAATAAAGGCTACATGAATATCCCGATCAAATGCTAAAGCACAGAGAAACAACAATTTCTAAAAATAAAACTAAGCTATCACATTGTCTAAGCAAGAGGGGGTGCAGACGTGCAGTAGCAGTATATTTTCACACTTGAGTTGCTAGAAATCTAAAATGCACCCTAATGTTTTCTAAGACAAATAGGAGTGCATTATTTTTTGATATTTGAAATACTTGACTGCACCATAGGTCATATTCTCTACAAAACTATCAGCAGTTAACTAGTTCCTGTCCTCAGGAAGGAAATGGCATGTGAACTCTAACCATCCAAAAGAGTATACCAGCAGCATAGGTCATATTCTAATTTCTTGATGGTTGTCTAAAATGGAATAATGGACGATGGATTGGGATTTTTGCTTGAAGATTTTGAATGGTTGATATTTTTATTTGCTATGTTTTCTATGTTTTTGTGCTAAGATACAAAGAGTTGGAGAGGTAATTAATATATTTTCTATGTTTTTGTGCCATTTCCTTCCTCTCACTCGCCTCTCTCTCTCTCTCTCCATCCTTTTCAATCCTCATCTCAAACACCCTTTGCAAATCAAGAACCCCCAGATCCAAAATCCCATGGAAATCATCTCGACCGAGAACCCAAAGTCCCTCTGGAAATCAAGTACAATTACCTTGAAGCCTCATCTGCTCCTACACCATACATGTTGTACATGCAGTTTCGATATAGAGAGAGAGGGTGAGTGAGAGGAGCAGGGGACTCACCTTCACAGCATCCTCTCCAAGGGCAACTCCAATGGCCAGCGGCTCCCTCCTCTCCCAATCTTTGCACCTCAGCGACTTCGCACAAGCAGCAACTGCCTCCTCTCCTTCCTCAAAACAGGTATGAGAAAAAGGGGGTTAGATGTAGATCACCAGCGGGAGGAGGAGGAATCTTTACCGGTGAGGCGCCGCTGCCGGAGAGGGAGGAGGAAGCGCTTAGTAGTGGAGGGAGGGAGGCACACGATGGCGCTGATGCGAGGAGTTCGTGATGCGATGATGCAGGTGAAGGAGGAGTTCACGATGAGACGAGAGAATAATTTATCGGTATTACGTGAATGTAAACCATGATTTATATAGTAGACACTTACAGTGTCCAACATCGCAAAAAAGACACGTCGAGGGCGTCGTGATAGAACAAGTTGTGCAAGTTATCGAATTCTATCATGAAGTAGCCAGCCCCCTCATGGTGAAAATGTTCCTCTCCGTAAATGGCAGTGATCACCTTCGGGAGTATATGTTGATTGGATCGCATCATGTACCAGTCATGTAATCGCTGCATCATGAGTGTTAGGCTCTTCAACTTCGATTCGGTGACTAATGGCTTTCCAAGCTCATATTTCAGCCTTTCGTGATTATCTTGTACTTGAGATTTCGCTTTGCCCATTCCTTTTCCTTTGATGACATCATACTCTGTTCTGGCTTCGCCTGATCTAACTGATATGGCTTGTCTAACGGGCCATTTCTTCGGATCAGGTGTTGTACCTTCGTCTTTTGAAGTGGTCACACTAAGCTTTTGATGTTGAGGCGCTGGTGACGAATGGGCTCCTAGAGCAGGCTCCTTTATAGTGGGCGTAGTAGCCATTTGGCCTTTCAGTGTTCTTTGATGAATGGGCGAGTTGTAATGCAGAGAGAAATTTGGCGGTTGTCTTGCGGAGAGAGGTGGCGGTTCATGATCCAAGACGATGTCACGCTTACGCCACTTTGGATGAAAGTGTGAACAAGACTTCCTAGAGTTGTGACCTCATCATTGTAAGGCATTTCGGTCCAACCTCAAGAAAGCTGTGGAAGCACCGTGTCCACCTGGACCTTTGCATAACCTGGAGCTATCGGAGAGTTGTGCAAAACATCCCCTTGTTGGTATGGATAAGCTATCCTGTAGCGACTGTAAAAATATGTTCATGACAGGCACATTGAGTCGGCAGTGTGGGGTCTTGTATGTCGTCCACAGGATAATGCGTGTTATCCGGAAGTACCAATGTTGTGGACGCGCAACTGCTACGGCGATTCGTAGGGCTGGCGAGAACAGTGTAGTGTCCTTGCGACTGCTCATGGCTTCTTGTACTTTTTGTTGAACTTGTTGTTCTATGGTGCTTTGTAATTCTTGAAGCATCTTTTGCTTCATCTCCTCCATATCCCGTTCCGCACGCTCTTCTTTCGCTTTCTTGCGACTCCTGTGCAGTCTCCATGCTCGGGAAACCAATCTTCCAGGAACCTTGACCCCTACGCCTGGTGTCGACCAGGATGCTCTTTATTTCCCAAGGCTGTGTTAGTTCGTCCTTCTCCCTATCTGCGTGAAAATTTCCTTGGGTGGACTCGGCGTGCAACTCCCGAATTCGTTGGGAGATTGCTTCATCATCGTTGCTTTTGAATGATAAGCCCCCACTAGGCATGACAGATGCCCTTGCTAGCACATAATGCTTAACTCGGTCCGGTAGTCCGCCAAGGGACTTGTGCGGTCGATCGGATTGTATCCAATTCTTGCCTCTCCCGGTGAGGAATCTTACCCGCGTACCCACTCGTGCCTAGTGCGTGGGGTGAGTGTTCATCCTTGCGATCCGACAGGTGGTCCTCACTGGATTTTATTGCTACTGCCGTCTTGCTTCATCGCAATAAATTCATCCCAATATGGCTCTACTTTAGGATAATCTCGATGGTCGACCGATTTTTCATCACATATTGCGTATTCAGCTTGGACTTGAAGTTCCTCCATGCGACATCCATTGACATCAATGCATTGCGACGCACGAGCTCTTCAGCTCCTTCAGGGATTTCGAAAGTTTCTTTCAGCTCTGTCCATAGATCCATTTTGATGGCGTCGGGCACTTTGTGCCAATCCAAATAGGTAATTGGCACTTTATCCCTTGCGATGTACCCGCATGTTGACCTATATTTTGTCTTTGCTTTTTGCCGGTTTAACCGGGACTCCAGCATCTGAGACCTCTGAGATGGTATGCCGGCCTTCAGGCTTCTTAGTTTTCCCTCGGCCTCGACGTCTTGCAACGGGAGCATCAGCATCTCCGGCAACGATGGAGGCCTCGGCACCTTCGGTGGTTGGATGGTCCAACAGGTATCTGCTCGGGCTTGAGTTCGGGGACGGGTTGGAAGCATCCTCCAACCCAGGCTGGGCCTCAGGCTCCATAAGAACCTCTGAGATGGTATGCCGGCCTATTTGCAGCAAGAAGATTATCGGATTGGAACCAGTAAGGTCAAGCACAAAGCTGTTGGTGGCGAGTCTAAGAATGGCATCAAAGGATATAATTTAGACGATGAAAGCAGGGTCACGAAAAAGAAGCTTAATTTTTGCAGATTTATTAACCAGTGTGAGGGATAAGTAAATATCAAACTAACAATATCTCTTTGTATAAGTATGACTAATTGTTGGCCCTTTTCTGTGTTTCTGTTTTTTTGTAGCTTCTTGAATCTGCCGGTACATGATGTTCCCCAACAGGATTAGATGATCGTTACGTTATTACTATTTCTTTGTTTTGGTAATAATGTGGTGCTATCGATTATACGCTACAAGTCAAACAAGAGAATGAGAAGAAAGTTTCTACTGCTATTAACAAAGCTGAAAGCATAAAACAACAAAAGTTTCAAGCAAAGCTTGATAGCCACACAGAAGGGAAAAAAGCTCCTTGCTGGCGTAAGCACTTCACTATTTGTTACAACTAAATCTCAATATTGGAGCTTATGAGTTAGTGTGATCAATGACTTTGTTAACATATGTACTCAAACAGTTCATCATTAACCATAGCATAAACAAAACAAAAATAGAAAGCAAAACTTCTTGAAGTAATAACTGGAGCAATAATTCTGCAATTGCGGAGCATTACCTCTGCACGGATCAAAGTGAAGTAATAACTGGAGCAATAATTCTGCAATTGCGGAGCATTATGTGTTAGACACTAGATCTATCAACACCACTGGTAGCTCAATTCAATCGGATCAAAGTGAAATTGGTGTGATTCCGTGCACAGTTGACCCAAATTGCCTACCGTTACCTTCTGCAAAGGGATGTAAATTGTTGCAGAATAAATATCTCACCAACTGTGGATGTTAAAAGGTCACATTCAAATAACTTAGCAACTTCATTAACATGTTAGAATTGCTGATTATTTATGTGAAGTATCAAATTATGTGTTGCTGATTGATCACCATTGCTTCACTCCATGGTAATGGTGTGTGTATACAGGGAGACAAATAAGGAGAATCTAAATTACAAATCTGCTTTTAGTTAAATTTTGCATTTTAGATATACTAATATGTAAAATCACAGTAAACATTCAATCAGAACCTTTTTCTTCTGAAATTGATATGGCCTGTTGTGACTGCTACAAACAAACACACTGACATCACTTTTCATTTACATAAACACAAGAAATATGTACCAAAGAAGACTTGTCAGACAAAATGCAATCAGCAACATCTTTTGCATCCCACGTGCTCGTCTTTTGAAGGTAGAAAGCGTGAATTTGGCGGCCCAATCTGCACCAGTCAAATGATGAGCATTAACGTGCTATATTTCTTACTCAATTTATTTTACTTTGAGAGCTTAGTTGACAAGATTCTCATCAACAGGATCTAGATACACGACAATTTGCACCAAACCACCCATTACTAACATATTAAAACCAAATTGCTAGTAGAATCCAATTGTAGTAATAGAACCCAGCACATAAAAAAAAATGCATTCTCTAGTAGGCTAGGACCAAATAGTATTTGAGAAGTTACGGAGACTGAGATGACAACATTGTGTATCATGACAAAAAATTATGCATTGAGGAAGCGAAGCTGGGAAGGGAGGGAGTAGGGGAGAGAAGAGCCACCGCCATGGCGCTCTGTCGCCGATGACCGGCCTCACTCCTTGCTTACTTCTGGGCAGCGGTGGAAGATGGAGCAGGATTCTATCCAAACCGTTTGTTAGGGAAGAAACAAAAGATCTTTGTTGTTTTCGTGTATACTGGCATACACTAAACTCATGAAATTTAGTGTATTTTCAAATTTGAAAGTCAAATATGCCCTAGATTTCTCTGACGGAGATTTTTTTCCCCCTGTATAAGGTTGCACTATGTACAATAATCTGCTCCATCAGTCCTACATGGCCTAATGAAAGATCAAGGATATATAATACTCAATGATATGACATCTTTTTTGTGCATTCTACTAAAATTTACACTATATACATCCACAACTTAACAAAATACAAAGATGATATCTTTTTATTATTACTAAGAACATGAGATTTCCCAAGATAAGGGTTCTATGTCAAATTTGGACCTTTTCTCATACCATTTATGAATAAAGAATTTGATCTACTGCACAACTAGCTCTGTGCAACATAAGCATGGTTCCAAAACGATCAAGAAACTAGAACCAGATTGCTCTGCAGTGTTAAACCAAAAGAATTTGACTAGTTCTAAATTCTAATGTAATCATTTGATGTAGCTCATCACGAAATTAACACTATGAATAATTCTAAACTACTCGAACCATTTGAAATTATTCAAAGACCATAGGAATTCAATGTAAAATATATTCTCTCCATTATATACCAAATATGCTTACCAGAGCCGGGTGGGGGCGCCAGGCGGGGACGGGCCGGACGAGGTCGCCGGGCGCGGGAGGGAGGCGGCGGGGTAGGGTTCAAAGCTAGTGGCGAGGACTGACCACTGTGGCGTGGTTTATATTGGGGGACATATCAGTGGCGGTTGTAATTAAAAACCGCCACAGATAAGGTTTATCAGTGGCGGTTGTAATTAAAAACTGCCACAGATAAGGTTTATCAGTGGCGGTTGTAATTAAAAAACCGCCACTGATAAACCTTATCTGTGGCGGTTTTAATTAACAACCGCCACTAATACTATTTTTCAGATTTCCTTCTATTATAAAGCTATGAATTAATGTATTAGTGAACCTATCATATATATTAACTACTAATTATTCATAATTAATTTATCTATGATATATAAATTTATATTCTTATGAAATTTGAATCCGTGATTAATATAAATTAATATAAAGCATATTTTTCATATTTCCTTCTATTAATATAAAGCCATGAATTAATGTATTAGTGAACCTATCATATATATTAACTACTAATTATTCATAATTAATTTATCTATGATATATAAATTTATATTCTTATGAAATTTGAATCCCTGATTAATATAAATTAATATAAAGCATATTTTTCAGATTTCCTTCTATTAATATAAAGCCATGAATTAATATAAAGCATATTTTTTAACAAAAAAATGCCATTACTCCACATAAATGCATATTTCTGACATTACATTTCCATTACCCCACATAAATACACACATTTTGCCATTACTCCTAGCTAATTATTTTCTTTCACAATTTGGCCTTCTTCATGATCATCACGATGATAGGTGGCTTCCTGAGTGGTTGCTTCCTCGAGCCTGATCTTTTGCCATCTACGAAAGGAGGCAACTCATCAAACTGGTTGTACTCTTCCTCATCCACGACATTCTCAACTCCGACGATCCTTTGTTTTCCTTGAAGAACTACATGACGCTTCTTATCTGCCGGGTCGATTACATAGAAGACCTGTGCAACTTGCTTCGCAAGTACGAATGGTTCATCTCTATATCCGACTTGCTCGATGTCCATAGTAGTGAAGCCATATTTGTCCACCTTGACACCCTTTGGGAGTTAGACCCAACGACACCGAAACACCGGGATCTTGAAAATGCAGTAGTCGAGCTCCCAAATCTCCTCTGTAAATCCATAGAAGCTGCTCTTCTTACTGCCTGTATTGTCATAGGCATCTATACGGACACCACTGTTTTGGTAAGTACTTTTGCTATCCTGAGCTCTCGTGTAAAATGTATATCCATTTATGTCGTATCCTTGCCATGTCACAATTGTACCTGATGGCCCTTTTGCCAACCACCTCAACGTAACACTCGTTTCTTCACCAGACATGTGCTCCTTGAACCAATGATTGAACACACGATTGTGCTCTTTTGTTATCCAAACCTCTGATCGTCCACGATTTTCCCTCTGTAGCTTTTCCTTGTGCATGTCCATAAACGGGGATACCTCGATCGATCGCTGCAAGATCGTGAAGTGAGCTTGTTCGAACAAAAATGATCGTAAGAATTTGTGGATTTCTTTCCGATTACTCCTTTGCCGGCTAGCCTCCTCATGGCGTGATACAGGCACTCCTACCGGTTCAACCTCGTCCATGTAATCGACGCAGAACTCAATAACCTCCTCGGTTGCATAACCTTCTACAATGGAACCTTCCTGGTCGCGATCGATTACGTACATATTTCTTGAACACCCATGTACCTTTCGAACGGGTACATCCGATGCAGAATACTAGCCCACAAATATTTATCTCATTCACAAGGTGAACAATGAGATGAACCATGATATCAAAAATGATGGAGGAAAATACATCTCTAGTCGACCTGAGTGTTGACCACATCACTGCGATTCATAAAGTCCAACGGGATCGATGACCTTCGTGAAATCGCGTTAAAGAAGAAACACAACCTCATAATTGCCTCTCGAACCTTGTCGGGCAAAATACCTCTAATTGCAATAGGGAGCATTTGTGTCATCATCACATGACAATCATGAGACTTCATACCGATTAACTTCAAATCTTTCATCGATACCGGTTTCTTGATGTTTGCGAGTAACCGGACGGAACTTTCACACTACGCAAGCACTTGCAGAGGTCTATTTTCTCTTTCTTGGGCCAGTATAGCAAGGTGGTGGAAGGTAAAGTCGACCTTTCCGGTGTCTTGAGGATGTAGCTCGGCTCGATCTTCATATCGTGCGTGTCCCTTCGTGCCTTGATCCATCCTTTGTTTTGCTAGGAATATTCAAGTAAAAGACCAAGCACGCTGTCACATACATTCTTTTCTACATGCATGACGTCGATGCAATGTCGAACTTCTAAGTCCTTCCAATAGGGCAAATCCCAAAATAAGGATCTCTTCTTCCACGTGGTTTTCAAGACGGGACCTCGATGTATCCCTCTTTCCAAGTACAACATTAATATCCTTAACCATATCATATACCTCTTCCCAAGAAGAGGCCTTGGAGCTGAACCGTCCTCCTTTGTACCGTCAAATTGTTTTTCATATTACGGTACGGATGATTCTTCGAAGGAACCGACGGTGACGCATGTAGACTGTTTTCCTTGAGTTGTTAAGCCACACGCTACTAGTTTCATCCAGGCATTGGGGCAAGCTTTAGCTCCTTTTATAGTACTACGGACAGGTTACCTAGGGCTGGTAAATCATTGATGGTGCGAGAACAACATTGCGCGTAGAGTGAAGTACTCCCGCTTGTACTCATCCCATACCTGTACACCTTTATTACACAAGAGCACAAGATCTTCCACCAATGGTTGTAGGTATACATCAATATCGTTTCAGGTTGTCTCGGCCCTTGGATAAGCGGCGACATCATAATGTATTTTCGCTTCATACACGACCAAGGAGGAAGGTTGTAGATACAGAGAGTCACGGGCCAAGTGCTATGAATATCGCTCATGTTACCGAAAGGATTCATTCCATCCGTACTCAACCCAAACCTTATATTCCTTGGCTCATTTCTCAAGTTCTCCTAAAGAGCCTATCGATGGTTCTCCATCAAGCGTAATCGGCAGGTGCCTCGACTTTCCATCCCTCTTTCGCTCTTCTGAGTGCCATCGCATCAGCTTGGCATGCTTTTTATTTGCAAATAAACGCTTTAGACGAGGTATTACTGGCAAATACCACACCACTTTAGCGGGAGCTCCATTCTTCACTTCTATGCCTTCGTTTTCCTCGCCCTTACGCTTGTATCGCGATGCTTTGCACACCGGACATACATGCGTTTCTGCATAGTCTTTGCGATAGAGTATACAGTCGTTTGGACACGCGTGTATTCTTTCTACCTCCAATCCCAAGGGACATACAACCTTCTTGCACTACTACAGAATGACACATTACTATCGCTTCATCTGTGTCGGTTCTAAACTTTTGACTTCAGAACCGATTGTGATAAGCATATTGCATTTGGAAATCTTGGTAACAGGTTATCACAATCAGTTCTGAGAGAGAACCGATTGTGATACGATAATAATCCCAATCGGTTCTAGATAAGAACCGATTGTGATAATAATTTTTTTATCACAATCGGTTTTTATCTAGAACCGATTGTAATGAGTAGGTATTATCACAATCGGTTTTGGGAAGAAACCGATTGTCCTGAGCATTGGTTATCACAATCGCTTCTTTTCCAGAACCGATTGTAATGAGAAGGTATTATCATAATCGGTTTTGGGAAGAAACCGATTGTGATGAGCACAGGGGTTATCACAATCAGTTCGTTTCCAGAACCGATTCTGATGATTTTTTGGCAACACCATTAGGTGCAACCAAGAACAGTTCATTAGAAACATAGTTTTTGTGAGATCCACTCACACATTTCCCCTTCAGGGAAGAAGAAAAAAACAAACTCCAACACAGGCCGCTCTGCTAGAATCCCAACACACACCTCTTGTACCCTTCATTCATGCTTTAATATTTGTGCAAAACTTGTATTTTCGGACGATGAACAGTACCGATCTGTTAGAATTCCAACTCGCGGTTCAACTCTCAGACAATTTATATAGACACATGTAGTGATGCAAATTATATATAACATTATAGTAGCATCCATGCAGCAGATAATAATAATATATATACCATTCCACACATTATACTTGTTTTTTTATCAATAGGACATGAAACATTTTGACTTGGAACAACAGAACATTAGAAAGATACAATGCACAAAAATATAAAAGAGATTCAAAATAGAGTGTAAAGGCAAATTAATAGACTTCATCTGCACTAGGCCAACAACCCTAATATATTAAACAAGCTGTATTTCATTACAATATATCACCACATCCATTGTTTATAATTAGTAAACATATAAAGGGGGACTGCATTACACCTAATATATTAAATTTACTACTCGCGGCTCTAGCCCGAGTAACCCGAGTCAACCGAGTCATCCGAGTGACCCGAGTCACCCGAGTCGCCAGAGTCGCTGGAGACTACGCGGACTAGTGATGGTTCATCCTCCGATGATGAACCCGATCTAGACGACGCGCCGGTCCCTATGGTGATCGGCGCGTAGTACTCCTCCACCTTCTCCTCCACCTCCTCCTCCTTCTCCTCCTCCTCCTCCTCCTCCTCCTCCTCGTCGTCGTCGTCCCCCTCGTCATCCTCCTCCTCGTCGTCGTCGTCCTCCTCGTCGTCCCCCTCGTAGTCGTCGTCGTCCTCCTCCTCGTCGTCGTCGTCGTCATCTCTGGGGCGCTTATTCCTGCTGCCTTTGGAGGCGCCCGGATGGGGTGAGGCGCCGGGAGGGACGACGGGAGACAGGTGGGGCGCTGGCGTGTAACACCCCAAAATTTTGCTTTTCATAAATTCATGTGTGATTTGGCACCTTGGTGAATTTTTGGAATTTTCTGGAATTTATTTGGATTTATTTGGAATTTATTTGAATTTATTCCATTTTGAAATAATTAAAGAATTAAACTTTGCAAATAAAATTTTATTGGAAATATTTTATTTGAGTCCGAAATACCCTAAAGTATTTTCCAGAATTTTTCTGGAATTTTTCTGAGTCTTTTGCTATTTTTAATGAATTAAATGAATTACTAGGAATTATTTTAATTATTAAATCGCTGGAAAATGCGAGTGAGTTTGTACTGTTCATCCGACCGAGCCCGAGTCAGACTCGAGTTCGAGTCCGACCCGAACCCGACCCGAGCCACCGACTCGGCCGAACCGACTCAACTCGGGATCGGATCCGAACTGTTGGATCGAGATCCAACGGCCAGGATCAATCCGCGCCGATCACGGCCGCACCGAGCCAATCTCGCCATCGATCACGCCACGTGGGCGGCCATCGTGCGTCCACGCCACCTCACCGAAGTTCGAACGGACTCCGCCGCATCTGCACGCTCGCCGCGGAAACCGAGCGAATCTCGACGCGTTAGCCATTTAAGGCGTGGATCGCTGTTCGAGGATCGCCTGACCCGCGGCGCATCGTCTTCCCCAACTTCCGAGCCTTATCCGCGCCGTCACCTCGCAATTGCTCGCCGGAGTTCTCTCTCTCCGCCATGATTCTTTGCTTCATTCGCCGCCGTTCGCGTCTTCCGCCGCGGTTGAGCCTGGGCTCGAGACTCCCCAAGCCAAGGCGCACCGTGAGTACCTCTCACTCCGCCGAGCGACCCGGCGCCGTCGGGCTCGTCGTCGTTTTCATCTCCGGTGGCCTGCTCGCCCGTGTCGCCATCGTCATCTGCGAGTCTTGTGGCCGTTGGATCTCCATCGCACGGTCCAAGATCGCGCCACGTCACCTGACGGTGAGATCCCGTCAAGAATCTCGAGATCCAATCTCGGCCGTTGGATCTAGATCCAACGGTCGAGATCAACCGAGTTCACCCCAAACGCGTGAATCCAGATCAATCTGGGCCGCTGATTTTCAAATCAGCGGTCGAGATCTAGCCACGTGTCGCGAGATCGACCGCCGCGTCGCGCCGCCACGCTGCGTGAGCACGTGTCTCGACACGCGGGCCCGCATGTCGGGCCGCCCATCCAAAGCGCACCATGACGCCACGCCGACGTCATGGCGGCTCCCGCATGTCACGGCCGTGTCTGCCAGCGCCGACGCCAAGAATGACGTCACAGCGGGTCCCACTCGCCGGGCCATTGTGGCAGCCTCACGACGCCGCAGTGACGCTACCCGAGGGGGACCACATGTCGATGACACGTGGAGCCGTGGGCCGGTCCACGGTAGACCCAAACCGAGCGTGGACCGAGTCCATGGACCGGTGACGTCGACCAACCAATCGCAGGTCGACACGTGTCCAGGCTGACGCAATATTTAATTTCCGAAAAAGAAAATGATTTATTAATTTGAAATAATGATTTCAGATTTTGTTTCAAACTTCAAACGCTTATAACTTTTGCGTTTCAACTCCGATTTGAGTGATTCAAATTTCTAAATTTGTATAAAATTGAGATCTACCTAAATATAAATTTTATTTAATTTTTGGACTAAAGTTTTTCTCTGTAAAATTATTTAATTGATTATTTAAACTTTAAATAATCATAACTTTTGCATTTTAACTCCAAATTTGACGATTCCAGTTTCTAAAAATTCATAAAATTATGTTCTCTCTGTTTATGGATTTTATTTGGATGTTTGGACACTTTTTGCCTATTGTTTATTCGTGTATTTGCTATTTGCACGCTTTACGAGTAAACGTTGAAGTGCCGGAAGGATTCGAAGGAGAAGTATTGACTCAGGATCCAACTCAAGACCAAGAGCAAGTAATTTTTGAAGGCAAGTTGTGCTTTGACCATGTTGATCCTATTTCGAAATCTATTTTGATTTAACCTATTGCATGCTAGTTCAATTAGAAAATACTTTATTTAAATTTGGGGAATTAGATAAATACCAATTTGCTGTATGACACCTTGATTACTTAAATATGTGCCATGACCCTTGTCACCCTAGTTGTGGTTTACTAGTTGGACATTATTAAATTGCCAACATGGGTTTTAGACCGTTGTAGTATACTGCTTAGACACACTTTCGTGCTCATGACATGATTTTGGTCAATCAAATGTTAATATTGACTTAATGATATATTGAACCTGTTTTGGAAAAGTATCATGTGATGTTGATGGCACGTGGTGCATGGTAATCAACTGGGGTTTGATAAATAGTTTTTCGACCGGGGCATGTGGCAAGAATAATCAGGTGGGCTAGTTGTGGCATTGGGGATGTTGATTTGGTTCTTCGGGTAGTCTTGCCCTGGTCACCCTAAGGACTTCACCTTGCAAGCCTTTGAACTGGGTCTAACGTGCAACCACATGTCTGTAATGGGACGGACCTAGTTGACTAAGTTGCTAATAACGCACTGTGGGACCTCGGGAGGTCAACTACACCCTTTGTGTAAGTTGTACGGGGAGCGTCTGGCCGAGGCCAGTACCCATCTAACGGTTGATTGGCCTAAACTTCGCCTTAGCTAAGGGAAGGGTTAGTGTGCAATAACCGGGAGGACCACTTGTATTGTTAGAAGTTTCCGAAAGACTTTGTTACTGAACTCGCCTTTGTGGTGTTTGATTGTATCTTGTGGGTAAAGTGCATAACCTCTGCAGAGTGTAGAATCTATTCGAATAGCCGTGTCCGCGGTATTGGACATCGCTCGGGAATTACAGTCAAGGGTTAGATTTTCTCAAAAATAACTTGGGTTTGAAAGGTTGGGCTGGATTAATAATGATGTTGATGGAAATGTGGATTAGGATGGGAAAGATGTTTATTAAACTCCTTGAAAAGTTACCTATGCTATACTTGTTTCTACTGCTTTCGAATCTACTTATGTTACTTGTCAAATGCTGTTTACTGCAAATATACCTTGAGCTATTCCTTTGTACTAAGCCATGCATGTAGTATATTAGCTGCATTCTGTGCATGACTTGCTGAGTACCAAGTACTCACCCTTGCCACAATACAACACCAGTTGAAGAGGAGACTACACCAGCTTTGGAGGAGGAACTCCAAGAGGATCCGTCTACTTAGGGAAGCGAGCCCAGTCAGTTGCCTGTGGTATACTGGATGGCGCCACGAAGTTATTTGATTTTCCGCTGCTACTATTTCTCTCTTAATAAGTATCGCCCTGCGAGGCGTACATTTGTGACTTGGCTATAAGGTCAAGTAACCAGTTTGCTTAATTAAATAAAGGTACTTTATTAGTATCGAGTGGTATGATTGTGATATTACCGATGTTAAGACTGTGTGCACTAGCGCGTTCCTGGACTAGTGTTGAATACACAGAGGGTCCGGATTTGCAAATTCGGGGTCCCGACAGAGGTGGTATCAGAGCCAGGTTGACCGTAGGCTCAACCCTAAGCTAGAATGGTCGTAGTGAGGATAAAACCTATTTTCTAAAGCTAAAAGTTTGTCAAGATAAGAAATGACATCTCGACTTATCCCATTCCTTCTTTTCTTGTCTCTTGCTGAATTTTCCTTACCTTGTCACGATTTAAAAATTTCGAGTTCTTACGTGAGCACTCTTGTGACAGATGGAGGGAGAGTTCAACTACGTTGATCTGGGGGTTGGTCACGCCGCAGAACTTTGGCATATGCTTCGGACTCTCGGGGATTTTGAAAAGCCGCAATACCAAGTGGAAGTGATCAGACAAGCAGGATTGATCAAGGCTTGTGACGTGAAGATTGAGGTACCTGCTAGGAAGAAGGGCCCAGGCAATCGCCCGATACACCGCTGACCGCCAGGAGGTCTACAATGCAGATGGGTATCCAAGAAGTATCACGACGAGCGATGCGGCACATTACCCGTATCTACGCCAGAGAGTTGGAGAGCACGGTGTTCCGTTATCACCCGCGCAGCAATAACCTTCTTGACCCGAAGGCGATTCAGGATGAGGATGCCATGGTTACACAGTTGGCACGATTTGTTGTCGCCCAGGAGGATGTACTCGATGATACAAGCAAGGAGCTACAGAAGGCCCGTAAGGAGATCACGACAGAGAAGAACAGATGGCGGGAAGCTCAAGAGTATGTATCCCACCTTCTTCAAAGGATTGGAGAGTTAGAGACGGCATTGTACGGACCAGAACCAGAGCCAGTACTCGAGCTACACGAACCAGATCCGGAGGAGTCAGATCTCGATGAGGACACTGCTTCTTCGACTACCACAGATGACACAGTTGCTGGACATGGCAATCGTTTCGCGCCTATGCCGCAGCATCCGTACCCAGGCCGTGGAGGTTTTCTCGATGAGTGAGCGTAGGTTTTATAGAGAGACTCCTTCGCCGAGTCGCGTCATAGAGTAAAGAGTCACCCTTTAGGCGTTAGACTCCAGTGTTAGTTCGATTTGGATTTTCATTGTTTGCTGAGTGTGCAGTATGTGTTGCAAGGCCCTTAGGCATTGTAAGCAACCATACCAAGTTATTAAAATCAATAATAAAGTTGGACCTTAAAGTACACCTTTCGCCCCGCATAAGTTCCATATTACTTGTCTATTCTTGATTCCCCCTCATCTCTAAAACTTAGAGCAAATCGACAGATGGTGAACACCCGCGGAAACTTTGGAAGCAATGGAAGTGGTTCTCGCCCAGCAGAAAACCCCAATGATGGAGCACCAGCACCGCCAGTTGATATGCAGAATTTTGGAGCATTTCTTGCTGCTCAGACTCAGTTGATGCAGAGAACGAAAGGAGGAAGACTTGTACCGATGTGACCAGGATGCAGAGAACGAAAGGAGTTATATGGTGTGATCAATGCTAGTATTGTTTGAACGTCAAAATGGCGGGGAAGATGAGGGGGCGAATGGATATCCGTGTCGGTTCTTATCAAGAACCGACTGTGATGTTGACTTGCTTTACAGTCGGTTCCTTTTGAGAACCGACACTGATATATTATCTGTGTCGGTTCTATAAAGAAACCGACAGTGTTGAGAATCAAATTATCACAGTCAGTTTTATATATAAGCGACGGTGATAACCAATTAATCACAAACGGTTCTTCTATAGAACCGATTGTGATGAGGCTCGCTAGGTTTTATATGTACCGTCTGGACTCGGGAATGAACTTATTAACTCTCGTCGAGTTAGTTCGCTAGGCGATTTCTCTATTTTCCGACCTATCTTACTGTGGCTTTATTCAACAGTGGGCCCGATTCCTTCGAATCCCTTCAATGTTGTATTAATGTACATTATTCGATTTTGATTTGGTCTCATTAGCAGAGTGTATGGTGGAGGAGATCGGTGCGTTGAAGGTCTCCGTTAATTGAAACCCGTGCTAGCTTGATCAGGAGCTAGATTTCCCCTCGTTTGTGGTTTTCCTCGATCGAAGGTGACCAGCATTAATTCTTAGAAATCTCTTCAATATTGCAAGAGGACTTAAATTAATTGTTTTAATATTATTAATATGATCAATTATATATAATAGTTAATTAGGCTGCGTAACCTATGCGTCTCCCGTTCGAGGGTGCTTGTTTATAAGTATGCTAAAATGGCATATTTATAAATAAGCGATCTCAATTGTCCACGTTTTTGGATAGTTCGAGGATATGTGGCTCGGGCAAGTTCTAAGGCTGTTGTACAAAGCTGTAGTGAAAGTTTCGCAGCATCTCCTCCTGGCCGATGTTCTCCGAATACACATCCTCTTGACATGTTGTCGATACGTGTATTTGGAGAATAGCGGGGAGATGCTGCCTAAATTTTCTCTAAAGTTTGTACAACATCTTAATTAGGAACTTGCTCGAACCACATATCCTCGAATGGGATTAGGACCTAACCTACTTAGATATTAGGAGTCATCGTTGGTACGCACGCATTACTTAGTCGGTCTCTGAGATATACGTTTCTTTAAGATCATTCAACAAAAACTTTGTTTTCGGTTCAACCCTTCTTTTATTTCATTGATTAGGGCATTATTAATTTATTGTTTGCGGTTTACTTGTAGATGGACCGTGAAGAATGGATGTATCACAAAAGCCGTGTGAGTGCTGAATTTCGTAGGGAGTTAAGGAGTTCATAAGAATTGCAGAAGAAGATATGGTTATGAGGGGTGTAAAGTTCATATATTGTCCTTGTATTGATTGCACCAATCTCAGGAGATTTAACAACTCATCTCAAATTGAAGGCCATTTGATTCGACGTGGCTTCGTGAGGAATTACACGTGTTGGATCCATCATGGGGAGACAGGTAGTACCCCTGTGATATGCAACGAAGATATGCTGGAAGCCGATCAGGACACTATACGACGGTTGATCTTTAGCGACCCTTATTAGGGACCGATGGTTGGTCGCTAAAACTTTTGGACCGACGGTTGGTCGCTAAATGAGTTTTTCGCGACGGTTAGTCGGTCGCTAAAAGTCTAGAAATTTAACAATGTATGGTTGGTCGCTATAGATGTCGTTAGGGACCAACGGTGGGTCGCTATAGAGAAGGGGTCACTACTTGGAGCCCTGGACCGGTGGACCCACCCAGCCGTCAGCGTCAAAAAGGGCGCCGCTCTCGTCCGTGCCCCAGTCCCTCCCCAACCCTAGCCGCCTCCGTCCGTGCCCCAGTCCCTCCCCAACCCTAGCGCTCCGTCCGTGCCCCCAGTCCCTCCCCAACCCTAGCCGCCACCTGCCCCGTCCCGGTCGCCGCGTCCCCGTCCCCATCGCCGTGTCCCGTCGATGGGCCGCGTCCCACCGGCCTCCGTTCCGTTCCGTCGCTGCGTCCCGTCCCGCCGCGTCGCCGTGTCCCGTCGATGGGCCGTCCACCGGCCTCCGTTCCGTTCCGTCCCTGTCGATCGCGCGTCCCGTCCTCGTCTTGCCGCGTCTCGCCCCGCCGATCGCCTCGTCCCTCGTCCCGTCCGATGGCCTCGCGTCCGCCCCCCGTCCCGTCTCGGTGATTTATTTCCCTTTAATATTGCTTCTTTGTTTATTTCATGGTTTGTTTATGTATGGACATGACTATAGTATGCAACTGTGTTCTTTGTGCTTATATGATCTTAGATTCGAGTTGAAAGTCGTTTCAAATCCTACATAAAGAGTATGGATAAATCATGGATCACAAGTGAGGCTAGGTACAAAGCAACTTTTCACAGCAACTCTTATGTTATTCTATAGTTATATTGATATGTAACATAGGAACTGTATGTAGGGAGACAAAGGTTTATAAACAAGGGGTGAATGGTTTCCTAGCTTTTGCATTTAGACATTCAGCAATAGGAAACAAGATACTATGCCCTTGTAGGAAGTGTGTTAACTCATTTTGGAGAGAGGCCAGTGAAGTGCGAGAACACTTGATATGTGATGGTTTTCTAAAAGGGTACACAACGTGGACTTTACATGGAGAAGCTTCGTCCTCTTTTGTGAATCATGGTAACAATGATGATGAGTTTAGTGAGCATCCTACAGAAGATGATGCAATATCTGAGTTGTTAAAGGATTTAGCTTGTGGTTTAGATGATGGAGGGGATATGGAGGATGACGGGTCTTTTTAGCAACCTAATGAGGACACAGTAGCCATTCGTAAGCTAGCAGAAGACAATAGTCAAGAATTATATCCGGGTTGCCAAAACTACTCAAAGCTACGTTTCCTAGTTCGTTTGCTTCATCAAACTTCTTGGAGGATGGACAGATAGAAGTTTTGATTTGTTGGTAGATTTACTTGTTGATGCACTACCTAAGGGTTCGGCACTTCCTAGAAACTTTCATGAAGCAAAGAAAGTGGTCAAATCTGTAGGAGTTGGGTACACTACAATTCATGCATGTGAAAATGATTGCATTCTATTTTGGAAGGAGCATCATAAACTTGATTCATGCTCGGTATGTAGTGTCTCACGTTGGAAATCGAGAAAGAAGAGTCTAGATGGGAAGCGTGAGTACAAAGTTCCTAGGAAGGTGCTTCGTTATTTCCTATTAAAAAAGACTCCAAAGATTGTTTGTTTCTTGTAAATTTGCAAGTCTCACAAGGTGGCATGATGAACCGCAGAGTAAAAGATGGTTTGCTTAGGCATCCTGCCGATTCACCCTTATGGAAAGATATTGATCAAAAGTATCGAGAATTTGCTATGGTTAGTCGTAATATCCGCCTAGCATTTGCTACGATGGTTTCAATCCATATAGGACAATGAATGTTAGTTCTGATTTGGCACGGCATATTGATTCCACTCAACTTTCCACCATCGATGTGCATGAAGGATTCAAACTTTATCTTGTCTGTCTTAATTCTGAGTCGATCTTCTGCGGGTAGTGATATGGGCGTTTATTTTCAGCCCCTTGTCTATGATCTGCTTGATATGTTTGTTAATGGTGTGAAGACCTATGATGCCTCAAAGGGTGAATACTTTCGATTCGCGTCTTTGCAATTATTTGGACCATCAGCGATTTCCCTGGTTTAGGCGGTGTATCGGATTTGTCACCTCTAGTGAAGCGGCGTGTCTGATTGCCACTCATTGATTTGTTCTCTCGGACTTGGAAATGGTAGCAAGTCTTGCTACATGGGACATCGTAGGTTCTTACATCCAGACCACCCATTTAGGTCTGATGTTGATTCATTTGGTGAAAGTGAGTTGAGGCCAGCACCTACTCCTCTTTCAGGGCATGAAATTTTGGATTGTACAAAAAATCTGAAAACAGTTTATGGCAAGAACCCATCAGGTAAGCCAATAAGGAATCGAGAAAGCGCAAGGATGGGAAACCATTAGTCTTCCTGAAAAGGAGACCTATTTGGGTCACTCTTCCATATGGGAAGGACTTGCAAATTCGATATAATTTTGATGTCATGCACATAGAGAAGAATGTGTGTGAAAATATAATTAATACTTTGTTGGACATTGTTGGAAAATCTAAGGATAATCTGAATGCTCGCTTGGATCTTCAAGCTTTAGGTATTAGAAGCGACCTTCATCCTATTGAACTAGAAGCTAATCAATTTTATTTGCCTCCTGCACCCTACTCAATGAGCTCTGCTGAGAAGAAATTGTTTTGTCAAGTATTAAAAGGGGTCAAGTTTCCTGATGGATATGCAGCTGATATACGACATAATGTTCTTGTCAATGAAAAAAAGATAGTTAATCTTAATACTCATGGCAACCACATTCTTTTACAAGATTTACTGCCACTTGCTGTCCGGAGAGTTCTCCCTCAAGAAGTTAGTGCTGTGCTGATTCGTTTAAGCACGTTCTTTAGAAAATTGTACTCTCCTGTTATTCGAATAAGTGACATGCAAAGGCTAGAATCTGAGATAGCTGAAATCTTGAGCCTTTTAGAGATTATTTTCCCTCCATCATTTTTTACCATTAATGTACATTTGATGGTACATCTTCCTGCCCAAGCAAGAGTGGCGAGTCCAATCCATTTTCAAGCATGTGGCGGTGGAGAGGTAATTTTCTTTGGTATATTACATAGCAAACAAATCATCCTATTATTTTTCAATAATGGGATGAGTGTTGTTGTTTACATGTATAGGTATCTAAAAAAATGCAAGGGCTATGTGCGTGCAAAATGTCACCCGGAAGGATCAATTATGGAGGGTTCTTTGTTTGATGAGGCTCTCACGCTTTGTTCTCGGTATTTACAAGATGAGACCCACTTCAACCATAGAGTTAGAAATCGCCTACCAACACAAGTTTGTGTTACAACTCCATTCTTTCACAAAATTGGTCGAGCATTGGCTGGAAAGTGTGTTGTCAATTTAGATCACAAGACATGGCTTCAAGCACATAGATATGTCCTTTTCAACTATTCCAATATAGAAACATATTTAAAGTAAGCTATCTAACTCAACGAGTATCGTGTGATTATTTACTCTTCGTTTTGCTCAATAGCGACCATCAAAAAATTTCATGTTGGCCATTTCAGCAAACATGCTCAATACCTCTCTTCAATTGGTGTTCGAAATCAGCGTGAGATCAACCACATGCAACATAAAACCTTCCATGAGTGGTTCAGGTTACATGTAAGTATAAAAGGAGAAGTGAATTTACAATCTCATAAAGGATTTCACTTTAACAATAGTATTGGTACCACAGGTTGAGGAAACATGTGAGGAGGCCTCAGAAGAGATCAAAATTTTAGCTAAGGGACCAATGATGATTGCACATCAGTATAACAGCTACTCAATAAATGGTTTCAACTTTCGTACACAGTCATATGATGAGAATAGGTCTGTCCAAAGTAGTGGGGTAGCGCTAGCTGCTGAGACAACTCATTTCGAAAGAGGAAATGATGATAACCATACTATAGGGAAAAACATCTTTTATGGTATCATAAAAGAAATTCTTGAACTGAACTACCACCACAAAGGAAATGTTGTGCTTTTCAAGTGTGATTGGGTTGATAACCGTGTAAACAACAAATGGGTTCGAACGGATCAATTTGGAATTACCACAGTGAATTTCAAACATTTATTCAATACTGGTGAAAAGATCTTGGATGAACCTTTCATATTAGCATCACGAGGCAACACAAGTTTACTATGTTGTTGACCCGGTTGATACTGAGAATGGAGTTCTGTTGTTCGGCCCGAACCACGAGATTTGTATGGAAGTGATGTTGATTATGGTATCATTGATGATGAAAATGATGTAGTTAGGCAATCCTTGATCTGCACTCTAATGTGTTTGAAAGACTTATTGTTGGATGTGTCCCATGTGCTAGAACAGATATAGATGGTGTCATTGTTAGTGGAGTAAAACAAGGGAAAAAACAAGAAAGTAAGTTTTGATATTTTTACTCCTTGACTTGATGGTTCCATGTTTGATGATATTTTTTAATATATGTATGCACTTCCATGTTGTTTGAGTATAAATAGCTAATGTCATTGTTGCCACTTATTTCAGGAAAAAAATGTCAAGCGCAAGAGAAAGCAATAAAGATGGATCATGTAGTGAATACGAGCGGTGAAGCGAGAAAATATTGAAAGAAATAAAAGGAGGTTGGCAGCTCTTAACATCCCCGAAATCGTCGAGGAGTATGGAGAAAGAAGGTCCATCCAAAAAATTTCAAAGGTGGGTAGCTCTTAAGTGCCTGATCTAAGCTGTTTTAGTCCTTATTTCTTTGTGCTTATTTAGTGTTCGGTTTACTAAAGCGTTGAAAGACTTCAGCTTGTACAGCTCACTATAAAGCGCATATATTTCTCAGTATAAGCTGCAGCTTGTACAGCTCACATGAAACTAAAGTTCATATATCATTGCATATATCTGTTTTAGTTGCATAAAGCTACCCGATATGACTATCTGTTTTAGTTGCATAAACTAAAGTTCATATATCTGTTGCACATGAATTTAAAGTTCATATAGCTTGTAACAACTCTATAAGCTATGACTCTACATTTTGTCTTGCACTAAAATAGTTTATAAAGCACTATAAGTCGTAAGCTATGAATAACAACTAAACCTCCAAATCGCATATATTTCATGCAGAACTAAACCTCCAAACTGATTAAGAGATTAATTAAGTCATTAAGAGGAGGCCTAGGATTTAGTTAACAAAATGCCTTTGAAAGCATATATGCAGCAATATGAGGAGCTCTCCTTGATTCTGAGAGCAGTTCGTACTAATTGTAATTTTGCAGTTCCTCGCCACCTCATCGAGATTGTGTTTGATTCACATTGCAAGAACTATTCTTATTTGTCATCATTAGGAAATCGCTTACACACATATTAAAATTTGCAGTCCATACTTTTATTACAGAGACTACATTTAACCTCATATGTACCTTTTATGTGAACTATACATGATACTACTGCGATGTATTTACAGTATATATTTCTGTATTTCACAGTCTGCATATATTCACTTAAGTTCACAGTTCACTTCAGTCTGCTATTTCTATGAAGCTATTTCAAAGTATGTATATATTCACTTAAGTCTATTTATGGATCTTTCACATTCATGCCATTTGCTTGTAGAAAAAGTCAAGACAAGTGTTCCAACAACTAAACCTCCAAACTTGCGACCAAGGCCAGAAAGACAAAGTGTTCTAACTACTAAACCTCCAAACTTGCGACCAAGGCCACAAAGACAAAATGCTCAACCTCAAGACGAACAAGTGATTGCTGATTTGCAGACAGTGGGAGATTTTCTCACCGACAATGGTGATGATTCAACATCCTCATACTTATATATCATGTATATACATTACCAATGTCTTCTTTTAACAGTTACCAATGTGTGCTTTTCATTTGGTTCAGTTGAAGGTGCGAGAATGATCGATCAAATCTACAATAAATAAGACTACAAGGGGCATAACTAAGATGGAGGAAGTATTCTCAAGGTCACGAAATGCCAAAATCAAAATTTTACTCAATGATCGAGGTCGACTGTTGTGCTAGACAACTTTCAAGTGCTATTGGGTGTCAAGTTAGAAAGAAATTATCTATTGCTACCATGGACTGGAGGCTTGTTGATATAAACAAGAAGTATGAGTTGTGGGAGGATATAAAGGCGTATTATGATGTAGATGCTGCTGCCTTAAATTGGGTGATGCGCCTTACCGGGAAGAAGTGGAAGCAATTTAAAGCATCCATAAAGAAGCGATACTTCAATCCTGAATTGTCTATAAAAGAAATTCGAGAATGTCACGATAAGAGGGTTAATGATGATGATTGGCACTCTATATACAACAATTGGATGTCTTACGAATTTCAGGTAAGCTCTACACTTTAGTTCAAATGCAAGCTGCTACTTCAATCTCAGAACACATTTATTTTTTATTCTATTTTTAGGATCGCTCAGAAAAAGCTAAAATAAATCGACAAAAGCTAAAGATGCACCATACAGCTGGGAGTGTGAGCTATGCATGTTTAGAACATGATTTGGTAATATGTTCTTTCTATTTTACTATCCCTATTATATTCATGATTACATCCTGCTGCTCCTCCATATTGGTGAGCTTTTCTAGTGTTGTTTGATAGTAGCAGCGCTTAATCTAGTCCTTCATATTCATGATACATCCCTCGGTTCCACTTCCAAACACCGAAAGACATCTTTTATTTGCGGCTTCATGTAAACTACCTCTTGCATACATATGACATGCGTGAAACCATTTATTTGCAGCCATTACAAGATAAAAGATATGTATACTAAAAAACCCAGAAATGCAAACACAACGAACATGGCCCTATCTACTTGTGTATATCTTACGCTCATTGATTTTTGTATATGTAATTTGACTACTTAATAATTTTTATTATCCAAGCGACCACTAGTACACTTAGTTTTGCTCTCCTCCTTTTGAAAGCGGAGTGATTCATTTTTGGGTTGAACTCTTTATATATGGTATTTATTAGTCCTTATTGCTCATATAAAGAATCTACTGGGTTCAACAATTTGCTAAAAAGTGGGGCCCAAATAACAAAGTATGTGTGCATTGTGAAACTAGGGCGTCCTCCACGAAGAGATGAAAACTTTATCCAAACCCATACGAGAAAAATGGAGTTCCTACGAGCAGTGCAAAAGCGAATAATTGTAAGACTTTGTTATTAATTTTTAGTACAATATGCATTTCTACCCGAATAACCTTTTATGATGTTAATCATCTTTAATTCTCTATAGGACAAACTTAATGATGTTATTGGAGTATATCCAGAGTTAAAGGACCGGTCAATTCAAGAGGGTGATGTATTCTCTGTTGTTTGTGGAGCGAAAGAGCCAAAAGGATATGTTCGTGTTTTGGGTTTAGGCCCTACTCCTCAAGATATTGGCACTCCAGAGTTGAAGTCTTATGATGCAACAAGACTACAAATGGAGGTTCTTGCTCGTACAAAGGTTCAAAGTGAGAAGGTTGCTTTAGAACAGCGTGTACTTGAGCTACAAACTCAAATTGATAAAAGGGATCAACCAGATCTGGAAATTGAAGATCCAATGTCACATCGCGGCTCTACTTCATTTCAACATAAGGTATTCAATATTTTCATTCATGCCGCTTTATCCTAATTTTCTAGATTCCTTGTGCTATGCTATGAAATTGTGATTCTTAAGGTGATGAGGAACAAGTTTGTTGATGAGGATGAGCCAATGTCACATCGCGGCTCTACTTCATTTCAACATAAGGTATTCAATATTTTCATTCATGCTGCTTTATCCTAATTTTCTAGATTCCTTGTGCTATGCTATGAAATTGTTATTCTTAAGGTGATAAGGAACAAGTTTGTTGATGAGGATGAGGAAGACAATGAAGAATATTGTGCTTCTGGAGATGAGGAATTGTATGATGAGGAGGATCAAATATTTGACCAGATGCAAGGTGCAAACTCACCAAGATCTACAAGGCACTTTGCTGAAGCTTCACACTCTAAACATGATGATCTTGTAATGCTCTCATTCATTTCATACATTTTCTACCTTTATTTTCATAAACCTTCAAAAACATTGAACTAAATTATTCTTAATCATTTGCATCAAAGTTGGAAAAGATGTCATATTATATGCTATGTTGAGATCTGATTTGCCTGTGGCTAAAGGGACAATTGTTTCAACTAAACCAAGCACCACAGTTGGAGGTCAGACCCTTGGAAGCCAATATTGTGAAGTTATTGTAACTTGTGTGCTGAAACGAGATCTGATTTTGCCTCGTCCTTATGCCAATGTGGACTCTATGGCTGATGCTTACATGATGTCGATTGCATGGCCCTACAAGAAAGTAATAGTCTATATCTTATCTTGTTTATGTTTAGATTTATATGAGCAATCATTCACCGATGATTAACCTTGATTGCATCGGTGAAGTTGGAAGATAAGTCATACAAGAAGTTGGAGTGGTTGTGAATCGCTTGAAGCATTAGTGATGTAGATGTGGTGCTTTTGTGGTGATCGACCTTTGGAGCTAGAGTGATGTAGCTGTGGGCTTTTGAACTGTAGCTGGAGTGTCGTGAAGCATTAGTGATGTAGTTGTGGGCTTTGAACCGCTTGAAGGCTGGAGTGATGTAGGTATGTGACTTTTGTGGATCGACTCTGAGCTTTTGTGAATGATCTAGCTAGCTATCTGTGAATGATCTAGTTGTGAGTAATATAACTGTGGTGCTTTTGTGAATATCTAATTGTGGTGCTTTTGTGTTTATGTGATGGATCTATGATTGTGGTATTATACTTTGTATGTCTATGTGATTATGTGTATAAAAATCTGTGATTTGTGGTGCTTTTGTATATATAAAACACTGAGCAGCATCTGAGTTGTAAAGAGGGCGACTTTACATTTGGTTGCTAAATGTATAGTATAACGACTCACGGTTGGTCGCTAAATCTATAGTACAACAACCCACGGTTGGTCGCTAAATATACAACTTCAGCGACCTACGCTCGCTAAAAAAGATGTCGATTAAGCTAAAGCCTTTAGCGACGGCACTTACAGCGACCATCCTTATGTGTCGCTAAAGGTTTTTAGCGACTAACCGTAGGTCGCTGAAGCCGCTTTTAGCAACCAACCGTAGGTCGCTGTAAGTGAACCGTCGTATAGTGGGAGTTGGAGCGTGATATGTTTGATGAGGATAATTTAGATCAAATGTTGCGGGATGTGGAGGGAAATTACATGGAAAGAGAGTTCGAAAAATTTAAAAGCTTGATGGATGACGATGCCAAACCATTGTTTTCAGGTTGCAAAGGGGAATACACCAAGTTGGGTTCGGTCCTTGCATTGTTTGAACTGAAGGCAAAACACCGTTGGACAGATACAAGTTTCAATGCACTTTTAATACTTCTTTCGGATATGCTTCCGTGAGGGAAACGAAAGTTGCCAACAAGTATTTATGAAGCGAAGAAGCTATTATGTCCCATGGGAATGGAAATAGAAAGGATACATGCATATCCAAATGATTGCATACTATACCGCAACGTCCATAAGGAATCAAGCGCATTTGTCCTGTTTGTGGTGTACCCGATACAAACAAAATGAGAAGCGTAATGACAAGAAGCGTAAGAACCGAATTGACCACGGTGAAGATGTGAAACAAGGGGCACCGACCAATGTGTTGTGGTATTTGCCCATCATTCCCCGTTTAGAGCGGTTATTTGCAAATCCTAAAGAGGCAAAATTGTTGCGTTGGCATTATGAATCTCGAAAGGAAGATGGCAAGTTGAGACATCCCGCTGATTCGGCTCAATGGAGAAACATTAATTGGGAACATGAGGAGTTTGGTGCGAGATGAGGAACATAAGATTTGGATTGAGTACGGATGGTATGAATCCGTTTGGTAATATGAGCGATCGACCACGATGCTTGGCCAGTTTTGTTGTGTATCTACAATTTGCCTCCTTGGTTATGCATGAAGCGGAAGTATATCATGATGTCGTTGCTAATCTCAAGACCCAAACAGCCGGGTAATGATATTGATGTGTACCTATCACCACTAATTGAGGATTTGGTAAAATTGTGGAATGTGGGGGTTGAGGTGTGGGATGCATACAAAAGAGAGAACTTCACCCTACGGGCTATGATATTTTGCACCATAAATGATTTTCCAGCCTTTGGTAATTTGGCGGGCTATAGCACGAAGGGAGCCAAAGCTTGTCCAATTTGTGAAGAGGACACTGATAGCTTGTGGCTGCCGAATTCGAGGAAAACAGTGTACATGGGTCACCGTGAGGTTTCTACCCGAAGTCATCGATATCGTAAGATGGATGACAAATTTGATGGAAAGAGGAAGTTTGTGCAGCCCCGCAGCCTGTACCTGGAAGGCAAGTATATTCACGCGTAGAGGATATCGATGTTCGGTATGGTAAGAGCCAGTAAATCTGTTAGTCCTAGGACCATTTGGAAAAGAGGTCGATATTTTGGGACTTACCATATTGGAAGGAGTTAGATGTCCGTCAATGTATTGATGTCATGCACGTTGAGAAAAATGTTTGTGATAATTTGGTAGGCATCCTGCTGAACATACCAGGAAGACCAAGGATGGTGTGAATGCTCGCCGCGATATGACCTACATGGGGATCAGGCCCAAGCTTGCGGTGATGGTGGAGGATGGAAAAGGGCCGTACATCCTCGCTGCATGCTACACCTTATCCAAGAAAGAGAAAGAAGACCTCTGCAAGTGTCTCCACGATATTAAAGTTCCATCGGGATACTCCGCAAACATTAAGAAGCTTGTGTCTATGGATGATTTGAAGTTGATCGGTATGAAGTCCCACGACTGTCATGTCTTGATGACCCAAATGCTCCTGTTGCAATCAGAAATATCCTACCAGATGACGTCAGGTTGGCAATCACGAAGCTATGCTATTTTTTCAATGCGATTTCATGCAAGGTTATTGATCCCGATATCTTTGGACAACTTACAGTGAGGTGGTGCAGACTCTTTGTCGACTTGAGATGCATTTCCCCCCATCGTTCTTCGACGTCATGGTCCACCTCGTTGTTCACCTTGTTAGAGAGATTAAGATTTGTGGACCCGCATTCCTGCGTTACATGTATCCGTTCGAGAGGTACATGGGTATATTAAAGTCATACGTGAGGAATAGGTCGAAGCCTGAGGGTAGTATTATTGAAGGTTATGGGACTGAAGAGGTTATTGAGTTCTGCGTGGACTACCTAGGTAAAAGACAACCGATTGGTGTTCCTATATCTCGTCATGAGGGCAGACTTGGTGGCAAAGGAACCATTGGGTCAAATCTAATGAGCCCACAATTTGATATGTACTGTAAAGCGCATTTCACAGTCTTGCAACACAGCGCAGAAGTTCATCCATACATCCAACAGCACAAGTTGATATTACGGGAAGAGAATCCACTTATGGATGAGCTTTCCATCACACGAGAACACAACGATCGATTCCTCACATGGTTCAAAGAAAAGGTGAAGGTCTCCGTTAGTACCGAGGATGTCAAATGGTTGGCTGATGGACCAAGATTTAATATACAGACATGGCAAGGTTACGATATTAATGGCTACACATTTTATACTGAAAGTCAAGATGCAAAGAGTACAGTGCAAAACAGTGGTGTGAGCATAGATGCTTTGTCCGATGATCACTCAATTAGAGGATCGTCAACTGCAATGAACTGTTACTACGGGATGATCGAAGAAATATGGGAGCTCGACTACGGAATATACCAAGTTCCATTGTTCCGATGTAAGTGGGTGAGACTTCCTCACGGAGTTAAGGTCGACAAGACAGGTTTTACACTTGTTGATCTGAATAGACTGGCCTACAGAGATGAACCGTTCGTCCTCACAAAGCAAGCAAGTCAAGTTTTCTACGTGCGTGACCCGGCCAATCCGAGGTTGCACGTCGTACTTCATGGCAAGAGGAGGATTGTTGGAGTTGAAAATGTCGTAGATGAAGAAGAGTACAACCAATTTGATGAAACACCTCCGTTTGCAGATGGGGCATGTCTTAGCGGTGACGACGGCACACATGGAACACATTACATGCGTGTAGATCATCAAGAAGGGTTGTATTTTTAAATAAATTATGTTGTAAGAATTCCCTGTATAATGTGGCATTTTGTAGAATATATATGTCAAATGGATCTTATAGTATAGCAAATTTGAAAAGATTTGACTTTTGACTCTTTTGAATGAAGATTCTGTTTTAAAAAAATTAGAAATTGGATCATAGTTATCGCAATCGGTTCTTTAGGAAACCGCACGAGATAGTATAATTGCGATCGGTTCTTTTAAAGAACCGACACGGATACTCCACATATTGCGATCGGTTTTTCTATAGAACCGGCAAATACGTATACTCAGTATAATTGCGATCGGTTTTTCTATAGAACCCAACACGTATACTCAGTATAATTGCGATCGGTTTCTATAGAAAGCGACCGTGATAAAACCGAGCATTTTCATTTCGCGCCGCACACTCGGTTCATTTCGCGCAAGACCGATTTCGTTCAATTCATTCCACAACCCTAGCTCCACCACCTCCCGCACCGGTGCCTCCCCCTCCGCCTCCTCCCCCCCGGCGCCTCCCCCATCGGCGGGTACCCCGTGGGCGCCTCCCCCTCCGGCTCCTCCCACACCCTAGCTCGACCACCTCCCGACGGCGCCTACCCGTGGCGCCTCCCCTCGGCTCCTCCCCATTGGCGGGTACCCGTGGCACCTCCCCAGCGCCTCCTCCTTTGGGTCCCTCCCCCTGGCGCCTCCCCCAGGCGCCTCCCCCTCGGCTCGTCCCCCCATCAGGCGCGTCCCCAGTCGGCTCCTCCCCATTGCCGACTAGGTTCGGCTGACCTTTAAGATGCATTTGGTTGTGGGCTGTAATTGGTTGTAAATAGCTCGATGATGATTGCTTTTGAATGAGGCTTGATTAATCTGATCATTAAAGGAACTTGCTAGACCTAGAACAACACTGCTCTTAGCTGACAATTTGGTGCCACTTGCTCTTAATGCATTGTTCTAGGGTCAGAGCAGTGCTGTGCTTATTCCTTTATGCTCTTAGCTGACAATTTGGTGGCACTTGCTCTTAATGCATTGTGGTAGGGTTAGTGAAGGACCATGTGGAGGTCCATCCATTTTTGTGATGAGTATTTGACTTTATTTGAGCAAGGTGTGCTCAGGCTTGAGTTTGATTTGACTCGGTATTGCATGTTTCAATTAATGATAATTGTGGACTAACATGCAGGAAGAAAAGGTATGTGCATTGTGGTATGTGCAAAATGGTTTGTTCCTTGTGGTACAGGTTCTTGAGGCAGCTATGGTCGTTGGTAAGTACCGGGACTAGGTTGGGAGAACCGAGGTCCAGAGCGGTCGAGGATGCCGACGAGATGGTTGGGCTCAAACCGGGTTCACTTGGACGTCAAGGAAATGGACTTGAGGTGGCTCAAGGTTTAGGTTCGGGTTGGAGGCTCGAAGAGGAGGAAAGCGAGCGGTCAAGTCCACGGATGAAGGCCCGTTGCATCGGGTTGATCGGGTTTTGTTTAAAACCCATGTATGGCCAATGTGGCCCATGTAAAGCCCATGTGTGGGTTGAAATGAGAGGGTTAATCCTAGCCCTTGGTGGAGTGCCCTAGGGTTTGGGACTCATCCAAGGGTGGTAGGTGGCCCTAGAGTAGTATAAATAGAGGGGGAGGGGTGTCCTCCCTCATTTGAAGGTTTGAGTTGCTCCTTTGAGCTTTGCCCACATGAAGTGAGGCTTTGTAAACCTTCCAACCAGAAAATACAAAGATTTTCTTTACTTTTTGTGAATTTAAATTCCGCATTTACATTATGTCTTTACTTTACGCAATTTAAATTCAGCATTTACTTTCCCGCATGTAAATTCTAGCAATTTACTTTCTCTAATTTTGGATTTGCTCATCTCATTCTAAATGCTGTTGATCTAGGAGGTCTTGAGGGTGCTCTTTTGGTTTTACATCTTTCTTGCACCCTATGATATACTAGATATCTAGTTTCTATCAAGATTGCAAATCTGTCCTGAACTTGTTCTTCGCGCAGCAGTCAGTCTTTGATTTTTAGAAAAATATAGAAAAATCTTTCTTGATTGATTCTTGTTGGAGAAGGTGCTTGACTCATATACCAATCTGTGGAAAAAATTTGGAGTCCACTGGATGCACCATTTGGGAGCTGTGAGGTGAAAACCGAGCCCCAAATTTCCTGATTGAAAATCCTGACTGTTCGTAGTTCTTGATTTTTCCTGTTTTTTGTAGAAGGTGTTTGGTGGTGATTTTTGGTGGAGTGCTTCACGACTCAACAGCTCACAGGCTGAAAAATTCCCAAATTTTTGGAGCAACAGAAGTCCACCATCCACCTGCTCTAATTGAGGACAATTCCTGAAAATCTGCTTTTGCTTTTCTAAAAGAGGCTTTTGTGTTTTGGCTTGATCTCTTTTAGAAAAGAAGTATTTGAATTGATTCCTCCTTGCTTTGGACACTTGACAACCAGAATTTGTGATTTAAATATCCCTCACATGATTCATGGTTCCTATCCATGTAAGCTAAGGGATACACATAGTTGTCAAGTCGTTCCGATTTTTGTGGGTTTCGCGATTTTAAGGAGCATCGGTTTTCTTTTGGGATTGTTTGGAGTACGTTGAGTAGGGGATATTTTTATTTGGGATCATTCACCCCCTCTGATCGCCATCTCGGTCTTTCAATTGGTATCGAGCCGGTTTTGCTCTTTCATAGATCTTGACCGGTCTCAAGAGCCATGGCGACGGACAAGTACTCAACTAAGCCTCCAATTTTTGCTGGAGTTGATTATCCGCTTACGGAAAGTTCGGATGGAGACATACATCACTGCCCAGGCTTTTCTTTATGGCAGAAGGTGAAGCACCCGTATGAGGTTCCGGCCGATGAGAACGTCAACGCCGCAAACATGGTCGACGTTGAGGCAAACGCTAAGGCCAAAAACCTCCTCATACAAGGACTTAGCAGCAATGAGTATGATCGCGTCTCTCACCTACGATCGGCTCACGAGATCTGGGTGACCCTCAATGCTTACCATGAGGGCACCACTCAGATCAAGTCCGTGAGACAGGATCAATTTAAGCGTGACTACAACAAGTTTGAGCAGCACGCTGGTGAGAGCCTTGATGAGTGCTTTGCTCGTTTTGCAAAGATTCTCAGCAATCTTCTGGTCGATGGGTTGTTCATACATCGATTCGGAGAATGCGAGGCATTTTCTTCGAGCACTCGATCTAAGGATTTGGGAGATGAAGGTAACCACCATCACGGACCATACGGACTTGTCGACCTTGACTCTTGACGGGTTGTATTCCCGCCTCAAGACTCATGAGCTCGACATCGTCGCCGCAGACGAAGTCCCAAACGATGGCATTGGTTACCGATCCCACTTTGGGTCTTCCTCTTACGGACCCCCTCTTGACTTCTCTTCTGGTTTTCTCTCCCGCTCTTTGCGGCGTAAGCGATGACATTCTCGAACAATTTCCAGAAGACGAGCTTGCTCTTGTCGCTCGAAAATTTTCGAACATTTACAAAAGGGTGAGAGATAGAAAGAGGAGTGGCAAGTTCACTTGCTTTGAGTGTGGTGGCCCCAACCACATTCGGGCAAACTGCCCCAAGCCGAGAAGGGCAATTATGAACAAGGCGGTGCGGGTAAGAACGACTACATCAACAAGAACCGCAACAAGAAGCCTCCAGCTCGAGCCGGCGCAAGAGAAGAAACACCGCAAGTTCGCCAAGGGCAAGAAGCTCTTTCACCGCGTCCTTGCCGCGCCGACGACCTTGACCTCTCCGACACGGAGACATGGAGCGACGAGGACGAGGATGAACCGCAAGAGAGAAGGTGAAGGGCGGCGATGACTTCTCGGCATGTGCTTCATGGCCTCCAATGCCATGGAAGTACTCCGACACCGAGCCTGTACAAATGACACGGAGGAGGTACCTTCTTATGACCAGCTCCATGATGCTTTTATCAAACTAGGAAAATTTCATTCCAAGTCTAGAGCTAAGTGTGTTGATCTAGAGAAGGAAGTAGGTACCTTATCTCGGGAGTTAGCTTCACTTAGATCTTGTTCCTCCCGAGACTCTGATAGCTGTACTTTGTGTGATGCTTTGCTTGTGGAGTTGGAGAATCTAAGGACTCTACATGATAGTGTGCTTTCTGATCTTGAGTCACTTAGGTCGAAGGATGCTAGCACATGTCCAGTAGCTTCTATTTCCTGTTGATGCTAGTTCTCTTCACACTCACACAAATGCTTCATGTGCTAATTTCCCTAAGCTTCTCGCAGAAATTGATGCCATGAGTTGTCACCTTAGGAAGCTATCTGCTAGAAATGATGAACTTGAAAAGCATGCTTCTAAGGACCCAATCAGCTCATGTGAGGGCTGTATGCAACTAAAAAATGCTTATGATGACTTGGTGCTTGAAAACTCAAAATATGCTAAGGATCTACTAGCTAAGTCACAAAATGGTTGCATGCTGTGTGTTGGGGTAGCAGAGGACATGAATCAAATTCATGTAGAGCTTAGGAAGAAGCTCAAAGCCCAGGTGGGTAGGATTAGAGACTCTCCCTGTGTTTCTTAAGTAGTCCCTCAAGATTGAGGCTGCTCTTTATAGGGAGAGATTTGATCGTTTAGTTCGCTCTTCTCCATCGGCTCTTCCCTGCTACTCCTTCCCTTGCTCTTCTTGTGCCTCACTTTTTCGAGAGTGTCGTACCTTATGAGCACTCTCGAGAAGTTTGTTGGAGGTAAGAAGAAGCTCAATCTTATCCTAGATCACCCAAGATTAGCGAGATTCAATCAAGGTCTAGGGTTTGATGCCTTGGAGCATACACGGCGCATCCGCCCATCATGTGCGTGCCTCCAAGAGCGGAGAGATAGTGGTGGCTCCACAAGTGAGCACCACTGTTTAGATCAGCGAGGATTGTCCACGGGACGTCTGACGAGAAGGGTGCTTCTCATGCTACTTCACCCCCAAGGCGAAGTATACATGCACCTTCTACATCGAAGGATGGACATATAGCTGATTTACCTTGACAGCGTCAAGATTTCGGCGTGAGCGTGTCCATGCTCTTAGGGGTATTCAGTGGTCATCCTCAGACTCGAGTGCGCCTAAGGCACACACGCTTTTAGACAGATAAACAAGCTAGAGAGTCTCCTGTTTTTGGACAGCGCATGGGGCTTGGTTTTCAGGCTTCTACTTGGTTTTCGCCCCGCAGCTGTCCCGAGTCGGTCTTTCCGCCCTCTTGATATTCCTCGTTTTCCCATCGAGGTAGATATCACGGCCACGTGAGTTTGCTTTCCTCGGTAGGAGGTTCACAAGAAGAAAGATCTTTGGGATGGTCCGGCCTTTGCACCTCGGCGGACCAACCCGGCAGCTGCTCCCAGACGTCCTACTGGAGCGGAGTCTGATTTTGTGAGAGTCGAGTCACGGAGAGGTGCCAGATTGCATTCTTCTACTCCGTTGGATCAAGCTTGTTTACCGCACAGCTTGACTCAAGATTGGGTTCCTAGATCTGCACCGATCTATCCTGAGTACTTGAGACATCCGCTTTCACTCTCTTTGATTCAGTCCGTAGGGATAGGAAGGAGGAGGTTTGGATCGTAGACTCCGCTGTTCTCGCCACATGACCGGAGACTCCCGTTGGTTTTCTTCCCTGGACCGAGATCCCGGTGATGAGGTAATCACCTTTGGGGATGCTGCGTCGGGTAGAGTCATTGCTAAAGGTACCGTCTGCATTAACGATCATTTCATTCTTAAGGACGTTGCCTTAGTCAGTAAGCTGCATTTCAACTTGCTTTCTGTCTCTCAGCTTCTTGATGACGATTTCGAGGTCAATTTTAAGAGGAGCTCTTGTAGGATCCTCGATTCTTCTGGGGAGTTTGTTTGCGGGATTTCTCGTTTCGGGAGAGTCTTTCGTGCTGATTTTTCTTTTCCTCTAGAGACTCTCTCCATTGCCTTATTGCTTCTGAGTCCCGTGATCTCTCCTTTTGGCATAGGAGACTTGGTCACATTGGCTTTGATCATTTGACTCGAGTTAGCGGCCATGATCTCATTCGTGGCCCGCCTAAACTCAAGATGGTCAAAGATGTTGTATGTTCTCCTTGCCGACATGGCAAGATGGTTCTTTGCCTCCCATCCTCCAGTCACCCGAAAGTGATGATCGATGTGACCAGATACCGCTACACATGGACATCGTTGGTCCAAATTTCGAGTGCGGCCAGGTGGGAAGTGGTATATTCTTGTCATTGTCGATGATTTTTCGAGGTACTCTTGGGTGTTTTTCATGGCCTCGAAGGATGAGTGTTTTTCACACTTCAGGGGTTTGGTCCGTAGGTTGTCTGCTGAGCTCCCGTGTGCCTTACGAGCGATCCGCAAGGACAATGGCACGGAGTTCAAGAACTCCTACTTTAGCAGCTTCTGTGAGGAGTTAGGCTTAGAGCATCGCTTCTCCTCTCCATACGTCCCTCAAAGAAATGGCGTAGTGGAAAGGAAGAACAGACCACCGTTGAGATGGCCAGACGATGCTAGATGAGTACAATACTCCTAGGAAGTTTTGAGGTGAAATTTGTAGCTACTGGCATGCCATGTTGCCACAGAGTTTTTCTTAGGGCACACTTGCATTGCACTTCTTATGAGTTGAGATATGGGCGAAAGCCTAGTGTATCTCATTTTCGTGTTTTTGGTTGCAAGTGCTTCTTCTTGAAGTCTGGGAACCTAGATAAGTTCGAGTCACGTTCTGCTGATGGGATCTTTCTGGGTTACTCGACTTCTGCCCGTAGCTATAGGATTTGGGATGTAGATTTGGGTAGGATCATAGAGACCTGCGAGGTGACTTTTGATGAGGCTAGCCCCGGTGCTAGACCAGACATTTCAGGCTCTTCTCCTCTTTCCCGATCTATCTTCTCGAGAGGAAGTTGATGACGGAGATGAAGGCGCCTTTGCCTGATCCAAATACCATTCCCGCCTCCCGAGGTGCCTCCCATTTCCATATCTCGCACCTCGGGAGATCACTTACCCTCAGACTCTTCAGCAGCTAGTGGCTCTGTTCCTACTTCTCCCACGCGAGGAGTAGAGGTCACTTCTGCTTCTGGACCTCCCCGCCACATTCAGCAGGCTCATCCACCTGACCAGATCATTGGAGATCTGTTTGAGCGAGTCACTCGCTCTAAGTCAGGTTTGTCCACTTTTTGCCTTCACTCGCTTTTGTTGCCTCTTTTGAGCCGAAGGATGTTTCTCATGCATTATCTGATGAATCTTGGATTAATGCTATGCATGAGGAACTTGAAAACTTCGAGAGGAACAAAGTTTGGAAGCTTGTCGAGCCCCCTTCTGGTCACAATATCATTGGGACCAAATGGGTGTTCAAAAACAAGCAGAGTGAGGATGGGGTTGTAGTTCAAACAAGGCTAGGTTAGTCGCTCAGTGGTTTCTCTCAGTCGAGGGTCTCGACTTCGAGGAGACTTTTGCCCTCGTAGCTAGACTCGAGGCCATCCGGATCCCGCCGCATTCGCGGCATCCAAGGGCTTCAAGCTTTTTCAAATGGATGTCAAGAGTGCATTCCTCAATGGCTTCATTGAAGAAGAGGTGTATGTCGACAACCTCCAGGATTTGAGAACCCCAAGTACCCAAACCATGTCTTCAAGCTTTCCAAAGCTTTGTATGGACTTAAGCAAGCTCCACGAGCTTGGTATGAGAGGCTTAAGTCCTACCTCTTGAGTCATGGTTTTCATATGGGTCAAGTGGACAAGACTCGTCATTTTCGACATTCCGATTCGGATTTTCTCCTAGTCCAAATCTATGTCGACGACATCATTTTCGGTGGTTCCTCGCATTCGCTCGTTACTCGCCTCGATGTGATGAGTACTGAGTTCGAGATGAGCATGATGGGCGAGTTGAGCTACTTCCTTGGCTTCCAGACAAGGCACTCGGGAGGGTACATTCTGCATCAAGGCAAGTACACTCGAGACCTCCTGAAGCGCTTTGACATGTCCGATGGAAAGCCGCTTATGACTCCTATGGCCACCATCGCTGTCCTCGAGCCTCGACGAGGATGGTGAGCCGATCGATCGAAGGAGTTCGGAGCATGATCGGCTCCCTCTTGTATCTCATCGCCTCGAGACCCGACATACATTTCTCTGTATGTCTTTGTGCTCTGGTTTGAGGCTTCTCCCAGCGTCTCTCACCGTCGGGCGGTGAAGCGCATCTTCAGTACCTTCGAGCTACCATTGACTATGGTATCTGGTACTCTTCTTCCTCCTGTCTATCTCTCGAGCCTTCTCCGATGCGCAGACTTCGCCGGTAGGATAGATAGGAAGAGCACTCGGCACTTGCCAATTCATTGGCACTTCTCTTGTCTCTTGGTCGCCTAGGAAGCAAACTGTTGCACACCATCTTGAGAGGCCGAGTATGTTGTCGCAAAGCTTGTCTGTAGCTGTGTTCTCTGGATGAGATCGACCTTGCGGGACTTTGGGTTAGTAGCAGATTGTGTTCCACTTTTTCTCGTGATAATACGCCTCGCCATTCACATTGCTAAGAACCCAAAGGCAACACTCTCGGACCAAGCACATTGACATTCGCTATCACTTCCTTAGAGACCATGTGGAGAAGGGTGACATAGTGCTCGGTTTGTGGAGAGTGACCACCGGTTGGCTGACATTTTCACCAAGCCTTTGGATAGCTCCTGTGTTTGTTTCCCGAGAGGAGAGCTTGGGATTATGAGCCCATATGGCATATCTTGAGGGGGAGTCGGCTTGTATTATATGTTCGCTTGTATATTCAGCCTTCCTTTCTCTTTACAGGTATCTTTGGGATGGTTTTTATTTGGTTGAGTCCACTTCACCTAGACTTCGGCATGCCTCGGCATGGACCTCTCACCTTATGCTTTAGGTGCTATTCCTCTCTTCTTCTCGGTTGAGCTCACTCACGCCTTTTAGGTCTAGCAGTGTTGGGCCCCACTGGTAGGCAGTGGTCCTCAGTGTTTGCTCCTCGGGTTGGAGTTGGAGTTGTAGCTTTCCTATATAAGTCATATGGGGAAGGTGAGAGCGAGTCGGAGTGTTAGTGTTTCTCTTTATGTTATCTATGCTCCTAGACTACCCATTTGTCAGTTTCTTGATTCCTTCTCATCATTTCTGTCTTTCTGGTTTCAGTTGAGTTCAATTCATCCTTTTGAATCTAAAATTGCTAATAACTCAACTTCAATCAGTTTTTGTGCTTAATCAACTCACTTGTTGAGGGGGAGCTTGGAATTGATTCTTTTGCATTGCATATAGACTTGTTTTTCATTTACGAGCTTTGTCTATTATGCAATTGATAAAATTGAGATATGTTGCACCTAGCTACTTTTCTGAAGATATTTGCTAATCTAGGTCATATCCAATTTGGTATATCATGTGAAACTAGCCAACATTTTAAACTTGAGCTTTCCTGAAAAGTTGATGAAACATGGCTTTTACTTGCTATACTTCTTCACTAGATGCTTATGCCATGCTTATTGAAATAGTGGGTTTCTACTAGAGTCCCTAGAGCAACTTGGGTTAGCTACATTGTTTCATTCTAGAATCCTCAATAATGCTCATGAATCTAAGTGCTGAAAATATAATTTGACTCTTTTGTGCTAAAATTGAACTCAACACTATTCATTCACGAGACTGCTTCCCATTGCACTTGGGATGAACTTGGAATGAAGTGTGTATGACCAAAACCACTCTTTAAGCTTCTTGCTTGAGATGGTTGCTAATGGCTTGAGTCAATACATCGAAAAATGCAAAAATAACTAGAGAAAGAGAGTGATGCCTAGAGACCTATGTCGATGGCTCCTAGTCGAGGTTGTGTTTCTCTAGGATAAACTCTCTAAACCCTGAAAGGTTTGTGGAGGAGAGTGAAGCTTAGGAGGCCTTTGTCGATGGCTCCTAGTCGAGGATGTGCTTCACTAAGCCTAACTCTCTCATACCGCTTTATGAGCTTTAATCTAAAAATTTGCATTTAAAGAGATGATTGAGCATGAGGCTTCTCTTATGAACTTGTAGTTTCCCAAAGTGTTGACTAGGTTGAACTCTAGTATATCCATTTGCTCGGTTGATTGGCTTTGCTTCTAGTATTGAAGTTATGCTAAGTGTTGCTATTGTTGAAATCATACCAAAGTATTATAACTTCTTTTGAGCTAGTTAGCAAAAATTGAAATATGCCATTGGATATGACTTAGGATGACATAATCTGAACTTGAGTAGCTTGGTGTCATACTTTGTCTAAGTGGTCACTTGCATAATCCTCAAAGCTCTTCTAGGTTGCATTTCATGCAAAAAAATTGTTCTCTTGATGCCTATATTGCCAAAAAGGGGGAGAAAACGTAGAAAAGACATCTTAGAGAATTAAAAAAATGCTTTCTCATGATCATGTTGAACAATTGTCCTTGCATTTGGATCATGAGTAATATTGAGCTTTTGAGAGATTTCTTGGTTTTTGGAGCTCTTGTTGAAAAATTGTCCTTTCAAGTGTTGAGCTCTAAAAATCTTCTCATCTATTTGGTCATGAGCTTTCTTTCTCTTTTATTGGACCAAATATGATTTTTGCAATCAAATTGCTTTTCTTCCTTTGTTTTCAAACTCAAATTTATGCCTTTTGTGTGGTTTGTCAATATACTCATCAAGGGGAGATTGAAGGACCATGTGGAGGTCCATCCATTTTTGTGATGAGTATTTGACTTTATTTGAGCAAGGTGTGCTCAGGCTTGAGTTTGATTTGACTCGGTATTGCATGTTTCAATTAATGATAATTGTGGACTAACATGCAGGAAGAAAAGTTATGTGCATTGTGGTATGTGCAAAATGGTTTGTTCCTTGTGGTACAGGTTCTTGAGGCAGCTATGGTCGTTGGTAAGTGGCACCGGACTAGGTTGGGAGAACCGAGGTCCAGAGCGGTCGAGGATGCCGACGAGATGGTTGGGCTCAAACCGGTTCACTTGGACATCAAGGAAATGGACTTGAGGTGGCTCAAGGTTTCGGTTCGGGTTGGAGGCTCAAGAGGAGGAAACCGAGCGGTCAAGTCCGGCGGATGAAGGCCCGTTGCATCGGGTTGATCGGGTTTTGTTTAAAACCCATGTATGGCCAATGTGGCCCATGTAAAGCCCATGTGTGGGTTGAAATGAGAGGTTAATCCTAGCCCTTGGTGGAGTGCCCTAGGGTTTGGGACTCATCCAAGGGTGGTAGGTGGCCCTAGAGTAGTATAAATAGAGGGAGGGGTGTCCTCCTCATTTGAAGGTTTGAGTTGCTCCTTTGAGCTTTGCCCACATGAAGTGAGGCTTTGTAAACCTTCCAACCAGAAAATACAAAGATTTTCTTTACTTTTTTGTGAATTTAAATTCGCATTTACATTATGTCTTTACTTTACGCAATTTAAATTCAGCATTTACTTTCCCGCATGTAAATTCTCGCAATTTACTTTCTCTAATTTGGATTTGCTCCTCTCCTTCTAAATGCTGTTGATCAAGGAGGTCTTGAGGGTGCTCATTTGGTTTTACATCTTTCTTGCACCCTAGGATAGACTAGAGATCAAGTTTCTATCAAGATTGCAAATCTATCCTGAACTTGTTCTTCACAAGAGCAGTCAGTCTTTGATTTTTAGAAAATATAGAAAATCTTTCTTGATTGATTCTTGTTGGAGAAGGTGCTTGACTCATATACCAATCTGTGGAAAAATTTTGGAGTCCACTGGATGCACCATTTGGGAGCTGTGAGGTGAAAACCGAGCCCCAAATTTCCTGATTGAAAATCCTGACTGTTCGTAGTTCTTGATGTTTCCTGTTTTTGTAGAAGGTGTTTGGTGGTGATTTTTGGTGGAGTGCTTCACGACTCAACAGCTCACAGGCTGAAAAATTCCCAAATTTTTGGAGCAACAGAAGTCCACCATCCACCTGCTCTAATTGAGGACAATTCCTAAAAATCTGCTTTTGCTTTTCTAAAAAGAGGCTTTTGTGTTTTGGCTTGATCTCTTTTAGAAAAGAAGTATTTGAATTGATTCCTCCTTGCTTTGGACACTTGACAACCAGAATTTGTGATTTAAATATCCCTCACATGATTCATGGTTCCTATCCATGTAAGCTAGGGATACACATAGTTGTCAAGTCGTTCCGATTTTTGTGGGTTTCGCGATTTTAAGGAGCATCGGTTTTCTTTGCGGGATTGTTTGGAGTACGTTGAGTAGGGGATATTTTTATTTGGGATCATTCACCCCCCCTCTGATCGCCATCTCGGTCTTTCAGTTAGATTAGTGCTATATTCATTCTGATATTATGCTGTACTTGTTGTTTTCTGTGCTAGAGCAGTGTTGTTCTAGGGTTGTGTAATCCTTAAATTTTTAGATGTAATAGCCGGTGATATATTGGCCATCTAGAAGTTGGACGGCTAATTAATTTAGCAACCCTTCTATAGCAATCTGAGAGCAATCCATCATTGCAATTTGAAACTTGTAACACATGCTATATTATCGCACTTTATTATCGAGTTTAGTTGCGTAACCTATGCGCTCTCCTTGCTCGAGGGTGCTTGTTTATAAGTATGCTAAAATGGCATATTTATAAATAAGCGATCTCAATTGTCCACGTTTGATAGCTGAGGATATGTGGCTCGGGCAAGTTCTAAGTCGTTGTACAAACTCTAGAGAAGTTTGTGCAGCATCTCCTGGTGTTCTTCGAATACACACCCTCTTGACCTCGTTGTCGAGACGTGTATTTGGAGAACAAATGAGATGTCGCCAAATTTTCTCTAGAGTTGTACAACAGCTTAGGAACTTGCTCGAACCACATATCCTCGAATGGGATTAGGACCTAACCTAATTAGAGATTAGAGTCATCGTTGGTACGTGCACGTATTTAGTCGGTCTGAGATAGACATGTGAATTGCTTTCTATTATGTGAAATTTGAATTGCTTCCTCTCATGAAGTTTAGGTTTGACAATATACGTACTTACTTCAAATGTCGCAAAGAGAGAGCACCGCTCAACGCCAGAGAGAGAAGAAGGTCCCGCTACCCCATCGAGGAAGGTTAGAAAGGCCGGAGGACCGAATAAAGGAGCCACAGGAGAACGCCGCAAGTGCTCCAATTCAATGCCAGGGGTTTGCACGGTCCTGCCCGTTTAAGGGGCGCTTACTCCTCGTTTATCGGCCAATTGGTGAGGGAGCGAGTGCCGATCACAATTAAGGACTGGAGGAAGGAAGTAAGCGACGAGCAGAAGAACCGACTGTGGGACGAAGTTAAGGGAAAATGGATTATACCAGAGGAAGATGAAATCAATGCGAGACGGTACGCCTTGAAGAGAATGGGTGTGGCTTTGAGGCATTTCAGGGTGACCATGCATGCCGAGTTCGTGTTGAAAGACCGTACTCCCTTCCAAAGGTATCCATTTGTTACACCCGAGGTTTGGGAGGAGTTCGCAAGGATGAGGAGTACGCTCGAGGCGGAGGAGCTGAGAGAGAAGAATATCGCTATACAGAGGCGTAACACACACGCGCACCACCTCGGTTCCGGTGGGTACGTAGGGAAGAAGGCAGAGTGGGTGCGACTAGCCTCTGAGTGTGCAACCTCTGGGACAACGATGCCTTACTCCCACATATGCGAGGAGCGGGCACGCGACTGGGTATTAGCGAGGACGAAGAAAACCTCTGACGGTCAGATTGTCATTCCAAACCCCGCGACCGCACAGATCGTCACGACCATCGTAAGATATCTAACATAGTACATTGCATATTATATTCCCATTGTATTTTAGTAATAATTTATATTTGCGCTTTGCAGGAGGAGGTAAGCCTGCAGAAAGAGCAAGGAGCATTTGAAAGCCAAGGGTCACGGGACATCCTGTCTTCGGCAATCGGGAAGCCCGATCATAAGGGGCGGGTGCTTGCCGCAGGTGCGGGGTATACGAAGAGGTCCTTCTTTGTAGAGGAGAGCGCGTCCAGTGCCAGGGCAAGATCATGGGAAGCACGTGAGGCGCGGATCCGTTTGCAGATGAAGGAGGAGTTGAAGGAGGAGTTAAAGGCTGAGATGATGGCTGAGATGTTGGCGATGTTCTCGCAGAATCAGATTCCTCAACCATCGCCTATGCTACGCCCTAGCAGCTGCGCTTCCAATAAGGAACTGTGCATTCCACACCTCAAGGTAATAACTGCTTTGCACTAAAAGGTACATGAGTAAGCTTAACACAGTTATGATGAAGATGTCGATCACTTCTTGCAGGTCCTACCAAGTGCCGGCTTAGTCCTGATCGACGACGGAATACATTGAGGCTGCGCGCTGGTTGCATTTCCAAGCAAGGAGGATGACACGGTGCATGGTATACCTTTGGGGATGGGCTACATGAGGGTGCAGTGGACTATGTCCACGATGTTTACATGTCTCATGCCCTGGAGTTCCCCGAACGAAGATATCACCACTCTCGGGCAAGCACGGATGTCGCTCATCAAGTGGCCCGCGACGGTGTCGTAGTGCAAGCACCTCCTCCCGCCGCCAGATCGGGTACTATCGCTACCACTTCGCTATCGCTGGTACAATCAGCCGCTATCACTGCCATCAAGCATTACCGTATCGGCATCGCCGCTACGGCCATCAAGCTATCGCTGCTATCGCTATCGCTTATTGCTGCTACTACTCATATCGCTAGTACCGGTATCGCGCATCGGTGTCGCTCTCACATCGCTCGTACTACCGATGTCGCTTCCTCATATCGCTATCGCTGGTACTATCGCCGCTGCTCCTGGTACTACTCTCGCTGCCGCCGCCTCGCTTCCTCCTACTATCGCCGCTCTGCTTCCTCCAACTATCAGCTGCTTCCTGCTCCTGCTGCACATGTTCATGCTCCTGCCGCACATGCTCCTGCCCCGCTACACAACTCAAGCACCTACGCCGCACCTCCTGCACTGCACCTCCTCTCAGACCTACGCTGCAGCCTACAAATGCTTGTGCAGTGGGGCGCAAAAGTACTTCGACCACGCTGAAGAAAGTTACAAAGCAGAGTTCTGAGAGTCCCTTCGTGAAGAAGGCAAAGTTGTCGAGGGCACAGAGCACCCTCGATGATCACAAGCGGTACATACATGGAAAGCCCTTTCTCCCAAGCCAAGAATTGAATTCTTTGGGCTTGTTCACTCGTCACCTACATGGATGGTACATCGATAGGTCACATGAGGCCGAGCCTCGCCACGATTTCATAGTGAAGTATCGAGCGGGCCAATTCCACCGCAACGAGGATGGGACCTTTCGGTCGGTTTGAGGATCTCAGACTTTATGTACAGCTTGAAAGCCGTCGATATTTCTACCATACGATCCTCGACGCCTGTGAGTCTCGCACCATACTCAATCGATGACTATTTATTGATTTTGTATTATATTTTTTAACAATTGACATGAATTGCAGGATCATGAGGCAATGAAAGCCGTGATGGGTCGACACCCGCCGGGTTTGTCGACCCGAGATGGTGTCTGCGACCATGGATAAGTATCAATCGGAGTTCCTTGCGTGATACATCAAGCAGACATTGCATGAGGAGGCAAAAAAGGACTTCATTCTCTTCCCATACCACCAGGAGTATGTACTACTATATAATTCAATTACATGTACACACTTCAACCTTGTATTAACTTATTCTCTTGCATTGTGTACCGCTTAATAAGCAAACCATTGGGTTCTACTTGTGGTTGTTCCGAGTCAAAACAAGGTCTACACGTTGAACTCACTCGAAAATAGACCGATGGACTATGCGATCGAGCCTGCTTTTGCGTAAGTAAGTACATTCCTCTAACCTAACACTTTACATATTGAACTACGTTAGGTATTTTTAACCTCAATGCATGGCATCTCTCCAATGTATAGGGCTTTCATGTCTTACGTTGCTGAACGTGGCCGACACAATGATAAACAAGGCACCAAACTCGAGTGGAAGCGCTTCAAGGTACAAGTGTCTATCATAGGATTTTTTTTCTTACACCTATTTTTAATTCGTCTCCTAATTTAAGTTTCTTTGTTCACAGTGTCATCAACAAGGGTGCGATGATTTGTGTAGCTTTTACGTGATGCATCACATGCTGAATTTGGTTGGTCGCTCACATGTTTTCCCTAAGGTATAAAGCAGATTATTTGCACTACTGTCTATGTGATATTTGTTTACAAGCATAATACTATCAAAGATGTTACAATACCAATTTAAGCCTTAAATATATTAGTGCACTACTATCTATTTTGCAGGACCTTGATATCATCCGGAAGAGCCTAACCAACACTGATCTCAAGAAATTATGAGACCATTTATGCCAATGGTACTGGACAGAAGTTATAACAGATGATGGTAGATATAGAGACAATTCAAGCAAATACTAGTCCATAAAGTGTAAACAAAATTTATCTGAATGTGAATGTGATATGTTACAGATTGTAAACAGTATTAATTTGAATGTAATGTGTGTAGATTGTGATGTATATGTTCTGTGATTTTGTGGATTGTGATGTATATGTTCTTACTGGAACCGATTGGGATATGTTTCGTATCGCAATCGGTTTGCATAAAGAACCGATTGTGATAATGTAATAATTTGAATCGGTTCTACAAATGAACCGATGGTGATAATGTAATAATTTGAATCGGTTCTACAAATGAACCGATTGTGATATTATTCTTATCCCCATCGGTTCTACAAATGAACCGATGGTGATAATGTAATAATTTGAATCGGGTCTACAAATGAACCGATTGTGATATTATTCTTATCCCCATCGGTTCTACAAATGAACCGATTGCGATAATGTAATCATTTGTATCGGTTCTACAAATGAACCGATTGTGATAATGTAATCATTTGTATCGGTTCTAAAAAAGAACCGATTGTGATATTATACTTATCGCAATCGGTTCTAAGAGAAAACCGATTGTGATAAGTGTAATATCACAATCGGTTCCTAAAAAGAACCGACAGTGATAATGTATTATTAGTGTCGGTTAAAAACCGACTGTGATATATCTACCTTATCACTGTCGTTGGACTTTGTATCGCCACCAAAACCGACTGTGATGACCAAAAAGAACCGATTGTGATGTACGTTTCTGTAGTAGTGTTGGCAAAATACGTGGTCTTAGGCAACAGGTTGCCCTCTGGAAGCATGTCCGCTAAGAGACGTAGCAACTCCGTGAAACTCTTGTCGGACCAACCATTGCTTGCCTTCAATTTCAGTAGTGAAAGCACAGTGTGCAACTTTGTGTATTCCTCCTTGCAACCCGGGAACAAAGGTTTCTCTGAGTCCTCTATCAAACCCTTGAACTGATTAAACTCTCTCTCACTACTGTAGTTTCCTTCTGCATCGCGCAACATTTGAGCCAGATTATTGTCATCGTCAACGACCAACCTATCCTCATCGGTTCCATACCCGATGTCAGCTGCCATATTGGCGGCTTCGCTGCCGTCGACATTATCACATTGAAGTATGATCTCCTCTTCACCGTGCCTTGTCCAACAGGTATAGCTAGGTACAAAGCCCCTCCGAATCAGTGCAAGTGGATTTGGTCTTTGTCCCTAAAACATCTTCTCATTCTTGCAATCAATGCATGGACAATGTATGTACTCCGCCTTCTTTTGCAATCTGCTCTCCTCGGCTCGTAGAAAAGCAAATACGCCGTCGATGTATTCTCGGCTGCAACGGTTCGCATTGTACATCCATCTCCGGTCCATCTACAATTAATTAATGTAACAATTAATAATATGCAATAATCTTAATTACATAAATCATTAATCCATTATTTGTTACTATCCAATAACCTTAATTAAATAAATTTAATATATGCTCAATCATAATTTATCATCCAAAAAAGGTAGACAACTTAATCTAATAGAGCAAGGTAGTAAATTCATCATCTCACTAACGGTAAGAAAATTAATGGTAATTAGAAACAAATCTTAAGTACTATGCATAGCCAAAATTAAATTTATCCTCTCAAAGAGGTACATAATTTATCATCTCAAAATGCAAGGCAACTTCATGATCACCTCTATACCATATACATTAAATTTAATGTGTATTAATATCCAACAATCTTAATTAAATAAATTTAATATATGCTTGCCATATTTTGTCATCTAAAAAAGGTAGACAACAAATAATCTAATGGAGCAAGGTAATAAATTCATCATCTAGATATAAATTAATCTAAAAAATGCTAGGTAAATAAAAAAAAATTGAATCTAAGCTTTGCCATTGAAGAAAGGAAAATCTTAAATAAACTAGATCTAGCCATTAAATTGCAACTACATCACCACAAATGAAGAGAGGAGAACAAATTACTCACCTTGGAACAACCCTACGAAGTAAAAACTCAAGTTTCTTTGCAAACAAAATCTCAGATCTGAAATTTTGCTTTTCTTCTCAGGGAGGAAGATGACCATGAGCTCCTGTAGAGTGCTGTAGCGACTAGTATATATAGGGGGTTTTATTTGTGGCGGTTTTTGTTTAGAACCGCCACAAATAAGATAATTATCAGTGACGGTTTTGTCCTCCAACCGCCACTGATAATACCTACCTATCAGTGGCGGTTTTTGTTCCGAACCGCCACAGATAGTGGACTATCAGTGGCGGTTTAGGGTTAAAACCGCCACTTATAGTTGTCGCAGTATTTGTGGCGGTTATAACCACAAACTGCCACTAATAGTCCACTATCTGTGGCGGTTCTGAACAAAAACCGTCACTAATGATCCTGGCACCGGTTTGCACTCAAGAACCGCCACTGATACTCCTATTAGTGGCGGTTCCAAACAAACCGCCACTAGGGGTGTAAATGGGTTGGGTAATACCCGACCCGTACCCGTACCCGGATGCAAAAATACCCTAATAGGAACTGTTTTAAACTACCCGTCGGGTACGGGTACGGGTAGTACCCGGGTAGGTTAGAGTCGGGTTCGGGTCGGGTACGAAATCGTCAATACCCACCGGGTACGGGTCGGGTTCGGGTACCCGGATAATTCTCACATTCGGGTACCCGAATTGGCCACAACCCCAACCGGCCAGGCTGCTAGCCCACTGCCCACAAGGCCACGAGCCCACAACTCCAGGCCCAGCCGGCAGTCGGTTTAGAAAACCTAGCACAGCGCCACAGCCTCTCAGTCCCTCACTCCGTCTCCCTCAAGGCCTCAACACGAGCCGCCGTGCCCAGCCCCGCCCGCTCACGCCCCGCCGGCGCGCGCTGCCGGCGCTCGCCGCCCCGCCTCGCCGGCGCTCGCCGCCAGCCGCCGCGCCGCCGGCGCGCCCCGTCGGCCGCTTCCCCGTCGGCCCCCGCCCCGCTTGCTGCCTCGCTTCGCTTGGCCCCGCCGCGTCGGCTTTGCGCCCCGTCGGCTTCTTGCACGCGCCGCCCGCCCCCGTCGGCTGCTCCTCGCCTCGCCTCGCTGCCCCGCCCACGGTGGCCTGCGCCCCCGCCGGCCATCGCCCCCGTCGGCCCGAGCCCACGTCTCCGCCTCCGCCGGCCCCCGCCCTCGCTGAAGCTCTGCATCAGGTGAAGGGGCCCTCGCTGAAGCTCTGCATCACTGATGATGTATTGACCGACTGAATATTACTACATGACTGTATATTATTGCTTGTGTGATACTGTGATGTGCTATCACTGATGATGTATTGATGTTGATGCAACTGTTAGCCACTTAGCCTGAGTTGTTAGTATTGTTAGTATATAGTGAAGATGTTGATGCAACTGTTAGCCACTTAGCATGATGTACTGATGTGCTTGTGTGATACCGTGGTGCTGATCTGCACATGTGTAGATTTGGTAATTTCGGTTCCATACAGTTAATGCTGTATTGTTAGTATATAGTGAAGATATATTAGATATGTGAGATGAATTATCTAGCACTGTGGTTAATGCTGTATTATACAGTTAATGCTTTCCTAGTTTGAGATATATTAGATCTGTGAGATGAATTATCCATACAGTTCGGTTGCTCTTTGTAATGTAATGATCATGTAGAATTGTAAAATGATTTCCTAGTTTGAGATATATTATACAGTTAATGCTGTATTGTTAGTTCGGTTGCTCTTTGTAATGTAATGATCATGTAGAATTGTAAAATGATTTCCTAGTTTGAGTTTGCGTATAGTCACAGTTTTTCGAGGACAATTCATTCATCTATATCTGCCAACTATATGTATTTGACCACTTCCCTTTTCCCCAATGTATTATCTTTTAATGATAGAAAAGACATGGACTCTTTGTTGGACTATGTATGTTTGATTATCTATTGAGTTATATGATGTATTAGTGTAATGGTTGGATTGTTTTCATCGCATATTTTGATCCTAGGTATTTCGTGCACTACCCGATGAAGTACCCGTTGTCTGTATTATACCCGTCCGCACATTACCCGGAACACGATTTTTACCCGTTCATAGAAAATGCTACCCGTTACCCGTACCCGACCCGATTTTTACTACCCGTGACCGTACCCGCACCCGGAGAAAAAATAATAGGGTAGGGTATGGGATGACCTACTACCCGCCCGAACCCGACCCGTTTACACCCTAACCGCCACTAATAGGACGTCTTCTATTTGCAGTTTTGTAGTAGTGAACCAAACTCCTTACGTAGCTACTTCAAACGATACGAGATTTCGTGAAGCAACACGAGATGGCAAATTAAGGAGATCGAGCACAAGGGAACCCAGTATATATAGAGAAGCTGACAGCGAGACTCAGTGAACACCGAGCCCACTTTTCGATCTTTAATATTTTCCAGACCGCAGTTTTACATGCCCATACACGCTCAATTCATACCATTTCCACGCAGCAGTGCCAGCCGTCGATTGGCCATTAATTAATCTGCACTGACTCCAGTTTTATTCGTGCTAGCTAGTTTAAAGTTTAGACAGTAGTGCATAACCTCGCACTGGGAACGTACGTGATCGAGGCAAGCAGGCAGGCAGCCCCATCAAGGCCGTGGGATGTCTCCGCCGTTTTGTGGTGGAGCGGGTGTACTGGGGGTACCAACCCCACCACGAGGAGGGTAGGGGAAACCGCCATGATAGGGGAGACCCGGACCACCACCGCCGGGAGGGGGCCTCCTCACGTAGGGTTGACCAGGACTTGGGCAGCGTCCTTGAAGGCACACAGGTCGGTTAGGGTTTGTACCGGGATATGATCCTGAAAATGCATGCAAGCCACCCATGTGCATGGTTCTTTAGTTAGTTGGTGCTCCACTGATCAAATGCTAGAAGAAGAAGAGAAAAAAGAAGCAGAAGAAGAGGAGCTGGGAACCGTTTGGGGACACTGACCGACGCGGGCTCCGTGGCAAACGGAGCCGCTCGTGATCACCGCGGAGACGACGAACAGTGCGATCTGCAGGAGCACGAGGAAACGGATAGCTCTAGCGAAGGACGCCATATATATATCGCGCTTTGGCTGGCTTTTATACCTTTGACTTTGAGTTATATCCTGCTACTCGTTGAATGTTTGCGGGTCTTGAGGGCCGTATTTATAGACATCCCCAGGGGAAAACATCTGGTTGGTCCCTTAATTTTCCGTATTTTTTTGCTAGACATTCTCGTGTAATTTCTCGTATTTATGGAATGAGCAGTGCTATTGCACGCTATGCCGTTGGAAGTGATTCCAACGGATTCATATCTTGTAGGTTTCATAAGTTTCATGATGTCTCACATGCAAATAGGTTTTACGGATAAGTTTTATTAGGTTTTATAAATAAGTTTCATGATATTTCACAGATAAGTTTCATTAGGTTTTATGGATAAGTTTTATGATATTTCACGGGAAAGTTTCATTAGGTTTCACAGATAAGTTTCATGATATTTCATATATAAGTTTCATTTGGTTTCATAGATAAGTTTCATTAGAGTTCACGGATAAGTTTCATGATGTTTCACGAATAAGTTCACAAATAAATTTCATTAGGTTTCACCGATAAGTTTCATTAGGTTTCATGGATAAGTTTCATGATATTTCATCGATAAGTTTCATTAGGTTTCATGAAACTCATGAAACTTAGCACTAAAAACCGATGAAACATGAAACTCATGAAACCTAGCACTAAAAACTGATGAAACATGAAACTCATTAGGTTTCATTAGGTTTCGTGAATTTTCACACTGAAACTCATGAAACTTAGCACTAAAAACTGATGAAACATGAAACTCATGAAACTAAATACTAGAACTCTTGAAACCAGCACTGAAACTAATAAGTTTCATGGGTATACCGTAAAAAGGTATTCTGCATACCACGATAAACTGGGATCAACGAACCAAAGAACAATCAAAATACAGGATGAAAAACTATCAAGAGAAACATCAAGAATGCGGCATTGCAAGAGGGGTCCACTCACAAAGTCGACACCAATCGTGCTAATGTAGCTATCGACATACGAATCATCCTGAATAAAACACAAAGGAATCAAAACCACCAACCATGTATACGATCTAATCTTCAAAATACGGTGCCATCGATTCACATCGCCAACTCACAGCGAACTGCACAGGGACGTTGCATCCAACAGCGGAGAGGTATCCCGTCGTATACTCATTTGACGGGATACCGTTATATAGTTTTTCTCTTATGGAATTTGCTGAGGTGACTATTTGGTTCGGAGTACTCAGATTTTCTCACCATTGGATCTTCGTCAAGATTGGTGCCACTACAGGAATCCGTTATATTTTCGTCGGCCCGAAATTATTTTTGTCGGCTTGAAGAAGCCAACGAACATAATCCTGTATTTTCGTCGGCCTAGGTTAACCGACGAAGATATACCTATATTTCCGTCGGCCAAGTGGGGCCAACGAAAATACTACTATATTGGCAGTGAATCTTCTGCAAGTTAAGATTAGAATACATTTGGCCCCGGCTATATATTTAAGGGCCTGTTTGGTACAGCTCCCACTCCTGGATTCTGGTGGGAGTTGGGTGAAGTTGTGTCAAACAGTCTAACTCTAGAAATTTTCAGAGTGGGAGCAGGGGGAATCTGGAGTGGCCTGTAGTGCAAATTTTTAGAGTGGGGGGTTCTCCCACTCTCATCTGGAGCGGAACACTAAAAAATAAAAGTGCCCTCGAAGTTCGGGGTAATTACCCGCAAATGCCACCAACTTCAAACAATGTGGTATTAGTACCATGTACTAGTATTGACACCATATTGCATTGGAATCTTATGGTACGGTATTGTAATATATTACAAAATAAACGCTCACAGTAGATACTAATATGTACAAAATAATGTACAAGCGAGAAAACCAAAGGTATTGTTGATAATTCATACACAATCCTTCTATTCTAGAATCTGGAGTCAGCGTCCTAGCCAAACATTCCCATAGATAGCTCTAGATTCTCAAAGAATCCACTCCACTGAGAATTTAAGATCTAGAACCAAAAAACTGGAGTGGGAGCTGTGCCAAACAGGCAAACACCCCCTAAGACCGGGGGGGGGGTGGGAAGACTGCGGTGGGCTACGGATTCGAAGGAGAGTAGTGGGCAGCGACAGCGGGTGAAGCGGTGACAAACAATGACGAGCGAGTTAGGTGGTTAGGGGCGGCGGTCAGAGGAGGCACATGGCTTGGGGAGGATAGGGCATCGGAGGTGGAAGGTAGTGCGTCTCACCGGCGTCGAAGCCAACAACAGTGAGCTAGTGGGGCGGTGGTGGGACAGGTGGAGGCGGCTAGGGTTCAGGGGATTGGAGAGAGATGGGAGATTTTTATGGTTTGGATACGGATGAGATTCTAGAATAAATATCCAAATTCTATGCAAAATTTGAGTACTTTTAATAAAATAGTGACCAAGAGTGACCAAGTTCTCCTAGACACCTCCGAGATTTATATGTTTAGTTTTGGAGGTGACCAAGGAGCATTTGATTATTGTTGCTGTTGTTGCTAAAAGGTATGTAAAAAAAATTTCAACCCTCCGATCTCGTCCTCTCCTCTTGTAAGCCACCTCCTCCCAACTCCACCTCCAAACCGTAAGCATGTACCACCTACCCTGGCATTTGCGCCGTCACCGGTGAGCCACCACCCCCCTCCTTCCTCGCTTGCTCCAGCGGCAACTGTTGGCCCGACCCGCTACCTAACTCGATCACGTCGCAGATCACAGTAGGGCTCTTTCCCATTAATTCAACCCCTGCCCCCTCCCCGCAATCCGACCCAAAAATCTATTTTTAAGCAAAGGTTGTATCAGCACTTCGTGAGGTTTCTACGTATGCAGTGGACGTCTGTCCTCTTTTCACTTTCTCAAAAAAAAAAAAAAAAATCCGATATCATTTTGTGCGTCTATCACTCGTTTCACACGTCGTGTTCATGAGCACCGTCTAATTACTCACTTTCTCCGGTTAGTCAAGGTTGGCCACAACAGAACCGTGCAAGACAGGCAAAGGAATAGGATGAACTGTGTTTCTCGGTGACGACGACTTGCGCAGAAAATCAGGTCTTCGTTTTGGCACTCGCAGCCACAACCGAACCGTGCAAGACCGGCAAAGGAAAAGGTTGAACTGTGTCTCGATCGGTGACGACGACTTACGCAGAAAATCAGGTCTTCGTTTTGCCACTCGCTCGTAGAGAAAGTAGTGCTCCACTGATAGTCTGATATAGAGGTGAGAGTTGGTCCGTGGCATAGGCTCACGGGTTTCGGGCCGTGGCGTGACGTGCCTGCCTAGTAGTGCTGGCCCGAGTCGCTTCCGGCGAGGTCTAAGCACAGTTCACGATATGTTGTATCACTGTTGTGCCGCGCCAGTTCAGTACTTGTTTTGTTGGACATGTGCAAATGGGAACGACGCCGTCATCGGCCTGTCGTTGTGGACGATAGGGCTGTAAACGGTATTCGAGCGGGCCTGGGGCTGTCAGGCTCGAGCTCGGTAAGGCTCGAGCCGAGCTTGAGCCGAGCTCGAGTTGGGGTCCGAGCCTAGATCCAGGCTCGAGCTCGGCTCGGTCCAAGCTCGAGTAGGTTCGAGCTCGGCTCGAGTAAGCTCGGTAAGCTGATAAGCTCGAATAAGCTCGGTAAGCTCGAGTAAATTCGGTTAATCTGGTAGGCTCGGTAACAAGCTCGAGTAAGTTCGGCTCGAGTAAGCTCGATAACAAGCTCGAGAAAGTTCGTTTCACGGAAGCTCGATCCAAACTCGAGTAGGCTCGTGAGCTATTCGAGCTCGGCTCGGTGAAGCTCGCGAGCTTGAAGGCAGGCTCGAGCTCGGTTCGTTCCAGGCTCGAGCCGAGCTCGAATCGAGCCTGGAACGAATCGAGCTCAAACAGTTTGCGAGCCTCGAGCTTTTTTTACAGCCCTAGTGGACGACACCATGAACGAGGAGCGAACATCGACCACCGCCGAGGATCCAGTACACAGTTATTTAGGAAAAAAAACTAAATTTTATTTATTCATTGGGTATATATACAAAATTACTATCTCGTTAAAAACCTTAGGCCTCAGAGTGCGGTTCCCTTAGCAAGGAAAAGAGTATAGAAACAATATGCATACATATTAACTACTCCCAAATGTCTATATCGGTCATGCGTTCCAGGTCAGCGTATGTAGGCACAATCTCGGGATCCTTCTTTGATGCTGTTGTCGCTCTTTTTTGCCTCTACCATCTTGGGCTTGAGAGAAGACTTCCTTTAATTCTTCAATTATTCTCCCTAACAAACTGTCGGACCCCGAAATAACACCTCTGAAATCCTCTGTGTATTCTGTACTAGTCCAGGAAAAGCTAGTACACACAGTAGAAATGAAACCATAGCATATCCAGCGTTCTTTATTAATAATAAATATTCAAGGTTTACAAATGAAATGGCGCGCAGGCCGACAAATAAATAAACGAATAAATAAAGCAGCGGAAAAGAAGGATAATAAATAGAGCCCAATTAATTTGCCACAGGCAATCGACTGGGGACGCGGCCTAGTCCAACTGTTCCTCACCATCGTGGTACTCCTCCTCTGAAGTGGTAAATTAAGCAAGGGTGAGTACATACGTACTCAGCAAACCACACCGGAAATGCAATATATATGTACGGGTAATCAAAGGATGGCAATATGGTTGGTTTAAGCATAAAGCAACAATTTAATAACATCTTCAATAATTTTAAAAGGCATACTTTATATCCAAAAATCAAATCTATACAATATAACTCAGGAATCTCTCCTGGAATTGGCTAAGTTATACCTATGATGGACTCCCTCCATCCAACATCATTTCTGAAAACCAAATTTTAATAATAAAGTCTAATCTGAGAATGGCTTGCTCGGCATGCCCATAACCGCGGGCGCGGCTAATCGATTAGTTTGACACTCTGCAGAGGTTGTACAACTTTACCCACAAGACATAATATTTCCCATTTATGTCAACACACTTCCTATGGTGAGTGACAGAGAAAATTATGACAAGACCCCTATGTTAAATTCATACATGTAGTCATGTCCGCTAAGGTTTCACCGCTGAAAGACTCCCTCTATTCAGAAGCCCCCTCTTGCGCCAGAGTGGCAGCATCTAGCTTTCCCCATACCACTACCACCATATGGCATGACTGTCCATGAAATGATTTAATAAGGATAGCCAGGTCTGTCCCATTCCAGACTCGTGGTAGTACGGTTAGGCTTTACATTCAGCGAGACTCAGACCGGTCCTTAATTGACAAGGCGAGACTTTCCACAAACCCAATGTGACAACCACACCACCTTCCCACCATTTCTCGCCCGGTCTAAGTCATTTTCATTTTAACCATACAAATCTCCACATTAATACTAACATTGATCACTATAAGTTTCCATTTGAACATGATATCATTTTGGCATAAAGTTCCCCAAAATTTCCTAAGTTCAGTTCTATGCATGGCTAAGCAATGTCTAAATATTACCATAGTCATAATTCATATTTTTATTAAGGTTACAATGGCATCGGAATTCAAATGTCAAAGGTCGCATGTCGAAATTGGATATAACTATCATTTAAATCTAGGTCGTAAATTAATGTATATCACAAATAAGCATGCAATAATTTAAATTCAACATACAAGTTCAAAAATTGGGAGACACATGGTCAAGGAGGTGTGACTTGCCTGGTTCGACGAGTTGCTGCTCGAAATCGTCGTTCGAGAACTCCTCGGACTCTCCGTAATCTACGCGCGAAAAACAACCAAATTCGAATAAGACTCAAACGAATACAAATAAACACAAATTGAATTTTAAACTAGCTCTAAACTGAAGTTTGAGATTTCTAATGAATTTAGGAAGAAGAACGGAGCCAAACAGAGTTCGAATGGGCGAAAACGGGCTCCCAGAAATTTAAAACGATTAAAACGGAGTTTTCTGGAATTTTTAAATCATTTTTAAAAGAAAATCCAATTTTACTGCGTCATGCTGACGTCAGCAGTCCAATCGGATTTTTGGATTTATTTTAAAAACAAAAACCCGATTTATGACGTCATCGCTGACGTCATAAATATTTTTTTTGAAATTCCTTTTTTTTTTCTTTTAAACTGACAGGTGGGGCTGCGGGCCCGTGGACCACGTCCACGCGCGCGCAGCGCTGAGCGCGTGACGCTGAGCAGCTGCGCAGGCGGCACGCGCGCACGGCGCGCGCCGAGCGAGGAGGAGGCGGCGCATCGGCGGCGGGCGAGGCCGAGGCGCGGGCCGAGGAGGCTGGAGGGAGGCGGCGCGGGCGGTTGACGCTGGCGGGGCTCAGGGCCGAGCCGGGACGGCGGCGCGCGGCGGCGGCTGGGAGGAGGAGGAGCGAGGGAGAGAGGGAGAGGCACAGGAGAGAGAGGAGAGCCTGGGGCTTTATAGGGGGGAAGAGGCGGCGCGGCGGCGCAACCGCGCACGGAAAATGCGGCGGCGGGTGCGGGCACGGCTGGCGGCGCGCGCGAAGGAAGCGGCGGCCGTTGCGGGGAGAGCAGGGCGCGCGTGAAGGGCGGAAGAAGACCCAGGCGTTACACAAACCGAATGTTGCTTTCGAAGAGACGATGGACACTGGAACCAATAGAATGTTTTGTGCGAAATGGCATAGCACAGGAAATATCGGCTCGTTGTTCTTCCACCACTCAAGAAAGTCTATCTTGCCTCCACTGGTAAGATCAGGATCAGTGTTTACAAAATCATGCTTTAGGTAGTGGTTTAGCTTCGAGACATAATTCCATTTGAGGGGTGCCTGAGAATGAGAGGATGAGTAATTAGACTTGCCATTTAGTTTCTTTGACAAGTAGGCTATCACGTTTGTCTTGCCTTGTTGTGCCGGCTGTGAGGCCTTTTATCTCGCGCTGCTGCCAAGCTTGTCATAATACAAGCAAAAAACATGAATAACGACGATTGATCAGTCCTATTCTACTTTTGGTCTATACCCATGTTAAGGAGAAAAGTCCATAAAATAAAAGATAAGGCCGAAGGTCCTGTAATACCGCATATCTTTTTTTTCCAAGTTTTGGAAATTCCAGTCGAGGTGTGGGTCCCTCTTGCAGACAGTCTTGGGAGTTGGTGGACCTGCCTGTGAGTTCTAGGGTTTAAATTTGTCTGTGTGAAAGAAATCTCCTAATTTTCTCCCCCATCTAACCCCTCCTCTTTATTTTTCTTCCTGGCTCCCTCCCTCCAGCCGACAACCCCCACTTCCCCCAGCGCCTTCTCCTCCTTGTGGCGTCCTCCTATAGCTCCTCCCCACCCATGGCGCCTCCTCCTCCTTGGCCAAGCTCCACCCCAACTGAAGTCCTCCTTGCTGCTGCTGCTCCCACAACCGAGCTCCTCGTGCCCTATTGTTCCTCCTTGAGAGTGGAAGGTGAGTGAGGATATTTTGACTTCTAGGGTTTGTTTGCTGCACTTAGAGAGGGAGTTCCTGGTTTTTGAGTGCTCTAGGGTTCATAGATTTGGGGATTTTGAAGGGAAATGGTGGCTCTAGGGTTGGAGGGAAAGTACAGTTTTTCGGGCTAGTGCAACAGCCGATTTTGCAGCTGCGTTTTGGGTGAATTAGAAGCTTCTCCTAAATATTTAGTTGTAGAGAAAGTTGTAGATCGTTATTTTTCCTTTAATCTGAGAGCAAGAACTCAATTTTTGGCTCAGCCAATTGAAAGTTATACTCATTTTAGTAAAGATTATCCAGAACTAGAGTTAATGCATGTAACCTCTGTTCATCTCTGATCTGGGAATTATTGAGGCATTTATTGGATGTTTGGCTGTAGAATAAAATGTATATTATCCTCTTGTGGTCATTTAGAGTACAAGAACTCAATTTTTGGCTTAGCCAATTGAAAGTTATGCTCATTTTAGTAAAGACTGTCCAGAACTAGAGTTAATGCATGAAACTTTTGTTCATCTCTGATATGGGAATTATTGAGGTATTTCTTGGATGTTTGGCTGTATAATAAAATGTAGATTATCTTCTTGTGGTCATTAGAGCATAAGAACTCAATTTTTGGCGTAGCCAATTGAAAGTTATGCTCATTTTAGTAAAGACTGTCCAGAACTAGAGTTAATGCATGTAACCTCTATTCATCTCTGATCTAGGAATTATTGAAACATTTCTTGGATGTTTGGCTGTAGAATAAAATATAGATTATCCTCTTGTGGTTATTTAGAGCACAAGAACTCAATTTTTAGTTTAGCCATTTAGGAGATATGCTCATTTATGTGCCTGTTGTCCAGATTCAGATTAGTTTAGGATTTAGGGCTGTTTTTGAGATAGGACGTAGATGCAATGTATGATGTTGTGATCTATATAGTTTTGAATATGTGTATGCAATTGCTATTTGTTCCTCGCACCACTCCACTCCTCGCGGTTAGAGGCCAGTGTATCATGTAGCTTAATGTTAGGAGGATATGGTGGTTAGCTTTGGTAGTGACCTTAATTAAGTTGTTAGTTGCAAATATGATTATGTCTGCTATTATGAGGTTGCTTGTGATGATAAAGTTAAGTATATGAATTCAAAGATTATGTCAATGCTTATGGTTTGTCATGGTGATGATAATTCAATTGCAATTTAAATCATTCCATTTGTATTTTTGCATTCATAACAGAAGAGGCGTCCCGGTATTAGCTACTCCGGTAGGCCCCTCCACAGGCTAGAGGGAATGAGAAGGTGCTCGCCGATGGGTGAGCACCTAGCAATACCGGTATTAGCTATGAAATGGGCATTATGAGCATGCATATTGCATTGCATGATTAAAGAGAAATCCATGTTATGTATGATGATGTTTGTAAAAGCCTCAAATAAAAAATAAAGTGAAAATTTAAAATCTAAATTCAAATGTGGGACCTTAAGTTGAAATTTTTGCCGTTTATTAAATTTCTCTGGACCTTGCCATTTACAAAAAAAAAATTAATAGTAAAAAGGAGCGAATACTCAATTCTATGTTCTAAAATCAAACAAATATAAAATCATTCGCAAACACGTCCATATTAACAAAAAGACTAAAAGCAACAATTAAATTCATAATTTAGATCATAACCACATTACCCCCATGTCATTCCCTTGTAAAAGAAAACATGAACATATATAAGTATGCACCCTCGTAAGAGTTCCAATATGGTGAGGGTATATACATATATGTCCATACACCGAAGCATGAAATCCCATTTCTGTCATCATACATGCATATGCTTGCTCACAAAATTCATCCACAATATACACATAGGTGCACAGACCTCAGCATTATATAAATACACACATCAACACACACAATCTCAGCAAAATCAAAATACATTTCATATTCACGTAATTATCATCCAAATTGTCCAATAAAGGAAAGTTGAGCAACATGCTTTAGTAGAATTATAAAATAAAAGAGTATACACAAGGGTTTATGCTCTTAAACATTTTATACAAGCTATAATCCACCTTTCTTACAGCACTAATTACATCTAAAGCTAGAAAGTTTACAACAGAATGCACTTCAAATTACGATTCTACCAACTGACATGCAGCCTCACCTCCTCCAGTTTTGCACATCACCGGTCAACACTTTACAACCTTGAATGGCTAGCTGCTTCCAGTCTGCTAAAGCAGTTTTCCCTTGCCATGTGTGCACACAAGAGTAGAGGCATGGGGTGTGTGGCAAGCTGCATGCAAGCAATGCATGCTTGCCTGCCACTAACACCCTTACCAGCCCAAATTACGCCAACCAACACCATATACTCCCTACCACAGCCCACAGTTTGAGCCCCAAACCACCTGTATCATCCACTTCCCTAACGATTTCACCGTGAATCACAGCAGCAAGTCACAGCAGTATAAAAATAGGTCAGTAGTACACATAAGTCAGTTCTACAGCAGTATAAAATGATCCAGAACACTAGAAGTACACCCTCACACACCAACTCATCAGTTACTTCACTTCCACTGCTCTTTTCTGCTGGTTGTAAAGGAGGCTGACCAAGAGGACAAGGAAAGAGGACAGCCGCCTGTCCCTTTTCCTTTTCCCCTGCCAATCTTTTTCCCTCTGCACCCCTTATCCTGCAGCAAAAAGGTGCAAGGTATTAGCTTAAATGTCTTCATTCTCCATTTGCCATGCATAGACAGTAAAGGGTAGCTATACACAGGGCTGCAGGCATTTAATTACTGCGTTGATCAGTCTTACCACTAATCTGAGCATATGATATGATTCGCCCAATGCATACAAATAATTGTGAATAAGTCATTGAAAATGAATGCTTACTGGATCATGCATCACTACTACAGAACCGGTCATCACAAGCGGTTCGTAACCGCTTTCAGAAGCGGTTTTAGAACCGCTGGTAAGCAACCGGGAGTGATACCCTTCGGGGTATCACAAGCGGTTCGGACAACCGCTTGTGGTGAGACACCACAAGCGGTTCGAAAGGCGTCCAGGAAGGCTCGGGGGAGCGCCACGTGGGAGATCTTCACAAGCGGTTTGTGTTATAAACCGCTTGTGAAGACTTCCTCTCCACAAGTGGTTCGTATTACAAACCGCCTGTGGAGGTGCTCTCTCCACAAGCGGTTGGAGATAATAACCGCTTGTGGAGAGGCATTGTATATTATATATTCAATATATAATATGTTTTTGAGTAGGGTATCAATATGTATGGATTTTGACATTAAAAATACATAGAAATATTTGGTTTTTGTATACAATTAAATATATATATTACTCATACGTACTCATTGAAATAATCACAGATCATTTACAGAAAAGTACGAACTTAATAGACTAAAAGATGGATAGGTTTGATGGACACATGAAATAATTAGCACTTTTACAAGTTTGATTTACACATAAGCAACTTTTACAAGTTTGAAAGAATAAAAGGGTGAATCTCGAGCTCATTTAATTCTTACGTGCATCGTTGTTTACGTCCTTGGTCGACGTTGATGTCAGATCACCTGTCCTTATAGAAGGACAAGCTCTCCAACCCGGTGTGTGGAACTCGCCGTCAGGGGATACAATCTCGTCAACAATAAAGCCAATGAGTTGTTCTTGGAGTGCTTCAACCCGGTGCGGCGGGATCACATCTTGCACATCGATGTTGGGCTGACAAAGAACGAAATTAATAAATCTTTGAGCATGTAATTAAAGTGTAAGTATTAATTGATATGTGCACTCACCTCGTTGTCGCTTATGGGCACATCGCCGTGGGTAATATTTTGCATGTAGTGGCACACATAATAGCCACATAAGTTGTTTCCACTGCCTGCTTTAATACTCGAGTGCTTATTTGGACAAAGAATTCATTCTCGAATTGTCCTTGTTGCTTCTTGCGAAACCTTGCGAATGCCCTGTGTGACGCGTTATTATGAATAGCAATTATCAGACTTAGAATTAGCAAGGTATTTCAATATAATAAGGAAACAATTGTATATATATTTGCTATAAACCTGTTTAGGACATCAATGATATCTTGATATTGTTCCACCGGTCCCCTTTTGAGTCTTGAACAATGATCTTGCTACTATCAAGCTTGATGACCAAAAGGATCCAAAGTGATACCTGGTCATATATTGCGACATATATATAACTAGCTAGCAGTATTATCAATGCCTTGGAAAAGAAAAGTTTATTAATGCGTTATGAGAACACGTAAATATACGTACATGAAGTTGAAGGGCGTTATGTATGGTTTGTAGTGTTGTCCCATGAATGCATCTAGAACGTAATCCTCAAGAGCTTTAGTGCTGTATCGAAATACGATCTCATTGACAATTTCCTGTTGAGGAAGCCCACGTTGAATATGTTCTGCTTTCTACATCGTTGTATCTCCATTCTACGTAGAAATGGATAAGTTATTAGAGTTGCACTTCTATGGTACAAGGAAGTAAATGGTAAAGTTATGAGCTTGATACTTACAGGCACCCAGCTCATGAGAGACACGCTCATAGAGTCGCTATGGTAGATATTGTATATGTTTTCGAATTCGAGCCATATGGTGTTGTCCCCACGATAGAAATCTTCTTGTCGACCGAAGAGGAACATTTTTCTTTGTTGAGCAGACTCTATCATGTACCATTCATGAAATTGTCGATCTTGGTTGGCAGGTCCTTTATCTTATTTGGATCAATTAACTCCCGGCCAAGCTTATATTGCCATCCGACTTACGCCATTGGGAGAACATCCGATCCTAGAGCACCACTACGGAAGTGAGTCCCGCCTCCTTCATAAATCTCTCAAGGTTCTCCCGATCTTGCCGCAGCCTGATCTTGATCTCTCTTCGCTTTGCGCCGCCCGCTGACCCGTTTACTCTTCCGTGTAGCCTTTATTATTGTACGTTCATAGTTGGACGGCACAGGGAGTGGCATTGCACGACAGGTCAAGAAGTGTTCCATCACTTTTGAATCAACTTCGACGTTTGGGTCAGCTGACTTCTTTGGTGCGAAGTGTGCAGCCACTTCTTTGGTGACGATCGCGTAATTCTCCTCGTCGGTCCTATCATATGCCCTCTTTGGAGGTTCCTTTACCCTTTTTGACCGGGCCGGTGTGCCTTCGTGGGAGCAGGTGGAGTAGTATGGCTCTTGAGCTTCTTCCTCGGAGGAGATGGTGGAGGTGTCGGTTGTCGTTGTGGAGGAGGCGTCTGTTGTCGTTGTGGAGGAGGAGTCGATTGTCGTTGTGGAGGAGGCGACGCTGAAGGAGGCGTCGGTTGTCGAGGAGGTGTGGGTTGTCGTTGTGGAGGAGGTGTCGGTTGTCGTTGTGGAGGAGACGAGCTTCCTCCAGCCGGCGGCTCCGGAGATGACGCCTCCACGCCATCTGGAAATATGATCAACCTTTTTCGCCAAAGAATGATATTGTGGAGGGCCTGTCCAAGCTTGGTAACGTCGTCGCCTCCAGCAATATCGAGTACTAGTTCTTCAAATCCGCTCAGCACCTCCTCCACTACGACCTTCGAGTAACCCATGGGTATTGTGTTGCAGTGGAAGGTCTGGCCCGGTGACACCGGCAATGCCATGCCGTAAGCCACCCTGATGGAGAGGTTGCGCGCATCGATGTGTAGCTCACACTGGCGGCGAACCCTTACGTCATCAACGGGATGATGGGCTTGCAAGTCTTCGTCCCCTTGAGGGGCCCCGGTGGACGCGCAGCTGCTCCGCCGCGCTGACGGGCTGATCATGGCGTCCGGCTGATTGATTGGACCTGCTGATCCCTGAAAGCTACTGAGAGCTATCCGCACTTGTTGCGCAACTTGTTGCGCCACTAGATCTCCAATGCTAGCCTGGGTTGCTCTAAGCTCCCGTTTCAATTGGCGCATTTTATTTGCTTCTCTTGTTTTGGTTCTCTGGCGGCTCCTGTATGAAAGCGTATCCTTCACGAAACCGTACTTCCATGGTGTCTTGCCAAAACCTCGTGTCCATCCCGGGTGCTCAGGGGTTTGGAGGGCATGTGTTAGCTCATCGTTCTCCCTGTCTACCACAAAAGAGCCTGGACCGAGGCGCTCGGACGGCTTGTACAATTCTCTGGCCAACATCTTGTACATTTGGTAGCATCACCAAACTGCCATCATCTGCAAGGCTCCCCCCGTGACCCATGAACCAATTGCGCAGGCGCTCTTCCCACAAAGCAGTAACCGGTGTGACGTCCTTGGCCAATAATTCTTCTTCATTCTTGTCCCATTTCGGTACAGCCTTGAGGTAACCACCGGTGCCGAGATGGTGGTGGTACTTCTTCATCTGTGCATTGGTCTTATTCTTCTGACTTGCAGCCTGGCCTTCAGCTGACATCTTGTACTCCTCGAATGCTTCCCAGTGATCGGCCAGATTAGGAAATTGGTTGAAGTCAGTCTTTCTCCCTTCGCACGTACTTTTCTTTGAGAGCCGACTTCCATGACTGAAATGAGAGTGCCATCTTCTTCAACGTATAATTCTTGGCCTTGTCTCCAAACCCTTGAGGAAATATGAAATTTTCCAGAATATCTTGCCAGAGGAGGTCCTTGGTAGCTTGAGGAACTTCAGCCCATTTCTTGATGCTAATTGGGACGTGATCTCTTACGTGGTAACCGCAGGCGTTGTTGAACGGCCCAACTGCTGAAAGAGGGGCAATCGGCTTCCCATCGTTGTCAATATCGGTAAACACATGCTTTGTGGACGGCTTCTTGTTAGGTCCCTGATTCTTGGATTGGTTGCTCGATGTACCAGGCTTTAAATAAACAAACATATATATAACATGTCAGAGTATATTCTAATAATGAATTGCGATTAATTAACATGCCCACAGGAATTATTTTCTTCTGACCATACCTCGGTGTTAACGGCGTCCACATTCTCGCCGGAACCAGTGTTACCGGCCACAGCGGCTGCAGGATAACCTTCATAGTCGGCGATGGAGTCTAACAGGAACTGTTCTTCCTCGTCGAAATTAGGGTCACCACGTGTTGGTTGTGCCATCTATAAATGTAGATATAATGTAACCTTAAATTCAAAAACATCTATAACAACATATATATATAGGTATACATATACCAACATGAGGAGGAAAGGGGACGTCGGTGAAAGAACAGATCTCACAGGAGTTGTTGTGTGAGGTGGAGGTAGGGGTGGAAATGAGTCAAGTTCACATTTTTTCGGTCATTTTTAAAATTAACATAGTTTAATTTAATATCATTTTATTTTTGGAATTGAGCTAACGAGCCGAGCCGATCTAGCGCAAAATTCAATTTCAATATATATATGGTATTGAGCTAACGAGCCGATCTACCGCAAAATTCAATTTATTTTTGGAATTGACCTAACGAGCCGAGCCGATCCATACACCATCACCAACAACATACACATATATATATATACAATGTCTCTCAATATATATACACAATACCAAATACCATACACCATCACCAACAACATACATATATATATATACAATGTCTCTCAATATATATACACAATACCAAATACCAACATACCAAATACCATACACCATCACCAACAACATACATATATATATACAATGTCTCTCAATATATATACACAATACCAAATACCAACATACCAAATACCATACATACCAAATACCAACATACCAAATACCAACATACCAAATACAATGTCTCGCAATATATATACACAATACCAAATACCAAATACCAACATGCCAAATACAATGTCTCTCAATATATATACACAATACCAAATACCAACATACCAAATACCAACATACCAAATACCAACAATACCAAATACCAACATACCAAATACATATATGAACATAATTAACAACATACATACCAACATACCAAATACATATATGAAAATGCCTTGTGGACATTTCATCGAACACCTTATGGGCGACTGTAACAGGAGGAGGTGGGGGGGTACACACAGCTATACCTACCTCCTCCGGGGTGGGGTGGCGCAAAGGCCGGGCGCTGTGGCGAGGCGGCCTGGCCCAGTGGCGAGGGCAGCGTCGGCGCGTGCACAGAGCAAAGTGAGACGGGCGTGAGCTGCAGGGCGCGCGGGACTTAGGAAAATTTGGAGGTGTGACGAAGGGAGAGAGTGCGAGCGTGTATAAAGGCAGCCACCTCTACAAGCGGTTCTTAATACAAACCGCTTGTAAACGTGAGATCTACAAGCGGTTCTTAATACAAACCGCTTGTAAAATGTTCTATAAGCGGTTCCAATTAATAACCGCTTGTAGAGAGAGATCTCTACAAGCGGTTCCAATTAATAACCGCTTGTAGAAGCTCTCTCTACAAGCGGTTATTAATTGGAACCGCTTGTAGAAGCCATCTCAGCGGTTATAATTGGAACCGATACATACTACTTAAAAGAGTGTGTTGCCTATTACGGTTGACAAGAACTCTCCTCTCCCCCCTGGCTAGCGCGGGCGCTTGAGTGCGGGCTCGAGGTCGCCCGTTCGAGCCCCACTCGCTCCCCGCCGGCCATTCTTTTTTTTTTCTTTTAAACCTTTTTTTTACTTTCTTTACCTTTCTTTTTTTTACTTTCTTTATTTCTTTATTTCTTTATTGTTTTTTGTTTATATTCTTCATTTGTTAAACCTTTCTTTTTTTTCTTTTAAACCTTTCTTTTTTTTAATTTCTTTATTCTTTATTCCATACGGTTTATTTCTTTATTGTTTTTTGTTTATATTCTTCATTTGTTAAACCTTTCTCTTTTTTTTTACTTTCTTTACCTTTCTTTTTTTTACTTTCTTTATTCTTTATTCCATAAGGTTTATTTCTTTATTGTTTTTTTTTATATTCTTCATTTGTTAAACCTTTCTCTTTTTTTTTTACTTTCTTTATTCTTTATTCCTTGTTTACTTCTTGAGGTTTATTTCTTGGGGTTTATTCCTTGTTTACTTCTTGACCTTATGCCAAATCGCATTGAAAAAAGAACACAGCTTTGTGATTATCCCCCGTACCCACTCGGGAAGTATACCTCTTATAGCCACTGGGAGTAGCTGTGTCATCAACACAAGACAGTCATGGGATTTCAGGTGTACGATTTTATTCTCTTTCGTGTTTATGAGTCTATTTACATTTGATGAGTATCCGGAAGGGACCTTCACACTATTCAGGCACTCTATCATGCTTTTTTCTCTTCTTTGCTTAGAGTGTAGCTCGCAGGATGTAGGTAATGTTGTCCTTTTTCTCTCTTTTCCGGATGTAGGTCGTTCCTCAGTTCCAAGAGTTTAAGGTCCTTCCGACCTTGCAGTGTATCTTTTGATTGGCCATACATATCTATGTAGCCTAGCAGGTTCAAGCAAACATTCTTCGTGATGTGCATGAAGTCAAGTGAGTGACGAACCTCCAAGACTTCCCAATAAGGCAAGTCCCAAAATACTGACTTCTTCTTCCACATTGGCGCCTGACCATCCTCATTCTGCACAGGTTTGCTTCCATGACCCTTTCCGAATACTACTTTCAGATTCTTTACCATAGCAAGTACATGTGGCCCAGTACGATGCTGAGGCCTAGCACGAAGGTCTACTTGCCCGTTAAATTTCCTGCACTTCTTCCGCCATGGGTGACTCGTAGGAAGAAACCTACGGTGGCCCATGTAGACAACCTTTCGAGAGTTTTTCAGGTACATGCTGTCCGTTTCATCTAAGCATTGGACACAAGCTCTATATCCTTTGATAGTTTGGCCAGACAGGTTACCGAGAGCAGGCCAGTCGTTGATTGTTACAAATAACAATGCACGTAAGGTGAAATACTCCCTTTTGTACTCATCCCATACCCGTGCACCATCCTCCCACAACGTCACAAGATCTGCAACCAATGGTTTCAGGTAGACATCGATGTCATTTCCAGGTTGCTTGGGGCCTTGGATCAACAACGGCATCATGATGTACTTTCGCTTCATGCACAGCCATGGAGGAATGTTATACATACATAGTGTAACAGGCCAGGTGCTATGGTTGCTGCTCAACTCTCCGAAAGGATTCATCCCATCGGTACTTAACCCAAACCTTATGTTTCTCACCTCTTGTGCGAAGTCTGGGTACGTCCGATCGACTTTCCTCCACTGTGATCCATCTTTACGCTCTTCTTTGTGCCAACGCATCATCTGGACATGCGCTTTGTTAGCAAACATACGCTTCAATCAGGGAATCATAGGGAAATATCACAACACTTTAGCTGGAGGTCTCTTCTTACGCTCCCCATCTATTTCACCTGGATCATCTCTCTTCACCTTATACCGTGATTCTTTGCACACTGGACAAACATCCAAATTGGCATACGCATTGCGATACAGGATGCAATCGTTACGACATGCGTGTATCTTCTGTACTTTCAGTCCCAAAGGACAGACGACTTCCTTTGCTTCATATGTAGATTCAGGCAGAGTGTTATCTTCTGGAAGCAACTTCTTTATGAGTGTCAACAACTCATCGAATCCCTTATCTGACACACTATTTGTGGCCTTCCATTGCATAAGTTCAAGTGTGGTACGCAACTTCTTGTGGTCCTGCCCACAATTTGGGTATAAAGGAGTTCTGTGGTCCTCTAACATGCGCTGGAATTTCTCGAACTGTCTTTCATCTGTAGTCTCCCTCACCGCCACGCAAAGATCTGGTCCAGCTCATCATCACCAAAGTCACTGAGTGTACCTCCCACGGAATAGCATTGCGTGGCGTCCGAGATATTTTTGAATCCCTCTTCTTCTTCCTCGTCTTCTTTATCGTCTTCCTCGTCTTCTTTATCGTCTTCCTCGTCTTCGCCATGGTTGGTCCAACTGGTATAGTTTGGCATGAAACCTCTCATCATCAAATGGTTCATAACCTGCCATCGCTGTGAGTGCTCCTTCTCGTTCTTGCAATCTACGCACGGACAACATATGAAGCTGCCTGGAGGCAGGAATGCAATGGTCGCATCGAGAAAAGCACACTTGCGCCATCAATGAACTCTCTCGATCGACGGTCCGCATTGTACATCCATTGCCGGTTCATCTACAACAAGTAATAATTTCATATATTTTTTTCTTCTCCAAGAAAAACAACCCCACCTACACCTTCATGCAATTAAAGATCTACCTTTCTAATTATTTTTTTTATCCCTTTCTACCTTTCTAATTATTTTTTTATCCTTAACATGTTTTCCTATTTTATTTTATACACTACTAATTACTTCATTGCAATGTCATATTTTGAACTAGATCACCATACATCTTCATACCATAACAAAAACAAGCATACAAAATAAATTTTGGGGAACAACTTCATATCATACACATTTCAACATGTTCTACCTAGCAAAGCAACACATTTCAACATGAATAAATCATGATTTCTCCACATCCAATGCATAAAAAACAGCAATATGTAGGTGAGAAAGATGCTAACATGCTCTTACTGACCTTAAAACACTTAATTTGAAGCTAATTCACCAGCAATTTCAAAACAAAAAATTTGGGCAACACCTCCCTAAGAATGAAGCTCGGCCCTTCTCTGTTCATCAGACTGTTGGCTCGGGGAGGAAGAAGAAGTTTAAAGCGCTGAGCGGGAGGGATTCTAGAAGCGGTTTCATATACAAACCGCTTCTGAAGGTTGAGTTCTAGAAGCGGTTTGTATGTCAAACCGCTTCTGACTTTGTAGAAGCGGTTTGACAAACAAACCGCTTCTAAAACTAAGACTTCAGTAGCGGTTTGATACACGAACCGCTTCTAAATATAAATCTCTACAAGCGGTTGAGGTCTCAAACCGCTTGTGATAATTCATAAGCGGTTTGGTAAACGAACCGCTTGTGATGGTTGTCAACACAAGCGGTTCGTATGACCAACCGCTTCTAGAGACCCCCTCCCGCCCGTTGCTCACGAACCGCTTCTGGTGCGTGGGCCAGAACCGGTTCGCACCTAACCGCTTGTAATATACCGCTTGTGATGCCCAGTTCTGTAGTAGTGCATAAGAGTGGGAGAACATTTATAAAGATTCATAAACCTCCAACACAGCAGTATATACACCTCAGATAAACAAGCAAAATAGGAATACACTAGATAAAGCCATAATTGTCACATAACACCATCTAGATAAAACTTTAGGGGGGGGGGGGGCATGAGCTAACCAGGATACTACTAATCATCCACTCTAGAGAGCACTAAATGCTAAGCAGGACTTGACTTTATCACATATGCTCGGCTGCATTTAAACACATATCGTCATCAACAAAGCAGAAGACGAGTTGTGGACAAATGCACTTAATAAGCACCAACGAACTACTACAAATGTGCAACTCGCATTAGAGGAGCCCTACATGAGTTTACTTACCTGAAAATTCACCGTACACACATACCCCCATACTCCTTGTCCCTAATATGCAAGCATTAGTGCATCTATGCTTGTATTAATCCCACCATACCCAAGGTCGGATGACTAAACCATAAACATTCTAATCTCTAAAGACAAAAGAAAACATAGAGCATCACCTTAAACACAAAAAATATTGATCAATTGCTATGGAGTTCAATAGCTAATAGGGAGGGGATAGACATGCAGTATTGATCACAACGCACATAAGCCAGTACTAATACACAAGTATGACTAGGAATGCCAAATCTAGAGTAGAACCAGCAGTGTCACTAGTAGTAGAAGGGAAGGGGTAGCAAAACACTTAGCTTGTAGGAGCAAAAGGGGAGCCGGCCAGTAGAGGGACAGTCAACATCTATTCCCCTCCTACCATCTGCCACATCATCATTCTCTGCAGAAAAGAAAGAGGGTTAACTTAGTAACGTTACCCAAGCTTTAGTTTAAAAATCCTACCCTTTTGTCACCATTCCACAGGAGTAATGCTAGTCACACCTAAGCGTATAGCATTACAAAATAACTTGAGGGTTTGTTAGGAATGAAGAACTTACAATTTATTTAAAATCATGGTTGCATGCAATGGTAATATCACTTCTTAGAAAATGCAGTAGCAGATTGGTAGGCATACTTGGGGAACAAATGCATTCCAATCAGGTAACCAAAACAAACTTATAATAAACAAGAACATGATCATCACAGATTGATCAAGAATTAAAGAAATCATGGTTGAGCATGGACATAATAGTACTCTATTTAAATTAGGATTTGACGCAATAGATAAATAACTATGTCATAAACAAGTCTAGCCCTTTTCTCTAGCTAGAATTTTGAAAACATCAAAGATGTGTATACCATCTACCCCCAGATTCTAGAACAACAGTATGAGCTTATCATAGTCTCAATGCAAATATCCATTCTTTGAATCATACATCATTTAATCATAGAAAGGATACACAACCCAAATATGCATATTATCACGAGGGTCAAGAGGCCTCCCCCTATATAGGTCCCGTGGAACTAAGTCCCGTGCACCTAGAGGCCTCCCCCTCATATTATCATGAGGGTCAAGAGTGGATGCAATATCCTTCTAGGATATTTTCACTTTTTCAGGTGCATATACTGTAGGTATATGAGATTTTTCCACTCCCTTATGATTAGTGAAGGCATTTGGCATATTATTAGCATGTTTATTGCATATTTATTATCCTCTGAACTTCAAGTTCGGTTTCTTTAGTGCATGGATCTAAGGACTCGCCATTCTTTACGGTGGTACTTATCTCCCCATAATACCAAAAAACGTCCTTAATACAATAGCATATCGAGCCTTGTGCAGATCCCCTGTCATAGGCTCTAGGTCTTTAAATAATTGTTAGAGATTCAAAACCTACATAGATCCCCAACTTTCGCTGAGGTCTCACGGTGGTACGCTGTGGTGAAGAGATTGGCATGTATACATCACAACCAAATTTTCGCAGATGAGAAATACTTAATTCTTTTCCACACACTATCTGCAATGAGAAATTTCATGATGTGTAGTTGGTCTAAGTTGAATTAATACCAAAGCAAGCAACACTGTGTGGCCCCAACAACTAGTGGGTAGCCTACTATTCTGCAATAGTGGTCAAGCAATAAATTTTATGCCTTTAATTAATGACTCTGCCATGCCATTTTAATGTGTGGACATGAGGTACTAAATGCTCTATATTAATTTCCAGAGTCATACAATAATCATTAAATGCCTTTGAGGTAAACTCACTAGCATTGTCCATTTGACTAGACTTTACCCTTTCTTCTGGAAAGGACGCTCTTAATACTTTGGGTAATTAATTTAGCAAAAGCATGGTTCCAAATAGATAAGAGACATACGTGGGACCATCTAGTAGAAGCATATATGAGTACCCTAAATTGTCTGAAATGGCCCGATAGGGTGTAACATCCCAAAATTTGCTTTTAATATATTTAGTGCGTTTATGGGATTATTTGGAATTTTCTGGAATTTATTTGGACTCAAGTTTATTGAACTAATCGTATTAAATAAAGATCAGGCATTTTCGAATAAGCGTAAAATCCAAAATTTTGTTTAAAATAAAGATAATGGGTAGACGAGAGTGTTCGCTTCAAATATTTTCGAAAAAACATGCTATATAACGTAAGTCGCGGATTTTACAAAAATCGGTACAGGTGTCTGATTCACTAAAAGATTTTTAGCGAGAAATCTATACGTTGAAAAATCGCGAAACCAACTTCGTTAGGTCCCAAATGGTTCCTAGTATTTTAGAGGAATTTTTTTTCGGGTTTTTAGAACCTCTCTGTTTTTTTCTCTCAACATGTTTAGAGGACGTATATGTGTATATATACGTATATGTATGAATGCTGGGCATTTGTTTTTCTAGCCGCGCGTGTGTATGTATACGTGTATACCTGCATGCATGATATAGAAGTCCCTTGCAAGCCGTTTCTTCTAAATGGAAATGCACACATTGGAAGTCCACTAAGCACGTTACTCATTCAAGCCACCCATGCATGCGTGTAATGAAGTGTTCCATTCCTGTTGCCGTTGCATGCGTGTACTAGTAATGGAGCCAGTTTCCATTTGGCTTCTCCACCATCCTGCCGTTACTACTTCATGGCTTATTGAATACCACTAGTAACTGGTGCTTTAGCATGGACGTTGGCATTCTAGCCGATTCCTTCAGTTGATTCCTTCAATTTTTCCAGCCATTGCATGGAAGAAACAATTAGTGTTGCATGGCCATTTTGCCCGAAGTCTTCAAACCATCTCAGGTTCATTTTACAGCCGAACCATTCCATTTCCAATTGTACTACTAGTAGTTTTGCACTGCTAGCCGTTTCCCCTGCATGCGTGAGCATTTCACTTCCCAGCCGTTCTCTTCCATGCGTGAGGTCATTTCTTCATTCCCTGTACGAATTGCTCTCTAGTCGTTTTCTCCAATTCTCCATTGCCTCATTTTCGCCGCCGTAGCCGTCATCGCCGCCGCTGCTGTCTTGCCGCCGTTGAAGCCGCCGTCGTCGTCTACGTCGTCGCCGCCGCTGCTGTCTTGCCGCCGTTGAAGCCGCCGCCGCCGTCTACGTCGTCGTCGCCGCTGCCGTCTCGCCGCCGTTGAAGCCGCCGCTGTCGTCTAAGTTGTTCGCCGTCGCCTTCCCCTGCATCGTCGCCGTCGTTACTACAGCTGGTCGGTAGTATTTCTTTTCTTTTCGCGCGTGCTCTATCTTTTCTGATCGGATGATCTCGTCGTATGTATTTACGCGTTTATATGTATATATATTAGTTTAGATGAACGCCAGAATATACGTAAGCGTGTTAGACGTGTGTGCGTGTTTTTATATATATGCTAGCGTGCATATACGTATATATTAGACAGCGACTTGCATGTATACAAAATATACTCGGCGGTACACGTGAAAACATGTATACGTATATATAGATATATATATCTATGTATATATGCGTATGTATAATATCCTCATGTGTATCGCCATGCGCATGCATGAACTCCCTCAAACCGAACTACCGTGCGCTGCATGATTTGTGCTCTCGCCTGAAGTCCGAACAAAGGCCATGCAAAGACTAGAACAAGAGTTGTATGTGTTAATTTCCAAGAATTGCAAATTTTGTCTTTTTCTCTACAAATTCGTTTTAAGTCCAAACTGCTTGCAACAAATTTTGTTAATTAGTAAAAATTAATACCTTTCCATAGTATTTTTACTGTAATTTTACAAATAAATTTATCCTATTAAATTATTCGCGGAAAGTCCAAACTTATGAATTTTGTAGCTTCTAAACTATACGTTTAAAAATGCCAAAATAAATTTTATAAATCTTAGAAAATGCTAAACTAATTATCTGAAAGTTTTCATGAAATTATGAATTAATTTGATTTGCAGCATTTCTCTGAATGTGTGTTTGTACGTTGTTCCGAGTATTTATTTGGTTCTTTATTTGCTACGCGTAGACGTCGAGTTGTGTGACACTGTCGGAAGCGAAGCTCAGGACCAAGATCAAGATCCAGACCAAGACTCGCTATTTTACGAAGGCAAGTTGTGCTTTGACCATGTTGCTCCTAGTTTTTGAAATGTATTTTGATTTAAGTTATGCATGCTATGTTGATTAAAATGAATAATTTCATTTGGGCTAACTAGTTAATCAACCTAATTGTTAATTCATCCTTGTTAATAATATTTGTATGCCATATATTCCATTGTCACCTAGAGTTGGGATTAAATTGTTGGATGATATGATTGTGCCAACACGGGAGGCTAGACCGTGACTAGTTGCTTAGCTATGCTTGCGCGAAATATATTTCAAATAGCAAAATAGTATTGATTAATGACAAATGGAATGATTTTGGAAGTTAAGTGTGATCTTGTCACGGATTGACGTGAAGTGTAGGTACCTTCGTGGTTCTACACGCAGAATCGAAAATACTGTTGGCATGCGTTGCACAGTAGATGAACAAGGGTGGGATTGATTTAGCCCGGGGCAAGTGGTAAGAGGCTTTATGCCAGGTGGGCCTTCGTGGCACTGATAATTAATAAATGGCCTTCGTGTCCATGGGATGAGTGTTGTGAGTTGTTTGGGTCAGGGATGAGTGATGAACGTCTTGCCCTGGACAGTTAAGGACTTAACCTTGCAAGCCTTTGAACTGAGTATTCCGTACAACCACATGGCTGAGGTGGGACAGTCTTAGTCTAGTAAGTTTCCGAAGTCTTACCTTTGATACCTCAGGGTGGCAGTTACGTCGGGAGTAATCAGATGGGGAGCGTCTTGGGTCTTCGTGCCGTACCCTGTCCAACGGTGTTTGTCGGTCCTACACTTTGTCCTTCGTGGGGAAAGTAGTAGTGAAGGCAAACCGGCGAGGGTCATCGGTGTAGATGGAAGTTTCCAAAGCTTCGTTACGGTTGATTGCCTTTGTGGTGTGAGATCAGATCATGTGGGGAAAGTGTACAACCTCTGCAGAGTGTGTCAAAACTATTCGAATAAGCCGAGTCCACTGCATCGACAACGCCGGGATTACAATCAAGGGTTAGATTTTTCAAAATAAGAATGTGGGAATGGGTGGTCAGAGGCCGTAGATAACTGCTAAAGTGATTTAGGGATTGGTGCCAAACTGTTTGGAAAAGATATTGATAACTTATTGTATAATATGGTTTTACCGCTTTTGAATCTATTAAGATTATTTAATCAAAGCAAAATGCTGTTTGATGCAAGTTAACCACTGAAGCCCTTCCCTTGGAAGAAGCCATGCATATAGTATTAGAACTGCATTTCTGTGCATGACTTGCTGAGTATGTTGTATACTCACCCTTGCTTTCAACACAATCATCAGTTGAGGAGAATACTTCAACTTCGGAGGAGAAGTTTCACGAGGAGGCCGTTATCTAGGAGTTGAACTTTGTCAGTTGCCTGTGGCATGCTGATGGGGGTCATCGACGTTCTTCATTCCGCTGCTGTTCATTTACTTTTGTTATTGTAAGCCCTGCGTGGCAGACTATTTGTAAGTTGACCTTAAGGTCTTGTAACCAGTTTATTTAATGTTTGAAGTACTTTATTATTAATTCCGCTGTGTATGATTGTGGTACTTCATCCCTGTTTAACTGTGTGTACTAGCGTGATCCTGGACTAGTACAGAATACACAGAGGGTCCGGATTTGCAGATTCGGGTCCCGACATAGGGGCTGAATAGGTCCATAGATATCACATTGAATTTTCTCTAAGAAATTCAGTGATTCTTTCCTAACTTTAAGGTAAGAAGATCTAAATATAAGCTTTCCTATAACACAAATAGGGCATAGGAAATCTTTAGGTCTAGAAAAATCTTTTATACTATGGCCAGCAAAATTATTAATTATTTCTCATAATATTCAACTCAGGATAACCCGGTCGATCCGCCATATCGTAAATATTTTTGAGTTTTCATTGCAACATAAACTTCAGGTTTTATATGTGCATAGTATAACCCGGAGGGTGTTTTTCAACCACACATTTATTACACCCATTAATCTTAGTCATGAGTAGATATTCTGTACCATCCTCTTTCGCTGTCTGCATATGAAAACCATTCAGATCAATGTCTTTAAAACTTAAGTGAGTACGATTGGACTCAGGGTATAATATGGTATTTTTCCAGTGCCAACTATAAGAGCATCGTTTCTGGCGATAGTCATAATATTTTCAAATCACTTAGTGTGGTATGACTGTCTTCTAGACAAATTTCTTCCTCCGTCATTGGATTATACTTTGTTCTATATTAAAAGTATGACTTAATAATCAGACAATTGTTGCATCGAGAACAAATTGTAGAATATAGAACAAACATAGCACAATTAATCAAATATCTAGAAAATAGGAATTTATTCAATTTTAAATGATAACTGCTCAATAGGAGCGTAGACCAAATGTTAATTCAGGAACTAAAGCTAAACTGATAAGGAGACTTATAAGGAATATATGACATTGACTAGCAAAGTGAAGGAATACTTAGGAGACTAATCCAAGTCTCTATATGAGTCATATATGTCCTTCTGGGACTTCTCGAACTCAAGAATTTTAAGAGCCATATCGTCATACTTTTCAGTATCTATGTCAACAACAGGTTGTACGGTGAAGTATGACATAACATTATTTCCCCGGGTCTTATTGACTTTTTAGTGGATTTTGTGTAAAGGTCTACCACATGCTTCATGATGCGATAGTTGCACGACTAATGGCCAGTGCATAAATACCTAAAATAGGGTTATTCAGGGTTTGCAGCCTCATTTAGCTGAATCTTGCTTTTGAAAGCCCCCCGGCCCTTTAACTTTACTTATCCACTATGGTTTGCCTCTTCCCATATCTGATATGATATTCTTTCACTTATCCACTTTATTCTTTTGGTCCTTTTTATGGTCATGGCTATTGCTAGCCATATCAGCATTTGCATCTGCTTCAGACATTGCATGACTCCCATTAGGAAGTACGTGATTATTCTTCACCAGGAGTTCATCACACTTTTCTGCTTCTAGCAAAATACATATAAGCTCATAGTACTTCTGGTACATAGCATGATGATACTGTTATAACAGTATCCTCGTATTAGGGTGGAAGTTGCATAATGTCTGATCATTCTAACATTAGTAACTTTCTGGTTACAAAATGTTAGTTCAGTGACAAGGTTATGCATGATAAGTTATATGTTGCCACAGCCTTTAAATCCTGAAAACGCGGGAGGATCCATTCGCGATCTGCTCCTAGCAACAGGACAGATCTTTGCTGGTTATATATTTTTCCTTTAAGGAATTCAAAAAGTATCAGCTGGTCGTCTTTCCATCAAATATTCAGCCTCTAGGTTCGTATGAAGATGGTGCCTCATGAAGTGCAAAACCGTAAGCCTATCGGTTTTGGAAAGAACAAAGGTGTCAGCTTCAAGCTGGAAAAATAGTAGCTCCAAAGGATCGAGCTATCATATTTGTCTTAATATTCATTGCCCAAGTAAGGTAATTGTTGCTATTAAGGGCAAGCTTGATAAATTCCCACTAATTATGCAAAATGACTTTTACTACTGGTAAAATCATTATATTACATGCTCACTCTTGAATCAGCAAAGCTTGGTCTATACCTATCCAGTAGATACTTATCTAATTTTTTTTCAAAATTTTTCTAGCAATTTTCATAGTTTTCTGTTAATTATTTAAGCAATTTTTAGAATTACTAATTAGCAAAAAAATAAATTTCAATGTGAAATTATGCTAGGACAATAAATTTAGAGACATAAGGCTCCCCAAAATTCTATCTAGAATTTTCTATAATTTTCCAAGCATTTTTTATAATTTCTGTTAATTACCAATTAACTTTCAGAATTACTTTAACAATAGAAAAATTAAATTCCAGCATATATCAACATGAGATAATGCTAAGAAAAATAAAACCTAGCCCATTGCATGAATAATGTGTCATCATAATTTTATAGAATTTTCTAGCAATTTTCATAATTTTTTATTAATTATTTAATCAATTTTTAGAATTACCTGAATAACAGAAAATTAATTTAGCACATATTAAGAACGAAAAAAATCTAGAAAATAAACCCAAGGTATATAACTTCCAATGTGTGCTAAAACATAATTTTGCCAAATTTTTGGAAGTCCATAAAACTAAAAGTATAATTTTCAGCATTTAATATCAATTTTTAGTATTTTTAAATTATTTTTTAAAAAAAACTGGGAATACCGAGGGGCAAAACAGTAATTTCATTTTTTGAAAAAAAAAATGCTCATAGGCTATTCCGGCCCATTAGGTTGCATGGCCCATTGGGCCATCAAGGCCCGTTAGGCCATACATAAGCCGACGACTAGGGTGAGCCGAGGCGGGCGCAACCGGGGCAAGCAGCCGGCGAGCTGAGCCGAGTGTAGTCGGGGCAAACACGGGCGCGACGGGTGCGGCCAGTGGCCGATGCGGCGTAGGCCACTCTGTGTGCGGCTTCAGGCCGGCATGGCGCTGATGCCGAGGCTTGGCGGTCTGTGGGCAACGGCAGCGCTGATGCCGTCTTGGCCAGCGGCATGGCATGCAGATGCCAAGGCTTGGCAGTGTGCGGTGGTCGGCGGGCCATCGCGCTGCAGAGGGGCAGTCCGTGCACGACGCTTCGTGTGCGGCTTCAGGCTGGCATGGCGCACGAATGCCAAGGCCTAGCAGTGCGCAGTGGCTGGCGGGATCGTCGCGCAGTCGAGGGCGGCGCAGGTGTGGCCATCTGTGCCACGGGCAGTGCGGTCGATGGCTTCGGCCTTCAGGCCAAATATTTTTCCTTTTTTTAATGATGGATAGTAATTTTTTGCAATAGTAGATTAGATCCATTGTTAATTTGTAAGTAGCGAAAAACAATTTGCAGGATTTTAATTACTGTACACATGCGATCACTTACGTAGGCCTTGCGGTAGCGTAGATCGCGTGAGGTAGGAAGAGCTTGATGCCGTGTAGATTTGACGCAGGCAGACAATCTGTGACCATGCGTAGAACGATCGCGCTGATAACGTGTTGTGAAACGTAGTTGTTTGCACACATCAATCGACAACATGCGCAATCACATGAACGAAGTAGAAGCGCAAGTATAAGCACACATAATGTAAGGGAAAAAGCTCTCTCTCTTTATTTGATTGATTTTTCTGTACAAGGCAATGCCCCAATATATTGGAGAAAAACTCCTAGAGATCAATTCGGATTCGCCCACCAATGGATAGAGTCTTTCCATATAGGGATTGGGATTCTATCCACATCATAACAATTTTGTCCCGAGTATACCTCCTATTTCCCTTTGTTGATGACGCCTTAGCTTGAGGAATGAGAGGTGGGCAATGTCGGCGGGGCCACATGTCCTGCTTTGCATGCGGCGTGCACAGAGGGAGATGGAGGGAAGGGTGTATTACAGGTGGGCCAAGAGGGATGGTAGGGCCCAGGTGGCAGAGGGCCAAGGGGTGGAGCGGCACCGCCAGGTGGGCTGGGCATGGGTAGGGCCTACAAAACAGAGAAGGAGCGAAAATAAAAGAAAAGGATTTTAAAAGTCTGATTTTTTGTAGATATCTTCCCAATTTAGTTGAGCTACCAAACAACGCCTAAAATTTTTGAAATTTTTATGTAAGGTCCTGAGGAGGCGCTTAAACTTCAATAAAAATTTTAGGGTATGATCAAGGTTGAGGAATTTTTTGAATTTTTTTTTTAAATAATACTTTTTTTAAATCAAATTGCGTTTTTAATATATGGAATAAAAAATTTGCAAAAATAATGTGCCGTCGCCAAACGGTATGGCGAACACCCTATTTTCGCCGAACCGTCTGGCGAATACCCTATTTTCACCACACGGTTCGGCGAAAATAGGCTAATTGCGCTATTAAATGTTCAGAAACATGGGTTAGGCTATTTTCGCCGTACGTTGTGGCGAAAATAGGGTATTCGCCAGACCGTTCGGCGAAAATAGGTAGTCGCCATACTATACGGCGAAAATATATAGTTCGCCAAGCCGTATGGCGAAAATAGGTAGTCGCCAAGCCGCACGCTTAAAATGTATAAAATATGGAATAAAATAATTATACCACATGCATATAGTGTTGGATGTTCCATTTATGCAAAAATATATAGGTATCGTACCATATTATGGAAAAATATTTCATCTACGCCTTTGTTCATCGCAAAAATATATCGCAAATTTGTAAAATGTCACGTTCGAATGTATTTTCGGCACGAATACCGCAGATTTGCTCTTTGATATATGGAGTACCATATTATGGGAAAATTTTTCATCTACGCCTTTGTCCACTACAAAAATATACCGCCACAATAACCCTAAGTACTATTGTCAACAATAACTTTTAGGCCTTTTCGGCAGCCTGTAAAATGTCTCGCTCGAATGTATTTTTCTACACGAATACCGCAGATTTGCTCTTTGATATATGGACTACCATATTATGGGAAAATTTTTCATCTACGCCTTTGTCCACTACAAAAATATACCGCCACAATAACCCTAAGTACTATTGTCAACAATAACTTTTAGGCCTTTTCGGCAGCCTGTAAAATGTCTCGTTCGAATGTATTTTTCGGCACGAATACCGCAGATTTGCTCTTTGATATATGGACTACCATATTATGGGAAAATTTTTCATCTACGCCTTTGTCCACTACAAAAATATACCGCCACAATAACCCTAAGTACTATTGTCAACAATAACTTTTAGGCCTTTTAAATGACTGTAAAATGTCTCGTTCGAATGTATTTTTCTAAGACGAATACCGCAGATTTGCTCTTTGATATATGGACTACCATATTATGGGAAAATTTTTCATCTACGCCTTTGTCCACTACAAAAATATACCGCCACAATAACCCTAAGTACTATTGTCAACAATAACTTTTAAGCCTTTTAAACTGTAAAATGTCTCGCTCGAATGTATTTTCCCAAGACAAATACCGCAGATTTGCTCTTTGATATATGGACTTCCATATTATGGGAAAATTTTTCATCTACGTCTTTGTTCACTACAAAAATATAACACCACAATAACCCTAAGTACTATTGTCAACAATAACTTTTATGCCTTTTTCGGCACTGTAAAATGTCTCGCTCGAATGTATTTTTCTAAGCACGAATACCGCAGATTTGCTCTTTGATATATGGACTTCCATATTATGGGAAAATTTTTCATCTACGCCGTTGTTTACGCTGATAGAATTAAATGGTAAGACATAATATGAGAAAGGACAATAACAAAAGTATGTAGATGCAAACAAAGAATCTTAGTACGCAAACTCAACCTTAGTACGGCAGATACAACGGATATTAAACAGTGATGGCATTGCTAGGAGAAGTGCCAATAACACCGATTGTAATGGTGGAACAAGTGATCGCTTCGCCTATGTTCAGAGAGGGAATGATGCCATACATTTTCTACATATTACATCACCGTCAATCTTGTGCGATTTGTTCTCGGACACCGCTCAATCTCTCTTATGAAAGAGCTCCATGGCCGTCTTGTGATGCTCCCACCGCCGAATGGGTAGCCTATGCCATACGCCTCCTGGGTGTAAGAAGTAACTTGTTTGTGTGCATTCTCAGGAGTCCCGCCTCCCATATGGGCATGGCTTCCCGATTTCAGCGCCCCTATGTTAATACCACCGGGGTTGCGGATGGCCTTTGTAATGCGTCAAGGATTTGTTGCGTCTGCGGACCTCGGCCAGCTTCCCCTTATCCAGTACCATTCGAGAGGGCGAACCCTCTTGCCCTTCCGAGACTTGCCGAGACGCCTCCTCTGTTTTGGCTCGCACTCCACGATATGGTCCAGGAGGTGTGTGTTGGGCTTCTTGTTGTACAACCGAAAACGTGCCTCGCAATCAATGCAAGATGCCCGTTGTGGTGGTTGGAGAATACCGCTTATGCGTACTCGGGTCCGGCTTTTCCGGGAGGTAGTAGCACCACGGCGAAGGTTGCTCTCCCGCTTATCAAATACGGGAAGTTTGAGATGTGGGTGGTACGCCTCCGGTCCACCTGGGCTTGAAGTACCAAAGACCATGCATCCTCGGACAAAGGGCACCGGTAGAATCTTCTATCCGCTAGATCCTCGTCGCCGGTATCTACCATCGCTCGAGGCCGTGGTCGCACGCCTCCTGGCTTTGGCGTTGGCCCCCGAGGAGGATTTTCTTGCCTTGACTTGAGCCATTTTGCAAACTTCTTTTGAAGTCCTCAGATGCGATGAATTGATTTAGAATCGGTACATCGTAGCTGAAACATGAGGCACGTGAAATCGACCGATTGGTTCGTCCCTTGCCCACCGCCCTTAACTCCTGGCCGATCTAGGTAGGGGACATATCCGCCGCCTCTCCCACCGTGTGAAGTTCTCTGGCGAAGTGGGGTAGGCGTCGTGGCGCTTGTAGAGAAATTGTAATCACGCTGTTCCGGCCCGTCGATCCATTGGAAAAAGCAACAACGGTCGTCGTCCTAAAAAACAAATAACGATGCATAAAATGGTACTGTTACCGTAATTAGGGTATGGACAACATTTGGTTTACCCCGAAGCCGCGGGCACAACAGTAGTGAGCGCGGGAGGCCGTATCTCCGTGCGTGATCACAGAACCTTCGCCAAAGAAGGTTGCAGTCACATTTCGGCGTGGCAACTCCGGCAGAATCAAGGCGTCAACGCTTACTCTCATCCGGTATTGGGGGGTTAGCCTTCGCTTCAAGAGGCGACGGTAGAACGACATCGTGGCCTACTGTGTGTGTGGGAAAAACAGACTAAAGTTTATGGAAGTTATGGCTGTGTGATGCACATATCCCTCCCTCGGTGGGTTTATAAAGAGCCGGCGAAGGGGCAACCAAAGGAGAGTCTCGCGGACTTCAGAGTATTTCAAATCCGCGAGCATCGGATGCTTCTGCAGCTCATGATGACATGAGCGTGGCTATGCCCACAACTTTAAACAGGAATCTACGCCATAGCCGGCTTTTGGCGACATTATGCAAATGAAATGACAAAGGTGGAAAAGTTGATATGGCAAAAGCTGAAAAAGCAATAATGACACGCGGTTGATATGACTAAAGATGACAAATATATAATAGACCACGTATATGAGGAAGTACACAAAATAGATAGTAAAGCATAATAGGACAAAGTACCCAAAAATAACGCACATCCTAAGCCTGATCACCCCGGTGGTGGACCACGACCTCAGCCCGACCACGACGACCCTAGCTCTCCTTCGCGACGCTACCGAAGGGGGTGCATCGTCGAGAGGTCGTGGGCGAAGCACTCGCGACGGTCCCGCCTGGCCGTAGTCCGAAGGGCTGTACCGAACTGGCGGGACACGCAGGCGGGGAGGCAACGGATCTGGAGGAGGCTGCGTGATCTGCGTGGCTGGAGGAGGCGGCGTGTCTTTGCGTGGTGGAGGCTGCGTGAACGGCCCCTGCGAAGAATCGATCGGGCGATGGTCGGGGACGCCGTGCCTCGATCGGGTGTCCGGCAGAGGCATGTCCTCTGAGGCCTACAGATGCTGCATTAACATTTAATTATAGTGAGAAGATTAGATTCAAACGGATCAATCAATGTTTATCGGCTACGGGTGTGGGGACCATGGTAGGCCCGCGTGGTGGCGTCGCCAATCGATCCTCCAGTGCCTCGAGCCGAGGCACTGGGTGTGGAAGCCGGACCCTGGTAGCGGTGGTCGAGAAGGTGGTGTCCAGAGCCGAGACCGTGGCGGCCTAGACGAGGTGCCACGGTAAAGCAATCGGCTGGGGCACGCTGAACAAGCACCAAGCTCCACGATCCGTCGGGAGTGCAGCTCGACATGCCCCATGGCCTCGATATTTGCTTACAGGAAAGTGGTCCCCTGCTGCAGCCTAGACAGAAGTCGACATCTTCTTTGCAAGCCCCTCGCCTCGTCCACCTATCATGTACAAACAAACATTAAACATAACGACATAGCATTGAAATTACAATTGCATTAATGAGTAAAAATACAATGAGACTTACCATCTGGTGCAGTGCCAGTCCTGCGTGGCTCGAGTACAAGTCTGCGATGCCAAAGACAAACACACAGGGCCGGTGCTCCTCGCGTGGGAGGCAGTGCGGGTCCGGGCACGTGCCAGACAAGTACTCTGGTAGGAGGAGGGGTCGTGAGGCGCGACCTCCTCGACAACGTCCTCCAGCGCCCCCTCCCACAGCGCAAGCCACGGCGCCATCCTCTGCAGCAAGGTCACCATGGACTTCTTGGGTCCCTGGGTGGAGAACCTGCACAAAAGACCTCATTAGTACAAATATGTCGTAAGCACTTAGCATTCCTGTAGTGGCGAGTAACTCACGAGTGCACTTTCGCTGGCACGCGTTCCCCAAAGGAACAGGGACCACTTGGCGTAGTCCAAACCGCACGAGGACTCGGTGCGGCGCGTAGTCCTCATTTAAGACGTCGAAGACGAGCTTCCTCCTCGTCTTCCAAAGAAGGCTGGTCCTCGTCACAGAGCATGGACAGGCCCCGCAGCTCTCTCTCCTACACGCTGCCGCCAGGGGTCCTGCATTTACATTCCCGCCCTCGTGGTCGAAGGCCTCCGTGAAGGCGAGGTACGCCGCACGCACTGGACACCGCCACCGTGGCTGCAATAGAGTAGAATAATCAGTAGCGGATGGCATTGAAATTACAATTGCATTAATGAGTAAGAACATGTACCCGTCGCCTGGTCGTAGCGAGCCCATCGTCGGTCGGTCCAGCGCATCACCGCCGTACATGTCGGCGGTGTAGTGCCGAGGGTCGACCAGGGGTCGACCCACGGAGAAGCGCTCGAATGACCAAAGCTGAAGAAGAAGCGGCATCCCGGTCAGATTGGAGTTCCTGCCTTTCTTCACGCACGCGTCGCAAAGGGCGCGGTACGTGGAAGCAAGAACCGCCGAACCCCAGGATACCGCCGGTACATCGTCAGGCTCTGAGTCCGCAATAGCCCGTGCGTAGGCTATCCAACGCGCGTCCAACGTGCGTAGGCTATCAGCCCGACCTTCTGCGCTTGCTGCATCCATGTGATCATCCCCCGCTGCTGCTGCCTCAACCGACACCGCTGGCTGAACTTGTTCAGCTGTAGCCGATGTGCTGCTCTCGCTCACACCAGTAGTACCCACCTCTTCCCTAGGGCAAGCTTGCACCAGCATCACACATTCGAGGCTAGATCCCTTGCACCACCTTAACCATTTCTGCCACAACTGTGTTCGATCTACTGTCTTCAACTTCTACACAGCCGGGTCACCCTTGCTACGCGTGTATACGATTTGGATGATAACAGAATAAACACTTGGATCCAGGGAAAAAAATTGGGTCAACCAAAGTTTTATATCACGAATGCTAACAGTATCGGGGGACAAGTGCTCGGCCATGGTGACCGCAGCGACTTAAATCCACTCCATTCTGCCCAATTTTTACTTCCCCATCGCCATAATATACCCTGAATTTCACTGGTTCCGACATCACTGCGACGACATAGACAAAATAAATTTATGCATCCCTACTAAAATGTAAAATATGTACCGTAAATTGAACAACGATAATTACCTATCGGGATATCGATACTATAATATTATAATAATATAGCGCACGTATAACATGGCTATTTGCTACTAATATGCAATGTTCAGAAAAATCGGCCGATTAGCCGATTAGCTAGTGATCGAAGCCCTAAATATTCCATTTTTTTCCCTTACGGTCAAAAATCGGGCATAACGATTAACCGAATTAATCGGGTCTAACTAATATCACTACTCTACATTAAACAACTACAATCGCTAATCTAAATTGCGCTACTCTAGATCGCTAATCTAAATTGCGCTACTCTAGATCGCTACTCTAAATTGCGCTACTCTAAATCGCTAATCTAAATTACATTACTCTAAATCACTCTCTACATTGAAAAATATGAAATTAAACAAAGTCGCGGTATTACCTCCTCTTTTTTCTTCTCTTCTTCTTTTTTCTTCTCCTCTTCTTCTTCTTCTTCTTCTTCTTCTCTCCTCCTCCTCCTTCCTCTCCCTCTCCCTCCTTCCTCTCCCTCTCCTTCTCCTTCTCCCTCTCCTTCCTCTCCCTCTCCTTCTCCTTCTCCCTCTCCTTCCTCTCCCTCTCTTCTCTTTTATAACTGCGGCGGCGGGCGAGCGCTCTGTTCCTTTTTTTTGGGCGCAGCAGAGATCGATCGATCGATCTCTGGGCCCTTTTTTTACCGAGCTAATTTCGCCAAACGGTTCGGCGACAACCTAATTTCGCCAAATGGTATGGCGAAAATAGGGTTTTCGCCACACGGTTTGACGAAAATAGTATCTTCGCCATACCATTTGGCGAAAATAGCCTTGATACCCGTGCAGCAGCTTAATTGCGGCGGTTAGGGTATTGTCGCCGAACCGTGTGGCGAAAATAGGGTATTCGCCACACGGTTCGGCGAAAATAGGGTATTCGCCATGCCGTTTGGCGACGGCATATTATTTTTGCAAATTTTTTATTCCGTATATTAAAAACGCAATTTGATTTAAAAAAAAGTATTATTTAAAAAAAAAATTCGGAATTTTTTTATAAAAATCTAACCGTGCTACTATCTGTCGGTGTTTCGTGCACCGGCAATACGAATTTCTGGTCGGAGGGGGTCGCGCGCTCCCTCTCCCCGAATGGTCGACTCAAGAAGCCTGGTGTTTATACTGGTTCGGGCTGAACGTCCCTACTCCAGTTCGCTCGATATGGTGTATTGCTCTTAGCGTCGAACAGTTACCACAGGAATACAGCGAGAGCTGGTCTCGGTGGGTTGTTTTTTGCTCTGTCCATCCCTCGTAGGGCCCTGCCTCCTTATATATCTGGAGTTGGCCGGTTTACATGGAAGTTCCGAGGGAGAAAAAAGAGGAAGGGGTGCTGTCTGCCTTGGAGTCTGGGTTCCGTCTTGTCGTCCGACCTCTTTCTCCCCCACGCCGGGTTGGTAGTCCTGCGGTGAGCGGTCTTCCGCTGGTCTGTCAGGATGACGAGCTGTTCCGTGCACCTGTCAGCTTCGGCAGTTTTAATGGTGCTTGACTTTAGCTCGGCCTCGAGAGAGGGCGCTTCCCTCTGCGGCGTGTCAGACGACGGGATGGGGGCTTTGACTTCTTCGGTGACCCTTCTGACAGTCTCGGAAAGGCGCCACCTAACTTGGCGCGGACGCCGGGCGATGTCATGTGCACGGGGCGCTTTGTCGACGGCGTGGCCCCGCCGCTTGAGCGCTGTGGAGCGGATCGCCGTCTGGAAGAGGTCGGCTGCCGACCGCCCGAGGTCGCTCCGACCAGGCGCTGCCCATCCTCGCGCCAGCGTACATCACCGGCGCTGGGCCTTTGCAGAGGCGGGTCAGCCCGTTCGTGGTACCGGGCTGATGGGGGTACCCATAGTATGAGTACCCGTCACTATCCTATTTAACTTTTTGCTATTTTTGATTTTCCAGAGCATTAAGTTATTTCAAAATTTCCCCGAACTTTCAAAGGTTCTTTGGGGGTCAATTAGGATTTTATTAAATTTTTATCAATTTTTTTGATTGTTTGAATTTGAACTTTAAAACCCAGCATCCTTAATTTTGCCATTAAAAGCATCTTTCTATAAAAGAGAAATTTTAGAAAATTCATCAAATAGAAAAAAAAATTCAAATTGAAGCTGAAATTTATAGTACAATTCCATATTTATTTATTTTGATATTTTAGGCTATTACAACGATGAAGGCCAGCGATGCATGCCATACCCATGGTTAATCCTCATTAAAACCCTAATTTTCTAGTAATATGTCTAATCTAGGGTGCTGGTTAATACTCTACCAGATTAATCTAGTGGCAAATTTCTAAATTGGAAAAAGGAAAATCTTGGCGACATACCGTCTTCGTGAATAATAAAATGATCGCTGCTAATAACATATTGAATAATAAAATGATCGCCGTATATCAATCTCAATACCAATCAACCAATATTGAGAATACACGAAAAATAATCACAAAGATGAACACCTATAGATGATATGAACTCTTTATTGGTTTTGATTGAATGTCTCTCTTGTACAATGCGCAGCGATGTGCTTATGCTAGGTAGGATTTGAAAATGGCCTGGACGAATTGGATGGGGTTGACCGGTTATAAGAAAAGTTTGTCAGTAAGGGTGCGTTTGGTTGATGGGATGAGGTTAAATGGGATGGAATGATCTTGTATCATTTGGTTCCATTATTTTGGATGAATGGAATGGTTCAGCATCTATATGAAATATTCCTCAAATTCGTATCACTTGATTCAGGATGGAATGGTTCCATTCAAACAATCAAACACAAGAATAACTTTTTTTTGAACCATCTCATGTATGTACCACTTGGTACAAACAACCAAGCACATCCAAAAACATGCCATCAGGGGTGACGAAGCATAACAACAATCGATTGAAAGAAATGTTGAGATATAGATGAATTCGAAATCAATGGAAGGGCATGCTTAAGATGTAATTAATGCGTGCCACATCCAACAATTGGTTAGTCCAACTAGTGTGGTACTTGTTAAGACATAGATGGACTCGAAGTCTTAGTTGTCCAAATATGGTTGAACTTTATCTCTATATGGATAAATTTGAATACATCTTCTATTGGTTTGTACTATATTATACAGAGAGAATCAATCTAATAAAAAGAGAATAATTTGATTCTCTATTTTGTGTGTGCTCCCGATATTTGTTGTTGCTATTCTATTGGTGCATCGTGATTGAAGAAGGATGGACGATATAGTTTTACAACGTATTATCAGCACTAAGCTCCGCTGAGACCAATTGAGATCGTCTGCGTGAATCAATATACATTGCATCCAATTCGACCAGTAGGATGCAGTTAAATCTACGTAACTTCCCCGGCCAAGCCACCCCGTACCCCCGTTCGACCGCACCCCGCGTGCCCCTGCTGGATGCCAAGAAAGCAAGCCGGAACACCACCGCGTATTGAGCCATCGTCTCACGCTCGCGCCGTCGGACACCGTCCTTGCTGGAGCTGAGCCCCTGGTGCCGTCGCGCCCTGCCGGCGGCGCCGCCCGTGCCGCTCGCACCGCCCACGCCCGGCTACGACACCGGTGCCATCACCGCGTCGCGCCCACAGCTCGCACCTCCGCCGAGCACACGGCCCCCAGGCGCCACCGCGCCCTGCTGGCGCGACTGAAACAACCCAGAATTTTCAAAATGAATTTATCTTGAATTGATTCAAATTTCGGAATCAATTTTGGATTTGAATTTGCTTTTGAGTTGGTTTTGGGCCAATTACCTTATGGGCCTTCCGGCCCGTTTTTCCGGGCCGTCTCCTCCGACTCCGATCCCGCCGCCGCCAGCGCTTCGCTGCCGCCATCGCCGGGCGCTGGCCTGCCGCTTCACGCCTTCGCTCGGCCGCCGCTTTCTACAAGGCCGCTGCTGCGCCGCTGTTGCTTTGCCACCTCGTGACTCCGCCGCCATCACAGCGTGACTGCCGCCGCCGCCTGCGGACTCACACACGCTTCATACAGCCTCTAGCTCAGAGGCCACTTCAGCGCTTCGCCGCTAGCGCCGCTTCGCCCCGAGCCCCGCCGCCGCCCGCCTGGCCCCGTCACCACTGCAAGCAAGGTCGCCGCCGCCATGATGGGGCCGACGACCCCCCCCCCGCCGCCTCCTCCCTACTATTTAAACCGCCACCGGCCGCCATTTTCGACTCGTTGAACTCGCCGCCCCCTCCTCCGTCATTTCCCCTCTTCCCCGCACTCTCCGATGCCCTCCCCGAGCTCCACCTCCCTCTCCGGCCAACGCCGCCGCCGTCCCCGCTCCCCGCCGCCAAACCTCCCCGCTCCGCCTCGCCTTCACTCCTCGCCCGCTCCTTCGCCTGCGTCCGGTGAGTCCTCCTCTCGCTCCGCCATCACACACTGCCAGCCTGGCCACTGCCGCTTTGCTCCTCGCAAACCCTAACCTCGCTCGCCACTCCACTGCCCCACTTGCCGCTCGCTGGCCAAGCCCACCGGTCGGCCACAAGCCAAGGCCCCATGGCTCACCACCCACTACCCCGCCTCCGTGGCCCACCTGCCAGCCCTCTCTCTCCCTCTCTCCGCCCGCTCGGGCCCGCCTGTCAGGGCAGCCTGGCCAAAAGTTTGGGCCGGCCCACAGCCATTTCTGCGCGCGCGCCAAGCTGGGCCGGATCCGGTCACTGCGTGGCCCAAAGTGAATAGTACCCTTTTCTTTTTCCTTTTTGATTTTTGATATTTCCAAAAATAGTTTTAATTCAATTAAATACCCAAAAAAACCCCAGAAAATCCCGAAAAATTCCGTGAGCCCCAGAGACCCACCAAATACACTATCCGAACCGTTTCAACCCACTGATTCCAAAAATGTCCTCCGTTCCTCAATCCGAGACTCCGAAAATTCCAAAAATGCCCAAATCGCCCTTTCTTTCTCTCTCTCGGCCCGGTCCCGGTTTTCGTTTCCGTTTTTGTTTCAGTTTCTTTTCGTTTTCCGTTCCTTTATTATCGTTCGTCCTTTTCGCGTTAGATCCGGACGTTGGACGATTTCAGGAGCCGTCGCAGTTCCCGGAGCAGGAGCCGGACCCAACAAAGAGCCGATTTCGACCGCGTCAACGACACTTCGTCCGATCCAATCGCCAGCAAGGCAAGCCGTACACCTTTGATCATGTTGAACCTATTCATGCCTTATTATAGTTAATTACTATTTTCTACCGCATTACTTTACGGTATGTTGAAATATTGCAAATCCGTTTATTTTAGAATGACATGATACTTAGTTAATGCCGATTTGCTCATGAGACTTCCTTTAAAATTATTGAACCTAATTATATCCTTGTAACCTTAGGTTAATTAATATTCCGGTATTAATTATTATTATCCTGTTAGTTTAGTCAAATGCTTTTGAGAGTAGAAATAAAAGGCTGCCGAACCGTTGGTTCAGTTCTGTTTGGAAAAGTGCTACGGTTTGGGGGACAGAATTGGATAAATCCCGGAGTGGATGAGTTCCAATCCCTGGCTGATGATTATGCTTTGGTTTGTCTGGTGGTCGGTACCGTGGGTATCGGAATGGGGTTGTGGATCGGAAAAGGCTTGGTTTTTTGGCAATGTAAGGTTAATAATCCTCTTGAGCAAAGTAAATAACTTAAGAACTCGTTCAACCACAGGTTGGGCCGGTCAACTTCGTTGGCTTGACTCAACATAGCTCGGTACATTGTACTTTCCCTCGGAATACCTATAGGAGCAGGGTTACCTTCCCAGGTGTGGGAGATGGTCCAAGGTTATGGGGGTGAAACGGAAGTGTGCACGAGGAAAATGTGGCATTCCGGGTTCACAACGGTAGGTGTCCACAGTAAGCGGGATCAAGAACTCCACACTGGCCAGTGGGGGCCCCGGGTTAATGTGGACCAAAACTCTACCGGATAGGGACTAAAGAGGGAAATGTCCAACGGAAAGCTATGATAACCTCGATCCGGCCGCACGCATTTAAGTTGCGTGTTAAACTCGAGTTGGCATTAATGATCGTGGAATCTTGTGGGTAAAGCTGAACACCTCTGCAGAGTGAATAAATGGTATTCGAATACGCCGTGCTTCCGGTAAATGAAGCTAAGTTTAATTGGGGTGAATCCCGTAACCTAGCTCAAGTAGATCTTGGTGCATGTTTGAGAAAGTGGTTTAATGGTGATGACTTTGTGAATGGAACCCCCCTGGATTACTATTATTATGGATTGTGTTTTAAATGTAAAATGATGTTACAAATAAAATTGCATCCACAAATACTTTAACCTTGTGCCAATATTGTGCTACACCCTTGCATGTAATATTCAGTGTTTTCCGTACGACTTGTTGAGTACTCCCGTACTCACCCTTGTAACCCCGACCCCCCTCTCAGAGTTTGAAGAAGCTGGAGCGTTCCAGGAGTGCGTAGATGGCAATTTGGTTTTGAGGTCTTAGTCTTTTGCTCAGACCTGCCTATGCGGTGTTTTGCTTGTAAGTTATTCGGGCCCTGCTGCGCCCTCTTCTGTAAAAACCCTGGCCGTTAGGCCTTATATTGAATAAAAATGTTGGAATTTGGCTTTTGCCTGGCAATAATATGCTTGATTCCTGGCAGCTAATCATCCTGGATAGCTGTCGAGGCGTACGGATCTGCCCCTAAAAAAACGGGCCGTCACAGCGACGGCCACACCTGATGCCCCATGCCACCACGCTGTGGCCGCAGCTCTTGCTGATCGCGCCGCGCCCGCGGACCCTGGAGTGGAGGAGCAGGGGGGCCGACGTCGGAGGAGATCCTGGCCCGTCAGCATTGATGCATTAGGCCAGCAATGTCCTCCTCCTCATTTGAGCTCATATGCTCGCTTCTTGCACATTGTTTCGTTTTCTTAATTAGGAGGTCCTGACCATTATCGTTGGTGCGGGCATTTTGTCGATTTGTTGCAGATTTTTTTCCCTAATGGATGCATAAATTAAGTGTTTCATTTTTGTTGCTATAACAGAGATTGTGGTTTTCAAAACATGTCCTCCAACCGTTGCACGAGTAATTGTAAAATATTGTCGCTGTTATTTTCAGATGCTGCAGTGTTGTAAGGTCGAAGGTTTGTTTGTTCAGGATTTCTGATCATGTTTTAGCACTTAGATAATTTCTATACTAAGGCTTTCATCCAATTTTCGGTGAGAAGATGGTATACTTTTACAATTGTTATAGACACTGTCATTGTTATTTTGCATTTTGTTGCTTATGTTAATTACAGATGTTGCACAAGTTGTTCATGGATGTTTCGCTAGTTGCCCTTTTTCTAAATAAACAAGGAAAAAGTCTATGAATTATTAAGGTGCGTTTGTTATACCCCTAAACAACAAAACTGTCTAAATAGCCCCCTGCACTATACAAAATTGTCTGAATAACCCTCTGAGGCGTTTAGAGGTGATTTTGGATGACGTGGACAAATACATGGTAGTGAGTCTGAAATTAAATATATAAAAATATGTGGTTGTTTCTCTTACATACGGACCCCACCTGATTAGGGTCAAGTAGACTTTTTTTTTTCCCAATAAACAATAATTGCTTTACGGTGGTTTCGACTTTGGAGCGGAAGAAATGAAATAAGTAGTGTTCGCACTCAACATTTCACAATTCGGACTCTCGGTTCTCCATATTTTGTAATTGAAGTGAGATTTGGCCCTTTTGAGTGTGGGGGACTGGACTGAGATATTGCTTGTCACATTTTGCCACGCTTAGTATGAGTTTTTGGCGGCGTGCATTTGGTTGATTGTTGTTGTGACTAGGGGTGATAATGGGTTGAAATCTAGCACAAGTCTGATCTAAATCTAAATTTTTATTTCTTTGATCCAATTTAGTCCAAATATAAAACTAATAAGCCTAGATCCAATCCAGGCCCAAATAAAGGCTTGGACCTTGATCCAAGCTATTTACATGTAAAATATTAATGTATATGTGACCAGAATTAACACATAATACATGATATATAACGATTTAGTAGAAAAAGTAAGATCCAAGTCTGGTCCAATCTGATCTAGATCTGGTCCAAATAGCTATAAATCCAAAATGAGTCCAATCCATTTGCAGTTTTGGGCCGGTCTAATCTAAAAGCCTAGACCGGTCCAAACCCATTGTCACCCCTAGTTGTGACGCACCTACTTTCTCAGCCCTACCACTTACTTGTCATATGCTCATTTCTTGCCAACATTTGCCTAAAGTATAAATTGTGGCGAAAATATCAAGCCCTCAGTTTCAATTCAAAGTTATGAAGACCTTAAAAGTGCTTATAAAATGGTGGCTGAGAGTCTGATGAGAATGCCAAGTGGCCAGACAGAACGGATGGCTAGGATTGAAGCCCCAGAACGGACCAGGCCCAGCTGTCTCTTCAATAGTTTCCTACCTCCTCTCAGGTCTAGGCTTCCTGCATGGCCGCATGTTGGTCAAAGTCCAACCGTTTTACCCGCCATTTTCCTGTCCTCTCCTCTCCTCTCCTTTCCTCCACCAGAAGGGAGGGAGGGACGCAGCTCACAAGCACCGCCAAATCCTAACATCTCAAAACTACGATTAATCCAAAACAAGGCAAAAAAAAACCGGAGAACATCCCCGGCATGGGTCGGCTACTGCGGCTGCTGGCCGGCGCGGCCGCGCTGCTGCTCGCCGTGTCCCCCGCGGCTGCGGCCGCCGCCCCCGCCGTGGACGTCGGCGTGAACTGGGGCTCGCAGCTGTCGCACCCGCTGCTGCCGGCTTCCGTTGTGAAGATGCTGAAGGAGAACGGGATCTCCAAGGTGAAGATGTTCGACGCCGACCCGTGGCCCGTCGGCGCGCTCGTCGACTCCGGCATCGAGGTCATGCTCGGCATTCCCAACGACATGCTGGAGACGATGAGTAGCAGTTACAGCAACGCAGAGGATTGGGTCAAGGAGAACGTCACCAGCTACGGCGACAAGCTGAAGATCAAGTATGATTTTGTGCCTCGATCAGCGCCATCTGAAGACATCCACATGGCCGCCGATCCTAATCTTTCTGTGACGAATGCTGTTTGATGGAGAGCAGGTATGTGGCTGTGGGGAACGAGCCATTTCTCAAGAGCTACAACGGATCGTTCATGAAGACCACCTTCCCGGCGCTCAAGAATATTCAGAAGGCGCTCAACGAGGCCGGCGTCGGGGACAAAGTGAAGGCAACGACCCCGCTCAACGCCGACGTGTACGTCTCCCCGGACGACAAGCCGTCCTCCGGCGCATTCCGGCCCGACATCGACGACCTCATGACCGACATCGTGAAGTTCCTGCACGACCACGGCTCTCCCTTCGTCGTGAACATCTACCCCTTCCTCAGTCTGTACCAGAGTGACGACTTCCCCTTCGAATTCGCCTTCTTCGACGGCGGCCGCAGCATCCAGGACAAGGGCGGCATCAGCTACTCCAACGTGTTCGACGCCAACTTTGACACGCTCCTGAGCGCGCTCAAGAAAGCCGGCGTGCCCAACCTCAAGGTTGTCGTTGGCGAGGTCGGATGGCCCACCGACGGAAACAAGAACGCCAACCTCAAGCTGGCACGGCGGTACTACGACGGCCTCCTGAAGAAGCTGGCCAAGAAGGAAGGCACCCCGCTCCGGCCGGGCCAGATGGACGTCTACATGTTCGGCCTCTTCGACGAGGACATGAAGAGCATCCTGCCGGGGAACTTTGAGCGGCACTGGGGCATCTTCACCTACGACGGCAAGCCCAAGTTCCCGATGGACCTGTCCGGGCAAGGGCACGACAAGCTGCTCGCCGGCGTGTCCGGCATCGAATACTTGCCCAAGCAGTGGTGCGTGTTCAATGACAAGGTCAAGGACCTGTCCAAGCTTCCGGGCAACATCGAGTACGCGTGCGCGAGCGGTGACTGCACGGCGCTCGGGTACGGGTGCTCCTGCAACGGGCTGGACGAGAAGAGCAACATCTCCTACGCGTTCAACATGTACTTCCAGATGCAGGACCAGGACGTGCGCGCCTGCGACTTCGGCGGGCTCGCCAAGATCACCGACAAGAACGCATCGGCGCGCGGCTGCCTGTTCCCGATCCAGATCGTCAGCGCCGGCGGGCGGGCCGCGCCGGCGCTGGGGTGGGCGGCGCTGCTGGCCTTGGCTGCCCATGTTGCCATGATGATGTTGGTGTGAGGAACCTCGAGGAGGTTAGTTAGTGGACGCACCGGTGGTGTTCATCTAGTGGGGTTTACATGTGGAAGAATGTACACTGGATTTGAGAGCCACGTACGTTTACTAGGCACTGATGGACATTGGCCATCTCACGTGTGGCGTGTGCAAGATGCACCCGTTGTGTCGTCCCGTGCTCGAATAGTAGCTGCCGTATCAGTGGACATCTGTACTCTAGTGTGCATGCGTGCGAGCGTCGAAATGAGTGTGTGCCTGTGTGTCGACCGGCCGGTCTCTGATCCCAGGCTTCCAGCCCATCTTCGTCAGATTCCAGGACGTCGCGCGCCGCGCCGCGCAAGTGCACGTACAGATTTCTCGGGCTGGACGTTTGTGTTCACTTTTCACCTGTCCGCGTGCCGATCTATGCCATTGATGCAGATGCAATGCGTTCTCGCCGTGTGGAACTATTAGGCAAAATGTGCTTCTAACACCGCACTGTTTAAAATTTACTTTGTTTGAAAAAACTTTTTTATACTAAAAAAAATCACAAAGAATCTCTTTGTAATTTACAGGGACCAATCCGTAATTTAGAGAAAGTGGAAGGGCTTATTTGCAAAAGGACCAATCCGTAATTAGAGAAAGCGGAAGGGGCAATCCCCTCCAGCGTAATAGATATATTATTATGTGTGATCAAACCATGGATTTGCAATCTTGAAACAAAAACGTGCTTTGTTGCTTCCAAATTAATCTCACTACGTATTAGCGGCGAAGCCAGAGAATTTTAGGAGTCTGGACAAACCTAATTATAGTTTATGATCACTTGTAACATCGACTATATGCAAAAGCTTGCCCGAGAGGAGACCGGAACTGGTGGCTTCCATGGTGCATGTGGTGGGCGGAGTGCTCACCGTAGATCTCCAGTGAACCCATGCAGGCGCCCGCTACTACTATAGGAAGGTTTATATTAGATGCCTCATCACAGATGGTTTTAAAAAAACGTCTGTGTTAAAACTAATCGCAGACAATTTTGCTAACACAACCGTCAAAAAAATATGTGATGACGTTTTAAACCGTCTGTGATGACATTTTTTTTTATAGTAGTGTGCCCTGTCCGAGATACCTTTTTCTCTACTACATACATGACGTTTGGTCTAAAGGATCACCTTATCCTAAGATGAGTTAATTCATCATGGAACGATCCCATCAAATTCGGTGGATGGATCGATCCTTTGTTCTGTACCAGCTTGTGTTTATAAAGGATTGATGCGTTGACAGTTAAGTGTATTCTATTGCTCAAACTAAACAAGTAGGTTGGGCTACAGCTAGAATCTAGTGGTGATAATGGGTTGAAGTCCAGCACAAGTCTGCCAATTTTTTTTTTCTTTGATCCAGTCTAGTCCAAATCTAAAACTAATATGTCTAGGTGCAATTCAGGCCCAAATAAAGGCTTGGACCTTGATCCAAACCACTTACATGTAAAAAATTAATGTAGATGTGACCAAAATCAGCACATAATATATGACATACAATGATTTAGTAGAAAAATGTAAGGTCCAAGTCTGGTCCAATCTAGTCTAGATCGGGTCCAAATAGCTATAAATCCAAAATAAGTCCAATCCATGTACAGTTTTGGACCGGTCTAATCCAAAAGCCTAGACCGGTCCAAGCCCATTATCACCCCTATTAGAATTTGATGGCCATTCACCTCTGGTTCCTCGAACTAAACTCCAAACCCGGGACAAGAAGAGAGAGCCTCATACGTAAAAAAGACGCTGGTAAAAATTTGATCCGAGGTTTTTTTTGTAATAAATGTAATTTCGGTTTTACGGTGGTGTTTTTGTAAAAATTGGTTAGCTACGAGCCGTCGACGTATTTGCGTGACCACGGGGTCCTTTACACAAAAAATCGGTGGAGGATCTGTTCCTGAATTTGCGAAAATAAAAAAAAATTAATTTCAATTTTCTCAATTGTGTTTTTTTAAAAATTAGTTGGCTAGGAGCCATTGTTGAATTTGCGTAACCATGAGGTCCTTGTGCAAACAAAAAAACCGATGGAGAACCTGTTTGTGAATTTGCGGAAGTAAAAAATGTAATTTTGATTTTCTCAACGGTATTTTTTAAAAAATTGGCTGGCTAGGAGCCATCGTCGAATTTGGTAACCATGGGGTCCTTTATCCAAAAAAACCGATAGAGAACATGTTCGTGAATTTACGGAACCATGGAGTCCTTTGCGCAAAAAAACAATGGATGACCTGTTCGTGAATTTGCGGAAGCAACAAGAAAAAAATGTAATTTTGGTTTTCTCGGCGGTATTTTTATAAAAATTGACTGGCTAGGAGCCATCAGTGAATTTAAGTAACCATGGATTCCCTTGTGAAAAAAAGGGTGGAGTAACTGTTCGTGAATTTGCGAAACTATGGATTCTTTTTGCAAAATTATCGGTAGAAGGATCTAGATGTAATTTCGGATTTTACGTAGGGCCTCTTTGTGAAGATGATGTGGTACGGCTGGTTGGCCTTGAATTCTATTGGCTTTAAAGATAACTAGGTAGTATGCGCGCGTCGGCACACCACGCGAGGGAGATCTTTCTGAATTTTTTCTTTGGTAAAAGGGAAGGTTTTTTTAGTAAAAATCGTGTGAGGAAATAAATTTAGGTGGTGTTTTTTTCGTGATAAATAGGTACAAAAATTATGGAGGGCTACCTGAAAAAAAGGATCTTTTGGAGGGAATTCTAGAAATTTTGGAGCATCTTTTTCGAGAAAAAAGAGGGTCTTTTCACAAAACAAAGGACCTTTACGCAATTTTGGAAATTTGCAGAGTTTTTTTGCAATAAAATAGGCGTCAGCGGCAGCCCGTGCGCACGCCAGGTGTTGTGTGGAAAAAATGGGCAGGGCAACATGCGCGCGCGAGCGGGAGGACTCGAACCCGGGTGGTGTGCGTCGAAGCAAAGGCTTCGCCGTTGTGCCACGCGGCTGCGATGGCTGAGAGAGGTGCTAAAATCCATTTAAGCTGAGCGCGCGAGGGAAGCAATCTGGGCCGTCGAAGCCCACGATCGGACGGCCAGGACGCGCGGGGCATTGTAGCCATCGCGAGAGGGCCGAAAACCTCCGGAGTTTGTTATATGGAGTATTAGGTATATTTGGAACTACCAAAGCTGGTCAAAGAGGCCCTCAAGCAACAAACACCAAGTAATTTTTTATTCTTTGCAGCACTTGTACAAACAACAGAGCTACTATTTGATCAGGTACTAATGGAAGACAACGACCTATGATAATAATTATAGTATCATGTTCCTTTGTAGCTAAAAATAATTACAACAAAACAATGTTAATATGTCATCAGATAGTATCTGAGATATTGTGGGGGGGGAAATAATTTGGGATGATCTGTACCTAGAGATTTCTTCTCATCACAGAGACTCAAAGTCCCTCCAAAGGGCAACAATTCTTGTTCTATGGAGCTATGGGCTGCAAAAGTTCCAAACACTACTAGAATAATCTACTATAGACCAAACACACCAACCCACTCTCTTCCTTCAAATTACCAACAAAACTATAGATTCCATATTATTGTATGGTTTGGCAAGCAGGTATAGTGATAAAGCTAAGGATTTTCCACCATATCTGTATTCCTAGATCAACTAACTCTAATTCCCAACATAATAGCTACATACCAACTATCCGACCCCAATCCAGAACATCATGACCACTCCCACAACATAAGCTAATTGGCTCCAAAAAAAATTAAAAGGAGTCTCATATTGACTCACATCGTACCTTAAGGAAGACGGTGTCATAGCGGAGCTGCTGGAGCCTATCCATGGATTCCAGGTAGGCAAGTACATACGGAATACTATGAACAAGCAAAGTCATGTTATAACTCTTCCATTAACTCAGTTTATCTGCTCCACATGCAATTAGAGACTAACCAAACCAAGATTTTAGAATCTAATAGAAGAGATACGACCTACCAATAATGATTTAGAAAGAACAAACAAAAACATTGTATGCATCAGCATATTATTCATACTCAAAGAGCTGAAAATCTACATACAGTCAACAATACACATTAATATTTAGCAATAGTCGTTGTTCTTTAGCATGATTATGTAAAACTATCTATGTAGGTTATTATCACAAATGTTCAAGTTATTCAGAAAGACTAAAAGGTGTAACCATAAAATATGCTATCTTCTAACAAAAGTTGATCATGTATGTATATGATAAATCAGGCAGAAAGACTTGCTATGATATTTGAGAAAATGATACCATACACATAATTCAGCTATTGAAAACTGTAGACATAAATCAACTTAGCTTTTGTTACGATTATAAAAGAAAGCTCACAGGTGTTTAGTTACAAGGTACATAGCCTGCATTAATCCCCCAAGAAGTTAATTATTCATTCTTACTTGCTTATAATTCAATCTTTACCAGCAATACGATGTACTAAACCAAATTGATTGGACTTTCACCCACCAAGAACCCGATCTTGCATGGCCGGGAGAGCCCACCGATTCAGCCTCAAATCTTTTAAACCCCCAAAAAAGCCCCTAAAAAGAAGTAAATAAAAATAAATGTATCGAGTACAATAGGATCAAATCAGGAAGCACCATATGTTGTAAGCTCCCTAAAAGCAGTAGTAAACTTAGACATCACAGGCCCTACTACAGGATAAAGAATTTGGAATTGTCTATGAAAGCTAAATGGTTTCATGGAAGCACAGTTTACTAAAGAAACTTGTCGGATGTAATTACAGTTAATTAAATGGCATAGTATCAAATAATGTTTACTCGCCAAGAAATATGGTTTATTGAGTAAATTTGAGTGTACATGACACCAGTAAATGATTGCATAAGCAGGAGGAAAAAACATGCTAGTGAGTGCCAGTTATGTGTGTATCTTTATATATTTGATCATCTTCTGTTCTGATCTTTCCTTATGAAAGGTGTGCATCAAAATAAAGATGCAGTATATATTTAACAGTTGACAAAAGGGGCAACAACATATTTCGCTATTGAAAAGGATAAAGTTAGTGATTTTGCTAGGTATAGATGATAAACTAGAATAAAATTAGCCAATAGAAACATCAGAGCTTGATGAAATAACCTCAAATGTCAACACTGACAGGGACATCTTGACCAACACCAAATGCTTGTAAAGCGTTGACAAATGGTAAATCTCCTACGTATCCTTCATCAAGTGACCCCTGAAACTAAGGATATTAGGACCACTATGATAACTCAATACCTTGACTAAATAGTTTCTTATTATTTTTATTAATCCTATAAGCTATCAAAACCACAATAATTACATGTAATGTCATAACAAAAAGATAGCTTGAATCAACAAAGTAACAAAGGGCGTGCAAAGTTATGTATTCAGTATTCACACCATGTTTTATTTAATAAGCATTTTTGTATATGAAAGAAGCATCAAGTTATTAATGCTAGACAATAAAGCAACAATGTAGGAGCAACCTTATTGTTATTTATTAGTATAGAAATAAGGTTGTATGCCTTCTGGAAGGTGTGCAGGCTAATGGCGTAAACCTAGACAATGAAAAAAAATGAATGTATTTCTTAAACTAGATACAGCACTACAGGAATCCAATCTATTTACGTCGGCCAGAAGCCGACGTAAATAGGGTAAAAGCCGACGTAAATAGGCCGTCGTAAACTGAGCGACGTAAATAGCCCTTATTTACGTCGGTGCCGACGTAAATAGCCCTGTCGGTGTATTTTACGCCAGGGTACCCACTCCCCCGCAATGAATAAATACGGTCGCCAGGCGGGCAGGGCGCGTCTAGGCCCACCGCCACGGCGAAAGCGTAAGACCGCCCGGCGCCAAAGGACCGATAGCGATCAAACAGCACCACCGGGCGCCAAAGAAGGTGGGCGCCAATGACAGTGGCGTTCAGCCGCACCACTGGCGCCACCAGTGGTCGCCAATGGACAGTGGCGACAGCCGCGCCACGGCACCAAAGAAGGTGGTCGCCAGCCGACAGTGGCGATCAAAGCCGCACTGGCGCTTAGCAAGGTGGTCGCCAAGGACGCGTGGCGTCTGTGCCACTCCTGGCGCCACCGGCCATGCCCGGGTCAAGGACATTTAATGCGGGTAGTGCGCATTAAATGCAAAGCGTAAAGGCGTGAAGGCTGCAGTATGGCGACGCACCTTCCCCAGGTGGGCATTAATTGCGGGAGACGTCACGACTACACCTCACCCCGTGACGGAACGGGCGGCGTTGGTGGACATGGGGCCCGAGGCGGGATTGTGACGGCTGCGGTAGTCATTAATGGGATGTAAGAACAAAGGACGCGGCGCATTAAATGGGCCCATGCCAGTGTAATGATTATGGCTTGCAGTGTAAGCCTCCCATGCGCCCCCGTCAGCCCGAGTATAAAAGAGGGTCGGGGTGCATGGGAGAGAGGGTTCGATCCTTTGGCAGTAGGTTTCCGTTTTCTCCAGGCAAGAACATAAGCAATACCAAAGAAAGCAGGACTAGGGCTATTACTCTCCGGAGGGCCTGAACCTGGGTAAATCTTCTTGTGTCTCCCTTGCTGGCCAAGGCCTCTCGGTACTCCGGTCGCCTCCGTCTTCCATTCCCAGGCGATTGCCCCGAAAGCCCCCCGTCAGAACCTCATAAGCACCCGTCTCGGAGGTGCCTGTTGGCTAGTACGCCAACAAGCCCTTATTTACGTCGGCCGCGAGGCCGACGTAAATAGGAATAGTAGTCCACATCCGGCTGGAGTGGAGGTGATGTGGCACTTATTTACGCCGCCGAGGCCGACGTAAACAATGTCCACGCCATCGAACCACGCCACCGTCTGACGTGGCACCTATTTATTGTCGGCCCGATGGTATAAGTATTTACGCTCGGCCACCAGGCCGACGAATATCGGATATTTACGCCGCCAATCCTAGGCCGACGTAAATATTGGGCTATTTACGCCACCGTGCCAGGCCGACGTAATATCGGCTATTTACGTCAGCCAAACCCAGGCCGACGTAAATACATGAGCTATTTACGTTAGCCAGGCGAGGCCGACGTAAATACTGGGTCTAATTACGTCAGCCAGGGCCAGGCCGACGTAAATACTGGGTCTATTTACGTCAGCCAGGCCAAGACGACGTAAATACTGGGTCTATTTACGTCAGCCAGGGCCAGGCCGACGTAAATACTGGGTCTATTTACGTCAGCCAGGCCAGGCCGACGTAAACACTGGAGCCACTAGGCAGCTTAATATCGATTCTGGCATACATCGCACAATGCAACATGCTCGGCAACTTCACGCTTCATGCTCGGCCACCAGAATCTTTCCTTCAAATCCTGATACATTTTGGCGCTTCCAGGATGAATTGAGTACTTGGAGTCATGGGCTTCTTCCAAAATCAGTTGCTTTAATTCCTTCTTGTTGGGCACACAAATGCGATCCTTCATCCATAACGTGCCTTGCTCATCCAACTTGAAGTCCTCTGCCTTGCCTTCCTCTTTGATGGACTTAATCCTGCGGATCTTGTCATCATCCTTCTGTCCTTCTCGGATCTGGTCCTCTAGGGTAGGCTTTACTTCTAATGCGGCCATGAATCCGCTAGGTACCACCTCAATCTTCATTCTCTGGAAATCCTCACATAGCTCATCCTGACTTGTGGCTAGCAACATGCTCACAATATGGCTTTTCCGACTCAAGGCATCGGCAACTACGTTGGCCTTCCCGGGATGGTAATGGATTCCAACATTGTAGTCCTTGATCAACTCTAACCATCTCCTCTGCCTCATGTTCAGATCCGACTGGGTGAATATGTATTTAAGGCTCTTATGATCCGTATACACTTCACATCTGTTCCCGATCAGATAGTGACGCCATATCTTCAAGGCATGCACTACGGCAGCTAACTCTAGGTCATGCGTCGGATAATTCTCCTCATGCGGCCTCAACTGCCTTGATGCATAAGCGGCGACCTTTCCATTCTGACATCGACACATCCAAGTCCTTGGCGCGATGCGTCACAATAAATATCAAAGCTTTGAGCAACATCCGGTAGAACTAACACCGGTGCTGATGTCAATCGCTTTTTCAGCTCCTGGAATCCTTTCTCACATTCTGACGTCCATGCAAACTTCTTCTCCTTTTTCAGCAATTGCGTAAGAGGTTTCGCAATTGTCGAAAAGCCTTCAATGAAACGGCGGTAGTACCCAGCCATTCCAAGGAAACTCCGGATCTGGGTCACGGTCTTCGGTTGCTCCCAATGTAACACGGCTTCTACTTTGTTTGGATCAACGGCGACTCCTTCTGCGGTCATTACATGTTCAAGAAACTCCACCTTGTCCTTCCAAAAATCACACTTACTGAACTTGGCGAAGAGTTGCTGTTCCCTCAGCTTTTCCAAAACTCGCCTCAAGTGTTCGGCATGTTCATCCTCTGTCTTGAAATAGATTAGGATATCATCTATGAACACGACAACAAACTTGTCCAAATATTCCATGAACACCTTATTCATCATATTCATGAAATATGCTGGCGCATTCGTCAGTCCAAAAGACATAACTGTAAACTCGTAATGTCCATATCTTGACGAGAATGCAGTCTTCGGAATATCTTCTGATCGGATCTTCAACTGATGGTATCCCGATCTAAGATCAATCTTGGAGAAAACTCCGGCTCCTCTCAGCTGATCGAACAAATCATCAATCCTGGGTAGCGGATACTTATTCTTCACGGTGACTTCATTGAGTGCACGGTAGTCGATGCACATCCTGAAACTCCCGTCCTTCTTCTTGACAAACAAAACTGGTGCTCCCCACGGCGACGAACTTGGTCTGATAAATCCTTTCTCCATTAACTCTTCCAGCTGTTTCTTCATCTCTACCAACTCCTCGGTGGACATCCGATAGGGTCTCTTTGCTATTGGTGCTGTACCAAGTACAAGCTCTATCACAAACTCTATGTCCCTGTCTGGCGGCATACCAGGTAGATCTTCAGGAAAAACATCTGGGTACTCATTCACTACTGAGACATCCTCTATGCTGATTGCCTTGGTGTCAAGTTAACCATCAACTGCCCTTCTCTAACGGCAGTAGCTTGAAATTCCACTTTCTTTCCACACGGGCTCTCAACCGAGATAGTCCTTCGCCTACAATCCAATACGGCCTTGTGCTTGGATAACCACCATTCCCAAAATAACGCCTAAGGTCGTGGTCTCCAAAATTATAAGGTTCGCTAGGAACTCTATTCCATCTATTAGTATTCTCACCCCGAACATCCTACTTTCGCTCGAGTTCGAACCAGGGGTTTGAACTAAAAGCATGCACTTAAGTCTTGCAATCCCCAAATCGTTTCTAGCAGCAAAGCCTTGCGAAACAAACGAATGCTAAGCTCCGTGAGTCAAACAAAATCAAGGTGTAATCGAGTTAACAAGTAACTTACCCAAAGATTTATCGCCTCAGAGTATTCTCGCAAAGTTGCATCTCATGACATGGTTGACTCGGCCTCTCACCACGGCCTGGATGTGGTTCCCGTCGGGCGTCCTAGCTGGGTGGTTCCCAAGTTAAAGCGAATCAAGTTACTCCTGCTGTCTTCTTTGGACAATCATGTTGGCAAAATGTCCTGGCTCGTTGCTGTAGCAGCGTCTCACTGTTCCTTCTTGTTGCCTCGAGCAACGCTTTCTAGCGGGGTCGGGTGCAGTAGTTTTGATTGACGGGTCTTGGTGCTGGTGACGGTGTCCTTGTAGCATTCGTGGCTGGAATCTGAAAAATTGATTTGGTGCAACTCTCGACGCCATTGCGTTCCACTGGCGTGATCCTCGCTGTTGCATTCTCGCGCTTCCTGTTCTCATCCAGTTCCTTGCGCTTGTCCTTAAGAATAAGCGCCTTATTCACCAATTCTTGGAAATCTGGAAAGGTGTGGGTGATCAATCCTACTTGCAATCCTGAGTTAAGTCCCTTCATGAAATGAGACTGTCTGGCTTTATCTGTCGCTACATCCTCAAAAAGCGTAGCGTGCTAGTGTGAACTTGTTCAGTAGTCGGCCACTAGCTGATTACCTTGCTTCAAAGGTGCTCTGAACTCCTCCTTCTTAAGGTCCATGATTCCTTCAGGCACGTGATCTTGACGGAATGCAACTGTGAACTCTTCCCAAGTGACATCTTGAGGGTTCTCTTGCGTGGCAGAAGTTCTCCCACCATTCGGCAATGTTTCCTTCCAACCTGATGAGAAGCGTAGAGTACCTTCTCATTTCCTATGCATTGAGCTATGTGTAGCTTCCTCTCAATTGACCTTAACCAATCATCGGCCTCCAATGGATTGGCATTCCGGAGAAAGTGGGTGGGTGAGTCCTCATGAACTCGACAGTCTTGTATTCTCAAGCGTTGTCCCCGATTGACTTGATTAGTCGTGGCCTGAGCAAAGGACGTGTTGCATTTGTTGCATCATAGCATGCATCAATCGAGTCTGAGCAGCAAGAAATGCTCCAAAATTCTGCATATCAATCAAGCGGTGCTGGTGCTCCATCATTGGGGTTTTCTGCTGGGCGAGAACCACTTCCATTGCTTCCAAAGTTTCCGCGGGTGTTCACCATCTGTCGATTTGCTCTAAGTTTTAGAGATGAGGGGGAATCAAGAATAGACAAGTGATATGGAACTTATGCGGGGCGAAAGGTGTAACTTTAAGGTCCAACTTTATTATTGATATTAATAACTTGGTATGGTTGCTTACAATGCCTAAGGGCCTTGCAACACATACTGCACACAGCAAACAATGAAAATCCAAATCGAACTAATACTGGAGTCTAACGCCTAAAGGGTGACTCTTTTTTTTTCTATGACGCGACTCGGCGAAGGAGTCTCACTATAGAACCTATGCTCACTCATCGAGAAAACCTCCACGGCCTGGGTACGGATGCTGCGGCATAGGCGCGAAACGATTGCCATGTCCAGCAACTGTGTCATCTGTGGTAGTCGAAGGAGCAGTGTCCTCATCGAGATCTGACTCCTCCGGATCTGGCTCGTGTAGCTCGAGTACTGGCTCTGGTTCTGGTCCGTATAAAGCCATCTCCAACTCGTCAATCCTTCGCAGAAGGTGTGACACATACTCTTGAGCTTCCCGCCATCTGTTCTTCTCTGTTGTGATCTCCTTGCGGGCCTTCTGTAGCTCCTTGCTTGTATCATCGAGTACATCCTCTTGGGCGACAACAAGTCGTGCCAACTGTGTAACCATGGCATCCTCATCCTGAATCGCCTTCGGGTCAAGAAGGTTATCGCTGCGTGGATGATAACGGAACACCGTGCTCTCCAACTCTCTGGCGTAGATACGGGTAATGTGCCGCATTGCTCGTCGTGATACTTCTTGGATACCCATCTGCATTGTAGACCTCCCGGCAAAGGTGTATCGAGGCGATTGCCTGGGCCCTTTTTCCTAGCAGGTACCTCAATCTTCACGTCACAAGCCTTGATCAATCCTGCTTGTCTGATCACTTCCACTTGGTATTGCGGCTTCTCAAAACCTCTGAGAGTCTGAAGCATATGCCAAAGTTCCGCGGCGTGACCAACCTCTAGATCGACGTAGTTGAACTCTCCCTCCATCTGTCACCAGAGTGCTCACGTAAGAACTCAAAATGTTAAATCGTGACAAGGTAAGGGAATATTCAGCAAGAGACAAGGAAAGAGAGAAGGGGGTAAGTCGAGATGTCATTTCTTATCTTGACAAATTTTTAGCTTTAGAAAATAGGTTTTATCCTCACTACGACCATTCTAGCTTAGGGTTGAGCCTCCGGTCAGTATGGCTCGATACCACCTCTGCCGGGACCCCGAATTTGCAAATCCGACCCTCTGTGTATTCAGCACTAGTCCAGAACACGCTAGTGCACACAGTCTTAACATCGGTAAATATCACAATCATACCACTCGATACTAATAAAGTACTTTATTTAAATAGTCAAACTGGTTACTCGACCTTATGGTCAAGTTACAAATGTATGCCTCGCAAGGTGAAACTTATTAAGAGAGAAATAGTAGCAGCGGAAAATCAAATAACTTCGTGGCGCCATCCAGTATACCACAGGCAACTGATTGGGCTCGCTTCCCTAAGTAGATGGTTCCTCTTGGAGCTCCTCCTCCAAAGCTGGTGTAGTCTCCTCTTCAACTGGTGTTGTATTGTGGCAAGGGTGAGTACTTGGTACTCAGCAAGTCATGCATGCACGTGTGCTAATATACTATATGCATGGCTTGGTACAAAGGAATAGCTTAAGGTATATTTGCAGTAAACAGCATTTGACAAGTAACATAAGTAGATTCGAAAGCAATAGAAACAAGTATAGCATAAATAACTTTTCAAGGAGTTTAATAAACATCTTTCCCATCCTAATCCACATTTCCATCAACATCATTATTAATCCAACCCAACCTTTCAAAACCAAGTTATTTTTGAGAAAATCTAACCCTTGATCGTAATTCTGAGCGATGTCCAATACCATGACACGGCTATTCGAATAGATTCTACACTCTGCAGAGGTTATGCACTTTACCCACAAGATACAAATAAACACCACAAAGGCGAGTTCCTCGTAACAAAGTCTTTCTAAACTTCTAACAATACAAGTGGTCCTCCCTGCTATTGCACACTAACCCTTCCCTTAGCTAAGGCGAAGTTTAGGCCAATCAACCGTTAGATGGGTACTGGCCTCACTCCCAGACGCTCCCCGCATAACTTACACAAAGGGTGTAGTTGACCTCCGAGGTCCCACATGTACGTTATTAGCAACTTAGTCAACTAGGTCCGTCCCATTACTGCATATGTGGTTGCACGTTAGACCCAGTTCAAAGGCTTGCAAGGTTAAGTCCTTAGGGTGACCAGGGCAAGACTACCCGAAGAACCAAATCAACATCCCCAATGCCACAACTGGCCCACCTGATTATTCTTGCCACATGCCCCGGTCGAAAAACTATTTATCAAACCCCAGTTGATTACCATGCACCACGTGCCATCAACATCACATGATACCTTTCCAAAACAGGTTCAATATATCATTAAGTCAATATTAACATTTGTTTGTCCAAAATCATGTCATGAGCACGTAGCGTGCTCTAAGCAACATACTACAACGATCTAATTTCCCATGTTGGCAATTTAATAATGTCCAACTAGTAAACCACAACTAGGGTGACAAGGGTCATGGCACATATTTAAGTAATCAAGGTGTCATACAGCAAATTGGTATTTATCTAATTCCCCATATTTAAATAAAGTATTTTCTAACTGAACTAGCATGCAATAAGTTAAATCAAAATAGATTTTCAAAATAGGATCAACATGGTCAAAGCACAACTTGCCTTCAAACAGTACTTGTTCTTGGTCTTGAGTTGGATCCTGAGTCAATACTTCTCCTTCAAATCCTTCCTAGACTTCAACGTCTACTCAGTAAATCGTGCAAATAGCAAATACACGAATAAACAATAGGCAAAAGTATCCAATCATCCAAATAAAATCCATAAACAGAGAGAACATAATTTTATGAATTTTTAGAAACCGAATCGTCAAATTTGGAGTTAAAATGCAAAAGTTATGATTATTTAAAGTTTAAATAATCAATTAAATAATTTTACAGAGAAAAACTTTAGTCCAAAAATTAAATAAAATTCATATTTAGGTAGGTCTCAATTTTATACAAATTTAGAAATTTGAATCACTCAAATCGGGGTTGAAACGCAAAAGTTATAAGCGTTTGAAGTTTGAAACAAATTCTGAAATCATTATTTCGAATTAATAAATCATTTTCTTTTTCGGAAATTAATTATTGCGTCAGCGAGGACACGTGTCATCCTGTGATTGGTCCACAGTGACTGGCCGACGCCAAGACCGAACGGTCTCCACGATGACGCCAAAGATGACGTCATCATGCCACGTGGCATGCCCCGGGTGCTGCCACGTGTCTCGGTCCATGGACTGGGTCCACAGGCGGCACGGGTCCACGGTAGATCCGGTCCATAGCGCACGGTCGCTGACATGCGGGTCCCACATGTCAGAGACACGCTCCTCACGTTCACATGGCTTGGCTCGGCACACGCGGCTCAATCTCGGCCGTTGATTTGAAAATCAACGGCCCAGATTGGATCTAGGCTTCACGTTCAAAACTACACGGTTGATCCGGGCCGTTCGATCTAGATCGGACGGTCCAGATCTAATCTAATGCTGACGACACGGCTAACCCTCGCCGTACGATCTAAATCTAACGGTTGAAATCTAATCGGGGACGGGAACAGTAACGGGGTGACGTGACCTCACCTCGTGCGTTGGATCTTGATCCGACGGTTCACCGAGCTCGCGGACGACGATGGCACGCGGCGGCGTGGGTTCACCAAGGTTGGGGAAGACGACCCACGCGACGGCGTTCTGGGGCTTCTCCGGTGAAGGGAGTGGTCGGGGTCGACGCGTCTCGTTCTGGGGATCACGGATCTGGACTTCAACGCGGCAGAGACGTCCTCCCGCTTGGCCAAGCAAAGACCACAAACCGCGGCGGCTGTTCTTAACTTCGGCGAGCAATCGCGGCTAGACGGTGGGGATCCTGGCGGCGTGAGCTAGGGTTTCGGGTTCGGCGTGGAAAGGCGATCCTCGGGCACCGATTTACTCTTTAAATAGGCTAGGTTTCCGAATCCAACACGGCGGCGGAGAGGAACAGCCTCGCCGGGGAAATTGGAACGAACACGACGCACAGGAACCATACACGTGTCACGATCTACGGCCCGATTCGATCCGCGCAGCGCATCTACTCTGGTCACCCCGGACAACGCGGACGACGCGAGCCGTTGGATCTTGATCCAACCGCGGAGCTAGGTTCTGGCGACGCGTTCGACCCGACTGGTTTCTGTCGGACTCGAACTCGAGTCCGACTCGCCTCTGGCGGATGAAGAGTAACCGACTTCGGTTTGATTTTCCAATGATTTAATATTTAAAATAATTTCCAGAATTCATTTAATTCATTAAAAATAGCAAAATACTCAGAAAAATTCCAAAAATTCGAAAATATTTTAGGGTATTTGGGACTCAAATAAAATGTTTCCAACAAAATTTTATTTGCAAAGTTTAATTCTTTAATTAATTCAAAATGGAATAAATTCAAATAAATTCGAAATAAATCCAAATAAATTCCAGAAAATTCCAAAAATTCACCAAAGTGCCAAATCACACATGAATGTAAGAAAAGCAAAATTTTGGGGTGTTACAAACCTCCCCTTAATAGAATCTCGTCCCCGAGATTCAGTGGCTTACTAAAGGAATAGGTTTGGAAACTCTTTCCTCAAATCCTCTTCGCGTTCCCAAGTTGCTTCACTCTCAGTGTGGTTGCTCCACTTTGTACTCTGAGAAGCAGGTTGACTTATTTCTCGGTCTCTCGATCCATAGTGTCCAAAATCTTTACTGATGCTCCTTGTAAGTCAAATCTTCTTGCAACTCAATTGACTCTAGCGGTGTCTGCTCTCGTGCACTCGGAGACATGTCGACCCCGAATTTGCAAATCCGACCCTCTGTGTATTCAAAGACTAGTCCAGAACGCAGCTAGTGCACACAGTCTTAACATCGATATATATCACAATCATACCAAACGATACTATCAAAGTACTTTATTTAAATAATCAAAGGGTTACTCGACCTTAGGGCCAAGTTACAAATATATGCCTTGCAAGGCGAAACTTATTAAAAGAGAAATAACAAGAAATGAAAATCAAATAACCGTGGCGCCATCCAAAGATACCACGTGCAACTGACCGGCTCGCATCCCTAAGTAGACGGGTCTTCTTGGAAATCCTCCTCCGAAAGCTGGCGTAGTCTCCTCTTCAACTGATATTGTGTTGAGGCAAGGGTGAGTACTTGGTACTCAACAAGTCATGCACGTAATGCAAAGCTAATATACTATATGCATGGCTTGGTACAAAGGAATAGCTCAAGGTATATTTGCAGATGCTTGACTTTTGACAAGTAATAAAAGTAGATTCGAAAGCAAGAGAAATAAGTAAAGCATAAATAACTTCTCAAGAAATTTAATAAACATTTTCCCCAATCCTAAACCACATTTCCATCAACTTCATTACTAAACCAACCCAACTTTTCAAATCCAAGTTATTTTCGTAAAGTCTAACCCTTGATCAGTAATTCCCGAGCATTGTCCAGATCCGTGGACTCCTGGCTATTCAAATAGATTCTACACTCTGCAGAGGTTATGCACTTTACCCACAAGATACAAATCAAACACCACAAAGGCGAAGTTCCTCAGTAACAAAGCCTTCGGAAGCCTCAAACAACACAGGTGGTCCTCTCCTGGTTCGTGCTCTACACCATCCCTTCCTTAGCCAAGGCGAAGTATGGGACCAACACACCGTTAGATGGGTATCTGGCCACGACCACGATCGCCTCCCGCACAATCACACAAACGGTGTAATTGACACCCTGAGGCTCCACAAGTGAGTCCTTAGCGACTTAATCAACTAGGGTCGTCCCATTCCAGCCATGTGGTTGCAAGTATGACCTAGTTCAAAGGCTTGCAAGGTTAAGTCCTTAGAGTGACCAGGGCAAGACTACCCGAAAAAACCAAATCAACATCCCCAATGCCACAACTGCCCACTGATTACTCTTGCCACATGCCCCTGGCCGAAAATCGCTTATCAAACCCCGCTGATTACCATGCACCACGTGCCATCAACATCACATGATACTTTTCCAAAACAGGTTCAATATATCATTAAGTCAATATTAGCATTTGATTATCCAAAATCATGTCATGAGCACGTAGCGTGTCTAAGCAAAGATACTACAACGATCTAAACCCATGTTGGCAATTTAATAATGTCCAACTAGTAAACCACAACTAGGGTGACAAAGGGTCATGGCACATACTTAAGTAATCAAGGTGTCATATAGCAAATTGGTATTTATCTAACCCCATGTTCAATCAAAGTATCTTTCTACTTGAACTAGCATGCAATAGTTTAAATCAAAATAGGTTTCAAAATGGGATCAACATGGTCAAAGCACAACTTGCCTTCAAAAAGTACTTGCTCTTGGTCTTGAGTTGGATCCTGAGTCAACACTTCTCCTCGAATCCTTCCCAGACTTCAACGTCTACTCGTAAAGCGTGCAAATAGCAAATACACAAATAAACACTAGGCAAAAACATCCCAAAACTCCAAATAAAATCCATAAACAGAGAGAACATAATTTTCTGGATTTTTAGAAACTAGAATAAATCAAATTTGGAGTTAAAAGCATAAAAGTTATGATTATTTAAAGTTTAAATAATCAATTAAATAATATTACAGAGAAAAACTTTAGTCCAAAAATTAAATAAAATTCATATTTGAGTAGATCTTAATTTTATACAAATTTAGAAATTTGAATCACCCAAATCGGAGTTGAAACGCAAAAGTTATAAGCATTTGAAGTTTGAATCTAAATTTGAATCAATATTTCGAATTAATAAATCATTTTCTTTTTTCGGAAATTAATTATTGCGTCAGCAAGGACACGTGGCAGCCTCTGATTGGGCGGTGGCGTCACCGATCCATGGACTTGGTCCACGCTCGGCTCGGAGTCCACCGTGGACTCGGTCCCACGACTCCACGTGAGGCGACATGGGCCCTCTCGGGTAGCGTCATCGGCCCGGCGTCGGCGGGCTCAGCCACGGTCTTTGGCGAGTGGGACCCATTGTAGCGTCATGGGTGGCGTCGGCGCTCGGTAGGGGGCGGCCGTGACATCTTGAGCCCTCGACACGCGGGCCCCGCGTGTCGGCGTCCTACTGCCGCCAGCGGCGTGGGCCCGACCGCCGCGTCGGTCCAACTTCCCGACACGTGGCGCAATCACGACCGTTGATTTGAAATTCAACGGCGCGGATTAGATCCAGGGTTAACACGTTGAAACTACTCGTTGATCGTGGGCCGTTCGATTTAGATCGGACGGTCCAGATCTAATCCTATAATCGCACTGCTACAGCACGTGGCGATTGTGAACCGTTGGATCTTGATCCAACGGTCCAGATCTACTCGGGTTTATAACACGTGGACTCACCTCAACCGTCCGATCTGGATCTGACGGTCCACAGAGCTCGCGGAGTCCGGCGATGGCGCGGCGAGGCCTGGGCACCGGAGACGGGAACGATGACCAAGGGCGCGGCGCTACGGGGCTTCTCCGGCGAGATGAATCCTTCCTTCGGGTGCGTCTCGTCGCGGGGATCCCAGATCTGAGCTCCTTCGGCGGAAGGCGGACGACGGACGACTTTAAAAGCAGCGCAAACCTCGGCGGAGGGATGAGACTACTCAGGCGAGCGACATGGCTCAACGGCGGCGGCTCAAAGTAGATGGCTCGAGAGGCAGGTGCGCAAGGATGAGGGCAACCTCGGGGACGTCTCACGCTTTAAATAGCCTTGGCGTTAGTGCCTGACGGAAACCTAATCCTACACGGCGGCGGCGCGCGGCGAGTCCGGCTCGGTCTCGAAGACGACGACTCTCGGCCCATCCGTGGCGCGATCAACGGCCACGATCGCCGGGCGCGATCGGATCCGGGCGGATACGGCTCGAACCGGACGGGCGGATCTCGGTAGTTGGATCTTGATCCAACGGTTGGGATTGATTAGGGTTAGAGTGGGTTCGGCCGAGTCACGTGGCTGGTCGGACTCGAGTCCGACTGGTTCCGACTTCGATCGGATGAACAGATTTGACCCGAGTTTGAATTTCCAATGATTTAATATTTAAAATAATTCCCGATAATTCATTTAATTCATTAAAAATAGCAAATGACTCAGAAAAATTCCAAAAAAATTCTGGAAAATACTTTGGATCATTTTGGACTCAAATAAAATATTTCCAACAAAATTTTATTTGCAAAATTAAATTCTTTAATTATTTCAAAATGGAATAAATTCAAATAAATTCCAATTAAATCCAAATAAATTCCAGAAAATTCCAAAAATTCACCAAAGTGCCAAATCACACATGAATTTAGGACAAGTAAAATTTTGGGGTGTTACAAGACACTTCTTCAACTGGGACACATGGAATACGTCATGTACTCCTGCTAACGACTATGGCAACTCCAGCTGATAAGCAACTTCGCCTCTGCGGCTCAAAATCTTAAATGGTCCTACATAACGGGGTGCAAGTTTCCCTTTGGCATGGAACCTCTTAACTCCCCTGAGAGGCGTAACTCTGAGGTATACAAAGTCTTCTGGTTCAAAACTCAAGTCTCGCGACGGTTGTCGAGATAACTCTTCATGCGTGATTGGGCGATCTTCAACCTTTCCCTAATCATGGCAATCTGCTCTTCACCTTCTTGAAGAATATCAGGCCGAAGACACGGCGCTCGCCACGGTCTCATTCCAATTCAATGGCGTCCGATTGGTCGACCATACAAAGGCCTCAAAAGGTGACATCTCAGAACTAGCTTGGTAACTATTGTTGTAACTGAACTCGGCATACGGCAAACTCTTATCCCAAGAGGTAGCATAAGCCAATGCACATGCTCTTAACATATCCTCCAGAATCTGATTGACTCTTTCGGTCTGTCCATCCGTCTGTGGATGATAGGCTGTACTGAAGTTTAAACGGATTCCCATGGCTTCGTGCAACTTATTCCAAAACCTTGAGGTAAATTGGGTACCTCTGTCCGATACAATCCTCTTTGGCACTCCGTGCAAACAGACGATCCTGATCATGTACAACTCTGCTAACTTATCTCCCGAGTAGGTGGTCTTCACGGGGATAAAATGGGCTACTTTGGTCAAACGATCCACTATAACCCATATGGAGTAATAACCTCCCTGAGTCTTGGGTAAACCGGTGATGAAATCCATTCCGATTTCCTCCCACTTCCACTCAGGTATTTTCAGCGGCTGTAGCAATCCTGCTGGTCTCTGATGCATTGCCTTGACTCTCTGGCATACATCGCACAATGCAACATGCTCGGCAACTTCACGCTTCATGCTCGGCCACCAGAATCTTTCCTTCAAATCCTGATACATTTTGGCGCTTCCAGGATGAATTGAGTACTTGGATTCATGGGCTTCTTCCAAAATCAGTTGCTTTAATTCCTTCTTGTTGGGCACACAAATGCGATCCTTCATCCATAACGTGCCTTGCTCATCCAACTTGAAGTCCTCTGCCTTGCCTTCCTCCTTAATGGACTTAATCCTGCGGATCTTGTCATCATCCTTCTGTCCTTCTCGGATCTGGTCCTCTAGGGTAGGCTTTACTTCTAATGCGGCCAAGAATCCGCTAGGTACCACCTCAATCTTCATTCTCTGGAAATCCTCACATAGCTCATCCTGACTTGTGGCTAGCAACATGCTCACAGTATGGCTTTTCCGACTCAAGGCATCGGCAACTACGTTGGCCTTCCCGGGATGGTAATGGATTCCAACATTGTAGTCCTTGATCAACTCTAACCATCTCCTCTGCCTCATGTTCAGATCCGACTGGGTGAATATGTATTTAAGGCTCTTATGATCCGTATACACTTCACATCTGTTCCGATCGAGATAGTGACGCCATATCTTCAAGGCATGCACAACGGCAGCCTAACTCTAGGTCATGCGTCGGATAATTCTCCTCATGCGGCCTCAATCGCCTTGATGCATAGCGGCGACCTTTCCATTCTGCATCAAACACATCCAAGTCCTTGGCGCGATCGTCACAATAAATATCAAAGCTTTGAGCAACATCCTGTAGAACTAACACCTGTCTTGATGTCAATCGCTTTTTCAGCTCTGGAATCCTTTCTCACATTCAGCGTCCATGCAAACTTCTTCTCCTTTTCAGCAATTGCGTAAGAGGTTTCGCAATTGTCGAAAAGCCTTCAATGAAACGGCGGTAGTACCCTGCCATTCCAAGGAAACTCCGGATCTGGGTCACGGTCTTCGGTTGCTCCCAATGTAACACGGCTTCTACTTTGCTTGGATCAATGGCGACTCCTTCTGCGGTCATTACATGTCCAAGAAACTCCACCTTGTCCTTCCAAAAATCACACTTACTGAACTTGGCGAAGAGTTGCTGTTCCCTCAGCTTTTCCAAAACTCGCCTCAAGTGTTCGGCATGTTCATCCTCTGTCTTGAAATAGATTAGGATATCATCTATGAACACGACAACAAACTTGTCCAAATATTCCATGAACACCTTATTCATCATATTCATGAAATATCTTTGGCGCATTCGTCGATCCAAAAGACATAATCAGAACTCGTAATGTCCATATCTTGACGAGAATGCGATCTTGAATATCTTACGATCGGATCTTCAAGCGATGGTATCCCGATCTAAGATCAATCTTGGAGAAAACTCCGGCTCCTCTCACCGATCGAACAAATCATCAATCCTGGGTAGCGGATACTTATTCTTCACGGTGACTTCATTGAGTGCACGGTAGTCGATGCACATCCTGAAACTCCCGTCCTTCTTCTTGACAAACAAAACTGGTGCCCCCCACGGCGACGAACTTGGTCTGATAAATCCTTTCTCCATTAACTCTTCCAGCTGTTTCTTTATCTCTACCAACTCCTCGGTGGACATCCGATAGGGTCTCTTTGCTATTGGTGCTGTACCAAGTACAAGCTCTATCACAAACTCTATGTCCCTGTCTGGCGGCATACCAGGTAGATCTTCAGGAAAAACATCTGGGTACTCATTCACTACTGAGACATCCTCTATGCTGATTGCCTTGGTGCTGTTAACCATCAACTGTCCTTCTCTAACGGCAGTAGCTTGAAATTCCACTTTCTTTCCACACGGGCTCTCAACTGAGATAGTCCTTCGTCCACAATCCAATACGGCCTTGTGCTTGGATAACCAGTCCATTCCCAAAATAACGTCTAAGGTCTGGGTTTCCAAAATTATAAGGTTCGCTAGGAACTCTATTCCATCTATTAGTATTCTCACCCCGGAACATCCTACTTTCGTTCGGAGTTCGGAACCAGGGGTTTGAACTAAAAGCATGCACTTAAGTCTTGCAATCCCCAAATCGTTTCTAGCAGCAAAGCCTTGCAAAACAAACGAATGCGAAGCTCCAGAGTCAAACAAAATCAAGCAGGTGTACTGAAAGTTAACAAGTAACTTACCCGGTCTGACGTCTGTAGCATTCTGCAGTGCATCTGCGGTGACATGGTTGACTCGGCCTCTCACCACGGCCAGGATGTGGTTCCTGGTCTTTGGCGTCCTAGCTGGGGTGGTTCCCAATTTAAAGCGAACGGGGGTCACTCCTGCTGTCTTCTTTGGACAATCATGGCAAAATGTCCTGGCTCGTTGCGATTGTAGCAAGCGTCTCACTGTTTCCTTGTTGATCGCTCGAGCAGCATTTCTAGCGGGCCGGGTGCAGTAGTTTTGATTGACGGGTCTTGTGCCGTGACGGTGTCCTTGTAGCATTCGTGGCTGGAATCAAAAATTGATTTGGTGCAACTCTCGAGGCGTTGTTGCGTTCCCTGGCGTGATCCTGTTTGTTGCATTCTCGCGCTTCTGTTCTCATCCAGTTCCTTGCGCTTGTCCTCAAGAATAAGCGCCTTATTCACCAATTCTTGGAAATCTGGAAAGGTGTGGGTGATCAATCCTACTTGCAATCCTGAGTTAAGTCCCTTCATGACCCGAGACTGCGCTTTATCTGTCGCTACATCCTCAGTGCGTAGCGTGCTAGCCTGTGTGAACTTGTTCGTAGTCGGCCACTAGCTGATTACCTTGCTTGATGCTCTGAACTCCTCCTTCTTAAGGTCCATGATTCCTTCAGGCACGTGATCTTGACGGAATGCAGGTGAACTCTTCCCAAGTGACATCTTGAGGGTTCTCTTGCGTGCACGAAGTTCTCCCACCATTCGTAATGTTCCTTCCAAGCGATGAGAAGCGTAGAGTACCTTCTCATTTCCTATGCATTGAGCTATGTGTAGCTTCCTCTCAATTGACCTTAACCAATCATCGGCCTCCAATGGATTGGCATTCCGGAGAAAGTGGGTGGGTGAGTCCTCATGAACTCGGCAGTCTTGTATTCTCGGCGTTGTCCCTGATTAACTTGATTAGCCGTGGCACTGGCGGTGACGTGTTGCATTTGTTGCATCATAGCATGCATCAACTGAGTCTGAGCAGCAAGAAATGCTCCAAAATTCTGCATATCAATCAAGCGGTGCTTTGGTGCTCCATCATTGAGGTTTTCTTTGGCGAGAACCACTTCCATTGCTTCCAAAGTTTCATGGTGTTCACCATCTGTCGATTTGCTCTAAGTTTTAGAGATGAGGGGAATCAAGAATAGACAAGTGATATGGAACTTATGCGGGCGAAAGGTGTAACTTTAAGGTCCAACTTTATTATTGATATTAATAACTTGGTATGGTTGCTTACAATGCCTAAGGGCCTTGCAACACATAATGCACACGACAAACAATGAAAATCCAAATCGAACTAATCTCGAGTCTAACGCCTAAAGGGTGACTCTTTTTTCTATGACGCGACTCGGCGAAGGAGTCTCACTATAGAACCTATGCTCACTCATCGAGAAAACCTCCACGGCCTGAGTACGGATCTTTGCGGCATAGGCGCGAAAGCGATTGCCATGTCCAAGAATCGTGTCATCTGTGGTAGTCGAAGGAGCGATGTCCTCATCGAGATCCGACTCCTCCGGATCTCGCTCGTGTAGCTCGAGTAATCTTCGCCTCAGTTAGTCCGTATAAAGCCATCTCCAACTCGTCAATCCTTCGCAGAAGGTGTGACACATACTCTTGAGCTTCCCGCCATCTGTTCTTCTCTGTTGTGATCTCCTTGCGGGCCTTCAGAGCTCCTTGCTTGTATCATCGAGTACATCCTCTTGGCGACAACAAGTCGTGCCAAGCTGTGTAACCATGGCATCCTCATCCTGAATCGCCTTGGTCAAGAAGGTTATCGCTGCGTGGATGATAACGGAACACCGTGCTCTCCAACTCTCTGGCGTGAATACGGGTAATGTGCCGCATTGCTCGTCGTGATACTTCTTGGATACCCATCTGCATTGTAGACCTCCTGGCGGTCGCAGTGTATCGGGCGATTGCACAGGCCCTTTTTCCTAGCGGTACCTCAATCTTCACGTCACAAGCCTTGATCAATCCTCGCTTGTCCGATCACTTCCACTTGGTATTGCGGCTTCTCAAAACCTCCGAGTCTCAAGCATATGCCAAAGTTCCGCGGCGTGACCAACCTCTAGATCGACGTAGTTGAACTCTCCCTCCATCTGTCACCAGAGTGCTCACGTAAGAACTCGAAATTTTAAATCGTGACAAGGTAAGGGAATATTCAGCAAGATACAAGGAAAGAGAGAAGGGGGTAAGTCGAGATGTCATTTCTTATCTTGACAAATTTTTAGCTTTAGAAAATAAGTTTTATCCTCACTACGACCATTCTAGCTTAGGGTTGAGCCTACGGTCAGTATGGCTCTGATACCACCTCTGTCGGGACCCCGAATTTGCAAATCCGGACCCTCTGTGTATTCAGCACTAGTCCAGGAACACGCTAGTGCACACAGTCTTAACATCGGTAAATATCACAATCATACCACTCGATACTAATAAAGTACTTTATTTAAATAGTCAAAGCCGGTTACTCGACCTTATGGTCAAGTTACAAATGTATGCCTCGCATAGGCGAAACTTATTAAGAGAGAAATAGTAGCAATGAAAATCAAATAACTTCGTGGCGCCATCCAGTATACCACAGGCAACTGACTGGGCTCGCTTCCCTAAGTAGATGGTTCCTCTTGGAGCTCCTCCTCCAAAGCTGGTGTAGTCTCCTCTTCAACTGGTGTTGTATTGTGGCAAGGGTGAGTACTTGGTACTCAGCAAGTCATGCACAGAATGCAGGCTAATATACTATATGCATGGCTTGGTACAAAGGAATAGCTTAAGGTATATTTGCAGTAAACAGCATTTGACAAGTAACATAAGTAGATTCGAAAGCAGTAGAAACAAGTATAGCATAAATAACTTTTCAAGGAGTTTAATAAACATCTTTCCCATCCTAATCCACATTTCCATCAACATCATTATTAATCCAACCCAACCTTTCAAAACCAAGTTATTTTTGAGAAAATCTAACCCTTGACTGTAATTCCCAAGCGATGTCCAATACCGCGGACACGGCTATTCGAATAGATTCTACACTCTGCAGAGGTTATGCACTTTACCCACAAGATACAGTCAAACACCACAAAGGCGAGTTCCCGTAACAAAGTCTTTCGGAAACTTCTAACAATACAAGTGGTCCTCCCCGGTTATTGCACACTAACCCTTCCCTTAGCTAAGGCGAAGTTTAGGCCAATCAACCGTTAGATGGGTACCTGGCCTCAGCCCCAGTACGCGCCCCCGTACAACTTACACAAAGGGTGTAGTTGACCTCCTGAGGTCCCACAGGTACGCTATTAGCAACTTAGTCAACTAGGTCCGTCCCATTACAGACATGTGGTTGCACGTTAGACCCAGTTCAAAGGCTTGCAAGGTTAAGTCCTTAGGGTGACCAGGGCAAGACTACCCGAAGAACCAAATCAACATCCCCAATGCCACAACTGGCCCACCTGATTATTCTTGCCACATGCCCCGGTCGAAAAACTATTTATCAAACCCCAGTTGATTACCATGCACCACGTGCCATCAACATCACATGATACCTTTCCAAAACAGGTTCAATATATCATTAAGTCAATATTAACATTTGTTTGTCCAAAATCATGTCATGAGCACGAAAGCGTGTCTAAGCAACATACTACAACGATCTAATTTCCCATGTTGGCAATTTAATAATGTCCAACTAGTAAACCACAACTAGGGTGACAAGGGTCATGGCACATATTTAAGTAATCAAGGTGTCATACAGCAAATTGGTATTTATCTAATTCCCCATATTTAAATAAAGTATTTTCTAACTGAACTAGCATGCAATAAGTTAAATCAAAATAGATTTTCAAAATAGGATCAACATGGTCAAAGCACAACTTGCCTTCAAAAAGTACTTGTTCTTGGTCTTGAGTTGGATCCTGAGTCAATACTTCTCCTTCAAATCCTTCCGGCACTTCAACGTCTACTCGTAAATCGTGCAAATAGCAAATACACGAATAAACAATAGGCAAAAAGTATCCAATCATCCAAATAAAATCCATAAACAGAGAGAACATAATTTTATGAATTTTTAGAAACTGGAATCGTCAAATTTGGAGTTAAAACGCAAAAGTTATGATTATTTAAAGTTTAAATAATCAATTAAATAATTTTACAGAGAAAAACTTTAGTCCAAAAATTAAATAAAATTCATATTTAGGTAGGTCTCAATTTTATACAAATTTAGAAATTTGAATCACTCAAATCGGGGTTGAAACGCAAAAGTTATAAGCGTTTGAAGTTTGAAACAAATTAAAATCATTATTTCGAATTAATAAATCATTTTCTTTTCGGAAATTAATTATTGCGTCGGCGAGGACACGTGTCATCCTGTGATTGGTCCACGGTGACTCTTGGCGTCGACGCGAACGGTCTCCACGATGACGTCAGCATGACGTCATCATGCCACGTGGCATGCCCCGGGTGCTGCCACGTGTCTCGGTCCATGGACTGGGTCCACAGGCGGCACGGGTCCACGGTAGATCCGGTCCATAGCGCACGGTCGCTGACATGCGGGTCCCACATGTCAGAGACACGCTCCTCACGTTCACATGGCTTGGCTCGGCACACGCGGCTCAATCTCGGCCGTTGATTTGAAAATCAACGGCCCAGATTGGATCTAGGCTTCACGTTCAAAACTACACGGTTGATCCGGGCCGTTCGATCTAGATCGGACGGTCCAGATCTAATCTAATGCTGACGACACGGCTAACCCTCGCCGTACGATCTAAATCTAACGGTTGAAACCTAATCGGGGCGAAACGATAACGGGTGACGTGACCTCACCTCGTGCGTTGGATCTTGATCCGACGGTTCACCGAGCTCGCGGACGACGATGGCACGCGGCGGCGTGGGTTCACCAAGGTTGGGGAAGACGACCCACGCGACGGCGTTCTGGGGCTTCTCCGGTGAAGGGAGTGGTCGGGGTCGACGCGTCTCGTTCTGGGGATCACGGATCTGGACTTCAACGCGCGAGACGCCCTCCCGCGGCCAAGAAAGACCACAAACCGCGGCGGCTGTTCTTAACTTCGGCGAGCAATCGCGGCTAGACGGTGGGGATCCTGGCGGCGTGAGCGGGTTTCGGGTTCGGCGTGGAAAGGCGATCCTCGGGCACCGATTTACTCTTTAAATAGGCTAGGTTTCCGAATCCAACACGGCGGAGAGGAAACGACCTCGGGGAAATTGGAACGAACACGGCCTTACGGGGAACCATACACGTGTCACGATCTACGGCTCCGATTCGATCTGGCGCGGCGCATCTACTCGGTCACCCCGGACAACGCGACGCCGCGAGCCGTTGGATCTTGATCCAAGCTATGAGCTAGGGTTCGGGCGACGCGGTTCGACCCGACCGTGGCTCGGGTCGGACTCGAACTCGAGTCTGACTCGGGCTCGGTCGGATGAACAGTAACCGACTCGGTTTGATTTTCCAGCGATTTAATATTTAAAATAATTTCCAGTAATTCATTTAATTCATTAAAAATAGCAAAATACTCAGAAAAAATTCCAGAAAAATTCTGGAAAATATTTTAGGGTATTTGGGACTCAAATAAAATATTTCCAACAAAATTTTATTTGCAAAGTTTAATTCTTTAATTAATTCAAAATGGAATAAATTTCAAATAAATTCCAAATAAATCCAAATAAATTCCAGAAAATTCCAAAAATTCACCAAAGTGCCAAATCACACATGAATGTAAGAAAAGCAAAATTTTGGGGTGTTACAAACCTCCCCCCTTAATAGAATCTCGTCCCCGAGATTCAGGGCTTACTAAAGGAATAGGTTTGGAAACTCTTTCCTCAAATCCTCTTCGCGTTCCCAAGTTGCTTCACTCTCCGTGTGGTTGCTCCACTGTACTCTACAGAAACGGGTTGACTTATTTCTGGTCTCTCGATCCATAGTGTCCAAAATCTTTACGGGATGCTCCTTGTAAGTCAAATCTTCTTGCAACTCAATTGACTCTAGCGGTGTCTGTTCCTCAGGTACTCGGAGACACTTCTTCAACTGGGACACATGGAATACGTCATGTACTCCTGCTAACGACTGTGGCAACTCCAGCTGATAAGCAACTTCGCCTCTGCGGCTCAAAATCTTAAATGGTCCTACATAACGGGGTGCAAGTTTCCCTTTGGCATGGAACCTCTTAACTCCCCTGAGAGGCGTAACTCTGAGGTATACAAAGTATTCTGGTTAAAAACTCAAGTCTCGGCGACGGTTGTCAGCATAACTCTTCTGTCGTGATTGGGCGATCTTCAATCTTTCCCTAATCATGGCAATCTGCTCTTCAGCTTCTTGAAGAATATCAGGCCCGAAGACACGGCGCTCACCGGTCTCATTCCAATTCAATGGCGTCTAACAGGGTCGACCATACAGTGCCTCAAAAGGTGACATCTGTAAACTAGCTTGGTAACTATTGTTGTAACTGAACTCGGCATACGGCAAACTCTTATCCCAAGAGGTAGCATAAGCCAATGCACATGCTCTTAACATATCCTCCAGAATCTGATTGACTCTTTCGGTCTGTCCATCCGTCTGTGGATGATAGGCTGTACTGAAGTTTAAACGGGTTCCCATGGCTTCGTGCAACTTATTCCAAAACCTTGAGGTAAATTGGGTACCTCTGTCCGATACAATCCTCTTTGGCACTCCGTGCAAACAGACGATCCTGATCATGTACAACTCTGCTAACTTATCTCCCGAGTAGGTGGTCTTCACGGGGATAAAATGGGCTACTTTGGTCAAACGATCCACTATAACCCATATGGAGTAATAACCTCCCTGAGTCTTGGGTAAACCGGTGATGAAATCCATTCCGATTTCCTCCCACTTCCACTCAGGTATTTTCAATGTAGTAGCAATCCTGCTGGTCTCGATGCATTGCCTTGACTCTCTGGCATACATCGCACAATGCAACATGCTCGGCAACTTCACGCTTCATGCTCGGCCACCAGAATCTTTCCTTCAAATCCTGATACATTTTGGCGCTTCCAGGATGAATTGAGTACTTGGATTCATGGGCTTCTTCCAAAATCAGTTGCTTTAATTCCTTCTTGTTGGGCACACAAATGCGATCCTTCATCCATAACGTGCCTTGCTCATCCAACTTGAAGTCCTCTGCCTTGCCTTCCTCCTTGATGGACATAATCCTGCGGATCTTGTCATCATCCTTCTGTCCTTCTCGGATCTGGTCCTCTAGGGTAGACTTTACTTCTAATGCGGCCAAGAATCCGCTAGGTACCACCTCAATCTTCATTCTCTGGAAATCCTCACATAGCTCATCCTGACTTGTGGCTAGCAACATGCTCACAGTATGGCTTTTCCGACTCAAGGCATCGGCAACTACGTTGGCCTTCCCGGGATGGTAATGGATTCCAACATTGTAGTCCTTGATCAACTCTAACCATCTCCTCTGCCTCATGTTCAGATCCGACTGGGTGAATATGTATTTAAGGCTCTTATGATCCGTATACACTTCACATCTGTTCCCGATCAGATAGTGACGCCATATCTTCAAGGCATGCACTACGGCAGCTAACTCTAGGTCATGCGTCGGATAATTCTCCTCATGCGGCCTCAACTGCCTTGATGCATAAGCGACGACCTTTCCATTCTGCATCAGCACACATCCAAGTCCTTGGCGCGATGCGTCACAATAAATATCAAAGCTTTGAGCAACATCCGGTAGAACTAACACCGTGCCGATGTCAATCGCTTTTCAGATCCTGGAATCCTTTCTCACATTCTGACGTCCATGCAAACTTCTTCTCCTTTTTCAGCAATTGCGTAAGAGGTTTCGCAATTGTCGAAAAGCCTTCAATGAAACGGCGGTAGTACCCTGCCATTCCAAGGAAACTCCGGATCTGGGTCACGGTCTTCGGTTGCTCCCAATGTAACACGGCTTCTACTTTGCTTGGATCAACGCGACTCATACTGCGGTCATTACATGTCCAAGAAACTCCACCTTGTCCTTCCAAAAATCACACTTACTGAACTTGGCGAAGAGTTGTTGTTCCCTCAGCTTTTCCAAAACTCGCCTCAAGTGTTCGGCATGTTCATCCTCTGTCTTGAAATAGATTAGGATATCATCTATGAACACGACAACAAACTTGTCCAAATATTCCATGAACACCTTATTCATCATATTCATGAAATATCTTTGGCGCATTAAATCGATCCAAAAGACATAATCAGAACTCGTAATGTCCATATCTTGACGAGAATGCGATCTTCAAATATCTTACGATCGGATCTTCAACTGATGGTATCCCGATCTAAGATCAATCTTGGAGAAAACTCCGGCTCCTCTCAGCTGATCGAACAAATCATCAATCCTGGGTAGCGGATACTTATTCTTCACGGTGACTTCATTGAGTGCACGGTAGTCGATGCACATCCTGAAACTCCCGTCCTTCTTCTTGACAAACAAAACTGGTGCCCCCCACGGCGACGAACTTGGTCTGATAAATCCTTTCTCCATTAACTTTTCCAGCTGTTTCTTCATCTCTACCAACTCCTCGGTGGACATCCGATAGGGTCTCTTTGCTATTGGTGCTGTACCAAGTACAAGCTCTATCACAAACTCTATGTCCCTGTCTGGCGGCATACCAGGTAGATCTTCAGGAAAAACATCTGGGTACTCATTCACTACTGAGACATCCTCTATGCTGATTGCCTTGGTGCTGTTAACCATCAACTGTCCTTCTCTAACGGCAGTAGCTTGAAATTCCACTTTCTTTCCACACGGGCTCTCAACTGAGATAGTCCTTCGTCCACAATCCAATACGGCCTTGTGCTTGGATAACTTGATCCATTCCCAAAATAACGTCTAAGGTGCAGGTCTCCAAAATTATAAGGTTCGCTAGGAACTCTATTCCATCTATTAGTATTCTCACCCGAACATCCTACTTTCGTTCGAGTTCGGAACCAGGGTTTGAACTAGAAGCATGCACTTAAGTCTTGCAATCCCCAAATCGTTTCTAGCAGCAAAGCCTTGCGAAACAAGCGAATGCGAAGCTCGAGTCAAACAAAATCAAGCTGGTGCACGAGTTAACAAGTAACTTACCCGATTTATCGGCGTCTGTAGCATTCTGCGGTGCATCTGCGGTGACATGGTTGACTCGGCCTCTCACCACGATGCAGGATGTGGTTCCTGGTGCTTGGCGTCCTAGCTGAGGTGGTTCCCAAGTTAAAGCGAGCGAGGGTCACTCCTGCCGTCTTCTTTGGACAAGCTGTTGGCAAAATGTCCTGGCTCGTTGTAGTTGTAGCGGCGTCTCAACTGTTCCTTCTTGTTGCACTGGGCGGCGTTTCTAGCGGGGTGAGTGCAGTAGTTTTGATTGACGGGTCTTGGTGCTGGTGACGGTGTCCTTGTAGCATTCTATGGCTGGAATCGAAAAATTGATTTGGTGCAACTCTCGAGGCCTTTGTTGCGTTCACTGGCGTGATCCCTGCGTTGCATTCTGCGCTTCTGTTCTCATCCGGGCCTTGCGCTTGTCCTCAAGAATAAGCGCCTTATTCACCAATTCTTGGAAATCTGGAAAGGTGTGGGTGATCAATCCTACTTGCAATCCTGAGTTAAGTCCCTTCATGAAAGCGAGGTATGCGGCTTTATCTGTCGCTACATCCTCAGTGCGTAGCGTGCTAGCTGTGTGAACTTGTTCGTAGTCGGCCATCGGGTGATTACCTTGCTTGATGCTCTGAACTCCTCCTTCTTAAGGTCCATGATTCCTTCAGGCACGTGATAATCGACGGAATGCACCGTGAACTCTTCCCAAGTGACATCTTGAGGGTTCTCTTGCGTGGCACGAAGTTCTCCCACCATTCGTAATTTCCTTCCAACCGATGAGAAGCGTAGAGTACCTTCTCATTTCCTATGCATTGAGCTATGTGTAGCTTCCTCTCAATTGACCTTAACCAATCATCGGCCTCCAATGGATTGGCATTCCCGAGAAAGTGGGTGGGTGAGTCCTCATGAACTCGATAGTCTTGTATTCTCGCGTTGTCCCCGATTGACTTGATTAGCCGTGGCCTGGCGGTGGCGTGTTGCATTTGTTGCATCATAGCATGCATCAACCGAGTCTGAAAGCAGCAAGAAATGCTCCAAAATTCTGCATATCAATCAAGCGGTGCTGGTGCTCCATCATTGGGGTTTTCTGCTGGCGAGAACCACTTCCATTGCTTCCAAAGTTTCCATGGTGTTCACCATCTGTCGATTTGCTATAAGTTTTAGAGATGATGGGGAATCAAGAATAGACACGTGATATGGAACTTATGCGGGGCGAAAGGTGTAACTTTAAGGTCCAACTTTATTATTGATATTAATAACTTGGTATGGTTGCTTACAATGCCTAAGGGCCTTGCAACACATACTGCACACAGCAAACAATGAAAATCCAAATCGAACTAATACTGGAGTCTAACGCCTAAAGGGTGACTCTTTTTTTTTCTATGACGCGACTCGGTGAAGGAGTCTCACTATAGAACCTATGCTCACTCATCGAAAACCTCCACGGCACTGAGTACGGATGTTGCGGCATAGGCGCGAAAGCGATTGCCATGTCCAAAGAATCGTGTCATCTGTGGTAGTCGAAGGAGCGATGTCCTCATCGAGATCCGACTCCTCCGGATCGGCTCGTGTAGCTCGAGTAATCGCGGCTCGTTGCAGTCCGTATAAAGCCATCTCCAACTCGTCAATCCTTCGCAGAAGGTGTGACACATACTCTTGAGCTTCCCGCCATCTGTTCTTCTCTGTTGTGATCTCCTTGCGGGCCTTCTGTAGCTCCTTGCTTGTATCATCGAGTACATCCTCTTGGGCGACAACAAGTCGTGCCAACTGTGTAACCATGGCATCCTCATCCTGAATCGCCTTCGGGTCAAGAAGGTTATCGCTGCGTGGATGATAACGGAACACCGTGCTCTCCAACTCTCTGGCGTAGATACGGGTAATGTGCCGCATTGCTCGTCGTGATACTTCTTGGATACCCATCTGCATTGTAGACCTCCTGGCAGTGCAGTGTATCGGGCGATTGCCTGGGCCCTTTTTCCTAGCAGGTACCTCAATCTTCACGTCACAAGCCTTGATCAATCCTGCTTGTCTGATCACTTCCACTTGGTATTGCGGCTTCTCAAAACCTCCGAGAGTCTGAAGCATATGCCAAAGTTCCGCGGCGTGACCAACCTCTAGATCGACGTAGTTGAACTCTCCCTCCATCTGTCACCAGAGTGCTCACGTAAGAACTCGAAATTTTAAATCGTGACAAGGTAAGGGAATATTCAGCAAGATACAAGGAAAGAGAGAAGGGGGTAAGTCGAGATGTCATTTCTTATCTTGACAAATTTTTAGCTTTAGAAAATAAGTTTTATCCTCACTACGACCATTCTAGCTTAGGGTTGAGCCTACGGTCAGTATGGCTCTGATACCACCTCTGTCGGGACCCCGAATTTGCAAATCCGGACCCTCTGTGTATTCGGACTAGTCCAGGAACACGCTAGTGCACACAGTCTTAACATCGGTAAATATCACAATCATACCACTCGATACTAATAAAGTACTTTATTTAAATAGTCAAACTGGTTACTCGACCTTATGGTCAAGTTACAAATGTATGCCTCGCAAGGCGAAACTTATTAAGAGAGAAATAGTAGCAAATGAAAATCAAATAACCCGTGGCGCCATCCAAGATACCACAGTAACTGACTGGGCTCGCTTCCCTAAGTAGATGGTTCCTCTTGGAGCTCCTCCTCCAAAGCTGGTGTAGTCTCCTCTTCAACTGGTGTTGTATTGTGGCAAGGGTGAGTACTTGGTACTCAGCAAGTCATGCACAGAATGCAGGCTAATATACTATATGCATGGCTTGGTACAAAGGAATAGCTTAAGGTATATTTGCAAGAAACAAGATTTGACAAGAAACATAAGTAGATTCGAAAGCAATAGAAACAAGTATAGCATAAATAACTTTTCAAGGAGTTTAATAAACATCTTTCCCATCCTAATCCACATTTCCATCAACATCATTATTAATCCAACCCAACCTTTCAAAACCAAGTTATTTTTGAGAAAATCTAACCCTTGACTGTAATTCCCGAGCGATGTCCAATACCGCGGACACGGCTATTCGAATAGATTCTACACTCTGCAGAGGTTATGCACTTTACCCACAAGATACAGTCAAACACCACAAAGGCGAGTTCCCGTAACAAAGTCTTTCTAAACTTCTAACAATACAAGTGGTCCTCCCGGTTATTGCACACTAACCCTTCCCTTAGCTAAGGCGAAGTTTAGGCCAATCAACCGTTAGATGGGTACTGGCCTCACCCAGACGCTCCCCGCATAACTTACACAAAGGGTGTAGTTGACACTCCGAGGTCCCACAGGTACGTTATTAGCAACTTAGTCAACTAGGTCCGTCCCATTACAGACATGTGGTTGCACGTTAGACCCAGTTCAAAGGCTTGCAAGGTTAAGTCCTTAGGGTGACCAGGGCAAGACTACCCGAAGAACCAAATCAACATCCCCAATGCCACAACCGCCCACCTGATTATTCTTGCCACATGCCCGGTCGAAAAACTATTTATCAAACCCCGCTTGATTACCATGCACCACGTGCCATCAACATCACATGATACCTTTCCAAAACAGGTACAATATATCAATAAGTCAATATTAAAATTTGTATTTAAAAAATCATGTCATGAGCACGTAGCAGGTCTAAGCAACATACTACAACGATCTAATTTCCCATGTTGGCAATTTAATAATGTCCAACTAGTAAACCACAACTAGGGTGACAAGGGTCATGGCACATATTTAAGTAATCAAGGTGTCATACAGCAAATTGGTATTTATCTAATTCCCCATATTTAAATAAAGTATTTTCTAACTGAACTAGCATGCAATAAGTTAAATCAAAATAGATTTTCAAAATAGGATCAACATGGTCAAAGCACAACTTGCCTTCAAAAAGTACTTGTTCTTGGTCTTGAGTTGGATCCTGAGTCAATACTTCTCCTTCAAATCCTTCCCAAGACTTCAACGTCTACTCAGAATCGTGCAAATAGCAAATACACGAATAAACAATAGGCAAAAAGTATCCAATCATCCAAATAAAATCCATAAACAGAGAGAACATAATTTTATGAATTTTTAGAAACTGGAATCGTCAAATTTGGAGTTAAAATGCAAAAGTTATGATTATTTAAAGTTTAAATAATCAATTAAATAATTTTACAGAGAAAAACTTTAGTCCAAAAATTAAATAAAATTCATATTTAGGTAGGTCTCAATTTTATACAAATTTAGAAATTTGAATCACTCAAATCGGGGTTGAAACGCAAAAGTTATAAGCGTTTGAAGTTTGAAACAAATTCTGAAATCATTATTTCGAATTAATAAATCATTTTCTTTTTCGGAAATTAATTATTGCGTCAGCGAGGACACGTGTCATCCTGTGATTGGTCCACAGTGACTCCATCGACGCCAGCACCGAACGGTCTCCACGATGACGCCGCGATGACGTCATCATGCCACGTGGCATGCCCCCGTGTCGCCACGTGTCTCGGTCCATGGACTGGGTCCACAGGCGGCACGGGTCCACGGTAGATCCGATCCATAGCGCACGGTCGCTGACATGCGGGTCCCACATGTCAGAGACACGCTCCTCACGTTCACATGGCTTGGCTCGGCACACGCGGTTCAATCTCGCCGCTGATTTGAAAATCAACGGCCGCATTGGATCTAGGTTTCACGCTCAAAACTACACGGTTGATCCGGCCGCTCGATCTAGATCGGACGGTCCAGATCTAATCTAATGCTGATGACACGGCTAACCCTCGCCGTACGATCTAAATCTAACGGTTGAAATCTAATCGGGGACGGGAACAGTAACGGGGTGACGTGACCTCACCTCGTGCGTTGGATCTTGATCCGACGGTTCACCGAGCTCGCGGACGACGATGGCACGCGGCGGCGTGGGTTCACCGAGGCTGGGGAAGACGACCCACGCGACGGCGTTCTGGGGCTTCTCCGGCGAAGGGAGTGGTCGGGGTCGACGCGTCTCGTTCTGGGGATCACGGATCTGGACTTCAACGCGGCAGAGACGTCCTCCCGTCGGCGCAAAAGACCACAAACCGCGGCGGCTGTTCTTAACTTCGGCGAGCAATCGTGGCTAGACGGTGGGGATCCTGGCGGCGCGAGCTAGAGTTTCGGGTTTGGCGTGGAAAGGCGATCCTCGGGCACCGATTCACTCTTTAAATTGGCTAGGTTTCCGAATCCAACACGGCGGCGGAGAGGAACAGCCTCGCCGGGGAAATTGGAACGAACACGACGCACAGGAACCGTACACGTGTCACGATCTATGGCTCCGATTCGATCTGGCGCAGCGCATCTACTCGGTCACCCCTGGACAACGCGGACGCACGCGAGCCGTTGGATCTTGATCCAACGGTTGCGGAGCTAGGGTTCGGGCGACGCGGTTCGACCCGACCGTGGCTCGGGTCGGACTCGAACTCGAGTCTGACTCGGGCTCGGTCGGATGAACAGTAACCGACTCGGTTTGATTTTCCAGCGATTTAATATTTAAAATAATTTCCAGTAATTCATTTAATTCATTAAAAATAGCAAAATACTCAGAAAAATTCCAGAAAAATTCTGGAAAATATTTTAGGGTATTTGGGACTCAAATAAAATATTTCCAACAAAATTTTATTTGCAAAGTTTAATTCTTTAATTAATTCAAAATGGAATAAATTCAAATAAATTCCAAATAAATCCAAATAAATTCCAAAAAATTCCAAAAATTCACCAAAGTGCCAAATCACACATGAATGTAAGAAAAGCAAAATTTTGGGGTGTTACATAACCCTCTCAGAGTAAGCGCCATACCGTAGCGAACTGAAGGTGTCCAACAAATAGGTCTACTACATCAGCAAAATGCTCCACGACGCAGAGACAAGGTACCCTCAGGCTCAGAAGATGGTCTATGCTGTGGTGGTAGTATCGAGAAAGTTGCGGCACTATTTTCAAGGGAGGGAGATCACGGTGGTCTCCTCATATCCCCTGCGTGAAATCCTCCACAATCGAGAAGCAGAGGGTCGCATCGCAAAATGGTCCGTCGAGCTAGGGGAGTTCGGGGTCAAGTTCGCTCCTCGTACCGCAGTAAAGAGTCAAAGGCTGGCGGACTTCGTCATCGAGTGGACCCCGGCCGAGTCCGGAGCCGCAGCAGCTCCCGCGCCCTCCCCTGGATGCTTTTCTTCGACGGATCATTCAGGATGGAAGGCGCGGGGGCTGGGGTCCTCCTGGTCTCCCCGACTGGGGACCTCCTCAAATACGTGGTCATCCTCGATTTCAAGGCTACCAACAATGTCGCCGAATACGAGGGTTTGCTGGCTGGGCTCCGGGCCGCCGCAGCCATCGGTGTCCGGCGCCTGCAAGTAAAGGGCGATTCCCTCATCGGTCGCCAATCAAGCAAGGAAGGATTTCTCCGCCCCGACCCATTATGGCGGCTGCACCGGAGGTCGTGAAATTGGAGCGACACTTCAAGGATTGGGATATACTCACATCCCACGGCGACAACCATCTCGGCAGCTCGCCCGGCTCGCCTCAACCAGATCTCTGTGCAGACCGGGGCCTTCAAGAAAGGCTTCACGACCGCCCATCGCAGCCCCGTTTCGTGGGGACGATGGTGATGCCGCTCGCCTCGCCTCTGGAGGGAAAGTGGTTCCGAGAAACGCCGCCAAAGGCGGAGTACTAAGACCACTTCGTGGTCGCCAGATTTGACCGGAAGGCACATGGATGGATCCGATCCTGGCCTACCTACGGATCAAGTGTGCCCCGACGATGATGCGTCAACAGAGAAGGTAGCACGAAGGCCAAGTGCTATACCTGGTGGGCGGGGACTCAGACTGGGTAAGAACGGAATTCTTCTGAAGTGCATCACTCGGGAAGAAGGGAGCGCTTGCTCGGATATCCATGGAGGCGCGGGAGCCATGTGTCCGAGACGAACGATGGCGGGAAAAGCTTTCGTCAAGGGTTCTATTGGCCAACCGCCCTCCAGGATGCTTATGTAGCCGGTGAGGAGATGCGGCATGCCGCCCACGCCAAGCAGATTCCACCAACCAGCCCAGCTCGCAAACCATCCCGCTCTCTTGGCCCTTCGCGGTCTGGGGGCTGGATATCCTGGGCCCGTTCCCGCGGGCCACAGGGGGCTACACCCACCTGTTCGTCGCTATCGACAAGTTCACCAAGTGGGTGGAAGCCGAGGCAGTAAGATCCATCACCGCCGCGGCTGCAGTCAAGTTCATGCAAGGGATTTTCGCCCGCTTTGGGGTCGCCAACCGCATCATCACCGACAACGGCACGCAGTTCACCAGCGCGGCCTTCTTGGACTTCTGCGAAGAGATGGGCACCAAGGTCTGCTTTGCCTCGGTCGCCCATCCCAAGAGCAACGGCCAGGTCGAGCGGGCCAACGCGCTGGTGCTGAAGGGCCTCAAGACCCGGGCATTTGACCGACTCCATAAGCGTGGCGTCCGGTGGACCGAAGAGCTCCCGGCTGTGTTGTGGTCACTTCGGACCACCCCTAGCCGGGCTACCGGGGAAACCCCTTTCTTCCTGGTCTACGGCGCAGAAGCTGTTCTCCCTTCGGAGCTGGAGCTGGGGTCACCCCGCATTACTGCATTTAGGGAAGAAGACCAGGAGGAGCTGCGCCGAGACGACGTCAACTTCTTGGAGGAAGCGCGGGATCGAGCGGCCTTGCGTGCTGCAAAGTACCAACAAAGTCTCAGGCGGTACCACGCCTCCCGGATCAATGAGAGAACACTGGCAGTGGGCGACCTGGTCTTGCAAAGAATCCAGTCGCATGCCGGGTCACATAAACTGTCTCCCCAGTGGGAGGGACCCTTCAAAGTGGTCTCAGTCTCTCGTCCCGGGGCGGTCAGGTTGGCCACTGAAGACGGCGAAGAGCTAGCAAACTCCCAGAACATAGAAAATCTATGCAAGTTCTACCCTTGATCGGTTGTAAGTCCCAGGCTCTGTTCCCCGACCGGCCGGAGTGTGTCTTCCTCTCCACCGCAGGTCGGGGAAGGCCTTATGTTTAAAATTTAATATTCACTTTCTTCATCCGAAATATTTGTTCTTTCTACCCTCTTTTCGGTCTCTTGCCCGCTGATGGGCAGCGCCAGGACACTTGCCCCTGGTACCCTGCCGCCTTGCAAAAGCCCAGTAGCAAAGGCGAAATCGCTAAGTGAGAGCGGTGTGCAGGAATGGGTGGTTGGACGGCTGGTTCAGCACGACCCCCAGCATGGCCTTGACACTCCGGGTGTCCCCGTGGGGATCGGCGACTTGAGCACCATTGCCAAAAACCCAAGGTCCTGCCACGACTCACTAAGTGTTCGTTCCCTAGAGGCTATTTGGGAGACAAATTTTGCTAAAGCAAGGGGTTTCAGGGCCGAGGTCCTGCAGCGCAAGACTTTAAGTCTTTAGGCGGTTATGTGCTTGTTCGTGCAGAGCCAGAACGATTACGGCGAAAGCGGACTTTTGAGGCAACATGGCAGGGAGCTTACACTTCTGCTCCATTCGAAATGATAAATGTCTAAAGTTTTGCAGACAAAGGCCAAAAAAGAAGAAAAAAAACTACACTACTGGCGGAGCTGGGGGATCTTCCTCATCTTCCGCTGCCACCACCGCAGCCGCCACGTCCTCTTCGACCGGGGCAACGTCCAGCTGCATCGCCACGTCTTCTGCTGCCGCCTCCTCCTGGGGGTTCTGCATCGCCAACGGTGCGGCAACCTGCTCGGAGGCATCGTGGACCCGCTCCTCCGCCTGTGCCCAGTCGCCCTCAGCCCCCTGGACAGCGACTGTGGGGTCGAAGTTAGCGTCACGGCTGGCGTAGCAGGCCAGCACGTGCCGCGCGTGGCGCGAATCGTCGCGCCCCTCTTGGACGGACCGGGCGGTGAGGGCGACAGGCAGGTGCGTGAGGAAATCCGCGGTTCGGCAGAGGCAGAAAGCGTAATGCTACGGCCTTTCCTCCCGCGGGTCAGGCTGCTCCAGCCCCAGCGGAGCGAGGCTGGCCACCGTCCGGCTGAAGGCATGCCGCAGCATCCCCAAGGTGTCCTCCTCCGACCGGCCCCGATCCACCCTCTCCGCCTCCAACTCCGCGGAGAGCTCGTCAGCGCGGCGGGCGCTTTGCTCCCGCTGCTCTCGCTCCCGCCGCAATTCCAGCTCCAGCCCCGTCCCCCGCTCCCGCAAGTCCTCCACCTCCTTGCAAAGGCGGTTGACTTCGACTGCTGCCTCTGCCAGCCGCTCCCTACTTGTCGCCAGACGGCTGCTCGCATTGGAGTAGAGCTCTCCGAGAGCCGCCAGCAGAGCGTCTGCGTCGGCTGAAGGAACAGAGGCGGTGGGGGGCTCCGGGGTGGGTGCGGGGCCGAGCGGGCCTGGGTCCTGATCGACGACTGCAGCATCGACCGCTTGAGGGTCGCCTCCCTCCCCTTGCTCGACTAGGGGCTCGGCGACCCCGGCCGGCACAACCTCCATGGCCGCAGCGCCCTGGTCACCCCCGGCTTGAACGACGGGGGCATCCGAAGCGAAAGTCCTGGGGGTAGGAAAGGAACGAGGGTAAGACACTACCTGAAGAGACTAACTTTTATATCGCATGTGCGTTTCCAGATGAATACCTAGGTGATGGCCTCGGGAATCGGGGCACGCTCGGAGCAAGAACCAGCCCCGGCAGTCTGCGGACCGGTGCCGGTGGTGGAGGAAGAACCGCCGCTGCTGGCGGCGGCGACGGAGGAGCCGGCGGCGGCGGCCGTTGCCCCACCATCGGAGCCGGAGGAAGAACCGCCGCTGCTAGCGGCGGTGGCGGAGGAGGCGGAGGCGGCGGCCGCAGCAGTGTCATCAAAACCGGTGGCGGCGGCCGTTGCCCCGTCATCGGAGCCGGCGGAGGCGGAGGAAGAGTCGGCGCCGGAAGGTCCTTTGTCGCCACCACAACAGGAGCGAGGGAGGACGAGGTCCCGCCGGTCGATGAACCTCCCGCCGCCATTACGGAGCCTACCGTCGCAACCGAAGAAGACCCCCCGGCCGCCGCGGAAAATCCCGCCCCGGCCGGTCCCAGGAGGCGAGGCCTCTGGGAAGGCCCGCCGGTGCCATCGTCATCGCCCGGCGCTTACGCCTCTCGACTTCGCCAAAGTGAGGGTCCCGAATTGTCAGAGGCGTCCGGCGTATCACATCAGGTGTACCCATGGCATCCATCGACGGCATGGCCCGGATTATCGCCGCGCGATCCCGTGGTGACAACCGGCACAGCGGGACCGCGCTTCTTCGAACGGGGACGGACCCAAGAAACCGGCGGCGCCATCCACCTGCCTATCCCGCTGCCAGCCAAGTTCCCGACTACCGGGCAAGACCTAAGGGAAAAAGAAACCCCCGGGAAGCAGGAGCGCGATCAGGACCGAGTCCAGTTAAGCAAAAAAAAGGGGGGAGAGAAGGAAAGGAAGGAAGGGGATGGTCACCTCCAGTAATGCTCCGGGTCCCATCATCCTGACCCATGTATCGCTGTGCCAAAGTAACACGGCGACGCAGAGAGGGCCTCCGGAGATGAAGTCCTGATAACCATAGGCCCCGTCAGCCCGCCGTCCGCAGATGGTCGACTCGGGCTAACATTGCCAGAGCTCCGCTGCCTCGGTCACTTGGGCCCCGATCGGTGTTGCTAATCACGCCGGGCCGGACGGAGGTCCAAAGACCTCAATGCCGCTGTCGTCCTCAACGTACAGCCACTCTTCGCGCCAATTCCTCCAGCTGGATCGGCAATCCAGTGGAATGTAGCGCGATACAGTCCCATCTCGGAGCCGTAGGTGGCAGCTCCCGGTGACGGGCGAGTTGCCGCCCGCGGCACGAAGAGTGTAGAAGAAACGAAACAGAAGGAGGTTAGGGAGCACTCCTACGAACATCTCGCAGAAGTGAGCGAAGGCAGAAAGAAGGATGACGGAATTGGGAGGAAGGTGAATGTGGTGAATGGCGTAAAAATTAAGAACAGAGAGATAAAATCGAATCAAGGCAGCAGAGTCGGGCGAGGAGCTGCCATCCAAAGAAGATCACCTCCTCACACAAGAATGGGGCTCGATAGTCCCCGGCGACGCGGAGGGCTCCTGCAGTAATATTCCGGGAGAGGCTGGAGGCAAGCTCCTCCTCGACGGACGAGGAAGGGAGGATCGGAGCCATCAAGCACAGCCAAGTGTTGGAAGCGTGTCGAAGAAGAAACAGGAAGAAGCAACCGGGAGGTGGAAGAACCGCTCCCCCTCGGTCAGCCTCTTATAGGGCAACAAAGGAATGCTCGGCGGGAAAAACGAAAGGGCGCGGTGGTTCGAGCAAAGGAAGTTCAAGAGCCCCATAAAGAGGGCGCACCCCGAGGGCCGTGCGACGGTTTCAAAAGTGGGAATAACTGCACAAACCGCCTTGGAAACCGGAGGAGATAAAAAACCTCTTGAAGGCCGCGGGGCGTGTGGGCTTTTTATGGTCCCACTCAGGACGCTTAAAAAAGGAGTGGAAGACCAAAAAGCGCTCCTGGGTGGGCCCGGGGGCTACTGTCGGCGTATTTTACGCCAGGGTACCCACTCCCCCGCAATGAATAAATACGGTCGCCAGGCGGGCAGGGCGCGTCTAGGCCCACCGCCACGGCGAGCAGAAGACCCCCGGCCCGGGCGCCCAGTGGACCGATAGCGATCAAACAAGACCACCGGGCGCCAAAGAAGGTGGGCGCCAATGACAGTGGCGTTCAGCCGCACCACTGGCGCCAGCCAGTGGTCGCCAATGACAGTGGCGACAAAGCCGCGCCACCGGGCACCAAGAAGGTGGTCGCCAATGACAGTGGCGACAAAGCGCACCGCCTGGCGCCACCAGTGGTCGCCAGCCGATGTGTGGCGATCAAGCCGCGCCACTGGGCACCCAAAGAAGGTGGTCGCTTAGCGGATGTGGCGATCAAAGCCGCACTGGCGCCAAAGAAGGTGGTCGCCAGTGGACGCTGCGTGGCGTCTGAGCCACTCCCCTGGCGCTCACCCCCGGCCACGCCCGGGTCAAGGACATTTAATGCGGGTAGTGCGCATTAAATGCAAAGCGTAAAGGCGTGAAGGCAGCAGTATGGCGACACACCTTCCCCAGGTGGGCATTAATTGCGGGAGACGTCACGACTACACCTCACCCCGTGACAGAACGGGCGGCGTTGGTGGACATGGGGCCCGAGGCGGGATTGTGACGGCTGCGGTAGTCATTAATGGGATGTAAGAACAGTGACGTGCGCATTAAATGGGCCCATGCCAGTGTAATGATTATGGCTTGCAGTGTAAGCCTCCCATGCGCCCCCGTCAGCCCGAGTATAAAAGAGGGCCGGGGTGCATGGGAGAGAGGGTTCGATCCTTTGGCAGTAGGTTTTCGTTTTCTCCAGGCAAGAACATAAGCAATACCAAAGAAAGCAGGACTAGGGCTATTACTCTCCGGAGGGCCTGAACCTGGGTAAATCTTCTTGTGTCTCCCCTGCTGACCAAGGCCTCTCGGTACTCCGGTCGCCTCCGTCTTCCATTCCCAGGCGATTGCCCCGAAAGCCCCCCGTCAGAACCTCATAAGCACCCGTCTCGGAGGTGCCTGTTGGCTAGTACGCCGACAAGCCCTTATTTACGTCGGCCGCGAGGCCGACGTAAATAGGAATAGTAGTCCACATCCGGCTGGAGTGGAGGTGATGTGGCACTTATTTACGTCGGCCAGAGGCCGACGTAAACAATGTCCACGTCACCGAACCACGTCACCGTCTGACGTGGCACCTATTTATTGTCGGCCAGTGGTATAAGTATTTACGTCGGCCAGCCCAGGCCGACGTAAATACTGGGGATATTTACGTCGGCCAATCCTAGGCCGACGTAAATACTTGGGCTATTTACGTCAGCCAGGCCAGGCCGACGTAAATACTGGGGCTATTTACGTCAGCCAAACCCAGGCCGACGTAAATACATGAGCTATTTACGTTAGCCAGGCGAGGCCGACGTAAATACTGGGTCTAATTACGTCAGCCAGGGCCAGGCCGACGTAAATACTGGGTCTATTTACATCAGCCAGGCCAAGACGACGTAAATACTGGGTCTATTTACGTCAGCCAGGGCCAGGCCGACGTAAATACTGGGGCTATTTACGTCAGCCAGGCCAGGCCGACGTAAACACTGGAGCCACTAGGCAGCTTAATATCGATTCTGGCCGACTGGATTTGGTCAGCAAAAATATCAATTCAGATGACATACAATATCAATTCAAGCCATTCAATCATGCATTCATATAAACCAATATCAATCCATCCATTCAGATGACACAATTCAATTTGCAAATATAACATATGACTTATAGAAACTTCAATTTGCATACATGACATACAACACATAGAAATTTCAATTTGCAACATGACATATGACACAGTTGAACCATACTACTCATTGTTCATACAAACATCAATTTGGCTGAGTATCTTCAAAGCGATGCCCACTACCGGCGTCACCTCCCGAGTTCAAAGAAAATAACAGGATTACACTACCCAAATTGAAACAAACAATAATGTAGACCCAGAGAGCCTGCTTTTCCTTCTGAGTTAGTTCATCCCCAATAAGAGCTCTTTTTACCAAGCCCATAGCAGCTCCTGTATCAATTGCTAAGAGTTGCGTCCCTTGCAACACAGTCTGTGCAGGAAAAATATAAAAATGAAATAAGTTGTAGACCTACATTTTAACCCTTTTTTTAATAATTTAATGGAAGGAATTAAATATTGCGATCAGCCCTGGTGCTTCTTACCAACTAATTAGATTATTTAGGTCACCTACCAAAATAATGCACAATGATACTACTCAACCAATACTATTATGAAAATATATCACCATAGAAATATTAGCGCACTTTGAATGACTTCAAACATCATCATTGTGTCATGAACGGAATGAAAAGCTGGTAAGGGAATGGGCACTTGTGATATTAACCTAGACATGCTTTTCTTACAGTAATGGGACCAACTAAATTTAAATGGACATACTGTGGTAGTCTCCTTAACCTTCTTCACTGATTTGGTAATAACATTTTCTTTCTTGCTAGCCTGACCAGAATGTCCTGACAGAAGAGGTGACGACACAGAAGCATCTATTGTTTCATCTGGGACACCCGTCTCCTAGAAAACAAGACATTACTGAATAACTAACTCTTCAAAACTGAAGAAACTTTTTATAACAGTGAAGCCAGCCATTATGGTTTAAAAAAGCAATAGTCACAATATCCAACAGAGTTAAGAATAAAACATGAAGCAATTAATGCTCATAGTATCCCCAGCATTGATGCTGAGTTCCAGGTCCAAGTGTTAAATACCAATGGCATTCTCATTTGCTATTTAAAAACAAATGTTAAACAAGCATACCTCTTCCTTTTGAGCATCATCTGCACTCTTCTGAACTCTTTTTTCTAACTCAATCAGCTCACACCTCAACTGTTCAAAGCGAAGGATATCATTTGACTCCTATTTACGTCGGTCTAGCCAGGCCGACGTAAATAATCGCCACGTGGTCTATTTACGTCGGCCTGGCCAGGCCGACGTAAATAACCGCCACGTGGCATATTTACATCGGCCTGGCTGACGAAAATAGACATCGGCCGACGTAAACGTGTCTGTATGATTTTTAAATTTTTTCGCGCGCGGTTGGGTGCTATTTCTGTCGGCCTAGCCGACGTAATTAGAATTATTTACGTCGGTTTAGCGTGGCCGACGTAAATAGACCCGCATTTCCGTTGGTTTTTTTTAGGCTGACGTAAATATATTTGGCCGACGTAAATAGATCGGATTCCTGTAGTGCAGGGGGTATAAGCAGCGTATGTAATACAGTACTAAGTATATATGTCTATGTGCTGTCAAATTTCTCTAGAACTTCACATCAGATATTTAGAGTTTCAAAACAGTAACTCGAAGAGAAATGTACACTAATCTTATACATCATTTATGAAGATTGGAACACCATTCTTTCGGTTCATCATTAAGTTGTTCGAAATAATTGACTTGCAGATCAATAAAGATAATAGGTTAGTTGGACAAAAAAGAGAAACAATTTAACAATGTTAAAGGGGTGTTCGCACTGAAAATTATTCGGTAGAAATGCTATGACCAATGTCCAGATAGTGAAGATCACTATATTTTTTGTGAACTTCAGTTCCAGCTACCTAGTTCATTTATACACAAAAAAATAATCTGTTTTCCTCAGAGCATCCCTAAGATGCATTTTTTCGATCTCAAATCATCTGGAAAGCAGAAAACAAAAACACAAAAAGTGAATCTTTAATTTGGAGAGAGATGAGAGGAGGGAAGAGATGTTGTTTCGACCTGAATCAGCGAGAGGTTGCACGCGTAGAACATGTCAAGAGTTTCCTCCACGGGCATGATGGTGTTGGGGTCGCGAACCGCGTGCCTCATCTCGGCGTAGGCATGGCCATCGCGGTTGCATACGCCGGTCTTGGCCCAATACTGGTACTAGGGGTTGATGGCGTGGTCCTTGAGCCTTGAGCGAAGGCGGCGATGGCCGAGGAGGCGAGGGCGAGAGTGTGGGGCGACGGGGCGGTGACCTCTGTGAGGGGAATGGGCGGTGGGGTGGCGACCTCTGCGAGGCGAACCGGGGCCGAGGAAGCGAGGGTGATGGCGTGGGGTGGCGGCGTCTGCGAGGGGAACGTTAGAGGGAGGAGGCGGTGCCCAGAAGCAACAAGCAGCGTCGGAACACTGACTGGCCCACCTCAGCACCATGGGCTTGATGGCGGATGGAGCGGAGGCGGCGGTGCCTAGACAAAGCAGATCGCTGATTTCCTGGCTAGCCAACTGCGTTGGGGAGGGGGAGGCACACATACGACGGGTGCAGGAGCGAACCCTCACTGGCAGGCGTGCGCAGTGATGACCGGATCCACCGAGCCCTTGGCACGGAGCTGCGCAAGATGGGAAATACGGTGCTGGGCGATCGGAGAACTTCACATATGGTTTGAACCTGCACTCGCCATTCTTTGCTGGTTTAGATTAGGATTCGACGTCACGGCGGGGGAAGGAGCGAGCGAAGCTTCTCGCTTGAGCGGCCAAGCGCATGGGGCACACGCTAGGGGGAGCCAAACGCAAAACCGAAACTCCCCGAGAGTCTGTCCACACATTCGGCTGACGTGGAGGGTCTCTTCGGCCGGGAAATCTCTCAGATTTAATATAAGTATTATATATGTATATATATGAAAAATACTATATATATATATACAAGTAGTATATATGTATATATATTGGACGGGAACATATCCAGTGCTAATGACCTACTAGGTGTTTGAAAGGACTAACGATGTCGCCTAGAGGGGGGTGAATAGGCGGATTAAAAAATCGCAGCGGAATTAAAACAGGCCGATCTGGTCAACCCGGAGTCTCCGGGTTTTGGTCCGGATACTCCGGCTTGTCCGGAGTGTCCGGTCTTGTGTCCGGACTCTCCGGGTTAGCTGGCTCGGGAGTGCAATTAAAACTACTCTAGTAAGCACAATAGACCACTAAAAATAGATAGCAAGAACAACCTAGAACAATTGCTAGTAAGGATTTGAATTAAAGCTAAGCGAAGAGCTAGATCTAACTTTACAAATTCAAATCCAAATAAGCAAGACTAGGAAGTAAAAGAGAGAGCGAGAGAAGCGATTTTTCACCGAAGTTCGGATTCTTGAAGGGAATCCTACGTCTCCGTTGAGGTGGCTCGATCACACTTGAGCCGGGGTCTCTTTCAACCCGCTTTCCTCCCGGTGTTGCACAAATGCACTCGCCGGCTTCACTTCTTGTCTCTTTCCTTTCGGAGGCGAGACTTGCCTTCACAAACGACCGGGGCTCACCACACGCGTTGGTAGCTCCCGGTGACTCCTAGCCGTCTAGGAGACCTTCAACCTCCAAGAGTAATAATGCAACGAAGAATCGCTTGGAGGATGAATGTCGGGACCCCGAATTTGCAAATCCGGACCCTCTGTGTATTCAGCACTAGTCCAGGAACGCGCTAGTGCACACAGTCTTCACATCAGTAAATATCACAATCATACCAATCGATATTATCAAAGTACTTTATTTAAATAACCAAACTGGTTACTTGACCTTATGGTCAAGTTACAAATATATGCCTCACAAGGCGAAACTTATTAAAAGAGAAATAATAGCAGCGGAAAATCAAATAACTTCGTGGCGCCATCCAGTATACCACAGGCAACTGACTGGGCTCGCTTCCCTAAGTAGACGGATCCTCTTGGAGTTCCTCCTCCAAAAGCCGTGCGATCTCTTCTTCAACCGATATTGTGTTGAGGCAAGGGTGAGTACTTGGTACTCAAAGAAGTCATGCACGTAATGCAAGCTAATATACTATATGCATGGCTTGGTACAAAGGAATAGCTCAAGGTATATTTGCGATAAACAAGATTTGAAAAGTAATATAAGTAGATTCGAAAGCAGTAGAAATAAGTAAAGCGTAAATAACTTTTCCAGAAGTTTAATAAACATTTTTCCCCATCCTAAACCACATTACCATCATCTTTATTCTTAAACCAAACCAACTTCCAAATCCAAGTTATTTTCAGAAAGTCTAACCCTTGACTGTAATTCCCGAGCATTGTCCAGTACCGTGGACACGGCTATTTAAATAGATTCTAAACTCTGCAGAGGTTATGCACTTTACCCACAAGATACAGTCAAACACCACAAAGGCGAAGTTCCTCAGTAATAAAGCCTTTCTAAGCCTCAAACAACACAGTGGTCCTCTCCTGGTTCGTGCTCTACACCATCCCTTCCCTTAGCCAAGGCGAAGTATGGGACCAACACACCGTTAGATGGGTATCTCGGCCACAGCCACGACACGCTCCCCGCACAATCACACAAACGGTGTAATTGACACCCTGAGGCTCCACAAGTGAGTCCTTAGCGACTTAGTCAACTAGGGCCGTCCCATTCCAGCCATGTGGTTGCAAGTATGACCCAGTTCAAAGGCTTGCAAGGTTAAGTCCTTAGAGTGACCAGGGCAAGACTACCCAAGAACCAAATCAACATCCCTGCCACACCGCCCACCTGACATTACTCTTGCCACATGCCCCTGGCCGAAATCGTTTATCAAACCCCGCTTGATTACCATGCACCACGTGCCATCAACATCACATGATACTTTTCCCAAAACAGGTTCAATATATCATTAAGTCAATATTAACATTTGATTGTCCAAAACCATGTCATGAGCACGAAAGTGTGTCTAAGCAGTATACTACAACGATCTAAACCCATGTTGGCAATTTAATAATGTCCAACTAGTAAACCACAACTAGGGTGACAAAGGGTCATGGCACATACTTAAGTAATCAAGGTGTCATATAGCAAATTGGTATTTATCTAACCCCCAGGTTTAAACAAAGTATTTTTCTAATTGAACTAGCATGCAATAGTTTAAATCAAAATAGATTTCGAAATAGGATCAACATGGTCAAAGCACAACTTGCCTTCAAAGAGTACTTGTTCTTGGTCTTGAATTGGATCCTGAGTCAACACTTCTCCTTCGAATCCTTCCGGCACTTCAACGTCTACTCGTAAAGCGTGCAAATAGCAAATACGCAAATAAACAATAGGCAAAAACATCCCAAAACTCCAAATAAAATCCATAAATAGAGAGATCATAATTTTCTGGATTTTTAGAAACTGGAATCGTCAAATTCGGAGTTAAAACGCAAAAGTTATGATTATTTAAAGTTTAAATAATCAATTAAATAATATTACAGAGAAAAACTTTAGTCCAAAAATTAAATAAAATTCATATTTAGGTAGATCTCAATTTTATACAAATTTAGAAATTTGAATCACTCAAATCGGAGTTGAAACGCAAAAGTTATAAGCGTTTGAAGTTTGAAACAAAATCTGAAATCATTATTCGAATTAATAAATCATTTTCTTTTTCGGAAACTAATTATTACGTCAGCATGGACACGTGTCAGCTCCTGATTGGCTGGCTGACGTCAGCCGGTCCATGGACTTGGTCCATGCTTGGCTCGGGTCTACCGTGGACCCGGTCCACGACTCCACGTGAGACTGACATGTGGGACCACTCGGGTGACGTCATTCTTGGCGTCGGCGGGGACTCGGCCACGGTCGACAGGTGGGACCCGCCAGACGTCATGGGTGACGTCAGCGCTTGGCTGGATTAGCCACTGACATGCGGGCCCTCTGACACGCGGGCCCCGCGTGTCAGCGTCACACGCACGCGCGCGTGGACGGCGCTGACCGCGTCGGTCCAACTTCCAAGACGCGTGGCACAATCTCGGCCGTTGATTCGAAAATCAACGGCCCGTATTGATCGGGTGACGACGCTCGGGGTGAACGTGGCCCATCTGGACCGTTGGATCTAGATCCAACGGCGGGGATTCGATCCGAGGATCTAGACGTGATCTCACCGTGACGGTCCGATCTGGATCGGACGGCCGTCGAAAGCTCGCGAGGTTGATGTCGACGCGCGGCGTTGGCTTGACCGGAGATTTAAGACGACGACCTCCGTCGCGGCGTTCCGTGCAACTCCGGCGTGAAGTCCGCACTCCCGGTAGCGCGGCGCGACACGGCGATCTCGGCCTGGTTTGGTGTCGCTTAAGACGGCGGATGCGGGGATCAACGAAAAACCGCGGCGGAAGACCTCCTCTACTCCGGCGAGCAATAGCGGGGCGACGGCGGCGGCTCAGGCGAGGTGAGAAGGGGGCTCGGGTGCGGACGGTTGTGCGCTTCCCGATGGCGGCGGCGGCGTATTTAAAGGGGGCCTCGGCCTGCGGTAGAGCCGAAACCGAGGTTGACACTGATGACGGCGGCGGAGGACTCGGCTCGGATCCGGCGAGGGCAACGAAATCGCGGCCCGTCCACGTGGCGCGATCAACGGCCACGATGGCTTGGCGCGAACGGGTCCGGTCCGGACACGGCTCGGGTCGGTCGATCATGACCGTTGGATCTCGATCCGACGGTCCACGTGGGTTAAGGTTCAACGTGGTTCGGTCAAGTCGGCTGGCTCGGGTCGGACTCGAGTCCGACTCGGGTTCGACTTCGATCGGAGGAATAGTACTTGACCCGAGTTGAATTTCCAGCGATTTAATATTTAAAATAATTCCCAGTAATTCATTTAATTCATTAAAAATAGCAAAAGACTCAGAAAAATTCTGGAAAATACTTTGGAACATTTTGGACTCAAATAAAATATTTCCAACAAAATTTTATTTGCAAAATTAAATTCTTTAATTATTTCAAAATGGAATAAATTCAAATAAATTCCAAATAAATCCAAATAAATTCCAGAAAATTCCAAAAATTCACCAAAGTGCCAAATCACACATGAATTCAAGAAAAGCAAAATTTTGGGGTGTTACAATGAACTAGTGCTCAACAACTAGAAATGAATGCACCTAGCACTTTGCTTCTTCCTCTCCTCACCAAAATGGATCAACAACCAAATCTAATGGTGGGAGGAAGTATGAGCTCTATTGAATGCTTGGAAGAGGTTAGGAATGGCTTGAATGCTGCTATGAATGAGCTCAATAGAGATTCTAGCCGTTGGAGGGGAGTGGAGGCTTTAAATAGTCTTTTTGAAAACTAGCCGTTTGTCCCCTTTTTGAACTGTCCGGAGACTCCGGACAAATAACCCGGAGACTCCGGGTTGTCCGGACTCTCCGGACAAAATGTCCGGACACTCCGGACTATCTGGAATTCGATTTGCCCGAGAGGGTTAACCCGGAGACTCCGGACCAAATGTCCGGATACTCCGGACTGAGTCCGGATACTCCGGACTGAGTCCGGATACTCCGGACTTAGTGTCCGGACTCTCCGAGTTAACTGGCTCGGTTTGAAATCCAGTTTTTGGAAAATGCAAGTGTTTGAGTGCTAGTTTGAATGCAAATTTTGATGTTGAGCACATGCACATCCTAAAATTGATTTTCCGTCGCATCCTCTTAATAGTACGGCTATCCTTATGACTCAAAGCAATATAAAAATTACAAGTCTTCGTCTTGATGCCATTTTGTCGAAATTTGACGCACTTAGGAGTGTTCAATCTTGTTCCAAGCTAGAAGTGATCTCGATAACTGCATTATTCTTGGTTGAAGCATTAGATCACTTTAATTGTGTCATCATTAATCACCAAAATAAAATGAGGGGCCTAGATGCACTTTCAATCTCCCCCTTTTTGGTGTATTGATGACAACACAATTAACAGCAAATAAAATAACAAGAACTAGACTTTAGCTAAAAGAATAAAATGTGGAGCTCCCCCTAAATGTGTGCATTAGAAGTATTGAGTGGAATCAAATGCACAAATTTAACGAGAGATAACCGAGAGCTCCCCCTTAAACAAAGCATCCGAGAATACATTGCAATTAACTGAAAGCAATCCATGCATAAGATAAACATAATGTCATTACATGGAAGAGGAAGAACATAGTTCACGACAACACATGGATAAAGAAATGACAATAAGCAACAATAATAAAAAGTGACAGCATAACGCACGCGACAAACAAACTAAACGACAACGCTCTAAAGAAATCACTCCCCCTTTGGCATCAAGACACCAAAAGAGGGAGGACACGAGAAATCACTCGTCGTCGCCTTCGTCGTCGGACGCTGAATACTCGCTGTCAGGATCATCAACAGGAGGAGGAGGAGCAGCAGAAGAGGTGATGCCAAAAAGCTGATCTGCGGAAGTGGCATCGCTACTCTCCTCGGAAGACCCGGAGGAGTCGCTGGGAGAGACTGCCTCGCCATTGTGGCGGCGGATGCTGCGAATGTCCTGACCATTCTTCTTTATCTGCCTGCTCATCTCCTTCGCTGGTGGAGATGTCGCGGCCTGAGAAAAACATGCTTCAACATCCTCTCAAGCACGCTACTCGAAACCTCGCCCGCTCGGAAGGTACCCGAAGGCACAGTAGGAGCCGGAGCAGACGTAGAACTCGAGGCACGACCGCGTCGAGTCCTAGGAGGAGTAGGACCAGGGGCAGCGGGAACAGCTGGAGCAGACGGAGGACGAACCTTGTATGAAAGGTGCTCCTCGTCCCTGACAAACTTGAGTCCGCTGATAGATGTGATCAAGGCCATCACAAAAGGAGCGTAACTGCAGCTGGCCATGTTGCTCTGCGCGTTCTGCCTCATCGTCTCCCAAATGAAGTCAGCAATGTCAAACGGATGAGTACGCTCAACCAGGTGATATAGCAGGTTCCGTCCATAGGAACTGATGGCAGAAGCATCTCCCTCCTTGGGCCAAAGAGTGACCCTCAGCATCCTGTTGAGCACGGCAGGCACATCCTTTAGACCCTTGATGGTCCCCACTGTGAAGCTCTTCGATGTATCATACAAGGACTCCATCTGCTCGGGAGTCAACACCTTCTTGTCATGAAGCTTAGGACTGTCATTGTACCGAAGGCTGAGGACTCTAGCAAATCTCTTCTTGTTGGCCTTGTACCACACCTTATCTGTCATCCACCAAATGGCATCCTCAGTCTTGTCATAATACAGGGTGGCGAAGAACTGCATGATTATCTAGTTGTTCCAATCGCACTTGAAAGACATGATGTCTTTCACCTCATGCAGCTCACAAATCTCAAGAACCTGAGCGAAGACTGGATGCTCAGCTGCTACCATATACTCCCAGTCGATGGTCTTCATCCTGACCACTGGGTGCTCAAGTGGGTAGAGGACCGTCTCATAGAAGTCTGACTGAAACCGGTTCCAGAACCGGCGGTCCACATACTCATCTTGATGGAAGTCGAGCGGATTTTTCTTTCTGTGCTCAACTATAGCCTTGCCCTTGCCTGAACCTGTCCTGTAGTCAGTCACTCTCATGGGGTTGACTGACATAGGATACCTCCACACAGGCTTGGCCTTGGCGAAGGGACCAATGAAATGACCTGAAGCACGGAACTCTCTCCTCTTCTGATCTCTCAGCCTGGCATGAGTGTCTGCAGGATGCTCATCTGGATCAGGCTGAGGCTGAGCAGAGGACTGAGCCTGAGGCTGAGGCTGCTGCGGCTGCTGAGACGGCTGAGCTTGAGGCTGGGAGGAGGATTGGACAGGAGGCTGCTGAGCAGACGACGTCCCAATGCTCAGACCACCCCTTCTCTTTGCCACGGCGTAACGCGGCCTCTTGGGTGCCGGACGAGCAGACGGTGAACTGGAGGGACTGTCAGGAGACGGAGGGTCCCTCGGCAGATCACCACCACCACCAGCAGAAGACCCCTGAGAAGGATCCATCTGACCAGACAAAGCGAGAGAAAAGGATTAGCCGTGAGGCGACTTGAAATTCAGCGAGAAACAAATTTTGGCCGAGCCACCCAACCCGGAGAGTCCGGACAAAATGTCCGGATACTCCGGATTGCATCCGGAGACTCCGGACAAATTGTCCGGATACTCCGGACCAACCCGGAGACTCCGGACCAAAAGTCCGGATACTCCGGATGTGCCAGAAATCGCGCACGGGCGGGCCAAAATTGGGGAATCCAATCACCGCAACAACTCGAAAGGAATCTAGATTGCCTCAAGAAAGTAGGAATGAAGTCTAGGACACAATCTAGCAAAAGATTTCGCGGGATTAGGGCATGGAATTGAACTCACCTCAAGAGATTTGAAACGAAGAACACGGGTGAGATAGGGTGAACGATTCTCCGATTCTTGAGGGCCAAAGGAATAGAGACCACGTCCCCTATAAATAGGAGAGAAAGAAGAGGCCCTAAGATGAGAAACGAAATCAATCCCGGAAGGAAAAACGGTAGGGCACGAAGATTCTTACCAAGATCTCCAAACCGAGGGAGAGGAGGAGTCCAAGAACCCTTGGAGATGGAGATGAGGGAAGGATCAAGCCCTAGCCACAAGATGATCACGGGAGAGGGAGAGACGCACAGTGGGAATAGGAAAAAGAAACTGAACCGCGCGGGATTTTTGGGGTTTAACCGACCGCCCCAACCCCCAAGACTCTGGACTCCAGTCCGGATACTCCGGTCCAACCCGGACACTCCGGACAAAATATCCGGAGACTCCGGGCTAACCCAGAGAGTCCGGATAGAAAACCGGATACTCCGGGTTCCCCAGCTCGGTTAGGAGAAAGGGAAACCGCACGAAGAATCTAGGAATTTGGCGGAATGAGAGGGAGAAAGAGACCCTAAGATGTCAACTTGATATATGACCAGCGAACAATTAATCAAGCAAACTATGGTCACATAGCAAATGACAAGATCGAAGGATCAAAAAGCCAAAAACACAGAATAAATTCAGAGAAAAAGATGAATAAGTTTTTGAAATTCATTTTTCATTCACCAATCAATATGTGAACACTTATCAAGCCACGTTACGAGAATCTAGAATATTTAGACCACTTCTCAATTCACAGAACCTTTTCTCGTCAAGGGGCTTGGTGAAAATATCGGCTAATTGATCATTTGTACTCACATGTTGGATATCAATTTCGCCTTTGGTTGCGTGATCTCTTAGGAAATGATGGCGAATATCTATGTGTTTTGTACGGGAGTGTTGGACAGGATTGTTGGCAATTTTTATGGCACTCTCATTGTCACACAGTAGTGGAACACTTTTGTAGTTTAGGCCATAATCACTCAAGGTTTGTCTCATCCAAAGTAGTTGGGCACAACAACTCCCGGCAGCTATGTATTCGGCTTCGGCAGTGGATAAGGCTACGGAGTTTTGTTTCTTGGAAGACCACGAGACTAGAGACCTACCCAAGAATTGGCAAGTCCCCGAGGTACTCTTCCTATCCACTTTACAACCGGCATAATCCGCATCGGAATAGCCAACAAGTTCAAAGGAAGATCCTTTCGGATACCAAAGTCTGAAATGAGGAGTGTGCACTAAGTATCTCAAGATTCTCTTAACGGCCACCATGTGGCACTCTTTTGGAGCGGCTTGAAAACGTGCACACATACAAACGCTAAGCATGATATCGGGCCTAGATGCACAAAGATAAAGAAGAGAACCGATCATCGAACGATATACCTTTTGGATGACCGGTTTACCTTCTTTGTCGAGGTCTAGATACCCGTTGGCTTGCATAGGTGTCTTTATAGGCTTGGCGTCTTCCATTCCGAACTTCTTGAGCATGTCCTTGATGTACTTGGTTTGACAGATGAAAGTTCCTTCCTTGAGTTGTTTCACTTGAAATCCGAGGAAGAACTTCATTTCTCCCATCATGGACATCTCGAACCTTTTTGTCATAATCTTGCTAAACTCTTTACACAAATGCTCATTAGTAGATCCAAATATGATGTCATCGACATATATTTGGCATACAAATAAATCATTATCAATATGTTTAGTAAAGAGAGTAGGGTCGGCCTTTCCGACTACAAAACCTTGTCCGAGAAGGAAATATCGTAAACACTCGAACCAAGCCCTCGGTGCTTGCTTAAGTCCATAAAGGGCTTTGTGTAGATAGTAGACGTGGTCCGGGTGTTTTGGATCTTCAAAGCCAGGTGGTTGCTCGACGTAGACCATCTCGGAGAGTGGTCCATTCAGGAAGGCGCTCTTCACGTCCATTTGATAAAGCTTGAAATCATGGTGAGTAGCAAAGGCAAGTAGTATTCTAATGGATTCAAGCCTAGCTACTGGAGCATATGTTTCACCGAAATCCAAACCTTCGATTTGAGTGTACCCTTGAGCAACCAAACGAGCTTTGTTCCTTGTCACGATTCCATTCTCATCTTGCTTGTTCCGGAAGACCCATTTTGTGCCGATCACGTTTTGATTTGGTCTTTGGACAAGCTCCCAAACTTGATTTCTCTTGAAATTGTTGAGCTCCTCTTGCATGGCCATCACCCAATCCAGATCATCAAGCGCTTCTTCTACCTTAAGAGGCTCAAGAGAAGACACAAACGAGTAAAATTCACAAAAATTTGCAACTCGAGATCTAGTAGATACTCCCTTGTGAATGTCTCCGAGAATGTTGTCAACTGGATGATCCCTTTGAATGCTTTGATGAACTCTTGGGTGAGGAACAGTTGAATTTGAAGCTTGAATGGGTTCTTCATCTTGGGATGCGTTGGAACCATCTTGAGCTTGAATGGACGAGGAGGGAATATCACCTGAGCCTGACCCATCCGGAGACTCCGGTATTTGACCCGGAGACTCCGGACCAGTCCGGACACTCCGGGTTTCAGGCCGGAGACTCCGGGTTGGGGTGCTCGGGTGAGATTCCAGATTTTGAGGTCTCACCTCCCCAATTGCCATTTTCTTGATAGCTTCACAAGGGGGTTCTTCCCTGTCAATCACAACACGATCAACTTGTTCTACTTGAGAACCGTTAGCCTCATCAAAAGTTACGTCACGCGAGATTTCAACGACACCGGTGGTATTGTTGAAAACTCGGTACGCATAAGCATTGGATCCATAACCAAGTAAGAAACCTTCATCTACTTTAGGAGCGAATTTAGAAGACTTAGCCTTTTTGTTAAGGATATAGCATTTACTCCCAAAGACTCGAAAGTAGGAGACATTTGGTTTCTTCCCGGTGAGCAACTCGTATGCCGTTTTCTTCAAGATCTTGTGAAGGTAGAGGCGGTTGGAGCTGTGGCATGCGGTATTGATGGCTTCCGCCCAAAAGCTATCGAAAACCTTGTACTCGTCAAGCATCATCCGCGCCATCTCGATGAGGGTTCGATTCTTCCTCTCGGCTACCCCATTTTGTTGAGGAGAATAGGGAGCCGAGAATTCGTGCTTTATTCCTTCTTCATCGAGAAACTCCTCCACGCCAATATTCTTGAACTCGGTACCATTGTCGCTTCGAATTCTCTTGATCTTCACTTCAAATTCATTTTGAGCTCTTCTCATGAATTTCTTTAACGTCACTTGGACTTCTCCCTTGTCATGCAAGAAAAACACCCAAGTGAATCGAGAAAAGTCATCAACAATAACCAAACCATACTTACTTCCCCCGATGCTTATGTAAGCTACGGGACCGAATAAGTCCATGTGGAGCATTTCCAATGGTCTTGAGGTCGTCATCACATTCTTGGCGGGATGAGAGGCGCCAACTTGCTTGCCCGCTTGACAAGCGCTACATACCCTATCTTTCTCAAAGACAACATTAGTTAGTCCAAGGATGTGGTTGCCTTTGATGAGTTTGTGAAGGTTCCTCATACCGACATGGGCTAGTCGGCGATGCCATAGCCAACCCATGCTAGATTTAGCCATTAAGCACGTTTCAAGATTAAGTCTATCCGTATTGAAGTCTACGAGATAGAGCTTACCCTTCAAACGTCCCTTAAAAGCTATTGAACTATCAAGCCTCTTAACGACTTCCACACCCTTTTCATTAAACAAACAATTGTAACCCGCTTCACACAATTGTGCAACGGACAACAAATTGTAGCTTAATGAATCAACAAGTAAAACATTACTTAAGTGGAAATCATTTGAGATAGAGATTTTACCCAAACCAATTACTTCTCCCTTTCCATTGTCTCCAAAGACAATGCTTTCACTATTTGATCCATTTTCATCCAAGTGGGTGAACATTGCCTTTTCTCCGGTCATATGATGCGTGCAACCGCTATCCAAAATCCAACTCGTTCCACCGGAGATATAGGCCTACAAAAACATATTTAGTTTTTGCTCTTTGGTACCCAAACTTGGTTAGGTCCACGCACATTAGCAACTAGAGATTTTGGGACCCAAATGGAGCGAACAATAGGAGCATTCTTTGGCTTACGCCCAATATGACATGCAATTACACGACCAAGGTTAGTTTTCTTAAGCACGTATGAAGCAAAGAACTCGGAGTGAGCCTTGTGCTTGGATGTTCCTTCGCCTTTCACAAAATGAATCGGCTTGCTTAAAGGAGCAACCACGATGTTGCTCTTTTTGCCCTTAGGCGGAACATATCCAAGCCCATGCTTCTTAGGATTACCTTGGCGCTTACCGAGATACTCCTCTAAACCTTTGCTAGCCTTGTAGGACTTTTGAAGTCCATCTTCAAGCATCCCCTTAAGCTTCTCATTCTCATGAGCCAAGACTTTCAAAGTCTCACGGTTAGTAGCACAAGTAGCAACATCAATATTATAACATCTAGCGCATCCGTTGCTACTTGAAGGCATGGAAACATTGGAGTTGTTAATTGAGGATGAAGCATTATTCGAGAGATCAACAAGCTTCACTTCAAGAGACTTGTTAGCATCCATTGCTTGAGCAAGTTGCTCTACGAGTGAAGCATTGGTGATCTCAAGACTAACTATTTCATTCTTAGTCAAATTCGAGTTTTTGACTAAGTCCTCATTTTTCTTTCTTTCAAAAGCTAGGCTCTTCTCTAGCTCAAGATTCTTTTCCTTTTCAAATATAAGGAGATCCTCTTGAGCTTCAAGAGTAGCCTCCTTTTGTTCTACCACTTCCTCCAATTTTTCAATGTCTTTAAGTAGCAAGTCTAGTTTTTCAATATCAAAGTCATTCATAGACTTAAACACTACTTCATCGTTATCACTATCACAATCATCTAAGCCATAATCAACAATAGAGTGAATGGGGATCTTAGATAATACCTTGTGCCCCTTTGCCATGAGGCAAATAGGAGCATCTCCTTCGCCATCGCTTAGGTTGTCAAAGAGACCCTTTGACTTTGTCGGTGGTGTAGCAATGGCGACGGTGGCAAGTCCTCCTTCATTGTCGGAGTCGGATTCAGACTCGGAGTCGGAGTTCCACTCCTTGCCGATATATGCATGGCCCTTGCCCTTGTACCTCTTGCTCTTGTCCTCGTCCTTCTTCTTGAACTTGTCCTTCTTGTAGGGCTTGTCTTCCTTCTTTTCTTTGTGAGGACACTCGGCAATGAAATGACCGGGTTCCCCACACTCATAGCACTTTCTTGAAGAGTGCCGCCCTCTTGATTTATTGCCAAAGCCCTTGGAGTGACTTCCCGGCTTGTAGCCCTTCTTCTTCAAGAACTTGTTAAATCTTCTTACGAGCAAGGCCATGTCTTCATTTGTCAAGGGGCCGCTCGACTCTTCTTCATCGCTTGAACTTTCTTCGGCTTCTTGTGCAACCTTGACGGCTTTCAAGGCTACACCTTTCTTCTTGCCGGATTTGAGTTCTTCTACAACCTCGGCCTCCTTGATCATCATCTCATCCATCATCAACCGGCCAATCACATCATGAGGCGTGAGAGAGTCGAAGTTTGGCCGGTCTCGGATTAGTTGCACAAGGTTGCGGTTGGTTGGGGTGATCACTCGAAGTATGATCTTCACCACGGCCTTGTCAGTGAGCTCGGTGCTTCCAAGTCCTTTAGCTTGATTTACTAGAACCATCAAGCGATCAAACATCTTGGTGTAGCACTCTCCTTCTTCCAAAGTGAATCGGCTTAGTTCTCCAATGATAAGCTCGATCTTGGATTCACGAACACTTGATACACCTTCATGAGATAACATCAATCTTTCCCATATATCCTTGGCATTGTCAAGGCCATCGACCCGGTTGAATTCGGAGTCGCTCAAAGCATTGAACAAGGCATTGACGGCCAAGTCGTTGAAGTGTTGAGCTTTGTCTTCCTCGGAGGTGAGATTGTTGGGGTTTGCGGGCTTGAAACCTGTTTCAACAATCTTCCAAATGCAAGGGTGAAGTGATCTCAAATGCATCTTCATCTTGTGTTTCCATGCCGCATAGCGAGTGCCATCGAAATGAGGCGCTCGTCCAGACGAGACGGAAACATAAGATGAGGAGTTTGAGACTCCAAAAGAGGAATAATCTAAAGGAATTGCAACCCCTATACCGGAACCCGTGGCCTTGTCTTGGGCATGGGTTTCGGTAACTTTCTCTATGTCCGACATCTTTGTTTCTCCAAGCGGTTAAGCCAAAATAAAGGAGATTTGGCTCTGATACCAATTGAAAGGACTAACGATGTCGCCTAGAGGGGGGTGAATAGGCGGATTAAAAAATCGCAGCGGAATTAAAACAGGCCAAGCTGGTCAACCCGGAGTCTCCGGGTTTTGGTCCGGATACTCCGGCTTGTCCGGAGTGTCCGGTCTTGTGTCCGGACTCTCCGGGTTAGCTGGCTTGGGAGTGCAATTAAAACTACTCTAGCAAGCACAATAGACCACTAAAAATAGATAGCAAGAACAACCTAGAACAATTGCTAGTAAGGATTTGAATTAAAGTTAAGCGAAGAGCTAGATCTAACTTTATAAATTCAAATCCAAATAAGCAAGACTAGGAAGTAAAAGAGAGAGCGAGAGAAGCGATTTTTCACCGAAGTTCGGATTCTTGAAGGGAATCCTACGTCTCCGTTGAGGTGGCTCGATCACACTTGAGTCGGGGTCTCTTTCAACCCGCTTTCCTCTAGGTGTTAAAATGCTAACTCCTGTCATCAACCATCTGATGGAGAATCAGTGGCCCTAATCAACCAAGGTGGAAATCCCCTTTACCATTTAATCAATTTTACGCAAAACCCCCTCAAACTTTTGCCCCTCTCGCTGCAACATCCCTCTCTGTTCGATCTTCTTGGAAAGAAGCCGGCGCACGACTTCCACGATCGCCTCATCCCCACGGCCGGCTCGGCGCCCCGCCTCCTCCCCACGGCCGGCGGCGCGACCCCGGCGCTCTGCCTCCCCACGCTGGCGCCACTCCCCGCCTCCTCCCCACGGTCGGCACGGCACCCCGCCTCCTCCCCACAGCCGGCGGTGCGACCCCGGCGCTCCGCCTCCCCACCGCTGGTGCCACTCCCCGCCTCCTCCCCACGGTCGGCGGCGCACAGCCTCCTCCACGACCGGCACATGGTGCCGCCTCGCCCTACCGTTCAGCCCTCCACGACACCGGTGCCGCTTGCTTTTGCCGGTTCACAATCCACGACGTCGGCGCCGACTGCTTCTACCGGTCCACTGCCCACGCCGACTAGGCTGCCTTGCCCTAGTGCAACGCCTACACCGACTGCTTCTACCGGTCCACTGCCCACGCCGACTAGCCTGCCTTGCCCTAGTGCAATGCCCACGCCGATTGTTTTGCCTTGCCCTAGTGCAACGCCCGTGCCGACTGCTTCTACCGGTCCATTGCCCACGCCGACTACCCTGCCTTGCCCTAGTGCAACGTCCACACCGACTGGATTGCCTTGCCCTAGTGCAATGCCCACACCGCTCTGGATTACGGCTCCGATGGTGTGCTCAGCGATCGAACTAGCAACAGGCAGTCCTCCTTTTATAGTAAGTATCATTGTTGCATAGAATTGTTTCGTTGAATCTTCGAACATGTGGTTGACAAATTTTTATTTTGTATTGCAGGGTGCTTCTTATACACCTAATATTGATGAAGCTATAAAGCCATTTGTAGGAAAAATATTTGATGATTTGGAGGAAGCAGAGGAATTCTATAAGGCATATGCGCATTCAGTCGGGTTTGGAGTTCGTGTTGGTCCACATACGGACGTGAATGGTGTCACAAGATGGAAGCGATGGATGTGTTCAAAGCAATGAAGATAATAGGTTCAGAGTAGAGACATTCGTGGAATCCCATACACATGAATTTGTGTCACCTAGCAAACAACACCTCATAAGGTCCAATAGAAAAATAAATGAGAAGGTGAAGCGTGCATTAATCACATGTCACAAGGGAGGTATAGGCACAAGTGGCGCATATAGATATCTTCGTATCAGTGAGGGAGGATTTGAGAATGTAGGATGCACATGAAGGGATTTGCAAAACTATCATAAATAGTTGAGAAGCTGTATTAATTCATCATATGCTCAGATGTTTGTTGACAACCTAAGTAAGAAAAGCGAAAAAAATCCTGCTTTTTATTATGACTATGTTGTTAATGAAAAGGGAAGGTTAGTTCATGTATTTTGGGCAGACCCTACATGTCGAAAGAATTATTCACATTTTGGAGACCTTATTTCAGTTGATTCTACATATAACACCAACCAGTATGACATGATATTCACGCCTTTCACTGGAGTTAATCATCATAAGGCAAGTGTTTTGTTTGGTGCAACATTGTTAAGTAATGAGACAACTGAGACATACATTTGGTTATTTCGTACATTCTTGAAAAAAATGGACGGAGTTTGTAACACCCCAAAATTTTGCTTTTCTTAAATTCATGTGTGATTTGGCACTTTGGTGAATTTTTGGAATTTTCTGGAATTTATTTGGATTTATTTGGAATTTATTTGAATTTATTCCATTTTGAAATAATTAAAGAATTAAACTTTGCAAATAAAATTTTGTTGGAAATATTTTATTTGAGTCCAAAATGATCCAAAAAATTTTCCAGAATTTTTCTGGAATTTTTTTGAGTCTTTTACTATTTTTAATGAATTAAATGAATTACTGGAAATTATTTTAAATATTAAATCGCTGGAAAATGCGAGTGGGTTTGTACTGTTCATCCGACCGAAAGCCGCACTCGAGTCGACTTAGTCCGAGAGCCACCTGAGTCACTGAACCAACCCTAATCAACATCCCAAAATTTTGCTTTTCTTAAATTCATGTGATTTGGCACTTTGGTGAATTTTTGGAATTTTCTCGAATTTATTTGGATTTATTTGAATTTATTTGAATTTATTCCATTTTGTAATAATTAAAGAATTTAATTTTTCAAATTAAATTTTGTTTTAAATATTTTATTTGAGTCCAAAATGTTCCAAATATTTTCCTAATTTTTTCGAATTTTTCTCAGTCTTTGCTATTTTTAATGAATTAAATGAATTATCGAATTATTTTAAATATTAATTCGCTGGTAAATCCAACTCGGTCAAGCATCGCTCATCCGATCGAAATGACTGAGTCCCGACCTTGTCGCCATTGACTGATCACCGAACCCACTCCTAACTCTAATCAATCCCAACCTGATCAAGATCCAACGGCCGAGATCACTGCATCGGGCCGAGAAGCCGATCGGGCCGGATCCGATCGCGCTGCGATCGTGGCCGTTGATCGCGCACGGACGGGCCATTTATTTCGCCGTTTCTCGCCGAAGTCCGAGCCGACCTCGCCACGTCACGCCCAGAAGTAACAGGTTTCCGCTCAGGGTACGGACGCCGAGGTTATTTAAAGCGTGAGACGCCCCCAGGTTGCTCTCATCCTTGCGCACTGCTCTCGAAAGCTATCTCGCCGAGCCGCCAATCGCTGAGCCGTAATCGCCGCCGAGTTGTTCTTTCCCTCCGCCGCGTTTGCGCCGGCTTCCGCCGTCGTCCGCCGTTCTTCCGCCGGTAGCGCGAGCGATCCGAGTCCTCGCTGACAGACGCACCGGCGGAGAGGTTTCATCTCGCCGAGCACGCCCCAAACGCCCGCCGGGTCGCCATCGCCCTCGCCTCGGCTGGCCAGCCGCCAGGAAGCCATCGCTGCCCGCGAGCTCGTGAGGACCGCCGGATTCAGACGGACGGTTGAGGCAGCTCACGTGTTCCCAAACCCGACAGATCCGGATCGTTGGATCAAGATCCAACGGTTCACAATTGCCACGCGTTTATAGCGGCGAATATAGATTAGACTGACCGCCCGATCTAGATCGAACGGCCCACGAGCAACCGAGTAGTTTCAACGCAGTTAACCCCTGGATCTAACCGCTGCTGATTTTCAAACCAACGGGCCGAGATTGCGCCACGTGTCGGAAGATGGACCGGCCGTCAACGCTGGCCCACGCTACAAGGCAGCGTGTGACGCCGACGCCACGGCCCGCGTGTCGAGGGGCCGCATGTCGCTGGCTGACCTCGCCAGCGCCGACGCCACCCATGACGCCATTAATGGGTCCCACTGCCGAAGACTGCGGCCGCCGCCGACGCCAGCCGATGACGCACCCGAGAGGGCCCACATGTCGGGCCGACACGAGTCGTGGACCGAGTCCACTGCGACCCAAGCCGAGCGTGGACCAAGTCCATGGACCTACGACGCCGCCAGGCCAATCGAGGCCACACGCGGTCCATGCCGACGCACAATTAATTTCCAAAAGAAAATGATTTATTAATTCGAAATATTGATTCAAATTTAGATTCAAACTTCAAACGCTTATAACTTTATATTTTCAACTCCGATTTGAGCGATTCAAATTTCTAAATTTGTATAAAATTGAGATCTACCTAAATATGAATTTTATTTAATTTTTGACTAAAGTTTTTCTCTGTAAAATTATTTAATTGATTATTTAAACTTTAAATAATCATAACTTTTATGCTTTAACTCCAAATTTGATTTATTCCAGCTTTCTAAAAATCCAGAAAATTATGTTCTCTCTGTTTATGGATTTTATTTGGAGTTTTGGGGATCTTTTGCATAGTGTTCATTTGTGTATTTGCTATTTGCACGCATTTACGAGTAGACGTTAAAGTGCCGAGGGATTCAAGGAGAAGTATTGACTCAGATCCAACTCAAGACCAAGAGCAAGTGCTTTTGAAGGCAAGTTGTGCTTTGACCATATTGATCCCATTTCGAAAACTATTTTGATTTAAAACTATTGCATGCTAGTTCAATTAGAAAGATACTTTGTTTAAACCTGGGGTTAGATAAATACCAATTTGCTATATGACACCTTGATTACTTAAGTATGTGCCATGATCCCTTGTCACCCTAGTTGTGGTTTACTAGTTGGACATTATTAAATTGCCAACATGGGTTTAGATCGCTGTAGTATAACGCTTAGACCAAGCACGTTGCTCATGACATGATTTTGGATAATCAAATGCTAATATGGACTTAATGATATATTGAACCTGTTTTGGAAAAGTATCATGTGATGTTGATGGCACGCGGTGCATGGTAATCAATCAGTTTGATAAACGATTTCGACCGGGCATGTGGCAAGAGTAATCTGTGGGCCGGCTGTGGCATTGGGAGTGTTGATTTGGTTTTTTCGTAGTCTTGCCTCGGTCACTCTAAGGACTTAACCTTGCAAGCCTTTGAACTGGGTCATACTTGCAACCACATGGTCGAATGGGACGGCCCTAGTTGACTAAGTCGCCAAGGACTCACTTGTGGAGCCTCGTGGTGTCGGGCCATACACCGCTTGTGTGATTGTACGGAGCGATCGTGGTCGTGGCCAGTGTACCCATCTAACGGTGTGTTGGTCCCATACTTCGCCTTGGCTAAGGGAAGGGATGGTGTAGAGCACGACTCGGAGAGGACCACTCGTGTTGTTTGAGGCTTCAAAGGCTTTGTTATGATCGCTCATTCGCATACTCTTGTATGGCGCATTCACTACCGACGTGGTGAGTGGATTGTATCTGTGGGTAAAGTGCATAACCTCTGCAGAGTGTAGAATCTATTTGAATAGCCGAGTCCACGGTCAGATCGACAATGCCTCGAATTACCAATAAGGGTTAGATTTTTCTGAAATAACTTGGTTTTGAAAAGATGGGTTGGTTTAACAAGGAAGATGATGGAAATATGGTTTAGGATGGGGAAAAATGTTATTTAAACTTCTTGAAAAGTTATTTATGCTTTTACTTATTTCTACCGCTTTGAATCTACTTATATTACTTGTCAAAGTCTGTTTAATCAAAATACCCCGAGCTACTCCCTTTGTACTAAGCCATGCATATAGTATATTAGCTTGCATTCTCAGGCATGACTTGTCGAGTACCAAGTACTCACCCTTGCCTCAACACAATATCATTTGAAGAGGAGATTACGCCTTTGGATGAGGAACTCCAAGAAGACCGCTCTACTTAGGGGATGCGAGCCCGCCATTGCTCGTGGTATACCGGATGGCGCCACGTAAGTTTATTTGATTTTTCCACACGCTTATTTCTTTTAATAAGTTTCGCTTTGCAAGGCATATATTTGTAACTTGGCCATAAGGTCGAGTAACCCTTGATTATTTAAATAAAGTACTTTGATAGTATCGTATGGTATGATTGTGATATATACCGATGTTAAGACTGCGGTGCACTAGCGCCGTTTCGACTAGTGTCAATACACGAGGGTCCGGATTTAAATTCGGGTCCCGACACTAACCTAAGTTGATCCCGACCGTTGGATCGAGATCCAACGGTCGGATTGATCACATCGGTTCGGCCGAGACCGGGCGGATCCGTTTCGACCGTCGCGATCGTGGCCGTTGATCGCGCCACGTGGGCGATCGGCCGATCGTCGTCGTCCCCGCCGGATACGAGCCGGACTCCGCCGCCGCGCCCGCCGCCGTGTGGGTCTAGGTTTCCGTTTTCCGCACGGACGCCGAGGGTATTTAATGCCCGGGTTGCACCCCGAGGACCGCCTTGACCCCGTGCAGCCACTGCCCTAGCTCACCGAGCCTCAGCCGCCATAGGTCCGCCGGAATCGCTCGCCGAAGTTTGAGGGGAAGCCGCCGCGGTTCTAGCTGTTTTCCGCCGACGCCCGCCGTCCTCCGCCGCATCCAAAGGCAGGATCAGGAACCCTCGGCGAGCGCGCAGTGGGGACAACTCACCTCGCCGGAAGCGCGCCGGAACGCCGAGACCTTGGTCATCGTCTTCATACCCGGCCCCGATAGCGCCGCCGCGTGCCATCGCCGTCATCGAGCTCAGACGGCCGTCCGTCGGAGATCACTGCGATGTGGTAAGCCGCGTTCTCTCTCGCACTTAGAACCCAGATCAGATCTGGACCATTGGATCAAGATCCAACGGCCCACGATCACCATGTAGTTTTCAACGTGTTAACTCCTGGATCTAATCACGGCCGTTGATTTTCAAATCAACGGACACGATCGTGCCACGTGTCCGGGAAGCCGAGCCGCCGCGCCCACGCGCGCGTGTGTGGGTCACTGACACGCTGGGCCCGCGTGTCAGCGGCTTAGCCGCAACCGCACCATGACGTCACCCATGACGTCATCGGTGGGTCCCACCTGTCAGCACCGTGGGCTAAGCCCGTGACGTCGACAATGACGCTACCCGAGTGGTCCCACTGTCGCCGACACATAGAGTCGTGGACCGAGTCCACGGTAGACCCGAGCCGAGCATGGACCGAGTCCATGGACTGGCTGACGTCAGCCGCCCAATCAGAGGCTGACACGTGTCCAGGCTGACGCAATAATTAATTTCCGAAAAAGAAAATGATTTATTAATTCGAAATAATGATTTCAGATTTTGATTCAAACTTCAAACGCTTATAACTTTTGCGTTTCAACTCCGATTTGAGTGATTCAAATTTCTAAATTTGTATAAAATTGAGACCTACCAAAATATGAATTTTAATTAATTTTTTGGACTCAAGTTTTTCTCTGTAAAATTATTTAATTGATTATTTAAACTTTAAATAATCATAACCTTTGCATTTTAACTCCAAATTTGACGATTCCAGTTTCTAAAAATTCATAAAATTATGTTCTCTCTGTTCATGGATTTTATTTGGATGTTTGGACACTTTTTGCCTATTGTTTATTCGTGTATTTGCTATTTGCACGCTTTACGAGTAGACGTTGAAGTGCCGGAAGGGTTCGAAGGAGAAGTATTGACTCAGGATCCAACTCAAGACCAAGAGCAAGTAATTTTTGAAGGCAAGTTGTGCTTTGACCATATTGATCCTATTTCGAAATCTATTTTGATTTAAACTATTGCATGCTAGTTCAATTAGAAAAATACTTTATTTAAATATGGGGGTTAGTTAAATACCAATTTGCTATATGACACCTTGATTACTTAAGTATGTGCCATGACCCTTGTCACCCTAGTTGTGGTTTACTAGTTGGACATTATTAACTTGCCAACATGGGTTTAGACCGTTGTAGTAAACTGCTTAGACCTGCTACGTGCTCATGACATGATTTTGGACAAACAAATGTTAATATTGACTTAATGAGATATTGAACCTGTTTTGGAAAGGTATCATGTGATGTTGATGGCACGTGGTGCATGGTAATCAACTGGGGTTTGAAAAATAGTTTTTCGACCGGGGCATGTGGCAAGAGTAATGTCAGTGGGCCGATTGTGGCATTGGGGATGTTGATTTGGTTCTTGGGTAGTCTTGCCTGGTCACCCTAAGGACTTAACCTTGCAAGCCTTTGAACTGGGTCTAACGTGCAACCACATATGTCAGTAATGGGACGGACCTAGTTGACTAAGTTGCTAATAACGTACTGTGGGACCTCGGAGGTCAACTACACCCTTTGTGTAAGTTGTGCGGGGAGCGTGTCTGGGTGAGGCCAGTACCCATCTAACGGTTGATTGGCCTAGACTTCGCCTTAGCTAAGGGAAGGGTTAGTGTGCAATAACCGGAGGACCACTTGTATTGTTAGAGGTTTAGAAAGACTTTGTTACGGGAACTCGCCTTTGTGGTGTTTGACTGTATCTTGTGGGTAAAGTGCATAACCTCTGCGAGAATGTAGAATCTATTCGAATAGCCGTGTCCATGAGTATTGGACATCGCTCGGGAATTACAGTCAAGGGTTAGATTTTCTCAAAAATAACTTGGATTTGAAAGGTTGGGTTGGATTAATAATGATGTTGATGGAAATGTGGACTAGGATGGGAAAGATGTTTATTAAACTCTTTGAAAAGTTATTTATGCTTTACTTGTTTCTCTTTGCTTTGAATCTATTTATGATATTTGTCAAATCTTTGTTTCTTTGCAAATATACCTTGAGCTACTCCTTTGTACCAAGCCATGCATATAGTATATTAGCACGCATTACGTGCATGACTTCTTTGAGTACCAAGTACTCACCCTTGCCACAATACAACACCAGTTGAAGAGGAGACTACACCGGCTTTGGAGGAGGAACTCCAAGAGGAACCGCTCTACTTAGGGAAGCGAGCCCGATCAGGTTGCCTGTGGTATACTAGATGGCGCCACGAAGTTATTTGATTTTCCATTGCTACTATTTCTCTCTTAATAAGTTTACGCCTGTAATCATTGCATTTGTGACTTGACCATAAGGTCGAGTAACCAGTTTGGTTATTTAAATAAAAGTACTTTATCAGTATCGAATGGTATGATTGTGATATTTACCAATGTTAAGACTGTGTGCACTAGCGCGTTCCTGGACTAGTGCTGAATACACAGAGGGTCCGGATTTGCAAATTCGGGGTCCCGACAGAGTTGCACCAAGGCTCATAATTACCGATGAAGCTATTAGCATGAAGAATGCAATATCCAGTGTATACCCCGCTAGCACACATAGGTTATGCATGTGGCACATTTTGCAAAAGCTTCTGTCAGCGTTCTAGCTAACAGGCACCTCCGAATTGGGTGCTTATGAGGTTCAAACAGGGGGCTTTCGGGGCAATTGCCGGGGAAAGGAAGAAGACGACCGGGGTACCGGGAAACTCAGGGGAACAAGGAGGCGCCAGAGCTTTTTACCCAGGTTCAGGCCCTCATAAGAGTAATAGCCCTAGTCCTGCTTTCTTTGGTATTGCTTGTGTTCTTGCTGAAGGAAATGAAAACCTTACCATCTTTCGAACCCCCTCTCCCATGCACCCTGGCTCCCTTTTATACTCGGGCTGACGGGGGCGCATGGGAGGCTTACCCCAAGCCCCATCATTACACCGCATGGGATTATTTATTGCGCACGTCGCTCGTTCTTACTCTTCATTAATGATCGCCGCTTGTCACAATCCCACCTCGGGCCCCGTCCACCAACGCTTCTGCCGTCGAGGGGTAAGGTCTTTGCCGTGATGTCACGCAATTAATGCGTGCCTGGGAAGGCGGGCCGTCGCGATCTGCATCCAAGACGCCTTGCATTTAATGCGCACAACTTGCATTAAATGCCCTTGACCTCGGGAGTGGCCCGTGCCACCTTTCCCTGGCGACCACCTTCCTGGTCGCCCAGGGGCGTGGCCTGGCTGCCACGTGTCCCCGGGGCGACCACCTTCCTGGTCGCCTAGGGGCGTGGCCTGGCTGTTACGCGTCCCCGGGCCGACCCCATGCCTGGACGCCCGGGGGCGTGGCTTGGCGCCACGCGTGTCCGGGGCGACCACCTTCCTGGTCGCCAGGGCGTGGCTTGGTCGCCACGTGTCCGGGGCGACCACCTTCCTGGTCGTCGGCGTGGCCTGGCTGCCACGTGTCCCCGGGGCGACCACCTTCCTGGTCGTCCAGGGGCGTGGCCTGGCTGCCACGTGTCCCCGGGGCGACCACCTTCCTGGTCGCCCAGGGGCGTGGCCTGGCTGCCACGTGTCCCCGGGGCGACCACCTTCCTGGTCGCCCAGGGGCGTGGCCTGGCCGCCACGTGCCCCCGGGTCGACCACACCCCTGGCGACCTTTTTAACTGCGGGGGAGTGGGGACCCTGGCGCAAAGTACGCCGACAGTAGCCCCCGGGTCCACCCAGGAGCGCTTTTTGACCTACCAACTTCCTTTTTCTCTCTTTTGAATACTAATCGGAGAACCGCTCAGCCTCCCGGGTGGGGCCATTAATTAGCCCACTCGCCCCGCAGCTTTCGGGAGACTTTCTGGCTTCTTCCGGTTCCCAGGGCGGTTTGCGCCGTCATTCCCGCCCTGCAACCGCCGCACGATCCTTGGGACACGCCTTCTTAACGGGGCTTTTGAACTTCCCTCTCCTTTGTCTTTGCCGACGGACTTCGACATTCTTCCGCACCCGATGGCTCCCATTCTTCCCTCGTCGGCCGTCGAGGAGGAGATTGCCGCCCGCATTTCCCGGAACATAACTGCTGGATCTCTCCGTCTTCGCGCCGGGACCGTCGAGCCTAGCTGCCGTCCCGGGGAGGTGATCTTTTCGGTGGCGACTTCTTGCGAACTCTTGCCACCGGTTTCGGATTTTTATCTCTCCGTCCTCAACTTTTATGCTATTCACCACATCCATCTTCCCCCCAACTCCGTCGTTCTCCTTGCTGCTTTCGCCCACTTCTGTGAAATGTTCATAGGAGTGCTCCCCAACCTCCTTCTTTTTCGCTTCTTCTACACCCTCCGCGCCACGGGCGCAACTCTTTATTCAGGAGCTGTCACCTGCGGCTCGCTGACGGGTCCATGTCACGCTACCTTCCTCTCGACTATCGATCCACCGAGGAACTAGCGTGAAGATTGGATGTACGCCGAGGACGATAGTGGCATTGAGGTGCTGGAGCTTCCGCCTGGTCCGGCGATCAGCAACCCCAACTGGGGGGCCCATGTGAGCGAGACGCCCGAGCTTCTGGCCATGCTAGCGCGCGTCGACCACCTGCGGACGGCGGGTTTGACAGGGCCCATGGTCATTCGGGACTTCGTTTCCCGGAGGCTGTGCCCTCTTCGCCGCCGCCCGCCCGCCTGGCAAGATATGGGCGTCGGCGACGGACCCGAGCATTCCTGAGGTAACTTCGTTTCACCTTGGGCCATCCCTCTCCCTTCTACGCTATGGGTCGAATTTTGGTCTTGCCGATGTTTTTATTCTCTGGGGCTTCTCCCCTTCCTCTCTTTTCTCTTCTTTTTTTTTGTGTGCCAGCCGCCGGGAACCTGTCTTCCGACGCGATCGACAGGTGGATGGCGCAACTGGGCTTCGTCGGCCCCATTCCGGAAGTCCCGGACGGCGCGGTCCCGCTCTGCCGGTTGTCGCCGGGGGAGCGCGCGACGATAGTCCGTGCCATGCCGTCGATGGACGCCATGGGCACGCCCGACGTGACGGCACGGCACCCTTGACAATCTGGGACCCTCCTCCCGGCGGCGAGGGGAGGGCACCTAGGAGGCGCAGCGCCCGGATGACGATGATGATGATGGTAATGGTGAGTCGTTCCCAAAGGCCCCCGCCGGCTCGGCCGGGCGGAACCTCACGGCGGCGGGGACTTCTTCGCCGCGGCCGTCGCTTTCGTTGGTGGCGGGAGGTTTGCCGACCACGGGGCCCGCCCTCCTTGCTCCCGCCGGGTGGGGACAACAAACCTTCCGCCGCCGGCTCCTCCTCGACCTTCGCCGGCGGGGTGGTGGGGCGACCACCGCCGCGGCCTTGCCGGCAGCTGGCGACGCCGCCACCACCTGCGGCGAATCTTCCTCCGCTGCCCGCCACCGCCCGTCGCGGTCGCCCCGCCAAATGCCGGTTCTTAGGCCGACAGGCCGGCACCGACAAAGACCGCTGGGTGGTCCTTACTCGGCGTGCCTCGGTTCCCAAAACCATCACCTAGGTACTTATTCAAAAATGCACATACAAGATCGGAATTTAAGTTTCTTTGAGCGGCATTTTGCCGTTACTCACGCCTTTCACGTCTCTTTCTTAGGGTTCCCGCCCGGACCCTTCCGTTGCCCAAGCCGCGGGTGGTCCGGCGCCGTGGTCGCAGGGTCGCGCCATCCGGTAGCCGATCCCAGGACGGCCGGGCAGGAGGGCGACCCCAAGCGGCGATTCTTGGCGCTGCCGCTCGCATCTGAGGTCCGCTCGGCCTCGCCCTACCCCGGATCCACCACCGCCTCCGTTCCTCGTGACGCAGACGCTTTCTTTGGCAGCTCTCGGCGAGCTTTATTCCGCATAAGCGGTGCGTCTAGCGACAGCGAGGAGCGGTTGACGGAGGCGGGAATCGAGATTAACCGCCTCCGCAAAGAGGTAGAAGATCTGCGCGACCGGCGGGGCTGGAGCGGAGGCTGGTGGAAGCGGGAGCGTGAACAAAGCACCCGCCGCGCGGAGAGGCTCTCTGCGAGCCGAGGCGGAGAAGGCCGATAGGGCCCGGCCAGGCGTGGACACCACTGCAGATCTTTGCGCCATGCCTTCAACCGAGCAATGGCGGCCTTGCTCCGTTAGGGCTGGAAGCGGCCGGTCCGCAGAGGAGAAGCCACGGCACTATGCCTTCGCCTCTGCATCGCAGACTTCCTTACGCGCCTGCCCGCCGCCCTCGCCGCCAGGTCCGTCCAGGAGGGGCGCGCAGTCGCGGCGGCCACGGCGAAGTACGTGCTGGCTTGTTGCGCAAGCCGTGACCCCAACTTCGATCCCGCAGCCACGGTCCGGGGGATCGAAGGCGACTGGGCGCAGGCGGAGGAGCGGGTCCACGACGCTTCCGAGCAGGTCGCGGCTCAGCTGGCGATGGAGAACCCTCGTGTCGAGGCGGTAGCCGAGGGCGTGGCGCTTCATCTGGACGTTCTCGATTCTTTGAGGATGTGGCGGCCCGAGGCGGCGGCAGAGGACGAGAGGATCCCCAGCGTAGTTAGCTAGTTTGTTTTACTTTTGCCTGTAAAAACTTCAGACGCAAGACAGTTCAAATGGAATGGAAGCACGGGCTTCCCGCTATATGGCTTAAAGATTTCTTTGTTCTTATTCTTTACGGCTCCACGCGGAACGCTTGGAGACTTAAGGTCTTGAGCTAGGGAACGATCACTTAGCGAGTTCGGGCGGGGCCCCAGGTTCTTGGCAGTGGTGTTCGAGTCGCCGACCCCCACGGGGACACCCTGAGTGTCATGACCGTGCTGGGGATCGTGCTAAACTAGCCATCCAATCACCCGTCCCCGTGTGCCGCTCACACTTAGTGATCCTACCCTCGCTACTGGGACAGGGTACCAGAGGCAAATCGCCCCGGCACTATCCGACAGAAGGCAAAAGACCGAAAAAAGGGCAGGAAGAAAAGAGTATTTAACTTCAAAACAGAGGGCCTCCCCCGACCCGCGGCGGAGTGGAAGACATACTCCAGCCGGTCGGGGGACGGAACCAAGGACTTACAACCAATCAAGGGTAGAACTTGCGCAGATTTTCTATATTCTGAGAGTTTGCTAGCTCCTCGCCGTCTTCAGTGGCCAACCTGACCGCCCCGGGACGAGAGACAGAGACCACTTTGAAAGGTCCTTCCCACTGGGGGGACAGTTTATGCGACCCGGCATGCGTCTGGATTCTTCGCAAGACCAGGTCGCCTACTGCCAACGTTCTCTCATTAACCCGGGAGGCGTGGTACCGCCTGAGGCTCTGGCTGGTACTTTGCGACGCAAAGCTGCTCGATCCCGCGCCTCTTCCAAGAGGTTGATGTCGTCTCGACGCAGCCTCTCCTGGTCTTCTTCCACAAACGCGCAGAACGCGAGGTGACCCAGTTCGGCTCAGGGGAGAACGACCTGCGCCGTAGACCAGGAAGAAAGGGGTTTCCCGGTGGCCGGCTAGGAGTGGTCCGAGTGACCACAACACAGCCGGAGCTCTTCGATCCACCGGGCGCCACGCTTGTGGAGTCGGTCGAACGCCCGGTCTTGAGGCCCTTCGATTACCGGTAGCGTTGGCCCGTTCGACTGGCCGTTGCTCCTGGGGTGGCGGCGAGGCAAAAGCAGACCTTGGTGCCCATCTCTTCCACGAAGTCTAAGAAGGCCGCGCTAGTGAACTGGGCGACGTTGTAGGTGATGATACGGTTAGCGACCCCGAATCGGGCAAAAATCTCTAGTATTAACTTGACAGCCGCAGCGGCGGTGATGGATCTTACTGCCTCGGCTTCTACCCACTAGGTGAACTTGTCGATGGCGACGAGCAGTGGAGTGTAGCCCCTGTGGCCCGCGAACGGGCCAGGATATCCAGCCCAGCACGCGAAGGGCCAAGAGAGCGGGATAGTCTGCAGGCTTGGGCCGGTTGGTGGACTCGCTTGGCGTGGAACTCGACACGCTTCACATCTCCTCACCACCGCAAGCATCCTGGAGGGCGGTTGGCCAATAGAACCCTTGACGGAAAGCTTTTCCCGCCATCGTTCGTCCGACACATGGCTCCCGCACACGCCTCCATGGATATCCCGAGAGCAAGCTGCTCCCCTCTTCCCGAGTGATGCACTTGAAGAATTCCATTCTTACCCCGTGACAGTCCCCGCCCACCAGGGTGTAGCACTTGGCCTTTCGTGCTACCTTCTCTGCTGACGCATCATCGTCGGGGCACACTTGATCCCGCAGGTAGGCCAGGATCGGATCCATCCATGTGCCTTCCTGGTCAAATCTGGCGACCACGCAGGTGGTCGTCCCGAGTACTTCGCCTGGCCGGGCATTTCCACGGAACCGCCTTCCCCGAGCGGTGAGCGGCATCACCATCGCCCCCGCCGTAAATGGGGCTGCGATGGACGGTCGCGAAGCCTTTCCTCAAAGACCCCGACCGTGCAGAGACCTGGTCGAAGCGAGCTGAGCGAGCTCGTCCGCCAGATGGTTGTCACGCCTGGGGATGTGAGTGTATCCCAGTCCTTCGAAATGCCTTTCCAACTTCCTGACCTCCGCCAGGTATGCTGCCATGACGGGTCAGACAGAAAAGTCCTTCCTTGCACGATTGACGACCGCAGGGAGTCGCCCTTTACTTGCAGGCGCCGGACACCGACGGCTGCGGCGGCACGGAGCCCAGCCAGCAAGCCCTCGTACTCGGCGACGTTGTTGGTGGCCTTGAAGTCGAGGGCGACCACGTACTTGAGGAGGTCCCCGGTCGGAGAGACCAGGAGAACCCCAGCCCCCGCGCCTTCAAGCCTGAAAGACCCGTCGAAGAAGAGCGTCCAGGGGGAGGGCGCGGGGACCTCATCAGCTTCGGACTCAGATGGAGTCCACTCGACCATGAAGTCCGCCAGCCTTTGACTCTTTATTGAGGTACGAGGAGCAAACTTGATACCGAACTCCCCCAGCTCAACGGACCACTTGGCGATGCGACCCTCCGCTTCTCGGTTGTGGAGGATCTCGCGCAGGGGGTACGAGGAGACCACTGTGATCTCTCTCCCTTGGAAATAGTGCCGTAACTTTCTTGACGCCACTACCACCGCATAGACCATTTTCTGAGCCTGAGGGTACCTTGTTTCTGCGTCGTGGAGCACTTTGCTGATGTAGTAGACCGGCCGTTGGACCCCTTCCCGTTCCGCTACCGGGGCCAAGGCTCACTACACAGGGGCCGCCACATACAAGAAGAACGGCTCGCCGGCTCGGGGCGACCAAAGACCGAGGAGAAGAGAGGTACTTCTTCAGATCTTCAAATGCTTGTTGGGCTTCTGGGGTCCATTCAAATGAGTTGGTTTTCTTCAACAACTTAAACAGTGGCAGACTTTTCTCCCCGAGCCGGGATATAAACCGGCCCAGGGAGGCTAGCCGGCCAGCCAAGCATTGCGATTGCTTGAGCCGGGTAGGCGATCGCATTCGCTCAATTGCTTCTATTTTCTCCGGGTTGACTTGATTCCACGGTGGAGACCAGAAACCGAGCGACTTCGGACGAGACACCAAACACGCACCGGGATTCAACTTCAGGCGATGGTTTACGAGGTGAGAGAAGGTCTCTTCAAGGTCCTGTATAAGCTCGTCGGCCCTCTTCGTTTTCACGACCAGATCATCAACATACACTTCGAGGTTCTTCCCTATTTGGGGCCGAACACAATGTGCATAGCCCGTGATAAGTGGCACCAGCGTTTTCAGCCCGAAAGGCATCTTGGCGTAGCAATATACACCGAGGGAGTCACAAAGCGGTCTTCTCTTCGTCTTCCTGCGCCATGCTGATCTCGATGATAACCGGAGTAGGCGTCGAGGAAGCCTGAGCCGCACCCGCCGTGGAGTCGGCGACGATGTCTATCCGCGGCAAAGTGCGGGTCCTTGGGACAGGCTTTGTTGAGGTCGGTGAAGACGATGAACATTCGCCACTTAAGGTTAGACTTCTTTACAAGCACTGGGTTGCCCAGCCACTCCGGGTAGGTGGCCTCACGCACAATCTTGGCGGACAACGCTTTTTCCACCTGCGTCGAATGGCGTCCTGCCGCTCTGGCGCCTGCCGCCGGATCTTCTGCCGAACCGGGCGCGCTCCAGGAAGCGTTGCCAATCGGTGCTCGATCACCTCCCTGGGGACCCCGGTCATTTCTGATGGTTCCCAGGCGAACACATCCAGGTTAGACCGGAGGAAGGTGACGAGCGCGTCTTCCTATTTGGCGCTGAGGTCGGTGCCGATCTTGACGACCTTGCCCGAGCCTTCCTCGCCCATGGGGACCGCCTTTGCCTCGCCCACGGGCCTGGGCGGAGCGCGGGACTTGGCCGAGGGGGAGCCCGGGTTGTCGTCCTTGTCGCGCGCCGAGCAGGTGGTGCCGGCAAGATCCTGCAGCTGCCTGCTGAGCCGCAGGGCTTCCAATCTATCCACCTTCACCGTAATGGGACCCCCAGGCCCTGGGATTTTCACCAGCATGTAGGCGTAGTGGGCCACTGCCATGAACTTAACCAGAGCCGGGCGACCGAGCAGGGCATTATAGGGGAGGTCGAAGTCAGCGACCTCAAAATCTACCAGCTCCGTTCGGAAGTTCTCCGAACTTCCGAGCGATCGCAATCGGACTTGTCCTGTGGGTAGGAGGCCCACCCCGGGCTACTCCGTAAGCGGGCCGGCGCAGCTCGTCTGACGGATCTGAGCGCTGATCGCCGATCGACAAAGCAGTTGATGGCATCGCCTCCATCAACCAGGACTCCGCCTAACCGCATTATGCGGACCGTGGGGACACCACGATCGGGAGATGGCCAGGGCGGAGGTGTTCTCTGGGTGGTCGGCCCGATCGAAAGTGATCGGTATTCAGACCACTTCGGCCGCCCGGCCCCGGAAGGCGACGTGGTGGCACACACCTGCCTCAGATCCCGCTTGTACTGCGAGTTCGAGGAGTAGGTGGCGGAGCCACCGTGTATGAACGCCACCGTGTGCTCCGCCTGCTGGAAGGCTAGCGGAGCCACATCTTCGTCGTCTTCGTCTTCGCAATCTTTCTCGCGGCGTTTCTTGAGCCGCCTGTCGACCAGCTTGGATACAACTTGGCAGTCCTCCAAGTCATGTCCGCTCGTTCGATGGATGGGGCAATAGGGCTTGCCGCCATCGTTTTCGCGGCGGGGCGAGCGACGGTCCCTGCGGTCGCCGCGCCTGCCCCGGCGCTCGTCCCGTTGGTCCTGATCATCATGACGCCGGGATTTGGGCTCCGGCTCAGCGACCAAGACCTCCCTCGCGGTTGCCTCCTCCGCTTTTTCTTTTCTTCTTGCGGTCGGAGGACTTCAGGTGCCAACGTCACCGGAATCGGAAGGCCTCGTGGCACACTTCCGAGCTTCGGCCGCCCTGGCGCACTTGTGCGCCAGGGAGAACAACTCAGATGTGGTTGAGATGACGCGCGTGGCCATCTTTTCCCGCATCTTCTGGTCCCGGACCCCCCTCCGGAAAGCGATGATCACCGACTGCTCAGAGATCCGGGGGATCGTGTTGCGGCAGTGGCTGAACCGCCGGATGAACTCTCTCAGGGACTCCCCCTCCGTCTGCTCCAGAGCGTGGAGGTCGTCCTCCACGCCTGGTTGAGCGTAGGAGCCCTGAAAGTTGGCGACAAAAATGTCGCATAGCCCCTCCCACGAGTGCACCGAGCCTCGCGGGAGGTTAAGTAGCCAAGACCGGGCAGAGCCCGTTAGTGACGTCGGGAGGTAGTTGGCCATGACCTTCTCGGACCCTCCCGCCGCGCGTACCACCGTGGTGTAGATCTGAAGGAACTCCTCTGGGTTGGTGGTACCATCATACTTCTCGATGGAGGCGGGGCGGAATCTCTCCGGCCATGCAGCTTGCCGAAGGCGGAGAGAGAACGCCTGGCACCCAACGTTGTAGGGGGAGTAGCGCCGTTCGCCAGCCCCCCGATCCTGAGGAGAGGATGAGGAGTGCGACCCTGCGCTCTCCCTAGAGTCCGAGGGAGAGACCCCCTGTCTTATGCCCCCGCGACGTTCGCGGAGGACATGACGCAGGTCGCTGCCGCGCCGACGCCGCCCTTCGTCGAGGCGCGATCGGAGGTCTTCACGGTTCCCCCTAGATTCGGGGGGACCGCGGGAAGAAGCGGAATCATGTGCATGTCCTCGTGAATCGAGGGGTTGCAACCAGACCCCCTTCCTTGTCCCGACCCTTGGCCGCGGGAGGTGCCGTCGTGTGGTGGCTGGAACCTGGCACGTCGGTAGCGCCAAGCGTTCCTGCCGCCACGCGCGGGAAGCCTCCGGCCGGGTCGCCACTTCAACTTCTTTGTTGTGCGGCGTCCACCGGTGGGCGATGTCCCGCGACCACGGAGTGGTCGGGTGTTTGCTCCCGAGTTCTTGGGGATGATCGAGAAGCGATCGGGCCGCATGGAGGCTTCGCGGGGTGTCGTCACCCAGCGCCAGCGCCGCTGGACGGGCCGACCCGGCGCGAGAGCCATGCGCGGCCCCAGCGGAGGACCGGGTGGCCCGGCTCCCTCCCGAACGTCGGGATCGGCTCTGGCGCCGCTTTCCTCGGGCAAATTGCGCGATTGAGTGCGACTCCGCCATGCGCATAAGCGCTCCTGCCTGCCGAGCTTCGAATCGAGATGGAAGGAAGAGGGCAATCTAACCACCAAGAGCCCCTACAGCGCGCCATCACGGGCCGTTCTAGCTAACAGGCACCTCCGAATTGGGTGCTTATGAGGTTCAAACAGGGGGCTTTCGGGGCAATTGCCGGGGAAAGGAAGAAGACGACCGGGGTACCGGGAAACTCAGGGGAACAAGGAGGCGCCAGAGCTTTTTACCCAGGTTCAGGCCCTCATAAGAGTAATAGCCCTAGTCCTGCTTTCTTTGGTATTGCTTGTGTTCTTGCTGAAGGAAATGAAAACCTTACCATCTTTCGAACCCCCTCTCCCATGCACCCTGGCTCCCTTTTATACTAGGGCTGACGGGGACGCATGGGTGGCTTACCCCCAAGCCCCCATCATTACACTGGCATGGGATTATTTATTGCGCACGTCGCTCGTTCTTACTCTTCATTAATGACTGCCGCAGCTGTCACAATCCCACCTCGGGCCCCCCGTCCACCAACGCTTCCCGTTACGTCAGGGGGTAAGGTGCTGCCGTGATGTCACGCAATTAATGCGTGCACAGGGAAGCGGGCCGTCGCTTGCATCCCAAGACGCCTTGCATTTAATGCGCACAACTTGCATTAAATGCCCTTGACCTCGGGGGAGTGGCCCGCGTGCCACCTTTCCCCGGGGCGACCACCTTCCTGGTCGCCCAGGGGCGTGGCCTGGCTGCCACGTGTCCCCGGGGCGACCACCTTCCTGGTCGCCTAGGGGCGTGGCCTGGCTGCCACGCGTCCCTGGGGCGACCACCTTCCTGGTCGCCCAGGGGCGTGGCTTGGCTGCCACGTGTCCCCGGGACGACCACCTTCCTGGTCGCCCAGGGGCGTGGCCTGGCTGCCACGTGTCCCCGGGACGACCACCTTCCTGGTCGTCCAGGGGCGTGGCCTGGCTGCCACGTGTCCCGGGGCGACCACCTTCCTGGTCGCCCAGGGGCGTGGCCTGGCTGCCACGTGTCCCGGGGCGACCACCTTCCTGGTCGCCCAGGGGCGTGGCCTGGCTGCCACGTGTCCCCGGGGCGACCACCTTCCTGGTCGCCCAGGGGCGTGGCCTGGCTGCCACGTGCCCCCGGGTCGACCACACCCCTGGCGACCTTTTTAACTGCGGGGGAGTGGGGACCCTGGCGCAAAGTACGCCGACAGCTTCCATCAAAGGTACCACCACATATAAGGGAAAACCCTTTACTTTACCAACGTTTGAACTCATATGTATGGGCCTCAGAAACTCCAGAAGAATTTGAGCATCAATGGTCTTCTATTATTTTCGACTTTGGTTTGGAAAGTAATGAATGGTCGATTACTCGGTATGCAATTCGTGCATCATGGGTACCAGCATTCTTTAAAGATGTATTCTTAGCAGGAATCCTTAGAACCACTTCGAGGTTAGAAAGTGCAAACTCTTTTTTCAACCGTTTCATTGGATATAAAAATGCATTGTGGAGTTTTGGATAAGGTTTGTTAATGCAGTGGAGGAACAACGCCATAATGAGTTAGAAGCTGACAATGCCACATTGCATACAATGCCTATGTTACAGACTAGTTGGGCAATAGAGAAGCATGCAAGTGAGGTTTTCACATTCACTATATTCTCTGAATTCCAGAAAGAAATTATAGCAGCAAGGGATATTTGCAATGTGGAAAGCATTTCTACTGAAGGGGAGTGGAAGATCTCAATGGTTAATGATGGTTCCATGAAAGTGAGAGAGGTACGCTACAACATTTCAACAAAGAACACTAATTGCTCTTGTATGTTCTTCGAGTCATTTGGTATTCCTTGCTACCATATTATCCGCGTGGTGCAAAATCCATTGCTCAAGGAGGTCCCAAACCAATTTGTGTTAAAGAGGTGGACCAAATTGGTAACTAAGGATGATGCCTTTGATGGAGAGGGCAATTTGTTGAAAGAAAAAACAAGGAATGTGGTACAAACAGCTAATGAAAAGATGGCATCGCAAATACGCACGAAAATGGAAGAATTAATTCACCAAGCTGGAGGGACAAATGAAGGCTTGCATATTCTTCGAGATAGGTTTTTTGCATTTGGTGATGAGATAACTCCATTACTTTGTAAGAATGTGCTAAGTCGAACCGAAGAGATTGAAGCATTTGTAGGTTGTTCCATCCCAAATAAAGTAAACATTCAACCACCTAATGAAGTAAAATCCGTGGGAAGGTGCAAGAGAATAAGGCCAGGACAGAAGGTAAACAAGGATGGGAAGACAGACGAGACCATGGATAACAAAAAAAGAGGAGCGCGTATGTGTAGGTCATGCAAAGAGATCACATACCATGACAGCCGCAATTGCCCCTTTGAGAGTGAATACAACAAAATGATTAAGGTTAATAAATATCTTAATTTTCTATTTTCATTTGTCAACTAGCTTTGTTCAGACACTAACACTGTTTTTTAATGGCAGAGAGATGTTACGAGGGAGGATGGATCCTACGGGAGGAAGAACGTCATGTTTTAGTGACTAGCATGTTTTAGTTTTGTAAAGGTATAGTTTGTGTAATGGATTAGAGATAAATTTGTAATGGACAAAAGATATGAATCTGTAATTTGACATTCATATATCCAATAACTTCATCTTCTCCGACTCTTGAGACTTCAGTACAACGCCTATTCTATATCTGAAATTTTTCATCAGAGATTCGAAAGCTGATTTTGATGGCAGTTCCATTTTGTCTACCAGCTTGTGTATGCCCATGCTTCATTTTGTCTACCAGTTCCATTTTGATGGCAGTTTCATTTTGTCTACAAGCTTGTGTATCCCAGTCGATGACGATACTGTTTATATACACTGCTCCAGGATGCTGTCGCCTGTCTGAATTCCAAGATCACACATTTCTGGTATAGTGCTCAGGAACTCGTATTTGTCTCAGTTGTTTGCTGTGTCACTCCGATCTTTCTTCTGTGTTCTGTAATGCAAACAGAAGTGCCTTTCGTGGCTTGCTCTATTTTTGTTTGCACTCTTTGTTAGTCAAATTAACTAAGTGCTAAGTCTTCTAGCCTAAGTCATGATCACAAGTAATGCGGAATAGAGTCATTAGGACTAACCCGGATTGGAGGAAGATGAAGCCATTAGGGTTTTGGGCGTCGGCGTAGAGGTAGCAGTGAAGGAACCGACGTCCAGTGATAACCGAGATCGCCTCCGTGCGGTCAAGGATCATGAGTGTCGATGTAGCGACCGTGAGGAGGAAAGATCACCGTGATCCTCACGATGATGGAACGGGTCTTCGTCAGCCTGAGCGCAACTCCCTTTGATCGGATGGGCAAAATGTCAGGAGGGAAAACCCTAGATCAAAAATCTGATCAAGGTGCCAGCTCCTCCTTTCCTTTTAATGTTGCGCCGGCTAACGGGACCGAACCAAAACCGGTTGGTGCGCTCCCGATTATAGCGCAAGTAGTGGCTAGATCCGAAATTTCCGGATTCAGTTAGGTTAACTGAGATCACCACTAACACTCTTAAACCAAGAACAAAGCAAAGCATATTTATAGAGGAACGCTTTATAAAAAGATCTATGGATGAAAAATTTTAGTGTTGCAACCTGACATGGATCCCCTGCTAATATAAGATGTGGCTTTGTTCTTTGTACTGGTGATGGGTGCAAAGTAGATGTTATAAACCAAGGTTTCAGCCGTGAAGAATCCATTGCCCTCTTCAGGTTACATACAATTTACAACAGTACAACAGAATCCCTTCGCTGGGTAGCACTGCAACCCCCATAATGATCAGCTCATAAACAGTTCATAAACAACTCAAAAGTACTTGAAAGAAAACAATATTATCAATAACACTGCATTCGATTCTACAACAAACAAAAGTCTTCCTCGCCCCACTTCAATATCCTTTCCTTGTTTCTCACTATGTCACAATAAATAGTTACATTGCCAGTTGCCGATTGCACAGCAACAATACATGCTCTAATCATTGTGCTGAAAACCTGGAAGAAGTGATGCAACAAATGTTACATAATCCAGGCATCGTGGTCATCAATTAATTTGCTGTTTTCTTAGAGTAGTAAATGTTCAGTTTTAGTTCTAACAACAAATCCTACAATAACCAGCTGGATCTCTGTCGAGATGCCGCCAAGCCAATTGCGCCTGTTTCCTTCTACATCTGCCTCTTGCTGGTTCTCATTGCCAGCTACAGCCCCAGGTTCCAAGTTCTCTGCAGCTTGGTCAAGGTTTGCAGGGTCTGCAAGATTTCCTCCTGAGAAGCAGAAAGCAATTTAATGTAAAAATAATTATACAATGATACTACCTGCTAAATAAGAATAATTAATTGTCAATACTGCCTACCAAATGAGAAATATTAATTATTCATACTGCCCGACAAGCAGAAACAATCTAAAAGACCAGCAGGATGGAGGGGCGGCACGCCGGCCGTGGGGAGGAGGCGGGGAGCCGCGCCGGCCGTGGGGAGGCGGAGTGCCGGGGTCGCGCCGCCGGCCTTGCGGAGGAGGCGGGGCGCCGTGCCAGCTGTGGGGAGGAGGCGGGGAGCGGCGCCGGCGTGGGGAGGCGAAGCGCCGGGGTCGCGCCGCCGGCCGTGGGGAGGAGGCGGGGCGCCGAGCCGGCCGTGGGGATGAGGCGATCGTGGAAGTTGTGCGCCGGCTTCTTTCCAAGAAGATCGAACAGAGAGGGTTGTTGCAGCGAGAGGGGCAAAAGTTTGAGGGGGTTTTGCGTAAAATTGATTAAGTGGTAAAGGAGATTTCCACCTTGGTTGATTAGGGCTACTGATTCTCCATCAGATGGTTGATGACAGGAGTTAGCATTTTAACACCTAGTAGGTCATTAGCACTGGATATATATAAACCCTATATATATTGGACAAGAGACAAGAAAATGTCGAAAGCCGTGCATGCATGTCGTGTTGCTACAATTAGAGAAACAGACGCCTGACAGTCCTACAGAAGAGGGAGACCTTCCTTTCTACCTCTTCCTGCCGATTACTAGTTCCTTGGACGTACGCCATATATCAATCTAGGAACTAGGAAGGCAAGCCATTGCCATTCTTCCGTACACCTTCTTGTACGTACGTAGTACCGCTTCTTGCTTCTTGCTTCTTGTACGTACGTAGTAGCATTTCACTCCTTCCAAGCTGAACGATTTGTTCTCGTCGAGCTCATTCACGAAATATGCAGATGCGAACTGTTAGGGTTAGGGTTAGGGTTGCACACGCACACGCACACAATAGATTGGAACGGTGGACACGAGATTTACGTGGAAAACCCTTGCGGGTAAAAAACCACGGGAGACGAAAATCCACTATGATGGTTCAAGGATTACAAGTACATGGGGGTGGCTTATATAGCCAATGAGTCCGTATCGTAGAAGGCAAGGACTCCAAGTTTGGTAAGATTAGATATTGAGTCATATCCTAACAAACCTCCCCTTGACTCAAAATCCATAATAAAAATTTGTCTCCAAGAAACCCCGAAGGGCAATTAAGCACCATGAATACCAACCAAGTCAAGACAATGCTTGAACTTGGTATTAGAGAGAGACTTGGTGAGCATGTCTGCAGGATTATCATCAGTATGTATCTTTCCCACAACAATATGTCCTTCAAAGAACAATGTCGCGAATAAAGTGGTACTTGATATCAATGTGCTTGGTCTTGGCATGATACATATCATTCTTGGTCAAACAAATAGCACTCTGGCTATCACAATAAACAGTAAGAATATCCTGTTTAATGCCAAGTTCAGAAACCAGACCTCGCAACCAAATAGCTTCCTTAACGCCTTCGATGGTGAAATATATTCCGCTCAAAGAGTAGAAAAGAGCGGCAATAGGTCGTAAGGATGCCTTCCAACCGATCGCAGAACCACACAAAGAGAAGATATATCCGTAAATCGATCTTCGTTTATCAAGATCACCAAAGATAATCGTAATCAACAAACCCAAGAACATCCTTTGTCTTCACTTTATTCTTATCAAACATCAAGCCAAAATTTGAAGTGCCTTTTAAATAACGAAGAATCCACTTAACTGCATTCCAATGCTCTTTGCCAGGATTATGCATAAATCTGCTAACAACACTAACAGAATGAGCCAAATGCAGTGCAGTGCAAATCATAGCATACATGAGATTACCAACTGCGCTAGAGTAAGGAATACGAGACATATAGTCTTTGTCTTCTTCATTAGTAGGACACTGACTTGAAGATAATTTAAAGTGAGAGGCAAAAGGTGTAGAAACAGGTTTGCAATCACTGAGATTAAATCTGCCAAGTACCTTCTCAATGTAACTTTTCTGAGATAGAAATAATGTACCAGCTTTGCGATCACGCTGAATTTCCATCCCAAGAATTTTCTTTGCTGGACCAAGATCTTTCATCTCAAATTCATGACTAAGTTGAGCCTTCAATTGTTTAATCAATGACTTGTCATGAGAAACAATGAGCATATCATCAACATAGAGCAGCAAATAAACAAATGAACCACTTGGGAACTGTTTGAAGTAAACACAGTTATCATAATTGCTGCGAGAGTATTGTTGTGCAATCATAAAAGAATCAAACCTTTTATACCACTGCCTTGGAGCTTGTTTTAAACCATAGAGAGACTTTTTCAAATGACAAACTAAATTCTCCTTTCCAGGAGTAGCAAAACCCTCAAAGTTGTGTCATAAAAATCTCTTCTTCTAAATCTCCATGTAAGAAAGCGGTTTAACATCAAGTTGCTCTAATTCCAAGTCAAATAAAGCAACAAATGCAAGCATAACCCGAATTGAAGAGTGGCGAACAACAGGAGAGAAAACTTCATTGAAGTCAATACCTTCCCTTTGGTCGAAACCTTTTACCACTAAGCGGGCTTTCCATCTTGCAGGTTCAATTCCAGCAATACCATCCTTCTTCTTATAAATCCATTTACACTTTAAAGGTTTCTTACCTTTTGGAAGCTCAACCAAATCCCATGTTTTGTTCTTATGAAGGCTTAAAATTTCTTCATCCATAGCTGTCAACCACTTAGAAGAATTTTCACATGAGATAGCTTCAGAATAAGAAGAAGGTTCAAAGGTATCACAAATATCTTGAGCAGCAAGAAGAGCATAACAGGCCATATCATCAGTGTCACGATATCTAGCAGGCAATTGAATATTTCTTCGTGTTCTATCTCTAGCAATACAAGGATCATTAGTACTAGGAGATGCTGAGACTGGCTGTGAAGTAGGATCACTTGGTGCTGAAATTGATTGTAAAGAAGAACCACTAGATGAATCATTATCAATGGTAGGTAAAACTACCTCAAATTCTGCATTTCTTGCATCAACTTCAGAAATTTCAGATTCAGTTGTAGATGAAATTTCAGATTCATTTGTGGATGAACAACCATTACTATCACTACCAGATGAAAGTAAAGCATCTTCATGAAAAGTAACATCACGACTAATGAATAATTTGCGAGCATCAGAACACCATAAACGATATCCTTTGACACCTGAACCATATCCAACAAATATGCATTTTCTTGCTCTAGGCTCTAATTTTCCATCACTCACATGAGCATAAGCAGGACAACCAAATATTTTCAAGTTTGAATAATCAACTGGTTTACCTGACCAAACCTCTTCTGGAATTTTAAAATCAATGGCTGAATTTGGAGAGCGATTTACCAAATAAGAGGCTGTGGAAACAATCTCAGCCCACAAAGCACGCTTGTCCCATAAACCTGCATTTGAAAGCATGCAACGGACTCTTTCCAGAAGAGTGCGATTCATACGCTCTGCCACACCATTTTGCTGAGGTTTACCTGGAACAGTCAAATGTCTTGCAATACCATGATTAGCACAAAACTGATTAAACTCACCACTGCAAAATTCTAATCCATTGTCAGTTCTAAATTTCTTGATTTTTCTGCCTGTTTGATTTTCAACCAAAGCTTTCCAATTCTTGAACACTGAAAATGCTTCATTCTTATGTTTTAAGAAATAAACCCAAACTTTGCGAGAAAAATCATCAATGAAGGTAATCATGTAGCTACATCCTCCAATAGAAAGAAATTTAGAAGGACCCCAAAGATCAGAATGAACATAATCAAGAATTCCTTTGGACTGATGAGTTGAAACAGAAAAACTGACCCTCTTTTGTTTGCCAAAAACACAATGTTCACAGAAATCAAGCTTGCCAATATCATCTAAATGTCCTTTCTTGCACAAAAGATGCATACCTTTCTCACTCATGTGACCCAAGCGCATATGCCAAAGCTTGGTGATGTGAGGATTTGATGCAATCGTTGAAACAGCTGCAGAACCTGTAACTGTGGAACCTTGCAAGTAATAAAGACTATTGATTCGATTGGCTTTCATGACAACAAGATTGCCTTTAGAAATCTTAAGGACACCATTTTCACCGGTATACTTGTAACCCAAAGATTCAATAGTGCCTAATGAAATAAGATTTCTTTTCATTCTGGGAACATGGCGAACATTTGTGAGGGTTCTAATAGTGCCATCATGAGTTTTGATTTGAATAGAACCGATGCCAACAATTTCAAGTGGAGACTCATCAGCAGTCACAACATCACCACTACCAACAGAATCATAAGTAGAGAACCACTCTTTAAATGGACAAATATGAAACGTGCAAGCTGAATCAATAATCCAAGCAGTTTGATTCCTCAAGTTGGAAGTGCTAATTAGAGCCTCACCATCAGATTCATTTTGAACAAGACTAGCCTCGGCCAGTTTATCGATTGTAGCCTTTTATCTTTATCTGTCTTATTTTTCAGCTTGTAACAATTGGAAACATCATGACCATAGTTCTTGCAATAACGGCAAAAGTTGTTGGGTTTACGTCCTCTTGACTTAGATTTAGACTTTGATCTATCAGAATTGCCTTTATGCTGTGATCTACCTCTAACAATTAAACCCTCAGCCTTAACTTCAGAACGAGAATCAATATCAAATTTCTCCTTAGACAACAAATTTGATTTAACATTCTCGAAACTAAGGGTGTCATGATTACCATAAAGCATAATCTCCTTGAAATGTTTAAAGGTAGCAGGCAAAGAGACGACCAACAGAATAGCCTTATCTTCATCATCAATTTTTACCTCTAATTTCTCAAGATCAATGATGAGAGAATTAAACTCATTAAGATGAGATTGAATAGAGGTACCTTCCGCCATGCGAATTGTGTACAGACGTTCTTTGAGACGCAATTTGTTGGCAAGACTTTTCTTCATGTACAAATCTTCCAACTTTTTCCACAGTTGTGCGGCAGTGGTCTTACTGATAACTTCACGCAAAACATCTGTAGACAAACTGAGCTGAATGGCGGAAAGGGCTTTCTGGTCAAGTTCTTCCCATTGTTCATCTGTCATTGTCGCCGATTTTGCTGTCAATGCTTTTCTGGCACCCACCTGTGTAAGAACGGCTTTCATCTGAACCTGCCATATTGCAAAACTGATCTTGCCATCAAACTTCTCGATGTCAAATTTGGTGGACGACATAATGAGAATAAATTGTAGATCAAATAATAATATGGTAGATTCTGGAAAAATAAACTCCCTGATGCGTTCTGGATGCGCGAAGGAATTGATTGCCTGTCCTGTACTCCTCGGGTGTACTTAGCACTTTTGGTCACGGACGTTCTGGTGCGTGAAGCAAAGAAGCTTGCTTGCTCTGGACGTTCTGGACACGAGAGAAAAACTTGAAAGCACTTTCACGTGAACCAACACCTATTTTCCTTTTCACGTGAACTGGCTCCTCCTGTTTGCACAGATAACGAGACCTTCTCTCTCCTTTGAATTGGTCAGAGCTTCACAAGTGCCTTATCCTGGCCTTTGGACCAAGCTTTGGACACTTCCAAGTCCTTTCACGTGAACTAGATTTGAGCCACCCAAAGTACTTTGCATTGAAGGTTGATCGAGAGCCTTGAACACCGAGAGAACGGGCTCGAGCGCCGTCCCAGAGGAAGGCGGAGGCGGCCGGAGCTTGCGGTGGCCGGTGCGCGACGAGAACCAGAGGCCGAAGACGCGATGAAGGGCTGGCGCGCGGAACCTGGAAGCCGGAGCAGTCCCGGCGTGGAGCAACCGGGAGACGCCTGCGGCACCGAAGGTCGAGGCGGTCGGCGACCGAAGGACGGCGCGCCGGCGCGGAAGCCGAGGCGGCTGCGCGCGTGCCGAGGCAACGCGCGGAAGTCAAAGCGCGCGGGAAGCCGAGAAGGCCGGCGGTTGCTGCGTTCGAGGGCAACGACGACGGCGCGCGTGCGATCTGGAACCCAGGTATAGTTCTGATACCACTTGTTAGGGTTAGGGTTAGGGTTGCACATGCACACGCACACAATAGATTGGAACGGTGGACACGAGATTTACGTGGAAAACCCTTGCGGGTAAAAAACCACGGGAGACGAAAATCCACTATGATGGTTCAAGGATTACAAGTACATGGGGGTGGCTTATATAGCCAATGAGTCCGTATCGTAGAAGGCAAGGACTCCAAGTTTGGTAAGATTAGATATTGAGTCATATCCTAACACGAACCAGCAGCCGGGCGTCGCTGGGCGACTTGGAGACCGGTGGCGAGAGCGTGGTGAACCCGGACAAGTTCTTCGAGGACGTGGAGGCATGGAGGAGGACATGCGCGGTCTGGAGGCCTGTACAAGCACCTGCAGTCCGGGCACGTAGGAGACCAAGACGGCGCACGACGCCCGCGCCGTCTAGTCCCTCCGCGCCCTCATGAATGCAGACGTCGAGCAGATGCTCCGCCCCGCAGCTCGGAGCATAGGCGGATCGAGAGACGTGGGTAAAGGTGGGCATGGGATCGGGTTTTTTTGGGCCGGTCTAAAGCACGACGGATGGCCTGATGCAAAGCCCGGTCTGGCACGGTTTCGTGTCGGGCTGGATCGGCATCTATGTGTAGTATGGGTCTGAGAACCGGGTACGATGGGCGGCACGGTCCGGCACGATCGTTTGGGTCGGGCCCGTGCCGGCACGGCATAAACGGGCACGAAATCACAGATTAAGACATAAAAGTTGGCAGATATTATTGATTCAGGGCATCTTCAAACATTGCATTTATGTTTGACATTTTGTTGATGTGATTAATCTCTTATGTAATTAAAATAGGTAGTTTAGTAATAGTGATGTGTTTTATTTCTTTCCTCGTCACAATAATGAAAATCGGTCGGGCTTGGAGCGGCACGGCACGAAGCAGGCACGAAATGTAAATGGGCCGGACCTGAGCTCACCAAAGACAAGTCGGGTCGACACGGCCCGGCACGATGGGCACGATGGTAGTCGTGGCACGGCAAGACTGCTCGGCTAAGCACGATGGGCCCGCCAAGACAACACACGAAGCCCACCTTTAGACGTGGGGTATGTATTGGCATCTCTAAAAATTTGAATCATCTCAATATCAAACCTATTACACGCGGAAGATTTACCGGCTCTCAGGTCGGCCACGTCACCCCTGGTCGGATTTGCAAAAAAGCCCTCCAATTTTCTTAAATTACGATTTGGATCCTGTAAATTACAAAGAGACCCTTTGCGAATTTTTGTGAGTATAAAAAAAATTCGGATTGCATTTAGGTCCCTGGTTCGTTACTTTGCAGCAAAGATCTCTTGTTAGATACATATCGCGGGTTAGCCTTTTTCTAATTTTTCGGGATAGTGAACGGGTCTAAAAAAAATAACAATCAGGCCTCTGTTTCTTACGTTTAGGTACTTTCTCCGTTTTTCCTGAAAAAAATATTTTCGTGGTCCGTCTTTTCTACGGAATCCGAAAAAAATGTTTTTGTGGTCCGTTTTCCCTAAAAAAGGAAAATTCGTTTTTCGCTCGTCCTTTCTCCGTTTTTGCCAGGAAAAATGTTTTCGTGGTTCGTTTTTTCTTCGAACCCCGGGAAAAATGTTTTGGTGGTGCGTTTTTTCTCCGGTGCCCGAAAAAAAAAATTTCGTGGTCCGTTTTTCCTCGGGAAAAAAACTTTCCTTCGCCGTTTTTGCCGGAAAAAATGTTTTCGTGGTTCGTTTTTTCCCGGGAATCAAAAAAATATTTTCATGGTCCATTTTTCTCCGTTTTTATCGGGAAAAATGTTTTCATGGTCCGTTTTTTCTATGGACCCCGGGAAAAATATTTTCGTGGTCCATTTTTTCTCTGTTGCCCGGAAAAAATGTTTTCGTAGTCCGGTGCCCGGAAAAATGTTTTCCTGATCCGTTTTTTCTCGGAAAAAAACTTCCCTTCTCCTTTTTCCCGAAAAAAGTTTTTTCGTGGTCCGGTTTTTCCCGGAACGCGGAAAAAATATTTTCGTAGTCCATTTTTCTCTGTTTTTGTCGTGAAAAATGTTTTCGTGGTCCGTTTTTTCTTCGGACCCCGGGAAAAATATTTTCGTGGTCCGTTTTTTCTCCGGTGCCCGGAAAAAATGTTTTCATGGTCCATTTTTTATCGAAAAAAAAGACTAAACGGTGCGACGTTAGACGCACATTTTGCCTAGTGGTTTATATCTTTAAAAGATTAAGCCCTCGTTTGGCAACTTAGAACCGGACCGTTTCTACTAGATTCTGGAAAAAAAACCCAACCAAATGGGCTAAAGCTCAGAACGATTCTCCTCGAACTGTTTCTTCTTTTTCCACCATGTGGCCGAATCGGTCTCAACCTCGTTCCACCTAATTCACAGAATCCTACCTGAAACGGTTTTACCTAGAATCTGGAACCGTTTCTGTTTCTACTAGAATCTGAATCCGTACCAAACAGGGCCTAAATTTATTCTGATTTTAATAATTTAAGATTGAATTAGTTCTGATTTTGATAGTCTAGGATTTGTATAATTTTAGAACTATTTGTAGTGTACTTTTAACAAATATTAAATATATGTGTTGGATTTATGATGTGACGAATTTTGTTATGAAACTATAGAGTTGTACATACGAGATGTACACCCAATGATGTAGATATCAATACGATAAGTACTTTTCGATTTTGTCGGGGATTGGATAATTCCCATAATACCCTGGAAGCCAGTTTCTTAACCGACCATCTTTACCCTTGGACGGTGTCCCCAAGGACGGCCAATGAAAGTGGCAACTAATTCGCCGAAGATCCAGGGAAGGTGCGCCGGAAATATGGAAGCATGGCGCGATTGTAGGGGGTAGTTACCATGTATATAACGCAGGTATCTTGTATTTAATCCCCCTAGCCCCTATGGGGGATGGATGATTTTTTCAATAGAGAAAAACGCCACCAGGCGACTGGATGTAGGGCTATTATCTCGATCATGAGAGGTCCGAACCAGGATAAAATCCTTGTGTTTATGTCTGTTCTAATGGACCATCTTCCGCGTCTTTGATGCTACACCTTTGGCAGAAAGGGCTTCGGTTGATCCCACATTCAACAAGTAAGCTCGGCGGGGATCAGTTCCCCAATCGTCGACAGCTGGCGCCGTCCGTGGGGATCGACGGATTCTTTGTCAAAGGAATCCCGAAGGCGTCATCTTCCACATCTGATGACCGATACTGCACAACTTATGATGAGGTAAGATACGTAAAAAAAATTCTTTACCTCAAACAAACTGTGCTTAGGAGAGTCATTTCAGTTTTGCGCCGAGCAAGTTCTTCGCTCGAGCGCAAATTTCATCCCCTTGCCCGAGCAGGCTTTTCGCTCGAATCTTTACTGAGTAAATGTTTAGCTCGGACGCGTGTTTCTTCACACCGGACGGGCATTGCACTCGGGAATTGATCTTGTTATATCTTGAAAATTGCTCTTATTCCTCCGAGCACGCGTTTCGCTCGGAGACGGTTGGCGTTCCGCGCCGAGCACGCACTACACTCGGGCGCGAGTCTCTTCCTCTGAGCACGCGTTTCGCTCGGAGACGGTTGGTGTTCCGCGCCGAGCAGGCACTTCGCTCGGGCGCGAGTCTCTTCCTCCGGACACGCGTTTCGCTCGGGGACTGTTCGTGTTCCGCGCCGAGCACGCACTTCGCTCGGGCGCGAGTCTCTTCCTCCCGAACGCAGCGTTTCGCTCGAGGGGCTGATCGCGTTCGCGCGAGCACGCGCCCGGCCAGGCGCGAGTCTCTTCATCCAGGCACGCGTTTCCGAGCACGCACTACGCTCGGGCGCGAGTCTCTTCCTCCGGGCACGTTGCTCGAGGGGATCGTGTTCCGTCGCGGCGAAAATGCGCTCGGGCGCGAGTCTCTTCCTCCGAGCACGCGTTTCGCTCGGAGACGGTTGGTGTTCCGCGCCGAGCACGCTCTGCGTTTGAGCACATGATACCACTAGCGCAGTGTAACAAGAACCGAGCTTTGGCTGCACGGCTACGTGAAGCTAATAATACGATGGCCAGCCCAGTTGTTTTTGAGCTCGAAGCCAAGTAAGAATGAGATGAGCCAAGAGTATCATGTGTATTGAGAGGAACCCCTCTACAAGTGCCCATGAGGAGATGGAGAGGCAATTCTCCATCTTGCTCCTTGCCTACATGTCTAAAGGAAGGGTATTTAGGTACTTTCCTCTAGTACAATATGATAATTTTTAAATACACATGCATGTATTCCCTAGAGCTCCCAGATATACCCAATGGCCATATTGGCCTGGGGCTACCTTACAACAGTACCTATCTAATCTGGAATTCAGGGATTAAGGACTGTTTACAGTGATAGGTACTGTTAAGGATATATATTGTATATTATAGATGGTTGCCTTATCTCTTGTACCCTCATGTACTCTATATATTATGGCCATTATTATGGCCATTGGTCTCATATTGAATACATCAAGTGCTTTTCATAACATAGTATCAGAGCTTAGGGTTTTAGATTAATCCGCTGCCCCGGGAGAAGGAGACTCCCGGGGCGGCACCACATGGCATTAGAGCCATACCTCCGCACAGCTGCCGCCATCGTCGCATCTCCTCGGCCAGCGCGCGCCTCCTCGACTTCCGCACAGCAGTGTCGTCGCCGTTCGTCTTCCAGGCCTCCTTCGTGCCGACCGGCCATCGCTCGGTTTCACGCCGTCCTCCGCGCTTTTGGTTCCGCGCATCGTCGCTCGATTTCAGTGCCCGCCGCCGCCTTCGTCACGCGCGCCGCCATCCGACAAGGCCGACCAAGGTCGAGTCGCCTTCTGTCGCATCGCCGTCCTTGGCTTCTGCGACGCTGCTCTCCAGTCACCCTCGTGTCGCCGCTGGCCTCCTCGGCTTCCTCACCAACGCGTTTCGCGCCGTCGCCGCCTCGGTCCGTGCGTCTTCCCAGCCTCCTGCTGCACATCGACCGACCGCGTCGTCCTTCGATCTGCTGTCGGCCTTGCGCCTTCCGCGTTGCCGCTCCTCCCCATCGGCGACCACCAGCGAGTCGACGTCTCTTCGCGCGCCGGCCACCGCCTTCGGCCCGACGCGGCTTCCGTGCCGCAGCGCCCGAGAATGATCTCGGCGACTCCAGCACCCGCCCGCTCGACCACCTCGACCAGATCGCCTCGACGTCAGCCCTTGCCCGAGCCTGCTGTTGTGACCGTCTTCGGCTACCCGACGTCGCCCGAAGTCTGGCCGCTAGATAAGCGCTGCCCTGACTGGACCTCAAGCACCCGCGTGTCTTCTTTGGACGATTTGGTTTCAAGTCCAGATTGAACTCGTGAGGTGCTCTTTGTTCATGTCTTGCTTTGTTCACGTCCTTGAAGAAAGAGTTCGGTTTCAAGTCCGGTTCGGGTTTCAATTCTGAAGCTTGAGTTTCAAGTTCAGATAAAGCTATTAGTCTTGGCTCTAGCTTTTCTTTTAGTGCTTTTGGGCTGTCTTTTTTGGCTACTACTTTTTAGTGTTGCAGCTATTATTTCTTTTAGTTTTTTTTCTTAAGTCTTCCGTTGCGTCCATCAAGTCTTTTGCTTTTTGATTCTGTCGTCGCTCGGCTCTTTTATCGGCTCGACTCATTCTGTCAACTCTTATTACCTCAACTCGGCTCGGCTCGTTTCGTCTGCCTCGTCGGTTCTTCTTCGTCGACTCGGCTCTACCGTCGGCTCTTCTTTATTGACTCGACCCTACCTTTGACTTCTGTTCGTCGATTTGGCTTCTTCGTCGACTTTTCTCCATCGACTCAGTTCTTCGTTGGCTGTTCTTCGTCAGCTCGATTTTTCAAGAGTTACATGCTACGACGGCTACTTTAGGACTATGACTTTGGATTTTTCTTATTTTAGTTCATCCCTTCCAAATGCAATGCTATTGCATACGCCTTGCATTTGTGGGGGGTGTTAAGGATATATTGTCTGTTATAGATGGTTGTCTTATCTCTTGTCATTTGCCTTATCTCTTGTACCCTCATGTACTCTATATATTATAACCATTGACCTCATATTGAATACATCAAGTGCTTTTCATAACAGGTACAAGAACTAAAGCGCTGATCATCGCCGGCTTCAGTGGTCGGGTGGTAGAATAGTACCCTGCCACGGTACTGACCTGGGTTCGCTTCACAACCATGTTTTTCCCGTCCCTGTCCATGCATCACGCGTTCACCGGCACTTCAGCAAGAAGCTTATGAGTTTGCAGGGAGACCACAAATGGAGCGAATGCTATCAACAATGGAACCTATCTGTGCATGGGATGCTGCAGTCCCAGCAAACATCAAATGTTTTGTTGCTTCAGCTCGGTCGAAGTAGAAACCCCCTGGGACTAACTTCTCCTTCGGTTGCAAAGCCAACCAGATCACTGTATCTGCACCTTCCTCGTTTGATCTCAGGTTGCCTGACAATCTGACAGTAATAATAACACCAAGAGGTAAATCACAAGTTAGCGGGTTGATACTGCAAGACATAAGTGGACCAAGAGGGGCAATTAGGACAGCAGAAAGCCCACTTCTCTGAAAGTCCAGGCAAACTCTTGGCAACTCCAGGCGTATCAGCCCATCCTGGATGCATTGAATAGAAACCAACCCCCTTGTTACTGTATTTCTTATCCCACCATTCAGTAAGTGAAACCTGAGGGAAGTTCCTAGGTCATTGATTTCTCGCTCTAATGTAGACTTAGGTAGTGAGAATACAGGACTTCAAGGTTCACAAACCTGAACTCTCTTGTTTCGAGCATATTGCTGTGTCCCGTCGAAGTTGCTTTCGCCGAACTGAAGTTTAAAACAGTAGTGAGAAGGGTTATAACTGCAATAGCTCGTTATGAGAAATAAAAGATGTACTTTTCACAGGTCAGTTCATTTTCAATGACAAAAACACTGAACGGTTCCATGGTTTCTGTTTCTATAACATGCATAAAATGAGTGACAATCAATATGTTTCTATAGCATGGTTTCAGGTCAGTTCATTTTCAGTGACACTAATAACATTACAGTGCACCAAATGAGATAGGAAAGCAGCAATTTTGCTAAGCTCTTGGCAAACCGCCAGGCGCCACTAGTTAATTTTCAGTGACAATCAATGCAGAAACTGGATAAATGGGAAGTGCTTCAATATTCGTCCAAAATGAATTGAACAACTAAGTAAATCACAACTGAGTAAATTAAGGGCTTCATTTTTGTCCATCCACTACTATTTTCTTCAATCTTGCTAACTTCTTACCTGACCCTCTTGGAAAATTTCATCACAAAACTACTTTTGTCCTAGACCAAGAAACTTCAAAAAGTAGGGCCTTTTATTGCTCCCCCATCATAATATGTAATTTTGGAACTTCAGGTTAAGGGTCAGATTTCTTTTCATACATACTTTTCCACATTCTGCTTCCATGCAATAAAATAGGCACAGAGAAAAAAAAAAATTTACCTGTAAATCCTTGTTCAATGGCTCAGTGTACATCCCTCCTGATGCAACTGTAATGACACGAGCATCAGGTGCTGCTTTTTTCAACAATGGCATCACCAGCTCTGTTAAAGTGTATGTTGCTGCTACATTCACAGCAAAATTGAGCTCCAATCTATGTTTTAAAAAAGAAAAAAGGAGCACAAAAATTTCAATTGTAAAAGTTACCAGGAAAAAGGTTTTACAAATTCAGATCAATTTCTAAATAACCAGGGGAAAAATAAATAAGCATAATACATTACAGAGTATCACACACCCTTCTGGTGTAGTCACACGCTTGTGCTCTAGTAAGCCAGCATTGTTAACCTACAAGAACAAACTACCTGTTATATCTATTTATTCCAACATGTATTTAACGTAAGTCTAGAGAAACTTCATTGAATTATCTTGTTATAACAGACATTAAAAACAAGCTGCAGCAAGGGATAAGAAACACAAAGTACAAAATATTTTGAGGCATCAAAGCTCACCAGGACATGGAGTGGTTTGTCCATGGAAGAGAATTTCGTTGCGAATGATTTGACTTCATTAATAGATGAAAGGTCACATATCTGTGACATGATAATAATTGAAGTGTTAGCTCACCCATAATGTTACCATAGAACATCAACAAGAGTTGGATCTTGCAATTTAACAAGAAGGGGGAAAATCATTGTTGAAGTATCACACCTCCAGATGAACATTCATATTGCCGGTTTTGGATCTTATTTGATTGAGAGCAATCTCTCCCCTTTCCTTGTTACGACAAAGCATATAAACAGTGGCACCACTGGAAGAATGCAAAACAATGTTTCCAGCAACATCACATATTCACTAATTCACACATGGTGAAAAGAGCTTGACTTTTTTTTTCAGAGCAAATCATCGCTGTCAGAAAGGAATTAATTCATACTGTGAAGCCAAGCCCTCAGCTGTAGCAAAGCCTATGCCAGAATTTGCTCCAGTTACTAGGCAATTTTTCCCATCCAACTGGATCTGCATATCCTCCTCTCTGAATTTCTTAGCGTGCTCCCTGAGTAATTGAAGCCTCATTAGTTTGAACATAAAAAGGGAAAGAAACAATTGTGCCGACAATTGCATTATACTGGTAGTATTATCGGGAACAATGCCAAACCGTGCGAAAATTGCTACCCCGCAAGATCCCACTACTTGCAAACAGCTTTCCCCCCATTTTTGAACCACACAGGCTCTAACAGTTGGATACTTCGATCCTAGCCGGATCGAACAGTGGTTCGTACACGGCCTAGCCGGGATCGCCAGGAACTCCCATTTCACAACGGAGATACAATCGGATGACAAAATAGCACAACGGAGACTCAATACAAAGCGGAAATTTTGCGACGTGATTGGGCGGAATAAGGCTTACACGAAACCGGATTTGGTGAACTGGGTGAAGCCGTAGAGCCCAAACGCCGCCGTCCTCCATGCCTGCGCCCGCACCAAGATCCGCCAAAATTACCCACACATAGAATAAAACAAACCTGTATGGTACTCGCGGATTAATGGCGGAAGATAGCAATTAGGAGCAGCATCACCTTCTGGACAAACATCTTCACTCGCTCTCTTCCTCCGGCCTCCGTACGGAAAAGAAATGTTGCTTCGTCGCAGGGCCAAGCGGTTTGTTCTCTCTTTCTTTCTTTCCCTATCCTCGAAGGGGAGGGAAGAAGAAAAGAGCCTCGCTGGCCGATTCTCCGCCGCGCGAGATGGCGAGGCACCTCTGCTCTTCGGCTCCGGCACGGTGTCGTTGGTGTTGGTGCAGGGCTGGGCCGGGCCGGGCCGGGATCGGGCAGATTCGCGATTTTTCCGAAAGTTCTGGGTCCAATTTTTGTTGGGAGCATATTTTTTTTTCAGGGAAAGTTGGGTTGCAAATTGACCATTTAGGATTAGCTGAACAAATAAGGGGTGTTTGGATACAGAGGCTTTTAGTTCAAAGAGATGTGTATCTGTGCTTTTTTTTTCTAAAAAAAAGTAAATAAATATTAAAACTTTAATTGCATCGGATATATTGCCAACTTATATTAGGAAAAAAAACATACAGACACTACTCTAGTTCAAATTAACCGCTCTCTCTGTTCAAACAGGTCGTGACGGGTGTTTTCATGAGGGTGATTTCTTTGAAATTTTTTTAGTGAATCAAAATCTCCCTATCTAAACAGACCCTATTAGGTTATGTTAAGTTGAAAGTTTTGTTCTTGCCATTAAGGAATAATAATCCATTCTTGGCGTTGCCACTAAAACATTTTACACATTTTTCTTGCCACTATTCTATTATATGCGTTTTTGTTTTTGCCATTCTTCTGTCAAATGTTAATTTCTTAGTGGCAGAAAAAAATTCATTAATTGGGGCTGTAGGTTATCTTGTTTATATTTTAGAATAGAAATATAAACTTAATTTACTTTATTTTGGCCTTTCAGATTTAAATATAGAGTTAGAATCTAGAGCTGACCTTACTAAGAACTCATGTACGGGGACTGGAGTCGGAGCATCCTCTTTTCATCGGTTATTTGGCCTTCACTTAAACACACGGGCAGTCGGGACATGAGCACGTAACCTAATAGCAAACTTATTAGCATTGTACCAGAAGTTATAGTGATCTGGTTTTTGAAATGCTAGTTTCGGTACTGATTCATACTGACGTATCGTTTCGGATTTAGCATAATAATATATATTTATAAGTATACACATGTTTAATTCTATTACGCCAAAGTTTACTTATAACATTACTATTATTAATTTCATCAATATGGTTGGTATTGATTGGTATCAGATAGGTATGATCAGTATTTATCGATATCGAAGCCGGTATGATACATAAAACTATTTTATACCGGTTTAGATATTGAAATAGTATATCGGCCATACCGCTGATAAGTGCCGGTATCCATAACTACTAGGCCGTAAGCGCGGTGCACCCCGCGCGCATGAACGAAAAATGACTTTGCGTTTTTTCAGATGAAAAAATAGATTTAAACGTATCTTCAAAATTTTTGAAAACTCGAGAAACCATAGAGACCGAGCCGCGTGCGTGAATGGAAAACGAATTTGCGTTTTTTTAGGTAAAAATGGGCCACGAAAATATTTTTTCTGGGCTCTGGAGAAAAAACGGACCACGAAAATATTTTTTCCAGCAAAAACGGAGGAAGAACAAATGAAAAACGGGTCTGTGTTTTTTTTAAGAAAAAATGGACCACGAAAACACAAAAGCGGCGTGCGCGTACGAAAAACGGATTTGTGTTTTTTTTTTAGGAAAAATAGACCACGGAAATATTTTCCCCAAGATCCGAAGAAAAAAAGAATACAAAAACATTTTTTCGGCAAAAACAGAGAAATGATAAACGAAAAACGAATTTCCGTTTTTTTAAGAAAAAATGGACAACGAAAATATTTTTCCAACGAAAACGGAGAAATAACGAATGAAAAATGAATTTGTATTTTTTTTTTAGGAAAAACGGTCAACGAAAACATTTTTTCCATGCTTCGGAGAAAAAACGGACAATGAAAACATTTTTTTCCAACAAAAACGGAGAAATGACAGACGAAAAATGAATTTTCATTTTTTTTTAGAAAAATGGCCAACGAAAATATTTTTTTTCATGCTCCGGAGAAAAAACGGATAACGAAAACATTTTTTCCGGGCAAAACGGAGAAAGGACCTGAACGTAAAGACCGGGAACCTATTTGTTATATTTTTGGACCTGATCGCAATCCTAAAAAATTAGAAAATGACTTGTTCACTATTCGTATTTAACGGAAGGCTCTTTCCGTAAAATGACGAATGGGGGACCTAAACGTGAACCGAAAAAACTATTCTTCCCCCCACAAAAAATTGCAAAAGACTTATCTGTAAATTCGCAGGAATCTATTCATAATTCGAGACAACAGGAGGGCGTTTTCGCAAAATTGCAAGGGGACACGTGAGGGTGGGCTCTGAGGCCCTTTTCTCCGATCTTTATATCCGGTAGGATTAGGATATCACCTAGTCTCGCACGTGTTGCAAATGGATACAAAGCGTTTACTTGGAATGGCTGCTTCGATCCAGTTTGGGTTAGGCTCTGCTTAACCCAATGTACCGTTTGCCAATTCCATCTTAGAACAACTGTGTGGGACGCTACATATAAAAGATTAGAAGTCGAAACAAGTTGGGAACGGAAGCGTGCAAACGCAGTGAAGCAGAAGCATGGATACAAATTTCGGACCGAATTCCGAAATCCCGGCCGAGATTTCGGATTTCGGACCCCTTCAAGATTCAAAATCCCGGCCGGGTAAAAAAAATTTGAAAAAATTCAAAATCTCGGATTTCTCGGCGAGATCTCGGCGATTTCGGCTGAAATTTCATGTTTTTTTGCCGGATTTTAATTTTTGTGCATTGGATTTGATTGAATTTAGGGTCAAGATCATCCACAAAAAATTTCAAAAATTTTTTACATGTTTTTGATCATTTTTTGGTCGTTTCAATTTGTCGGTTAAGACTGTCCGATTTTTTTTAAAATTTTTCAAGATTGATCATCATCTGAAAATTTTATGGAAACATTATGGATGTGTTAGGACCATTCAAATTTTTTTTCAAAAATTTCTAAAATGGTTTAAACTTTTTTAATACATAGAAAATTTTCTAGTGTGCCAAACTTGCTTCAAGAAATTCATTAATTTTTGTTACTAGCATCTGGACAGTAGAGTTTACTTTCCAACCAAGCGTGCAATGAAACTAATTGAAATGGTCCAACGTCAAGCTATTAATGAACTGGGTACGTGATCACAGGGTATGAATCATAATGGTCTAACTTAACGAGTACTATACATCCAACTTATGAACTTATTTCATTCAATTGTGGCAACTGCATCACATGCAAGTCCATCAAGCACCTAATGTCTTCACTCTTCACGATGCATTTAATCTGGGAGGCAAGTAATAAACGATATTGCATTGATCTTTCTCCTCCTTAGACTTGGTTTCATGCTACGCTGTTATTTTTTTTATCTTCGTACATATATGTATGTAATATATTTTCTAATGACATTATTGCAGTCTCATACTTACTATTACGTACATATACCTTCTATTCATATGGAAACGATATTCCATGAAAAATGAGATTTCATGAATAGGTATTATGTATACATTTTAAAATAAGATTTACAACTTAAGTTTTGTACATGCTTTATGTTCCACAGGCATTTGACAGCGAGAAGGTTCCTACTGAAGCATAGTTTTGAAATTTGATTGTTGAATTGTTGAGGGTTGACTTTTTTAATACATAAGAACATATATAAAACTTTTCAAATGACTTGAAGTTCATTTGTTACATTTGAAAAATCAAAAACTGATTTTACATACGGTTTTTATCACGACTTTACCACTGTTAGATTTTTAAAAAATTCCTCATGCTTGATCATCATCTCAAATTTTTATGAGAACATTAGTGATGTGTGAGGACCATCCAAAAAAAAATTCAAAATTTTTTGACGTGTTTTGAACCTTTTTTCGGCCGGTTCAATTTGGCCGAGATCTCGGATTTCCCGGTTGAAAAAAAAAAACCGGATTTGAAATTTGGTTTTTGTAATTCGTCCGGATTTTGTCCGAAATTTCCGAATCTCGCCGAGATTTCGGATTTTGGGAACCTCCGAGATTTGACTCAAAACGAGATTTGAAACCTTGAGCAGAAGAAAAGGCAAAGCAAAACATACTACGGTTCTGCTTCCTCCATCTGCTCGGTTCCAGGAGACATGGTCCAAAATCTCGTAGAGATTTTGTTCTTCGGACAGGACTGAGATCCTAAATCTCGACTGAATAAAAAAAAAAGTTTAAAAAATTCAAAATACTACAATAACATTCAAAGTGCCGGTGAGATCTTGATGATTTCGATCGAAATTTTGAACTTTTTAACCGGATGTTGATTTTTGTGGGTCAGATTTGATTGGAATTGGGGTTAAGACCATCCACAAAAAATTTCAAAATTTTTTGACAAGTTTTTGATCATTTTTCGGTCATTTCAATTTGAACAAAATCTCGGTGATTTGAAATCTCAGATTTCCCGGTTGAAAAATGACCGAATTTCAAATTTAATTTTGGGATTTTGTCCGGATTTTATTTGAAATTCTGAGATATCACCAAAATTTCGGATTTCAGCAACCTTCGAGATATATACAAAAACGAAATTTAAAACCTTGCTAAGAGGTACTCTTGGCATGCCCTGCCACGTTGTCTTGCCGGAACCTTTCAACATTTTTTTGGCAGAAAGTGTATTGGTGTATGAGTAGAATCATCGGCCATACTTCTGTAATGCTAGCATATAAATGGTACTAGTTATATGCCCGTGCGTTGCTACGAAAAAAAAATTGATAACAAAAAGTAAAGATTAAAAAATAAAAAAATACTATTTCATAAGATCAAATATCTATCTTTAACGCTTCGTTTCTTGCAAAAGCTGGCTAATTAAAGCAACGCTTCGTTTCTTGCGTAGGGCAATTAATGTGACGTGGGAAGAAACTCTCACTTTATATAGTAGAGATTTGAGAATAAAGTGGCTCGGATCCTATTCCTTTAGAACCTGAAGAGATGTGTTGGATCAGCTGTAGATGGATTTTAATAGGATTAGGACTTCTACTTTTTTTTAGAGTAGATTTTTCATTCTCTTTGGAGAAGAATTGGAGGATTATATAAACTCGTAACGGGTGGCCACAGAGAATCAACCCAAAAAAAGAAGTAAACTAAGCAAAATGATATCATCTAAAGTAGAAGTGCATGAGAGAATTAGATGCTAGATTATACTTTAGCACTATATTCTTATATAGAGCAAGGATCCAAGGGTCCTAAGAGGTTCATGAAGGTTGTAAGAGAGCGGCAATCATTTGTAATTTTTTGAGGTTATACTTAAATAATTTGCGGACGGCTTCATCAAATCTTTCCACTCTTACTGAAGTTTCTTCATCGTTGTTATCTCAGTTCTATCTATGAGATTCATCTACTTCATTCTTGATACTATGCACGCCCATGTCATATCTCACAAACTCTTATCTAATCTGAGGGCTGCTGGGTATAAGAAAGGGTATCATAGTATAACAAGTGCTATTAGAGACAAGGTCGAATTAATCTATCAAAGCATCAGTGGCATAAAATCAAGTCAAATAGAGAAGTTTAATGGTGAAAGAAATTTCAGCGTGCAACAATGTGTGATAAAAGATGTTCTTGTCTATAACATCACAATTTTTTTCTTGTATTTATTATGCCTTTTAAATTTTTGATAATTTTTTAGAATTTATTTGAATTTATTTGAATTTATTTTAATTACGTTTTTGTTAAAATTAATTAAATATTTGAATTTATTTGAATTAAGCCTTTGCAAGATGGCAGCATGTAGTGCCTTGGTAGACATGGCTCGCTAAGGGGTTATTTGGTTGCTTGCATGCACAGAGATTTGCATCCACATATGCAGAATCTTACTTTTTTTTCTTGTGTTTGGTTGCTTGTATCTAGTTTTGAGCCTGACTCTCTGGATGCAACATTCTCCATGCAGCCTGGCTCTAGAGAAACGTAGAAAATGAGTGTATCTCTGGATGCAGCGCATGGCAGCTTCGTGTTCTGCGCAAGGGACCACTGTCAGCCACAATATCAAGCTATGCACGGGGTGCCACGTGGGTATGTAAGTTTCTTTTTTTACTTTTTTGTTTATATCTTTTGATTAACATCTCCGATTACCAAACCGATTTCAAAAATGGATTCCTGATATTTTTTCGAATAAAACTAGACCACACTTGCTATATAAATTTTAACATATTTAAATTTCAAAATACGTACCTACTAAATACTCAACCAAACACCGTCTCTGCATCTGTGCATCCCGTATCCCATCAGTCTGGCTGAGTTGAACGGGCCAGACTCGCGAGAGAAGGCAACCAAACAACCCCTAAGGGACTGGAAAGTGATGGCGATGGCAAAGATAACTATCTTGGTTGAAGACTCAACGATATAAAATTCTTCTTGACAGGATGAGCAAACGAAAAATGATGTAATGCTTTATGTAAATTATAATAAAGCGCACACGCATATTACTAGCCTTGACAAAAAAGAATCATCTTGAACGATTAAGCCGTCACAGAGATGGTAAAGTCTGAATTCTCAGTTGGATTCACCGGTAAGCTCAAGTTATCTTCAATTTGCGATGGGTTTCTTCGAGATGTCTCGTTTAGCAAGCCAGAAACTTAAGCAAATCTGACTAATAATTATATAGACTGTTCGTGATACCAAACTATCCATTGAGCTAGTACCAAAAGGTACAAAAAAAGTTAAAAGGTTGAGTGGTAATATGACAAATTTAAAGATAATTTGATGGGGAAATACAGGTACTTCTAAGGATAGTAAAAACTCCCTTTTAACAATATATAATGCGATTCTCCATGTGTCAGTAAGCACGACAGCTATCTGTAAAGCCCTGCAGTTTGTATCGGTGAGTGAAGTGCAACATAATGCCGGAATTGAAATCAAATGTACTGGTACTGTCCTATGACAGTAAATGTAGGTAACCAACCATATGAGAGGACTCGCAGCAAGTTGCCTCAACTTGTTGTCAAATGTCAACACCATTTTGTGGTGACCATCCTTGTTCATCCATACATTCCTCGGTAAACCAGCGCATTCTTAGGGTTGAGAGGCATCGGGAAAGAAGCTTCCACGGCAGCATTTCAATGTGGATCTCACTGAGCCAACGACTGGTCGACTGCACCTTCAGCATCTTCAGCATTGATGTGCGATGTGCTACAGATACAGAAGAACAACTGCATGGCTGAACACTTCAAGACAATGGAACATATCAGGTCGGTATAGCAGGCGTTTACCTTACTCCTATAGATGCATAATGATTGATGATAAGAGTAATCGTTGCATGCATGCCAAGCCACTGTATTTTCCTCTCCTTAGATGCTTGGTGGCTGATGGGCATATTATTATATTCATATAGAGATCTCATGGCTTCAAAAGTGCTCCATGCTTAAGAAGGTATGAGATCTAAGCAGATCATTCAACCATGACATTACAGGTGCAAGGTGGTATGTCTGTAGGCGCTTGCTTGGTGGGGATGCCATAGCACAAAGCTGTTAGCTCTCAAATTTTCCTTTCAAATGGAGTAGCAGGTGCTAACATTTTAGTTCAATTTGTCCATCAAATCCATGAAAGGTTTAGATGAAATATTACAAGCGAATAGCCTTCATCGCATAAAGATTGTATCCTTGGGTACTTATTAATTCGACTCTCCAGTTATGACTGACTGACTGTTGCATTTGAGAACCTGTCGTTTGCAATCTTTCTATCTTTTTGTCTAAGAAGATTTATCGTCGTAAGGGAAGTGATTTTGTGCCCTGAACTCCGTTGAAAATATTTCAGTTTACTCTTTCTGAATCATTCTGATTCTTTTTTCCAAGTTGATGATATGCATCCATCTTCAGGCTGCAGCACAGTGTGTTTACGAGTGAGCAAATCAATTGTACTAGCGACATCCGCGTTTGAATTCAACGTTCATGACATGTTAGCAATTGCATCAGAAGTACATACACGAAATTGAATGCAAGGCAACTTGAAGATGAATTTTAAGATAGCAAACAAAGCTGACGGAGAAAAGTAGCAGACGGGATGAAACTATAGCTCCAACCAACAAGCCAAACGGATGGTAAATTTGACCAGATTTGGCGTCCACTTGCTTCGTTGCCGAAATTTAGTAAGATTTCCTTTTCTTCCGCGTTGTAGTTCCCTTTATGACAAAAAAAAAAAAAAAACAAAGATTCATCGATTCATAGGCAACCAATCTGACGTTCAAACTTACGTAATACCAATTTTTTGGCAAGTTTCAGTAGAGCAATTTTAGTCACAGCTCAGCAATCAAACACACCTTACCCATGTCCCGTGTTTGATCATGTGGGCTTTGGTTGGGCCAAATGCGGCAGAATTAGGCACACTGTGCCGTTTGTTGTGGGCTTGTAAGCCCGGTATGGGTATGGGCCTAATTAAGTAACTGATGCCCTTGTTACAGCAAGGGACGAAGTATTGTACTTGGAGAACTAGTGCAAATTACTGTGACCTTTCTGTAAACCTTATGACCATATGTATGTATTTATGTATGTATGTGTGTGTATATATATTTGAATATTAAATCGGGCAAGTCTTTGATTTTTTATTTATTTTTTAGTTTAATGCATATTTCCCCACTAAAATTTTTACTACTTTACTTTACGATTTGTAAACTCTGGTAAAAAAAATGGTACACTGAAGCATACCGAACAATAGGAAGGAAGATACGCAGAGAAAAATCGTGTAGTGCACGTCTAGGGAGTATCTTTATCGTGTTATTTTTCGCTACTCCACTTTCCCAGGGGCAAAGCTTTACGAAGGCAAACATAGACCATGGCAGTCTACACCTGGGAGTTGGGCCCGGCACGGAAAGGCCAACGGGCCGGGCCGGCCTGGGAGACGTTTTACAGAGCCCGGTCCCGTCCGAAAGCACGACGGGTTGGAGTCGGGCCGGGCCGGTACGGGCCCGACCCTGAACCAACTACAAGCGTGCTCATATAAAATGGTCAGCTCCTGTCACAGCCCACGGGCCTCTGGGTCGCCACGGGCCGCTCGGGCCGGGCCGGGTCGCCCGACGGGCCTCATTTCTAGGCCTGGCCCGGCCCGGTCGTTCAGTTCGGGCCGGGCCATGCCCGGGCTTGGGCCGTGCCTGGTCGGCCGGGCCTTGGGCCGCCCGGGAAAAGCCCGGCCCATGTCCCAGCTCTAATGGCACACCTGCATTTGTGTTGTGTAATCCATATAAAAAATAGTCATTTTGTTTTTTTTTAGAAAAAAGTTCATATTTGATAATTGTATTTTAAATTTGGTTTGACTCATCTCTTGAACTAAAAAACCGGTTAACTAACATTCTTTACTTATAATACGAGATCAAATCCCTCTGAAAACGTAAAAGGTTGTTTTGGACATGACGTAGTGTCCAACTCATCCATGGGCCAAAGAAAAGGTGACTCAATAGGCGGGGCTTTTAAAAGAGTGAGAGAGAAAGGAGGGGACATCTTCCCCTTCATCTATAATAGCAACTAGGAAATTGAGCGCGGCGGCACGGCGCGCACGTGAACGAAAAAAAAATAATTTTAATACGAAAAAAACTGAAAAAATATTTTCGTAGAAAAAACGGACCACAAGAACACTTTAAAATATTTTTTTCCATGCTATGAAGGAAAAACGGACCACGAAAACATTTTTTCGGATAAAATGGAGAAACGAAAATATTTTTTTCATGCTCCGGAGGAAAAACGGACCACCAAAACATTTTTTAATTTTTTTTAGGAAAAACGGAGAAACGAAAACATTTTTTCCATGCTCCGGAGGAAAAACAAACCACAAAAACATTTTTTCCATGCTCCGAAGGAAAAACGGACAACAAAAACATTTTTTCGTTTTTTTATAGGAAAAACGGCCAACGAAAACATTTTTTCCATGCTCCGGAGGGAAAACGGACCACAAAAACATTTTTTTCGGGCAAAACGGAGAAACAAAAATATTTTTTCAATGATCCGAAGGAAAAAACGGACCAGAAAAACATTTTTTTCGGGCAAAACGGAGAAAGGACCTGAACGAAAAGTGCACGGACCTATTTGTTATGATTTTGGACCTGTTCGCTATTTTGAAAAACTATAAAAGGGCTCGTTTACGATTCGTATTTAACGGGAGGTTCTTTATGTAAAACGGCGAACGAGGGACCTAAACGCGAACCGAGGAAAAAATTTCCCTCTCACAAAAAATTGCAAAGGACCTATCCGTAATTTCAAAAACCAGAGGGGCTTTTTCGCAAAAAGAGGAGAGAGAGGGGGTGGGACAGGTGGAGGGGCTCTCCGAGGAGAATTTCTCCCGAGCTTAATATAGGTAATACACGGCCGGTAGAGCAAACTTCGTAACAAGGATTATTGACAAAGTCAATTTTTTATGACTAAAGTCTCTTTAAAGAGTAGATCCACATATTAAATGGTCCACTTAACATAACATTTATGCGTACAACCACAATTCAAAAAAAAAAAAAATCTATCTTCTTTAGTAACAACTGGTTGGAAACCAATGCCGACCAATTAAGACCAAGTCACGATGACTACGAGACAATAACGACCAATCATACAGTTTTATAACCCCTGATCGGGTAAACTGGTCGAAAGACATGGCAGTTTCTCACATGACTAGCATGAGGGCTGTTATTGACTCATGTAGCAACTTATGATGGTTGGCTAAGGGACATGACGGTTTACCAAAGAACGTGACGGTTCAAGATTCAAAGAAAAACACATGTATGTAGACAAAGAAGTGCATATAGCAGTATTGACTGGCACCTCTCAGTTAGGCCTAAATAGAGTGGTTTGGAAGCCTCAAAAGAGACAATATGGATAAACCTCATATCATTCTAATAGGAATTTATTTATGTAGCATCCTTTCTGTCTAAGGTAATAAAATTCCTATTTGATCGTGTACTCATATTTTATTTTTTTTCGTAAGTTCGATAGGGACCTTAGGTCTTGATCATTAACAGTTGGCGACGACGGGAAGCTGACGATGAGGTCCCAGAAATTGGCAATTTGGGATGAGGGTGATGGGATAATCATGGTGGTGGTGGTTGCTTGGGCATAGGACGCATCAAAGACACACCGACAACGCTCAAGGTGGCAATAATGGTTAGGGCGCACGCGGCATTGGCGATGGGGTGGCCAGGGAAGAAAAGTGATCGTGTCAAAACATAGAACACGAGGAGTTCAACCTTTGGTGTGAACTAGATGGTGGATACTTACTGATAGCGTCGACTAGGAGCAAGAAAATGAAATAACTCGTTTGGGTGAACGAGGGATGGATAGAACACATTTCAACGTGAATGGTTTTGTGAGAAACTCACATGGGAGAGAGATCGATGAAATAACCTGATTAATTAAGTATTGTAAATAAGGTCATTAAAATAAAATAAATCATTTAACTTAAATTAATCAGCAAAGAATTAATATTATAACTAAATTATTACAAATTGAGTACAATAGAATAAATTGTAACATTCAAGATTGTAACTACTTTTTCGATTTCAAATTTTCATAAATGAATAATTACATCCCGACAAGAAAAATTTCATGAGTATCAATTTCCAAACATCAGTGTTCTCTTGGTCTTCAATTGTAGACCTGCATATTAATTGCATACACATAAGAATAAAATAAGTAAACGTTGACACCAGAATCTGGTCGATAGCCGATTTGGTAAGGATTGTTAATTTGGTATGATTGTTTGATTAAGGTCAGTATCGGATATGAGGAAACATTATTTTGGAAAGTCAAAACCGATACAAGTTATAATGATCGGAATATAACCAATATCGGTTCTAAAGGAAAGTATCTCAAGGAAGACTGAAACCAATACGGAGTGTTTTACGAATCCAAGGAGGACACGGTCGGTCCAGACGCTATAAAAGAAGATTACTGGTAACATAGAACACACACAATCAATTAACCAACTCGCATTACTTTTTACTTTTTTTGTCAATTAGGAGTAGTATTTTAGATTTGTAATCCTTCCTCTGTAATTCGGCTAAATCAATAAAGTTGCGCATCACCGATTATTGGTTTTGTCGACTTACACTATCCAGGTGTGTTTTTTCTCTAATTTTGTTGCGCATCACTTTTTTTGGGAAAATCTACCTTATTTATCTAATCAACTAAATCAAGTTGATTAGATATATCGGTTACTTTTATCTAATCAGCTTGAACAGCTGATTAGATCAAGCTGTTACTAGAAAATGTATATCGGCTTAAGGGGCTGATTGAATTAAATCTTCTTCTTGTCGATTGTAGGATCAAATCAGCTGTCATGGCCGCACCCAGAAATAAACTCGGCGTTTGCTTTTGTTGATTACTGATTAACCCATTTTCATATTTTTTTGCTGTCAACACATTTTTGGCACGCCCGGTAGGATCATGATCAACAACAATGTTTTCTTCAGGAAAATCAATCCCTCTGTCCAATGTCAATCCTGAGGTGATAATCATTCCTACATTGGACGATTTAACTCCCGAGCAGCGAAAAGAAATCAAAGATTAAAAAGCTGTGTTCGAGCAGATGATGCTCAATTGCTATCAGAAAACCCGAGGTAGAATCACGCAGAAGACCGCATTGCCGACAATCAACTTTGGCATCCTAGATTATATTCTTAATCTTCGATGGTGAGGTGAGTGTAGTCGGTGAGATCGAATGAATTTTCTTCATCCATGGCTTTCAGTGACAATACATTACCTTTTTCGATCTTGAATTATGACGGAAGCCCTTCTTCTACTGCCAACTATCAATATTCAAGACATGGGGGCCCCTAGATCGAACTTACGAATATAATTTAGGTTGCCTTTGTCTAGAAAACAAAATTGAAAGGAGTAGAAAATAAATGGAGATTTTATGATATCACGCGTGTTTTTACAGAGTACAGACTATTCTTAATCTCCGATTCTCTATTTATTCAGTCACCCATTGAATTTTTGCAGGAGTATCATATTTTATAGGCCGCATTTATGAGGATGTGACTGGCTTCTAAAAAGCCATAACTATTTATGGGTCTCAGACAGATTAATCATTATCAGGGTACTGTACTGCCATTGTTAGTCGGAGTACAGCACTGTAGCGTGCATTGAAGTTGGGTATTGTACTACCGTGTTAGTCGGAGTACAGGGCATCGAAGTTGGGTATTGTACTACCATTGTTAGTCGGAGTACAACGCATTGAAATCGGGGTACCATTAGTGTTGGGTATATAAGGATGTTAGTGTTAATCTAAAAACTGAAAACACAGAATTTTTCTTAATAAAATCCTATTTTCTGAAAAAGGATTTGAGAAAGGATTAAAAGGTTAAATGAGATGGATATGCAGGAAAAATTCATAAGATGTGTTTTATTGTTAATACTTACCGAGTACTTTTGTACTCACTCTTGCTTAACTCCCCCTTTCCTCGAAAAATCTCTCTGGGGGTCTAGCGGCAAATTTGGATTTGGATCCCAAGGGTGCCTATGAGGCAGGGGTAAGGGTCACCCGTAGAATCAAGTGTGCAAGGATGTCAGCTACCAAGAGGGTTAGAATGTTGGGTAGATCTTATACCCACTTGATTGGACCTTGAGTGATTAGTACTTTTTATATTTATATTTTTGTTGTACTTGGACCTATGTATAATTAATTATTCAACTTGTAGCCATGCGTGACAATGGACTGTAATAACTTTCCATTTCAGACTCTAATTATTGTTCTATTGCAACACTCTAAAAACGGTGTATTAAATGATAAAACATCAGGTGCGCTCGATGTTTTGATTAGTTGATATGCTGAAATTCGTGTAATTATTTTAGAGTAATAATGGTGCGATTGTCGTTATCGTGGATTAATTGTGCAGCTCGCCACAATCGGAGTGGACGTGTCCTAAGCACTAGATCGCCACTATGGCTACTGCCTAGCTCACGTTTGCCACCTCCACTCGTACCCTCGCCTTCAGTGAGCCGTCTTGAGTAGAGGTAGGCGTCGTGCCGGGCCGGCCCGGCCCGGCACGGGTCCATCGTGCCTGAACAGTGCCGGGCCGCGACGGCCCATCATGCCTACCGTACCGGGACGTGCCGGCCCAACTTGCCTTTGGCAAGTCCAGGCACGGCCCATTTGCTCTTCGTGTTGGCCCAAGCCCGACCTATTGCACTATTACGATGAGAGAAAAGGGGCCAAAGAAGCACGGAGCTAGGACAGTAGGCACAAATATTAGAAAAAAACTAAATTTTATTTATTCTTGACCGCTGCTTCCTCTCTCTCTCAGTCGATGTCTCTCTCAATCTCCCTTGGTCTCTCGCTCTCTCTGTCATCTCAATCTCTCCCGCTCTTTCTCTCAATCTCTCTTGCTCGCTCTCGCCTCCCCCTCTGCCGCTAACAGCCTCCTCTTCGTCCCCCACACCCTTGCCTCCCCCACGTCACGATGGGACGGCATGGCACGGCCACCGCCGCCTTCCTCTTCGGCACAGCGACGCGGCCAAGTAAGCCCCCCTCCCCTCCATCTTCCCCACCCCCCCCGGCCTCCACTGCACCACCGCCTCCTCCCTTCCCCTCCCCCACCCCGCTCCTATCCCTGCCATCGACCGCATGCCTTGGCTCGGGCCGGCACGGGACGACCGTGGGCCATGTGCCCTGCCGCCGACCGCGCGCCCTGCTGCGTGCCGGCGTGCCTCCTGCGTGCCGTGCCGCCCACCGTGCCCGATTGGCGTGCCCGGCACGGCCCGAGCAACCGTGCCGTGCTGGCACGGCCCATTCGCTACAGTATTGTACCGGGCCATGGGTCAGATTGGACCGAGCGTGCTTCGTGCCGGCCCAAAATAGCAGGTCCAGTGCTCACCTCAGTCTCAAGCCACTACTCTGAAGTCTGAACCACTGACAAGCCAGCCCTACTCGGATGACGCACCTCATTTGTTGATTCACAAGCCACGTCATGTCCAAAACAACCTTTGGGACGCTAGAGGATTTGATCTGGTATTACAAGTAGAGGGTATTAGATAATCGTTTTTATAGCAAATAAGGAGTTCCCCTTTATTTTAATATATATAGGCTTCCAATGGTCATCCCTTGCTTGCATAGCTCTTCTATCACCTGCACGCTAACGCCTTTTCTAGTTCTTCCCAGCTTGTCTTATCTCTGATAGCTTAATTACGACTTTCAGACTAATTAGCAGACGAGCGGCTCAAAAACTTAACGAGACTTGCAGTGCTGTACCATTAAAATACACGTGTTCACACTTTAATTACATTTGTAATCTAAGAGCAAGTACAGTAAAATTATCTTAGTTTACTGTTAATATGTACACGTCAGTTTTGTCCTATATGAAAGAGTGAGAAAAGGGGAATAAAAAGAGAACCAGCTCTTATTTAGGAGGAAGTATCACACAGGAAAATATGTTCTATCGTCGGCTAAAAGCCGGCGTGAGCGACTCTTAATGTTAAAAGTAATGTTTTGTCAATAGAGATGAAGTTAGTGTTGAATATCCAAATTAAATGATTTAGTGTTTCTCTATAGATAATTTTTAGAGATGGTTATTGTACAAATTAATTTTATTATTTACTGATGAGAGATAAAATAAGTAGTAAAAGTGCACTATTACTTCCTGCATGCAGATTGTGTACTCGCTCGCCGCGCGCTGCCACGCTCCGATCAATGTGTCGTCATCTGTGACTCCGATACATAAACTTCAGGTAAAGAAAGCCTTAACGTGTGTTAATTAACTGGTTTCAAACTGATGAATAATTTCAGGCAAGAAACTTCCATGCATGCAGTAGGGTTTGGGGCTCCATGCTGCTACTACTAGTAGCTAGCAATAGCGAAATGATAGCTAACTATATAGCTTTTGTCCAATGCAACTATGCAAGCCCATTTCTTATTGCAAACCAAACCTACGTCGATGGAGTACTCACATAAAGCCAGGCGGATACGTGCAGATGCCTGTTTACTAGCTTACAGAGCCCAAGCAGCTCTCTTCTTAGCTTAATTAACCTAGCTTAGTTAGGGAATATGACTAAGCATCTGCCCCTCACACGCACACATCGTACTACTAGTAGTAGTACTATATTGTAGTAAGTTGTAAATATAGTAGTAGGGTTGGGTTTTTGGTTTGCTCTCGCAGTCGCAGATGCCACAGGTACTCGCACTAATCCTGCTGTAATAAGATATACTCATTGTGTCCTGTTATTCTATATATTGTATTTTTATCTAGATACATCTATAAAAGGTTGTATTATCCATCCTTATTATATTTTTAGATAATGTATTTTACTTTAGTCTATAATATTAAATAATTTTAGAAATAGCTCAAAGATATAAATATAGAAGAAAAAATAGTAAGCAGTTGCCTTAAATTTGTAGAATGAAATTTGAAAGCTGAAATTATTTCGTACTCAAGTAGGAAAGATTGTTAAGAAAGTCATCATTGGTTTCTTCCCGGCTTCCTTGAAATAAAATCGGATTTGCCACGTCGGTAAAGTACTGATCATATCGGCAGGCGAGGAGGAAAAGCGGAATTAATTATGCTTGTTCTCTGCGATTAGAGCCGTATAATTATTGTTAGCGCCGCGACGCGCTGTACTGTGTCTCCTGGTGATGCTGTCTTGCCAAATACTCGTACTCGATTAAGTCGTTTTTAGGCTGTTTGATGCTGTATCTCCGTCTGGTTCATAGAGGTCATCCTGATTTGCTAAGACATACTAAATTGATGCGTGTGGATGTTGTTTGGTTGTCTGCATGAGCTAAGTCTGGCTACGAAGAGATGCTGTTTGGTTGGTTGCATGGGAGTAATGGCGCGCTAGGCGTGGAGAACGAAAACCTAACGAGTGCACGTAGCGAGCTTGGCCGCGTAGATACGTTCAAAATTCTCGTTCCCCGTGGGCCTGACTAGGAGGAGGAAATTGCACAACTTGGACCAGGCTAGAATGGACATCCAGACAACCAAACAACTCAATTTTGCATCTACAGATGCAAAACTTAATGCATATAGGCAATAAAACAGCCCTTAGTGTAGTGCTAACTGCTAAGTACTCGTACGAATGTCTCGACATATAGATATAACTAGGTCAATAAACGCAGCGCACGAAAAAGAACCCGCATTTTTTTCAGAGAAAAAATGGATCGAGATGTATTTTTCAAATTTTCGGAGGGTCTTTCGGAGTGACATTTTCGAATAATTTTTTTTTTTGGAAAAATGGACTAAGACACATTTTTAAAATTTTTGTAGGTCTTCTCGCTTTTTTTTTTTGAAAAATGAACCGGGAAGAAAAAATAGACCAAGACGTAATTTACAAATCTCCAGAGGACCTTTTCGTGTTGCCTGACACGTGGCATAGCCTATTGAGCTCCAAAGCTAAGCGCGGTGTACGCCGCACACGTGAACGAAAAACGAATTTACGTATTTTTTTCGGCGTAAAAACGGACCGAGATGTATTTTCTAAATTTTCGGAGGGTCTTTCAGAGTGCCATTTTTGAAAAAAAAATTTGGGAAAAATAGATCGGGACAAAAAAATAGGCCAAGACACTTTTTCTAAATTTTGGGAAAAATGGATCGGGAAGAAAAATAGACTAAGACGCATTTTCTAAATTTTTGAAGGGTCTTTTCGCATTTTTTGCTGGAAAAAATGGAACAAGACGTAATTTATAAATCGTCGGAGGGCCTTTTCATGAAATTTTTCAAGGTGACACATGGACACCCTCTAAAGCCCCCAAACCTCCCAACTTTAATATATACTAGAAAAGGAAGCGCGGCGCACGCCGCGCACGTGAACGGAAAATATTTTTTGTTTTTTTTTCGGAGAAAAAACAGATCACGAAAACATTTTTTCCATGCTCCGGAGAGCAAACGGACCACGAAAATATTTTTCCGGGAAAAACGCCGCGCGCGTGAACGGAAAATAATTTTTGTTTTTTTTTTCGGAGAAAAAACAGACCACGGAAACATTTTCCCTATGCTCCGGAGAGCAAACGGACAACGAAAATATTTTTTCCGGGAAAAACGCCGTGCGCGTGAACGGGAAATATTTTTTGTTTTTGTTTTTTGAGAAAAAACAGACCTCCGGAGAGCAAACGGACCACGAACGTGAATGAAATTTTTTTTTTTCGGAGAAAAAACAGACCACGGAAACATTTTTCCCATGCTCCGGAGAGCAAACGGACCACGAAAATATTTTTTTCGGGGAAAACGGAGAAAGGACCTGAACGAAAAATGCAGGGACCTATTTGTTATAATTTTGGACCTGTTCGCTATTTTGAGTAAGTAAGAAAGGACTCGCTCGCAATTCGTATTTAACGGGAGGTTCTTTGTGTAAAACGACGAACCGAGGACCTAAACGTGAACCGGGAAAAAATATTTTACACTCACAAGAAATTACAAAGGACCTATTCGTAATTGAAAAGAACCTGAGGTGTTTTTTGCAAGAAAGGGAGAGAGAGTGGGTGGGGTGACGTGGGGGGCTGAGGAGGCCGGAAACCTTCCGCTGGTGTTTTGCTGGAGTATAAGATAAGATATCGCTAAACAATTGATTATATTATGGCTGATTAATTGAAATTTAGTGAACGAGTATGCGTCCTTCTTAACACCTCTCTTAGTTATATTTAGAATTAAGTAGAACATTTTATTTATCTAAAGCTATTATAAATTATCACTCTACAAAATATATTTTATATTTTATTGTTTATACTTATCCAAAAGGGACATACTACGAATACTACGACACAATATCATAAATTAATTTATCGTAATTAGTGAATAAAAATAAACTGTTTTCGTGATTAAACCGAAAAATGGGTAATTATAGGAAAACAAACTATTAATCAAATTATATGATTAATTAATCGTTTAATCGAGTTAATTATATTTTGATTATACTATTTATGATGTCATAACCATCGTCATCAATTAATCACCGACTAATCATTTGAGTTCGCCCTTTTTCACAACAGTGAGACAAGTATGTGTGGCAGTATTAACCAGTAACACTTGGCTCTTCCTGGACTACTTGCGGTGTCCAGTACACAAGGGATCGAGGTATCAACGACTAACCCGGGACCCTTTAGGTGAGGGCCGGGGCAATATATTTTGATTGAAGAGATGAGAAATAGATAGGATGAGTTAAATTTTTGTTTGATTGAATAGATGAGAGTTGAATGGTAGATGAGATGAGAGTTTAAATTTGATTGATGAAAGAACAGTTGGATAGGCTCATCTAACCAATTTCATAGGATAGACTCATCCTGTGTCTACAATGGATATTTCTTATAGTTGATTGTCCTCATCTACCTATCCATCCAACCAAATAATGGGATAGATAGAAAAAAGATGGATAAGATCATTTTATTTACCTTTTACTCTTGAACCAATCGCACCCAGAGATTTGTGCTAGCAGTAATTTAAGAATAGATGAAAGGACAATTCCACCCCCAATCTGCTGCATGCCGTGCTTGTGCAAAAACAGAAGTGTTTAATAATTCTACGTTCAAGCTGCGGTCAGTGCCAAAATGGCCAATTTCCTCACTGAAAGGTCTTAATATTGGGTGCTGAAAGCCTGCTAGGTAGGTCCGTACGCTATGCTACGCCGGGTGAATTTTGATAGAGTGGTTAGATAGTAAGAACAATATCTATGGTAGATGTCATCTTTCCTTCAGCAAAACATCAAAAAACAAGGAAAACTGAAATTATCACTACTTTAGAATTTGTGAGGCCTTTTCACAGAAACGGTGAATGCAAAGAAGGTATCGAGAAATGTAGGATATCGGAGATTTTTTCTTGCAAAAGCAGTGATGCAATTTTTGGGTACTACGGGGTCCTTTTTTGCAGAAGGATATGTCCGGGTCCAGACGCTTTTTTTCTGGAACCGCGAGGATCTATTTGAAAAAGGGCTCGGTTCGAACTCATATGCAAATTTGCATAACTATGAGTTTTTTCAAAAGAACTGATGCAAGGACCTGGACACAATTTCGGAATTCCCGGAGGCGTTTCACGAATATTGGTGGGGTGACGCTCTCCCTAGCTGAGAAATCCTTGGGGCTTAAGAGAAGATATATTTTGAAACACGGAAGGAATTTTCATGTGTACTCCACCATTTAAGTTTATAAAATGTATTTTCTCTTAGCACATAGAGCAACGACTGAGAATAACTATATCACTCCTAAGTATTATCTCTAAGCATTAATGTATGCATTAGATAATATCAAATAAAGATGAATTTCTATTAAGTGCATAAAGAAAGAATTACACTAATTTTGTATAAAAACAAAGAAAGAATTACACTAATTTTGTATAAAAACAAAAAATAAGTTCAATATTTTCGGACAAAATCACCCAAAAAAAAATAGGCCATATAAATTAAAAAAGGGGGGCATATAAATTTTTTTTTTTTATCCAGAATCCTCTATTCTGAAATGGGTGCAATTCCGTCGCTCACTCCTACAAACCGTTGCGACCGTTATGGCTGGCTGACACGCTTGCGTTCTTCTTCAAGACCGTTTAATCATTACTACTTATTGTCCTTGAGTACTCGAATCATCACTCCAATTGGTCTGCAAGAATCACTTTGATGGTTGAACCTTACAACATCCAGATGGCAACGACCTTTGATCATCGCTCTAATTGCTTCGCAAGAAGTACTTTGATCGCTTGGCCACACGCTAGCTGCTGCGGTAAAAACTTTGCATCAAATCTCGTGCTAGCTAGCGCAGCTCTGAGCCAGGGAAAAAAGGCCTAAATATACAACATATAAAACGAAATTTCAAAAATATACAACATTTAAATTTTTTTTCAAAAATAGCACGGCGCCGCCAGCGCACGGCGCCGATCAGTCGGGGGCCCTGGTGCCGCCAGTCTGCACTGACCAGTGCAAGGGCGCGAGGGGGCCAAGAGGAAGCTCTGCCGCCAGCCGCACGGCAGCCAGTGGGAGGGCGTGGGGCGGGGGCCACCGGGGAGCTCGGCCGCCGCCAGCCGCACTGGCGGCAGCCAGTGGGAGCGCTGGGGCACGGGGAGAGGCGCCGTGCGGCGATCGGGGGGGCCCACGGCAGCACGGCAGAGCCAGCGGCGCCACGGAGGGCGAGGAGAGGGGGCCACGAAGCGGGAGCGAGCGCGTCGGCGCATGGGGGGCCGGCCGCTCTAAAAATTCTCATTTGCTCCCATGCCTGGTCGCTTTGCCAGTAAAGAAATGGATGCACATGGGTGAATAGAAACGGGTGGTTGGCAGCTTTGAAACGTCTCGTCAAATCAGAATCCAAAGCGCATAATAGCTGCGATTCCATGTATTAACGGTACTAATGAACGCGATTATAAGAAAAGAAGATAGTTATACGTAAGGAAATCACGATTAACGTAAACATCACAGTGATGACGTTGGCTCCTATAAAGCCAGGCCACCAGGGGCACCGAGGAATTCGCGTTTCTTCGCAGTGTGCTAGAGCAAGAGAGTAGAGACCTTGGGGTGTGAGAACAGAGAGGCTGGTAGCCATTGTGAGAGTAGGCAGCTTGGGAGCTGATTGAGAGTAGAGTGGAGAGCGTGAGAGCAGAGAGCTTAAAGGCGAGGCTAGCATTTGGAGAGCACGAAGACAGGAGACAAATTAGTCGGTGGTTATAGTTTGTTCAAATATGCAGAAAGTTTAATCATTTTGAATTATTTTATTCATGATTTTTATATTGCAGGTATTTTTGAGGAACATTTATTGGTACATTGCTCGAGCTTTATTGATCATTTGTACAACTTTGAAAAGGTTAGTTACAAATCCGCATCAATAATAATATGTTTTACAATGTAGTAAGGAGATTCAAATGGAATAAAAGTTAAAGTAGCTTGTATTACATAAAATAACAACATCATTTTGGGACCATAAGCTGTCTCAAGGTGACCTCCAATGACCATCGGACCGTATAATTTTCACTATTATTCGCCAAATAAGAACTGTTTTTATTTTTTGACGTAATCTCTACTTGGACCCGAAAGGAGTTAACCTCCTTTCTGAACTTAATTACTCGAACCAAAGTGGCTGATAAATCTGCATTAAATCTTGCTGGCCCAAAGGTCTGGACCGTGGTAAGCTATTTTTGCCTTATTACTTTTTTGACTTCTTATTGTTGTTTTTGTCTCGTGTAGGTACCGACGCTTCAGAGACCGCAGAAGTCGACCTTGAAAGGATCGGTAAGGCCTAGAGGGGGGGGTGAATAGGCAATTTTAAACAAATTAAACCAGACAGACTAAACAGTTTAAAGATAAGATCTAAGCAAACACACAGAATAAGCACCAACAGACTAAGAACAACTTAAGCAATAGTGAGAACAAGAAAAAGACAAACTATCACACAGAGACAAGAGATTTTTCACCGAGGTTCAGAGAGAAATCTCCTACGTCCCCGTTAGAGCACTTCTTCAGAAGTATTGCTCCTCCAGTAACTCACAGAGGCGATCGATTTTTCACTATTGTAACTCTTTTACCACTTTGGTGAGGTGAGTTAAAACCTCTTCACAATAATAGTGGCCTTCCACAAACACAGTTGGATAGGTCGCACTAAAATCACCAAAGAAACCGCCTAGGAACAGCTAGTTCCAAGAGTAATAGACCATCCACAAGCCCTGTCTCTTGGTTCACTAGAAACAATCGAAACTAGACTTTCTTGGAGCCGTAAGAGTGTAGGATTTTGTTTTTCAGAATGGAGCTTGATCTCTTTTGGAATTTTGGCTTTCGGATGCTAGATGTCAAGAGATGGCAAAAGTTCTGCTTTGGAAGAGCCTCTGAATCGCTTAAATAGGCTACTGAGGAAGCAAATAGCCGTTATTTGCAACAGTAGCCGCTTGCCAATGTCGATCAAGTGACAACACGAAATGATTGTATCGACAAGGGTTGACAAAAATATGCAAGAGGCTCAAAGAACTACGGACCCAAACCAAAAAAAGGCATTTACGCCGGACCAAGAAAGTTGGTCCGTCAGACACATGCTTTGAGCAAATGCTGGTCCGTTGGGAGAGTTTTAAGAACAAGTTTACAACGGACCCAAAAACTTGGTCCGTCATAGAAGGAGAGCTTACTGGTTATACATCAACAAAGGAATTGGATTGAACACCGAAACCAAGAAGTTTAATGTTTACAACGGACCCAAAAGGTGGTCTGTTGTAAATGGAAGCTTTTGGTCCGTTGTAGCTTAAAAGCACTTGAGAGATTTTCAAGGAAAACACAACCGCAAATGCACTCCAAAAACTTGGTCCGTTGTAAATGGGAAACGCTCGGTTTGAGTTCGCTTAGAGTTTGATTTGAAAAGGATATGAACTCAAACAAGGTTTATTAAAGGAATCTGAAATGATTTAACTTAAGCCCCAAATAGATTTTAAACAGAAATCCTAGGAACCAAGAATTGAACTTGTGCATAGTCCCTCTTTATAGTACAGTTGAAACCCGAAAAGACTTATCTAAAAAGACTTGAAAAGACTTATGAGCTAAAGGACTAAGAATAATGAAACCTTAATCTTGATCCTCTTTTCTGAAGAAATCTGATAAGACTGATTTAGTTGATCATCAAGCACCAAAACCCAACAAATAATTTAAACAAATTATTAGGGGGCCTAGATGCTTTCAATCTCCCCCTTTTTGGTGATTGATGACAACCTTCTTGATTTCAGATAAAAACTTTCCTTCTTCTCGCAAAAGAATGTTAGTCCGGAACAAAAGTATAATTTAAAGGAATGAGCTCCCTAAAACCTTGCTTAAATTTAAAAAGAACTATAATTCAAAGATTTAAAGCACACACAATGGAGTAATTATGATTAAGAGAAACTCAAATAAGTAGTCTAAACAGTGTAAGAAGCAACATTCCAAAAATAAGCATAAAGAAGCAACAGACTTCAACAGACCAAAGTTAAGCAAACACAAGTTCACACATTTACTTCTACTACTCTCTAGACTAATTTCTCCCCCTTTGGCATCAACTCTCCAAAAAGAATATCACTTCTTGCGCCTGGAGAAAGTTCTTTTGAACAAGGTCGAAGCTCTTTGATCGACACTATGCTTCGGAGAAGACCGAAATTTGGAGTAGCTTGTTCGATTGTTGTCTTTGCTGAAACCATAATTTGATCATGCCAACTTGGATAATCTGGATCTCCTGGCTGAGACTCAACTATCCAGTTCTGAAAGTTTTCTTGAAGATCATGAACTGAGTCAAGAATTGGATTTGTCTGATCAAAGATGATGTCACCAAGCTGTTCTTGATTTGATACCAAATTTGTTATTGAAGCATCAAAGTGATCAATATAGCCTCGAAGAGTGTGTTCTACACCATGAATTGTGTCATCATTGGTCTTAAACATCCTCTCTGAGAAATCAGCAAACTGATGAAACTTGGTATCTTGAGTATTCAGCTTGGTATTGAGGTCATAAAGCCTGTCTTTGAGCAAGTTTTGATTGGTGTTTACTTGGGTGAGCCAAGTCCTCAGATCCCATTGATTGCTCTTTAGCATATCAAAATTCTTTGAAGTTTCATCCTTTAATCTGCCCTGTTCTTGATATATCTTACTCAACAACTCATGAGTTTTCTGAACATGATCATGATATTGCTGAAGAGCAGCCATGTGCTCAGTGTGCCTTAACGCAGCTAACCTCTGTTCTTCAAAGAAATTTTTCTTGGACATCCTTCAATTCTGAATTGTATCTTGTTTCAAAAGGTTGAACCAAGCGGTCGCTCCTCATTCCAAGCATGATGTTGTCTATCATCTGGATTTTCTCCTATATTTTCATGAGCAGAGTGATGGAAGTGCTGTGGTACTGAAAAATTTTGAGGAACTCTAGAGCCTCCTGCTTCATGATCATGTGCTGCAGGTCTGAATTCCTGATCTTGAACAAACCTTGATGCAGCAGCAAGCTCTCTTAGCTTATCAATTTCTCCAAGTTCATCTCCATCATGAGCTGGGCTGTCATCACTGTCTCCCTCATGATCACTTGGATCATTTGATGCAGGCAGTACTCTGGGTACTTGGGCAGCAACTTCAGTGGGTAGTTTAAGCAACCTGTATTTCTTTGGTTTACAGGTAAAAGATCTACTACTTTCTTGCTGTGAGATTATCCCTTGGGCTAGCAAAGATTCGGATATTTGCTTGAGCAAAAGGCGGTGGACTCCCATTCTTCTATAGATTGCTTCTTCCATTTCTCCAAAAATGTAATCTATCGATCAATGGGTTGCTTGGAGAGGATTAGGTGAAGCAGCCAAGCTAACACCGGAGTGACACCTTCCTTATATCAGTTTTGGAAAATCAGGTGCCTTAAGATCAAGAGCGGTGTTTTAGCTTCTCCGGACAAACAACTAGCTCGATTTGCATTGAAGTTTTCTTCTGTGATATCTCTATAAATATGAGCTGAAAGCTGAAGATCAGGCATATCTCCAATTTGTCTCCATCTATTTCCAGGAAACATTTTGTCATGAATCCTTGTTCTGTTAACTTGAGGTCCTGCAGCTCCAATTGCTGATTCAAAGTGTGGTGCTCTTACTTTTCTGATTTTTCCATCGATTGAAAACAGAATATAGTGTCTTCTTTTGTTTACCAGCAAAGATGAATAGAATTCTAGGATTCTATCTTCATTCCATGAGGAAATGTTACCTGACACCATTTCCAGAAATCCTGGGGTAGATCTAACACAATCAAGTATGTGGTATGATCTAGTTATGGAGCAAATTTGATTCCAATCAACAAACTGATGTTTGCTCAAGGCAGATATCTTCATTCCCTTTTTGTCATGTCTATTCTTATATCCCAAAAAGATGTTTTTCTGAAGAAGTGTGATGAACTTCTCATCTAGTGGGGGTTTATCAAAAGGAAACCAACTTTTTTCATTTACTAGCCTGATTGACCTCAGCCTTTTTCCTCCAAGTGTAGCTAGCTCATTTCCACTTAACATATCAATCTCAGGACTTAGGTTCTCTTCTTGAATCGAGATCCCTACTTGGCTCATAATCAGCATCATCGATTCGGACTCATAAACTGGATCGATACAAAGTTGCTTATCTTTTCTAGGAGGCTTTGATGTTGTGACCTTTGTAACCAAGCCAGGGTGCGAGTATCCTCTAGATGTACTGTCCCTTGTGAAGACCGGGTGGATTTATGTTTCTTCTTTGACACTATCTCACCAAGTCTATCCATCAAACTTCTTTTATCATGTCTTTTCTCCTAGGCATTTCGTCAAACACCTAATGGACTCACTCTGTCTTTCGGACCTCGGATCGGGCGCAAGAACTGACGCAAATGCACTAAGTCTACTGAGAGATAAGAGGAAAGACCTTAAGACAAAGATTTCTAGGACTAAGATTTGATCAAAACAGAAGAGAAAGCTTACCACTTCCTGAACACACTTCTCCGAGCAAACTGGAGCACCGTCGCTGACACCCGGTTAGGGTTTGCTTCGATGGAGAAAGGAATGTTGCTCGGGAGAGGAAGTAGAGAGGGGAGAGTGGTAATTTTCTGAGATGGATTTTGAGGACAAGGGAGTGTTGGGAGGAGACAGACCAAAAGTTACTATTCTGAGTAATAGTAACTGCAAGAAGTGAGAGTGACTTTAAGAGTTTGGTTGTGACAGTGAAAAAGACAACTTCCTCACTTAGCGGCAATTGCAAGAGCACCACAGGACTCATTTGAGAAAACAAGAAGTTTTCTATTTACGCCGACCAGTTTTGCAAGAAGGACATTTACAACGGATCGACTTTCTTTAGTCTGTCGTGAATGTGTTACGAGCAAGAGTGGTCTGGTCAGAGATGGAAAACCCACTGTTGTCACCGAGTCCGTTGTGAACTTGCAAAAGAAATTGAAGAACTTTTAGAATTCTTAATTTGTATGAGTTCCACTCTTTTAAGCAGGATTATAGACAAATTCAAGCTTGATAAAGAGAACTCATGTCTTTGAGAGGCTAGCTATTTTTTTAAGTAGTTGAAATAATAAATTTTTATTTTTAAAAACAATTTACTTGCATCAAAGACTACTTATTTTTGTTAACATAAGTAGGTGACAAGAGATGTATTGGGAAACATTCTTGACTCCCCCTTAATGTTAAAACTCCGAAAAACTTGCAAGGTAAATCAGCAAGCAAATAGTTCAAATAAGAAGTCAAGCTTTAAACAACATTTGAAAGATCAATAATATTCAATTCATTTCTCAGTCTTGAAAATCTGGCTTCATCTAAAGGTTTGGTGAAAATATCGACCAATTGGTCATCGGTTCTAACATAACTAAGCATAATGTCCTTTTTGCCAACATGATCTCTGATGAAGTGATGTCGGATCTCAATATGCTTAGTTCGTGAGTGCTGGACCGGATTGTTTGCTATTTTCACTGCACTTTCATTGTCACAGAGAAGAGGTACATTTTCAAACTTAATGCCGTAATCAAGAAAGGTTTGTTTGATGAATAAAATCTGAGCACAACAACCGCCGTGACCACATATTCAGCCTCGGCGATGAAGCGATTACTCTGAGTTTTGCTTTTAGAGCACCAAGATACTAAAGACCTTCCAAGCGGTGACAACCTCCAGAGGTGCTTTTTCGATCTATTTTGCATCCAAAGATAATCGAATCTGAGTAGCCAATTAGATTGAAAGAAGCACCCTTAGGTACCACAAGCCTATAGTTGAAGTGTGCTTTAAATATCTAAAAATTCTTTTTACGGCACTAAGATGTACTTCTTTAGGAGCAGATCGAAATCTAGCACACATACGGAGACACTAAACATGATATCGTGCCTAGATGTCATTGTCAAGTAGAGTAAAGATCCAATCATGGATCTAAAGAGTTTTTGGTCAACAGACTTACCTCCTATATCTTGATCAAGATGTGTGTTTGTTGCCATAGGTGTCTTGAGTGGCTTGCATTCATCCAATTTGAAGCGTTTAAGGAGATCCTTGATGTATTTTTCTTGTGATATGAAAGTTCCCCTTTTTAATTGCTTGATTTGAAATCCAAGGAAGAATGTAAGTTCCCTATCATTGACATCTCGAATTCCTTTGCCATCAAATCACTGAATTCCTTGCAAAGAGAGTGATTAGTACAACCAAAGATTATATCATCAACATAGATTTGGCAAATCATTAATGCACCATTGAAGTCTTTTAAAAGAGTGTTGGGTCAACTTTCCCAATTTTGAAATTCTTTTCTAGTAGAAATTTCCTAAGTCTCTCATACCATGCCCTTGGGGCTTGTTTTAAACCATAGAGAGCCTTAGATAACTTAAATACATGATTTGGATATTTTAAGTCTTCAAAACCAGGAGGTTGCTCAACAAAAACAGTTTCTTCAATGATTCCATTAAGAAAAGCACTCTTTACATCCATTTGAAATAAAGTTATATTAAAATGACATGCAAAAGCTAGAAGGAACCGTATAGCTTCAAGTCGAGCAACAGGAGCATAAGTTTCTCCATAATCCAGTCCTTCTACTTGAGTAAAACCTTGTGCCACTAATCTTGCTTTGTTTCGAGTGACAATTCCATTTTCATCTTGCTTGTTTCTGAAAACCCACTTTGTTCCTATGACATTTTGATCTTTTGGACGTTCCACCAAATCCCATACTTTATTTCTCTTGAAGCTATTAAGCTCTTCTTCCATGGCAATAATCCAGTCGGCATCATCCAAAGCTTCATCTATAGTTACGGGTTCAACACAAGAAACAAAAGAGTAATGTTCACAAAAGGAAGCTTGTCTAGATCGAGTTTGAACACCCTTCTTGAAATCCCCAATTATTTGATCCACGGGGTGGTCTTTGGCAATAGTATGATGACTCTTAATCAAGTTTAATCCTTCTTGATTCTTCTCATCTTCTTCTTGTAGTGATCCATTTTGAGGCATCATGGAAGTTGTTGGTTTCTCATCATTATCTTCTCTAGGTTTTACTTCACCAACTTCCATTTTCTTCATTGCTTCCATCAAGGCATCTTCACCTGCATCAGCTAAATTCTCATGCTCACCTTGTGAGCCATTAGATTCATCGAATTTTACATCATAGGTTTCTTCAACCAAACCAGTTGAATTATTAAAAACTCTATAGGCTTTAGATTTGGAAGAATAACCTAGCATAATACCTGAGTCACACCTTTTCTGAAATTTACCTAGGTGTGTTCTCTTTTTGTAGATGTAGACCTTGCACCCGAACACACGAAAGTAAGTAACATTTGGTTTTCTTCCAACCAGCAGCTCGTAAGAGGTTTTCTTGAGTAGTCGATGTAGATAGAGTCTATTGATTGCATGACAAGTGTGTTGATTGCTTCAGCCCAAAAGCGTCTGGTGTTCCATATTCATCCAACATGGTTCTTGCCATTTCAATAAGTGTTCTGCTTTTTTTCTTTCTACTACACCATTTTGTTGAGGAGTATAAGTAGTGACAGCTCATGTTTTATTCCTAGCTCAACACAAAAATCAATGACATTAGTATTAACAAACTCAGTTCCATTGTCACTCCTGATTTTCTTGATGGGGCAATCAAATTCATTTTGAGCCCTTTTGCAAAATTTCTAAAGATTTTTCCAACTTCACTTTTATTAGGTAAAAGAATACCCAAGTGAACGAGAGAAGTCATCCACAATGACTAAACAAGATGAGTTACCACCTAGACTGGCATAAGAGGTTGGAGCCAAACACATCCATATGCAAAGCAGCTCTAGAGGTCTAGTGGTGGACAAGATATTTTTAGTAGGATGAGAATTTGCAACTTGCTTACCGGCTTGACAAGCACTGCACAATCTATCCTTTTCGAATTTTACATCTTTCAAGCCCACCACTAACTCATTTTTAAAAAGCTTCTTTAAATTAGACATGCCTACATGCCCAAGACGTCTATGCCAAAGCCAACCAAGAGAGGCTTTTGCCAACAGACAAGTCGAGATGCATGAGGAGTTAGAGTTGAAATCAACTAGATAAAGATTTTGAAATCTAAAACCTTTGAAGATAAGCTTTTCATTTTTGTCAAAAACAGTTACTCCATCAAGAGAAAAGGTACAATGGAAACCAAGATCACACAATTTGAGCAACCGATAAAAGATTGAAATTCAGGGAATCAACAAGAAGCACATTATCAATTGAATAATCATTAGAGATGGCAATCTTACCATTTCCCTTTACCTTTCTTCTACTATTATCACCAAAAGTAATTTTGTGACTTGAATTACTTTCTTTTTCAACTGAGGTGAACATTCTTGATGAGCCGGTCATGTGTTGAGTGCATCCATTGTCAATTACCCGGTGATGACCACCACTCTTGTAGTTCACTGAATAAACAGAATCATTTCTTGATTTTAGGTACCCAAATGCTTTTGGGTCCATGGATGTTAGTTTCAACAATTTTGGGGCCAAAAGGATTAATAAGCAAAGATTTGGGCACCCAAACAGCTTTAAGCTTTCTATCAAGATTAGAGGGGCCGACAAATTTCACATTCATTTTTCCCCTGAAATCTTTAAACAACATGTAGTGAGCATCAACCATGCAGTTTCTTTTGGCCTTTGTTTCAAGCGTGCTTGCATACATGCATACATTTGAACTGTGGTCAAATCTATGACAAGATGCAGCACTTAGTGCTTTTCTTGACAAAATTTATCTTGGATTTTGGCAAATAATCCTTCTTGGGCATATTATCTGCTTTATATCCAATGCCTCTTTTGCCCAAGGTGACTTTTTGCTCTCCAAGAATTTTATCAAGAGTGACACTTCCGAGAAAGCATTTTTCAAGACCTTTGTCAAATTTAGCAACTTTTGACCTTAGTTCTTGATTTTCCAACATGAGACTTTCAAGACACAAGTCATTTCTATGACTGTCATTAAGCATGCAGAAGAGCTAGCAATAGGAATTTCATCACAAGTCAAATCACAGGTAATAGATTTATCATGAGTGGAAACATTCTTTGATTTGCTTGTAGTTAATTCCTTACTCATTTCTAGTTCACAATGTTTGACAAGCAAGTCATCATGAGTCTTAATAAGTAATACATGAGTTGCATTCAAGAAATCATGAGCAATTGTAAGTAAATCATGATTGATGACAAGATCATTATGAGTAAGAGTGAGATTATCATGAACAACATTGAGCTCATTATGACTAGTCTCTAAACAAGAAAACTTGTTTTTCACTTCTTCATACTTAGATTCAAGAATCTTGACCTTAGAGACAAGCAAGTCATTATCATCATTTAAAGCGGCAATAGTTTTCTTAAGAGATTTATCCTTAGAAGTTTTAGCACACAAGGCATCATTAAGCTCTTTAATGATCTCCACTAGCTCATCATAAGAAGGAGAATCATTTACCTTGTCCTCATCACCTCTTGCCATAAGACAAAGCAGACAGAGAAGGTGAGGGTGGAGTAGATTCATCCAACGCCAGTCCAGCCAACCCCTTAGACCTTGAACCATCTTCATCATCAGAGGAGGAAGAAGAGGATTCATCACTTGAACTTTCTTCATCTGAGACCCATTCACCAATATGTGCCTCCTTCTTTCCCTTTCTCCAATGTTTCTTGGAGAACTTCTTTCTGTGATGAAACTTTTTGTGACTCGTTGTAGGCATTTTCTTCTGGTTTCTTCATCTTTGCCCTTGCCCTTGCCCTTCTTCTTGCTCTTGTTTGGACATCGTGCAGCTATGTGTCCCTTTTCATTGCATTCAAAAGGTAATATTCGAAAAAGGGTTTTTCTTTGAAAAATGATTATATACCTTCCCTCTGTCTCTGGCATTAACTCTTCTCATGATTTTGTTTGCAGATCTCATAAGCAAGGCCAGTTTCCTGACATCTTCGTCTTCATTACAGCTTGAAGCATCATCTTCTTCACTCGATGACTCTTCCACCTTATCCTTGGCTTTGAGAGCAATAGATTTCTTCTTGGGTGCATCTTCTTCAGCCAAAGTAAGTTCGTGTCTAAATCTTTCCTAGTAACTCAAGAGGTGTCAATTTTTTAGATCTCCACTGTTTGATAGATAAGTTATCAAGCTGTGATAAGCACGTGGCAGCACCCTTATCATTTTCCTGCAAACTTCCACATCATCAACCTTAGTACCAAGACCTTTAAGTTCATTGACAATAGGATTAAGTCTAGAAAACATATCATTGGCATTTTCCTGAGGAAGCATTTTGAACTGATCAAACTTCTCTCTAACAACAAAATATTTTTCTTCTTTCACATCAGAGGTACCTTCATGAATTTCTTGTAGAGTGGTCCAAATATCATAAGCAAAGACAAATTACTCACTCTATCAAAAACTTCTATGCTAAGACAGGAGAATATAGCATTTCTAGCCTGAGGCATCATATTGCATGTTTTTAATTTCTCCAGGAGTGGGTTCTGAGGAAGAGGACTGTCCATCAGGTATGACGCGTGGAGGTAAAGGTTTTTCTGTCACTCTCCAAACGTCATAGCCGACAGCCTCAAGATAACATCTCATGCGAATTTTCCAATAAGCATAATTTGAGCCATCGAACACAGGAACCCTTCCTACACTAACAAGTGCAGACCCATTTCCCTCGGCCATTACCCAAGCTGATTAAGCTTGAACAGGGTAAAACCTGCTCTGATACCACTTGAAAGGATCGGTAAGGCCTAGAGGGGGGGTGAATAGGCAATTTTAAACAAATTAAACCAGACAGACTAAACAGTTTAAAGATAAGATCTAAGCAAACACACGTAATAAGCACCAACGGACTAAGAACAACTTAAGCAATAGTGAGAACAAGAAAAAGACAAACTATCACACAGAGACAAGAGATTTTTCACCGAGGTTCAGAGAGAAATCTCCCTCGTCCCGTTAGAGCACTTCTTCGAAGTATTGCTCCTCCAAAGTAACTCCACAGAGGCAAGATCTGGATTTTTCACTATTGTAACTCTTTTACCACTTTGGTGAGGTGAGTTAAAACCTCTTCACAATAATAGTGGCCTTCCACAAACACAGTTGGATAGGTCGCACTAAAATCACCAGCAAACCGTCTAGGAACAGCTAGTTCCAAGAGTAATAGACCATCCACAAGCCCTGTCTCTTGGTTCACTAGAAACAATCAAACTAGACTTTCTTGGGAGCCGTAAGAGTGTAGGATTTTGTTTTTCAGAATGGAGCTTGATCTCTTTTTGGAATTTTGGCTTTCGGATGCTAGATGTCAAGAGATGGCAAAAGTTCTGCTTTTGGAAGAGCCTCTGAATCGCTTAAATCGGCTACAGCAAGCAAATAGCCGTGAATTGCAACAGGTAGCCGTTTGCCAATGTCAGACTGAAGTGACAACACGAAATGATTGTATCTGACACGGGTTGACAAAAATTTGCAAGAGGCTCAAAGAACTACGGACCCAAACCCGGCGAAAAAGGCATTTTACGTCGGACCAAGAAAGTTGGTCCGTCAGACACATGCTGAGCAAATGCTGGTCCGTTGGGAGAGTTTTAAGAACAAGTTTACAACGGACCCAAAAACTTGGTCCGTCATAGAAGGAGAGCTTCTTGGTTATACATCAACAAAGGAATTGGATTGAACACCAGAAACCAGTAAGTTTAATGTTTACAACGGACCCAAAAAGGTGGTCTGTTGTAAATGGAAGCTTTTTGGTCCGTTGTAGCTTAAAAGCACTTGAGAGATTTTCAAGGAAAACACAACTGCAACAGACAAAAACTTGGTCCGTTGTAAATGGGAAACGCTCGGTTTGAGTTCAGTTAGAGTTTGATTTGAAAAGGATATGAACTCAAACAAGGTTTATTAAAGGAATCTGAAATGATTTAACTTAAGCCCCAAATAGATTTTAAACAGAAATCCTAGGAACCAAGAATTGAACTTGTGCATAGTCCCTCTTTATAGTACAGTTGAAACCCGAAAAGACTTATCTAAAAAGACTTGAAAAGACTTATGAGCTAAAGGACTAAGAATAATGAAACCTTAATCTTGATCCTCTTTTCTGAAGAAATCTGATAAGACAGATTTAGTTGATCATCAAGCACCAAAACCCAACAAATAATTTAAACAAATTATTAGGGGGCCTAGATGCTTTCAGACCTCTACGCCGTTCCAGAACACTAAGAGCAAGGCAAGCACTTCCCCTTCTTTCATGTGAATACGCTTTGACCTAGCTTATGTTATTGTGATGAAATGCATGTATGGATGGGTTACTTTCAGTAAACACTATATATTGCGAACGTGGTCGATAAATTTGCGAATTAATCGTAGCAGAGCTGTGAGAACATATTTGGAGTGGTTTGTTTATTTTTTCACAAACTATAATTATTATTTCACAATCTATGTGTTATTATGTGCGGAGAACGTGAATTAACCGTGACACCTAAAAATGTTTACGTAAGTAAGAATATGACATGAATTAACAACCTTATTTTGGGACCATTAGTCTATCTAGAAGACAGGACCCTCTGCCGAGGTAACCTTGTGCTGTTTTGGGGGGCTGGACCCTCCGATGACCATCGGCCTGTCTGTATTTCACACGATCTTCACCTTAAGCATAGGACTGTGTTTTTTTTGGACGTAATCACAACTTGGACCCGAATGGACTTGACCTCCTTTCTGAACTTAATTACTCGAACCAAAGTTGCTGCTTAATCCGACTTAAATATTGGTGGCACGAAGTTCTGGACTGTGTTAAGTCATTTTGCCTTATTACTTATTCGATTTCGTATTGTTGTATTTATTTTTGGACGTAATCATTACTTGGACCCGAAAGGAGTTGACCTCCTTTCTGAACCTAATAACTCGAACCAAAGTTGTTGCTTAATATGACTTAATTTTTTTGACCCGAAAGGAGTCTCTGCAGAGGTCAGGACCCTCTGCGGAGCTTATGCTCGAACGTTGCACTGTATTTATTTCGCATGATGATTCGCTGCAGCGAAGGACTGTTTTTTTGGACGTAATATCTACTTGGACCCGAAAGGAGTTGACCTCCTTTCTGAACTTTACAACTCGAACCAAAGTATCCACTTAATCCGACTTAAATATTGGAGGGCCGAAGTTCCGCACCATTGTAAGCTATTTTCCCTTATTACTTATTGAACTTCAGATTGTTGTTTTTGCTTCGTAGGTACCGACACCGCAGAGACCGCACACGCTGACCTCGACGCTGCCTAAAAACTCAGAGCAAGGCAAGCATCTCCCGTTATATCATGCTGCTAGCACACTTTTACCAAAATTATGTTGTTATGATGAAATGTATGTATGCATGCGTTTCTCCGAGTGAACACCATATATTGCGAACCTGGTAGATAAATCCCCGCATTCCATAAAAATTGCGAATTAATCGTATCACCTAGAAATACATGCGCACAAAAAGATCAAAAAAACAGCCAATTAATTTGTTAGCTACGTATATTTGTTTTACTTAGTTCGCATTTAACCTCGAAATGTAAAGTATACAATGCCTTTCGTAGTAGTATTTTACATGATATCATGAGTGTGGAATGCGGTTTTAGGATTTCATAAACTGCATATGTCTTGTGATAGTATATTATATAACATATATATAATTATATGTTGGCATACATTTTAACTGTAGGTAACCATAACATTTATTCTTTTGTAATTAAAATTTGAGTAATGCCAATACGTTTTAAGATGTTAGCGGTGCGTGTGTGCATTTATTGTTGACTACAATTATGTATTTCTCTGATCATCGATGGCGATCCCGCTTCATATATGGCATGGGGAGCCGAAAAATTGCGAGGCCCATTTGTCAAAGATGCATAATTGTGCACACATAGAGACAATCAGAATCCACCGATAGAGTTGCGTCTGATAACAAGAGAGCGGTTGCACGCGCTCTTAGTGTTGACCGTGACGTTGTACAAGCTCGTGGTAGATGGGGTTAGGCCCCATGTAGTGCCAAATAGCTTGCTTTACGTGTACAAATTTATTCGAGCTCAGAGAACGAGTGCCTGGCAGTTCTACATGGAGAAGGCCGCACAGAAGGGTTCGCACTAGGTGTTCACGTGAAGCTGGTCCTCGCACTACCGGGAGGCAGGACGAGCCGAGCCCAGGAGGAGGACATGGGGTCAATGCGGACGAACAACCCGAGCCCGAAGAGGAAATTGCGATGAGCTCGCAGCAAGTCCCCGCTCAAGGGGCTTGGCAGGATCAAGAGATGGATGCGCCCGTCCCTCGAGGTTGATGCGGATGCCCTAGCGGATGACCCTCACCCTACTTATGGTGACGGTCCTGACGAAGATGAGGACCGGGGCCAGCAATCGCATTTTTGCACTTGCCGAACCCTACCGGCGTGTTCGCCCGCTTGGAGGATATTTTCAGGCGTGGGCAAGACCATAGCGATATAGAACTCGATCAGGAGTTTGCCACAAAGGAGGAAGCGATGCACTTCGCACTAATTACGCGCAGTCTTGACGGCGTGACCACTGCGTGTGACTCGCTTCGGACTGCACTGCCGAGCTTAAATGTAAGAAAGGGCAAGAAGGCGAATACTATGTTCGTGCGAACCGCCCTAAACATCGACACCATTTCGTTATAACTCGGTACACACCGCACACATGCCTGAGGCGCTTGTTCGAACACAAGCGGTGTGGTGAAATCAAGATTCATTGCGCAAATCCTGTTAGACGGTCAAGGCCGACATTAGCCTCAGGCCCGCAACCATAATTGCCGAGATGCGAGCAGGACAGGATGTCCATAAACTACTTGCAAGCTTGGCGAGCAAAGCGGATGGCTTTGAAAATGCTGTTTGGTAGTTTTATGGAGTCATTCAATTGGGCTCCCACGACTACTAAGGCGGATAGTTGCAACAAACCCGGCCCGAATATGCTATTGTCTTTCGAACCCGTGCGGCTTCCGATGGAACGATCGCTTCGAACACTACTACCTCCTCGGGGTGTTACGGCGTTGGTCCGTGCATCACGGCATTCAAAGAATCGCCGTCTGTTATATGCGTGGATGGGACATTTCTGTCCGGCCAAGATAATGGCACCTACTCACCGCCCTAGCTGCCGATGCAAACAACCGGCTACTACCGTGGCTTTCGCGTGGTTGAGGGCGAAAGCAACGATACCGGTTCTCGTTCCCGCCCTGGTGAAGACCCGTGTGGTGCGGATAGGCCCGGTGTGTGCGTCGTATCGGACCGTAATGCAGGCTGCTGAACGCCCTCGATAGAATGGCGGAGGATGAAGATTGCCATTGCCAGTGGAGAGACGTTCAGCGTAGATGGTGCATGCGTCACCTTGGGGCGAACCTGTACACCATGTGCAGGAACAAGAACATGGTGAAGCTATTCAAAACCCTATGCATGCAAAACCAACTGCTCAAGTTCGATACGATATTTAACCACCTGAACGAGCGCTCAAACGAACTGATGTCGGAACAGACCACGGAGGGCACACAGTAATTGGTGGCTCGGAGGTCTCCGTGACGGGCGCAAGATGACATTCGCTCAATGGATAGCTCGTAAACCCGCCGAGAGATGGGCCTGGGCGCACGATACAAATGGTGCTCGTGAAGATAATGCCCTCTCTAGTACGGTAGCACATCATTTGACAAAGACTTCTTTTCCACCTAAGCGGTATGCTTCTCTTCGCAGATACTCCATCATGACGACGAACTTCGCCGAGTCGTACAACAATGTCTTTGCGGGGCTCGTTGCCTACCCATTTGCTCAATCATTGAGCTCACATTTTTAGGACCTCGAAATACTTTGTTGATCGGCAAAGGGCGGCGTACAATCGCGGCTCAACCTTCGCTTCCCGTGTCGAGGCTTTGTTACAAATGGGTCAGAGGCGTAAAAGCTCAATTCCACCGCGACGCGCATGATGGACCCTCGCGAGAACATTTTTCTCGCCGAGTGCAAGCGCAAGCACCGCTCGGGATACTCCGCGGGGACACAAACCGTAGATGCCAGCTCGGCCCGTATGAGGCGACCTGCTCATGCAACAAGCCTCGCTTAGAGCACATCCGCCGCGACGTGCTAGCAGCGTGCCGTGACATGGGGGCAACGACGGCACACAATATGTCACACCGTGACTACCGTATGGATGCCGTTAGAGCAACATGGACGGGCATTTCGAACCGCTCAACGCCGGCAACAACTACAAGACCTCCGAACCCCTACGTGGCTCCCGCACTTACACTAAGGCGCGTCTGGCCGGTAGACTGCGTTCCGCCGGTTTGAGGGTGACATGGATGCGTCTCAAGGGCCGAGACGATGGCCTTCGGCGCCGCCGCATCTGCAGTGCGCAGTGGCATGACCGTAGAAGCTGCCCAAACAGAGGGTGATGTTGTCCAATGTAATATTTCAACTATACGCATTAGACATGCAACATCTTCTTACTACCTTCCTTTTGCATTCTCTTCGTGAAATTTCAGTTATGTAATTTATGAACCTAAATTTCTTTGGGTATGTACAAGGGTTTTGTAATTTCTTCGATGTTATTTTTTTGTATTTCATTGTTTCATTCCCTGGAGATTATGCAGGCTTGTGATGGAGTTGCCGTAGTTGCGATCGGCGCATGATGACGCACCACAGGGCCGAAGTGGGCCTCCCGCCGACGGTAACGCCATTACTACAATCGTCGTAACGCATCGCAAGCGTCACGCACCTTTCGCTATGCTCGAGACGCTTACTTGCTTTGTCCTTGCAGCTTAACACTCTCCGCATGCGTGGCTCCGTAACATCAAGAGATTGGACCCTCGCTCATATACGGCCTGGGACGGACGGGCCTGTTAGCTTCGCATTTATGGTGCGTGGAGCCTACGAAGGAACCTACGAAGGAAGGGACCAGTGGACCCCGATGCCTAGATCGACGGGGCCCTTATCACCGCGTTGGTCGACAGATGGCGTCGGAGACGCATACTTTCCACCTCCCTTCGGCGAGATGACGGTGACCCTCAAAGATGTCGCCATGTTATTTGGCCTTCCACTTTCCAGTAAACCCCTCAGTGCGCAAGCCCTCCAAAGAGGCATGGAAGAACTATGTAGAGGAAAGGTAATAAATGTGAAAGCACACCGACCGCACTTATCTGGGAGCTAACGTGATTTCCTAACATGTGATTTTCTTCGATGCAGGTTTGGCACAACGCACGAGGAATCTGTGATCGTGAGTCTCTTTCACATGGCTCGGCAGCCTCCTGAGGTCGACCATGTCTCAAAACGCCGACCCTGGTCGATAAATAGGCATTTCGAGGTGTACCTCTATTTCCTCCTTGCAGAATTTTATTTACAAACGGAAATGGTGATTCCGCTGCCCCCACCTCGCTTGGGTCGCCGAATTAGCCGAGCAAAGTAGAAGATGCAAGACCGGACTTCTATAGCCGGGCTCGGCGTTCGCAGACACATACCGCGAGATGTGTGCGGCCTGCCGCCGGTCACAGCCAACTTCAATAATGGGAGGGTGCCCCCTGCTTCTACAGTTGTGGTCCTGGTCGTACCTACCCATAGCGCGACCAAGAGTGTCAACGCGGTACTACCCAGTGCCCGTCGATGAAGCTAACGTGCATCCACTCGCAAGGCCAACCTTGGGTTACAAATGGATGCATGGCAGACTCCGATGGGCCCAGGAATCAGACCGCGGCTCCTACCCTCGTCTCGTGGGGGACCTAGACTTCCTGACATCAGCGCAGGTCACGTGGGATCCCTTTTCCACCCAGGCCGCGACGGAGGTTGCGTCGGGAGGCCGTATCTCCAATCTGTGCACGGGGAGCCTCGTGATTGGATGACGAAATGCTTCCTCCTGTGCATGAGTGCCGTTGAGCCATACTTCTCCGGAGCGCTGTTCAGCCAATTTGGGTACCGGCAGTCTTTCCTCCACCGCCTCCGACAGACTCAAAGCTCCCATGGGTATGTCTCTACATGTCACATTACTTTCACGCCTTCTTGTGGAAACCATTAATAACGTGTTGGATTGATCCGCAGGAGGAGTACATCGGGCACAACTACAACTGGTCGCACGGAATAGCCGGCATATTGAGAGGTGGAACTCGATGGCCACCGAGGACGCCTGGAACCCATCAGCGCAGCCCACGAGACGGACACACTTGGGTACCTCGACCGGTACAAACCTCGCACACGCGGTGCTCCTAGACAGGGTGTGGCGATGCCGCTGCAACATGGCTATGCTGAGGAGTATGCAGAGCGCATGCACACACTGGTACGGATCGCACCTATCACATATTAAAAACGGGGGATATACCCAATTAAACATTCGATACGTATTAATTTGCAGAGGCGTGAGGCGGAATACATGCATGACCAGGCGGACGAGATCCTCACGCAGTCACAGGAGCAGCAACGTCAATCAAGCAATCGCTTTACGGAACCTTCTTCGCCAAGACGGGCCACCGCGATAAGAAATGCGGTCGAGATGTTGGTGGCCATAGACCGTCTACCCAACGTGATTACGAGGATGTACCGTGCACGAGGCGCCGCGCCGCACCGAGCCCCCGATGAGGAGCATGTCCATGGATAGACGCGTAACGCCTGTGGCTCCTCGGGCGGCAGAAGACCCACCTGAGCATCGACTTCCTCCCGGTCCCGAGCCATGAGAAGCGGCCGGGGCCATGGAAGGCGGAGTGCGTTGAAATAGGTCTTTGGGGCAAAGCGTTCAAGGAGGAGTACACATCAACATGTCACCGTCCCCATCATTGCCGCAGGAGTCTTTTAGTACCCCCGTCCAACATCAACAAACATGGGAGGACGTGTCGAGGGCGTACGATGACCTTATGGGATCCGGGGCTACATTCACTGATTTGCTCGCGACGACGTGTTTGCAATCCCTAGGGTTGGAATCGCGTCCCAGTAACCCCGAGGAGGCCGGTGGATCGAACTGGCAGGAGCAGCAGCCTTCGGACGTACTACGCGCATCAGGGTACCATGCAGACGATCGATGGCTGCATGGGGCATCCACAAGGCTGGCGTCAGACGCGGTCCACCAGGCGATTCGACGCCGAACGCGAGATGCACGGTTAGGTCCAGCGCAGCGGCTGGATTCACGTGTCCCCAAGCGCCCGTAAATTTCACACCGTCGGACTACGATAACCAAGAACGTCGTGGTAGGGGGACGCGCAGGGGAAGAGGAAGGGGGAACTAGATCATGTTGTATGAGACTTATGTTAACTTCTTTAATCTATGTCATTCAAACTTGTCAAATTTCTTTTGATTTTTTATGTTGCTCAAATGAAAAACTTGTCAACATGAAAAAGTTGCGTCTTCGAATTCTCTACAACTTTCATGTAGATCAAAGAATTATTCGAGCACAGGAAGACCTCCAAAATCGTGAATTACAGAAGGGTCCGTCGCGAACAGTTTTTGGTGTCCGGCGCAAATGCACTTACCTTTCCGATTATCTATGATTTTTTATATTGCTCAAATGAAAAACTTGTCAACATGAAAAAGTTGAATCTTGGAATTATCTACAACTTTCGTGTACACCAAAAAATGATTAGAGCACGGAAAATCTCCAAAATCGAGAATTACAGAAGGGTCCGTCGCGAACAATTTTTGGTCCGACGCAAATGCATTTACCTTTCCGATTTTCTTTGATTTTTTCTGTTGCTCAAATGAAAAACTTGTCTACATGAAAAAGTTGCGTCTTGGAATTCTCTACAACTTTCATGTAGACCAAAAAATGATTGCAGCACATGAAGACCTCCAAAAATGCGAGTTACTGCAGACCATTCAATTTGGTCCGTGACATACGTGACAAAGTTGATATTTGGTCCGTGGTAAACATGAAATGTATAGGTTTTAATTTCGTCAAACGATATGTGCGTAACGGACTAAAGAGCAAATCAGCTGCATTCTTCAGAAAAATAGACTCAGACGTGATATTTCACGGCCGGCCGAATGTGCTTAAGTTGTCATATTTTTGCGCGTCCGCTATAATTAGCCCTTTTCAACTATAGGAAAATACGCATAACGGAATGTGTAATTACAATGTTTTTCCATAACATCGTAGTCAGTATAGAGAAGAGCAAATCAGCTGCATTCTTCCGAAAAAATGGACTCATACGTGATATTTCACGGCCGGCCGAATATGCTTAAGTTGTCATATTTTTGCGCGACCGTTATAATTAGCCATTTTCAACTATACGAAAATACATACAACGGAATATGTAATTACAATATTTTTCCATAATATCGTAGTCAGTATAGAGAAGACCAAATCAGCTGCATTCTTCCGAAAAAATAGACTCAGACGTGATATTTCACGGCCGGCCGAATGTGCTTAAGTTGTCATATTTTTGCGCGACCGTTATAATTAGCCCTTTTCAACTATACGAAAATACATACAACGGAATGTGTAATTACAATGTTTTTCCATAACATCGTAGTCAGTATAGAGAAGAGCAAATCAGCTGCATTCTTCAGAAAAAATAGACTCAGACGTGATATTTCACGGCCGGCCGAATGTGCTTAAGTTGTCATATTTTTGCGCGTCCGTTATAATTAGCCCTTTTCAACTATACGAAAATACGTACAACGGAATGTGTAATTACAATGTTTTTCCATAACATCGTAGTCAGTATAGAGAAGAGCAAATCAGCTGCATTCTTCCAAAAAATGGACTCATACGTGATATTTCACTACGGCCGAATTTGCTTAAGTTGTCATATTTTTGCCCGACCGTTATAATTAGCCATTTTCAACTATACGAAAATACATACAACGGAATATGTAATTACAATATTTTTCCATAATATCGTAGTCAGTATAGAGAAGACCAAATCAGCTGCATTCTTCCGAAAAAATAGACTCAGACGTGATATTTCACGGCCCGGCCGAATGTGCTTAAGTTGTCATATTTTTGGCGCCGACAGTTATAATTAGCCCTTTTCAACTATACGAAAATACATACAACGGAATGTGTAATTACAATGTTTTTCCATAACATCGTAGTCAGTATAGAGAAGAGCAAATCAGCTGCATTCTTCCGAAAAAATGGACTCATACGTGATATTTCACGGCCGGCCGAATATGCTTAAGTTGTCATATTTTTGCGCGACCGTTATAATTAGCCATTTTCAACTATACGAAAATACATACAACGGAATATGTAATTACAATATTTTTCCATAATATCGTAGTCAGTATAGAGAAGACCAAATCAGCTGCATTCTTCCGAAAAATAGACTCAGACGTGATATTTCACGGCCGGCCGAATGTGCTTAAGTTGTCATATTTTTGCGCGACCGTTATAATTAGCCCTTTTCAACTATACGAAAATACATACAACGGAATGTGTAATTACAATGTTTTTCCATAACATCGTAGTCAGTATAGAGAAGAGCAAATCAGCTGCATTCTTCCAAAAAATGGACTCATACGTGATATTTCACGTACTACCAATATGCTTAAGTTGTCATATTTTTGGCGCGACCGTTATAATTAGCCATTTTCAACTATACGAAAATACATACAACGGAATATGTAATTACAATATTTTTCCATAATATCGTAGTCAGTATAGAGATGACCGAATCAGCTGCATTCTTCCGAAAAATAGACTCAGACGTGATATTTCACTACGCCGAATGTGCTTAAGTTGTCATATTTTTGCGCCGACCGCTATAATTAGCCCTTTTCAACTATACGAAAATACATACATCGGAATGTGTAATTACAATGTTTTTCCATAACATCGTAGTCGGGCAGAGAAGAGCAAATCAGCTGCATTCTTCCGAAAAATGGACTCACACGTGATATTTCACTACGCCGCCGAATATGCGCTTTTCCTCGTCTCCGACCGTCGCAAGTCGATGTGCCGCAAACGGAGGGGATGGGCACTACCAGACACTTCGAGCTGCAGCTTTGCTTCTCGCCATACCTCCCATTGCGCTGCAAACGCTTCCACGCGTGACGCAGTACAGATGCACCGGTTACAGCCAGGCCCCCACCGCGCATTGCAAACGCCTCCCACGTGCCGCTTGCCTGTCTTGGACCCTCGCTCATGCGCTCTTTGTGCCGCCTTGGTATCTTGTTTGTCCCTTGTGCCCTCCCTATAAATGACAACGCCGCATGCATTTCTATCGGGCAATCGTGAGTGAGTTCAGTAAGTTGCGACTGAGTTCAACCCACAACGCGAGTGTTTCAAAGGTATTATTTATGAAATTTATTTTCGACGGTCGCTGACATTGTTGTGTTGTTGGGTCAATAAGCACGATGGATATTGATGGCTTCTTGGGGGCTTTCAGGCCATCTGTTCCTTTTTTATGTTTTTGATCGAAGTACATTTCAGTTATGCTTGAATCCTACTCTTCTAGGCTGAAATATAATTGCTTCCAATGTGTAGATGGACAAGGATCCGGAGCGGCTCAAGAAAGGCTGGCCTGGACAATCAAAGAAATAGATGGCATCGCGGTGACCTGAATAAAATTGCTAAAGACAACTTGATCCTGGCAACAGTTCAAGCGCCAACGATTCAACAAATTTTGTTATCGACATCGAAGCTATTGCTAGTAGCCTCGAACATGTCGCCATACAATCTAATCTAATTGCTCGCAGTCAAACCCCACAGCCACCACAAGAGGACACTAAGCTCGTTAAAGAGGAGGACACCGAAGGTGTAGACCTGCATCGTTGTCTTCCATGTGACTACGAGGACTGATGACGAGGGCAAACGCGACCCAGCGCTTTTAGAAGAGGAGGGTATTGATGCAGATAGTGATGATTACGGAAAGTTCTAATCCGCACTGCGTGAGTTGTTCAAATAATATGTAGTAGTCATGTACCGTCATGTAATGCGTTGGCGATGTACGGTATTCCAACGTTGTTTCTCCCGTGTTGTGATGTTATGTCGTAACTTATATATTTCAACGTTGTATTTTCCGCCTTTAATATCTTTTGTCGTTACAAGCCATACGAAACGGCACAACACCGGATACACCAACACAACATACGAAGAGTTAATTTAACAACTTCATTCCATTTTAATACTCGTAAAGACGTAGTACATGCAATTTTCCGCGACCGTTATATTTAGCCCTTTTGAACTATACGAAAGTACATACAACGGCAGTTGTAATTACAATATTTTTCCATAATATCGTAGTCAGTACACAGAAGAGCAAATCAGCTGCATTATTCCTAAATAATAGACTCACACGTGATATTTCACAAATTTGAATATGCTTAAGTCGTCATATTTTTCCGCGACTATTATATTTAGCCCTTTTGAACTATACGAAAGTACATACAAAGGAAGCTGTAATTATAATATTTTTCCATAATATCGTAGTCAGTATACACAAGACCAAATGGGCTGCATTCTTCCGAAAAAATGGACTCACACATGATATTTCACGGCCCGCCGAATATGCTTAAGTTGTCATATTTTTCCGCGACTATTATAATTATCCATTAAGTTGTCATCATCCAAACTTTCGTTGCATTGGCCTGAGACGTCCTGTCAAAGCACTGCTGGCAAAGCCTGCAGGATATATCATGTCATCAAATGCATGCGTGGCAGAGAATGCCTTAGTCGTCATGTCAAAGCATAGCTGCCAAAGCCCGACTGGCACCTCCCTAGCACTACAAAGCTGCATGCATTTGTCGCCTAAGCACAGCAGAGCCGCAAAGCGAATCCGATGCTTGCGGATTCGTTCTTGCTTCAAGTCTGCTGCTTTATCAATTCAGGCTATTTAACCCCTTCCTGGCTTCCCAAAGATTGCATCAACCGAACGATCGCCTCCAATACAACAAAGAGAACCATCCCCGCAAAACCAAACGAGCAGACCAATGGAGTTTCCTCGCCCCAAGGCACAGCGTTGTCCAAACCATCCCCGACGGCACGAGGTCCCCATGTGCCTATGCGGATCCTTGCCGCTCCGGCGATCAATAGACAACTCATACACGCACGGTATGAGGTGCTGGAGTTGCCGCAACCACGACTCGAGCCAAAGCTGGGGATGCGGCTGCGCGGAAAAGCCCGGTATGTTCATACTGCATTTTGTGTTGCATCGAACCTGCATGTGTCTAACACCATGTGATGTGACCAATTGCAGCCTCCATCAGGCGAGTTCATCCGATTCTACGACGCGAACAAACTCTCGAGATGGAAAGGATGCGGAATCGGGAGTACTCGCATCGGAGGGCTATGGTGGAGCGGCAGTGGTGTGAGCAGATCAGAGGAGAAGCGCAAGGCCGTCTGGAACAGATGCTTGCACAGAGGAGGCCGAACGGCAGCCGCCATGCCGCGAGAGGGAGGCTGAAAGTAGAGAAAGCGTGAGAGGGCAGCTAGGGCCAGGCGCAGGAGCCAAGGATTGCGTAAGGGAAAATATCCTCGCCGCTTCTCAAGAAATGTACGACAAGGGCCCTTCTTGTTGTTCCTTTCCCTAAGGCATGTTAGGTTTAGTCCCAGATATGCCATCGTTGTTTACCATTCGTAGTCGCACGTAATTTATCTCGCCCATCTTTGACCAAAACTACAGAAGTCTCAAAAATTATTACACAACTATCGGCATAAAGGTACAAATAAAATATTACACAATTATCGGTATTTGCATTTCAATCGGATCCGGTCGAATAACCAGAGAAAACTAAAAAAATTCGGCGAAATAATGAGACAAAAATAAATAAAGGTCGTGGCGGGAACCGTCGCTATTTTTGATATTTTTATTTCTTGTTGTATATTTCTACAGTTTTTTATTTACATGTTGTATATAAAACCGTTTTCCCCACCGACTAACAGAGCCAACCGCTCGAATATGGACGCGAATGACAGCCGGTAATGTCCTATACAGTGGTCAAGTCTAACATTCCACTAAATTTTAAGTGATACGGAATAAACCAAAGAAGGAAAAAAGAGAATGAGACGGTATTATAGATAATCTATTGTATGAGTTATTTTTACATAATATAATAATATACTATAAATAACACTGCCATATGAGACGGTATTATAGATAATCTATTCAGCCGGGTGTTGTATTAGCATTAAAATACAACAAAGATACTAATATTCCACAAATGTAAAATAGACTCATAAAAGAATACGAAATTAAAATGGTATTTCAAAATTATCGGTACAAAGGTACACAAATAATATTTAAAAATACAATTCAAAGCATATTCTTAATCCAGAGGATTTGGCGAAACTTATAAAGTTTTCTTATCAAATTTGGAGTTGTCTAGCGAAAGTTATTTGCATTTCAATGTCCCTATCGAATAACTACCAAAACTAAAAATTCAACGCGAAATAATCAAATAAAAATCAAAAAATTGGGGACACGTGGCGGCGCTGAGACGGAGCCACACTGGCCGCCGTGGGGGTGGCGGCGACCGAAGGCTGCCGCCATGGGGTGTGGCGGCCGCCGTCTTGGCGTGGCGGCACGCCACGTGGCGCCGGCGAGGCGGTGGGCGATTTGAAAATTTATTTTTTTGTTGTATATATTTGCTATTTTGATTTGTATGATGTATATTTGAGCTTTTTTTCCCTGAGCCAGAAATGCTCACTGTTCTGATCATTATTCTTTTTTTTTTTTCAAAGTGCTTCCCCTTAAATTTTTTTACAGAACTAGCTCATTTTCTCACAGTAGAAGGACTATGGACCAACATCTAACATCTTCCGCGCTAGGGAATCACGGAAGGTTCAGACGCCGTCTAGGCGTGACAAGCAGGCGACGCAAAAAGTCGGCGCCGACCGCAAGAGCATGCATTTGCGGCGGACTAAAGACGCGGCAGTGGCCTTCCGCGCTATAGTACCACATAAGGTACTGTAGCATGGTACTTCATGCGACCTTGGGCGCGGCAGGGGGGCTTCCGCGCTATAGTAAGGTGTGGTCCTATAACGCAGAGGGGGCTAGTTTTGTAAAAAAAAAAAAAAATTGAGGAACAGCTCTCCGAGTCAAGCCAATAAAGGATGGGGGTGAGGCATCAAAGTCATTCTTTCCTCGGGCGGAAGCACAGTAATTAAGTGGCGGTAATACTACTCGCACCGTTAATTTTTATAAATTTTGATTTGCATTTTTGTTGAAAATTATAAGGCGTGTGTAGACTTTTAATGCTAGTTTCTCTCTTTTGCTCATATTTATTTTCTTCCTTTTTCTAAGCATCATACGTGACTTACCTCATAAAATAGTCTCCCTTGTAAATCCAAAGCCCTTAATAAAATGGTACTTTGGTCATTTTTTATTGTCTTTCCCAATATTAAGCTCACTACACTTAATATATGTCACTACAAGGTTGCACATTTGGCCCGAGTGTTTTTCACAGTCAGGATAGCCTATCTCGAGTGGGCACACTCAGCGTAGTGCACTCGGAGTTATTTTATCGGGAAAAGTAGGCTACACCGAGTGTACTTTCGAAAAAATAAATTCGACCTAGGTGCACTCTCGGGATAGCGCTGGGATTCCGAACGCCCCTCGCTGCCCCCGTGGCAACATGTATGCCGAGTGGGCACTCGGCATAGGGTTATGTCTAGTGCGAGTGGGCACTCGGAATAGAGTTATCTAGTGCACTCTTGGTATAGATCTATCCCGAGTGCACAGTCGGGCAAATGTGCACAGTCAGGATTAACTGATATGCCGAGTGCACTCTCGGCATAGGCCTATACCGAGTGCACTCTCGGCATAGGCCTATACCGAGTGCACTCTCGGGATAGCTACCATGCCCTAGCCAACAGCCGGTGGGGAGGCAGAACGGCGGCGGCGGCCGGTGGGAGGCCAGGGCAGAGGAGGGGGCCGGACTGGCGGCGGCAGAGGAGGGAGGGACAGGTACAAATCTCGTTTTCAAAAAAAATTCGAAGGTGCCTGAAATCCGAAATCTCAGCGAGATTTCAGAAATTCAAATCAAATCCGGACAGAATCTAAAATTCAAATTTGAAATCCGGTTTTTTCTACCGGGAAATCCGAGATTTCGCTCCGGTTTGAACCGACCAAAAAATGGTCAAAAAACATTAAAAAAATCTAAAAATTTTTGTGGATGATCTTCAACCTAAATGCAATCATATCCGGTAAAAAAAATACAAATCTCGGCCGAAATCTCCGAGATCTCGGTGAAATTTGAATATGCACTGTAGCTTTTTGAATTTTTTTTTAAACAAATTTTCGCCGAGATTTCAAATTTCGGACCGACATTTGGATCCTTGGGGAGGGAGGCAGGGCCAGCGACGACAGAGGAGGGAAGCCGGGGCGACGGCCGCAGAGGAGGACGCCGGCGGCAGAGCAGGGCGGCGGCCGGGCATATGCACAGGGAGATATGATCTGGGTAGAGGAAGGAGGCGCTGGCCATGCAGAGGAGGGAGGCGGCGGCGGCGCGGCAGAGGGCAGAGGGCGAAGGCGAGGCAGAGGAGCGCGAGATCCGCTTGGCGAGCGCCTGCTGTTCGTGTGTGAGAGGAGATGTGGTGGCTGGTAGGGATGATGGTGCGGCAGGCTTTGTACTGAGTGCACTCTCGGCCCAAATCTATACCGAGTGCCCTCTCGGGACACAGAGAGCTTTTCCCCGAGTGCACTGTCGGCCCAGAGCTATGCCGAGTGCCATCTCGGAATATAGTGGCGACACGTGTTGCCCTAACCCTAAACCTTAATGCCGCAAATGGACCAAATGACGGCATGTACACCGAGGGCACTCTCGGAATAATAATATGCCGAGGGCACTCTCAGCATAGACTAAATCTACGCCGAGTGCCCACTCGGGATAGATAACAGTCCTTTTGCTGACATGGCAGCTTGCGATCTATACAGAGTGTGCCCTTGCAATATCGTGTCCTACGTGGACAAAAAAGTCATATTTCGAGCGCCCTCTCGGAATAGATGTCCTATTTTGCGAAAGCACACTCGGAATATGGTTCTTTGTCTGAGAGGTATCTAAAATGAGAGTACACTCGGTATAGAGTCATCTACGCCGAGTGTGCACTCGGTTTGTTATTTTCACACTCACCCCAAAACTGGATTCTTGTAGTGTGTGTCTAGTTAAAATAAAAATGAACGAATGGACTATTGTTAGATACAAACTCCAAAAGTGCACGGGATCGTTGCGCAGCTGCAGCGCCATGACACCATTTTTGCATAAAGGCCATCCACGAATCGTGAAATCACGTTCAACCCCTCTCACCAGAGATTTTTGCAAAAAAATAATAATACAGTTGTGGTTCCGTAAATTCGCATCTAGCCCCAGAACGACACCTTTTGCAAAACAACCCTCGTGGTTCTAGAAAATTGCATCCTAGATAGACTCTTTTTTTTTTTGCAAAAAGAACATGTGGTTTCAAAATTTTGTGTCCTTTTTTTCGAAAAAAATCCATAAATTTCTCGATATCTTGTTCTCATTCGCCATTTCTGTGAAAGGTTCCCGCAAATTCTAAAATTATAATTATTTCGTTTTTGCTTGGCCTTTTTAATGCTTCACCAAAGGAAAAATAATATTCATCGTAGATGTTATTCTTGCTGTCTAAACACTTTATCAAAATTTACAACTACGACCGGCTAGCTTGCAGTGTCGCACACGCACGCACCTCTCACGTGCGCCTCCGGATTTCCTATGATATCTACCGTACGAGCCAGTCTGAGCTTAACCTGATCACGGACTGCAGCCTGGTCCAAGTAGAACCCCACCCAAAGTCCTCCGGGTTCGGATCTTCCAATTGGATGGCGAAGTTTTCTTCTTCTTCTTCTTCTTCTTCTTCTTCTTCTTCTTCTTCTTCTTAATGCCGAGCAAATGCTGGCCATACGTAGACAAATTAAGACGCATGATACTCTCCAAATGTGCTGGCTTACTAACAAATTCCTCCTTTCGAAATTCCAGTATCGATAGGGTCTCGCGTGTCACTGGAATGTTGAGTTTCACACGGGTTTTTACAAAATTCTGCGAAACACAAGAATTATTTCTCTGTTGCTAATGTTGGGGTCAACTGTTCGAAACTTTCTTCTTCTTCTTGTTTTGCTCAGACCCTGAATGAGAAATGTTTGCTCGTGTCCGGGTCTATAGTCTGGCGAACCGGTAGCTCTAGACGGGTCGGATATGGCGGCGCAATACGAGGCAGCAATCCGGCCCGCTAATCGGACGGCCCAATATTGATCCCGTGCCCCGAGATGATGTCTCGTGCGGGTGCAGTAAAAAAAAAAGGATAAAAACAACCTTACAAAAAAGCCATTTGAAACTAAAATACTTAATAGGAGTACATTTTTCACACCGGTCTACGAGCCAGGGCCTGTCCAGAAAAATACTTTCATTTTTCACGTCCATCTGGTCAGTATTTTCCATCATGCTCTTTTCTCATAGGAGTACATGCCTTCCATCTGAAGCACATTATCATGTTTCTTGAAACATAATTATACTGGTATCTCTACTATTCTAAAGCAGCAGTTGGTGGCAGTGGTGAGTTCTTCCCATGTCATTAATTGCCTGCTTAATTGCCCTACGCAAGAAACGAAGCGTTGCTTTAATTAGCCAGCTTTCGCAAAACGAAGCGTTAAAGATAGATGTATGATCTTGTGAAATAATTTTTTTTATTTTTTAATCTTTATTTTTCGATATTAATTTTGTTTTTCGTAGCAACGTACAGGCATGTAACTAGTTAGTACTAATCGTACGTTATGCACATAATATTTGAATTTAAAATTTTCGTAGCTGCCTTTTCCTTTGGCCACAGATTTTAACACCCACCACTTGGTCAATTTTAAACTTGTGATTAAAGATCTGTTTATTTCATATAATAAATTTTTCATAATTTGCTATAATTTTTGCAAAAGTCGACTAAATTTATGTCATCAAAATTGAAGCCATATTTTAGTTAGTAAAAAAAATTCATCATATTTTTTTTAGTGACTGACGTGTGAGATCTAGTAGATAATGGGAATATAAATCAAACATAATCCCAACTCAATTAAACCCGTCTAACCTTATACGTTGCAAAGTAAGGTAATCTGTGAACCTAACAGACCAATTTTCCCCCGGTAATTATGAGTTACGACTTGCTTCACACAAAGCTGAGATATTTCAACACAGAGCAATGACATGCAAGTACAAATTGCTGCATTTTCCTTTCTTTAACCCAATTCCCCAAACCCGCCCACCTCCACCCCCTTGGAAAGCCCACCAACTGACCAGCACCACAATCTTTAAACCCCCATAGTCTCCTGTGCACAATTATAACCCCTCCCCTCTTCTCACCCTCGTCACAATCACAGACCATAGTAAAAATAAATAAAAAAAGGCAAGAAAAGAACAGAGTGAGATAAAAAAAGGGAAAAGGCACAGTAAATAAAAACAAAGGCATCCACCACACCACCATGCCTAATGGGGTCATGGGAGAGAGGAGGGGGGCTTAAAATTTTAAGCACCGATTAGGAATCCCAAAACATAGAACTGGGCGCTTGCTTGGCTCTCTCTCTCTCTAAGCCCTTTTACTTTAAACACACTCCCCCGTGAGAGGAGGAAGCAGCCGCCTGCCTGCTTGCCTGCCTAGCTCCCAGTATCATTAAATTTTTGCCCTTCCCAAGGAATCTGAACCTGGGTGTTGGGAATTGGCGACAACGCCCCTGGGGTTTTGGGAGGGGTTGGTGACGATGGCCTAGGGTTTGGGGGGTAAATGTGGGTGTGGGAGGAGCGAGTGTGCTTAGGGATTTGCACGGTTGCGATTAGCGATGGGGATAACCGGATAAGCGACTTTTAGCTTGTGATTGGTTGGAGAGTGAGTTGGAATGGAATGGTTTCATTCTAGATTTTAAGGATGGAATGGCTTCATCCTAGATTTCAGGGATGGAATAACTCCATCCCAGATTCTCAGACAGGGCTCACTGTCACTCTCACATTCCAAGTGGGATGGTTGAGTTCCAGGAAATTTTTAGAACCTGGCCGTCCCGAATCTAGAGAGAATATTCTCTTTTCTGGAACCGAGTCATCATTAGCTCTCCAACCAAACACTAGACTTGGTGGGATGTGATGGTTCCATTCCACCTCACTCTCCAACCAAACACACGCTTAGTTATTGGGTGGAGGGGTTGGGCTTTGGTGTTGCAGATCCCAATGGGTTTTGATGGGCTGTTGATTGGTTTTCGGCCCATACACAAGCAGGCCCAACGGGCCTGTAATTAGTTTTTGGAATATTTAAAGAGAAAATGTGAGGGGAAAAAAGAGGAGAAATGGAAATCACATGTACAAGGTTGTACATGTATCACTCACCATACATTTTTTTTGCTTTGAGGCGCAATGGGAGGTAGAAATTGAAGGAATACGGATATGTTGCACTAGCTTAGATCAAAAAATTATACTGTGTAACACAGGTCGAGCGAGTAAAAGATCATGGATGTTACAACTAGACACGCATGTAGTAGAAGGGGAGTTGAAGCAACGCTATTCAACGTAGCGTTCGTCCTCGAGCGGTGGTCGAACAACACGAACATTCATCTCGATCAGCACCGCAGTAGCAGCGATGTATCTATCGAAGTCCACACATTCAGGAAAGGAACCCCGTGCGTCGGTGTGCTAGCACAAGCGTGCACAGCAAGACTTAAGTGATGACAGCTAGGGTTTTCAATAAGTGTGGTGGTACAAACAGTAGCCTTCATGAACTCCCTTTATATACCCCCCTCAGAGGAACCCAACATTAGGAGCCTAACCAATGTGCAAAGCCCACTTGGACAATTAGTGATAGAACCAATCTGAACCAATGTATTCCAACTCGCTAAGTGTATGACCCTATAGATTTGTACATTTTCAACCATAGCCTGAAAATTCCTTTCATCCCTTAAGTCGGCGGCGGCCTTTAGCAAGGCATAGCGGTTTCCAAATATATAAAAAGATCATATCGAATGAACATATATGGTGCTCATGTAGCGATCCCTTTGCCTCACAATACCAAATCGTAACCAAGGCGAGAAATGTGCCATTCTATGATAGCTCTATCATTCACTCGTTATGGAGTAGATTACTCAGTTGCAATTAACTCATCAATCACATTCGTATGGCCATGCATTTCCTTAAACGAACTACATCGAGAGGTCTAGAGATATATCTCCCGTTACCTAGGAGAGGCAAATTCATTCTTGATCGCTCACATTCCTCCGCATGTTTCATAATAAACTCGAAAGCTACCTTTATGATTACCCATTTACGGAGTAGCGCTTGGTAACCCTAAGTATACTATTACTCATGTAGAAAACCATAACGATCTCAGGTCTAAGGATCCAACATATACTATATATAAGACCAACTGATGACACTTAAGAATATAACAATTCTCGCAGTGTCTCATGGGAATCACTCTAACACTATGTTCTTCAATATATGTCTACATTGTTGATTGGATCAATTGATGATTTGCCCTCACTTACATGTGTCATTGATCATTTGCCTCATAATATCTCACTGATATGTGGGTCCTAGGCCACATGTCAGTGAGACGCATAAGACAAATGATCAATTGCACCATAAAAAAGAGGGCAAATGATCAAATCTCTCTGTTGATTTGATATCCCTATATCTATTATCTATAAAATATGATCATCAATCAATACATATGCTGATTTATAAATCACAATTGTCCCATATGATGATACAAGATTAGGGATAGTTCAAAATAGTATCAAAACATAAATAAAGAGTTTCACAAATAAGTCACATACTTGTGATGCATTATGATATTTATTCAAGGGATAAATTAATAATATTATTCGCTAAACATAGATGTGATACAATTGTCTCCATGATTACCTCAAGGGCATACCACTGATAGAAATACAGTCCAAAATAATTCTTGATGAGTTAAATATGTATCTCTCGCCACCAGCACGTGCAAATTAATCATTCGACTTCTCTCGCTTGCATGAATCAAGAAATTTTGTTTAAGATTTTCAGCTTCAAGAAATCGGATTTTGGTACCGAGATTCATCTCGTTTTACATCATTTGGTTTCAAGAAAACCAAGATTCAAGAAATTGCATGCTTTGGATTTCATCTTTAAGAATTTGCAAGGAACCAAACAAATTACTTGAACCAAGAAATCTCCCTCAAGATTTTTTACAAATTCAAGAAATTGCATGAACCGGATTGAAATTGCAGGAATCGGATACAAGAAGAACTGGATCCGCCAAATCCAGACCCTTCCTCTATGTCAACAACAGGATTCACCGGATTCAGTCCCTCTCCACCACCTCTCGGTCGGCAACGGAGAAGACTACTGTGTCGATGTCTCGATGATTTTGATGGCAATGACGAAGAGGCGAAAAAGCCAGTGAGCCCAAGAAACTGAGGAAGCTAGCAACTTGTCCATCGTGTTATGAAACAAGATCGTTCACCCACGTCAATCTACGGCACGCCAAGCAATCACGCGAACAGAAAAAAGGAGAATCACACCATACAAGAGGGAAACCTATCTCTTTATTAGATTGATTGATTTCTGTACAAGGCAATGCTCTATATATATATATATATATATATATATATAATGGAGGACTCCTGGAGATAAATTTGGATTCGCCCACCATGGATAGAGTCATTCTCTCCGGGAATACGGATTCTATTCATATCATAACACATCGAATTCAGTCCCTCTCCACCTCGCATTGCCGCCACATCATCATTTTGCTCGAGCTCCACTATTGTCATGGTGGAGAGAAAAGAGAGGCAGAGAGTAGATAAGACGGTGGCAGCAGATGGAATGGCAACCGGTAGGGAGGAACCCCGCCATGGTAGAGAGAGAGAGATGACAACGGCGAACAAAACGGTGGCCAAGAGGAACAGGGTTGGGAGGTGAGTGAGAACATCAACGGTAGGGAATGTGCATGAACAACCGTATGCGGGAAAAACTCTCGTTTTTACTCTATATCGTACTATTACCACCATGCGTATGTATCGAATGAGGATGTTTTTCTTGCTGATCAAAGCTGCCTTTTAGATTGTTCTTAACATCGGAAAGATCTTGAAATGCCCCAAAAATTTCAAACCCTAATTGCAACCCAAAATTCGAGTTTAATTGGTTTTTAATTGCATTTTCGTTCTTGATCCCAATTCTTGGATTCCTGGGGGAGGATGGGATGGGGGTGGTTGGAACTTACCGTTGCCCGCTTGGACTGTCGGTCCATCGCGTGCCCCACACAAAAACCCTAACCCTAACTTCCTCCCCTTCCCCGCTGCCCTCTCATCTCCCCAGATCGGGTCGCCCCCCCTTTTGGTCTCCCTCGGCTCCGGCATCCCCCACCTCGCCTCAAGCAACGCCGCCGCCGCTCGCTCTCTCCCCTCCCTAACCCTAACTGAAGTTCCCCCCCCCGCCGCCTTATGCATTGCCGTGGGCCCATTCGTATGGGTTCGGTCCCGGCCTCACCGAGCCGTGGCGCTGGACCGCACGCCCGAGTGGGCCGTGCCCTGAATGCGGCCTAGCACCGTTTTCATCATTTTCCTTTCTTTTCGGATTTTATAAATCCGAGAAAATCCGTTAAACCCTTTTTAATATTCCAAAAATCCGAAAAATCCCCGAAAAGTCCAAAAATAGCCGAAATACACTATCTCAACCGTTTCGAGCCTCTGAGTCCAAAAACGATCTTCGTTTCGCCATTTGAAGTCCACAAAATTCCAAAATGCCCAAAGTACCCTCGAAACCCTCTCCGGCCCTTTTTCTCTCTCGTTTTTCCTTTTCTTGTTTTTCTCTTTTCTTTTCTTGTTGATTTATTCGTTTATTTATTGCTCGCTCGTTATGCGCTAGATCCGATCTTGGAGCCCGTCCCGGAGTGGTACAAGGAGCCGGAGAAGGAGCCGGACGTGATCGGCGCCGGGATCGACTACATCGACGACGACCTAGGACTTCCCCTCGCCTCGCAAGGCAAGCCGCACTCCTTGAACATGTTGAACCCATGATATTATTATAGTATTACTTATTTCAATATTGCATTATGTTAGTATGTTAAATGCTAGAAATCTTTATTTTAGAATGCCATGATGACATAGCTAGTACCTAGCTTTCTTAAAGACCCACTTTGTATTGTTGTGACTTATTCCTTTGCAAATCCTAGACTTAGCTATTGAATCTCGTATGTTAGTGATTAATTAATTAGTAGAACATCAAAAAGGATTGGTGTATTAAAATAAAACCATCAAGCAGGAGGCTTGATGTAGACTATATTCAAAAATGTGCTACGGTGAGAGGACTTTGGCGGGCAAACCACTAGATGGCTACGTGCCCGAACCTCGACCGTTGACAAGGCCAATATGTGTGGTGTGGATTGTTTGTTTGGAATTGGCTAAGTCTTGGGCATAATTTTAAGTAATCACAACCTTGGGCAAAGTAAATAACTTAGATCTCGCTCAACCACAAGTTGGGTCGGTCGACCTCGTTGACTCGATCCAACCTAGCTCGGTACTTGAACTCCCCTTGGAATACTTATAGGCGAGAGGTTCCATACTGTGGGCATTGATCAGTATGCCCGCGGCAAACGGGGTGGAATAGAGGTTGACCGGTGGTGTCGCCTATCCACAATGGTAGATACCCTCAGGATCGGATCGTGCATCCCGCCGTGGCCCACGGGGTTCCGAGTACTGTGCGGTTATGAAACTACCGGGTAAGTGCTAAAGAGGGGTAGTTCAACGAAAAGCTTTGATAATCTCGGCCCGGCCGCATGCATATAAGTTGCATGTAATTCGTACGTGGCATTAACGGTCGTAGATATCTTGTGGGTAAAGCTGAGCAACTCTGCAGAGTCATGTTTAAATGGTATTCGAATACGCCGTGCTTCCGGTAAATGAAGCTAAGTTTGAATTGGGGTGAATCCCGTAACCTAACCCAAGTAAAATTGTTATTTTCCAACTTGACGTAATGGTGAACTTGTGAAAACTCAAAATTTGCTTATTTCTATTATGTATGTGTCGATGATTGGAGAACGGGCTCCCGCCGAGCTTACTTGTTGAACAAGGGATCAACAGGGCCCCTTCTTGTGAGCCGGGGTGTTCATCCGAGCAACGCCAGTTCGGGAGAAAAGACGCGTGGTGTTTATCCTGGTTCGGGCCTCTCACCACCGAGATAACAGCCCTACTCCAGTGTATTGTGTTTATGATTGGTCAAAAAGCAGTCCCCCTTCGCAGATGCTCTTGGGGGGGTTTAAATACAGAAGCTGAAGATACATAGAAGGTAACTACCTCCTAGAACTACGCCGTGCTTCCATAACCGTAGCGCCCACGATCCGGCGCCCTTGATCTGCGCCTTATTTGAATTTCGGGCGCGTCTTCCCTTTATCTTCGGCGGATTAGTTGCCACCTTCCTTTCAATGGTTTGACCAAATGCCCCGACCATCTGTGCAGTACACACGAGCGTGATCCTTTGCACGATCGCGGGTGAGTTCCCGAGCATGCAAGGTCGGGCGCCTTGGTTGCCCGGGTGAGTTCCCGAGCTTCTTCCAAGGGGGACCGCGTGGTCTGTGCTCTTGGATCCCCTTGGGGTAAAATGGTCGTTTTTAGCGAATAGTCAATCCCCGACAGTATGGTTTGTGTTTCAAATGTAAAATGTCTTCGAAAATAAAACTGCATCCACAATGATAATAACCATATTGCCTCTTCCTTTGAGAATACCCTTGCATGTAATATTCAGATATTCCTGTGCGGTTTGTTGAGTACTGTTGTGTACTCAGTCTTTTGTGATGTATTATATTGAAGCCCACCGCTTCCTTTTGTAAAGCTCTGGCCGTTAGGCCTTATTTGTATTAAAAACAGCTGTTTCGTTCTTATGCTGGCAATGTATGACTTGGTTCCCGACGGCTAATCTTCCTGGGTAGCCGTTGCGGATTTAAACGCCTGAAAAGGGCGGTCCGTCACAAGTGGTATCAGAGCCTGGTTTGACCATAGAATAAGACCCTAGGATGGCTTAGGAAAAACCTTTACCAAAAATTATTTTTACTTACAAATAAAATGAATTATGAAAATATAAGTACTATTGTTGTCCCTTTCTTCCTTTTTCTACCTTAACTTTCTTTAGAAACTTATCCTTCCCTCTTCCTGTTTTGTTTTAAGTTTCTCCATGCTCCACCTAAATTCAAAATCCTTGCAGTCCGCTAAGTAGCTCGGCGAACTTCGCCAACAACTTGAAGATGATGCCGTCAGCCGTAGTTAGGTTCGATAGTTGTAGAGTTGTACCCTCCCGGTACTAGGTCTTTGTATTGTAAAATGGGGTGTGCCGAACCTTAAGACGGTTTTGTGTACATTCCATATTCTATATTCTTTATCTCTGTCATATTTTTGGTTTGCCCTAAATATCTATATACTTCCGCCCACTCAAAAGAATTCCTCCCCTTCGTCTGAGCCCTCATCTATTCCTGCTACTCCCACCTCATACCCTAATTCTTACTCACCTCCTACGTTTCTTAAAACCTGCTGCAGACCGAAAAGAAAATCAGGATTAAGACCATGAGTAACTCTGGAACAGGATCCCAGTACAATCAGCAAGGCAGTGATGAGGAGTCAATTGGTAACCCAATCAACCCGTTCCAAGTACTAGCCATGGTGGAAAGGAACATACACCAAGCAGAAAGACATCATACACAGTTGATGGAAAGGATTTCGGAACAGTTAGCTATAGGACCTCAGGGATATGCCCCAAGAAATTTGGATGTACAGGAGGAAAGCACGGTAATGGGACACCTGCACAAATCCAACAACTTCGCCCGTTACGTTCCCAGGGAAGTAGACACCAGAACCGAAAAGATAGGAGGATTCTTTGAAGAACTGCATAAAAACTTGAAGTTCCACATCTCCGCTATTAAAGACCTGTCATCCATAATGGACAAAATGTTAATGCCAGAAGAAACCTGGAATAACTCGGAAGTGGTGAGAAAGAGAAAGAGGAAATCTCAGCAGCCGTGGATAAAGACTCCCGTCCGGACCGGAGAAAGGACCCTAGCCCTCGCTCTTGGATCCCCTAATAAGAGACCGGCAATAAAGGAATGACAGTCCGCCGCTATTACCACTCAGGCCAGGGCAGTAAGATGTTTTGTCTGCAATGGGGACCACTACGCTAACAACTGTCCCAAGGAATTTACTAGATGCTTTCACTGTGGACAAACGGGACATTTCCGGTCTCATTGCCCAAAGAGGAGTTTACCGACCTTGGTAGCCAGGACACAAGTGGCAACTCTCACCTTCACCAACCGACAAGCTAACAACTCATCCGCCGCAGCAACAAACACGAGGATACCTAAAGGAGAAAGTACCAGTGAAGATGGAAAGATACACAAGCAGCAGAGGCCAGAACGCTCCAAGACACCTCCAGGTAGGGCTGGAAAATAAGCTCGTGGCTCGTGGCTCGGCTCGGGCTCGCCCGAGCCTGGCTCGGCTCGCACAGGCTCGTGGCTCGGACCGAGCTCGAGCCGAGCCTACTTTTTAGGCTCGCAAAAACACCGAGCCGGCTCGGCTCGGCTCGCGAGCCAAATTGGCTCGGTGGCTCAGCCCATGCAGGGAATTTAGTATGATTAATGACTTATATTTTTAGGAAAAAGATGATGTTGAGACAATTCCATTTCCTACAAGTGTGATATGGAGCAACTAAGCAACTACTATTATTTAGTAGTAACTAGTAAGTTAATATTATTCACTGCAAATATATGAATTATTGTATAAATACTTAATTTCCTGATAAAATGGTCTGGCTCGTGAGCAGAACTCATGGCCAGAGCCGAGCCGAGCCGAGCTGGTTTTTTGGGCTCGCCTCAGGGCCGAGCCGAGCCTGGCTCGGCTCGCCACTAGACTGAGCCGCACCGAGCCGAGCCAAGCCAAACTCGGCTCGGCTCGTTTCCAGCCCTACCTCCAGGGAAGAGCCAATCATGTCGCAGCCAAGGACAACAATGACCAGAGACACCATTACCAGTGAACTTCAAACCTCGAGAATGAACGCCATGTTTTGCCTTATACCCCGTTACCCGCGCCCTATGTACTCCAGACGCCCGGAAGTTAGCTAATAGCTAGACTTGAATGTAACCACTTGGAGATGAAAATCCAAGATATTAAGTTTGGAGTCAACTTGTTATCATTGTAAATGTAAGGTCCGAGCACTATTTTGGGAATAAATTGTTGTCCCGACGCAAGGACGTGTGGATTGTGAACAAAAGATTGTGTTCCCGACCAGAGATGGAATGTTCGAATTTTCAGTGATCCCCTGTCGAACTCAAAAAATGCCCCAGCTTACTTCATGAATCCGATGAATCAAGTGTGCACGGATTCCTTGGATTGATTTGTCATTGTATTCATAAGCGACATCTTGACATATTCAAAGAATGAAGAAGATCACCAAGAGCACCTGCATTTAATCCTGGGAAGGCTTAGAGGACACCAACTCTATGCCAAGTTATCTAAATATGATCCCTAGTTAAGTAAGATATCCTTCCTTGGACCTATTATTGCAAAGGATGGAGTGAAAGTGGATTTCAGAGAGAAAAGAAAAATGATAATAATAGTAATAACCGTCATGGAGTGGAAACAACCCACCTCAGAGACGGAAGTCTGGAGTTTCCTGAGGTTAATTGGATACTACCGACGATCCATCGAAGGATTCTCCAAGATCTTAAGACCAATGATGCAGCTTTTCGAGAAGGACAGCCTATACAAATTGACATATGAATGTGAGAAAAAGTTTCCAGAAGTTAAAGGCAGAATTAACCTCATCACCCGTTCCTGTACTCCCAGATCCGATCAAGGGTCCTTCAAATTACTGTGATGCCCCAAAGAGAGGATTAGGTTGTGCGTTGATGCAAGACGAAACGGTAATCGCATATGCATCCCGACAACTAAGACCTCATGAGGATAATTAGCCAGCCCACAACTTGGAATTAGCCTCAGTAGTGCATGCATTAAAGGATTGGAATACGGAATATGACCTCGAAATTTAGTATCATCCTGTGAAAGGCTAACGTGATAGCTGATGCTCTGAGCAGAAGAGGCATGCCATCACTTAGCTCAAGAAAGGAGTATCTCCCCAAAGCCAGAGTCAGAATTTCGACAGTTAAAACCCCATATAGTGTCAGAAGGGTCGATAAATTTCCTTCGAATATCGTTTGGATCTATTGGGACAGATTAAACCAGCTCAGCAGAAAGACAAGGAAGTCCAGAGGTGCAGGAAGGAAGTGCGTGAAGTTAACCCATCATAATCCATGGAAGATGAGCAAGGTATATTGCAACTCCATAATCATAAAAGTGCCCCAGACAATAAGGATATGAGAGGATCAAAAACCCACTCAACCCAATTACCGGTACACCCAAGAAGTATGACAAAGTACTAGAGATTGCAAGGAGAGTATGGGTGAGAAGTAATAAAGAAATAAGTGGCCGAACACCTTGTATGTCGTGACGTGAGTCGGAAGATTAAAATAAGCCATTAAGAGAATATCATATTACTGCAACCACTCCCAGTGCCAGATTGGAAATAGGAAGAAGTTAGAAGGGATTTCATCACTGGATTACTTAAAGCACAACAAAGGGATTGATGCCAGATGGATAATGATTGACAGACTGACAAAAGCTTGCTCACCTTGTACTCGTCAAGAAGACCTTCGGAGAAGATAAGTTAACAAAATTTAATCCAATTATCAAACTGTTTAGAGTTCCCTGGAATATTGAGTCAGATCAGTGAGCCAGTTCACTTCAATGTTCAGGGAAAGTCTACATAAGGCTATGGGAACAACCCCGAATACTAGCACCGTATACCATTCTCAGACAGACGGACATACTGAGAAGGTTCACCAGACTTTTGGGATATGTTGAGAGCCTGCGCTCTAACTTACGTAACCTCTTAGGCTACTTGTTTACCGTTTGCATAGTTCTCATACAACAATAGTTACCAAGTCGGTTTGGATGTACCACTGTTTGAAGCTCCCCATTGGGGAAAAGTGCAGCACCCCTTTTAAATCGGACATAAATGGGAAAAGGATAGATCTTTGGACCACCGTTAGTCCATAATGCCAAAGCACATGTTAAGATTATCAGAGAAAAATTTAAAGACTGCTCGAGGATGACAAATGAGATAGACCGATACGAGAAGGAAAGACATTAGTTACCAAGTTGGTGATTTTGTCCATCTAAAAGTGACACCATTAAAGCCAGCCCACATATTTCAGATCAAAGGGAAAAATTGGCACCCCGGTATATTGGACCGTATCAGAATTTTGACAAAGTTGGAGGAGCAGCTTACAGACTGCAGCTAAGATCGGAATTATTCAAAATGTACAATGTGTTTCACGTATCACAATCGATAAGATGCCTGAGATGGCCAACATAGCAAGTTCGGCTAGAAGGAATCAATTTGCAAAGAGGTTTGACCTACATCGAGGAGCCTGTCAAGGTCATCGACACAATTGAAAAGGAACTCAAGAATAAGAATGTCAGAGTTTGCCGAGTGCTGTGGAAGGATAACACATTCAAGGAAACAACATGGGAAAAAGGAATCGGAATTGCAGCAATACTTTCCCAACCGCCCCAGGAGGAGTAAATCTCGGGGACAAGAATTATTTTAAGGGGGGTAGGTTGAAATGCCCCAAAAATTTCAAACCCTAGTTGCAACCCAAAATTCAAGTTTAATTGGTTTTTAATTGTATTTTCGTTCTTGATCCCAATTCTTGGATTCCTGGGGGAGGATGGGATGGGGGTGGTTGGAACTTACCGTTGCCCGCTTGGACCGTCGGTCCATCGTGTGCCGCGCCCGATCCGTCGCCGCCCGTCGCATCGCCATCTTCTCCATCCCCGGTCGTCGCGCGCTTCACGCCCGCGTCATTCCCATGCTTCCCCCGTCCCGTCGCCTGGCTTTGTCTTCCTCGCGTCACCGTCGCTGGCCGCGCCCACGTCAGCCGCCTGCTCCCTCTCTCATTGGTCGTCGCCTCGGCCCTTGAGCCCTCCTACTCCCGTGCCGTCGCCTCCGCCTCCTACTCCCGTCGACGCCGCACCATCGTCAGCCACTCACCGGCTCCATCTCGCCCATGCCGCACCCGGCTATAAAAGCCGCGTGCTTGCCCTCCGCCCTCGAGCTCGTCCCTTCGTCTCCTTCGGTGAGTCCCGCCCCGCCTTTCTTCTTCACCGCCGTCGAACACCCTCGCTGCCCTCTTCTTCTCTCTCGGCCCTGGCCAAAGCCGCGCCCAGCCAATCCCCGCCGCCTCGGCTCCCCGCACAAAAACCCTAACCCTAACTTCCTCCCCTTCCCCGCCGCCCTCTCATCTCCCCAAATCGGGTCGCCCCCTCTTTTGGTCTCCCTCGGCTCTGGCATCCCCCACCTCGCCTCGAGCCACGCCGCCGCCGCTCGCTCTCTCCCCTCCCTAACCCTAACTGAAGCTTCCCCCCACCTTATGCGTTCTTGTGAACTCTTGCACATGGGTTCGGCCCCTCAGCTCCCTTGGCCGTCGCCAGTGGACACTGCGCTTGAGTGGGCCGTGCCCTGAATGCGGCCTAGCACCGTTTTCATCATTTTCCTTTCTTTTCGGATTTTATAAATCCGAGAAAATCCGTTAAACCCTTTTTAATATTCCAAAAATCCGAAAAATCCCCAAAAAGTCCAAAAACAGCCGAAATACACTATCTCAACCGTTCGAGCCTCTGAGTCCAAAAACGATCTCCGTTTCGCCGTTTGAAGTCCACAAAATTCAAAAATGCCCAAAGTACCCTCGAAACCCTCTCCGGCCCTTTTTCTCTCTCGTTTTTCCTTTTCTTGTTTTTTCTCTTTTCTTTTCTTGTTGATTTATTCGTTTATTTATTGCTCGCTCGTTATGCGCTAGATCCGATCTTGGAGCCCGTCCCGGAGCGGTACGAGGAGCCGGAGAAGGAGCCGGACGTGATCGGCACCGGGATCGACTACATCGACGACGACCTAGGACTTCCCCTCGCCTCGCAAGGTAAGCCGCACTCCTTGAACATGTTGAACCCATGATATTATTATAGTATTACTTATTTCAATATTGCATTATGTTAGTATGTTAAATGCTAGAAATCTTTATTTTAGAATGCCATGATAACATAGCTAGTACCTAGCTTTCTTAAAGACCCACTTTGTATTGTTGTGACTTATTCCTTTGCAAATCCTAGACTTAGCTATTGAATCTCGTATGTTAGTGATTAATTAATTAGTAGAACATAAAAAAGATTGGTGTATTAAAATAAAACCATCAAGCAGGAGGCTTGATGTAGACTATATTCAAAAATGTGCTACGGTGAGAGGACTTTGGCGGGCAAACCACTAGATGGCTACGTGCCCGAACCTCGACCGTTGACAAGGCCAATATGTGTGGTGTGGATTGTTTGTTTGGAATTGGCTAAGTCTTGGGCATAATTTTAAGTAATCACAACCTTGGGTAAAGTAAATAACTTAGATCTCGCTCAACCACAAGTTGGGTCGGTCGACCTCGTTGACTCGATCCAACCTAGCTCGGTACTTGAACTCCCCTTGGAATACTTATAGGCGAGAGGTTCCATACTGTGGGCATTGATCAGTTTGCTCGCGGCGAACGGGGTGGAATAGAGGTTGACCGGTGGTGTCGCCTATCCACAATGGTAGATACCCTCAGGATCGGATCGTGCATCCCGCCGTGGCCCACGGGGTTCCGAGTACTCTTCGGTTATGAAACTACCGGGTAAGTGCTAAAGAGGGGTAGTTCAACGAAAAGCTTTGATAATCTCGGTCCGGCCGCATGCATATAAGTTGCATGTAATTCGTACGTGGCATCAACGGTCGTAGATATCTTGTGGGTAAAGCTGAGTAACTCTGCAGAGTCATGTTTAAATGGTATTCGAATACGCCGTGCTTCCGGTAAATGAAGCTAAGTTTGAATTGGGGTGAATCCCGTAACCTAACCCAAGTAGAATTGTTATTTTCCAACTTGACGTAATGGTGAACTTGTGAAAATTCAAAATTTGCTTATTTCTCTTATGTAAATTTCTTCGAAAATAAAACTGCATCCATAATGATAATAATCATATTGCCTCTTCCTTTGAGAATACCCATGCATGTAATATTCAGATATTCCTGTGCGGTTTGTTGAGTACTATTGTGCACTCAGTCTTGCTTTTCAACCTATTTTAGAATTTGAAGACGCAGGAGAACTCCAGGAGATCGTAGATGGCGAAGCAGTCTGGTTTTTACGGTCCTTTTTTTGTGCTCAGGCCTTGCCTGTGTATTCTTTTGTGATGTATTATATTGAAACCCGTCGCTTCCTTTTGTAAAGCTCTGGCCGTTAGGCCTTATTTGTATTAAAAACAACTATTTCGTTCTTATGTTGGCAATGTATGACTTGGTTCCCGACGGCTAATCTTCCTGGGTAGCTGTTGCGGATTTAAACACACCCCCTGAAAAGGGCAGTCCGTCACAAGATCTAAGAACTCGAGTATCAACTGCCGTTTCCCTTTGGTTATCATGCTACTGATCATCTTTTGTTTAGAATCAATGGCTTTCTGTACATTTGTACTGATGGCGAGCATCAAATACTTTCTGTATGCTGCTTGACAGATACGACCCCTGTTTTTCGGGGATCTCCTTGTACTAGAATGTTGTAAAAAAACATGATCAATCATACTACACTGCTACTAAGGCTGTGTTTGTTTAGGTCAGGCCGAGGAGAAGGCTCTTTGGAGCTGGAAGAAGCTAGGCGGCTCTTTGGAGCTTTGGAGTGGAAGAGACTTGATGAAGGGGATGGCAATTTTTTGTAAATAAGATCAAGTTGCAAGGGTACCAGGGAAGTGGGATTTTCAGAAGCTCCAGCTAGCCCGAGAAGCATCGTTTTCCTTGCTTCTCTCCTGTAGTGCAAATTGGGCTAGAGCTTCTCCTCTCCAGCTAGCTGAAAAATTACTGTTTGTTTTGGCTTGTGACTTATGAAGGCCTAGAAGTAGGGATGTGATCGGATCGGATACGGTCGAATATCGTCCTATTCATATCTGTATCCGTATTTTTTATCGAATACAGAATCGAATACGAATAGTGTCAAATCTGAATCGAATCTGAATTATACAGGATAATATCGGTTACGAATACAGATCGAATACGGATCGGAATCAACATGGATACGAATAATATTAGTCGGATATTTTAAAATCCAATTTCAGTTTTTTTTCCAAAATCGGTCCAAATTTAAATTCAAAATTTCAAAAGAAATATATTTGTATGTCTTTTTTTTTGCATTTTTATCCCTAGCTTGTCATACATGTGACTCTGTGAGTAACAATGTACCCCATTGCAATAATTGAACCAAATGATTTGCGGTGGCATATCTTCTTTGAATCCTAAGTAGCCCTCCTGAAACGTCACTTGCCAATTTCTGTACCATCTTTACCCAAATATCTTCAAATTAGCATCTAGCACACATGAACACATTATACCTTGTCATCCAATGCAGACCCCAGTCTCTGAAACAGTGAAACATGTTAAATTGTTAATGTGTTATTCTGAAACGTGTTATTCGAATAATATCCGTATGTCATATTCGGATATTATCCGAACAAAAACTCGGATATTCCGTATCCATCGGATAATCAGTGTTCCATATCCGTATCTGTATCCATATAAATTATCTGTATCCATATCCTTATCCGAGAAATCAACTGGATATCTGTAAAACTATCCAAATCATCATCCAAATCAATTCGGTCGGTCGGTCGGTCGGAAAATATCCGTACCAGTTCCATCCCTACCTAGAAGCCAAATAAGCCTAAGCAGAAGCCTAAACAAACACAGCCTAAAAACTCCACTAGTGCTCCCATGTTTTGTGTGATCTAACGATGGCCAATAATCAGTCGAGACAATCAAGCAACGCATTTTGACCTGTACTAGTGATCGGCCGTGATGGGAAGGGCTTCTTAGGGCCTGTTTAGATCCATGCAGCTAATAGTAAGCTGCTAAAAATTAGCTGAAGTGGATCCAAACACCCTCAGCTAATAGATTAACTAACTATTAGGTGGGCATCCAGCTAATGGTTATCTCATTAGCTAGTCAAACCCAGCTAATAGGTGGCATTTAACCAAAATACCTTTCTCGTCTACCACAAATAGCATTTAATAGCATGGGTATTCTGAACAATAGCATCTATTAGCCACATATTAGCTGGTGGATCTAAACACCCTTCAACTAATAGTTAGCTAGCTAATATTAGATAGGAACTATTAGCTGCTAATGGATCCAAACAGGCCCTTAAGTGGCCATCACAAAAAAATACCATTATTATGCCGTAAGAAAAGCAGGTCAGAGGAGAGAAAGGAGATATTTTTATGTTTTTTTTTTGTCACTTTCCTTTTTTTCAAGTTTAGTCTTGATCTGAATAGAATTACAAATTTAGTTTCTTCTCAATCCGAAAGAATCGGGAGACAATACGTGTCACCTGCTTGCAACAGATAATCTACCACGGTATGGGAGCGCGATAGGTCCACTTACTGCGGTATGGAAACATGAGAGGTACTTGCTGCGGCCCAGAAGGACAAAATTTGCAATTTCATTCGAATAAGAGTCAAAACTTACAAAAAAAATTAAGCAACTAGCTAGAAAAAATAAAATTAACAATTTTTTAGCCTCGCGTGTAACTTTTATGTTGCAACTTTAGCCCTCTTCCGAATGCTATTAAAAAATAGCCTCGTCACCTACCACGAAAGCTCGGACACGTATCACCTTCCGCACTCCTATACCACAGAAACTGCTACTACTCTGCCCTACCATGGCAAACTATCGAAGCTACCGTGGTTGGAGAGAAAGGAAGCAGCTTCCGCGGTATAAAAGCGACACATGTTTGTAATTGTATTAAGAAGATTAAATTTGTAAAAAAAACATCTCTCAATAGACTAGAAAATTGATAACATCGTGAAAAATAGGACTAGAGGGTGGGTGGGTTGGGGGGGGGAGCCTACCGTCGGATTGGAATACGGACGAGGGAGTGCAGCCCTACGTCATATGGCACGGTTCCTAGCCTAGGTATACACGAGTTAGGTTTTCATCCCGGACACAATCCCACAAGGCTTCTGTCAGTAGCGCGGTTCTCACATGTTTGTCCCGGTAATCTCGGAATCTCTCCCGTAAACTCTGGTTAACGGAGTTCCTACACTATCAAACGTTTCCTTCCTACACTATCAAACGTTTCCTTCCTACACTATCAAACGTTTCCTACACATGCAAGTCATCGCTGGTATTGCAAGAAAGGAGTAAATGCAAGTCATCACCAATGTATTAGAAGTAAGCTGCGTTTTCATGTGTTTTCTCGCAGGGGCCTTACTACTCTTTGTTTATTTTTAGAAGGCATATTTTAACTCTATACAAGGATCAAGATTATGCTAAATTTTTTTTAAAAAAAAGTATGAAAGAAAATGATTTAGATGTCTCTACTTAATTGTCTTGGAAGATGGAAGATATCCTTTGTGCATGTGGTGCTAATGAATAAATGCATATGGTTGAGACTTGAGAGAGAATAAATAGGGATATAGAAAGAAATACCTCATTAAATCTACATGCAACAACCTTATATTTGTAAACAAAATTATTCCAAAAATAAGTTTTATAAAAGTGAATGGAAAAAATAATTCATGAAAGATGTTACATTGGCCAACATATAACGGCTTCAAAGAAGAGTTTCTTTTGAAGACCAAATAAAGAAAGAAAAAAAAACGGATTTGAAGAGAGTTACCACTTCCTATTACAAGAAAAGCAATAATCTCCGCTAAAGTTTTTTTTTTCGCTACCAACAATATCGTCGCTACTTATCCTCACGAGAAAAAAAATTTTGAAAGCAAATCCTCACGAGAAAATAGAGGATGAAAGATACAATTTGGTTGGTTATTAGGAAAAGAAGAAACACTAGAGCCAACCAGCAAGAAACAAGTACACATATTCTCTCGTCCGATTCTAGACCGTATTTTTTTTTTTGATAATTTTATCTACAAATATAAAATATATTTTATGTTTCAATACAAATTAATACGATATTCATTTTATACCGCTAATAAATATCTATATTTTCTTAATATTCTTTACGTATATGTACTATATGTAGTGTTTAAAATAATAATTAAATGTAGATTATTTATTTTTAATAATTTTTAATATACGTGCTAAGGTAAATTATTCTCCGTAGAACTCGGGACGGGAAAGTACTGTGCAATAGTGGCGTTACTGCACTAGCCCCCGACCTAGTCAAGGGGGAAATTTAAATGAATGACACTCAACTGGACTACCGCAGACAGAACGGCATTAAATTGGCCTGCCTTTCGCGAAATGACACCGTGCACTCTAATTTCTTCGTGGAATAACATTTTGGACCTTTTCTGGGCATTTTTTATATTATCCCCCGATTCGTCTAGTGACAGGACGAAAATGCCCCTGCCTCGGACCATGTTCCTCAACCGCGCAACCAGGGGCGGATACAGGCCCTGGGCTGCCCGTGCTGCAGCCCGGGGCCTAGTACCGAAAGCCCATTAATTTTTTTTTAAAAATTATTAAAAAATGATTAAAAACAGAGACTTAATTTAAGATCAGTTGGTCCAGCCCGGGGCTTGAGCCTGGGCTGGCTCCGCCACTGCGCGCAACCGCAGTCGGGATGACGCCGGAGAAGCTATTGTTGGTCAGCGCCAGCACGGCGAGGGAGCTGGAGCCGAGGAGAGGGACGACGCAGCCGCTGAACTGGTTGTGCGAGATGTTTATCACCGTCAGGTTCTTGAGCTCGAACAGAGACGGCGGCAGGGGGCCCTCGAGCGAGTTGTTGTACATGGTGATGACCCTGAGTTGGGTGAGATGCCTGAATGTGTCCGGCAATGCGCCCGATAGCCGATTGTCCGCTAATGCCAGAGCATGCAGTTGCGTGCACTCGCCGAGGCTCGCCGGAATGGGGCCGGCCAGACAAATCTTTTTCCCTTTTGTAGCTCAGGCTCCTACTTTGTGCACATGAGCTACCACAACACAGAAATGGGGTTTAGACCATCTCCAACCATATTCCCTTCATTTCATTCCCTTCCTTGTTCCCTTCCCCATTCCCATTCCCTTTATTTCCACTCATCTCCAACAGATTCCCTTTAAAGGGAATTGTATAGGGAAAGGAGAGAGAATCCTTCCCTGAGGGAATGGGAGAGAATCCTGAAGGAAATCTTTGAAGGGAACTTGGGCTGGAAGGAATAAGAATCCCTTCGCGAAGGGAATGAGGGAGGGGACGGGAATGGATTGGAGATGGTCTTATACACATGTTCTCATCTCCAGAGTAGCAGCATCCTATAAGTTCAGTTCCTCTTAGCAGCAGCTCCATTCTTCTTGTTCTTCTTCTATCGCTGCTCTTTGGCGTCCTACTTGCACCAGCATGTGTAGCCACGCAAGCCATAGCTCCTAGTACTCTCCTGCAAGTGAAGTCCGGGTTCACTGACCCTGAAGGTGTCCTCTCCGGCTGGTTGCCAGAGGCTGACGTGTGCTCATGGAATGGCGTTGCTTGCCTGTCAGGGGAGGGCATTGTGACAAGCATCAACTTGTTGGGGTACGGCCTGACAGGCATGATATCGCCGGCGATAGGTGGCCTTATCTCTGTCGAGTTCATTGACCTGTCCTCCAATTCCCTCACCGGGCCGATCCCACCGGAGCTCGGCATGCTGCAGAACCTAAAGACGCTTCTCATCTACTCCAACTTCCTCACCGGCATCATCTCGCCGGAGCTCGGCCTCCTCAAGAACCTGAAAGTACTCAGGATCGGCGACAACAGGCTGCACGGCGAGGAGAAGGTAGAGCACTGCAGAATATCACTTATAGATACGGCTGCAAGGATTCAATTTTCGTTTTCGGACTCCATCTCGGGCCTGGCCGAAATCCGAAATTTCGACGAGATTCGGAAATTTCGGACAAAATCCGGACGAAATTCAAAAACCAAAATTCAAATCCGGTTTTTTTTAAACCGAGAAATCCGAAATTTCGGTAAAAAATGACGAAATTTCGTCCAAAAAACCGAATCTCGCTAAATTTTTAGGGTTTTCCAACTTTCAAATTTTAGGTTTTTTCAACTTCATGAAATTATGATCTACCGATCGTTCCACATGGGAAATGACGTGGAGAACCCAATCCGGTCAAAATCCGGCCAAATCCGGCCATTACTGGTCAAATCCGGCCGACTTTTATACAAATTTCGGTCCGTTTAACCGAAATTTCGGTCCAAATCACCGAAATTTCTGAGATTTTAATGTATCAGTAGCACTTCAAAAAATTTTAGGTTTTTTCATTTCGGGATTATGAAACTCGGAGGGGTCCGAATCGAATCTCGCAATTTCGAATTTCTGAGATTTTGAACCCCGTGATAGACATGTGAAGCCCGAATCAGGGACATTTTCGTTCCGTCACCAGCTGAATCAGGGAATAATATAAAAAATGCCCAGAAAAGATCCAAAATATCATTACACAAAGAAATTAGAGTGTACAGTGTCATTTCAAAAAAAACAGATCAATTTAATGTCATTCTGTTGTCCAATTAAGTGTCATTCTTTCGAATTTCCCTAGTCGAGGAGACCTCTCACTTCTCGTACCCACCATTAAATAATAAATACTCTCCTCTGTTCCCAAGAACTGAGGGTAAGACCAAAAGAACCGAGGTTTTACTAGCAACAAAGCTAGGGTTAAATCAAAGCATAACCGGAGAGAGAGAGAGAGAGAGAGAGAGAGAGAGAGAGAAGCACCTCTGCTCCCTCCATATGCGTCTTGGGTGCGGCTCAGGCAACGCCAGCTCGAAGCAAGCTTCGTCTTCACCTCACTGCCTCGCTTCCTCCCTCCTCACACTCCACTCCACTCTACTCCCACATGCCTCGCCATCCTCCTCCTCCTCGTCGTGCTGCTGCTCCTCGCCTCGCCTCTTCCCACTAGCAAGCAAGCTTCACCCATGCCGTGAGCTCGCCGTGCCGCTTCTGATTGGAGAAAAAGGACGTTTGTTTTCCGTTCTTGCACCGTTTCTTAACCGCTGGAATAAGAATGGCGCACCGGCGCGCTCGGTCGTTCTTGGTGGTGGCCACCGCGGTGGTGTTTTTGGTGGCCGCGCTCGTCGTCCGGCTGGGCACGGCGCTCTCCCCGGACGGGAAGGCGCTGATGTCGCTGCTACCGGCGGCGCCGTCTCCGGTGCTGCCTTCGTGGGACCCCTCGGCCGCGACGCCGTGCTCGTGGCAGGGGGTGACGTGCTCGCCGCAGAGCCGGGTGGTGTCGCTGTCGCTTCCCAACACCTTCCTCAACCTCTCCTCCCTGCCTCCGTCGCTCGCCACGCTCTCGTCGCTGCAGCTGCTCAACCTCTCCACCTGCAACATCTCCGGGCCCATCCCGCCGTCGTACGCGTCGCTCGCCGCGCTCCGCGTGCTGGACTTCTCGTCGAACGCGCTCTCTGGCGCGATCCCCGGGGAGCTCGGCGCGCTGTCGGGGCTCCAGTACCTGCTCCTCAACTCGAACCGGCTCTCCGGCGCTATCCCGCGTTCCCTCGCCAACCTCTCCGCGCTCCAGGTTCTCTGCGTCCAGGACAACTTCCTCAACGGCACCATCCCGGCGTCCCTGGGCGCGCTCAACCTGCTCCAGCAGTTACGCGTAGGCGGCAACCAGGCTCTCTCGGGGCCCATCCCAGCCTCCCTCGGCGCGCTCTCCAACCTCACCGTCTTCGGCGGCGCGGCCACCTCGCTGTCCGGCCCCATCCCGGAGGAGTTCGGCAACCTCGTCAACCTCCAGACGCTGGCATTGTACGACACCAGCGTGTCCGGCCCCGTGCCAGCCGCGCTGGGCGGGTGTGTCGAGCTGCGTAACCTCTACCTCCACATGAACAAGCTCACCGGGCCGATACCTTCGGAGATCGGGAGGCTGCAGAAGCTCACCAGCCTGCTGCTCTGGGGCAATGACCTGTCCGGGAAGATCCCGCCGGGGCTGTCCAACTGCTCCGCATTGGTGGTGCTCGACCTGTCGGGCAACCGGCTCACCGGCGAGGTGCTCGGGACGCTGGGGCGGCTCGGCGCGCTCGAGCAGCTGCACTTATCGGACAACCAGCTCACGGGGCGGATACCGCTGGAGCTCAGCAACTGCAGCAGCCTCACCGCCCTGCAACTCGACAAGAACGGCCTTTCGGGGGCGGTACCGCCGCAGCTCGGGGAGCTCAAGGCGTTGCAGGTGCTGTTCCTCTGGGGCAACGCGCTGTCCGGTTCGGTCCCGCCGTCGCTGGGCAACTGCACCGAGCTTTATGCGCTGGACCTGTCCAAGAACCGGCTCGCTGGCGCCATCCCGGACGAGCTGTTCGGGCTGCAGAAGCTCAGCAAGCTGCTGCTCCTCGGCAACGCGTTCTCGGGTCCGCTCCCGCCGAGCGTCGCCGACTGCGTGTCATTGGTCCGGCTCCGCCTCAGCGAGAACCAGCTCGTCGGCGATATACCGAGGGCGATAGGCAAGCTGCAGAACCTGGTGTTCCTGGACCTGTACTCGAACAGGTTCACCGGCGCGCTCCCCGCCGAGCTCGCCAACATCACGGTGCTGGAGCTGCTCGACGTCCACAACAACAGCTTCACGGAGGTCATCCCGCCGCAGTTCGGGGAGCTCATGAACCTGGAGCAGCTCGACCTGAGCATGAACAACCTGACCGGCGAGATACCGGCGAGCTTCGGCAACTTCAGCTACCTCAACAAGCTCATCCTCAGCAGAAACATGCTCTCGGGCCCATTGCCGAAGTCCATTGGGAACCTGCAGAAGCTGACCATGCTGGACTTGAGCAAGAACAGCTTCTCCGGCCCGATACCGCCGGAGATGGGCGCGCTGTCGAGCCTGAGCATCAGCCTCGACCTGAGCTCGAACAGGTTCACTGGCGAGCTGCCGGACGAGATGTCCGGCTTGACGCAGCTGCAGTCGCTCGACCTTTCCAGCAACGACCTGTACGGCAGCATCTCAGTGCTCGGCGCGCTCACCAGCCTGACGTCGCTCAACATTTCGTACAACAACTTCTCCGGCGCGATCCCGGTGACGCCATTCCTCAAGACATTGTCGTCGAACTCCTACATCGACAACCCCAACCTGTGCGAGTCCTTCGATGGGCACACCTGCGCGTCGGACATGGTTCGCAGGACGGCCCTGAGGACGGTCAGGACCGTGATCCTCGTCTGCGCCATTTTGGGCTCGATCACGCTGCTGCTTGTCGTGGTCTGGATCCTGATCAACAGAAGCAGGAGGCTCGCGGGCGAGACGGCGATGAGCTTGTCGGCCGCGGGTGGCGATGACTTCTCGTACCCATGGACGTTCACGCCATTCCAGAAGCTGAGCTTCAGCGTTGATGAAATCTTGGAATGCCTGAGAGACGAGAATGTGATCGGCAAAGGCTGCTCAGGTGTTGTGTACAGAGCTGAAATGGCCAATGGGGATGCCATCGCGGTGAAGAAGCTATGGAAATCAGCAAAGGAGGAGCCGATCGACGCGTCCGCTGCTGAGATTCAGATATTGGGTCACATCAGGCACCGGAACATCGTTAAGCTGCTTGGTTACTGCTCCAACAAGTCTGTAAATCTATTGCTCTACAATTACATCCCAAATGGCAATCTGCAGCAGCTCCTGAAGGAGAACAGGAGCCTGGACTGGGATACCCGCTACAAGATCGCCGTCGGTGCGGCGGAGGGGCTGGCCTATCTGCACCATGATTGCGTCCCGGCGATACTCCACCGAGATGTCAAGTGCAACAACATACTGCTTGATTCGAAGTATGAGGTCTACTTGGCTGACTTTGGGCTGGCCAAGCTGATGAACTCCCCCAACTATCATCATGCCATGTCGCGCATCGCCGGTTCTTACGGATACATTGCTCCAGGCAAGTGATTTCTACTACTAAACCACAGTTAGGTGTCCTAGTTTCTAGAGCATTTAGACATCCAGTGTACAAGACCAGCAACATCAGTTAATGCCACAGCTCAATGGTTATTTGGGTCCATGCTGTTACCTAGGCAAGAATCTCTGACCTGTAGTTGCTTCTAGTAGTCTTAACCTTGTTCTGCATCCATGACCATGCCTTGTTGATTGCTTGTAGTTTAAGCAGGTGAAACCGATCGATCACTCTGACTAGTGAATTAACTATGAACTGAACTTGTGGCTTATACAGCTGCTGGTTTCTCACATCACAAGCATTCTTGTCCATTGAAGCATGTTGACTTGATATTGTTCCTTCCAAATTCCAATGCTTAGTGCAAAATTGTCGGTTTGCTTAATTATGCGGAAGCAGCAATACACAAGGCATGCATTTTCAACTATGGATCATTAATGTCATGGCACCACGGCTTGACAATTTTCTCATTTCAGAGTACGGCTACACGAGCAACATCACCGAGAAGAGCGACGTGTACAGCTACGGCGTGGTGCTCCTGGAGATACTGAGCGGCCGGAGCGCCATCGAGCCGATGGTCGGCGAGAGCCTCCACATCGTGGAGTGGGCGAAGAAGAAGATGGGGAGCTACGAGCCGGCGGTGAACATCCTGGACCCGAAGCTGCGCGGCATGCCGGACCAGCTGGTCCAGGAGATGCTGCAGACTCTGGGCGTCGCCATCTTCTGCGTGAACCCGGCGCCGGCGGAGCGGCCCACCATGAAGGAGGTGGTGGCCTTCCTCAAGGAGGTGAAGAGCCCGCCGGAGGAGTGGGGCAAGACGTCGCAGCAGCCGCTAATCAAGCCCGGGAGCCAGCAAGGGTGACATGAACATGGACATTGCGGTAGCTTCATCCTGGATTTAGCATTGCTTAGTGGATTAATTCAGTGGTGGAGCTGGAAGATAGAGGGAGATAAGATGGATGAGTGGGGAAAGGAGTAGGATTTTGATAAAAAAAAGAATAAGTGCCTAGCTAGCTTTGGTTAGGGAATTCCTGTACAGTTCAAAATAGTATGTTGCAACTCATTTTGGTGAACTTGAGTGAAAAATCTCCCAGTTATTCTTCGCTCTTGCAATATACATAGGGCTGACAAAATAAATGTATATTGCGATTACGTCGAACGAAAAAGTTAATGAGGCACAGGTTCATTAGCTCCAATTTAAAATAACTTTTTAAATAATAAATAAAATAGTTTTACGTTGATTTTAATAGAAAGTTTAATGATTAACTAATTGCTAGTCAAATTTGATAGCCAACTCTAAATATTCATCACAAAAAGGCGGCAACTGCAAATAGCTGTACAGTCGGCATTCGTCCACATCAGATCAGTATTCAGTAACGGTCAGGAGCGGCAGGTGCACCAGCTGACCAGCGCCGCCGTGAACATTTTGCACAAACCAGAAACTAATAGGTATCCGCGGTTGCTGATACGCAAAGGCTGGTCTTATCTCCTTTGGGCTAGAGCTGTATCGGGAAATAAATTCTGTAGAGCTGATATGTAAATTTTTTCTCGTGCGTACCTGATGCTGATTAATGCTATATGGATAATTCTGCAATTTAACGCTATAACTTGATTCAGGTGGAAATAAATACTTACGCTTATTTTGATGCAAATTTGGTTGCTTAATTCAAACTTAATGTCGTGGCGTTGGATTGCAGGATTGTCCACGTAGCATCAATCAGCTTCAGGTATGTACGGGAAGAAGTTTGCATACCAGCTCCACGGAATTTATTTCCGCTGTACCGGCTTAGGTTCATCCCTACAAGTAGAGATGGCCGATTTACTTATGGATTCGAGTATCTACAGGTATTCAATTCGATAAGGACGGATACAGTAGCACTTTAAATTCATGGTTTTTGGGTTTTGTTACCCAATAAGGTCATATGACAAACTTGGGTGCCAATTTTTACCTATGGGTATCCTACGATATATGGACCTTACTTTTTTTATTATATATATATATGAAAAAAACAAAATCCTGAGTCCCTAACTCACCTAGTCACCCTTGCTCAGCCCTCCCCAAAATTCCCGATCTCCCCCCTCCCGTCCGGCCGTCCCACGCCCCTCCCTCACCTCCCTCCGCTCAACCGCCCTCCACCACCGCCTCCCTCCGCCACCGCCTCCCTCGGTGATAGCTCACCTACCTCCGTCACCGACTGCCAGCCGCAACACCCCCATTCCCCATTACCTCAGCCGGCCGACCGCCCCCTAGTTCCCCGGCTCCTCGATGTCCCCATCCAATGCAGGTCGTGTTCAAGTGCTCGGTGCTCCGTTCGGCTCCTACCAGGTGCTCGGCGTCCACAAGACAAGCCACCGAGTCAAGCAGTCGGTTCTCGAGTCCCACCGGCTGACGCAGCTCCCCTCATGGCCCCCACTCCTGTCGCCACCCCAAAGCGCGCCATCTGGCGATCCGACCCTATGGTAATGGCGCATCTAACCTGGGAAATGGATTTTGTTTAGAAGATTTGGGGATAGTTGATGCTTTGTCTTAGTAATGGTGGAGGAGGCTTTTTCCTTTTGCCGAAATCTTGTGTTCTAGCCGTATGAACTAATGGGGATAGCTGATGTTTTATGAATTCTTAGTTATTGGATTCTAGCCATATGAACTAATGGGCTAGTGCATGCTACCTGAAATAATGTATTACATGTGATGGCATCTTAATCTATCGTTGATGCGAAGCTAACTGCAACAAAAATGCAAGATAAAGCAGTTGCATGGTACTTAGAATCCTCAGGGCAAGTGGTACTGCATGTTGTAATGGCTTAGATGGTGTTAGTAGGTTAATGTTTAGACTCATGCAAAAGTAACTAGGTGTACAAAACATGTTTATGTGCAAAAATAACCATGCAAATCTTGTGTTAATGTCTGTATATATCTAGCTTGTATTAGTAAGGTTAATGTTTAGACTCATGCAAATCTTGTGTTAGGCGCATGGATACATGATGGTAGGCATTTGATCTAGGTCCAGATAAGCATATGCATTTCACGGTTTCATCACTTCCATTCCAGATTACACATTCTGCAGGAAGTAGTATAAATAATGTAGTATACCTATGGGTACCTATTTTGTTTCGGGTACCCATCGGGTTCAAGCATAGGCACATATCTATGCCCATGAAACTTATTGGGTTCGGTGGGTGGCATTTAGTTCGGAGCATAGACTCACTACTATGGAGAGGGACATCAGTGGCGGTTCGGAACAGACATCAGTGGCGGTTTTTGAACCGCCACAGATTAAGCGCCACTGATAATCGGAGATTTTCAGTGGCGGTTTGAAAACCGCCACTGATAATACTCATTAGTGGCGGTTGGAGATAAAAACCGCCACTGATAATGATAATATCAGTGGAGGTTGTAACTAAAAACCGCCACTGATAATTCTATACCAGTGACGGTGCCAACTAAAAACCGCCACTGATAATTCCATGCCAGTGGCGGTGCCAATTAAAAACCGCCACTGATAATCCACTATCCGTAGCGGTTTTTAATTGGAACTGCCACTGATAACTCCGTCCGGCAAAAAAAAATACGAGCATTTCTGGCTAGCCTCAGGAAAGTGCTAGCCATGCCCTCTAAAACAACACCCAACAAGTTTCAATATATTAGCTCACAGACAGCACAAAATTGAGTATAGCAGCTTCCCCAACCATTCGAAGATGTAAACTCTTGTCAATAGTACAATAATCGTAAGCATATAGCACCAAGCATCAAAAGAAGCCCAACTAATTCTGGTAATACCATTATGCAAGAGTTAAATTTGAAACATGATTCAATATTGAAGTTCCATCTTACAAGTAAGAAAGCAAAACAAAATCTCAGCTGCTTGCCTCATGTACTCAGCCAAAACCGGTAGCATTATTTATATTAAATAGCACATCCAGCCATATACAACCAAAACAAGTGTATAACCAAAACAACTGCTCATTACCTTTTCAAGGATCGCTGCTTTGCTTTCCTATCTTGCATCATCTTCTCACGATTATCATAAAAGCCAAAGTCATCCAGTATGGAAGTTCTGCAAACATGGTCCTTGAAAATCTTAAGCACTTGAAGGCCTTGCTCAAGCTTCACCTGTGGCCACCACAAAAGGTGCACAACCTCATTGAGCACTTCATTCCAATAATCCAACATACAAATCGAGAATGCTCTTTACTGCATGGTAGCAAGATAAAAAAACAGGGGAAAACTTCAACGAGGTCTATTCCAAGGAAATGTGACAAAATTAATAAAACTTACAGAAAAAAGAAGGAACAAAGAAGAATCACTTGATTTTTCTTTAGCATTCTGATAAGCGGCATCCCGAATCACTTGACATGGATAATCTTATTACATGAGCTTTTGTAAGAAGATTTGCAATCTATCACAATTCACAACGCTATGCATTGACACTTTTGACATTGATACAACGGAGATAAATCACAACTTATAATAAGAAAACCATTTAAAACAAGTATAATTCATGATGGGCTTCATAAGTTCAAAAATTGCGAAAATTTATGTTAATACAAGTGTAAAAGATAACACAACCAAGGGGTGGTTAATGTGAACAAAACCTTAATTAGGTGCATCACCAAATGCTGATTACGAATACCTCAAAATGAAGAACAGTAATGAAATTTGAACATGAAACAACATTCTGGCACAATTTGTCAGAATCGCTTCTATTGGAATATTACCATTTATCAACAAGTATATACAAATTTAACCACAATGAACCAAAGAAATTAAAGGAGGCTACTCTTTTAGCCTAAAGCACACATTGAGAAATCTAGGACATGTAGACCGTGATGAGTAGAGGGGTGATATCCATAACAATATGATCAAGTCATACAAGAAAAAGTAAAACACAAACGAAAGATCTATATTATTAGCCACATCATGGCAAACTAAAAATGCCATCTCTAGATTTCAAATGAAAACAAAATAGTGCCGCCTAGAGGTGAATTGGGGGCATGAGGTGACGGTGAATCAGGACCGGTCCGCTCTGCAGTTCAGTCTACAACAAAGGTCTAAGTTTAACATTGATACTCCTTCTCAATTCTAATTTCTTGATGGTTGTCTAAAATGGAATAATGGACGATGGATTGGGATTTTTGCTTCAAGATTTTGAATGGTTGATATTTTTATTTGCTATGTTTTCTATGTTTTTGTGCTAAGATACAAAGAGTTGGAGAGGTAATTAATATGTTTTCTATGTTTTTGTGCCATTTCCTTCCTCTCACTCGCTTCTCTCCCTCTCCCTCTCCATCCTTTCAATCCTCATCTCAAACACCCTTTGCAAATCAAGAACCCGCAGATCCAAAATCCCATGGAAATCATCTCGACCGAGAACCCAAAGTCCCTCCGAAATCAAGTACAATTACCTTGAAGCCTCAAGCTTCCTACACCATACATGTTGTACATGCATTCAGATATATAGAGAGAGAGGGTGAGTGAGAGGAGCAGGGGACTCACCTTCACAAAGATCCTCTCCAAGGGCAACTCCAATGGCTACGGCTCCCTCCTCTCCCAATCTTTGCACCTCGCGACTTCTCAAGCAAGAATCGCCTCCTCTCCTTCCTCAAAACAGGTATGAGAAAAAGGGGTTAGATGTAGATCACCGGGAGGAGGAGGAATCTTTACTGGTGAGGCGCTGTCGGAGAGGGAGGAGGAAGCGCTTAGTAGTGGAGGGAGGGAGGCACACGATGGCGCCGATGCGAGGAGTTCGTGGATGCGATGATGCAGTGAAGGAGGAGTTCACGATGAGACGAGAGAATAATTATATCACAAAACCAATCAGCATTACAACATTCCGGTGTAATAGATCGATAATTATATCACAAGCAAAACTATTATATCACACACATTGTAATAGATCGATAATAAATAAGATTAGTCATATTGACCAGTAGAGTATCTTCTCGTTTCTAAAGTTTGTCATGCTCTCGTTTACAATTTACAAGTCCACATGCAAGACCTAGTATCTTGTCACACAATCTTAAGCCTACGAGCCTTTAGGGTTCTTTGGAGGTGAATGACGTTTAACAACAGCATGGAGCAATTGATCATTGTTGTCTTCATCATAAAACTCGCCCTTTTTGTTGATGACTTCCTTCATGATGAAGTAAGCGAGCTGTCCCTGAATGGCTTGGATGTCAAGAGGATGTAGTCCTGTCGTAGGCAATTTGAGGCACTACAAGTACGAAAAATAAATCTAAGAGTATATATAGAAATTGAGTTGTGCGAATAAATGTGTAATGTTAGCATGATAAACCTCTACGTCATTGTCTATTATTGTAGAAGATAAGATTTCGCGCATGTATTGGCACACGAAGTACCCACATAAATTTGTGCCTTGCGACTGCTTGTGACACTACAAAAATTGAATAAACTAAAATGTCATGGAAGGAGTTATTTACTATGAAATGCGATATAAGAATATTTCTTGCGTGCATCGAAATTTAGTTCGGATCGAAGGGATTTCTGGAATGGGTGGTATCTCAAGCTCTTTGTACAATATCTTTTGAACGCCGCATTCATTACACTTAGCAGCTCTTCGTAGTCTTTTTTATCTTTGTCCATCAAATCCATGACCAGCAACTTGCACTTTTCTGGAGTCAGTACTACAAGAATCCAGTGGAACCTACATATACATGTATGATGCTATAGTCATTAGCCCTAGGATAAGAGAAATGAACGAATTCAACAAGTGATTTAACTAGCCAGTGAGAAACTTACTTAAAATTGTATGGAACAAGTATGAATTCCTTGTCTTGTAGTTTTAGCAACGCCCTGTATATGTATTCCTCAACCTCATTTGGTGCTCTTAAGATTTCGATCCGCACACCGCCTCGGGTCGAGGAATCCCACTGGGCCCTTGGTTCTTCTCAATTCAATAGTCTCGTATCTAGATAAGGAAAAAGTTAGACAAGACATTTATCGGTATTACGTGAATGTAAAACCATGATTTATATAGTACACTTACAAAGTTGTCCAAAGATCGCAAAAAGACACGCCGAGGGCGCCGTGGATAGAACAAGTTGTGCAAGTTATCGAATTCTATCATGAAGTAGCCACCCTCATGGTGAAAATGTTCCTCTCCGTAAATGGCGTTGATCATCTTCGGAGTATATGTTGATTGGATCGCATCATGTACCACCATGTAATCGCTGCATCATGAGTGTTAGGCTCTTCAACTTCGATTCGGTGACTAATGGCTTTCCAAGCTCGTATTTCACCTTTCGTGATTATCTTGTACTTGAGATTTCGCTTTGCCCTTTCCTTTTCCTCTCGATGACATCATACTGCTCTCTCGCTTACCGATCTAACCGATATGGCTTGTCTAACGGGTCATTTCTTCGGATCGTGTTGTACCTTCGTCTTTTGAAGTGGTCACACTAAGCTTTTGATGTTGAGGCGCTGTGACGAATGGGCTCCTAGAGCAGCTCCTTTATAGTGGGCGCACTAGCCATTTGACGCCAGGTGTTGGTGATGAATGGGCGAAGTTGTACTGTAGGAGAGGTCGGGCGGTTGTACTGCAGAGAGAGGTGGCGGTTCATGATCCAAGATGATGTCACGCTTACGCCCATCGATGAAAGTGTGAACGGCACTTCCTAGAGTTGTGACCTCATCATTGCAAGGCATTTCAGTCCAACCTCAAAGAATCGTGGAAGCACCGTGTCCACCTGGACCTTTGCATAACCTCGACCTATCGGAGAGTTGTGCAAAACATCCCCTTGTTGGTATGGATAAGCTATCCTCAGAGCAACTGTAAAAATATGTTCATGACAGCACATTGAGCCGGGCAGTGGTGTGGGGTCTTGTATGTCGCCCACAGGATAATGCGTGTTATCCGTTGTACCAATGGTGTGGACGCCAAGAATCGCTACGCGATTCGTGAGGGTCGGGCGAGAACAGTGTTGTGTCCTTGCGATCGCTCATGGCTTCTTGTACTTTTTGTTGAACTTGTTGTTCTATGGTGCTTTGTAATTCTTGAAGCATCTTTTGCTTCATCTCCTCCATAGCCCGTTCCACGCTTCTTCTTTCGCTCTCTTGCGACTCTGCATTTAGTCTTCGTGCTCGGGAAACCAATCTTCCAGTGGAACCTTGACCCCTACGCCTCGTGGTCCGACCAGATGCTCTTTATTTCCCAAGGTCAGCCGTTAGTTCGCCCTTCTCCCTATCTGGCAAGGTGAAAATTTCCTTGGGTGGACTCCGTGCAGCTCCTAAATTCGTTGGGAGATTGCTTCATCATCGTTGCTTTTGAATGATAAGCCCCCACTAGGCATGACAGATGCCCTTGCTAGCACATAATGCTTAACTCGGCCTCGTAGTCCGCCAAGGGACTTGTGCCACCGATCGGATTGCATCCAATTCTTGCCTCTCCCAAAGGAGGAATCTTACCCGCGTAACCACTCGTGCCTAGTCTGTGGGGGTGAGTGTTCATCCTTGCGATCCGGGCGGTGGTCCTCACCGGATTTTATTGTCGCTTCGTCTTGCTTCATCGCAATAAATTCATCCCAATATGGCTCTACTTTAGGATAATCTCTCGATGGTCGACCGATTTTTCATCACATATTGCGTATTCAGCTTGGACTTGAAGTTCCTCCATGCGACATCCATTGACATCAATGCATTGCGACGCACGAGCTCTTCACTCCTTTAGGGAATTCGAAAGTTTCTTTCACTCCGTCCATAGATCCATTTTGATGGCGTCGGGCACTTTGTGCCAATCCAAATAGGTGATTGGCACTTTATCCCTTGCGATGTACCCGCATGTTGACCTATATTTTGTCTTTGCTTTTGCCGGTTTAACCGACTCCGAGATCTCGAGACCTCCGAGATGGTATGCCGCCTTTAGGTTTCTTAGTTTTCCTCGGCCTCGACGTCTTGCAACGGGAGCATCAAGATCTCCGGCAGCGATGGAGGCCTCGGCACCTTCGGTGGTTGGATGGTCCAACAGTATCCGCTCGGGCTTGAGTTCGGGACGGGTTGGAAGCATCCTCCAACCAGCCGGGCCTCAGCTCCATATGAACTACATTTCAAAGTAAACATAGTCATTTCAAGATAATGTGAACAAGAGGTCTTATTGTGTAGAGAGATCAACCGATGTGATAAATAATGTTAAGAAATCCTAACCGATAGGTAAAACTACTCGCGGCTATAGAAGGCAACTAAGACCGGACTAGGTAGGTTTACACGCTATGCTAAGGCTTGATAAAAATATGTAGTTAAAACCAAGGCGGCTAAGACTGCATTAGGTACATCCTTAAGAACAACAATTTGATTAAAAGAGAAGAAGTCTTGTAATAATTAGGTCTTATGGCCAAGTTCTTAAGCAATGAGGTAAGAAGCAAGAATCTTGGTGTCCGAAAGCACCAAGAACTCCTCGAGGTCTACGCTACTCGAGTCGCACCTATTGCTACTCAAGAACATGCTCTAGATCAACCTAGCTACCGCCAAGCTTGGGTCAAGGCCGTAAGCAAGGAGAGCCAAATCCTGAAGCAAGAAGGAGAAATCAAGTTCAATATATATATATATATATATATCCATTCATCCAAGTAAGTTTTCCAAAATTTGATTCTATTAGAATCATCATATCTTACCCAATAGAAATAAATAAATATGAACCGTAAATAAAGATGGGTAGTAAGAGATTTAAATTAGTAGTAGTAGAATCGGTGGCCTCGGACTTTATGCAAATCAAAGTTACGAGGGTTGCGCCATGTGTCCCCTTTAAGTTGCAAGTACTCCTGCCAGATTGCAATCAAGGTTTCGCTTATGACGCCATCCAACCCAGAATATGAAAATACATGAATCATCATAGACCCATGAGAAATAGCCGACATGGTATCGCCTATCATCTACCATGTAAATCCATTGATACTAAAGCCATTATCAATATCCCCTCATTAGATATTCAAGTACCTTCAAGCATAACTTAGTGTCAATTTCTTTGTCGATTACTAAGTCAATTTATCCATGAGTCAAGCACTACAAAATACCCCGCAAATATTTTCGTGAGCATAATATCAAGTCATCATATACCATGTAACCCCAACCAAGATCAAACCATGATTATCATGCCATAACTGAATACTTGAGAACATCATAGCAGAGCATAGCATCAATTTCATCATATGCTATGCAGAGGTAGAGAAAAAAACCCCATCGATGTAGAGGTAGATCCTTAAGAACAGCAATCTGATACATATGATTGGTAGATTATCTTCACACTAATAACAAAGCTTAATAAATGATTGGTAGATCATATTCACAGCTTAATTTTTCATAGGCAACCAGATTGGTAGATCATATTCACAGCTAATAACAAAGCTCACCCGCAACCATATTGCCATTATATTTATATATCATTTACTTCACGTTATGATAACATCGCTGGCTATTTATCCACCAAGCATTGCATTTAGTTGCTAGCCAACACAACATGAAACTAGATGCTCGCGTAACTTCAACTAAAAATACGACAAATTAACGATCAAACGAAAAAGGGCCAAATCCTTAAGCAAGAAGGAGAAATCAAGTTCAATATATATATATATCCATTCATCCAAGTAAGTTTTCCAAAATTTGATTCTATTAGAATCATCATATCTTACCCAATAGAAATAAATAAATATGAACCGTAAATAAAGATGGGTAGTAAGAGATTTAAATTAGTAGTAGTAGAATCGGTGGCCTCGCACTTTATGCAAATCAAAGTTACGAGGGTTGCGCCATGTGTCCCCTTTATGTTGCAAGTACTCCTGCCAGATTGCAATCAAGGTTTCGCTTATGACGCCATCCAACCCAGAATATGAAAATACATGAATCATCATAGACCCATGAGAAATAGCCGACATGGTATCACTATCATCTACCATGTAAATCCATTGATACTAAAGCCATTATCAATATCCCTCATTAGATATTCAAGTACCTTCAAGCATAACTTAGTGTCAATTTCTTTGTCACATTAAGTCAATTTATCCATGAGTCAAGCACTACAAAATACCCCGCAAATATTTTCAGAGCATAATATCAAGTCATCATATACCATGTAACCCCAACCAAGATCAAACCATGATTATCATGCCATAACTGAATACTTGAGAACATCATAGCAGAGCATAGCATCAATTTCATCATCTGCTATGCAGAGGTAGAGAAAAAAACCCCATTGATGTAGAGGTAGATCCTTAAGAACAGCAATCTGATACAGATGATTGGTAGATTATATTCACAGCTAATAACAAAGCTAATAACAGATTGGTAGATCATATCACAGCTTAATTTTTCATAGGCAACCAGATTGGTAGATCATATTCACAGCTAATAACAAAGCTCACCCGCAACCATATTGCCATTATATCTATATATCATTTACTTCACGTCATGATAACATCAGTGGCTATTTATCCACCAAGCATTGCATTTAGTTGCTAGCCAACACAACATGAAACTAGATGCTCGCGTAACTTCAACTAAAAATACGACAAATTAACGATCAAACGAAAAAAAGGGCCAAAGCAATACCTGATCGAATTTGGGCCGGAGCAGGGAAGGGCGGGGGTGGCCGACGGGGCGGGCGGGACGACGCCGGACGGGATCGCCGGACGAGGTCGCCGGCGCGACGAGGTCGCCGGCGGGACAAAGCCGGACGAGGTCGCCGGGCGGGCCGGCGCGACGAGGTCGCCGGCGGCGGGACGGCCGACGAGGTCGCCAGGCGGTGACGGGCCGGACGAGGTCGCCGGGCGCGGGAGGGAGACGGCGGGGTCGCCGGGCACGGGAGGGAGGCGGCGGGTTAGGGTTCAAGAGAGCCGGGCATGGTGATGAGGACTGACCACTGTGGCGTGATTTATATTGGGGATACATCGCTGGCGGTTGTAATTAAAGCCGCCACGTATAAGTTTTATTAGTGGCGGTTTTAATTAAAAGCCGCCACAGATAAGTTTTATTAGTGGCGGTTTTAATTAAAGTCGCCACAGAGAAGCCTTTATCGCTGGCGGTTGTAATTAAAAACCGCCACCGATAAATTCCATCTCAGAGCGGTTTTAATTAACAACCGCCACTAATACTATTTTTCATTCCTTCTATTATAAAGATATGAATTAATGTATTAGTGAACATACCATATATATTAACTACTAATTATTCATAATTAATTTATCTATGATATATAAATTTATATTCTTATGAAATTTGAATCCTCGATTAATATAAAGCATATTTTTCGATTTCCTTCTATTATAAAGATATGAATTAATGTATTAGTGAACCTATCATATATATTAACTACTAATTATTCATAATTAATTTATCTATGATATATAAATTTATATTCTTATAAATTTGAATCCTCGATTAATATAAATTAATATAAAGCATATTTTTCCATTACTCCACATAAATGCATTTATAACACTATATATTAACGCATCTATCATATATATTAATATAAAGCCATGAATTAATATAAAGCATATTTTTTAACAAAAATGCCATTACTCCACATAAATGCATATTTCGACATTACATTTCCATTACCCCACATAAATACACACATTTTGCCATTACTCCTAGCTAATTATTTTCTTTCACAATTTGGCCTTCTTCATGATCATCACGATGATAGGTGGCTTCCTGAGTGGTTGCTTCCTCGAGCCTCGATGTCGCCATCTATGAAAGGAGGCAACTCATCAAACCGGGTTGTACTCTTCCTCATCCACGACATTCTCAACTCCGACGATCCTTTGTTTTCCTTGAAGAACTACATGACGCTTCTTATCTGCCGGTCGATTACATAGAAGACTCAGGCAACTTGCTTCGCAAGTACGAATGGTTCGCCTCTATATCCGACTTGCTCGATGTCCACAAAGAGTGAAGCCATATTTGTCCACCTTGACACCCTTTGGGAGTTGGACCCAACGACACCGAAACATCGATCTTGAAAATGCAGTAGTCGAGCTCCCAAATCTCCTCTATAAACCCATAGAAGCCGCTTCTTCATCGCCTGTATTGTCGTGAGGCATCTATACTGACACCACTGCTTTGGTAAGTACTTTTGCTATCCCGAGCTCTCATGTAAAATGTATATCCATTTATGTCGTATCCTTGCCATGTCATGATTGTACCCGATGGCCCTTTTGCCAACCACCTCAACGTAACACTCGCTTCTTCACCGACATGTGCTCCTTGAACCAATGATTGAACACACGATTGTGCTCTTTTGTTATCCAAACCTCTCGATCGCCCACGATTTTCCTCTCGTAGCTTTTCTCTTGTGCATGTCCATAAATGGGGATACTTCGATCGATCGCTGCAAGATCGTGAAATGAGCTTGTTCGAACAAAAATGATCGTAAGAATTTGTGGATTTCTTTCCGATTACTCCTTTGCCGCCTAGCCTCCCTCATGGCGTGATACAGCACTCCTACCGGTTCAACCTCGCCCATGTAATCGACACGTAACTCAATAACCTCCTCGCTTGCATAACCTTCTACAATGGAACCTTCCTGGCCGCGATCGATTACGTACATATTTCTTCGTAACACCCATGTACCTTTCGAATGGATACATCCGATGCAGAATATCGCCCACAAATATTTATCTCATTCACAAGGTGAACAATGAGATGAACCATGATATCGAAAAATGATGGAGGAAAATACATCTCTAGTCGACACAGAGTGTTGACCACATCACCGCAGCTCATAAAGTCCAACGGATCGATGACCTTATGTGAAATCGCGTTAAAGAAGAAACACAACCTCATGATTGCCTCTCGAACCTTGTCAGGCAAAATACCTCTAATTGCAATAGGGAGCATTTGTGTCATCATCACATGACAATCATGAGACTTCATACCAGTTAACTTCAAATCTTTCATCGATACCGCTTCTTGATGTTTGCGGAGTAACCGGACGGAACTTTCACACTACGCAAGCACTTGCAGAGGTCTGTTTTCTCTTTCTTGGACAGAGTATGGCAAGCTGGGGGAAGGTAAAGTCGGCCTTTCCCGGTGTCTTGAGGATGTAGCTCGGCTCTGATCTTCATATCTTCCAGTGTCCCTTCGTGCCTTCACCCATCCTTTGTTTTGCTAGGAATATTCAAGAAAGACCAAGCATGTCGCCACATACATTCTTTTCTACATGCATGACGTCGATGCAATGTCGAACTTCTAAGTCCTTCCAATAGGGCAAATCCCAAAATAAGGATCTCTTCTTCCACGTGGTTTTCTCAAGACGGACCTCGAGGTATCCCCCTTTCCAAGTACAACATTAATATCCTTAACTATATCATATACCTCTTCCCAAGAAGAGGCCTTGGAGCTGAACTGCCCTCCTTTGTACCACAAATTGTTTTTTTCATATTACGGTACGGATGATTCTTTCAAGGAACCGACGGTGACGCATGTAGACTGCTTTTCCTCGAGTTGTTAAGCCACACGCTACTAGTTTCATCCAGGCATTGGGGCAAGCTTTAGCTCCTTTTATAGTACGGCTGACAGTTACCTAGGGTCGGTAAATCATTGATGGTGCAGTAACAACATTGCGCTGTAGAGTGAAGTACTCCCGCTTGTACTCATCCCATACCTGCACACCTTCATTCCACAAGAGCACAAGATCTTCCACCAATGGTTGTAGGTATACATCAATATCGCTTTCCAGTTGTCTCGGCCCTTGGATAAGCAAATGACATCATAATGTATTTTCGCTTCATACACACCAAGGAGGAAGGTTGTAGATACAGAGAGTCACGGCCAAGTGCTATGAATATCGCTCATGTTACCGAAAGGATTCATTCCATCCGTACTCAACCCAAACCTTATATTCCTTGGCTCATTTCCGGTTCTCCCTAAAGAGCCTATCGATGGTTCTCCATCGGGCAGAATCAAGCAGGTGCCTCACTTTCCATCCCTCTTTCGCTTCTTCCGAGTGCCATCGCATCATCTTGGCATGCTTTTTATTTGCAAATAAATGCTTTAGACGAGGTATTACCGCAAATACCACACCACTTTAGCTGAGCTCCATTCTTCACTTCTATGCCTTCGCTTTCCTCGCCTACGCTTGTATCGCGATGCTTTGCACACCGACATACATGCGTGTTCGCATAGTCTTTGCGATAGAGTATACAATCGCTTGGACACGCGTGTATTCTTTCTACCTCCAATCCCAAGGGACATACAACCTTCTTGGCAAAATACGTGGTCTTAGGCAACAAAGTTGCCCTCGAAGCATGTCCGCTAAGAGACGAGCAACTCCGTGAAACTCTTGTCGGACCAACCATTGCTTGCCTTCAATTTCAGTAGTGAAAGCACAAGGTGCAACTTTGTGTATTCCTCCTTGCAACCCGGGAACAAAGGTTTCTCCGAGTCCTCTATCAAACCCTTGAACTGATTAAACTCTCTCTCACTATCAGAGTTTCCTTCGCATCGCGCAACATTTGAGCCAGTTATTGTCATCGCCAACGACCAACCTATCCTCATCTGCTCCATACCCGATGTCACCGCCATATTGGCGGCTTCGCTGCCGTCGACATTATCACATTGAAGTATGATGTCCTCTTCACCGTGCCTTGTCCAACAGGTATAGCTAGGTACAAAGCCCCTCCGAATCAAGTGCAAGTGGATTTGGTCTTTGTCCGAAACATCTTCTCATTCTTGCAATCAATGCATGGACAATGTATGTACTCCGCCTTCTTTTGCAACTGCTCTCCTCATTTGCTCGTAAAAAAGCGGAATCTGCCGCCGATGTATTCTCTACCGCACGGTTCGCATTGTACATCCATCTCCTGGTCCATCTACAATTAATTAATGTAACAATTAATAATATGCAATAATCTTAATTACATAAATCATGAATCCATTATTTGTTACTATCCAATAACCTTAATTAAATAAATTTAATATATGCTCAATCATAATTTATCATCCAAAAAGGTAGACAACTTAATCTAATAGAGCAAGGTAGTAAATTCATCATCTCACTAACGGTAAGAAAATTAATGGTAATTAGAAACAAATCTTAAGTACTATGCATAGCCAAAATTAAATTTATCCTCTCAAAGAGGTAGATAATTTATCATCTCAAAATGCAAGGCAACTTCATGATCACCTCTATACCATATACATTAAATTTAATGTGTATTAATATCCAACAATCTTAATTAAATAAATTTAATATATTCTTGCCATATTTTTTCATCTAAAATATGTAGAAAACATATAATCTAATGGAGAAAGGTAATAAATTCATCATCTAGATATAAATTAATCTAAAAAATGCTAGGTAAATAAAAAAAAAATTGAATCTAAGCTTTGCCATTGAAGAAAGGAAAATCTTAAATAAACTAGATCTAGCCATTAAATTGCAACTACATCACCACAAATGAAGAGAGGAGAACAAATTACTCACCTTGGAACAACCCTACGAAGTAAAAATTCAAGTTTCTTTGCAAACAAAATCTCAGATCTGAAATTTTGCTTTTCTTCTCGGGGAGGAAGATGACCATGAGGTCCTGTAGAGTGTCAGAGCGACTAGTATATATAGGGGGTCTTATTTGTGGCGGTTCTAAACAAAAAACGCCACAGATAACTGTATTTGTGGCGGTTTTTGTTTAGAACCGCCACAAATAAGCTAATTATCAGTGACGGTTTTGTCCTCCAACCGCCACTGATAATACCTACATATTAGTGACGGTTTTTCTTACGAACCGCCACAGATAGTGGACTTTTAGTGGCGGTTTAGGGTTAAAACCGCCACTGATAGTTGTCGCAGATTTTCAAGCGGTTATAACCACAAACCGCCATCGATAGTCCACTATCTCGTGGCGGTTGAACAAAACCGTCACCAATGATCCTGGCACCGGTTTGCACTTAAGAACCGCCACTGATACTCATATTAGTGGCGGTTCCAAACAAACCGCCACTAATAGGGCGTCTCCTATTTGCAGTTTTGTAGTAGTGACTTGTGCAGCGAAGCCACATGATTGGGCTCTTACACATTTTTTCATCTTTTGCTCCCTTCCAAATAAAATTAATCTATCCATCCAAGTTTATAAAGCACGTTTATTTTTAGCATATAGACGAAGAAGACATTGAAAATAACTAGATTACCCTTAATTATTATCACTAAGCACTATATTCAATGCATGCACGTAGAGAATATAAAGTAAAAATAAATAGTTATTAGGAGGATATAAGGAGCATCACACTAATTTTATATTGGAATATGAATTATGCTCTATATCTTATTCAAAAAATAAGACTTATAAACTTGGACAGGGGGAGTATAAATTTGAGGGGGACTAGGGAACGGTATACCGTTCCAACGGTATAGCCGTGAAACTTATGAAACTTATCAGTTTCAGTGCTGGTTTCATGAGTTTTAGTGTTTAGTTTCATCAGTTTCATGTTTCATCAGTTTGTAGTGCTAAGTTTCATGAGTTTCAGTGTAAAAATTCACAAGATTCATGAGTTTCAGAGGTATACCGTTTCTTAGTTTTTCTGATAAATTTGGCCCCTCTCCCAACCACGGAAGCACCAACAGGAAACACACAAGAAGGAAGGAGAGCTGTGGTGCTGGCGATCTGCTACAGTAGTTGACATGTGTCGTCTACTAGTGCTTCCGTAGTCAAGAAGGGAGCTACATTTCACGATTTCGTTTGAGAGGACAAAAAAAAAGGTGCTCCTTCTCTTTTTAAAAGTAGTATAAATATTGAAGTATAAATAAAATATGAATTATAATTAATTACGTTTCGTTTGGTTCAAAATTCGTTTAATCTGGCACGGAGGGAAATGTACGGAACCACGTCAGCCCCAAGATTCTTTTATACGACCCCTCGTCCGTACCATTCAGATTTCGGAAGCAACAACAGTTGTACCAGAGCCAGGGGGGACATTGGATTGGAAGGCAGCAGCTGCCCGCTAACTGCAGGCAGCTGGAACGACCACTAGATTCACCGTACTGCTCTGCTCGTCTCTGCTGTGCCTATCTGCGTTGGGTAGAGAAGGAAAGAGAAGAAGAAAGGCGCGGCCGTAGACAGAGACTGCAGATAGTCCCCTCCTTCACGAGCCGCAGCGTCCAATTCCTCCTTCACGAGCATGCATGGAATGGAAGCGAGCACGCGTGCTAGGGATGTGATCGGATCGGATACGGTCGAATATCGTCCTATTCATATCCGTATCCGTATTTTTTATCGAATACAGAATCGAATACGAATAGTTTCGAATACAGAATCGAATACGAATTGTACAGGATAATATCGGTTACGAATACAGATCGAATACGGATCGGAATCAACATGGATACGAATAATATTAGTCGGATATTTTAAAATCCAATTTCAGTTTTTTCCAAAATCGGTCCAAATTTAAATTCAAAATTCCAAAAGAAATATATTTGTATGTCTTTTTTTTTGCCTTTTTATCCCTAGCTTGTCATACATGTGACTCTGTGAGTAACAATGTACCCCATTGCAATAATTGAACCAAATGATTTGCAGCTGGCATATGCTGCTGAATCCTAAGTAGCCCTCCTGAAATGCCACTTGCCAATTTCTGTACCGCCTTTACCCAAATATCTCAAAATTAGCATCTAGCACATGAACACATTATATCTTGTCATCCAATGCACTTACCTCTCAAACAAAGAAACATGTTAAATTGTTAATGTGTTATTCTGAAACGTGTTATTCGGATAATATCCGTATGTCATATTCGGATATTATCCGAACAAAAACTCGGATATTCTGTATCCATCGGATAATCAGTGTTCCATATCCGTATCCGTATCCATGTAAATTATTTGTATCCATATCCTTATCCGAGAAATCAACTGGATATCTGTGAAACTATCCAAATCATCATCCAAATCAATTCGGTCGGTCGGTCGGTCGGAAAATATCCGTACCAGTTCCATCCCTAACGCGTGCCGATCGAATAGCCAGCCGGCTACGGAACTGCGTGCATGTATGCATGCACGTGTGATGTTTTGGGTGGCAACCAGTTCCTGCAAGCCGATTGCCAAAGGAGGACGGACTGTACTGCCTGAATTTTGATGCGGTGATCATAGGCGGAGCTGCTCGTGGGGTTGGGTGGGGCCGAAGCCCACCCCACGCCAGCCCCAAAACCCTCCCTGTCCATCGGCATTAGCGATTAGCCATGCGATTAGCCATCTGAAATTCTGAATGCATTGCATTAGTAGCAAATTAGCAAACTGCGTAGCGTCTCCATGACTTACATCACGTCAGTTCGTCTTCATGGCAATAACGGCAAGGCGAGGCGCCGCTCTGCCTAGTGCCTCGGCCTCGCGCAGTGCACGCACGTCATCCCGGTGACTTGCCACTCTGTCTCGGCTTAGTGCCTCGGCGGCTCAGCCTCACGCGCACCTCGTTGATTTTGAATGTCTCTTTTTTTAGCCCCCTTCGTTGAATCTTTCTGGCTCCGCCACTGGCGGTGATGATCAGTTGCCGCTGCACACAGCATGCAGCGTCCGGGGGGTTGCACTTGCAGAAGATGATTTGTGATAGCATGTAGTGTGAAACATGGGTTTAGAGCCCCGTACACTCGGCCCTTCACTTGCAACTGTTGTACCACCACCAAAGAGCCCATTTCTCGTTTCTACGCCGTCCGTTGCCTCCCCGTCGAAACGACGCCGACGCCGGATCGGAGAGCGCAATCGCCGGCGCCGGCCCGTAACCGCGCTCCTGTCCCCGTCACGTGAGAAAAGGGGAAAAGGAGAAGCCGAACAGTCTTGGAGCCGCCCATTGCATGAGAAAGAACACAGCAAGACAGACCAACCAGCCAGTCATCGTCCCGACTCGACGCCACCGGTAAGGCCCGTTCGGAAAGCGGATTTTTTTAAAAAAAAAATTCTACGAAATTGGATGATAATTGTAACTACTTTCCGTTAAATCCTCACGAAAATCACGGGAAATTTCTGTATTCCAAACGAACCTAATATCGCGTAGTAGCGTGTCTCCTCGTATAACCCACGGTCAAAGGAGGGAAGTGCTTTTATAGTCCCATCATGACACACTTTTTTGTTTTTTCAAATCTAGGGTCATACAAAGCTTGATTCGAACTACAAACGAGATGAACTTGAGCTTAATTCTGAGCTCGATCCGAGATCGAATAGCTCTCAAGCCTGATAAATTTATAAATTATTTATTAAATTTTACTATATATTAACTCTTACCGAGCTTATTCGAACCGAGTTTGAGTTTGAGCATGTTTCATTATTGAAAAATAATCCATATTGAATTGTTTATTGTTACCGAGCTTACTCGAGCGTACTCGAGTTTGAACCGAGTCGAGCTTGAGCCTGAGTCTAGCCTCAGACTCCAACTAGAGCTCGATCCTAGAAGCCTAAGCTCACTCGAGCTTGGCTCGTTTACATGCCTATCTTGAATGGTCTTGTTTAGAAATATAAGGTTTGTATGTAAATTTAGTGTAGTTTTTTCTACTTGTACCTCTATTTATTCTCTCAACCGTATCCATTTATTCAATATCACCCATGCAAAGTATTATCTCTTATATTTCAAAATAATTAAGTAGTAGTATCTAAGTCATTTTCTTATATACATTTCTCAATTTTCTCTTAACCTTAATTATTGTGCATAGTAAAAATACACCTTATATTTCTAAACGGAGGGAGTAATTAGATGGTTAACTAAGTGATTAATTAAATAAATTGATTATTTAGTGGATTTTGATCGGCAGGAATGTGCCGATGAAGCTAGCTCGGTAGGAATTTTGCCACGATGCACGAGCGTAACATGTGACACATGTTACCTATCGCGTCTTCTACGGTCAAGAAGGAACCGTGTTTACAAATTTATTCATAATGGATCTAGATTTGCCTAAAAAGGTATATTGGGTCTAGAAATGCAGTCTTCCTGTCGGAGTAATGGAACAATAGTACATGCCAATCTTGGAAAAGTTCATTTGAAATGCGGCTCAGGTCAGCTCATTTTGGAAACAAGCTAGAAGTCATGCTTGGCTCGGTTGTTCCCAAGCTCTAGCTGGCTCGTGGGATCGCGAGCCAGATGACACATATGGCAACTTGGCAATGATGGCAAGTATGGTGGCACGGTCGATGGCGACTTGGCTGGCGGTGTGGATGGCATGTGTAACACCCAAAATTTTGCTTTTCTTAAATTCATGTGTGATTTGGCACTTTGGTGAATTTTTGGAATTTTCTGGAATTTGTTTGGATTTATTTGGAATTTATTTGAATTTATTCCATTTTGAAATAATTAAAGAATTTAACTTTGCAAATAAAATTTTGTTGGAAATATTTTATTTGAGTCCAAAATGTCCTAAAATATTTTCCAGAATTTTTCTGAGCCTTTTGCTATTTTTAATGAATTAAATGAATTTTTGAGAATTTATTTGATTATTTAATCGCTGGAATTTTGAACCGGGTCGGTTACTATTCACCCGACCGAGCCCAAGTCAGACTCGAGTCCGAGTCCGACCCGAACCCGACCGCGCCACACCTGGTCGAGCCAAACCTACCGATCGGAACCTAACCCGTGGACCATTGGATCAAGATCCAACGGCCCACGAGGCGCCACGTCACGCACGCTGGGACGGATTGGACTTGTTCGAGCCGATCCAATCCGGTCGCCGATCCGACACGTGGACGGCCCTCGTGTCGCCTTCCCTCGTCCGAATCCGAGCCGAGAGCTCCGCCGCCGCTTTCAAGTTCGCTCTTGTTCGCGTTTATCACGGACGCCGATGCCCTATTTAAGGAAGCGACCACCCCGTGATCCTCTTTCCATTGCGCACCGCTTGCCTCAATCCGCTTCGCTCGAAAGCCGCCGCCACGCCGCAATTGCTCGCCGGAATTGGATCTAGGGTTTGCTTCGATCTTGCCTCGCTCGCCGTTGTCCGCCGCTCCCGCTGCATTGGAGGCCGATCCGAGACCCCTGGAGCAAGACGCACCCGCGGAACGTTCTCTCCTCGCCGGAAACCCACGGGAGCGCCGCGCTACGTGTCGTCTTCCCCAACTCCGGTTTGCTCGTGCCGCCGCACCGCCATCGACACCCCTGAAGCTCTCCACCGTCCGATCGCCATCCGACGCTCACGGTGAGTCCACTGCGTTTTAGCCCTGAGAACTCGGATGCAATTTCGCCGTTAGATCTAGGATGGACGGATAGGATTAGATCGTGTAGTGCCGCGTGTAGATCTGTTAGCGGCCGCTGGATCAAGATCCAACGATCCACGCGTGCGCCCACGCCACCGCAACGAAACCCACGTTGCGGTGGATTGGATCCAATCTCGACCGCTGGATTTGGATCCAACGCACGCAGATTGAGCCACGCTGGACCGTGTCGCATCGAAACCAGATAGATCTCAACCGTCCGATCCGCATCGCACGGCGGTCTAGATCCACCGCGCCAATTCAACGCGAAATCCTAGATCTAATCTGCGCCGCCGATTTTCAAATCAACGGCCGCGATGGTGCCACGTGGTGCCCGGCCTGCGCACGCCGCTGGCAGGCAGTGTCGCCGACACGCTGGGCCCAGCGTGTCGATGGGCCCACCGTGTCGGCGCGCTCGCGGCGCGTGAGCCCGAAGTCGCCGACGGGCGGCGCCGCCGCTGGCACTCGCCTTCGGGCCGTGTCCACGGTGAACCCGAGCCGAGCGTGGACCGAGTCCGTGAACCGGCTGATGTCAGCGGACCAATCAGAGATCGACACGTGTCCTTGCTGACGCGATAATTAATTTCCGAAAAAGAAAATGATTTATTAATTCGAAATAATGATTTCAGATTTTGATTCAAACTTCAAATGCTTATAACTTTTGCGTTTCAACTCCGATTTGAGTGATTCAAATTTCTAAATTTGTATAAAATTGAGATCTACCTAATGATAAATTTTATTTAATTTTTGGACTAAAGTTTTCCTCTGTATTATTATTTAATTGATTATTTAAACTTCAAAATGCTATAACTTTCGCGTTTAAACTCCGAATTTGACGATTCCAGTTTCTAAAAATTCATAAAATTATGCTCTCTCTGTTTGTGAACTTTATTTGGGTGTTTGGACACTTTTTGTCTACTGTTTTATTCATTGGTTGCTATTTGCACGCGTTACGAGTAGACGTTGAAGTGCCGGAAGGATTCGAAGGAGAAGTATTGACCCAGGAGCCAGCTCAGGACCAAGAGCAAGTACTTTTTGAAGGCAAGTTATGCTTTGACCATGTTGATCCCATTTTGAAGTTAATTTTATTTAAATGAATGCATGCTAGTTTAATAGGGATGCAATTGGTACGGATATTTTCCGACCGACCGAATTGATTTGGATGATGATTTGGATAGTTTCACAGATATCCAGTTGATTTCTCGAATAAGGATATGGATACAGATAATTTACATGGATACGGATACGGATATGGAACACTGATTATCCGATGGATACGGAATATCCGAGTTTTTGTTCGGATAATATCCGAATATGACATACGGATATTATCCGAATAGCACGTTTCAGAATAACACATTAACAATTTAACATGTTTCATCGTTTCGTAGACTGGGTCTGCATTGGATGACAAGATATAATGTGTTCATGTGTGCTAGATGCTAATTTGGAGATATTTGGGTAAAGGTGGTACAGAAATTGGCAAGTGGCGTTTCAGGAGGGCTACTTAGGATTCAACAGCATATGCCAGCTGCAAATCATTTGGTTCAATTATTGCAATGGGGTACGTTGTTACTCACAGAGTCACATGTATGACAAGCTAGGGATAAAAAGGCAAAAAAAAGACATACAAATATATTTCTTTTGGAATTTTGAATTTAAATTTGGACCGATTTTGGAAAAAAACTGAAATTGGATTTTAAAATATCCGACTAATATTATTCGTATCCATGTTGATTCCGATCCGTATTCGATCTGTATTCGTAACCGATATTATCCTGTATTATTCGTATTCGATTTTGTATTCGACACTATACGTATTCGATTCTGTATTCGATAAAAAATACGGATAGGGATATGAATAGGACGATATTCGACCGTATCCGATCCGATCACATCCCTATAGTTTAAATTAGAAAATGCTTTACTTAATTATGGGTAAATAGATAAATGCCAAATTGCTGTATGACACCTTGGTTAATTATATATATGTGCCATGACCCTTGTCACCGTAGTTGTGGTTTACTAGTTCGACATTACTAAATTGCCAACATGGGTTTTAGACCGTTGTAGTATATTGCTTAGTCCTGCTACGTGCTCGTGACATGATTTTGGACAATCAAATGTTAATATTGACTTAATGATATATTGAACCGGTTTTGGAAAGGTATCATGTGATGTTGATAGCACGTGGTGCTTGGTAATCAACTGGGGGTTTGATAAATAGTTTTCGACCGGGGCATGTGGCAAGAATGATCGAGTGGGCCAGTTGTGGCACCGGGAATGTTGGTTTGGTTCTTCGGGTAGTCTTGCCCTGGTCACCCTAAGGACCTCACCTTGCAAGCCTTTGAACTGGGTCAAACGTGCAACCACATGTCTGTAATGGGATGGACCTAGTTGAATAAGTTGCTAATAACGTACCTGTGGGACCTCAGGATGTCAACTACACCCTTTGTGTAAGTTGTACGGGGGAGCGTACAGGGGCTACGGCCAGGTACCCATCTAACGGTTGGTTGGCCTAAACTTCGCCTCAGCTAAGGGAAGGGTTAGTGTGCAACAACCGGGGAGGACCACTTGTATTGTTAGAGGTTTCCGAAAGACTTTGTTACGGGAACTCGCCTTTGTGGTGTTTGACTGTATCTTGTGGGTAAAGTGCATAACCTCTGCAGAGTGTAAAATCTATTCGAATAGCCGTGTCCGCGGTATTGGACATCGCTCGGGAATTACAGTCAAGGGTTAGATTTTCTTGAAAATAACTTGGACTTGAAAGGTGGGGTTTGGTTAAACAATGATGTCGATGGAAATATGGATTAGGAATGGGAAAGATGTTGATTAAACTCCTGGAAAAGTTATTGATCTTATACTTGCTTCTATTGCTTTCGAATCTACTTATGCTACTTGTCAAATGCTGTTTTACTGCAAATATACCCTGAGCTATTCCTTTGTATTAGGCCATGCATGTAGTATATTAGCTTGCATTCTCAGGCATGACTTGGCCGAGTACCAAGTACTCACCCTTGCCACAATACAACATCAGTTGAAGAGGAGTCTACACCAGCTTTGGAGGAGGAGCTCCAAGAGGAACCGTCTACTTAGGGAGCGAGCCCAGTCAGTTGCCTGTGGTATACTGGATGGCGCCACGAAGTTATTTCATTTTCCGCTGCTATTAGTTCTCTCTTAATAAGTTTCGCCCTGCGTGGCGTATATTTGTAACTTGACCATAAGGTCGAGCAACCAGTTTGACTATTTAATTAAAGTACTTTGTTAGTATCGAGTGGTATGATTGTGATATTTACCGATGTTAAGACTGTGTGCACTAGCGCGTTCCTGGACTAGTGCTGAATACACAGAGGGTCCGGATTTGCAAATTCGGGTCCCGACAGCATGGCTGATGGTGACTTGGCTGGCGGATGGCCGATGGTGCTTGGCTTGTAGCGTGAGCACAAATGGCAAGGATGGCGGCGGTCGGCATGCACCATGCCACGCTGGAGAGGGTGGTGGACATGGGGTGCGGAGGCGGAGGTGGCGAACTCCTCGAGGGAGTTGGAATTATGTAGCGCTAGGGTGGGGGCCAGACTTCGGCGGCGGAGCAGGAGGAGATGGCGGTGAAGGCCGAGAGGGAGTAGTTGGGGTGGAGGAGGTGCAGGAGAGGGGTACAGGGAAGGGCGCCGGGGTGGAGAGGGATGTGGGAGGGAGGGATGTGGAGCAGTGGCCGGTCGCGGCTGCGCGGGGAGAGGTGGAGGGGATGGAGTCGGGATGGGGAAGGGGTAGGGGAGGAGATGGAGGCAGAGAGGAAGAAGTTGTCAGAGAGGTCATCCCACGAGAAGGGGATGGCGGTGGATGCATGTCGGGACCCCGAATTTGCAAATCCGGACCCTCTGTGTATTCAGCACTAGTCCAGGAACGCGCTAGTGCACACAGTCTTCACATCGGTAAATATCACAATCATACCAATCGATATTATCAAAGTACTTTATTTAAATAACCAAACTGGTTACTTGACCTTATGGTCAAGTTACAAATATATGCCTCGCAAGGCGAAACTTATTAAAAGAGAAATAATAGCAATGAAAATAAGATAACCGTGGCGCCATCCAAGATACCACAGCAATCGACCGGGCTCGCTTCCCTAAGTAGACGGATCCTCTTGGAGTTCCTCCTCCAAAGTCGTGCGATCTCTTCTTCAACTGATATTGTGTTGAGGCAAGGGTGAGTACTTGGTACTCGGCAAGTCATGCAATGTAATGCAAGCTAATATACTATATGCATGGCTTGGTACAAAGGAATAGCTTAAGGTATATTTGCAGAAACAGCATTTGACAAGTATCATAAATAGATTCAAAGCGGAGAAACAAGTAAAGCATAAATAACTTTTCAAGAAGTTTAATAAACATTTTCCCCATCCTAAACCACATTTCCATCATCTTCATTACTAAACCAACCCTCCTTTCAAACCAAAGTTATTTTTGAAACGGCGGTAGTATCCTGCCATTCCAAGGAAACTCCGAATCTGGGTCACAGTCTTCGGCTGCTCCCAATGTAACACAGCTTCTACTTTGCTTGGATCTACGGCGACTCCTTCTGCGGTCATTACATGTCCAAGAAACTCCACCTTGTCCTTCCAAAAATCACACTTGCTGAACTTGGCGAAAAGTTGTCGCTTTCCTCACTTTTCCAAAACTCGCCTTAAGTGTTCGGCATGTTCGCTCTGTCTTGGAGTAGATTAGGATATCGTCTATGAACACGACGACAAACTTGTCCAAATATTCCATGAACACCTTATTCATCATATTCATGAAATAAGTGGCGCATTCGTCGGCCCAAAGGACATAATCAGAACTCGTAATGTCCATATCTTGACAAGAATGCACTCTTGAATATCTTCCGATCGGATCTTCAATCGATGGTATCCCGATCTCGAGATCAATCTTGGAGAAAACTCCGGCTCCTCTTAATCGATCAAACAAATCATCAATCCTGGGTAGCGGATACTTATTCTTCACGGTGACTTCATTGAGTGCACGGTAGTCAATGCACATCCTGAAACTCCCGTCCTTCTTCTTGACAAATAAAACTGGTGCTCCCCACGGCGACGAACTCGGTCTGATAAATCCTTTCTCCATTAACTCTTCTAGCTGTTTCTTCATTTCTACCAACTCCTCGGTGGACATCCGATAGGGTCTCTTTGCTATCGGTACTGCATGTCTTACAAGCTCTATCACAAACTCTATGTCCCTGTCTGGCGGCATACCAGGTAGATCCTCGGGAAAAACATCGGGGTACTCATTCACTACTGAGACATCCTCTATGCTGATTGCCTTGGTACTGTTAACCATCAACTGCCCATCTCTAACTGCAGTGGCTAGAAATTCCACTTTCTTCCCACACGGGCTCTCAACTGAGATAGTCCTTCGTCCACAATCCAATACAGCCTTGTGCTTGGATAACCAATCCATTCCCAATATGACGTCTAAGGTCTGGGTCTCCAAAATTATAAGGTTTGCTAGGAACTCTATTCCATCTATTAGTATTCTCACCCCGGAACATCCTACTTTCGTTCGGAGTTCGGAACCAGGGGTTTGAACTAAAAGCATGCACTTAAGCCTTGCAATCCTCAAATCATTTCTAGTAGCAAAGCCTTGCGAAACAAACGAATGCGAAGCTCCAGAGTCAAACAAAATCAAGGTGTATCGAGTTAACAAGTAACTTACCCAAGACGACGCGTCAGTAGCATTCTCGCAGTTGCATCTGCGGTGACATGGTTGACTCGGCCTCTCACCACGATGCCTGGTGTGGCTCCTGTCTTTGGCGTCTAGCCGGGTGGTTCCTAGATTGAAGCGAATCAGGGTCACTCCTGCTGTCTTCTTTGGACAATCTGTTGGCAAAGTGTCTGGCTCGTTGCGATTGTAGCGGCGTCTCACCGTTCCTTCTTGTTGCACGAGGTAGCGTTTCTAGCGGGGCCGGGTCTGGTAGTTCGATTGGCAGGTCTTGGTCTTGGGGATGGTGTCCTTGTTGCATTCGTGGTTGGAATCGAAGAATTGATTCGGTGCAACTCTCAGCGTATTGCGTTCCACTGGCGTGATCCTTGCTGTTGCATCCTGCGCTTCCTATTCTCATCCAGTTCCTTGCGCTTGTCCTCAAGAATAAGCGCCTTATTCACCAACTCTTGGAAATCTGGAAAGGTGTGGGTGATCAACCCTACTTGCAATCCCGAGTTAAGTCCCTTCATAAAACGAGACTGTCTGGATTTATCTGTCGCTACATCCTCAGGTGCGTAGCGTGCTAGCTGTGTGAACTTGTTCAGTAGTCGGCCATCGGGTGATTACCTTGCCTTAGTGCTCGAACTCCTCCTTCTTAAGGTCCATAATTCCTTCAGGCACGTGATAATCGCTTAATGCAATCGTGAACTCTTCCCAAGTGATATCTTGAGGGTTCTCTGCGTGGCATGAAGTTCTCCCACCATTCGGCAATTGTTCCTTCCAACCGATGAGAAGCGTAGAGTACCTTCTCATTTCCTATGCATTGAGCTATGTGTAGCTTCCTCTCGATTGATCTTAACCAATCATCGGCCTCCAATGGATTGGCATTCCCGGAGAAAGTGGGTGGGTGAGTTCTCATGAACTCGATAGTCTTGTATTCTCAAGCGTTGTCCCCGATTAACTTGATTAGCAAAGTGGCCTGAGCAAAGGACGTGCTGCATTTGTTGCATCATAGCATGCATCAATTGAGTCTGAGCAGCAAGAAATGCTCCAAAATTCTGCATATCAATCAAGGTCTTTGGTGCTCCATCATTGGGGTTTTCTCTTCAAGCGAGAACCACTCCCATTGCTTCCAAAGTTTCCACGGGTGTTCACCATCTGCCGATTTGCTCTAGGTTTAGAGATGAGAGGGAAACAAGAATAGACAAGTAATATGGAACTTATGCGGGCGAAAGGTGTAACTTTAAGGTCCAATTTTATTATTAATAACTTGGTATGGCTGCCATAATGCCTAAGGGCCTTGCAACACATACTGCACACTCGAAGCAATGAAAATCCAAATCGAACTAACACTGGAGTCTAACGCCTAAAGGGTGACTCTTTCTTCTATGACGCGACTCGGCGTAGGAGTCTCACTATAGAACCTATGCTCACTCATCGAGAAAACCTCCACGGCCTGGTACGGTGCCGTGTGGCATAGGCGCCGAAACGATCGCCATGTCCAAAGAATCGTGTCCTCTATGGTAGTCGAAGAAGCAGTGTCCTCATCGAGATCCGACTCCTCTGGATCTGGCTCGTGTAGCTCAATCTTGGCTCGTGCGGACCGCATAAGGTCATCTCCAACTCGTCAATCCTTCGTAGAAGGTGTGCCACATACTCTTGAGCTTCCCGCCATCTGTCACAAGAGTGCTTTACGTAAGAACTCAGAATTTTAAATTGTGACAAGGGAAGGGAAAATTTCAGCAAGAGACAAGAAAAGAGAGAAGGGGATAAGTCGAGATGTCATTTCTTATCTTGACAAAGTTTTAGCTTTTAGAAAATAGGTTTTATCCTCACTACGACCATTCTAGCTTAGGGTTGAGCCTACAAATCAAGTATGGCTCACAGATACCACCTCTGTCCGGGACCCGAATTTGCAAATCCGGACCCTCTGTGTATTCAGCACTAGTCCAGGAACGCGCTAGTGCACACAGTCTTCACATCGGTAAATATCACAATCATACCAATCGATATTATCAAAGTACTTTATTTAAATAACCAAAGTGGTTACTCGACCTTATGGTCAAGTTACAAATATATGCCTCGCAAGGCGAAACTTATTAAAAGAGAAATAATAGCAGCGGAAAATAAGATAGCTTCGTGGCGCCATCCAAAGATACCACAGTAACCTGATCGGCTCGCATCCCTAAGTAGACGAATCCTCTTGGAGTTCCTCCTCCAAAGCTGGCGTAGTCTCTTCTTCAACTGATATTGTGTTGAGGCAAGGGTGAGTACTTGGTACTCAGCAAGTCATGCACAGAATGCAAGCTAATATACTATATGCATGGCTTGGTACAAAGGAATAGCTTAAGGTATATTTGCAAAGAAACAAGATTTGACAAGTATCATAAATAGATTCGAAAGCAGTAGAAACAAGTAAAGCATAAATAACTTTTCAAGAAGTTTAATAAACATTTTCCCCATCCTAAACCACATTTCCATCATCTTCATTACTAAACCAACCCTCCTTTCAAATCCAAGTTATTTTTCAGAAAATCTAACCCTTGACTGTAATTCCCGAGCATTGTCGATCATGGACTCGGCTATTTAAATAGATTCTAAACTCTGCAGAGGTTATGCACTTTACCCACAAGATACAAACAAACACCACAAAGGCGAGTTCCCAGTAACAAAGCCTTTCTAAGCCTCAAACAACACAGTGGTCCTCTCCTGCTCAGGTTTCTACACCATCCCTTCCCTTAGCCAAGGCGAAGTATGGGACCAACACACCGTTAGATGGGTATCTGGCCACGACCACGATACGCCTCCCGCACAATCACACAAACGGTGTAATTAACACCCTGAGGCTCCACAAGCGAGTCCTTAGCGACTTAGTCAACTAGGGCCGCCCCATTCCACCCATGTGGTTGCAAGTATGACCAGTTCAAAGGCTTGCAAGGTTAAGTCCTTAGAGTGACCAGGGCAAGACTACCCGAAACCAAATCAACACTCCCAATGCCACAATCGCCCACCTGATTACTCTTGCCACATGCCCTGGCCAAAATCGTTTATCAAACCCCGCTTGATTACCATGCACCACGTGCCATCAACATCACATGATACTTTTCCCAAAACAGGTTCAATATATCATTAAGTCAATATTAACATTTGATTGTCCAAAATCATGTCATGAGCACGAGTGTGTCTAAGCAAAGATACTACAACGGTCTAAACCCATGTTGGCAATTTAATAATGTCCAACTAGTAAACCACAACTAGGGTGACAAAGGGTCATGGCACATACTTAAGTAATCAAGGTGTCATATAGCAAATTGGTATTTATCTAACCCCCAGGTTTAACAAAGTATTTTTCTAATTGAACTAGCATGCAATAGTTTAAATCAAAATAGATTTCGAAATAGGATCAACATGGTCAAAGCACAACTTGCCTTCAAAAATTACTTGCTCTTGGTCTTGAGTTGGATCCTGAGTCAACACTTCTCCTTCGAATCCTTCCGGCACTTCAACGTCTACTCGTAAAGCGTGCAAATAGCAAATACACGAATAAACAATAGGCAAAAAGTATCCAAACATCCAAATAAAATCCATAAACAGAGAGAACATAATTTTCTGGATTTTTAGGAACTGGAATCGTTCAAATCGGAGTTAAAATGCAAAAGTTATGATTTATTAAAGTTTAAATAATCAATTAAATAATATTACAGAGAAAAACTTTAGTCCAAAAATTAAATAAAATTCATATTTGAGTAGATCTGAATTTTATACAAATTTAGAAATTTGAATCACTCAAATCGGAGTTGAAACGCAAAAGTTATAAGCGTTTGAAGTTTGAAACAAAATCTGAAATCATTATTCGAATTAATAAATCATTTTTCTTTTTCGGAAATTAATTATTGCGTCAGCATGGACACATGTCAGCTCCTGATTGGCTGGCTGACGTTAGCCGGCTCATGGACTTGGTCCATGCTTGGCTCGGGTCTACCGTGGACTCGGTCCACGACTCCACGTGAGACTGACAGGTGGGACCACTCGGGTGACGTCATCGCTGACGTCGGGGACTCAAATCTTGACATGTGGGACCCACCGTGACGCCATGGGTGACGTCGGCGCTTGGCTGGATTAGCCAGCGACATGCGGGCCCTCGACACGCGGGCCCCGTGTCGGCGTCCTACACGCACGCCGCTGCGGATCCGACCGCCGGTCCAACTTCCAAGACGCTGCGTGGCACAATCTCGGCCGTTGATTCGAAAATCAACGGCCCGTATTGATCGGGTGACGACGCTCGGGTGAACGTGGTTATCTGGACCGTTGGATCTAGATCCAACGGCCGATTAGATCCGAGGATCTAGACGTGATCTCACCGTGACGGCCGCCTGGATCGGACGGCTGTCCGAGCTCGCGAGGTTGATGTCGACGCGGCGGCGTTGGCTTGACCGGAGACGAAGACGACGACCTCCCGTGCGGCGTTTCCGTGCAACTCCGGCGTGAAGGCTGGCACTCCCTGTGGCGCGCGCGACACGGCGATCTCGGGCCTGGGTTTGGTGTCGCTTAAGACGGCGGATGCGCGGGATCAACGAAGAATCATGGCGGAAGACCTCCTCTACTCCGGCGAGCAATAGCGGCGGCGACGCGCGGCTCAGGCGAGGTGAGAAGGGGGCTCGGGTGCGGACGGTTGTGCGCTTCCCGATGGCGGCGGCGGCGTATTTAAAGGGGGCCTCGGCTTCCGTGTAGAGCGCGGAAACCGAGGTTGACACGGTGACGGCGGCGGAGGACTCCGGCTCGGATCCGGCGAGGATAGCGAAATCGCGGCCCGTCCGCGTGGCGCGATCAACGGCCACGATGGCTTGGCGCGAACGGTCCGGCCCGACACGGCTCGGGTTGGGGTTTGCCGATCATGACCGTTGGATCTCGATCCGACTGGCCCACGTGGGTTAAGGTTCAACGTGGTTCGGTCAAGTCGGTGGCTCGGGTCGGACTCGAGTCCGACTTCGGGTTCTGACTTCGGTCGGAGGAATAGTACTTGACCCGAGTTGGATTTCCAGCGATTTAATATTTAAAATAATTCCCAGTAATTCATTTAATTCATTAAAAATAGCAAAAGACTCAGAAAAATTCCAGAAAAATTCTGGAAAATATTTTGGATCATTTTGGACTCAAATAAAATATTTCCAACAAAATTTTATTTGCAATAATTAAATTCTTTAATTATTTCAAAATGGAATAAATTCAAATAAATTCCAAATAAATCCAAATAAATTCCAGAAAATTCCAAAAATTCACCAAAGTGCCAAATCACACATGAATTTAAGAAAAGCAAAATTTTGGGGTGTTACAAACCTCCCCCCCTTAATAGAATCTCGTCCCCGAGATTCAGGGCTTTGCTAAAGGAATAGGTTTGGAAACTCTTTCTTCAAATCCTCTTCGCGCTCCCAAGTCGCTTCGCTCTCTGCATGGTTACTCCACTGAACTCTACAGAAACGGGTTGACTTATTTCTGGTTTCTCGATCCATTGTGTCTAGAATCCTCACTGATGTTCCTTATAAGTCAAATCTTCTTGCAACTCAATTGACTCTAGCGGTGTCTGCTCCTCAGAACTCGGAGACACTTCTTCAACTCGACACATGGAATACGTCATGCACTCCGCCAACGATCGTGGCAACTCCACTGTAAGCAACTTCGCCTCTGCGACTCAAAATCTTAAATGGTCCAACATAACAGGTGCGAGTTTCCCTTTGGCATGGAACCTCTTAACTCCCGAGAGGCGTAACTCGAGGTATACAAAGTCTTCTCGTTCAAAACTCAAGTCTCGCGACGATTGTCAAGATAACTCTTTTATCGTGATTGGGCTATCTTCAACCTTTCCTAATCATGGCGACCGTTTCTTCAAACCTCTTGAAGAATATCGTGCCCAAAGACACAAAGCTCACTGGTCTCATTCCAATTCAATGGCGTCCGACAGGTCGACCATACAAAGTGCCTCAAAAGGTGACATCTCAGAACTAGCTTGATAACTATTGTTGTAACTAAACTCGGCATACGGCAAACTCTTATCCCAAGAGGTAGCATAAGCCAATGCACAAGCTCTCAACATATCTTCCAGACCGTTGACTCTTTCGGCCTGTCCGTCTGCCTCATGGATGATAAGTCAGATCAAGTTCAAACGGGTTCCCATGGCTTCATGCAACTTATTCCGTAACCTTGAGGTGAATTGGGTACCTCTCGTCCGATACAATCCTCTTTGGCACTCCGTGCAAACAGACAATCCTGATCATGTATAATTCTGCTAATTTATCTCCCGAGTAAGTGGTCTTCACGGGGATAAAATGGGCTACTTTAGTCAAGCGATCCACTATAACCCATATGGAGTCATAACCTCCTTGAGTCTTCGGCAAACCGGTAATGAAATCCATTCCGATTTCCTCCCACTTCCACTCGGGTATTTTCAGCGGTTGTAGCAATCCTGCTGGTCTCTGATGCATTGCCTTGACTCTCTGGCATACATCGCACAATGCAACATGCTCGGCAACTTCACGTTTCATACTCGGCCACCGAATCTCTCCTTCGATCCTCGATACATCTTGGCGCTTCCAGGATGAATTGAGTACTTGGAGTCATGGGCTTCTTCCAAAATCAGCTGCTTTAACTCCTTTTTGTTAGGCACACAAATGCGATCCTTCATCCACAACGTGCCTTGCTCATCCAACTTGAAGTCCTCTGCCTTGCCTTCCTCCTTGATGGACTTAATCCTGCGGATCTTGTCATCATCCTTCTGTCCTTCTCGGATCTGATCCTCTAGGGTAGGCTTTACTTCTATTGTGGCCAAGAATCCCCTAGGTACTACCTCAATCTTCATTTTCTGAAAATCCTCACATAACTCATCCTGACTTGTGGCTAGTAACGTACTCACGGTATGGCTTTTCCGACTCAGAGCATCGGCTACTACGTTGGCCTTCCCGGGATGGTAATGGATTCCAACATTGTAGTCCTTGATTAACTCTAACCATCTCCTCTGCCTCATATTCAGATCCGACTGGGTGAATATGTACTTAAGGCTCTTATGATCCGTATACACTTCACATCTGCTTCCAATCGATAGTGACGCCATATCTTCAAGGCATGCACTACGGCATAACTCTAGGTCATGTGTCGGATAATTTTCCTCATACGGCCTCAATCGCCTTGATGCATACGCGACGACCTTTCCATTCTCAGACACACATCCAAGTCCTTGGCGCGATGCGTCACAATAAATATCGAAGCTTTGAGCAACATCCTAGAACTAACACCGGTGTTGACGCTAATCGCTTCTTCAGCTCCCAAATCCTTTCTCACATTCTCGCGTCCATGCAAACTTCTTTTCCTTCTTCAAAGCTTGCGTAAGAGGTTTCGCAATTGTCGAAAAGCCTTCGATGAAACGGCGGTAGTATCCTGCCATTCCAAGGAAACTCCGACCGGGTCACAGCCTTCTACGCTCCCAATGTAACACGCCTTCTACTTTGCTTGGATCTACTGGCGACTCCTTCAAGGTCATTACATGTCCAAGAAACTCCACCTTGTCCTTCCAAAAATCACACTTGTCGAACTTGGCGAAAAGTTGCTTTGCTCCTCACTTTTCCAAAACTCGCCTTAAGTGTTCGGCATGTTCGCTCTCTGTCTTGGAGTAGATTAGGATATCGCCTATGAACACGACGACAAACTTGTCCAAATATTCCATGAACACCTTATTCATCATATTCATGAAATAAGCGGCGCATTAAATCGACCCAAAGGACATAATCAGAACTCGTAATGTCCATATCTTGACGAGAATGCAGTCTTGAATATCTTCTCGATCGGATCTTCAATCGATGGTATCCCGATCTCGAGATCAATCTTGGAGAAAACTCCGCTCCTCTTAATCGATCAAACAAATCATCAATCCTGGGTAGCGGATACTTATTCTTCATCAGACTTCGTTGAGTGCACGGTAGTCAATGCACATCCCGAAACTCCCGCCCTTCTTCTTGACAAACAAAATCGGTGCTCCCACGGCGACTAACTCGGCCTGATAAATCCTTTCTCCATTAACTCTTCTAGCTGTTTCTTCATTTCTACCAACTCCTCGGTGGACATCCGATAGGGTCTCTTTGCTATCGGTCTTGTGCATCTTACAAGCTCTATCACAAACTCTATGTCCCCTGTCAAGCGGCATACCAGGTAGATCCTCGGGAAAAACATCGGGTACTCATTCACTACCGAGACATCCTCTATGCTGATTGCCTTGGTACTGTTAACCATCAACTCGCCCATCTCTAAGCAAGTGGCTAGAAATTCCACTTTCTTCCCACACTGCTCTCAATCGAGATAGTCCTTCGCCCACAATCCAATACACCCTTGTGCTTGGATAACCAATCCATTCCCAATATGACGTCTAAGGTCCGGGTCTCCAAAATTATAAGGTTTGCTAGGAACTCTATTCCATCTATTAGTATTCTCACCCGGAACATCCTACTTTCGCTCGGAGTTCTAACTGTGGGTTTGAACTAAAAGCATGCACTTAAGCCTTGCAATCCTCAAATCATTTCTAGTAGCAAAACCTTGCGAAACAAACGAATGCGAAGCTCCAGAGTCAAACAAAATCAAGCAGTGCAGTCGAGTTAACAAGTAACTTACCCAAAGACGACGTCTGTAGCATTCGCAGCGGTGCATCTGCGGTGACATGGTTGACTTCGGCCTCTCACCACGGTGCTGGGTGTGGCTCTGGTCTTTGGCGCCCTAGCCGGGTGGTTCCTAGATTGAAGCGAACTGGGGTCACTCTGCTGTCTTCTTTGGACAATGGTTGGCAAAGTGTCTGGCTCGTTGCGCTTGTAGCAGCGTCTCACTGTTCCTTCTTGTTGCACTGAGGTAGCGTTTCTAAGCGGGGGCTGGGTGCAGTAGTTACGATTGGCAGGTCTTGGTGCTAGGGATGGTGTCCTTGTTGCATTCTGTGGTTGGAATCAAGAATTGATTCGGTGCAACTCTCAAAGCGCCATTGCGTTCCTCGGCGTGATCCTTCTTTGTTGCATCCTGCGCTTCTGTTCTCATCCGGGCCTTGCGCTTGTCCTCAAGAATAAGCGCCTTATTCACCAACTCTTGGAAATCTGGAAAGGTGTGGGTGATCAACCCTACTTGCAATCCCGAGTTAAGTCCCTTCATAAAACGAGGCCTGCGGATTTATCCGTCGCTACATCCTCAAAGCGAAGGCGTGCTAGCCGTGTGTGAACTTGTTCAGGTAGTCGACCACCTTTGGCCGATTACCTTGCCTCGGTGCTCAACTCCTCCTTCTTAAGGTCCATAATTCCTTCAGGCACGTGATACCGCTTCGAATGCAAATTGTGAACTCTTCCCAAGTGATATCTTGAGGGTTCTCTCAAGTGGGCACGTAAGTTCTCCCACCATTCGGTGCGTTCCTTCCAACCGATGAGAAGCGTAGAGTACCTTCTCATTTCCTATGCATTGAGCTATGTGTAGCTTCCTCTCGATTGATCTTAACCAATCATCGGCCTCCAATGGATTGGCATTCCCGTAGAAAGTGGGTGGGTGAGTTCTCATGAACTCGATAGTCTTGTATTCTCGGGCGTTGTCCCCGATTAACTTGATTAGCAAAGGCCTGGCAAAGGACGTGCTGCATTTGTTGCATCATAGCATGCATCAATTGAGTCTGAGCAGCAAGAAATGCTCCAAAATTCTGCATATCAATCAAGCGGTCTTTGGTGCTCCATCATTGGGGTTTTCTCTTTGGGCAGAACCACTCCCATTGCTTCCAAAGTTTCCACGGGTGTTCACCATCTGTCGATTTGCTCTAGGTTTAGAGATGAGAGGGAAACAAGAATAGACAAGTAATATGGAACTTATGCGGGGCGAAAGGTGTAACTTTAAGGTCCAATTTTATTATTAATAACTTGGTATGGCTGCTTACAATGCCTAAGGGCCTTGCAACACATACTGCACACTCAGCAAGCAATGAAAATCCAAATCGAACTAACACCGAGTCTAACGCCTACCGGGTGACTCTTTCTTCTATGACGCGACTCGGCGTAGGAGTCTCACTATAGAACCTATGCTCACTCATCGAGAAAACCTCCCCGGCCTGGAATGCAGGGTCTTTGTGGCATAGGCGCCGTAACGATCGCCATGTCCAAGAATCGTGTCCTCTATGGTAGTCGAAGAAGCAAGTGTCCTCATCGAGATCCGACTCCTCCGATCTCGCTCGTAGCTCGAGTAATCTTGGCTGCAGTCTGGACCGTACAAGGTTATCTCCAACTCGTCAATCCTTCGTAGAAGGTGTGCCACATACTCTTGAGCTTCCCGCCATCTGTCACAAGAGTGCTTTACGTAAGAACTCAGAATTTTAAATTGTGACAAGGGAAGGGAAAATTTCAGCAAGAGACAAGAAAAGAGAGAAGGGGATAAGTCGAGATGTCATTTCTTATCTTGACAAAGTTTTAGCTTTTAGAAAATAGGTTTTATCCTCACTACGACCATTCTAGCTTAGGGTTGAGCCTACAGTCAAGTATGGCTCTGATACCACCTCTGTCGGGACCCCGAATTTGCAAATCCGGACCCTCTGTGTATTCAGCACTAGTCCAGGAACGCGCTAGTGCACACAGTCTTCACATCGGTAAATATCACAATCATACCAATCGATATTATCAAAGTACTTTATTTAAATAACCAAAGTGGTTACTCGACCTTATGGTCAAGTTACAAATATATGCCTCGCAAGGCGAAACTTATTAAAAGAGAAATAATAGCAAATGAAAATAAGATAACTTCGTGGCGCCATCCAAGATACCACGTGCAACCTGACCGGGCTCGCTTCCCTAAGTAGACGGATCCTCTTGGAGTTCCTCCTCCAAAGTCGGTGCGCCTCTTCTTCAACCGATATTGTGTTGAGGCAAGGGTGAGTACTTGGTACTCGACAAGTCATGCACAGAATGCAAGCTAATATACTATATGCATGGCTTGGTACAAAGGAATAGCTTAAGGTATATTTGCAAGAAATGACATTTGACAAGTATCATAAATAGATTCAAAGCGGAGAAACAAGTAAAGCATAAATAACTTTTCAAGAAGTTTAATAAACATTTTCCCCATCCTAAACCACATTTCCATCATCTTCATTACTAAACCAACCCTCCTTTCAAACCAAAGTTATTTTTGAGAAAATCTAACCCTTGATCAGTAATTCCCGAGCATTGTCCAAGATCGTGGACTCGGCTATTTAAATAGATTCTAAACTCTGCAGAGGTTATGCACTTTACCCACAAGATACAAATCAAACACCACAAAGGCGAGTTCCCAGTAACAAAGCCTTCTAAGCCTCAAACAACACAGTGGTCCTCTCCTGCTCAGGCTCTACACCATCCCTTCCCTTAGCCAAGGCGAAGTATGGGACCAACACACCGTTAGATGGGTATCTCGGCCACGACCACGATACGCTCCCCGCACAATCACACAAACGGTGTAATTGACACCCTGAGGCTCCACAAGCGAGTCCTTAGCGACTTAGTCAACTAGGGCCGCCCCATTCCAGCCATGTGGTTGCAAGTATGACCCGCTCAAAGGCTTGCAAGGTTAAGTCCTTAGAGTGACCAGGGCAAGACTACCCGAAAAACCAAATCAACACTCCCAATGCCACAACTGCCCACTGATTACTCTTGCCACATGCCCTGGCCAAAAATCATTTATCAAACCCCGCTTGATTACCATGCACCACGTGCCATCAACATCACATGATACTTTTCCCAAAACAGGTTCAATATATCATTAAGTCAATATTAACATTTGATTGTCCAAAATCATGTCATGAGCACGAAAGCGTGTCTAAGCAAGATACTACAACGGTCTAAACCCATGTTGGCAATTTAATAATGTCCAACTAGTAAACCACAACTAGGGTGACAAAGGGTCATGGCACATACTTAAGTAATCAAGGTGTCATATAGCAAATTGGTATTTATCTAACCCCGTGTTTAACAAAGTATTTTTCTAATTGAACTCGCATGCAATAGTTTAAATCAAAATAGATTTCGAAATAGGATCAACATGGTCAAAGCACAACTTGCCTTCAAAAATTACTTGCTCTTGGTCTTGAGTTGGATCCTGAGTCAACACTTCTCCTTCGAATCCTTCCTAAGACTTCAACGTCTACTCGTAAAAGCGTGCAAATAGCAAATACACGAATAAACAATAGGCAAAAAGTATCCAAACATCCAAATAAAATCCATAAACAGAGAGAACATAATTTTCTGGATTTTTAGGAACTGGAATCGTTCAAATCGGAGTTAAAATGCAAAAGTTATGATTTATTAAAGTTTAAATAATCAATTAAATAATATTACAGAGAAAAACTTTAGTCCAAAAATTAAATAAAATTCATATTTGAGTAGATCTGAATTTTATACAAATTTAGAAATTTGAATCACTCAAATCGGAGTTGAAACGCAAAAGTTATAAGCGTTTGAAGTTTGAAACAAAATCTGAAATCATTATTCGAATTAATAAATCATTTTTCTTTTTCGAAATTAATTATTGCGTCAAGATGGACACATGTCAGCTCTCGATTGGTCGGTCGACGTCTGCTCATGGACTTGGTCCATGCTTGGCTCGGAGTCTACTGTGGACTCGGTCCACGACTCCACGTGAGACTCGACAGTGGGACCACTTTCGTGACGCGTCATCGGCCGACGTCGGCGGGACTCAAATTTCACGCTGACATGTGGGACCCACTGCGGACGTCATGGGTGACGCCGCTTGCTGGATTAGCCAGCGACATGCGGGCCCTCGACACGCGGGCCCCGTGATGTCGGCGTCACTACACGCGCCAGCGGCGTGGGCCCAGCGCCGACCGCGTCGGTCCAACTTCCAAGACGCGTGGCACAATCTGGGCCGTTGATTCGAAAATCAACGGCCCAGATTGATCGTGACGACGCGTTCAGGGTGAACGTGGCCAATCTGGACCGCTGGATCTAGATCCAACGGCCGGGATTAGATCCGAGGATCTAGACGTGATCTCACCGTGATTCGCCGCTCCGATCGGACGGCCGTCCGAGCTCGCGAGGTTGATGTCGACGCGCGCGTTGGCTTGACCGAGACGAAGACGACGACCTCCCGCGGCGTTTCCGTGCAACTCCGGCGTGAAGGCCGGCACTCCCAGCGCGGCGCGACACGGCGATCTCGGGCCTGGGTTTGGTGTCGTCGGAAGACGGCGGATCAGCGAGGATTAACGAAGAATCATGGCGGAAGACCTCCTCTACTCCGGCGAGCAATAAGCGGCGACGGCGGCGCTCAAAGCGAGGTGAGAAGGGGCTCGTGCGGACGGTTGTGCGCTTCCGATGGCGGCGGCGGCGTATTTAAAGGGGGCCTCGGCTCGTAGAGCGCGAAACCGAGGTTGACACTGACGGCGGCGGAGGACTCGGCTCGGATCCGGCGAGGGCAGCGAAATCGCGGCCGTCCACGTGGCGCGATCAACGGCCACGATGGCTTGGCGCGAACGGTCCGGTCCGGACACGCGGCTCGGGTTTGATCGATCATGACCGTTGGATCTCGATCCGACGGCCCACGTGGGTTAAGGTTCAACGTGGTTCGGTCAAGTCGGTGGCTCGGGTCGGACTCGAGTCCGACTTCGGGTTCGACTTCGATCGGAGGAATAGTACTTGACCCGAGTTGAATTTCCAATGATTTAATATTTAAAATAATTCCCGAATTCATTTAATTCATTAAAAATAGCAAAAGACTCAGAAAAATTCCAGAAAAATTCTGGAAAATATTTTGGATCATTTTGGACTCAAATAAAATATTTCCAACAAAATTTTATTTGCAATAATTAAATTCTTTAATTATTTCAAAATGGAATAAATTCAAATAAATTCCAAATAAATCCAAATAAATTCCAGAAAATTCCAAAAATTCACCAAAGTGCCAAATCACACATGAATTTAAGAAAAGCAAAATTTTGGGGTGTTACAGTGCTGTACCCGGTACAAGCTCTATCACAAACTCTATGTCCCTGTCTGGCGGCATACCAGGTAGATCTTCGGGAAAAACATCTGGGTACTCATTCACTACTGAGACATCCTCTATGCTGATTGCCTTGGTACTGTTAACCATCAACTGTCCATCTCTAACTGCAGTGGCTTGAAATTCCACTTTCTTCCCACACGGGCTCTCAACTGAGATAGTCCTTCGTCCACAATCCAATACAGCCTTGTGCTTGGATAACCAATCCATTCCCAATATGACGTCTAAGGTCTGGGTCTCCAAAATTATAAGGTTTGCTAGGAACTCTATTCCACCTATCAAGATTCTCACCCTAACATCCTACTTTCGCTCGGAGTTCTAACTGTGGGTTTGAGCTAAAAGCATGCACTTAAGTCTTGCAATCCTCAAATCATTTCTAGTAGCGAAGCCTTGCGAAACAAACGAATGCGAAGCTCGAGTCAAACAAAATCACAGGTGTATCGAGTTAACAAGTAACTTACCCAAGACGACGTCAGTAGCATTCCGCATGCATCTGCGGTGACATGGTTGACTCGGCCTCTCACCACGGCCTGGGGTGTGGCTCCTGATCTTTGGCGTCCTAGCTGGGGTGGTTCCTAGATTGAAGCGAATCGGGTCACTCTCGCTGTCTTCTTGGGACAATCTGTTGGCAAAGTGTCTGGCTCGTTGCGCTTGTAGCAGCGTCTCACTGTTCCTTCTTTGCCGATCGCTCGAGTAGTGTTTCTAGCGGGGGCTGGGGTTTGGTAGTTCTGATTGGCGGGTCTTGGTGCCGGGGTGGTGTCCTTGTTGCATTCTCGTGGTTGGAATCAAGAATTGATTTGGTGCAACTCAGCGCCGCTATGCGTTCTGGCGTGATCCTTGCTGTTGCATCCTGCGCTTCTGTTCTCATCCAGTTCCTTGCGCTTGTCCTCAAGAATAAGTGCCTTATTCACCAACTCTTGGAAATCTGGAAAGGTGTGGGTGATCAATCCTACTTGCAATCCTGAGTTAAGTCCCTTCATAAAACGAGACTGTCTGGATTTATCTGTCGCTACATCCTCAAAGCGTAGCGTGCTAGCTGTGTGAACTTGTTCGTAGTCGGCCACCGGGCCGATTACCTTGCTTGATGCTCTGAACTCCTCCTTCTTAAGGTCCATGATTCCTTCAGGCACGTGATACTGCTTTAATGCACCGTGAACTCTTCCCAAGTGATATCTTGAGGGTTCTCTTGCGTGGCACAGAAGTTCTCCCACCATTCGGCGGCTGTTCCTTCCAGCTGATGAGAAGCGTAGAGTACCTTCTCATTTCCTATGCATTGAGCTATGTGTAGCTTCCTCTCGATTGATCTTAACCAATCATCGGCCTCCAATGGATTGGCATTCCCAGAGAAAGTGGGTGGGTGAGTTCTCATGAACTCTGACAGTCTTGTATTCTGGCGTTGTCCATGATTAACTTGATTAGCAGTGGCCTGAGCGGTGACGTGTTGCATTTGTTGCATCATAGCATGCATCAACTGAGTCTGAGCAGCAAGAAAAGCTCCGAAATTCTGCACATCCGGTGGCGGTCTTTGGTGCTCCATCATTGGGGTTTTCTGCTGGGCGAGAACCACTCCCATTGCTTCCAAAGTTTCCACGGGTGTTCACCATCTGTCGATTTGCTCTAGGTTTAGAGATGAGAGGGAAACAAGAATAGACAAGTAATATGGAACTTATGCGGGGCAAAAGGTGTAACTTTAAGGTCCAACTTTATTATTGATATTAATAACTTGGTATGGTTGCTTACAATGCCTAAGGGCCTTGCAACACATACTGCACACTCAGCAAACAAAGCAAATCCAAATCGAACTAATTACGAGTCTACGCCTAAAGGGTGACTCTTTCTTCTATGACACGACTCGCGAAGGAGTCTCACTATAGAACCTATGTTCACTCATCGAGAAAACCTCCACGGCACTGGGTGCAGGTCTTTGTGGCATAGGCGCCAAACGATCGCCATGTCCAGCGATCGTGTCCTCTGTGGTAGTCGAAGAAGCGATGTCCTCATCGAGATCGACTCCTCCGGATCTCGCTCGTGTAGCTCAATCTTGGCTCGGTCCGTCCGTACAAGGTCATCTCCAACTCGTCAATCCTTAGTAGAAGGTGTGCCACATACTCTTGAGCTTCCCGCCATCTGTTCTTCTCTATCGTGATCTCCTTGCGGGCCTTCTGTAGCTCCTTGCTTGTATTATCTAGTACATCCTCCTGGGCGACGACAAATCGTGCCAACTGTGTAATCGTGGCATCCTCATCCTGAATCGCCTTCGGGTCAAGAAGGTTATCGCTGCGCGGATGATAACGGAACACCGTGCTCTTCAATTCTCTGGCGTAGATACGGGTAATGTGCCGCATTGCTTGTCGTGATACTTCTTGGATACCCATCTTCATTGTAGATCTCCTGGCAGTGCAGTGTATCGGGCGATTGCCTGGGCCCTTTTTCCTAGCAGGTACCTCAATCCTCACGTCACAAGCCTTGATCAATCCCGCTTGTCTGATCACTTCCACTTGGTATTGGGGCTTCTCAAAATCTCCGAGAGTCTGTAGCATATGCCAAAGTTCTGCAGCGTGACCAACTCCCAGATCAACGTAGTTGAACTCTTCCTCCATCTGTCACAAGAGTGCTTTACGTAAGAACTCGGAATTTTTAAATTGTGACAAGGTAAGGGAAAATTTCAGCAAGAGACAAGAAAAGAGAGAAGGGGATAAGTCGAGATGTCATTTCTTGTCTTCACAATTTTTTAGCTTTAGAAAATAGGTTTTATCCTCACTACGACCATTCTAGCTAGGGTTGAGCCTACAACAAGTATGGCTCGATACCACCTCTCTGTCGGGACCCCGAATTTGCAAATCCGGACCCTCTGTGTATTCAGCACTAGTCCAGGAACGCGCTAGTGCACACAGTCTTAACATTGGTAAATATCACAATCATACCATCGATATTATCAAAGTACTTTTTTTTAAATAACCAAAGTGGTTACTCGACCTTATGGCCAAGTTACAAATGTATGCCTCGCAAGGCTAAACTTATTCAGAGAAAAATAATGGCAATGAAAATCAAATAGCTTGCGTGGCGCCATCCAAGATACCACAGTAACCGATCGGGCTCGCATCCCTAAGTAGACGGATCCTCTTGGAGTTCCTCCTCCAAAGTGGCGTAATCTCCTCTTCAACTGATATTGTGTTGAGGCAAGGGTGAGTACTCAGTACTCGGCAAGTCATGCAATGCACGCAAAGCTAATATACTATATGCATGGCTTGGTACAAAGGAATAGCTCAAGGTATATTTGCAAGAAACAGATTTGAAAAGTAATATAAGTAGATTCAAAGCGGTAGAAATAAGTAAAGCATAAATAACTTTTCAGAAATTTAATAAACATTTTCCCCATCCTAAACCACATTTCTATCATCTTCATTACTAAACCAAACCAACCTTTCAAATCCAAGTTATTTTCGTAAAGTCTAACCCTTGACTGTAATCCCGAGCATTGTCCAAGACTGTGGACTCGGCTATTTAAATAGATTCTACACTCTGCAGAGGTTATGCACTTTACCCACAAGATACAATAAACACCACAAAGGCGAAGTTCCTCGTAATAAAGCCTTTCTAAGCCTCAAACAACACAGTGGTCCTCTCCTGCTCAGGTTTCTACACCATCCCTTCCCTTAGCCAAGGCGAAGTATGGGACCAACACACCGTTAGATGGGTATCTCGGCCACAGCCACGATACGCTCCCCGCACAATCACACAAACGGTGTAATTGACACCCGAGGCTCCACAAGCGAGTCCTTAGCGACTTAGTCAACTAGGGCCGTCCCATTCCAGCCATGTGGTTGCAAGTATGACCCAGTTCAAAGGCTTGCAAGGTTAAGTCCTTAGAGTGACCAGGGCAAGACTACCCGAAGAACCAAATCAACATCCCCGATTGCCACACCGCCCACCTGATCATTCTTGCCACATGCCCCTGGCCGAAAACTATTTATCAAAACCCCAGTTGATTACCAAGCACCACGTGCTATCAACATCACATGATACCTTTTCAAAACAGGTTCAATTTATCATTAAGTCAATATTAACATTTGATTGTCCAAATTCATGTCATGAGCACGAAAGTGTGTCTAAGCAATACACTACAACGGTCTAAGACCCATGTTGGCAATTTGATTATGTCCAACTAGTAAACCACAACTAGGGTGACAAGGGTCATGGCACATACTTAAATAATCAAGGTGTCATACAAAGAAATTGGTATTTATCTAACCCCATGTTTAAACAAAGTATCTTTCTAATTGATCTAGAATGCAATAGTTTAAATCAAAATAGATTTCGAAATAGGATCAACATGGTCAAAGCACAACTTGCCTTCAAAAAGTACTTGCTCTTGGTCTTGAGTTGGATCCTGAGTTAATACTTCTCCTTCGAATCCTTCCCAGATTTCAACGTCTACTCGTAAAGCGTGCAAATAGCAAATACACAAATAAACACTAGGCAAAAAGTGTCCAAACATCCAAATAAAATCCACAAACAGAAAGAACATAATTTTATGGATTTTTAGAAACTGGAATCACAAATTTGGAGTTAAAAGCATAAAAGTTATGATTATTTAAAGTTTAAATAATCAATTAAATAATTTTGCAAAGAAAAACTTTAGTCTAAAAATTAAATAAAATTCATATTTAGGTAGATCCCAATTTTATACAAATTTAGAAATTTGAATCACTCAAATCGGAGTTGAAACGCAAAAGTTATAAGCGTTTGAAGTTTGAATCTAAATTTGAATCAATATTTCGAATTAATAAATCATTTTCTTTTTCGGAAATTAATTATTGCGTCAAGCATGGACACGCGCGGCCTGTGATTGGTCCACAAGTGACTACCGACGCTACCACCGAACGGTTCGTGATGACGTCATGTCGACGCCAAGATGACACGTGGCACCACCCGGTGCTACCACGTGTCCGGTCCATGGACTGGGTCTACGGGCGGCACGGGTCCACGGTGGATCCGGTACCACGGTCTGATGGCCGACATGCGGGCCCGCCTGGCCGGCTTCCGCGCCTCCAGCGATGTGGTGGCCTGGCTACGTGGCACGATCCGAGCCGTTCGATTCGGATCGAACGGTTGAGATTGGATCCAATCCACCGCAACGTGGATTTCGTTGCAGTGACGTGGACGAACGAGGGCCGTTGGATTTTGATCCAACGGTTGAGATCTAACCTGGGTTCTACAGGGTTGGGGCGCACGTGGCTAACCTGGACCGTTGGATGAAGATCCGACGGCTATCCGAGCTCGAAGCGGCGATGGCGGTACGGCGGCGCTGGTTTGGCCGGAGAGGAAGGAGACGACCTTCGCAACGGCGTTTCTTCGCGATTCCGGTGAGATGAAGTGTGCGCCCAGGTTCGTCCTGCTCTCGGAAGTCCAAATCCGTCTTCGGTTTCGACGGGCGGCCCGGTTTCGCGGAGAACGAAAGAACACACAATTCTTGACTTGGCGAGCAATAAGCGGCTAGATGGTGGGGATCCTAAGCGGCGCGACGAGCTAGGGTTTCGGGACCGGCGTGGGATGGCGTTCCTCGGGCACCGATCCCTCTTTAAATAGGCTAGGTTTCCGAATCCAACACTGGCGGAGATGAACAGCCTCGCCGGGAAAATGGCACGAGCACGATTCACTGGAGCAGTTCCCGGGTCATGATCCACTGTTCCGATTCGAACTGGCGCTACGCATCTACTCGGTCACCCACGGCGACGCCGACCCACGCGCCGTTGGATCTTGATCCAACTGGCCGCAGAGCTAGGGTTTCACGACACACGGTTGGGTTCAAACGTGGTTCGAGTTGGGTTCGGTCGGACTCGAGCTCGGGTTCGACTCTGCTCGGCCGGATGAACAAGACAAACCCACTCGCATTTTCCAGCGATTTAATATTTAAAATAATTCCCGATAATTCATTTAATTCATTAAAAAATAGCAAATGACTCGGAAAAATTCAAAAATTACGAAAATATTTTGGCTTATTTTGGACTCAAATAAAATATTTCCAACAAAATTTTATTTGCAAAATTAAATTCTTTAATTATTTCAAAATGGAATAAATTCATATAAATTCCAAATAAATCCAAATAAATTCCAGTAAATTCCAAAAATTCACCAAAGTGCCAAATCACACATGAATTTAATAAAAGCAAAATTTTTGGGGTGTTACAATGCAAGATGCGGAGGCGGGGGCAGTGAACTCCGCGAGGGAGTTGGAATGATGATGCGGCCCTGGGGCGAGGGTGTAACACCTCAAAATTTGCACATTTTAGTTTTATTATTTATTATGATTTTCTAAGATTTTTGGTGAATTTTCTGGAATTTATAATTATGTTCTGCTGTTTTTAGTTTTAAATAAATAATTTATTCCAGAAAAGTAAAACCAAAGTTATGCTATAAATAGTTTATCTAAGTTCAAAATAATCCAAATTTTTTTTTGAGAATTTTTGTAGAATTTTTAAACTATATTTAGTATTTTATTTAAAGCCCTTGGTATTTCTAGTATTGATTTAATTCAAAAACAAAATTCAAGCTCCTCTTTCCTTTCGGGCGAAGCCCATTCGCCAGCCGGCTTCCCCCTCGGCCCACGCGACTTGCCTCGTCGGCGTGCCGGCCAGCCTGGCCTCCCCCATCCCTCGGCCCAGCAGCCCCTCTTCTCCCCTTCCCGCCGACAGGTGTGGCCTCGGGCTCGTTCAAGCCCACTTGTCGGGGCCTTCTTCCTCCCCTAGCCAGCCAGCCAGCCACCACCCTCTCTCTTCCTCCATTGTTGGCTAAATGAGCTTCAAATCACCCTATTTTTCATGCCAAAAACCCCCTTATCCCATGCGCAAAAAGACCCCCTCATTTCTAGCACAACCAAACACCCTTATCCCGCCGCCTTATCCCCGGTCGTTGCCCCCCATATCCTGCACATTTCGCACAAGTTCACGCAGCTGCCACTGTCGCCATTTTCATGTCGTGCACCGCCCTCGAGCCCCTCCCCCCTGTAAATACCCACCTAGCCTCCCTTTCTCCCCCACATCTCACTCCCACTCCTATCACAATCTCTTCCTCACTCAAATGTCCGCACCGTCGTCTTCCTTTGTGCTAGCCGCCCACTCCCTCACCGCCATCGTTGCTCAGTGATGCTCCTCCCTACCCAGCCACATCACAATGTGCATAGTGCTCCCAAGAGTGTTTCCCCTTCATCAATTTGGCCGAAGGAGTTCTCCATCGCTCAAATTTGGTCGCCACCCATCAATAGTCGCCGCTCCTTCACCGCCAATTTCTGCCGCCATTGAGCCCTCTCCTCCCTAGTCAAGCAAGTTCGCGCGTCGGGTGGATGGTGCACCTGGTTCGCACCGTGGGCCTGGACCATCCAGCCGGCCCCACGCGTTGATGTAGGGTCGAGGACATGCTGGCACAATGAATTCGCAAATAAACAATCAAACCTCAAAGCATGAGTTATCTCCCTTTTGTAATACATGCAAATCCACAGCCTCATGTGACACCAAATCAAACTCAAGTATATGAACTCTCTAATTTCAACACATGCAATTCTCTAGCTCCATACAACCACAATAAACCAAATTGTTTAAGCATCCTCATTTTGTAACACATGCCAAAACCTAGCTCCAAGCAATACCATATAAACTCAATTGCATGAGCTCTCTAATTGCAACACATGCAATTCTCTTGCTCTATGCAAACCAATAAAACCAACTCAAATGCATGAGCTCTCTATTTGTAACACATGCAAATCTCTAGCTCCATGCATACCACTTAAACACAATTGCTTGAGCTATCTCCTTTTGCAACCCTTGCAGACTTAGCTCCAAGCAATATCGATTGAGCACAACCCTAATCAATTTAATGAATTAAATGGGTCTTGAGAATATGATGCAAGTAATGCTTCATAATACTCAAGAACTATCAATTATCCTTCATTGATCACAAGAACACTATCAACACATGATGAAATATTCTTTGATGATTAGAAGACAATCGACCTCAATTTAAACTTTTTCTTTGATGATTAGAAGACAATCGATCTCAATTTAAACTTTTATTTAAATTGATGTGAGTATATACTAACTACGTAAGTTAAATATATACTCAAGGTTATGTCTCAAAGTCTTGATTTTTTATATGTGACAATTAAACATGGATCAATACTTATGAGACATCAAGTTAAACATGAAATCCCCCCTAGATATGTGCATCCATGTAATATATGGATTGGAAAATATAATGCACATTTTGAGGTTAATGTTATGGAGGAATTCAAACTTTAACTTGAAACCGAAGTATGTAATGAGATGATGAATATTAATACAAGTGCATACCTTGATTTTCTATTTTCCATCCAAATTGAGACTACAAAAGATATGCTCAATAAACATGTTAGTCTCATTAAAGATTAAATTTATTATTAAATAAAGATTAAATATTAATCTAAAACCAATCATTAAAACCAATGGAGCTTGAACTTATAATCGATTAAATGAGCCTTTTTCTCCTTTAAAAATAATTCAACAAAAACTAGTTATTACGCAAGCATGACATCATAATTTGGTTTTCCTTTTTAAAATATTCAAAATTCAAAATTTTGCCGCTGACATCAGCATTATGTAATAATTCAAATTTTCTTTATAAAAAAAATCCAAAAATCAAGAAAATCCCTTTCTCTCTCATTTTATGTAATTTAAATCTTCCGGAAGCCCATTCTCGCTGATTCGAACTCTGATCAGCTCCCTTATTCTTCTTAAATTTATCAAAAATCCTAAATAACTTATTTATGTTAGTTTTGTATTCTTTTGAATTCATTTGGATTTTATTTGATTTGATCTCTTTCCAACTTTTAGCTTCGTGATGCCGAAAGAGTACCCGATCGACGGCCCATATCTCTAGTGCTTCATGCAAGGCAAGTTGCATGCTTGATCATGTTGATCCTAGATTCTGAACTATATTTTGATTTAAATTACTACATGCATAATTTTATCAGTGTAATTTAAATCTCAGATTTAAATGCTTAGTTACTCCTATTGTTATGACATCATTTGACTTTGATGATCCGTATACCTTGTCACCATAAGAAAAATACCACTAGTTGGTACATTAATATAGCATTGACTAGTGTTATATAGTAAATGGTTTAGACATGCTTAGACTTGAATTTATGGTATTTAGGAAAGTTTGAGCCAAACAAAGATTTTTGTTGAAATGAATTATTCCTTGGTATTGTTATGCCAGCAATGCTAAAAAAAGTTTATTCCTTGGTATTGTTGTGCCAGCAATGCTAAAAAAAAGTTATATTGTGCAAAAAATAAAGTATAAATGTGATTTAGACTGGGCGAGAAATAGTTGAGAGGTGGTTTCGTTATGGTTTTGGGTTTGTGAAAAGTCTCGTATAATCAGTTAAGGATTGGTCTGTGAGTAGCTGAATGTAAAGCGCAAATGTGCTTCCACAAGTTTGGTATGGGACATACCTAGTTATCCGTATTAAAACATACCATAAATAGTCGTGCCATTATGTTGAAAGTGGGGTGGGTGTAGGCCCCCGGATCGGCTATCCGGAGTCCTCTGTGTATTTCTGTACTAGTCCCAGATCAGTAGCTAGTACACACAGTCAAAAGTGATGAATCAACAACCATATCACGAATACAAATAACTAAATAAGAATAATACCAAATAAAAGCAAAGACCTTATGGTCAAGGTTTACCATTACGGCCTGAACAGGCTGAACAACTTGAACAACCGCAGCGGAAGACGAAAACACCAAAGCGACCCATCTAAATGCCCACAGGCAATCGAGTGGAGAACGCACCCTAGTCGTTGGAAATCTTGAACAGCTTCTTTGTCTTCTGAGAGAGGATTAGAATGTAGCACGTGAGTACATAAAGTACTCAGCAAGTCTGGGAAATTATGCACCATGTAGGCTATTCAAAGATGGCTTAATATGGTTTATTTGCACAAAGCCAAGTTTCATCAAATCATACTTGTTAATAATTTTCACAAAGCATATTTGAGCAATTCTTTTTAATAATTGAATTATGTAATATTGTAGTGAAGGTTCTAACCACCACTTACTAATATACCGGCTCTATCCGCCACAGCTCAACAAAATCAGGGTTCAATCCAATTACATGGCTCTGTCCGCCATGGTTCACAAAATTAGGTTCTTTCCACCTACCTGGCTTTAACCGCCAGAAGCACACCCGAGAGTTCTAACCGCTCCCGGATCCCAAAACAAAACATTGTTTAGTTTGAAATCAATACCCAAAGTCTACCAGTATGAAAGCATTCATCAAGCTTTGCCTTTGACCGTAGGCACGGCTATTCGAATAGTTTTAACTCTGCAGAGCTTGTACAGCTTTACCCACAAGACATGATATTCCCTTGATGCCATGCAATTAGCACACTTCCTTAGGTGTGCCGGCAGTGATATCATGACAAGGCCTTTACAATGTATATGCCTAACCCGACCCACCCGCTGAGGTTTCACCGCTGTTAGGGTTCTTTCCACCCAGTACAGAAGCCCCCTCTTGCGCCGTGTGAGGAAAACAACAACAACAACAATGCCTCTTTCCGGCTCTCACACAACCACCGAGTGGTGAGTCTAAGTTAGGTTTCTACAAATTATTCAGCCAGGTCGTGCCCACTTTGACATGTGGTTGTACGGTTATGCTTAGAATGGAGACAGTCATAAGCGTCGGTCCTTAATTGACTTGGGGCGGTACTTGCACAAAAGAACCAAGGCTTGGTACGCTTCCACCCGACATTCCATGCCGCCCAAGTCGAAATCATTTTTCATTTTATTTTTATTTTGTAAACCATTGGCAATACTCCTTGCCTATAACTTCCAATACAAGTTTTCAACAGATAATTGAAAGTCCCACCCATAGGTGAATATTGACCGATAGCGAGGCTAAGCATTTCTACCGTACTATTCTATTCCACCAATAGTTTATTTTATAAAATACAAAACTCGGTGTTTGATAAAAATTATGATAATCAGTTCTATCATCTCCAAAATTCATGAGACCACCAAGATTCCCCCATTATTATCATGGCACTATATAATCCAATCCAATTTAGTACTCCAACAAGTAAAATCTATACCATGTGCCATCATAACTCCAAAATCATGCTAAGCTACTGACATCATTGTATATGAAACAATGTCCTCAAAATATAAGTCTTCTTAGGGGTTACCCATCATCTATACATTGCTAAATCTTGTAATCTACTTTATCCATCGAGAATAATTCATAATCTCATCCCCGAGCATATTTCATGAAAGATTCTACAAATCCAAGATTTCATTAATTCATTGCCTATAGTTGTTTCCCTAAACAATGACACCAAGTTGGCTAAACAAATCACATACAATCCTCATTATTCATAATCCCACCTAGATGGTTATCGCAACACCATACTTCACAAAATCATCTACTAAACCACCGAGTACGATTCTCAATATTATTCATTGAATCCATCGAGTATATTTGATCATATCATTGACTGAATCATCGAGAATACTTCACGATATCGACTCTAATCATTTAGGCTACAATCCACCGATAGCACTTCATAACGTCATGTATTTAATCCTTCACATTATCACCTCTAAATCATCTACTTTAATCCACCAAGAATACGTAATATTATCATCCACTAAACCACCAAACATTCTGGATCATTCACAATCTCCATAAAGGATTATCATATAATATTCTTGTTAAAATCCACCGAAATATAATCCACCACTTATTCTATTTGATCCACAAGTATGCCTCACAATATTATTATTTACTTCTACCGACTATTACTCTGGATATCATACATCTTCCAATATTCTCCGAATCCACACAAGTTATATGGCGAACCACTATCACAATCCAACTCCTTAGTAGTTCAAATAATCACCAATCATAGATCAATTTCATAACTACTACACCCACATCATCACTAATATTCATCTAACTCCAATTTGCATTCCATACTGTTTGATCCATCTAAAATGTCTGCCAAATAGTCTTTTCCCCTAATTAAAGAATATTTTATCAAAAATATTTAATATGGTGGATCACTGTCCTAAGGCGACAAAGGATTACGGACAACAACATCAAGGAGGTATACGCAACAGGTATAACTAACAGCCTAACGTTTGACATCATCATTTTAGGTAAATAGCAATGCAATTTATAAAACAGTGTAAAACAATTATAAATGGTAGGATCAAAATGCGTCAAGGAGACTTGCCTCGGTCACAGCGAGAAGGTTGAACTCTTTGAAGCCCGTCGGTGGGGTCGGCGGACTCGGCGGAATCGTCAACTACGCGTAAATCGAGGCAATAAATAAATAAAAGAAAATAAATAAAATCCAAAAATTACAAATTTAGTACTGGTAGGTAGATCTTGATTTTAGATGAATTTAGAAACTTGAACGGAGTCAATCGGAGTTCGGATGCAAAAGTTATGAGCTTCCGAAGTTGGAAAATGATGGAAAATCAAGAAAAAGAGAAAAGTTACTATTTGCTACGGTAACTTACGAGAAACTTGGTTCCAGAACCGAACCAAACTACAGAGCCCCCCTTTGCTTAAAAAAAACGGATTTTTGCTCCATTTTCGCATGGATTTGGACCAAATAAAATCATGGATTCTCTAGATAACATCCTTAGGGACATCTAGGAGGAAGGGATTGAACCAAAACTCACCGGAATCGGAGAAATCGACGAAGAACGGAGGTTCGGCCGAATGCACAAAAGCTTCAAATTCGTCGACCACGGTTGAGAAATCCTAAAATTGACGATTGGGTTAGAAGCTAGACTCATCCACGGTCACAAAGAACCAAGTGGCATGAAGAATGGCTCACCGGAGAAGAATCTACAAGCATGAACTTGAAGAACACCGAAAAAGTGTGACACGGCTTCGGTTTTCTCGATCTCACGGGCGCACGAGTGGAGTAGAGGGAAAAAGGGATACACCACCGGAACGGGGATACTTATACGAAGAGAATGGAGGTGGTGGTGCGGCGTTTGGAGGTGTAACGCCCGAGTTAATGGCATTTTAGTGCTTTTCGGTTTTTCTTGAATGGAGCCGTTTCCGGCGGGATTGATGGCGCACCGAGGTGGGGAATGGCAAGAGCTCGTCACCGCGGATCCAACGCAACCGACAGTTCGCGTTTTGGAATTAAATTGATGGAGTTATGAGCATTTGAAGCTTGCCCTAGCCATGAACACGTTTTGGAGCTCTCTGTTGTTTTTCCCTTGGCTGGAGGTTAGGGATGACACTATACACGTGACACGTGGCGCCTTCCCATTGGTCCTCTTTTACGCAAACGATTCGCCCTAGAGAAAAATAAGGGAAAATGGCCTAAAAATTCCGGAAAAATTCCTAGAGCCATTTTAGAATATTTGGGACCCAATAAAATTGGTTCCGCTGAATTTGGATGAAATTTGTGGAATTGAATATTCGGGCGCGGATCGCAGGCATTAAACAAAAGTCGTGCGAGATAAAATAGGAACGGAGCTCCAAAAATCCGGGGAATGATTCCTAAAATCATTTCGGAATATTTGGAACACATTTGAAGTGGTTTGGGGATTTTTGGAGCATTTTTGGACTCGAGTGAAATTTCGGGTACCGGCGGGAACTGGAAAATCCGATTTTTCGACCAGAGGGGAATTGATTCCCGATTTTGGAGGGGAACGGATGCCAGGCTAATATAAACACCAATGAAACTCCAAATTTTGAATTTACTTTATTTAAATTAGGTTTTTCTCCAGAAAGCGAAAACTAGGGTGTTACAGTGGGTGTAAGGCTACCAATCGGCGCAAGAGGGAGCTTCTGACTAGGGTGGTTTTAGCCCTTTTTAATGGTGAAATATTAGAGGGCACGACTACGTGGATGGAGTTTTATATGGGCCTTGTCATGATTTTCTCTGCTGTACACTAAAGGAAGTGTTTATTTTGGCAAAAGGAGATGATCAGGTCTTGTAGGTAAAGTTGTAAAACCTCTGCAGAGTGTAAACTAATTGATTAGCCATGCCCGTGGTCATGAACATGCCGAGTTGGACTTTCACATATTAGACTTTGGTTTTCCAAAAGTGATTATAGAGAGAAAGATTATTTATAGATGGAAAAGGGTTCCATCTGGAAGAAAATTTGGGATGGATCCCGTGTTGAAAATCATTTGTGAAACTAGGTTTTATTATTCAACTATGCCTTTGAAAGTACTTATTGTATTTGAAATGTTGCTCATTGCTCAAACTAACCATATTATGCCATCCTTTGTTATCCTTACATTAATAATGCATTTAATGTGTAACTTGCGAGTACTTTCAGTACTCACTCTTGCAATGTTATTGTTCTCCGCCTTTCAGTACTCGGGTCGGACTCGAGGCCTAGGTGTTTTCGTTCCCTGGAAAATGGGATTCCCACAGGACTCCGAGTCATACCGGAGTAGGAAGAGAAGCAAAGCCGAGCGTGAGGCACGGCTAGTAGCCATGATTGAGGAAATGGTAAATGAAAAGTTTGAGGAAAGGATGAAAGCGCAATTAGAGATTCAGCTAAAATGCTTTGAGGAAAAGATGACACAAATGAACGCTGCGGACAGGCATGAACAGAACGTGAAAGGCGGTGAAGCACATGAATAAGTCAGCCCAACTAACCGTCCGAGCAGCTGCGCGTCTGTTCCTCAAACGGATGTGGACGAATTCAGATTTCCTCCCGACGACACCAAGGTAATATACATGTTATTTCTGCAGTGCTTCTTAAATGGACCTGTTTTGTGTGTAGGCTAAGTAATTGTGTATCATTATGTAGGAGGCCATGCTGTGCAATCTCAATCTCGAAGTGAGGCTTGGGAATGCCTCTATTCCTTTGCAGGCTGCTTGGGGGCGCGCGTATCCATCCTCTAAAGGGGCACTTGTGCACAGTCGTTCCTTAACTCTGGGCTACGCGAAGGTTCATGTCGATGGTGTACATGAAATTTGCAAGGGCACCACGTTGGAGATGCCTCCAAACGACGAGATCGTGACAATAGGGGATGCCATCCACACATTCATCCAATGGCCAAAGAAGTCCATCTCCTTCGATTCCCGCCAAGCAACACCAACGATACAAGCAATACCGAAGCCACCTGGTGCGCCGGATCATATGCTAGCACCAGCAGAACCCACCAATTTGCCTATGGTGTCCTATGAGCCACAGCCGCTCGCGTCGTCTCCCGCGAAGACAACATCTAGTAGACGACGAGGCAGCGATAAGGGCAAATCGAAAAAGAAGACCAACTCAGGCTTGTTGCAAATTCCGTACGCCCCGTTGATGCGGCAATTTGAGCTGGGAAAGCCGTTCGTACTTAAACAGAACCCGACGATGCTTTCATTAGCCTGCGTTAGATTGCAAGATTGGTGCCTGTTACAGGCGACCAAGCCGTTGCCAGAATGGGAAACGAGTATCATGGTTCGCTTCAAGGAGCGGCATTTCTTACACGACAATTCAGGTGGCTGCTTCGTGGTTGGCTTCAATGACTTGTTCGATCTGTACAACCTCAACGCCCTCGACGCTTCACTCATCAGATGCTGGACATTGTAAGTGTGCGCAATCACAGTATAGATTCGTCTCATGCCGATAAATGGCACATATATATATATATGATCCTTGATTTTGTATATGTATGTAGATACATGATGATGGAGGCAAAAGCAAAGAATGAACCGGTGGGTTTCTTCGACCCACACATGGTGTCGAAGCAAACCATGGACCAAGATGTGCAATTCATCCATGAGTACGTGGAAAAAGTAATGCTGGCTCATTGGGACAAAAGCTACTTAATTTTACCCTACAACCCGGGGTAAGTGCTTCATCCAGATGCTATACATGTTAATTTGTACTATATAACGCAGCTTGAAGTCAGGTTCAATGACCATGGCAACACACCTGTGCAGGTTTCACTGGGTTATACTTGTAATTATACCAAGATAGAACAAGGTAATTTACCTTGATTCCAGAAAGGGCGGCACCCACGACTTGGTGCCTATTAAAAATTTACTCGACACGTCATTCCATATCTACAAAGCTCGCGGAGGGCCATGCAAGCCGGACACAGCAAGGCTGAGGCATATTCATAACTTCCCGGTATCCGCTAGTACGCAATAATTAATCCTTCACGCAGTCCATAATGGAACCTTCGAACTAATTAATCTATTTATATTTTGGCAGCGCCACCAGCAACCAATAGGCACTAACTTGTGTGGGTTCTACGTTTGCCACAACATGCAACTCCTCGTTGGTACAAAGAAGACCAATGACTTAGAGGTTTGTCAATCTTGAACAATGTCTTTCCACTTATTTTTTTTTTTGTACACGCAAAGACTTTACTCTTCCCATTGGCAGAGGTGGCAATGTGCTGAACTTGCATTGGAACAGGCTGACCTGCTAAGTATTCGAGGACAACTCTGTGCCTTTTTGAATCGTGATGTCATTAATCAAACCAGCGAATTCCATGCAAACCAAGCTTGATGAGTTGTAAATTTGCAAGACTGTAGTTCTGAATTCAATTTGCAAGACTTCCATTTGTGTTTATTTCTGAAATTGATGCGGTGTACAATATTGTAATGTGGGATCAAAGTTGATTTCTAAAATGGATGCGTTGTATGTTGTATTGCGTGCCCTGATCGAGTTCATTTCTGAAATGTATGTCATAATATTTATATTGGTCATGCTACACTTCAGTTTGTTTCAGAGGGCATGGCTAGCATTTCCTGAGGCTAGCCAATTAACTGAAATTGTACAAAATCTAAAATTAACATCACAGACGGTTCTAAATAGAACAGTCTGTGATAAACCATTTATCACAGACGGTTATTATTATCAACGGTCTGTCATATGGATCATCACAGACGGTTCTAAATAGAACAGTCTGTGATAAACCATTTATCACAGACGGTTATTATTATCAACGGTCTGTCATATGGATCATCACAGACGGTTCAAAAGAGAACAGTCTGTGATATATCATCTTAACAGATGGTTCACAAACGAACCGTCTGTAATTTATGAATCATCACAGACGGTTATAACAACAAACCGTCGGTGATATATCCAACATCACAGACGGTTTTTTAAACAAACCGTCGGTGATATATCCAACATCACAGACGGTTTTTGTAACGAACTGTCTGTGATATATCCAACATCACAGACGTTTTTTTTCGACAAACCGTCTGCGATATATGAATCATTACAGACGGTTTTTGTATTTTAAACCGTCTGTGATGAGATTGTTCACAGACGGTCGGAAAACCGTCTGTGATGACTAGAGAGTCATAGCTGACAGTCTGATACAGACGGTCGTAAAACCGTCTGTCATGTGGCTGCGAACCGTCTGTGATGACCAGTTCTCTATTAGTGTAGGATGCTACCCCAATTGATTGCCTGTGGTAATTCTATTGGGCTCTAAAACTAGTTTTATTCTACTTTCGTTGTATTATTTTATTTGTCCTGTGTGCCATATTTATTGTAAAAATCTGATTATTAATAAAGTGTGTTTGATATATCGTGATATCATCTTTGTTGTATTCACTAGTTTTTCTTGGACCAGTACATAATACATAGACTTTGAGAGCGTTTTTCCTGGTCCAACAGGGGGCCATACTTCGGTGGCGGAGCAGGAGGAGACGACGAAGAAGGTTGGGAGGGAGTAGCTGGGGTGGAGGGGTGCGGGGAAGGGTGTTTGAGGTGGAGTTCCAACACCGACTGAGCTGTGGTCCTAGGGTTGGGCAACCTGTTGTGCTGGGCTTGAGGCCTCGTTTTTTCACTGGGCCGACTAGGGATACTGAGCCCACAAGCTGCTCATGAGCCGGCTCAAACTCGGCTCGGAAATTGAACGAGATGGGAAGGGGGCTTGGATCAACCTATATACACTACAAGCCCTGAGCCGAGCCGATTTGAGCCGGATTCGAGCCGAGCTGGCTTGCAAGCCTCAAGCTTTTTTTCTAGGCCTACTTGCGTACTCCCCTGCTGCTGTTCTCCCACCCACGTGGCGTTAATTTATTGGCCTTGGTCTCGGTGGTGGCCCCTACAGTCAGAGAAACGCAAGCACGATGGCAAAATTACTTAGTCGATCATGAGTCCTGAGTCTCCTGACGAGAACTTGCTAGATTAATATCTTGATCAGTTGATCTATATGAGAATAATATGATGAGGGCCTTAATGAAGGCAGAAGAATCACCGCCGATGGCAACGTCATGAGCACTGTGAATGGCACGGGCGCACGGCCACCGGCAGTCCGGATGAGCGAGAGACACTCGTCGGCATTGTTGTCAAGGTTACAAATCTTTTTTTGAAAAATCTCGGAGGTGGCCGAAATCCGAAATCTCGGTGAGATTCGAAAATTTTGGGCAAAATTCGGACGAAATGCAAAAACCAAATTTCAAATCCGTTTTTTTTTTTCAACCGGGAGATCCGAGATCTCGGCCGAAATTACCGAGATCTCGGTCCACATTGAACTGTCCGAAAAATGGTCCAAAACACGTCAAAAAATTTTGATTTTTTTTTTGGATGGTCGTCCGACATCACTAATGTTCCCATAAAAATTTGAGATGATGATCAAGCATGAGGAATTTTTAAAAAATCTACAGTGGTAAAGTCATGATAAAAACCGTATATAAAATCAGTTTTTGATTTTTCAAATGTAACAAATGAACTTCAAGTCATTTGAAAAGTTTTATATATGTTCCTATGTATTAAAAAAGTTAATCCTTAATGATTTAAATTGTACACTCTAGAGCTATCATATATAGCAACCCTATATACAAACTTGACTTATAATGCTAAACCAACACATAAGAACATAAGTGCTACGAGAATCGTGGGTAAGCTCTAACAGCAAACAGCAGGACAGATTGCATTTGATCAAATAAATAGATAGAAAAAAACCAAAAGGGATTGGTGCACTCACCTCATAGAGGCAGCAAAGCTCTGCTTAGTTGAAGTTAAGAAACAAGGTCTATAATTATGCACTTATGTAAATAATTAACAAACTATGATGATCAGGCTGCAGTAGTCATAAGTCATAACAATGATAAGCAATCATGTTCAACAGAAATTTAATTGCGCAAATTACAGGCTTCATGGGCTTCTACTAGTTCCAAGCTCATCACAGATCCTTGGACTTACCGGTGGCATACTGGCATGCATTGATTTATGTATGAAAGTAATTGGATTTCTATTTTTTGTTTCATTAACATGCCATCTAAGGGCTTCATCAAAATAAAGAAAAGGGCCACCTCCATTATAAGTCATTTCAGACTTCTACTTTGTTTCAGATTATTATTCATAGTTTCATACTACCTCTCCTGACATAAATTTACGACAATCTTTCCATCCAATACCCTTCACTTAAATGCAACATTGTGCATGTGATTATGTGAATGGACTAGAAAAGTTCCTATGTATTAAAAAACTTCAAACCACTTTAGAAAATTTTAAAAATTTTGTGAATAGTCCTAACACATCCATAATACCATAAAATTTTCAGAAGATGATCAATCTTGAAAATTTTTAGAAAATTCGGAAAGTCCTAACCGACAAATTGAACCGACCAAAAAATGGTCAAAAACATTTTAAAAATTTTTAAATTTTTTTGTGGATGATCTTGATCCTAAACCCAATCAAATACAATGCACAAAAATCAAAATCCGGTAAAAAAAACTATCAAATCTTGCCCGAAATCGCCGAGATCTCACCGATAAATACAAAATTTGAATTTGTTTTTTCAATTTACTGGGATTTTGAATCTCGGAGGGATCCGAAATCCGAAATCTCGGCCGAGATTTCGGATCTTGGTCCGAAATTTGAATCCCTGATTGTTGTAATTCTTTTCCTTCTTCAATTCCAAAGCTGTTCAATGCTCACTAGGGAAAGGATCTAAAGAATACTTAGCAAAGAGCAAGTACAATAGTAAAAATTTCTACTTAATTATTTTATCTTTCATCCATAGAGTAAACTAAAAACCAGTTTGTACAATAACTATCTCTAAAGATTAGTTCTAGATATTGTGTAATAACTATCTCTTCTTTCTTATACATAAATGATATATATACTCTCGTACAAAACTGGCTCTTGAATCATCTCTCTTCTCTCTCTTTTTTCCCGCTCTTCCGTATAAACTAAAATTGATGCGTATAAATTAAGAGCTAGCTAAATTAGCCTTTATACATCCCTAATACTCTAGAGAAGACTGAAGCACGTGGCCCCACCCCTAGGTGTTAAACCAATAGAAAACTGCCACGTGCACGGATGCATGGACGGGAGAAGGCTTCGTTGGAACTAACGCCACGGATATCTTGGCGCACCTGCTGCCCTTCTCCTGTCATGCCAAAAATCTCCCCATAAATTTGGAAGCAATTAAAAATAAAAGGAAAAAAAAGTAAGGCAATTAATCCGGAGAGACCAACGGCAAGCGGAGCCGACGCAACCAGCGATCGACAGAGGCGAGCACAACTGCAAACCCTAGCCAGGCCTTCTCGCCGCCTCCTCCTCCTCCTCCTCAGCCCCGCGAGCACAATGGCGAGCCCCGCGACGTTCCCAACTCCGATCGCGCTGCCCACTCCCGCTCCTCAGCCCGGAGCGGCCCCTCCTGCGGCTGAGCCGGCGGTCGGCTCGGGCGCGTCCCTGTACGTCGGCGACCTCGAGGTGAGCGTGGCGGAGGAGCAGCTCTTCGCGGTCTTCTGCCAGGTCGCTCCCGTCGCGTCCGTCCGCGTCTGCCGCGACATCGCCGGCTGCAAGTCGCTCGGCTACGGCTACGTCAACTTCCACAGGAGGGAGGACGGTGAGCGTCTCGTTGCCTCTCGTGCCTCTGGGTTCGGTTTCGATCGCAGTTTTCATGTTTGATTCGGTGGAGGTTTAGTGCTGGGTTGGGGTGGTTGGATCGATCGCTAGGTTTTGATCGGCTGTGAAAGTTTTTCGCTTTTCTCACAGATCGGTGTGAGGGTTTTGGGTTTGTGATCTGCGGTTATGGGTAATGTGATGATCGATCAGTTGAGGTAGGCGGCGATTGTTCCTATTTTCGGTTCTGTCTATCTGGTTTATGTTGTCAGATTTAGGATTTGAGACGATTATATGGTGTTAAACGTGCTATTTTTTTTACTAGTTACACTGCATGATATTACCATATTTGTCTTGTGTGTAAGAGCTTACCCAATTTTTGTGCATGGTGTCCATTGTTCAAGCATGCAGCAGGTTGAGAGATAGACTAGCTGTATAATAGCGCGGAATTCTGACCCAATTGATATACATTTGTACTGTTCCATTTGATTGATGTTACACGCAGTGATCAATCTATTTTTTTTGTTCATGCTCGCCTTTTCAAAAAATAAAAACGCATGCTATCCTGCCTCACTGTATTTTGAGATCGACATCGTTATTAATTGTTAATTATAACTTGCTGGTATGTGATTGCTTGCAGCCAACCGTGCACTGGAGGCCTTGAATTTTACCCCTGTCAATGGAAAGTCCATCCGGGTTATGTTCTCAAACAGGGATCCAACCCTTCGGAAGAGCGGACGTGCTAACGTGTTTGTAAAAAATCTTGAGCCAAACATCGACAACAAAAGCCTAAACGATATGTTTTCGTCCTTTGGAGCCATCCTTTCGTGCAAGGTGGCCACTGATTTCAATGGCGAGTCGAAAGGATATGGCTTTGTGCAGTTTGAAAGCGAGGAATCTGCTAAGGATGCCATCGACGGCCTCAATGGCATGCTGGCCAATGGCAAAAAGATCTTCGTTGGTCTCTTCATGCGTCGCCAGGAGAGAGAACGCATTGTTGGAGCCAGAAAATTTACAAATGTGTATATAAAGAACTTGCCCGAAGAGTTCACTGATGATGACCTGCGTCGTGAGTTTGCACCATTTGGTCAGATTACTAGTGCTATAGTCATGAGAGATGCTGATGGCAAATCTAGGTGTTTCGGCTTCGTGAACTTTGAGAGACCGGAATGCGCTGCAGAAGCAGTTGAAAATACCAATGGGAAGTCGATCAACGGTGTGGTCTTGTACGCTGGAAGAGCTCAGAAAAGAGCAGAAAGACTAGCTGAGTTGAAAGCAAAATTTGAGCATGAGGGAAATGGGAACCTTGAGAAGCTTCAAGGGCTCAATCTGTACTTGAAGAATCTGGATGATAATATAAATGATGGACATCTTAGGGAGTTGTTTGAAGTCTTTGGTGAGATAGGATCATGCAAGGTACTTTGTTCTCTATATATGCTTAGTGCTAATCTGCTACGTACTATTGGTTGGGAGCCCCAAAAAATGAACAAACCAGTCTATGTGCCTAGTATTGTTATTCATCCTGTTGACAATTCTTTAGGTCATGCTTGATTCACAAGGAAGGAGCAAGGGTTCAGGATTTGTGTCATTTACTACTGTCGAAGCTGCCCACAATGCTGTAAGTTAAACAAACATTATTTTGATTGATCACCTGTTGCGATGGTGCCCCTTTGCTTCCGCTTAATTTAATAGTTCTGACTATTCCAATATGTTAAAAAAAATGTGGCAGATTAATGGAATGAATGGGAAGATGGTTGGCAGAAAACCGTTGTATGTTGCTTTAGCTCAAAGCAAGGAGAAAAGAAGAGCGATGCTAATGGTAAGTGCTAACGCTGCTTTTGTAAGGGATTTGGTCTTTGTAGGATTGGTTGTTTTTTGCTGATAGCTAGTCATTTCCTTCTCTCTAACCGAGTCACTTCTACATTTAATGAACTGTGTGGCTTTAACATTGCCATGTGTCTTTGAGGTTGTGCACATCGTGTGCTAAAATCAGTGAGCCTTTCAGGTGAGTCAATGTTGATGAGTGATGACATAATGCTTACATTTAACATTGCACATAAGGTTAAATGACCAATGATAAAATAGATTTTCTTGCTGCTGTTATCGTTTCATCTGCCACTGGGTCTAGATATATATAATCAGATGTTGATGTTCAAATGCCATTGAGTAGTCATTTTTGCAAATGTTACTTGCTAGAAATGCCTACATTGTTCCAATATTTTTTGTGTTGAGAGCTCTCCGAGGCAACAGGAAGCTTGATGTCGACCTCTTTCTGGCTAGGCATATTTTGCTCGTGTAAACAACCTAGGAACTATGGCGCCCACAGTACCAGCAAATACTCCACCCCATCAGTTTTACTTCGGTCAGGGGGTGCCTGGCCTAATCCCACCACAAGCTGCAGGCTTTGGGTATCAGCAGCATTTCCTTCCGGGGATGAGGCCCCCCAACATGGTGACGCCGTACAACATGCAGAGATCAAGGCACCCTGGCCAGAGGATGGGCGCTTGGCATGGAGGAATGACTCGAGAAATGCGTCAGCAGCAGCAGCAGGTACTTCTGTTGGTTGGCCATCTTTAAGTTCCTTTCTTTGGTTTTTGTTTCAATGCTCGAAGCTAAAGTACCATGCCCTGCCCTGCATCCAGTCATGTCGCGGTCATGTCCGGATTGTTAGACGAAAGGAAGATCGTTTCTTCTTCTCACTTCCATTGCTAACAGAAGCAACGGAGACTTGAATCTTTAGTTATTCTCTGAGATGTTTCCATCTACTCTTGCCATGCTTTTACCGTGCAGACGATTCGCCCAGACGCCGGCCAAAGAGCCAGGAACATGCCGAGTGCCAGGGATGGGGTTAGCCACCCTGCAGTGCTGCCTCGGAGCTTGTCGAGTCCCATGGCGCCCTCGCAACACGGCGCCAACCGCGTCGCGCGGATGGATGCTCCGGCATCCATTCCAAGCAGCAACCTTCCTACTGCTTTAGCTTCTGCTGAACCGGCCCAGCAGCAAGAAGTAAGGATGATCCACTCTATTTTTCGTGCTTGAAGTTGTTCTGCTATGATGCTCTGTTGCTCTGCTATGATGCTCTGTGGAATCTAGTTGAGAGGGGAATCGGGACTTAATTATATCAAGATTTTGCTACTGCAGTCCCAAAAAAGTGCTTTTAACTAGCTGTTCTATAAAATGTAAAAATAAGTAGATGCTTTTCAAAATGGAAGTAATCACTGTTTTGGCCCCCTCCTTTTTTTCTTTTTTTGCAAAAAATAATTTTTTTTCCTTAAAAAATTTCCAAATCTATCCTCCTCCCTCACTGTGGAAGGCGCCTACCACACTCTAGAGGCGTAGAACGAGGCGGCACCGCGGAGGGGAGCACGGGAGTAGGCGTGCGTGGGAGTGGGCGCGAGGCGGGCGGGAGGAAAGGTGCCGCGGAGGGGATCGTGGGAGGCCCTTCCGCAGTAGAGGTGCGCGGAAGCTGCCTTCCGCGGTGGCTAAGGGACTAGATTTGCTAATTTTTTGGAAATCGATCATTTTTGCGAGAATAAAAATACAAAAGAGAGGGGGCCAAAACAGTCATGACTTCTTGAATATTCACCATGATGCCAAGTAGACCTTTAATAAAAGGTAAATCTCCATCCTAGTATTTTTTTTTCCTGGTTTGCAGATTCTGGGCAACAGGCTGTACCCGCTGGTTGAACGACTTGAGCGGGAAAACGCTGGCAAGGTGACGGGGATGCTGCTTGAGCTGGACAAGACCGAGGTCCTTCACCTGATAGAGTCTGCAGAAGATCTCCGGGACAAGGTCGGCGAAGCCATGGATGCCCTGCGGCAGAGCAAAGCAGGAGGCTCCGGCGATGATGCCGACATTGCTGAGCCGACTTCCTCGGGTGCCTGAGCGAGGGGTGCACGGAGTCTCTTCACGAGACTATTTCGGAGTGCCGAGCTTTCGTGCTCCTTTGGACATGCCTCCTATTGCCTAGCGTCCTTCTCTGATACCCGCCTAGTTGCCTCTGCAGATTTGTTGGGTTGATTTTTAAGGATGTACACTCTTTTTTTTTTTCTTTTGTAGTTTTTCTGTGACGCTGCACTATTATCTGTTGATGATAAGTGTGTGTTTAAGTGGATCCTTCACTTTTCAGGATATTTTCTGTCAAATTTATTTCTTTCTATTAATGTGGGTATTTCTGTTTCGAGAGTAAGATCCACGGCTCAAATTAAAGCCATGAAACAAGTAGCCGGCAAATCAAAATTAGAACTAGCTCAATTTGCAGAGTTACACGCCTTTGCACAATTCGCACAATTCACCTCCGATCTGGGTAAAAACAAGGGGTCGATTAGACAAAACTTAGACAGCCTCCTCTTCGAGGGAATATTTGATGATTTGCCCTGAAGTTGACGTGCAATTGATCATTTCGCCCATAATATCTCATTAACATGTGGCCCATGTCAGTGAGACACTCGGGGCAAATGATCAATTGCACATTAACTTCTGGGCAAATGATCAGCCCCTTAGGCACTTCAGGCTCAGCAGCTTCGTTGGCAGAGTTGTAGATTTTGTAAGTCTAATGGTTTCGTCTTAATAGCGCTGGAGTTTTACAGCTTTCAACCGCAAAAAAGACGAAAATCCACTCCTGTACACTGGGAACGAACAACGTTTACCTCTCTTCCACAACAAAAGCCAAACGAACTGGCACACAGACACGGGGTGAAGATGCATCAATACAAAAGCATCGCGTCCATCTGTTCAGACCTGCGATTTGATGCTCAAGCTTAAGCTCTCGCTGCTCGCCCATCCGTCCTGCACCTGCATGGAGTACTGCAGGTTCCAGAGGACGTCGTCAATGGAAGGCCGATCGTCCGGGTCGCCGGCCGTGCAGTTGAGGGCGATCTCGGTCACCGAGCTTAGGGAGTCCACCGCAAACGTGCCACGGATCGTCGGGTCAGCCATGTCTTTCAGCATGTCTGGGTCTTCGGCCAGGGCCTTGCTTAGCTGCGAACCGACGCAAGGGAGCAAATTTAGAATCACAATTTTGTTAAAAGAGATATTGAATGTTTCAAGTTTTTGCTGGTGCAACCCACTGTGGTGATGTGAGCTTGAGATTTACCTGAGCTTTAAGGGAGTCCAGTTCTCTTTGCGATTCTGTTGGTTTGCCCGTCATCACTTCCAGAAGAATTAGGCCGAACTGGTATATGTCATCCTTGTGCCCTTGTTCTGCACTTTGAACACTTGGGGCAGAAAGAATCATAATTATTTTAGTTTACAAGGTAAGAAGATTAATCAGATTCTCATTCATTCTGAAAGAATGGTTGGTTGATATCTCTGAGTTCCAACACCCAATCGTTAGACTCTTATCTTTTTAGATGATCATAAACTACATCTAGTTCTTGTTGTTAAGCGGAAATGCCACTTTCTGCAAGGACACCGTACCTTCCAAGATCGTTTTCTTCGTTGGCAGCGAAAGGGGATTCTGAGAATATCTGAAAGATAAGAGCAGTTACAGCCTAACTGTCGGGGAGGCAAGCGATAAACTTTCACTAAAAAATCGAACTCACCTTGCCATTCTTGCTAGTCGATACCATTGGAAGATTAAAGTCGTTGATTTTCGAAGTGAGCGTCTTGTCCAGCAGAATATTTTCGATTTTTAGATCGTTCTGTACAATGCCCGGAGCAGTCACATTGTGCAGGAACTGAATCCCTCTTGCGACACCAATAGCAGCAGAAACCCGTTGCGGCCATTTCAGCATTGCACGCTTCCTCCACTCTGTAAACCCGGTCAAATAGTAAATTGAGATCTTGCAGATATTTAGATATAGAATGGTATGCATGGTATGTCTTCAACTATAATTACCGGTAAGATGGCTTCTTAGAGATCCATTTGTTACGCATTCAGAAACAAGGTATACCAGGCTAGCAACAGTAGGATTCTCCTGATCATTGACAATGCAATCACCAATGATGCTAACCAAATGGCGGTGGCGAAGTTTAGAAATTATCTCCATGTATTGGGCCAAGCTCTGAGGAGAATACTTCGGCTTGAGCCTGAGACATCTCACCAAGACACTAGAACCATCTTGAAACTGGCCGTTGTAATACTATAAGCAGGAAGGAGAATAGGGCACAGATAAATGACAAAATTAGTCTCGACAAAATTTTCTAGCAGAAAGCTATACTGTATGTAAGGCTATGGTTGAAAAGTGCTAGAAAGAAAACTGGTATAGTAATCAAAAGGGAATGAACAAAACAGCCATAAATCACTAAATTTGCAATCTAACTTGATTGAAAAAGATGCCTAAGGTGTGATAGCAGATGTCTGATTCACAATAAACCAAGAAAAGAATCTTATTAATCCTAACTAGAATGACTAAGATGGCTTCAGTTTGAATCCTTATCTTATATTGTTAGTTAAAAAATGAACGCAATTGCTCCATTATGGAAAGTAATTAGGGGTATGAAAGTCCCCAATTGCAATGCTGTTAAGTCCCCAATAATACATCCTAATTCATCATTGCATCCGTGTCGGACACTGTGCCGGACCTGGCGCTGAGTGGTGTATATGCCAAGCTGTGTCAGAAGTGGCAACAGAAGGCATATCCAACTCTGATTCAGTTTCCTTCTCTGTTCAAGACTCTTGTTCCCTATCCTATATGTATCCCTATAGTTGCGCATAGGGATGGCAATCGGGCGCGGCAAGCGGTAGTGTTTGCTCATACTCATGTCCATTGGCCAAAATCTCCCACATGGGCATGCCCGCGAAGGGTGGCGGGCAAGGAACCTCGTCTATACCCATTGCCCGCGGGTATCCCATACCCGCGGGCATACCTGTGTGCCTACTGCCACTTCATGCAACCAACATCTCATCATAAAGGCAATGAACATATTAAAAGATAAGCAACAGTTCAACCTAGGTTGGCTACTACTTTCCAGAGTCGACACAAATCACAAGCAACATTTCGGGATTTAAGATAGGGAATGGAAGAAAAATGAACTTGGTGGCGGGAAATCATAAGTCAGGAGGGGTGGGAACATGGGATGCCTCTAGGGTTTTTCAAACATGGCTCACTAGTCAGTGCTTATTGTCAGCTAATCGGGTAGAACAGGCATGGGTGAAGCTCCAACATGCTTGTGCCTGTTTTGCCTGACTTCCCCCATGCCTGTGCCCGTGCCCGTTTGCCCGTTGGGCAAAGATTTGCCCCCACGAACATGTTCACGGGCAATAAAGGAGGGACATACCCACGGGTTCGCGGGTAATCGGGTAAGATTGACATCGCTAATTGCACGGTTTAGAAGTGACAAAGTTCACCGTGCTTGTAATATCACTCCTATATAGTGATTCACCTTTGTGCGTCTGTCGTTTTTCCCGTAAGGCTTTTCCAAGTTAAATCCATATCTACCTTTTTTCAATCATCTATTTTTTCATGCGTTTTATAACAAGTGATATCAGAGCTTCGGGTTCGAAATCCAAGCCGATACCCCAGGAGAAGACAACTCCCGTGGGCGGCCATCGCACGATGTTCCTTCATTGAGGCAACATCTAACTTGACGACTCGCATCCTAGGTGAGGGCGCCTCGTTGAATCAAGGTGCTAAGCAGCATCAAATCAGGAAGGCAAAGGATTCAATTTGAGTCGAACACACGTCCTGAAGTCAGAACAAACTGAAGCAGCGTATTAATGTCCTGTAAGATGCTTCTAGATTTGTGATGAAGCCTACCAGGAAGCTTCTAAGGTAACATCAAGCCCAGGCATCAGTGAAGGCAAAAGCCAATTTTTGGCCTAGAATGCTACACGCACATGTGAAGTGTACCAAAGATTTGTCGTAGCCATCAACTTCGTCGACTAAGTAACTTTTTCCAGCCTTATCTCAGTGATTTCAACTCACCTCAACTTCTTCCCACGACTCGATTCCAACTCAGCGCCTACCTGTGTCATCTTGAGCTCAACCTGTACTCTACCCTAGCGACTGTTCTAGCGCTGGTTCCGCCAACACCATTGCCTGCGCCGCTCGGCAACATGCCATGGCGTCATCCTAAACTACCTCTGTTGACGACCTTCCACCTTAGTTGATCGTCGCCTTCCATCGAGAGATTGTTCATCAACACTGCATGTTTTTTTATAGAGTTGGAGTTCATTGCATTTCACGACGTTCTGCCTATTATTAGCAGCATCCATGCGGGATTAATCATTAGTGCTTTCAATGATCCATCATCTCCTACGAGTTGTGCAGCAAGACCCACTGTTGCACATGTGGAGTATAAGGTGGAGTTGCTAGTCTTCAGCACAACATTGCTATTGAGTTAATTTGGGCTACGTTTGATCAAGGAGACCTTGAAAAAAAAAAAAATCAATGCAGGTTCTGGGGACAACTGAATTTGGTGTTTCAATCATCGTTTCGATATGTTGCAAATTTGATCCCTTTTGGGATGATTATCATGGAGGTTTCTATGACATTAATCTTCAAAAGATTCAATTACACCCTAGTGGTAGCTAACATAATGCTCTTCTTAGTTTTGTTGTTTAAAAGTGAAGGTTTTGCTCCAATCTCAGTTTGAGATGAAGGATTTAGGCGCAAGGAGTTTGTTTTCGAGTTGATACCACTTCTTGAGTTGTCATAGCTCGATACGAGGGGTCTACTGTAGCTTATACTCCATTGGTGGCACAAGAGTTCCATTCATCCAGATAGTTTTATAGGAGCAGTTTGCCAGTTTCAACTATGTTTTAGAATTTAGTTACCTTTGAAGTCACCAATTTGATAGACATGATGACCACAAGTGCAAGTTGCTCTTAAAATGAGTGTTATTTGCTGAGTTTTGTGTTCCATGTGGAGCATGTCAGATTCCATGTATGGGTTCTTCATTGTTTATTCAACGCCACTGGTGATGTTTGGCTTATGCCATTCGACGATTGGGCATAAGCTAAACATAGACTCAAACTTTTGGTGGGGTTATGAGTTTTTAAAGACCCAGATTTCTTCGCCTGCTTTGTTGATAGTTGTGTGTTTAGACCTACGGGGTTTGCTCAATTTTGCTTCGAGAGAAGCGTTTGGATAAGAGTCTTGCAATCTTTCTGGTTGAAGATTAGTCCGATGGACTTTCAAGGCACAAGGTTTGTTGATGAAGACATCTGAAGGAGATTGTAGATATTTTAACTATATGAGTGAATTCATCTTAAGATAGAGATTGTTAAAGTGTGATCCGAATCCATCTTCGTGTCTGTGTCGAATATTGTGCCAGACGTGTCGCCAGTGGCGCATGCGCCAAGCCGTGTCAGACCTGGCATTGGTTGGCATATCCAACTCTGATTCAGTTTCCTTCTCCTCTATAGTGATTTCACCTTTTTGCGTTCATGGTTTTTCCCACGGGGTTTTCCACGTTAAATCCGTGTATCCCGTTCCTTTGGGCATCTATTTTTGTTGTGCATTTTTATAGCACAAAGTCTTTTTTTTTTAATCTTTTGAGATGCAAAACCTTTTGTTTATCAAAGGTACAAAGTGGTCAACCACATGCGACTAACATAACAGGACAATAATTGACATTTAGCAGCCCATATTTGTACTCTACTGTGAGTGGAGATGCTTCAGTGGACCATTTGGCAAGATCCTACCTGAATATTAGCGGAGCTCAATATGTTTAACTTAAACTTTACTACGAGAAATTGAAGGAAGAGACATGCGCACGACCATACTATCTTCATCTTTTTTAGAGACGGACCATATTGTCTGTATGATGAACTTCTGAAGTGCGCAACCAATCCTCGAAGGAAGTAAATCCTTTACTATGAACAGTGGAACATTTATTTGTGCATTCGTTGTTTTCCTTGTCCCCATTGAAGCTAAAAGGGTTCCATTAATGTATGAGCTCTTACCTGTGCAAGAGGGGTGTTCTTGATCAAGCTGGACGAGTCGAAGTTGTTGGTTGCTTCTTGAAGCTCCTCCAGCTTATACACACGGTATGCTGGTACTTCCAATGTATTCACCCTTGCAGCTTGTGATGCATGCCCTGTGAAAATGGAGATCATTATAAGCAAGAGACGCAACATCTCAAAAGAATACCTTGCTAATTGTTTAGACTTTGCAGATCACTAGGCCATTTTGCTCGTTGCTTTTATTTTTCCTTTTCGGTTGATTGACTTTTTAGCTTTTACTTTCTCGAAGTCTTCTTTGAAGTAAGGAATAAAGATTCATCCCATGTTCAAAACTCAAGAGTATAAGTAAGATCTGCACTAGCTACCATACAAAAAGCTTCCTAATTATTTCACTTAAGTCAGTAGACTCTTTTCACAAAAGAAGAAAAATGCAGAAGAAAATTAAAGCAACAGTTTTTCAGAACTGGTAATGCTTCAACTCTCTAATGCCCCCTTTGTACTGCCAATCATAGATTACTCTTTCATTTATAATTAGTTGCCCATAATCTTTTGTTCCCTTCTTTAATGAACTAAGACTAAGAACATGCTGCCAATTTAAGCACAGAACCAAAAAAAAAATTTGAAATGAAGCAAGCAATGAAATCATGCAAATGCATTTATCCTCTTACTCTTATCGGCGGGAGTAATAACCCTCTGGGTCACTTTAGCCAGAGCCTTGCCACCGTCCGCCTTCTTCGCCGGCGTCACCACCGGCGACTTGGGCAAGACGCTCACCTCCGGATGCTGCCTCCTCGCCCTGCTCAGCACCACCACCATCACCAGTGCAACCAGCAATGCGCCTCCCACAACGCCGCCCACAAAGCCTAGAACCATCCCCACCTCACCGGCCTTTCCCCTGCCCTGCTCGTCTCCGTTCCCCTGCGGCGGTGGGAGCACGGCGGCCAGCGCCCCGGGGTTGCAATACGTGCTCGGCCGCTGCAGCTTCGCATCGGCGAAGCAATTGCCCGCGTCGAGAACCGTGCGCGAAGACGAGTTGGCCCTCATGCATGCGGGGCGCGCCCCGGTGAGCAGGTTGGCCGAGACGTCAACGAACTCCAGCGCCTCCGCGCAGGCCGTGGTCGCCGGAAGCTGCCCGGCGAGCTGGTTGCGCGACAGGTTGATGTACCGCAGCGCGGGGAGCGCGAAGATGGAGGAAGGGATCCACCCCTGGAGCCGGTTCCCGGACACGTCCAAGAACTGGAGCTGCCCCAGAGAGGTCACCTCCGGCGGAATCGCCCCGGTGAAGTTGTTGTCGGCCAGGACCAGCCTCACCACCGCCTTCCCCACCTGTGGGAACGCCGGGCCGAGCCTGTTCCGCGCCATGTCGAGCTCCTCGAGGAACGCGAGCCCGGACAGGGACGGCACGGTGCCATTGAGGTGGTTCCCGGACAGCACGAGGCTCTGGAGTGAGTACATACGCGAGACCTGCTTGGGGACTGCGCCGTAGAGGTAGTTGGAGCTGAGGTTGAGCGCCTGCAGCGCCTGGAGGCGGCGGAGCTTGGGCCCCGGGAGCGGGCCCCAGACGCCGAGCGCGACGAGGTCGAGGCGCGAGAGCGCCGGGAGCCTGGTGAGCGTGGTGAAGAGCGCGTCGGCGGAGAAGTTGGAGGGCAGCGCGGTGCGCCACGCCGGGTCGGGCTCGCGGTCGCCCCTCACGGAGAGCGCCGTGAGCTGGCCGCCGGCGCAGGCGACGGTGAGCGACGGCGTGGGAGGCAGCGCGCAGGGGTCGGGCGCCGCGGGAAGGGCCGCGAGCGCGGGCGGGTAGCCGAGCAGGCGGCGCACCCGGAGGAGCGTCTTGGCCTGTGAGGACACGAGTGGCTGGCAGTTCACCAGGGTGGAAGAAACGCATAGGAGGAGCAGGAGAAGCGGAGTGCCGGTTCCGTGGAAGGATGAGGAGGAAGCCATTGCACTGTAGCGCCGATGGCCGAGAAGCGAGGTAGGAATGGCGCAATGTCGAAGCTAGAGAGAGAGAGAGAGAGAGAGAGAGAGAGAGAGAGACTAGTGGGTCATTGGGAGGAAGAAGAAGGAAGGCGTGAGCGTGAGAGAGGGGCAAGTGGCCATGGACGATCGAGGAAGTAGTGCCAGTGCTTGCCAGCCAAACTTGCAGGGGTGGACGCTACTGCTAGTACCCCATGGCAAGTGCCACTAGGCAGTAGGCACTAGTGTTTTTCCGTGGAGTTGTACCTAGTGTTTGGCTGACCAACCGGTCCCACCGAAGCGGGGCCTCCGTGCCAGCGGGACGGACTTGTGACGTGGCGCTCTGGACCCCAGCGCACGTGCCGGGTCGGTGATACGGCGGCGTCCATCTGTTGCATCCTGACCGTGGAAAAGGCTCGACTGAAGCGGTATCCGACCGAGGGGCATCGTGGGCCCACCGTGTTTTTTATTTTGGCAATTTTCTATTCTATTTTCGGAAATAACCCAATGAAAAAACTAATTTGAAAAATAGTTCTTTTTCCTCGAAGCCAACAAGACCGGTGCTAAGTAGAAGGTGTTGTGAAACAAGATCGTTTACCCACACCAATCCACGGCACGTCAAACAATCACGCGAACAGAAAAAATGAGAAGCACACCATACAAAGGGGAAACCTCTCTCTTTATTAGATTGATTGATTTATGTACAAGGCAATGCCCTATATATATAGTGGAGGACCCCTGGAGATAAATTCGGATTCGCTCACCATGGATAGAGTCCTTCTCTCTGGAGATACGGATTATATCCATATCATAACACTCCCCCTTGGACGAATACCGCGTAATGCACATGTCTCATTAAAAACTCCTCCCAAAAACCCAGTGGGAAAAAAAGGATGGAGAAAAGAGTATATTACACTCGCACTCCGTGTTACACTAGTTGCCTCATTAAAAACCTTCATGTGAGAAAGCTTCAGGAAAACTCACGAAGGGAAAAAGAGCCCAACTTATAATCTTCAAGATATAAACTATGATCTTCAGGATCGAGCAAAAAGGGATTATGGTTCAGGGATTTACTCCCCCTGAACTATGCAAATTTCTATGTCGCCTCATTCCAATGCAATAACATACTTTAGGAAAGTGGACTTTGGCAAGGATTTTGTGAATAAATCTGCTAGATTTTTACACGACTTAGTTTGCATTATTTTTTATCTCACCATTCTTCTGGAGTTCGTGAGGATAAAAGAACTTAGGAGCGATATGCTTCGTGATATTGCTCTTTACATAACCCAATTGCATTTGTGCAACACAAGCAGCATTATCTTCATAGATAATAGTAGGGGTATCGACGATATTCATACCACATGACTTCTGGACGTGGTTAATTACACACCTTAGCCAAACGCATTCCCGTGAGGCTTCCTTACAAAGATATAATCTCTGAGTGGTTGGTAGAAGCGGCTACCAAAGTCTGTTTTAAAGACCGCCAAGAAATGGCTGTACCACCGCAGAGAAAAACAAAAATCCATTCTACGAATTCTTTATGAACACGCAGGGACAATATTCCTACAGGGACCATATACCTTCTTCAAGAGGAATTTACTAAGTCGATTGTACCACATTTTTACCGACTGCTTTAATCTGTATTCAGTGACCCATATAAATGTGCGGTCACTACATTCATCAACTGTATGGATAAGTTTAAGCTTGCTGCCATCAATATTAAATTTTGGAACGTTATCCTTCTCATTACAGGAGAACATGTTTCATCGTAATCGATGATGGGTCTCTGCTAAAACCCTTGTGCTACAAGCCTCGCTTTATATCTCACCACCTGGATATTTTCATATCTCTTCAGGATGAAAAAATCCTTTGATCCTAAAGGGAACATTTTAGGAAATGTTTAGTCAATAGGACCAAGGACTTTCCTCTTATTAAGCGAGCGCTACCTCAATTGCTTTTTCAGGTGACCCTAGATGAACGCTTATGGCACTTTGCTATGGACTTTGGTTCTGGATCCAGATTTTAGCAATTTTTAGAGGCAAAATATGTCGACAATTGTAGTCTTTCTTTATATATAATTCTCCTGCATCACTCCAGGGATATCTCTTTATTAATTTCTTCCAGCTCCTCGTGATTTCCCACAACGATGTAGTCTGGGTGTTCCGACTTCCCAGCGTTGGATTGTGCGCACAAAATATACGCTGGGGTTATCATCTTCAGGATGGATCACTTCAGGGATGTTACCATCTTCTAGATGGCTCACTTCAGGGATTTTCTCAACATCAGGTTGAGCTTCTTCCATTGTTATGGGCAGTGTTCTCATTTATTTGGTCCTCTATTTCTGCGGACGTCTCCGCGGAATTGAGTCCCGTGCACCTGGAGGCCTCCCCCTCATTTTATCATGAGGGTCAAGAGTGGGTTCAATATCCCTCTAGGATATTTCCACTCTTTCAGGTGCATATACTGCAGGTATATGAGATCTTTCCACTACCTTATGATCGGTGAAGGCATTTGGCATATTTTTAGCTTATTTATTGCAGATTTATTACTTTTCGAACTTCAAGTTCGGTCTCTTTAGTGCGTGGATCTAAGGACTCGGCATTCTTTAATGTGGTAATTATCTCCCCCTAATGCCGATAAATGTCCTTAGTACAATCAGTGTACCGAGCCGTGTACAGATCCCCAACTTCTGGTGAGATCCCATAGTAGTATGCTGTGATGGAGAGATTGGCATGTATACAAACAGCCAAAATTTCGCAGATGGGAAATACTTAATTCTCTTCCATGCACTATCTGCAACGGGGAAAATCCATAATATGCAGTTGATTTTAGTTGAATTAATATCGCGGTGTGCAGCACTGCGTGACCCAAGCAACTGGTGGGTAGCCTACTATTCTGCAAAGTGGTCAAGCAATAAATTTTATTCCTTTAATAATGACTCTACAATGCCATTCTAATGTGTGGACATGAGGTACAGAGTGCTCTACATTAATGCCCAGAGCTACAAAATAATTATTAAATGCTTTTGAGGTTAAACTCGTTAGCACTGTCCATTTGAATAGACTTGATTCTTTCTTCTGGAAAGGAGGCTCTTAAAAATTTGGGCAATTAACTTTGGCAGAAGCAGGTTCCTAATAGATAAGAGATATATAATATTTGAAAGGGCCCAACAGGGGCCGAAAAGGTCCACATATATCACTTCGAATTTTCTCCAGGATATTCAGTGATTCTTCTACAAGTTAGAGGATCTAACCGTAAGTTTTCCTATAGCACAAACAGGGCATAAGAAATCTTTAGGTCTAGGAAAGTCTTTATGCTATGGCCAGCAGAATTACTAATTATTTTCTCATAATATTCAACTCAAGATTGTCCAGTCGATCTACAAGATCTTTAAATATTTCCGGGTTTTTATCGCAATACCAACTTCAGGTTGCATAGTATAACAATCAAACAATTATTGCATCAGGAAAAATTGTAGAATATAGAACAAGCATAGTACAAATGAGCAAAATATTCTGGAAAAACACCTTATTTGACTATTATTGATAATTGCTCAACAGGAGCATAGACCAAATGTTCATGCAGGAACAGAATATTCAAACTGATAATATGAGGCTCTTAAGGAGACTCAACTAATGGAAATGCGACATAAAGCAAAAAGGGGTACAAGGAAACTATTGCAAGTCTCCATATAAGTCATGTTCCTCCTCCTGGGGAACATTGGTATTCTTCTGGAATTCCACAATTTCAGTGCCAAGAAGGTCATCTTCCTCCATGGGCGAGTCACCATATCCGAGAAGGCTTTCTTTGAACTCGACCGTAGGGTCGGTGACGTTGTCGTCCTTCTTCCCACCTTTTTGTTCAATGAAGTGTGCCTCAACCTTTTTTTCTTGATTCTTCTGGAATCTCCCAGTGGATTTCATGTAAAGTTCCACCAGGTGCTTTGGGGTGCGACATGTACGTGACCAATGGCCGACGCACCCACACTTAAAGCACGACTAAGGAGGGTTAGATACCTTATTGGCTGGACCTTGCTTCTAGAAGGTTCCAATACCTTTCCATTGGGATTTGCCCTTTCCCTTTTGGTTTCTGCTATTCTTCCATTTATTCCCCTCATGCATTTGACCGTTTTCGCGGTCATAGCTATTAATAGCCTGTTGAGCGGTAGCATGTGCTTCGGGCAATGCTTGATTTCCATTAGCATTTGCATGATGATTCTTCAACAGGAGTTCATCATGTTTTTCTGCTTCTAGCAGAGCACTAATAAGCTCATAGTACTTCTTGTACTTTGCATGATGGTACTGTTGTTGTAGTATCATCATGTTGGGGTAGAAGGTTGTCGGTGTTTCGAGCACCGGCAATACGATTTTTCGGTCTTAGGGGACATCGCGCGTTCCCTCTCCTCGAATGGCCTGACTCAAGGGATCCCAAAGTGTGTACTGGTTTGGGCTGAATATCCTTACTCCAGTTCGTTTGCTGTGTATATGCCCTTTCGGGGTACTACAATCGTCGCTTTCAAGGGGAAGCTAGGGTTGGTTCGTTGTCCAAACACCCTTTCTGAATATGTTCTATCTTCTTATTCTCTCTTTTTTCTCGTCGCCCCCCTCCCCAGGGTCCCGTTCTCCATTATATAGGCCGGGAGCTGCGGGTTACACGGGAGTTCCTCTAAAAAAAAGGAAAAGTAGGAGCCGGGGTGTCCTGTCTCGGCCTCTCGGGGTTCGGTCTTCGGTCTTGGCGTCCAACCGGCCTCCACATCCCCGCATGCTTGGTCGACTGGCTTGCGGTGGAAGGCTTGGTCCTGTGGAGGAACGTGACGCGCCGCCCCGCATGCTTTGTCAGGCGACTGGTTTTAATGGCGAATGACCCTTGAGGCTTTTGGTGGAGACGTTCCCTTCTGTTTCGTGTCAGAGCGATGGGACCGGTGCCTGGCTTTGCAGGAGGCTCCTCTGACACCTTGGGAAGGAACCACCTACCCTGACACGGACGTCCCGGGATGTCGCGTTTGGCAGAACGGGTACTTGAGTACCGGAGTGCCCAACCGAGGGAGGCCCTCCTACCTGGATAGTCGGGGAAGGTTGGACGGAGTGCTTGAGCCGAGGCTTGGTTGGGGACCGAGCTCGCCTACGGCCCCGCCAGTCTCCAGCTGAGGCTGGGCCTTGAAGGCAGCCCGCTCGAGGTTTTCGGGCTGCTGTGACTACCCATGGTATTGGTATTCGTCAGTAGCCCCCGAGCCCCTGACCGCGCCCTCGCCAGGAGCGGTCGGGGGTTTAGTTTTGTCTTGGTAGACTCATTCTGCCGACTGTCCTGGGTGCGCGCGAGCGCACCCGGTGGGTGTAGCCCCCGAGCCTCCGAGCGGGTCGGAGATCCGGTCGGAGCTCCTTCGGTCGTGCGCGTGCGACGTGCACTTGACTAGTTGCTTCTTTCCGGGTGGGCGCGAGCGCACCCGGTGGGTGTAGCCCCCGAGCCTCCGAGCGGGTCGGAGATCCGGTCGGAGGGTTATCCGGTTGGTGCTCCTTCAGTTGAGCGCGTGCGACGCGCACTTGATCAGTTGCTTCTTTCCGGGTGCGCGCGAGCGCACCCGGTGGGTGTAGCCCCCGAGCCCCCGAGCGGGTCGGAGAGCCGGTCGGGGGTTTACCCGGTCGGAGTCGGACCAATCAAGCGGGTGTGAGACACGCCTGACTGGTTGCTTTGGGCCTTGGTCACTGGGGTGCCCTTGTTTGGAGCTGAGGTCGTCTGCTTCGTAAGGGACTCGTCGCTTTTAGGCTTTTCATTGCCCGGGTGCCTGGTCGGCCCAGTGAGCCTCCGCCTTCTCCCTCCAGGTAACTGCAGTGCGGTGGACCTGGTGGTCGGAGCGGAAGAGTTGAGGCGGTTGTTCCAAGGCAACGCTGCCTCAGCTTCTGCCATCGCACTGCAGATTTAATGCGAAGCCGCGGGTGCAGGGTGACGCGCCTCCTTGATCGACGAAGTGGCCGTCCGAATTCTGCCGTTCCGTTTCCCATACCCATCTATAAAATGAGGGGGCATGAACGGTTTCCACCATCGCCTCCCACGCGCTGCTTCTTTTGCTTCTGCTTCCTTCTCGCTTCGGCATCCTTCTCTTTTCGAGCGTCGATGGTGAGCGGAGGTGACGATGCCGGGGGCGGCCGCAGGGGCGGGAAGCGCCCCGCATCCGTGAACCTGCTGGGCCCGGACCGTCAACGGCCCCGTTCCGACGCCGTGGCCTCTGCTAGCATGGCGGGGGGCAAACTCGTGCTGCCCTCGTCCTCTTTCCGTGTGCGGGGTCCGCCTCCGGGGTGAGTTTCTATCGTCGGTTTTTGGATTGATCTTCGGCCCTTTTTCTGACTCTGGCTTATTTTTCTTGCCTTCTTTAGTGCTTCCTGCTTGGGCGTCCGCTCACCGCCACGGCAGTTTTTCATCGGCGCGCGCCGAGGTGGGGAGCGGATGCTCGGCGCGACCGCCCATGCCGCCCGTCCGCTCGGGCGGCCCTTCCGAAATAAGGTCATGCGGGCGCCTGGCTCGACGGACGCTACCAAGAGGCTCGAGGCCACCTTGACTTCCTGTGCCGAGGTTTAAGCGCCATGGCGAAGCGCTGGCTCAGCGGGCTCGTGCCGAGGCGGCCGAGGCGAAGCTCTCCTCGACGCACCAGGAGCTCGCCGCCGTGCTTCGCCCGGCCTTCGAGGGCATGGCCAGGGCCCTAGCGCCACTAAACGTGTGGCTGGAGGAGCCCTCGGAGCCTACTCCGGCGCAGTACGCTCTTGGGTTTGTCCAGGCGGTCGGGGCCTTGGTTGTGCTGCCCCGCACTCTCCGCCAGCGCTCGGTCCGCGAGGGGCGAGACACCGCGCTTGTGGTGGCGAAGCACGTGCTGGCTCAGTGTGCCAGCCGCGATGCCTCCTTCGACCCGATGGCGGTCGTGGAGCGAGCGAGGGGCGCGTCGCGCCACCGGGCGTTCGGCTGGCGGCGGAGATACTAGCGCAGCGGCTGCACGTGGGGACCCTGGGCGCGTCCTTCAAAAGAGACAACGACGACGATGACGACGAGGGCGACGCCTAGGGGTGCGCACCTGGGAGCTTTTCGAGCTCGCCCCGTCGTTGCCCTTTGTTTTTGTGTTTTGGTGTCTTTTTGGTTTTAAGCAGCTGTCGGCTGGACATCTTTGTACTTGTCTCGATGAATGGGAACGGGTGATAATCCTTGCTTCAGCAGACGCTTCTTGCTACCTGTAGCCGCTAGGAACCTCGTAAGGTCCCCGAGCGCAGGTCAACATTGTTGTGGCTGGGTTGCTGCCGTCCTCCTTTCCCCAACGCTGACACTGCTAGTCACAGGGTTGGCTTGGTTCAGCGGGAGCCGTCGAGCTTGTGGTCCTGTCGTGGACCACTCCTCGAAGAGTTGCCCGGTGGACGCCAACGCAGGACGCTCTCCACTAGGGGTAGAGATCATGTTAGACCATTTTAGATTACATCGAAATGATTTTAGCAAGTAATGCACTAGGGCTCTAATGCTTCGACCTTTGCAATGAGCGAGGCGCGAAAGAAAGCGGGTTGCTCGGGTGCGAAGCGCTCTGATGGCTTGCGCGAGGGATGGGTATTCTCGATTTAGCCAAGGATCGCCGCCTTTCGGGCACTTCCTTCTTCCACAGGACGTTACTTCGGAACCGTAGCCACCGGGGCGTAGGTCGTAACGCCTGAGTCGAGAGGGTTACCGTTGGGTGGAATCCGAGGGTTAATCGGGTCATCGCCTCGTGTAAGCTCGGGGAGCGGCTATCCTTCTTGCGCTCGCGAGGGAAGAGGACGTTCCGGTCCGGCCCCGGACTACTTCGCTAGGGCACTTCCTTCTTCCTCGATGCACTACTTCGTGACCGTAGCCGCGGGGGCGTAGGCCGTAGCGTTCGGGTTGAGAGGGTTACCGTCGAGGAGGGTTCCGAAGGTTGGTCGGATTTCCTACCTAGGCGTGCGCAAAGAAAGGTGGCCGAGATCCAGTTTCTTAGCGCGACGAAATTTATGCAAAGGATTTTCTGCGGGTTGCGCAAATGACTTTTGGCCGACTGGCCCAGTCTAAGTACCGGCTGTTTGCCTGTCTTTGCGTTTCTTGTTGCGATAGGCACCTGGCGACCATAGCTATGAGAACTGCGGGGTTGCTCGGGCGTAGGTTGCCAGGTTTATCGTGCTTGAAATAAACGGAGACAGATCTTACTTAGACCATTCACTATGCAGGGATGGAGTATTCCCGACCGGCTTGGAGGTCGCCCTTCTCGAGCGTCAGCTTCTACCGCAAAGCGCTACTTCGCGACCGTAGCCGCTGGGGCGTAGGCCGTAGCGCTTGGGTTGAGAGCGTTACTACGAGGAGGAGTCAGGTGGTCGGTCGGGTCACCTGGCCCAAGTGGTCATGAGCAGCCCCCGAGTGGGGTGTGAGGACTGGTTCGCAGTCGTCACACGCCGCTAAAAACTAGGGAGGCAGCAAAAGGGAAAAAATTGAAGGTCAAAGCTGACTTATCTTTTTTGTGGTTGGTTTTTTGGTTGGAGACGGCTTGGGGTGCTCCTGCTTCGGAGCCAGGCCCCTGGCGCCCCGTTGGGAAGGAGATGTTCAGTGCGTCCGGTACACTCCTTTCTTTCCTTCTCGTTCTTCGAGGCGAACCACTCTTCTCAGCAGTGGTCGGAGCCCAGCCGCGGGGCGAATTGGCACATCGTGCGAGTGGGTCGGCGGCATCGCGGAGGCCGTGGTGCTCGAGACGAGGGGGATGTCAAGAGGGTAATCCAGCGGCTCGGCCGGACCACTTAACAGCTACAAGCTCTGCGAACTAAAAAAATCTCGAGCAATACAACGGTGGAAGCGAATTGTCTAAGGATAAAATTTCCTTAGTTTTTCTATGTTCCAGGCGTTGGGGATAGCGTTGCCCTCGGCATCCTTCAGACGGAAGGTGCCGGGTCGAAGGATTTCCGAGATGGTGAAGGGACCTTCCCATGGCGGAGAAAGCTTGTGTTTGTCTTTGTTGGATTGGACTTGGCGTAGGACTAAGTCGTCGACGCTGAAGGTCTGGCTGCGAACTTCGTGACTGTGGTACCGCCGAAGGGTCTGTTGATACTTTGCGGATCGCAGGGTGGTGATGTCACGTAGTTCGTACAGCTGGTCCATGGCGTCTTGCTGTGCTTCGAGCGCCCGAGTCTCGTCGTAGGCTTGAAGTCTTGGAGAGTCGTATTCTAGGTCGGTCGGGAGAACAGCTTCTGCCCCGAATACCAGGAAGAACGGCGTGAACCCGGTCAACCGGGTCGGCCTGGTCCGCAGGCTCCAGAGAACAGAGGGCAGCTCGGCCGCCCATCGTCCTGCGAATGTCTTCAGTCGACTGAAGATTCGCGGCTTTAGCCCTTGGAGGATCATGCCGTTTGCTCGTTCTGCCTGGCCGTTGGCTCGGGGATGCGCTATTGCTGCCCAGTCGACGCGGATGTTGAAGTCATCGCAAAACTCGAGGAACTCCTTCCCCGTGAATTGCGTTCCGTTGTCGGTGATGATGGAGTTAGGGACTCCAAATCGGTAGACGATGTCGCGGAAGAAGTTCGCCGCTTGCGCCGAGGTGATGGTTGCGAGCGGCTTTGCCTCTATCCATTTGGTGAACTTGTCCACCGCGACAAGTAGATGAGTGAAGCCCCCGGGCGCCTTCCTGAAGGGCCCGACCAAATCAAGTCCCCAGACCGCGAAAGGCCAGGTGATGGGGATTGTCTGTAGAGCCTGCGCCGAGAGATGCGTCTACCGAGCGAAGAACTGACATCCCTCGCAGGTGCGGACGATCTACTCGGCGTCGACCACGGCGGTCGGCCAGTAGAATCCCTTTCGGAATTCTTTTCCTACCAGGGTCCGTGGCGCGGCGTGGTGGCCGCAGATGCCGCCGTGGATGTCGATCAGCAATTCCTTCCCTTGGTTGGCCAATATGCATCTCTGTAGAACCCCGGAAGGGCTTCTCTTGTAGAGCTCTTTCTCGACCAGGACGAAAGATTTCGCCCTCCGAGCGAGGCGCCGGGCCTTGGTTGGGTCAGAGGGGAGCGATCCGTCCGTCAATCGGGCAAGGAAGTGCTCCCTCCAGTCGGAGTCGACGGTGAGGACGCTTCGGTTCGACCCAGGCGGGCCCGAGTCCGACTGCTTGGCGGTCGGGGCTGTCGCCTTCATGGGGTCTGACGCGCTCTTGACTGTTGAGTCCAACCGGATGGATGGCTTGTGGAGATCAGAGACGAAGATCTCGGGAGGGACCGGTCCCCTGCTGGAGGCGAAGTTGGCAAGCGCGTCGGCTTCGCTGTTGTTGCGTCTATAGCTGTGGTGAAGCTCGAAACCCTTGAACCTTTCCTCGAGCTTGCGCACTTCCAAGCAATAGGCCGCCATGCGAGTGGCGCGAGGCTCCGTGGCCTTCATCACTTAGTCGACAACGAGCTTGGAGTCACCGCAGACGTAGATTCGTGGGGCACCGAGGTCGGCAGCGATCCGGAGACCGTTAACCAAGGCCTCGTACTCGGCGACATTGTTGGTTGCATCGAAAAGCAGTCAGATGGCGTACTGAAGCTTGTTGCCGAGCGGGGAGATGATGACGACCCTTGCTCCTGCTCCATTCTTGCTGTAGGACCCGTCGAAGTACATCGTCCAGTACTCCGGGTCTTCCATCGTTGGTGGAGCTTGAGCTTCGGTCCATTCGGCGATGAAATCGGCCAAGACCTGCGACTTGATCGCCATCCTGGGGATGCACGATATGTCGAGGCCGTTAAGCTCAAGCACCCATTTGGCTATCCTCCCCGTGGCATCACGGTTGTGGACGATCTCGCCGAGTGGTGAGGAAGTCACCACTGAGACTGGGTGTTGGTCGAAGTAGTGGACCAGCTTCCTCTTTGCGATCAGCACCGCGTACAACAGCTTCTGTATCTGTGGGTACCGGGTCTTTGTCTCGGAGAGTATTTCGCTGATGAAGTATACTGGCCTTTGCACCTTGAGCACACGGCCTTCCTCGGCTCGCTCTACGACGAGTGCCGCGCTAACGACCTGGGTCGTGGCGGCGATGTAGAGGAGTAAAGGTTCCCGTGGCGCCGGGGCAACCAGCACTGGAGGCGAAGTCAGGAAAACCTTCAGTCAACTGAGGGCCTTCTGAGCTTCTTGCGTCCAGACGAAGCGATCGGATTTCTTCAACAGCTTGTAAAGCGGCATCCCACGCTCGCCGAGGCGAGACACGAAATGGCTCAGGGCTGCGAGGCACCCCGTCAGCCTTTGGACTCCCTTCAGGTTGTCGATTGGCCCCATCTTTATGATGGCGGAGATCTTCTCGCGGTTGGCTTTGATGCCGCGTTCGGAGACGATGAAGCCGAGCAACTTTCCCTTTGGGACCCCGAAGACGCACTTCTTGGGGTTGAGCTTTATGCGAAACCGCTGAAGATTCGCAAAAGTCTCCTCCAGGTCAGTGACGAGGTCGTCGGCCTTCCTGGTCTTGATAACGATATCGTCGACGTATGCCTCGATGTTACGGCCTATTTGGTCAGAAAAACACGTCTGCATACATCGCTGGTATGTAGCTCCCGCATTTTTCAAACCAAATGGCATCGTTACGTAACAAAACGAGCCATGCGGGGTGATGAAGGAGGTCGCGAGCTGGTCGGACTCCTTCATCGCGATCTGGTGATAGCCCGAGTAGGCATCCAGAAAAGAGAGGGACTCACACCCGGCGATGGAATCCACTACTTGGTCGATGCGGGGCAATGGAAACGGATCTTTGGGACACACCTTATTCAGGCTCATGTAGTCAACGCACATTCTCCATTGCCTGTTTTCTTCTTTACAAGGACGGGATTGGCGAGCCACTCGGGGTGGTGTACTTCCCTTATAAACCCGGCAGCTAAGAGCTTGGCGATTTGCTCTCCGATGGCCTTGCGCTTTTCTTCGTCGAAACGGCGCAGGCGCTGAGCAATCGGCCTGGAGCCCGGCCGGATGTTCAAGGTATGCTTGGCGACTTCCCTCGGGATCCCGGGCATGTCCGAAGGCGTCCACACGAAGACGTCCCGGTTTGCTTGGAGGAAGTCGACGAGCGCGCTTTCCTATTTGGCGGGGAGCGTGGCTTCGACCTGCACCGTCTTGGCGGGATCCTGGGGATCAATCGCGACCTCCTTCGTGTCCTCCGCGGACTTGAAGGAGCTTGGCCCCGACTTGCTGGAGTCGTGGGCGGATCCGGGGACTTTCCCCTGGATGTCAGCGAGCTCGGCGGATGCGATGACCGTCGATGCTAGCTCGCAGCTGCTTTGCTCGCAGTTGTAGGCGAGCTGAAAGGACGAGGCCATGGTGATGACTCCTTTTGGCCCCGGCATCTTCAGCTTGAGGTAAGTATAGTTGGGGACCGCCATGAACTTGGCGTAGCATGGACTCCCTAGGATGGCGTGGTAGGAGCTGGGGAATTCCACAACCTCAAAGGTGAGGTTCTCGGTGCGGAAGTTTCCCGGGCCCTCGAAGGTAACGAGTAGGTCGACCTGCCCGAGCGGATAGGCCTGTTGGCCAGGGACGACGCCGTGGAAAGGCGCCTTGCTCGGGCGAAGACTCGAGCGAGGGACCCCCAGGGCATCGAGGGTCTCCACGTAGAGGATGTTGAGGCCGTTCCCGCCGTCCATCAGCACCTTGGTCAGGCGCTTCATTCCCACGATGGGATCGACGACGAGCGGGTAGCATCCTAGATGTGGGACGCGATCGGGGTGGTCGGTCCGGTCGAACATGATCGGGGATTCCGACCACCGTAGGTAAGTGGGCACGGCGGGGGTCACCGTGTGGACCTCGCGGTAGGTGAGCTTCGATCGGCTTTGTCGACATAGCATGCTGCCCCGCCGAAGATCATGAGGCAGCCGTCGAGCTGTGGGAACTCGTCATTCGCCTCTTCCCCCTTCGCCCTGGCATCTGGCGCCGGGTCCGGCTTCTTCTCCTTCCCCCGCGACGTCGTGGGGTTTCCGGAAAGGAAGCTCTTCAGGACCTTACAGTCCCGGTACTTGTGCTTGACCGGATAGGCGTGGTTCGGGCACGGTTTACCCATCAGCTTTACGAAGTGTTCGGGTCCCTGCTGGACCTGCTGCTTAGCAGGACGGTCGGCGGCAGCGACCATGCGGCCCTCGCGGCCTTGCTTCCCCTTCCTCTTCCGCTTGTCGGGGCGGTCGGAGGTGGCTCCGGCTTCGGGGCCAGGTGCTTGGTTGGCCTTCCTCTTGTCGAAGATGGCCCCCACGGCCTCCTCACCGGAGGCGTGGTTGGTGGCGATATCGAGGAGCTCCTTGGTGGTTCTGGGCTTAGCGCAGCCCAACTTGTGCACCAGGGCCTCGCAGGTGGTGCCGTAGATGAACGCCTCGATGACGTCGGCGTCGCGGATATCGGGGAGCTCGTTGCACTGTTGGGAGAAGCGCCGGATGTAGTCCCGGAGCGTCTCCCCTAGCTGCTGTTTGCAGCTCTTTAGGTCTCAAGAATTGCCGGGGCATTTGTAAGTGCCCTGAAAATTCCCAACGAAAAGATCCGTCAGGTCCGCCCAACTCCCGATGGTGTCACTGGGCAGATACTCGAGCCAGGCTCGAGCGGATTCCGCAAGGTAGATGGGGAGGTACTGGATGATGAAGAGGTCATCCACCGCTCCTCCTGCCCGGCAGGCGAGCCGGTAGTCTTCCAGCCAGACATTAGGGTTTGTCTCCCCTGTGTACTTGGCTATGTTGGTCGGGGCCCGGAACCTGGCCGGGAAGTCCGTGTTGCGGATAGCGCGGTCGAACACCCGCGGTCCTGGGCCGTCGGGGCCCGGACCACGGTGGTCGCGTCTTCCACTGTCCGCGACCTGTGAACGGGACGCCGCGTTGGCGGGCTCTCCTCCTTGCTTCGAGGGTGGCGCAGACGTCACGGTTGTCCCCCAGACGAAGGCGCACCGGGGTGCGCGAGGCCTGGGGTCGCTTGTGCTGCGACATCGTCTTTGCCGGGTCCTGCTAGTCCCGCGAGGACAGGCGACCCGGGCGGCTCGATGTTGCGCCTGAGTGGTGAGAGCCGGAGCCACTGCGGCGTCTTTGAACGGAAGCACGCTTCCATCACCCGGAGGCTGCACGTGCGTGACCTTAGCCTCTGGGTCCGTGGGCTCAGGGAGTCCACGGAGCAGCATTGTAGCTGCGGTGACGTTTTGGCTCGCGTGGGGGAAGAACGGGAGGCCGTCCATCCCTCGACGAGCTGGTGGTGTACTTGGCACGCACGCACTTGCGCGCCGGACAGAAGTGGGGGCTCGAGCTGACGTTGCTCCAGGTCGGCCTGGAGTTTGTCGAGCTCAGCCCTACGGGCCTCCAGCTCCTCGCGCTGCTGCTGAAGCTCGTCACAGCGAGCCTGGAGGTGCGTGAAGCTCTCACGCCAGTGCTCATCCTCTTGCGCTTCGGTGCGCGGGAGGAGAGCGCTAGGAGTTGGGGGAGTGGCGGCGGTGTTCGTCACACCCGCCATGTTGCACTCTCGAGAGTGCAACCTACGGGAGGCGTGTTCCTTACCGGAGCTGGAGCCGTGGCTGGAGGAGTCCCCCAGCAGGTCGTGGATGGTGGACGGTACGTAGCCGGTCATTTCCACGAGTCGAGAACCCGTGGGAGAGAAGGCCGCCGCCCGTTGCTCCGTCGCCGAGGCCTGCGCGGAGGCCTTGAGGCGGATGTTGCCGAGGCGGGCCGCGACTGCGCTCAGACCCCCGGAGGGGGTCCGATCATGAACGGCGGCGGGGATGAGCGCAAGCTCTCCCGTGGTGGTGACGATGAAGTCGAGGGTGCCGAAGCGAATCCAGCCCCCCGGCGCAGGTGCACCGACGTGGATGATGGAAGCCATCGAGAAGGTGAAGTGGGAGATGATATCGACGCGTGAAGATCCCCTACCTGGCGCGCCAACTGTCGGTGTTTCGAGCACCGGCAATACGATTTTTCGGTCTTAGGGGAGATCGCGCGTTCCCTCTCCTCGAATGGCCTGACTCAAGGGAGCCCAAAGTGTGTACTGGTTCGGGCTGAATATCCCTACTCCAGTTCGTTTGCTGCGTATATGCCCTTTTGGGGTACTACAATCGTCGCTTCCAAGGGGAAGCTAGGGTTGGTTCGTTGTCCAAACACCCTTTCTGAATATGTTCTATCTTCTTGTTCTCTCTTTTTTCTCGTCGTCCCCCTCCCCAGGGTCCCGTTCTCCCTTATATAGGCCAGGAGCTGCGGGTTACACGGGAGTTCCTCTAAAAAAAAGAAAAGTAGGAGCTGGGGTGTCCTGTCTCGGGGTTCGGTCTTCGGTCTTGGCGTCCGACCAGCCTCCACCTCCCCACGTTCTTGGTCGGCTGGCTTGCGGTGGAAGGCTTGGTCCTGTGGAGGAACGTGACGCGCCGCCCCGCACGCTTTGTCAGGCAGCTGGTTTTAATGGCGAATGACCCTTGAGGCTTTTGATGGAGACGTTCCCTTCTGTTCCGTGTCAGAGCGTTGGGACCGGTGCCTGGCTTTGCAGGCGGTTCCTCTGATACCTTGGGAAGGAACCACCTACCCTGACACGGACGTCCCGGGATGTCGCGTTTGGCAGAACGGGTACTTGAGTACCGGAGCGCCCAACCGAGGGAGGCCCTCCGACCTGGATGGTCGGGGAAGGTTGGACGGAGTGCTTGAGCCGAGGCCTGGTCGGGGACCGAGCTCGCCTACGGACCGCCAGTCTCCGGCTGGGGCTGGGCCTTGAAGGCAGCTCGCTCGAGATTTCCGGGCTGCTGGGACTACCCATGGTATTGGTATTCGTCAAAGGTGCACAAGGTTTTCTCGATCATTTCAGCATCATTAACTTTCTGGTTACAAAACGTTAATTTAGCGACAAGTTTGTGCATTGCAGAATTATATGCTGCCACAGATTTAAAATCCTGAAAGCGTAGGAGGGTCCATTCGCGTTGTGCTTCTGGCAACAACACAGATCTTTGCTGGTTATAGCATTCCTTCAGGGAATTCCATAATACCATCGGGTCCTCCTCCATCAAGTATTCGGCCTTCAGATCCGGATGAAGATGGTGCCTCAGGAAATGTAAAGCAGCGCATTTTGTGTGTTCGGGCACAGCAGGTGCAACAGCTTCAGACTGGGCAATAGCAGCTCCAAGTGCTCTAGCTGTTAGGTTGATTTTGGCATCCATTGCCCAAGTGAGATAATTGCTATCATCCAGGGCAAGCACAACAAATTCCTTTTTTTGCGATGTCAGACATATCCTATATGCAAGCAATACAAAATTTTACTACTGGTAAAATATTATTTTGCATGCATCCTCATTGAATTAATAATTTTTTTTTTGGTCTGTATCGATATATTCAGGAGATAATTATCACAATTCTTCCAGAATTTTCCTAGCATTTAGCAATTTTCTGTAAATTATACATCAATTTTTCAGCATTACTTAATAACAGAAAATAAATTTCAACATCAATTAAACGCGGCATAATGCTAATTACATCTTATGTAACTCTTGTTGGCTGGGAGTGAAAACAGGTAATGAATGTCTCCGTCAGCCCGACTCATGGTCAGGTCAACCCACCCCTAGGGCTCACATGAGGGAGGGAGCACTTCCCGTTTCCGGGTGCCAATTAAAGAACCAAGCCTTATGTGTTTTCCTAGACACCAATTGTCTTGCATCTGTACCTTCATTACTGAAATCAAATCCCAACTACTCATGCCCTCAAAATTTTCTAGCAAAATTTTCAATTCTCCGTTAATATTTGAACAATTTTAATAATTTCTTGAGTAACAGAAAAATTAATTTTTCACATATTAAACATGGCAAAAGCTAGAAAATAAACACAGGGTATGGAGCTTTCAATACATCCAATGAGATAATAACAGTAACAGATCAAGGACGATAAAGAACGATCTCTAACAGTGCATTAGATCAATACATCCAATGAAACAATCTGCATGATTTTGATCATGCGCGATTACTTATGTTCTTGATGTCGGATGTGTTGACCATCGCGTAGGATAGAGTCGCGTAAGACTTTTTCGGCGATCCGGGTGGATGCCGGCTTGATGACGAGTTGATTGCAGATCGGATCGGGCGATCAATCGCCGGTAGTAGTCGTTCGTCATAGTCGACAATTCTCCGCTTCTTGTGGTAGAGACTCGTGCTGATAACGTGTTGTGAAACAAGATCGTTCACCCACACCAATCCACGGCACGCCAAACAATCACGCGAACAGAAAAAAGGAGAAGCACACCATACAAGGGGGAAACCTCTCTCTTTATTAGATTGATTGATTTCTGTACAAGGCAATGCCCTATATATATAGTGGAGAACCCCTAGAGATAAATTCGGATTCGCCCACCATGGATAGAGTTCTTCTCTCTGGAGATACGGATTCTATCCATATCATAAGAGAAGGTACTAAAGCAAAGTGCCATCTTACCTGTGCCGTCCACGTCGGCAGGTGCTCAGCGCCAGCCATAAGTCCATAAGTGCACTGACGCGCTGAAGCTTGATGCCAAACCACCTGGCACTAAGATGTCCAGTAAGCAACTAAGCATACTTGCTAGTTGCTAATGTCGTTACCGCATGCGTTTGTTTTGAAGTGGTTTATGTCTTTTATAGCAGTCGCTAAGATAAGGCTGTTGCAAGCACGCATATGAAATATTCTCTTCTAATAATGCAACTAAAAAAGCTCCAGTCGCTAGCATAAGGCTGTTGCAAGCACACATGTGAAATATTCTCTTCTAATGCAACTAAACAAGGTAGCGATTGATCTTAATCAGTGCAATTATTTCTTTCTTTCGTTTTCTTCTGACAAAGTTTCTTATCATGAGATCACGCATGTGATTTTGTCTTCCACATGCATGCATAAGACGATAACGACATGTATATAATTACTAACGGAAATTTCACCTTCCAAGGAAAGTGTCCCCGAAAATGCATGGTTAATTGCATGGTTATTTGTACAATCGAGCGTACGTGCTCTGCCATCTATTACCTCGCCATTGTGCTCGTATCATGCACCTTGTTCTTCTCAATCATTGAACATCTTCTGTAATACTCTCTTCGGTTCACAAAAACTTTTAAATTTGCGGACGAGCTTGCGCTCAGTTGGCCAGCAGCGCCGGCGTGCGTTGCTGCCCGCCCGGGATCGAGACTTGGTCTCGCCCGGGTGCGCACGGGTCGGGTGCAGCGCGTGTGTGTGCGTGGGTGTGTGGGCGTGTGTGCGTTTGTAGCCCGGCTGTTGTTCTTTCTTCTTAAGTGATTGCCAGAGCTCCTGGCCAAAATTCGAAAAAAAAAACTTTTAAATTTTTGAAACTTTAGCTCATGGTATCTTTCAAATATTTAGATTTGATGCTTAAAAATTATATCTGTAGATTCGTCTTAAAATGTATTTTCATAATATTATAATTTTATTATATTATTTAAATATATTATAATAAAAATTAGTGATAAAGTTAAGTTTTAGGACTGTTTTAATATTTAAAACAATTATTATTTGACTGGAGTAATCTTGAGTTTGTTGCTTCCTCTTTTCCTTTAATATCCACAATTAAATGGCAGCGTATCCTTTGCAGTCACCTTTCTCTGACTTTAGGTCACTGCACGTGGGCGGCATCGTCCCCATCGCCGATGAGGATTTGCGGGCAACGTGGCTCTAATAAAAACTTAAATTTGAATGACATAATAACTAGTTACATGCCCGTGCGTTGCTACGAAAAACAAAATTGAGAACGAAAAATAAAGATTAAAAAATAAAAAAAATTATTTTACAAGATCAAACATCTATCTTTAACGCTTCGTTTTTTACGAAAGCTGGCTAATTAAAGCAACGCTTCGTTTCTTGCGTAGGGCAATTAAGCAGGACAATTAAACGACAATTAATGACATGGGAAGAATGGACCACTGCCACCAACTGCTGCTTTAGAATAGTAGAGAACTAGCTACATGCCCGTGCGTTGCTACGAAAAACAAAATTGATAACGAAAAATAAAGATTAAAAAATAAAAAAAATTATTTTACAAGATCAAACATCTATCTTTAACGCTTCGTTTCTTGTGAAAGCTGGCTAATTAAAGCAACGTTTCGTTTCTTGAGTAGGGCAATTAAGCAGGGCAATTAAGTAGAGCAATTAAACAGGGCAATTAATGACGTGTAGAATGGACCACTGCCACCAAGTGGTGCTTTAGAATAGTAGAGATTAGGTTTATTTCGTAAGTATATTGATAACATAAAAGTAAATATACTAATACACAAGATGGTTAAGCAACCGTATGTATGTTATATCCCATATATAGATTATAATGCCCATATATAGACCCATCAGTAATATATACTTATCTTTAAAGCGTGAAAATTCTCACCGGTTTTTTTACAAAGAAGATCATGTGGTTCCATATATTCGCAAATGAGTTCTCTCTTGGTTTTTTGCAATCATTTTTTGCACAAAGGCCCCTGTGATTCCACAAATTCACAAACAGGTTCTTCACCAGTTTTTTTGCACAAAGAACCCTGTGGTTATGCAAATTCGCCGACGGCTCCTAGCCAGCCATTTTTAAAAAACATCACCGAGAAAACCAAAATTACATTTTTTTTTCTTTCACAAATTCACGAACAGACCATCCACCAATTTTTTTTGCACAAAGGACCCCGTGGTAACGCAAATTCGCCAACGGCTCTTAGCCAACCAATTTTTTAAAAAAAAACACCACCAAAAAAACTGAAATTATATTTTTTTACAACAAGAACCTCGAACTAAATTTCACACGACGCGATATCACGCGTAACTCGACTTAGTAGTCCTAACTAGTTCACTTGGCCAGAATTTTTTCCAAGTTCAATGCAAGTTGCGTAGAAGTCTATTCAAGCTCGCTTTTTTGTGTGTAATAGTAGGATCTTAAAGGACATAGATGCCCATATTTATACTTAATATAAGCCGCAGGTTATTTCTTTTTCGATTAATATAGGATTTTTAGCTATTTTTTATGTTTAATATGTAAGTTTATATATTTTTACCTCTAATTAGTACAAATATGATTAAAATCAGTATTATAGAATCAGAAAGTACTCTATATTGAGATATAACAGAGCTCTTAGTCCTGGTGTTCAAATATGCCTGGACTCAATCTTATTATGGGCGAATCGAAATCTATCTCTTCTTGGCTTTCGCTGTAAATACGGCACCCTCTTATACAAGAGAATCAATCTAATAAAGAGAATAATTTTGCCTCCCTATGTCATATGTGCTCTCTATGATTGTGTTCGCTATTCGATTGTGTATTATGGTTGATCTACGGAAGCGTCATCGTTTCACAACACATTATAAACACAAAGCTCTCCAAGGTAGATTAAGATTACCTATCTACATTGATCAATACTGCATCAAATTTTGACCGACATCACGTGATTAAACCTACTACAAGCTATACGTAAGTTCATGGCATGTAAGTTAATCGCATATGAAAAAAAATTTAATCCTATTTGATTATTTTTTCCCTAATTGCCTAGATTAGTTGTTTAATCAAAATTATGAAGATTAGGGTTGACCTTTTGAGTAGCTATTGTTCATGCATGAAAAATAAAAGAAAAACTCACATCAGCAACCCCTGTATTGCCTGAGCCGGTCGCAAGCTGCACCGTGTCGGCCGCACGTTATCCCCGCAGCACAAGCCACGCGCCGCTCACGCTGGGCTTGCCGGTTTGTGCCCACAGCCACCTTGGCACTGTTGTGAAACAAGATCGTTCATCCACGCCAATACATGGCACGCCAAGCAATCACGCGAACAGAAAAAAGGAGAAGCACACCATACAAAGGGGAAACCTCTCTCTTTATTAGATTCATTGATTTCTGTACAAGGCAATGCCCTATATATATAGTGGAGGACCCCTGGATATAAATTCGGATTCGCCCACCATGGATAGAGTCCTTCTCTCCGGGGATACGGATTCTATCCATATCATAACACTCCCTCTTGGGCGAATACCACGTAATGCACATGTCTCATTAAAAACTCCTCCCAAAAACCCAGTGGGAAAAAAGGGATGGAGAAAAGAGTACATTGCACTCGCACTCCGTGTTACACTAGCTGCCTCATTAAAAACCTTCATGTGAGAAAACTTCAGGAAAACTCACGAAGGGAAAAAGAGCACAACTTATAATCTTCAAGATATAAACTATGATCTTCAGGATCGAGCAAAAGGGATCATGGTTAAGGGATTTACTCCTCCTGAACTATGCAAATTTCTATGTCGCCTCATTCCAATGCCATTAACATACTTTAGGAAAGTGGACTTTGGCAAGGATTTTGTGAATAAATCTGCTAGATTTTCACACGACTTAGTTTGCATTGTTTTTATCTCACCATTCTTCTAGAGTTCGTGAGGATGAAAGAACTTAGGAGCGATATGCTTCGTGATATTGCTCTTTACATAACCCAATTGCATTTGTGCAACACAAGCAGCATTATCTTCATAGATAATAGTAGGGGTATCGATGATATTCATACCACATGACTTCTGGACGTGGTTAATTACACGCCTTAGCGAAACGCATTCCTGTGAGGCTTCCTTACAAAAATATAATCTCTGAGTGGTTGATAGAAGCGGCTACCAAAGTCTGTTTTAAAGACCGCCAAGAAATGGTTGTACCACCGCAGAGAAAAACAAAAATCCATTCTGGGATTTCTTTATGAACACACAGGGACAATATTCCTACAGGGACTATATTCCTTCTTCAAGAGGAATTTACTAAGTCGATTGTACCACATTTTTACCGACTGCTTTAATCTGTATTCAGCGACCCATATAAATATGCGGTCACTACATCAATATTAAATTTCGGAATGTTATCCTTCTCATTACAGGAGAACATGTTTCATCGTAATCGATGATGGGTCTCTGCTAAAACCCTTGTGCTACAAGCGTCGCTTTATATCTCACCACCTGGATATTTTCATATCTCTTCAGGATGAAAAAATCCCTTTGATCCTATAGGGAACATTTTAGGAAATGTTTAGTCAATAGGACCAAGGACTTTCCTCTCATTAACCGAGCGCTACCTCAATTGCTTTTTCAAGTGACCCTAGATGAGCGCTTCTGGCACTCTGCCATGGACTTTAGTTCTGGATCCAGATTTTAGCAATTTTTTGAGACAAAATATGTCGACAATTGTAGTCTTTCTTTTTATATAATTCTCCTGCATCACTCCAGGGATATCTCTTTATTAATTTCTTCCAACTCCTCGTGATTTCCCACAATGATAAAGTATGAGTGTTCCGACTTCCCAGCGTTGGATTGTGCGCAACAAATATACGCTGGGGTTATCATCTTCAGGATGGATCACTTCAGGGATGTTACCATCTTCTAGATGGCTCACTTCAGGGATTTTCTCATCATCAGGTTGAGCTTCTTCCACTGTTATGAGCAGTGTTCTCATTTATTTGGTTCTCTATTTCTGTGGACGTCTCCGCGGAATTGAGTTCTGTGCACCTGGAGGCCTCCCCCTCATTTTATCATGAGGGTCAAGAGTGGGTTCAATATCCTTCTAGGGTATTTCCACTCTTTCAGGTGCATATACTGTAGGTATATGAGATCTTTCCACTACCTTATGATCAGTGAAGGCATTGGCAGATTCTTAGCTTATTTGTTGCAGATTTATTACTTTTCGAACTTCAAGTTCGGTCTCTTTAGTGCGTGGATCTAAGGACTCGGTATTCTTTAATATGGTACTTATCTCCCCCTAATACCGATAAATGTCCTTAATACAATCAGTGTACCGAGCCGTGTACAGATCCCCAACTTCTAGTGAGATCCCATAGTGGTATGCTGTGGTGGAGAGATTAGCATGTATACAACACAGCCAAATTTTCACAAATGGGAAATACTTAATTCTCTTCCATGCACTATTTGCAACGGGGAAAATCCATAATATGCAGTTGATTTGAGTTGAATTAATATCGCAGTGTGCAAGATCACAAGTGGCCCCAAAGAATCGTGGGTAGCCTACTATTCTGCAAAGTGGTCAAGCAATAAATTTTATTCCTTTAATAATGACTCTACAAGGCCATTCTAATGTGTGGACATGAGGTACAGAGTGCTCTACATTAATGCCCAGAGCTACATAATAATTATTAAATGCTTTTGAGGTTAAACTCGTTAGCATTGTCCATTTGAATAGATTTGATTCTTTCTTCTGGAAAAGAGGCTCTTAAAAATTTGGGCAATTAACTTTGGCAGAAGCAGGTTCTTAGTAGATAAGAGATATATAATATCTGAAAGGGCCCAACAGGGGTCAAAAAGGTCCACAGATATCACTTCGAATTTTCTCCAGGATATTCAGTGATTCTTCTACAAGTTAGAGGATCTAACTGTAAGTTTTCCTATAGCACAAACAGGGCATAAGAAATCTTCAGGTCTAGGAAAATCTTTATGCTATGGCCAGTAGAATTACTAATTATTTTCTCATAATATTCAACTCAAGATTCCCCAGTCGATCTACAAGATCTTTAAATATTTCTGGGTTTTTATCGCAATACCAACTTCAGGTTGCATAGTATAACAATCAAACAATTATTGCATTAGGAAAAATTGTAGAATATAGAACAAGTATAGCACAAAATATCAAATATTCTGGAAAACACTTTATTTAATTATCACTGATAATTGCTCAACAGGAGCATAGACCAAATGTTCATTCAGGAACATAATTATTCAAACTGATGAGGCTCTTAAGGAGACTCAACTAATGGAAATGCGACATAAAGCAAAAAGGGGTGTAGGGAGACAATTCTAGATCTCCATATAAGTCATGTTCCATCTCCTGGGAAACATTGGTATTCTTCTGGAATTCTACAAGTTCAGTACCAGGTAGGTCATCTTCCTCCATGGGTGAGTCATCATATCCAAGAAGGCTTTCCTTGAACTCGACCGTTGGGTCAGTGACATTGTCATTTTTCTTTCCACCGTCCTACTCAATGTTTGGTAGAGCGGTGAAGTGTGCCTCAACATTCTTTTCTTGATTTTTCTGGAATCTCCCAGTGGATTTCATGTAAAGTTCTGCCAAATGCTTTGGGGTGTGACAATTGTGTGACCAATGGCTAACGCAACCACACCTAAAGCATGTTTGAGAGTCAGGTGCCTTATTGGCTGGACCTTGCTTCTGGAAGGTTCCTGTACCCTTCCCTTTACCGTTCCATTGGAAGTTGCCTTTTCCCTTTTGATTTATATCATTCTTCCATTTATTCCCCTTGTACATGTGGCCCTTTCCGCGGTCATGGCTACTACTGGCCTGCTGAGCGATAGCATGTGTTTCAGGCACTGCTTGGCTTCCATTAGTATTTGCATGATGATTCTTCATCAGGAGTTCATCATGTTTTTGTGCTTCTAGCAGAACACTAATAAGCTCAGTGTACTTCTTGTACTTTGCATGACGGTACTGCTGTTGTAGTATCATCATATTGGGGTGGAAAGTGCATAAGGTTTTGTCGATCTTTTCAGCTTCAGTAACTTTCTAGTTATAAAAAGTCAATTTAGCGACTAGTTTGTGCATTGCAGAATTGTAAGCTGCCGCAGATTTGAAATCCTGAAAGCGTAGGAGGGTCCATTCGCGTTGTGCTTCTGGCAACAATACAGATCTTTGCTGGTTATAGCGTTCCTTCAAGGAATTTCATAATACCAGCGGGTCCTCCTCCATCAAGTATTCGACCTTCAGGTCCGAATGAAGATGGTGCCTCAGGAAATGTAAAGCGGCGCATTTTGCGGGTTCAGGCACTTCAATTGCACCGGCTTCAGGCCGAGTAATAGCAGCTCCAAGTCCTCTAGCTGTTAGGTTGATTTTGGCATCCATTGCCCAAGTGAGGTAATTGCTGCCATCCAGGGCAAGCACAACAAATTCTCTTTTTGCAATGCCAGACATATCCTGTATGCAAGCAATATGAGATTTTACTACAGGTAAAATATTATATTGCATGCATCTTCATTTAATTAATAAAGTTTTGGTCTATATCTATTCAGTAGATAATTATCACGATTTTCCTAGAATTTTCTTAGCAATTAGCCATTTTCTATTAAATATGTAACTCCAACATAAATTAAACATGTCATAAGGTTAATTTTCAACTTATGTAATTCTTGTTGGTTGGGAGCGAAAACAGGTAATGAATATCTCCGTCAATTCGACTCATGGCCAGGTCAACCTGCCCCTAGGGCTCACATGAGGGAGGGAGCACTTCCCGTTTCCGGGTGCCAATTAAAGAACTAAGCCTCATGTGGGTTTACCTAGACACCAATTATCTCATATCTGTTTATTCATTACTGAAATCAAATCCCAACCACTCAGGTTCTCATAAAAAGCTATATGAAATATACTGGAATTTTCCTAGCATTTTTCATGATTTCTGCTAATTTCCAAGCAATTTTCAGAATTACTTTACAACAGGAGAATTAAATTTCAGCAAAAATCAACATGACATAATGCTAAGGAGAATTAAAACCAGATCCAAGGCATGAACAAGATGTCCTCATAAGAGATTTCACAATTTTCTGTTAATATTTGAGTAATTTTCAGAATTACTTATGTAACAGAGAAAAAAATTACCACATATTAAACATGGCAAAAACTAGAAAATAAACCCAGGGTATGTTCGGCGACCGTGGGTGCGACAGGGCTGACGGCGACGTAGCGGGGTCAGCGCGCTAGGGTTTCGGGCCAGTGCGACGACTAGCCGAAACTCTTTTTTTGTATGAACAGTAACGACTAATTTCTCTAACCGTAGATTAGATCTAATTCTCTAACAGTAGATTAGATCAATTCATCTAGCGAAACAATCTGCAGGATTTTCGACTTACGTTCTTGATGCCGGGAGCGTTGGCTATCGCGTAGGATAGAGTCGCGTAGGACTTTTTCGGCAATCCGAGTGGATGTTGGCCTGATGACGAGTTGATTCCAGATCGGATCGGGCGATCAATCGCCGGTAGTAGTCGTTCGTCGTAGTTGACGATTCTTCGCTTCTTGTGGTAGAGACTCATGCTAATAACATGTTGTGAATCAGGATCGTTCACCCACGCCAATCCATGGCACGCCAAGCAATCATGCGAACAGAAAAAAGGAGAAGCACACCATACAAAGGGGAAACCTCTCTTTTTATTAGATTCATTGATTTCTGTACAAGGCAATGCCCTATATATATAGTGGAGGACCCCTGGAGATAAATTCGGATTCGCCCACCATGGATAGAGTCCTTCTCTCCGGGGATACGGATTCTATCCATATCATAACAGGAACCACCCTATCGGCCTTGCGCTACCGTGCTCATACGTTGCGTCAGCCCCGAAGCCACGCGCCCACGCACTACCGCCGCCTTGGCTGCACACGTGCCCGTAGCTTGCCATGCCAAGCTGATAGCTGCTCCCAGTTGTGTGCCCTATCAGCCGCCATACAACTAATGCGTGCCCAGGCCAACTGTATCGGCCGCCCGATTGCGCTGCAGTCGTGCACCCCATTGACAGTCGCCGCGACTGCGGCTCCCTGCGCACGCATCATACCCACGCCCCATCAGCCACCATTGCGCATGCGCCGATCGCCTTGCGTGCCCGCAGCCATGCACTACCACCGCACTTGATGCGCGCTCACCGTCATGCATCGCGCTGGCCGCCCCGCTCACCCGCCACTAGCCTGCAGTCTTGTACCACCACCATGAAGGAGCATGCTCTAGCCGCCTCGTCGATGGGCCGCCTGGGGCGAGCGACCTGTGGGTCGTGGCCATCTCGCATACATGGTCCATAAGCCACATGGGTTGGTTATTTTCCAACGAGAGAAAAAGAAGAGAAAAAAAATGAAATTTTGTATTTTAACCCCCACAATTATGGTTATTTGTGGCTGGCCATGGGAATTTTGCTTTAAGGATCATGAAGTTTCCTGTAATTGTGAAAAATATTTAATAAATTCATGAAAAATTATATTAAACCCTAAAAATTGATTTTCTCGGTATATGGACTTTTGTAAATTGTTGGACCTTAGACTTAGCACACATTGGAAGATTCATATCTCTGTGTTTATTTTTCATGGCATAATTCCATATTTATTGATGCTAAATTTATTTTTTGTTATTTGGTAATTCTAAAAATTGCTCGATAATTAGAAGAAAATTTTGCAAAAAGCTAGGAAAATTTTGTTAAATTTTAGACAGTTATCTACTAAATAGATATAGACCAAACTTTGCTGATTAATAATAAGCATGCACTACAAAATTTTACCAGTAGTAAAATTTAATGTTGTTTGCATATAGGATATGTCAGATATTGCAAAGAAAAAAATTACTGAGCTCCCTGCTCTTCCCAAAGCTGCCAAGTGTGCGGCTGTACACTTTCTAAGGCACCATCTCTATGCATACTTGAAGGCCAAATATTTGATTGAGGAGACCTGTTGGCACTTGAAGTAAATACTAAAAAAGTATGATATTTTGAAAAAAAAAATACAAAATTCTGAGATAAGAATAGATGGACACAAATATTATGGAAATAGATCTCAAGAGATCGGTTTATCAAAAGGAGCCTTAGTCATGAGTGGTTGTTTTCCTATAATGGAAAATGGGTCCCTAAAAATGATACAATGGGGCCATGAGTTATTTCTTCATTGTACACAGAGGAATGAATTGAGGATGAGAGTTTCTCTTTTGGTTGGGGTGTGGCGAAAGATGAAGTCTGATGTGCTAGGTGTTGAGATTGAATTCTAGACTATATGATATCTTGTCACAAAAAGATGTAAAGGGTATAGATTTGCTAAAATGTGAGTTTCATGTATAATTTATAAATTAAGTAAAATTGAAAGTAGCTAGCTAAATTTTGACAATCAGTCCTCAGCTAAGCTTTAACAATCCTCAATTTTGCACATACTTCTCTCATCTAATCCACCATCTATGAATAAAAAATTCGTGCACTTGCGAAATAAAATAAAATTATACATGGCGGGAAAAGTTGGCAACTTTAGCAGCTACAAGTGTGCTCCTATATCAATTGTATTATATGGGAAAGATTTGGAGCCTAAGGAGGCTAGCCACGTCACCTCCCCAATTTTTTGCAAAAAAATCCCCTCAGCTCCTTCCAAATTACAGATAGGTCCCTGTAAAATTACAAAAAAGCCTTCAGCATTTTTAAAATATTTTCGCCCCAAACCTGTTAGGGTAAAAACTGTTTTTTTTTTTTTTGAAAATAGACAATGTGTTCTTTTGAATAGCGTTTATGTCCCTCCTTCGTTATTTTACGAAAAAAACTTCTGTTAAATACAAATCTCAAACGATCCCTTTTCTAATTTTTTGAAGTAGCACTTACATCCCAAAAAAACACAAACATGCCCCCGTTCCTTACGTTCAAGTCATTTCTCTATTTTTCCCACACAAAAAAAACAATTCGTCAAAAGAAATATGTGTATAGCTCTATCTCTAGAGTTTTTTTTGCAACTTGATCTCTAATATTTTTTAAAACATGTATTATTACCCGGTAAACACATAGTGTGTTAAACTCGGCAAAAGAGGGTTCTTTCTCCATTTTTTCTGGGAAAAACAAATCCGTCATGTATTATTCTTTTTTTTTCAAAAAGGCCTGTTGTTACGCAAATTCGTCGACGGTTCCTACCTAGGTGATTTTTAAAAAAAAAAACCCAAGAGAACAAAAAAACGCTTAGATCCTCCTACCTTTTTTCAAAAAAAAACTTGGATCAAATTTCACATGGCACGACAACGCGCACGACCCTGCCTAGTTGGGTTGAAACGCAAACTTATTTAGGAAAGCTAGATGTCTATGAAATTCCCTAAAGGAACAATGTAACCAGTAAAGATCCTTCTTGTTGCCAGAAGTACATCACGAATGTATCCTCTTACGCTTTCAGGATTTTAAAACCGTAGCAGCATACAACTCTGTCGTGTATAAGCTTGTCGCCATATTGATTTTTGTAAGCAAAAAGTTACTAATGATAAGCTAAAATGATAAACAAGACATTATACACCTTCCACCCCAACTCTGCCATGCAGCAACAGTACCATCATGCCAAGTACTAGAAGTACTCTGAGCTTATTTGCCTTTTGCTAGAAGTAGAAAAGTATTATGAACTCCTGATGAAGAATCATCACACCCTCCCTAATGGGATTCGTGCAATGCCCGAAGCACATATAAATGCTCAGCAGGCTAGCAATAACTAGAGCTGCAAAAAAAATCGAAGACATAAAGGGGACATATGAAATAATGGTAGAACACAAAAGGGAAGAGGCAAGCCTTAGTGAAAAGTTAAAAATAAGGGATAATGGAGCTTCCAGAAGCAAGTTTTAGCTAACAAGGCTGCAAACTCCATACAATCATGCTTTAGGTGTGGATGCACTAGCCATTGGTCGTGCACCTACTGGACCCCAAAGCATTTGGTGGGCATTTAAAAGCAATCCACTGGAAAATTTCAGAAGAATCAGGGAAATAAGGCTGAGGCACACTTCATTGCTCAACCTGTTGTTGAGAAGGAAATCAAGAGGATGATGATAAAGTTCTTGATCCTACGAGAGAGTTCAAAGAGGATCTTCTTGGATATTGGGGACTCTCTCATAGATGCAGACGATATTCTTGGGACTGAGACTAAAAAATGTCATCTCAGGAGGATATAAATGATTTATATAGAGACTTGTAGTAGTCTCCTTTTACTCCTCCTTTTGATAGTTGATATGACATTTTTTAGTCTCCTTAAGAGTCTCATTTATCAGTTTAGTGTCTAAGTTCCTGAATGAACATTGGACTATGCTCCCTGTTGAGCGATTATTAGTTAAAAGTTAAAAAAGTGCTATTTCCTAGGATATTTGTTTAATCGTGATATGTTTGTTCTATATTTTACAATATGTTCGGGATGCAAAAATTGTTAATTGAATTTATTCCTTTAATATATAACATCGTATAATCTATGGCGGGGAATGGAATCTACCTTCTAGATAGTTGTACCACAAATTCAATTCTTAAAGAGACTAAATATTTTTCAGGCTTTGACTAAGAAAATTAGAAATATTATAACCATTATCGAAAGCAATGCTCTCAAAGTTGACACTGGAAGAGTCATCATAGTTCTCCCTATGGATACTCGTAAAAGGATGCCCTATTATAACCGGAGTCCAGTCGTACTCTATTAAGTTTTAAAAATATTTATTCGAATGGTTTCCATATTAAGACAAAAAATGAGGATAATGCAGAACACTTACTCATCTTTAAGTTTAACTGATGTAATAAATGTTTGGTTGAAAAACTTTATTCCTTCTCCTCCGGTTTATACTATACATATATAAAACTTGAAGTTTATGTTGTGATGAAAACTATACTTAAAAACTCAAAAATATTTAAGATTTGGTATGATCGATTGGGTTATCCTAGGTTGAATATGATGAGAAGAATAATCAATAATTATGCTGACCATATCATAAAAACTACAGACTTAACTAGACCTGAAGATTTCTTATGACATATTTGTGCTAAAGTGAAGCTCATAATTAGACCATCTTATCTATGAGTTATAGGAGAATTGTTGAATTTTTTGGAGAGAATTTAAGGTGATATTTGTGGACCTATTCAGTCCCTATTGAGCTCCTTCAGATACTTTATGGTACTAATAGATGCTTCTACTATATGGTCCTACATATGTCTCTTATTTACTCAAAACCATGTTTTTGCTAAATTAATTGCCCCAATTATTAAATTAAGAGTCCCCTTTTTCCTGGTATATGGGTCTGAGGCGGTCCTACCTACCGAGCTGAAATTCGGGTCCCCAAGGATTCGGAACCACAACGAAGCTAAGTCAGAAGAAAGTACATTGGACGACCTCGACCAGTTGGAAGAAGCAAGGGATGTAGCTGCAATTCGATCGGCCCGATATCTCCAAGGCCTGCGCCGCTATCACAACCGCAATATCAGGGGCCGTGCTTTCTCCAAAGGAGATCTGGTTCTAAGAAAAAATCAGAAAAGTAAGATCAAGCTTTCCCCAAGCTGGGAGGGTCCCTATATTGTCGATGAAGTGGTACGGCCGGGAACTTATCGGCTTAAACGAGAAGACAGAACCATCATCAGCAACACCTGGAACATAGAACAGCTACGTCGTTTCTACGCTTAAATCTTGTATTCTCACTACATCATTTTTAAATGAAATATTTCATGAATTTCTTGAGCACTCCTTTTCCTTGAGGCGCTGGCAAAGACTTCCAAGCACGTGTAAATCCTAGCTCATGAAAACGCAAAACCGTACATGACCAAGCCCGAATCCCCCGCAAGAAGTTCCTAGGAAGAAAACCAACTAGCAAACTACCGGCACTTGGGGGCTGGGCATCGTCAGGCGGAACGCGTAAATGACAAAGGGTGCGGCGTTTGGACGAATTAAAAAAAACCACGCTGAATCAAAAAAAGGATGGACATAGGACAATTCTAGAGGAATATATCATTCCATTCCATTTATTTTTCCATTACATATATATATATATACAAAAAAAGGGAGGTCCAGCAGCGCCACCCGCTCAAGCTTCGCCGCGGCGCACCCGCCCGACCGCCTCAATGAGGGCGTCCCGCACCCTAAAAAGGTGAGGGATGACCTCAAGAAAGGCATCCACGGCAGCGGCGGCGCACTCAGCAGAACGCTCCTCCTCAAGCTCCTCCTCAAGCTCTTCCAAGAAGGCCTCTGTGAAATCATGTGCTGAAAAATTGGCTTAGAATTGAATTTGCAAAATGTGTTTGTTCATGTGTTTTGACAATTCGACAAGAAACAGTAAGTTTAGCTTTGGCGCCGAACCAAACTTAAAGAAAATAGTAAGTTTCTCATCTACAACGGACCAAATTTGTTTGTCTGTCGTAAACATGCTTTGGCAACCTCATTTTCCCATGTACGACAAACCAAGTTTTTGGTGCATTGTAAACATGAATCTGAGTCCTTTTTGCCGAACCGATTCTCGTAATGCGATGGACCAAGTTTTTGGGTCTGTCGTGCACATGTTTTTGAGCTCTTGTGCCAAACTCAATTTTCCAAGAAAATAGCAGTCAGCACATGTACGACGGACCAAGTTTTTGGGTCTGTCGTGGACGTGCTTTTGACCTCATGAGCCGAACTCAATTTTCCAAGAAACCAGTAATTTTTGCATGTACGACGGACTGATTTCTTTTAGTCCGTCGTGAATGCGTTTTTGCTCGATTAGGGTTTTGAGCAAAATTGGAATTGTGTTTGATTTGTTTTTGAGATTATGAAATTTGTGAGAATTTCATGATGCTTGAAGTGGACTTTATGCAATGCTCGTGTGAGTATTTGCATGGATTGATGAGAGTCAAGTCGTGGACTTGTGCTCGGAATTGTTTTGTGGTTTGTTCATGTGCAGGTATTGCTCGAAGACGAACGTGGTCGATGACGGGATCGGAACTAGGTTCATGGAGGAGCTGAGGTTCGGGACTAGGTTCAGGGAGGAACTGAGGTCTTGGTGGTCAAGGATGTCATGCGGGACGTTCGGGCTAAGAGAATGGTGCACATGAAGAATGGTTAGTCACGTGAGAATGGCAGGAGGTCATTCGCGTGCAAAGTGTTAGTCACGTGAGTATGGCAGGTGGCCATACGCGTGCAAAGTGTTAGTCACGTAAGTATGGTAGGGTTGCCATACGCGTGCAAGAGTTGTACTCGGCCAGGTTGGGCCAAGAGGAGTTGTATACATACTCCTTCTTGATTAGGAATTGTATTCAAAACTCCTTGTGTTTTGCTCCTTTAAATAGGAGGGGTGTCTCCTGTTGAAGGGCAATCAATTGGAGCTGAGCGCATTGAGCCTCAAGCTCAGTTTTAGGGTTTGTACTCTTTTGATGAGAGTACTTTAGACAAAACAAATAAAGATCAATTCTTCCAAGATTCTTGCGTGCTCTGATAACCACGTTGCTCTGATTGTTTTCTCTGTTTTGGTTCTTGTTTGCATGCTTGCTCTAATTCTAGATTGGTTTTTGATTCTTGAGTTTCATCATGATTTCATCCATCAAAAACCTTTCTAGGGTATTGATTTAGAGTTCCTCAAAGTCTAGTTGATTAATCTTTTGAAGATCTTGTTTAATCTTGAAGTTTTGATTAGATTAGTTTTCGTCAAGTTCTGGAACAGCAAGCTTGCGAAGCTCATAACTTTTGATCCGTAAGTCCGATCGAGCTGATTCTTTTTGGGTTCGATTTGTATTGGAATCTAGTTTCTTGTGTCCAAATTGCAGATCAATCTAACGGTTGGATCTCCGGGAATTCACGTTTTACCGAATCTCTATCATTCTGTTTTTGTCGAAAACGAAGCAATTATTTGGTTCTGGTTTAGGGTGAACTTTTAATAGATCAAGAATTTGGTTTTAGCTTCCGCACAATCATTCACCCCCCCTCTGATTGCTATATTCGTATACTTCGATCCTACAAGTGGTATCAGAGCAAGGTTTTTCTAATCTATCTTAACCGGTGATTAGATTAATGGATCGTTATTCGACAAAACCATGTGTGTTCGATGGTGTTGATTTTCAGTTTTGGAAGGCCAAGATGGAGGCGTTCATCCAAGCATAGGGCTTCACAATTTGGGAGAAAGTCTACAAGCCATATGAAGTCCCTGCAAACGACAACGTCAATGACGCCAATCGCGCACATGTTGAAGCAAACAGCAAGGCGCGCAACTTGATCATCCAAGGCTTGGGACGTAGTGACTTTGATCGTGTGATCTATCTCAAATCCGCATATGAGGTATGGAAATCTCTTTGTGATTACTATGAGGGTTCTAATACTATTAAAGAGGTTCGTCAAGATCTTTACAAAAAAGAATACATGCGATTTGAGATGAAACCCGGTGAGTCGTTAGATGATTTCTTTGCACGCTTTAATAAGATTCTTAGCAATTTGCATGCTGTTGGAGTTAGCTTTGATGATGCTGCTAATGCTAGACAATTGCTTGGTGCATTAGACATGTCAATTTGGGAGATGAAAGTTACATCCATTAGAGAATCTACTGTCATGAGTACACTTACTTTATATGTTCTTTATTCTAAGTTGAAAACTCATGAATTAGATATTTTACTAGAAAGAATGATCATAAATCAATTGCTTTGATATCTCAATCTAGCATATCTCATAATGGTGCTGCTTCAAGTTTTGCTCTATCTTTCTTGTCTTCATTAACCGATGAACAGATTGAGCAATTCCCAGAAGAAGACTTATCACTACTCTCTTCTCGCTTTAACAAAGCTTTGCAAAATGTGAGAAAGAGAAAGAGAGGTGGTGGTGATCCTCCAAGATGCTATGAATGTGGTGATCTCGACCATATTCGTCCAAATTGTCCTAAACTTGCAGGTAAAGCATCAAGGGAGGAGAAGGACAACGACAGAAGAAAAGAGAAGAAGAAGTTCTCTCCAAGTGATAGAAAGAAGAAGAACTTCATTAACCGCAAAGTTGTCCATCGAGTTCTTTCCGCTCTTGAACAAGTCAATTTGAGCGATGTGGATTCGGAGAGCAGCGAGGATGATGCAACTCCAAGCAAGCATGAGTTGACGGGGTTGTGTCTCATGGCCAAAAGCTGCGACAGCTTCACCGACGGCAATCATGACAGCGACTTCAATGAGGTAGATCCTTCTTACGATGAATTAGCTATTGCTGTTGCTCGTCTTGGTAAATTGCTTGATAAATGTGACAAGAAAATTAAGAAACATGGTTTTGTTGTGGAGTCATTGAATGCTGAAATTGCTAGACTTAAAACCTTGATTCCTGATGATGATGCTTGCAAATCATGTGACTTAATTTACAATGAGCTTACTTTGCTTAGGAAAGAACATGTTACCTTGTTAGAGCAAATCAATGCTGAAAATGAGAAAAATGAGAAACTTGTTAAACATGCTAGTTGTTCTACCATTGATTTACATGATACAACTCCATGTTCTATATGCTCCATACTAGAATTGAAGTTGCATGATGCAAATGCTAGGGTTTCTCAAATGACAGAAGATTTGCTTACACATGAGGTTCTTTCATGCTTAAGTTGTCGCAAGCAAAAAAAAGTGGATGTTCCCTGCAATAATTGTTTAACTCTTTCTAAGAAAGTTGATTACTTGCAAAATTCTTGGACACTATGGATCGAGATACCAGAAATGAGTCAACCCGTTTCTGTAGAGTACAGTGGAGCAACCACACGGAGAGTGAAGCAACTTGGGAACGCGAAGAGGATTTGAGGAAAGAGTTTCCAAACCTATTCCTTTAGTAAGCCCTGAATCTCGGGGACGAGATTCTATTAAGGGGGGAGGTTTGTAACACCCCAAAATTTTGCTTTTCTTAAATTCATGTGTGATTTGGCACTTTGGTGAATTTTTGGAATTTTCTGGAATTTATTTGGATTTATTTGGAATTTATTTGAATTTATTCCATTTTGAAATAATTAAAGAATTAAATTTTGCAAATAAAATTTTGTTGGAAATATTTTATTTGAGTCCCAAATACCCTAAAATATTTTCCAGAATTTTTCTGGAATTTTTCTGAGTCTTTTGCTATTTTTAATGAATTAAATGAATTACTGGAAATTATTTTAATTATTAAATCGCTGGAAAATCAAGTCGGGTCAAGTACTATTCATCCGACCGAGTCGGAACCCGAGTCAGACTCGAGTCCGACCCGAGCCAAGTGACTCAACCGAACCAGCTCTAAAACCTAATCGATCCCAACCGTTGGATCAAGATCCAACGGTCAGGATTTCCCCGTACCGCTTCGATCGAATCCGGCCCGGATCCGATCCTCGCATACAATCGTGGCTACATCGATCGTGCCACTTGACGGCCGTCCGTCGTCGTTTCCGCCCGAAGTCCGAAGCCGACTCCGCCGCCATGGCCGTAGGGAACTAGGTTTCCGTTTACGCGAAGCCGAGGCTATTTAATGCCCGGATCACACCGAGGATCGCCTTGCCTTGCGCGGCCGTCGCCGCCGCGCGTTGCCTCGACGCGCCTGCAATCGCCGCCGAGTCGTAGCACCCCTCCGCCGCGTTACGCTTGATTCGCCGCCGTCGCCGCCCCGCCGCCATTGACCCCGGTCCGGACTCACCGCGACGAGACGCACCCGAAGGACCTCTCACCTCGCCGGAGGAGGCAAACGCCGCCGTTCGTGTCGCCGTCCCAGCTCGGCCGGCCAGCTCACGCCAAGACGCCATCGTTGCCGCCGAAGCTTCTCGATCGTCCGATCAAGATCCAACGTCCCAGATCACGCCACGTCATCTCACGGTGAGATTCCGCCCAAAACCACTAGATCCAATCTTGACCGCCCTATCTAGATCCAACGGTCCGAATCAACCGCGTTCACCCCAAACGCGTGAGTCCAGATTCAATCCGCTGATTTTCGATCAACGGCCCGAGATCTAGCCACGCGGTTCAGGAAGGCCGACCGCCGTGGGCCGCCGCCCACGCTGCTGAAGGCAGGACGCCGACACGCTGGGCCCGCATGTCACGCCGGCCCACCAAAACCGCACCATGACGCCACGCCGACGTCATGGCGGCTCCGCGATGTCGCCAGAAATGTCCCAGCCCGCGGCGCCGACGCCAAGAATGACGCCACCCATGGGGCCCAATTGCCGCCACTGCGGTCGAGCCCGCCGACGCCAAAGAATGACGTCACCTCGAGGGGGACCCACATGTCGCTGACACGTGGAGCCGTGGACCGAGTCCACAGTGAGACCCGAGCCGGCGTGGACCAAGTCCATGGACCGGTGACGTCGACCAACCAATCGAGGTCGACACGTGTCCAGCCGACGCAATAATTAATTTCCGAAAAAGAAAATGATTTATTAATTCGAAATAATGATTTCAGATTTTGTTTCAAACTTCAAACGCTTATAACTTTTGCGTTTCAACTCCGATTTGGGTGATTCAAATTTCTAAATTTGTATAAAATTGAGACCTACCTAAATATGAATTTTATTTAATTTTTGGACTAAAGTTTTTCTCTATAAAATTATTTAATTGATTATTTAAACTTTAAATAATCATAACTTTTGCATTTTAACTCCGAATTTGACGATTCCAGTTTCTAAAAATTCATAAAATTATGTTCTTTCTGTTTATGGATTTTATTTGGATGTTTGGACACTTTTGCCTATTGTTTATTCGTGTATTGCTATTTGCACGCTTTACGAGTAGACGTTGAAGTGCCGGAAGGATTCGAAGGAGAAGTATTAACTCAGGATCCAACTCAAGACCAAGAACAAGTACTTTTTGAAGGCAAGTTGTGCTTTGACCATGTTGATCCTATTTCGAAATCTATTTTGATTTAACCTATTGCATGCTAGTTCAATTAGAAAATACTTTATTTAAATATGGGGAATTAGATAAATGCCAATTTCTTTGTATGACATCTTGATTATTTAAATATGTGCCATGACCCTTGTCACCCTAGTTGTGGATTACTAGTTGGACATTATTAAATTGCCAACATGGGTTTTAGACCGTTGTAGTGTCTTTGCTTAGACACACTACGTGCTCATGATTTTGGATAATCAAATGTTAATATTGACTTAATGATATATTGAACCTGCTTTTGGAAAGGTATCATGTGATGTTGATGGCACGTGGTGCATGGTAATCAAGCGGGGTTTGATAAATAGTTTGTCGGCCAGGGGCATGTGGCAAGAATAATCAGGTGGGCCAGTTGTGGCATTGGGGATGTTGATTTGGTTCTTCGGGTAGTCTTGCCCTGGTCACCCTAAGGACTTAACCTTGCAAGCCTTTGAACTGGGTCTAACGTGCAACCACATGTCTGTAATGGGACGGACCTAGTTGACTAAGTTGCTAATAACGTACCTGTGGGACCTCAGGAGGTCAACTACACCCTTTGTGTAAGTTGTACGGGGGAGCGTACCGGGGCTGAGGCCAGGTACCCATCTAACGGTTGATTAGCCTAAACTTCGCCTTAGCTAAGGGAAGGGTTAGTGTGCAATAGCAGGGAGGACCACTTGTATTGTTAGAAGTTTCCGAAAGACTTTGTTACGGGAACTCGCCTTTGTGGTGTTTGACTGTATCTTGTGGGTAAAGTGCATAACCTCTGCAGAGTGTAGAATCTATTCGAATAGCCGTGTCCGCGGTATTGGACATCGCTCGGGAATTATAGTCAAGGGTTAGATTTTCTCAAAAATAACTTTGGTTGGAAAGGTTGGGTTGGATTAATAATGATGTTGGTGGAAATGTGGTTTAGGATGGGAAAGATGTTTACTAAACTACTTAAAAGGTTATTTATGCTTTACTTGTTTCTACTGCTTTCGAATCTACTTATACTACTTGTCAAATCTTTGTTTCTTTGCAAATATACCTTGAGCTATTCCTTTGTACCAAGCCATGCATATAGTATATTAGCCTGCATTCATGCATGACTTCTTGAGTACCAAGTACTCACCCTTGCAACAATACAACACCAGTTGAAGAGGAGACTACACCGGCTTGGAGGAGGAGCTCCAAGAGGATCCGTCTACTTAGGAAGCGAGCCCGGTCGATTGCACTGTGGTATACTGGATGGCGCCACGAAGTTATTTGATTTTTCGCTGCTACTATTTCTCTCTTAATAAGTTTTGCCCTGCGAGGCATACATTTGTAACTTGACCATAAGGTCGAGTAACCAGTTTGACTATTTAAATAAAGTACTTTATTAGTATCGAGTGGTATGATTGTGATATTTACCGATGTTAAGACTGTGTGCACTAGCGCGTTCTTGGACTAGTGCTGAATACACAGAGGGTCCGGATTTGCAAATTCGGGGTCCCGACATGAATTTCGGATGCTCACTTCATATGTTCAGTGATAAGTTTTGGTTCTTCTTCACTCGTGCATCTCATGCTAAAAGTGTTGCCTTTGGAGATACTTCTTCCACTTCTGTTTTCACAAAAGGCACTAGTCCAAATGATGCAAGTACAGGTGCATATGTTCAGGGGGAGAGTGTCTTTGTTCATAAAAGATGATGACGATGCTGTTGAGGATGAGATAATTGGAGGTTTACATGAGAGACTCTTCCCACGTGCTTGTGTGTGCTTGTTTTCAAGCTTCCCACGTGCTTCACATCGACAAGCGTTCAAGTGAACTTTCAGGTATCTCCATGGTACTCAAGATTTTGGCATTTGGCTTTCTGCTTCCTTATGCATTAGTTTAAGAGCTTATTCTGATGTTGACTTTGGAGGATGTTGAATTGATTTGGTTCGTGCCACCTCTTGAGTAATCCCCTTTCTTGAGCATATTGATATTGGATTTCACTTTCTTAGAGATCATATTGAAAAAGAAAATATTGTGCTTCACCATGTGGATCTTGAACATCAATTGGCGGAACATTTTTACAAAACCTTTGTCTTCTTCTCGTTTTGCTTTTATTTGGGGAGAACTTGGGATTGTTCATCCAATGGGTTTGTTTTGAGGGGGAGTTTCCTTGCCAAGTTCTTTCACTTGATGAGCTCACTTTATCATATTTCTTTATATGTTATGTAATTGAGCTAATATATGATAATCTAATTGTCTCACTTGAACTAAAAATGACATTGCGTAAATTCCACTGGGTGATTGCCTACATCTAAATACTCTGTGATATCTCACTCTTCTAGGCTTGATATTGAATCCTCTTGACAAATTTGGGCTATGAAGCAAGTGTGGTTTCAACTTTACTCTTTCATAAAACCTTTTAATCACTTTTGCATGTTTATAATCAAAGAAAAATGAAAAGAAAAGGGAATCAATAAAAAAGGGTTGTTAAAAGCAAAAGCCTCAAGTTATGAGCTTCAGGATGCTTTCCCTAAAAGATAAGATGTATGCTTCAAGCATGCCATTCCCTCAAAAGACAAGATGTATGCTTCAAGCATGCCACTCCAAGAAAATAAAAGAAGTATGCTTCAAGCATGCCACATGCAGTTTACTGTTTAAAGATTAAATTGGTCCACTAGATTGGAGTTGAAACTACTTGCTCGACCTGATTTGTTATTTGCTTCAACTTTGAGCCTTTGTTTTTCTACTAAAGGTTTTGCTTAGTACTTGGATATAGTTGACTGAATTGAGGTTGAGATGCATGTCATTCCCTAACTTGCTAAAATCACATCAAGATCATGTATTTTGCATATTATGTGATATATAAGGTTATATGATCGAATGAGCTCATCTTTTCCTATCTTGGTACTCCCTTGTTTCTTCTTGTGAAATCTTTGCTATAGGAAAAATTTTGAACCTGTTCTCTCTTTTGTACTCTTGATGAATCCATTGTCAAAGGGGGAGAAATTTGGGAATCGTTGAAAAGTTTAAGAAAAAGGGGGAGTTGTTTGAGAAGAATTTTGAAATTTTTGGGCACATTGCACATTCACACACATTTTCCTTCTCAGGGGGGGTTTTTGTTTTGCTTTTTGGTCAAAGGGGGAATTCTGTGTTTTCTTATTTTGGTCTTTGATCCTTTGGATTTCAAAATCTTTTGTAAAGTGAATGCCAAATGTTTAATTCTAAGTGGTGTTGCCAATGTTTTCATCAAGGGGGAGATTGTGAAATCATGTGCTGAAAAATTGGCTTAGAATTGAATTTGCAAAATGTGTTTGTTCATGTGTTTTGACAATTTGACAAGAAACAGTAAGTTTAGCTTTGGCGCCGAACCAAACTTAAAGAAAATAGTAAGTTTCTCATCTACAACGGACCAAATTTGTTTGTCTGTCGTAAACATGCTTTAGCAACCTCATTTTCCCATGTACGACAAACCAAGTTTTTTGGTCTGTTGTAAACATGAATCTGAGTCCTTTTGCGCCGAACCGATTACGTAATGCGACGGACCAAGTTTTTGAGTCTGTCGTGCACATGTTTTTGAGCTCTTGTGCCAAACTCAATTTTCCAAGAAAATAGCAGTCAGCACATGTACGACGGACCAAGTTTTTGGGTCTGTCGTGGACGTGCTTTTGACCTCATGAGCCGAACTCAATTTTCCAAGAAACCAGTAATTTTTGCATGTACGACGGACTGATTTCTTTTAGTCCGTCGTGAATGCGTTTTTGCTCGATTAGGGTTTTGAGCAAAATTGGAATTGTGTTTGATTTGTTTTTGAGATTATGAAATTTGTGAGAATTTCATGATGCTTGAAGTGGACTTTATGCAATGCTCGTGTGAGTATTTGCATGGATTGATGAGAGTCAAGTCGTGGACTTGTGCTCGGAATTGTTTTGTGGTTTGTTCATGTGCAGGTATTGCTCGAAGACGAGCGTGGTCGATGACGGATCGAACTAGGTTCATGGAGGAGCCGAGGTTCGGGACTAGGTTCGAGGAGGAACCGAGGTCTTGGTGGTCAAGGATGTCATGCGGGACGTTCGGGCTAAGAGAATGGTGCACATGAAGAATGGTTAGTCACGTGAGAATGGCAGGAGGTCATTCGCGTGCAAAGTGTTAGTCACGTGAGTATGGCAGGTGGCCATACGCGTGCAAAGTGTTAGTCACGTAAGTATGGTAGGGTTGCCATACGCGTGCAAGAGTTGTACTCGGCCAGGTTGGGCCAAGAGGAGTTGTATACATACTCCTTCTTGATTAGGAATTGTATTCAAAACTCCTTGTGTTTTGCTCCTTTAAATAGGAGGGGTGTCTCCTGTTGAAGGGCAATCAATTGGAGCTGAGCGCATTGAGCCTCAAGCTCAGTTTTAGGGTTTGTACTCTTTTGATGAGAGTACTTTAGACAAAACAAATAAAGATCAATTCTTCCAAGATTCTTGCGTGCTACAGTAACCACGTTGCTACAGTGTTTTCTGTTTTGGTTCTTGTTTGCATGCTTGCTCTAATTCTAGATTGGTTTTTGATTCTTGAGTTTCATCATGATTTCATCCATCAAAAACCTTTCTAGGGTATTGATTTAGAGTTCCTCAAAGTCTAGTTGATTAATCTTTTGAAGATCTTGTTTATCTTGAAGTTTTGATTAGATTAGTTTTCGTCAAGTTCTGGAACAGCAAGCTTGCGAAGCTCATAACTTTTGATCCGTAAGTCCGATCGAGCTGATTCTTTTTGGGTTCGATTCGTATTGGAATCCAGTTTCTTGTGTCCAAATTTCAGATCAATCTAACGGTTGGATCTCCGGGAATTCTCATTTTACCGAATCTCTATCATTCTGTTTTTGTCGAAAACAAGGCAATTATTTGGTTCTGTTTTAGGGTGAACTTTTAATAGATCAAGAATTTGGTTTTAGCTTCCGCACAATCATTAAACCCCCCCCTCTGATTGCTATATTCGTATACTTCGATCCTACAGCCTCTCGCTCCTACAAAAAGGAAAAGGCTAAAATGCGGGTGGATGCCAATGTAGGCTTCACAAAGATGCATAAAGACAACAATTTGAAGAACAGAGTTGGGATTAAGATGGGTCAGCTCGATCCCATGAAGAAGGCCACGAAAGAAGGCTCTGGAGGGTAAATTGAACCCGCGCCAGAAAAAAGACTCAAAGACGACGAGCTCCTCAGAACGAGGGGTAGGGGAGGACTCACCCGCCGCCGGACGGGGCCCGATCAGCACCAAAGGAGGAAGGACCCCGGCCGAAGCCATGGCGTCCAAACGCTCTTCCGTCATGACCGAGATGGCCCAATCTTGCGGCGCGGGCGACGTGTCGGGTCCGGTGGCGGCGGAGGGTGCCATCCCAAAAACAGGAGAAGAAATGGCGGACGTTGGGTTGAGAGAAGAACCCTAAAGAGCGCCACACCAAAGGCATCAGCAGGAAGACGGAGATTGAGGGAAAGAGAAACCGCCTCTTCCCCCGAAAACCACATTAAATGTGCCGTGGGGTGCAAGAGACCCGCCTCCGGGTGAAAAAAGCGGGATTACCTCCCTCGCAAAAGGAGCGATGCGGATCTAAAGGCGCATTTCCGATTCGAATCCAATTAAAAGGTTTCGGGTCCAGGCGAAGTCAAAGCTTCTTGTATACGCCTCTGACCGAGAGACAAGGGCGTCGAAAAGACAACGAAGGTGGGGCCGAGTGTAATTGTCATTCGGCATGCGTCCAAATTTGATGTGACCCAGGTGCGCCCCAAGTCGGGATGATCACCAGTGTCTTACTAGATGCAAACCAGGTGCGCCCCAAGCCGGGATGATCACCAGCGTCCTATTGGATGCAACCTCGGTGCGCCCCAAGTCGGGTTGATCACCAGCGTCCTATTGGATGCAACCTCGGTGCGCCCCAAGTCAGACTGATCGCCAGCGTCCTATTGGATGCCACTCTCGGTGTGCCCCAAGTTGGGCTGATCACCAGCGTCCTACTGAATGCAACCCAGGTGCGCCCCAAGTCAGGCTGAACACCAGCGGCATATCGAATGCAATGCAGGTACACTCCAAGTCGAGCTGGTCACCGGCCCGACACAAGGGGGTCTTCTAAAGAAGTTCGAGCAATAAATCGAGTCCTTTACAAACTCCTTGCCTGCTCTTAAGCACTTGGGCGATGTGAACAGAGGACCGGTGGGCCATGCCCTCTGCACAAGAACAAAAATCAAAGGCAACTCGATTGCAAAGCACTCGGGGGCTACTGTGGAGGATACAAGGACCGGGTATGCATGCGTAGAAGGTTTTGGAGGATCATTCAAGAGCGCGGGCCCCATCCATCCGACCATGTTGTAGCTAAAAGGAAAGATTGTAACCGTAAAGGAAGCTATCCTAAATAAAGAAGGATACGGTCTCTTTGCCTGTAACCAACTCGGACTTATGTTCTAGTAACCGAGTTGGATTCCACCCCCTCTCCCTGTATATAAGAGAAGGGGGAGGGAGAACAGAAAGACACATCATACGACACAACATATAATCCCAGAACACAGGACTAGTGTATTACCTTCATCGTCGAGGGCCTGAACCTGTATAATTCCTTGTCTTGTGTTACCATCGAGATCCTGATCCAGCGCCTTGCCCCACAAATTCACACCCCCCAAAGATTATTGCCGACATAAAACGTCGACCGGGAGCAATTTGATTCTCCCCCATAAAATGCACTCGGACGGTTATACCTTGGCTGCCACAGTAGCAAATGGAGCAAAACCTTCGTGACTTTACCGAGTACGGAACTACATTACCGGGTATTTGGCATCCTCGTACTCTCAAAACTTTTCACTTCTAAGCTGGTTCATCAGTGGTTTTCACTACGTTAGTAGCAACATCACTCGTTTTTACTGTGTAACTAGGCAGCTACATCAACACTGAATCACCTCCTAATCAGATATACTATACATACATCTTAATGAGAAGCAAACCTTTGCACGGCACATGATATTTTTGGGCGAAAAGGAGGCGAGATGATTTGCTAACTTAATCACATTGAGCTGATGGTATGTCATGTCAGCATATGCAAGTTTACTAGATATCACATCACCAAAAGTTTATAGTGGTTTTGGGCGAGGGGTGATTTGCCTAGTTTTGATAGTTAAAGGGTATCATATATCTGCTTCGGAGTTGGGGTTGATTTCTGGACTCAGACAGGAATTAAAAAGGATACAGAAGAATCTATTATATATTAAAACTTGTGAGAGTCGCCAAGAAAAACAGGCTAAAAATTCTCACAAAAAAGCAAAACACATGGTCCTTAATCCGGTGGACCCTAATTACAAGCGCCATCGGATGTTATTACTTTAAAAAATATCTAACCGTCTATCTAACGGACCCGAGTTATAAAGACTTAGATTAAAAGAAAGAGTTTAAAGATCTCCACCATTTATATTGATGGGGCCATATTATAACGGTGCATATTAATCTCTACTATATAAAGTGAGAGTTTCTTCCCACGTCACATTAATTGACCTGCTTAATTGCCCTACTTAATTGCCCTGCTTAATTGCCCTACGCAAGAAACGAAGCGTTGCTTTAATTAGCCAGCTTTTGCAAGAAACAAAGCGTTAAAGATAGATGTTTGATCTTATGAAATAGTATTTTTTTATTTTTTAATCTTTATTTTTCGTTATCAATTTTGTTTTTCGTAGCAACGCACGGGCATATAACTAGTCATATATAGATATTAGAGTTATATAAAAAAAAATACACAATCATAAAAAAATATAATTATATATTAAAGATAATCGTATCATAATATTTAGCATCGCTGCTGCGTGGGAAAATTTGCTAGTTATTTAAAATAAAAAGCGCGATGTGGTAGGAAGAGATTTTGCTAGCCAAGTTGGGAAAATCTTCCGGGCCAGCTCTCTCTTACAGAAGATTGCATGCGATATACTCCATGAGCAGTCTGACTTGGAATGCACCTAACCTCCATGCTACGAGTCAATCGAGTAGCTTAATTAGCTTGGAGTTGGCCTCTCTCAATTGCCACCTTTTACCCAAAAAAAAAAAGAAAGAAAGTTAGGCTAGTGGAGTACTAGAACGCATGCGCGATCGGTGCTGGGGTCAAAGCCGTTTTGAGTGGCTCCTTCAGCTTTCCATGCACGGCTAGCCCCGGATCGATCCGATCCAGACGTTGCCGGCCAATTGGCGCGTGAAGACAAGCGGAAGCTTTGAGTGGATTTGGTGAGATGGGCATGTGTTCGTTATGCATCGGGGAATGGCAAGCATATATCATTAGAGTAAGACCATCTCCAACCATATTCTCTTCATTTCATTTCCTTCCCTATTCCCTTCTCTGTTTTCATTCCCTTTATTTTCCCTCATCTCCAACAGATTCCCTTTAAAGGGAATTGTATAGGAAAAGGAGAGAGAATCCCTTGCTGGAGGGAATGGGAGAGAGAATCCCAGGCTGAAGGGAATACTGAAGGGAACCCGTTGGAACGCTGAAGGAAATAGAAATCCCTTCACGAAGGGAAAATAGTGTTAGGAAACGGTTGTCGTATCCTATATGGACTCTTCCTTATCTCTAAGCAGAACCGCTATATATAGGAGGCAGGAGGTCACCCCATTGTACACAAGCATACAGAATAATAAAGCAGACCCGTTCCTCCTCATATTGTGTCTCTCGCCCTCTCTCTCTGTTCTCCACTTGAGATCTATTAGGCAACCCCGGACTATTCGATAGCGAGGTTGTCTAACACGTTATCAGCACGACGTTCTACCGGGGAATAGATTGAAAGGTGAGGAAAGGTGAGAACGAGGATTGAATCGCTCGTTGAATCTATATTGTATCTAATCTGTGCTTCTAGATACTGTACGTGGCACGAAGCTACGAACTAGCATTGCATTGTTTCTGATTCTCAGTAAACAGTAAGCAATGATGGCATGAAGCCATCGAAGCTGCAACGGCACGAAGCCGACGAATTCACAGTGCTTGCCGCCGGTTGGACCTGCGCACGAAGCGCCGCGTCGCTGGCACCGGAAGTCGCACCCGGCTTCGTCGACTCCTCAAACCACCGAAGCATGCACACCTAGCCTCGGCATCGCCTGCCATCGCCACCTTATGCCGGCTCGCAGCCGCGCTGCACGGCCCGCATCCCACTGACGCGCCAAGCCGCTGCACTGCCGCCGGATCGCTGCGCCGCCATGCGAGATCGCAGTCCCGCGACCCGAAGTCGCCGCCGGACAACACGCACGGCAGCGCTCGGCCTTCTCGCGCCGGTTCTGCGCTCGGCCACGGCCGCACGCAGCGTGGCCACAGGGCCCATGCAGTCCAGGCCTCCTTGCCGGCTTACGCCGGTCGGCCTCCTTGCCGGCTTGCCCGGCCGGCCTCCTTCTTGCTCAGCCCGCCCACCTGCCTGCCCCGCCGGCGCTTCATCGCCATCACCCGCGCGCGCGTGGCCCGCGCCAGGCCTCCTCGCCTGGCTGCCGCACCGGCCGTCCCTCTCCTTTTGCGATGGACATGTAGTCCAGGACATGAAGTCCCATGGTGAATAAACAAAAGAACAAAACAAACTTGCAAGACGTGAAGTCTAGAAGTCCAATCCGGTTAAGGGAGGCGTTGGGGCATGGGGGCAAGGGGAAATCCCCCCTTTGCCCCCAACTATTTTTTTTTATTATTCTTTTCTGAAAATGAATAGTAATTTGGAAAATTGAATAAGAAATAGCAGAAAATCTCCGAAAATTGCCAGAAAAATATGAAAATTCCTAGAAAATTGCAGAAATTATTTATTATCTCTGTTTTAATTTTTCCTTAGCCCTATTTTTTGCATTTATGAATATTTGCATGAATTGTTGCAATAATTGCCTTGTTTAGAATATCGAAAATTCCTGATAATTTACTTTCCCGCATTTATGAATTATGGAATTTATTTTCCTGTATTTTATGAATTATGCAATTATTATTTTGAATTTATGAATTATGTCATGTTGATATTTGCTGAAATTAAATTTTTCTGTTGTACAGTAATTCTGAAAATTGCTTGGAAATTAGCAGAAATTATGAAAAGTGCTAGGAAAATTCCAGAATATTTCATATGGCATAAAATGAGAACATGAGTGGTTGGGATTTGATTTTGGTAATGAATAAACAGATATGAGACAATTGGTGTCTAGGAAAACACACATGAGGCTTGGTTCTTTAATTGGCACCCGGAAACGGGAAGTGCTCCCTCCCTCATGTGAGCCCTAGGGGCAGGTTGACCTGGCCAAGAGTCAAATTGACAGAGATATTCATTACCTGTTTTTGTTCCCAGCCAACAAGAATTATATAAGTTGTAATTAGACTTATGCCATGTTTAATTCATGTTGAAATTTATTTTTTGTTATCAAGTGATGCTGGAAAATTGCTGTATAATTAACAGAAAATTGCCAAATACTAAGAAAAATTATGGAAATTCATGAGAATTTACTTTCCGCATTTTATGAATTATGCAATCACACTTTATTAGATTACACGCAGTAATCTAATGTTGGAATCTTGTAAAAATGCAGATGTCTGGCATTGTGAATCGTGAGTTTGAAGAATTGGCCCAGCACGGTCAAAACTACCTCACTTGGGCATCCGATGTGAAGATCGTACTCGGCGGCAAGAAGCTCCGAGCTGCCATCGGCTTAGGGTCCTCGAAGGACGCACCACCTCTTAAGCGAGCGATCAAGCATTGCACTTCCTCGGGCACCATCTCTCACCACCCTGAAAAATGAATACATGGGTGAAGAAAGTGCAATTGAGCTATGGACTGCACTCGAAGCGGTTCGAGAAGCTCAAATACACAATCTTGCCCCAAGCACAAGCAAGATTGGGTGCGTCTGAGGTTTGCGGACTACAAAGCAGTGGCGAGTACAATTACGCCTTGCACGTAATTTGTACTAATCTCTCCCTATGTGGCAAGAAGATCACCGAGGAGGAGAAGATTGAGAAAACTCTTTCCACTTTTCACCCCAATGCTATCCAGAGTGCTGCGGCTATCGTCGGACGCATACAAGGAGTATAGCGAACTGATTGATGTTATGCAAGTTGCGGAGTCACAAGACGAAGCTCTCCGAAAGAACTTCGTCTCACAGCCACCTGGAAGGAGCATTGTACCAGAAATCAATGCCAACAGCTATAAGGTGAAAAAGCCCGCCCACATGAAGTGGGTCAAGAAGGGTGGAAAAGAGAAACATCAGGCCAAAGGAAAGTCCATAGCCCAAAAGAAGAAGGATGACAAGGAAAAGCCGCAGGGCAAGCCGTATGGACAGCAGAACCAGACGTGCTTCAAATGTGGCACTTGGGGGCATTGGTCAAAGATATGCCGGGAATCTAAGGAAGTGATCAATGCATATCAGGCCAAGAAGAAGGCCAAAGGAAAAGCAATGGCAGAGGCACATTTTGCCGAAGTAGGCAATGATGATGTCATGGATGTTGACACCCCACATGCTTCATCCTCACAGCCCGGCCTAGACATCGATGATGCAGCCAAGCTCTTGGCCAATGAAGAAAACACTTCTGTAGATGACATAGAAGCAGAAGTGAATGCATACTTTACAGATTCTGTTTAGTGCATGAATAGCACTATTAGCTTTTTCCTTTAGATTGCGGTTGATTAGTTGATTTTGAATAATTGTAAGCTCTCGAAGAGCATACTTTTACTTTCTCATGAATAAGAATTGCAGTTTATTCTTTATTCCAGTATTCTTTATTTACAAGCAATGTTTGAATTACTTTACCACTGTCTGATTAGAATTATATTTCTTTTCATCTAGAAATCGTGTAGCGCCCAATGGAGGAAATATGCATTGTTGATAGCGGCACAACAAATACCATCTTAAGAGAGTCGAAATATTTCCAGACGATCACGAAGAACGCTGGAAGGATTACGACAATCGCAGGAAGCGATACGCATATAATAGGCTCAGGAAGAGCCACAATTATATTGCCAATGGGTACAACTTTGGTAATTGAAGAAGCCCTTTTGTACCCTGAATCAACACGCACTCTCTTAAGCTTTAAAGATATCCGCGCCAATGGGTTTCATGTAGAAACCAATGAAGAAAATGGCAAGGAACACTTGTGCATTGTGAAGCACGTGGAATATGGAAAAATGGTACTCGAAAAATGTCCCTCATATGAATTTGGGCTGTACTACACGAAAATTAATGCACACGCAGTGTATACTTCTTTGAAGACTGTCTTTAGAAGCTCTGAATTATTTGCTTTATGGCATTGTAGATTAGGTCATCCTGGTCTTAGATTGATGAGAAATATAGTTAACAACTCACAAGGTCATGGCATTAATGTTAAGAATTTCCCGAATCACGAATATTTTGTTTGACATGCATGTGCCACCGGGATATTAATAACTAGACCCTCTGTTATGAAAGTGCAACATGAAATCCTGCATTCCTGGAACGCATTCGAGGGGTATTTGCGGTCGATTCAGCCCTTGTCGTGGGCGTTTCGATACTTTATGGTGCTCATTGATGCTTCCTCGAAATGGTCGCATACATGTTTCTTTGTCAACAAGGAATCATGCATTCGCAAAACTGATCTCGCAGATTATCGTAATTAAGAATGCTTTTCACGATCATCGCGAGAATTCCATTCGAATGGACAATGCCGGGGAATTTAATTCCAAGGAATTTCATGATTATAGCACAAAGAACGGAATAAGCTGTTGAGCACTCTGCATCGCACGTCCATACGCCAAAATGGGCTAGTCAAGCACTAATAAAGAGGATTAAGTTTATTGCCGCATCGCTCTTGCAGAGTTGTAACTTGCCCAACACTTGTTGGGGACACGCAGTCCTGCACGCAGCAGCACTCATCAATTATAGACCATCGGCCTACAACATCCATTCACCTATGCAACTAGTGCAAGGGGTCATCCCGAAGATTTCCCATCTTAGAAAATTTGGTTGTATGGTATATGTACCTATACCACCCCCACAACGGACTGGAATAGGCCCTCTCCGCAAGTCTGGGATATACGTTGGTTATGAGAGTGCATCCATAATCAGGTATTTGGAACCCATGACTGGAGACTTGCATACAGCCCGATTCGCTGATTGCATCTTTGACGAGGACCGTTTCCCGTCATTAGGGGGAGAGAATCAACCATTGGATGAAAAATGCCGGGAAATAGTATGGCATTCCACTGGGATCCCCGCGCATGACCCTCGCACTAATGAAGCAAATCAAGAAGTCCGTAAGATAATTGATTTGCGTAATTTAGCAAATGAACTGCTGATCATTTTTGTGATCAAGAGCGTGGTTAAGTCGCATGTACCAGCAAGAAATGCACCAGAGAGGGTGGAAATACCAAAGAAAGCGAAGGTATCCCTCATCCTGTTCGAGAGGCCTCAAAGAAAAAGAACAAGAGATCGGCTTCTCAAACCCAAAGTACCGGAGACGTCTGGGAAAATCAAGCGAGAGGACTTACCACAACCAATCACAAAAGTGCCCCAAAGCAAGAAGGGGAGCCAGTTGAGACCTGGCACTGGAAAGAAGCCTGTGGAAAAGGCAATTCCAGATCTGAACCTTCCATTGGAAGAAGCCGCCGAAAATAATGTGTGCGCACACATTGGCGGAGAAAAACTAAAGGAACTTGCTCCTGGAATGGGAAATAGCAATGAAGAGCAAGTAGAAGTGCACGAAGCACCCCATGATGAAATGGCCATAAACTTTGTAATAACGGGAGAATCAATGAATAGAGCAACAGCCAATGTCGATGCATACTTTGCAAAGAAGATTGCCACGATCATTAATCATGATCCCGAGCCCGCATCTCTCGCAGAGTGCAAGAAAAGGCTCGATTGGGAAGATTGGAAGAAGGCAATCACCGCAGAGTTAGTCTCTCTGAACAAAAGAGAGGTGTTTGGGTCTGTGCCGCACGCCTCCCCATATAAACCCCGTAGGTCACAAATGGGTTTTTGTTCGCAAGAGAAACGAAAACAATGAAGTTGTAAGGTACAAGGCAAGGCTTGTCGCTCAAGGTTTCACTCAACGTCCTGGGGTTGATTATGAAGAAACCTATTCTCCGGTCATGGGTGGAATTACCTTTAGATACTTGATCTCAATGGCAGTCAACTTGAAGTTGAGAATGAAGCTAATGGATGTTGTCACAAAGATATTTGTATGGAAACTTGGATTCGAGATATACATGAAAGTACCTAAGGTATCCCTATCCCGAACCAAGACAGAGCAAATGAGAAACCTATACAAGGTGAAATTGGAGAAATCAACTGTATGGACTCAAGCGATCGAGGAAGAATGTGGTACAATCGTTTGAGTGACTTTCTCTGCAAGAAAGGCTACACGAACAGCGAAGATTGTCCATGTGTATTTATACAACGATCCACGAATGGATTTTGTATAATCTCCGTCTATGTAGATGACTTGAACATCATTGGGACGGATTTTGTATAATCTCCGTCTAACAAATAGGAGGGGAAGGGACATGGTTGGAGATGGTCTAACAGGCAACGGATTAGCTAGGCCGGTTTACGGTGAAAGCCATGCATTTTTGTTGATTATGTGATCCGTATTCTTGGATGTTCAAAGAAATTCGTCTGTAACATTTTGTAACATCTTGTTGAGGGACCGGATCATCCATTCCCCACTGTTGCGATCAAAAAATTACGGTGAAAGCCATGCATTTTGTTGATTACTACGCCAATAAGCGCGGCGCACGCCGCGCGCGTGAATTTTGCATATATTTTTTTTCTGTGCGCCATGCGTGAACTTTGCGGTTTTTTTCGGAGAAAAAATAGATTTAGATGTATTTTTTAATTTTTTGGTGGCTCGAAAAATATTAGAGGCCGATTTGAAAAAAATACATATATTTTTGTTGACGGAAATAATTTTTCAGGGGAAATGGAGAAAGGACATGGATGTAAGAACCGGGGACCCGTTTGTTATTTTTTTGGACATCAACGCTATTCCGAAAAAGTAGAAAAAGGCTCGCTCGCGATTTATATTTAACGGGAGACTTTTACCGTAAAGTAATGAGCGAGGGATCCAAACGCGATTTAGAAAAGTTTTTCTTGCTCTCACAACAAATTACAAATGACCTTTTCGTAACTTGGAATGATCTATCCGTGATTTAAAGAAATGGAGAGACTTTTTCGCAATTTCGGCAGATAACATCTAGATGGTCTCCGGGAGCTCCAATCCTCCGGAACTTAATATAGTGAAAATAATGTGATCCGTATTCTTGATGTTCAAAGAAATTAGACTGCTTGTAGTAGCGGAAAGCCGATAGGCTCGGCTATTGGGAATCGGCCTTCTGTCTTTGAATTTGTTTTCTTATCTATATATCACGAGTCGTTTCGTACCTCTTATATATATACCCATGCAGCCTCATGAGATTTTATTGTAAAATATCTTCCTTAATTTGTAACACTCCTCATATAGTAATCGTTGCAATCGTGCGTCCATGATTTTTTACCGTAAGAGTTTTTCACATTAAATTTTATTGTCTCCTGTTCATTGATTATCTTCATTATTTGTCTTGACTATTTCTAACACATTTCTCTCACAAGCAAATGAAACCAAATTGAAATTTGAAGGTTAAGACCGTCTGGCATTGCAGATTCATTTCAAGCATGTAGTGAGATGATTCTTTGGCGTAGATTCAGAGAATTAGATTTTCATTGGACGACAGGACACACTACCGATGCACAACACCGTAAAACCCCTGCATTTTGACCTCCAATGCAACGGATCCACCATGCATGCTTAGCTGATACGGTGAAATGATGTAAGTTTTGAGTGGTGTATCAGCTGATGCATTGAGATACAGGTTAATTTTATTAAGTAGCGTGCACATTTCCTTTTGTCCTTTTCGTGTTTATTGGCATTGTCACTTTTCTTATCTCCTTAGAGTTACTAGATGGGTACGCGTAGCGGCACGCCGCACATTTGCGCTACGACGCCGCGCGATGATGTTTCCAGAAAATCATTGTCAGAATTTTTAAAAATTGCAAAAGTTTGATCATGATTTAAAAATTTTATGGTAGCTCAGACATGCTCTCAAAACCCTTCTAAAAAGTTTCAAAAATTTTCAACATGCTTTAGCAGCTTAATTAAATCAATGAAGTTGCTTTAAATGCATTAGCACAATTGTAAGTTTTTAAAAAATTGCACAAATTTGATCATAATATGAAATTTTTATGGTAGCTTAGGCATGCTCTAAGTACCCTTATCAAAAAGTTTTAAAAATTTCTAATATTAGTTGATAGCTCAATTAAATCAGCCAAAAAAAATTACTTCAACAGTGAAATTAAGGATCTAAACAGGAAGTATCCCAGATTTAATATAGGTAGTCTACGTAAATGTTGAATGAGATGTGTATTTAAAATAGAAAATTGATTATTTTGTCTCAAAGTTGATGAACTATTATCAAAATACCCATCATTACATTGACATACATAAAATATCCCAAAATTGTAGTGGCTATTTACGATTTTCCTTTTCTATGATTTGCCTTTTTTAATTTTTTTAATCGCTTTATTCCTTGGGCTCCTAAATCCATCCTGAAAGGACTGAACTACCCCTTCCTTCTTCCTTCTCATCTCCCTCTCCTCTTTCTTCTTCAAATCTGGTTGATTGGCTCGATGGCACTACCAGCCTCTAGCCCTACTCTGAACCACTCAAGCCATACCAGTCGCTACCGCACTCGCCGCACGTTGTCGTCACCTTAGGCGGGCTCCTCGACCAAGCTTCACAGGCTTGAGCACAGCTTGCTACTTAAACTTTCGTTCTTTCTTCGTGTAAAAAGGGTTAGTCTAAATGTACTATGTTTAGACCCAATAAGCATTATATACTACTACAAGTTAAATGTTGGTGTCACGTGAGATCTGCGAGGAAGGGTTGTCGTCGGGGCCACTCTAGCGGTGTGCGGTGCAGTGAACAAGCTCATCAATAGGGGAGGTGATGTCTAGGGAGCCCTCGCGGCTGGATCCATCACACAGTCGCTCTCGCTAGGGGCTCGAAGGGAGGCGGTGGTGGCCATTGGGAGGATGAGAGGAGTGGAATCAAAATATCTACGATTACAGTAGTTAATGGGTTCAAAATTTAAATGGGTCCATTTCAAGCGAAAAAGTTGATGAGGTTCGGCTCAACAGTGGCTCGTTGGCTCAAATTTGAAACAACTACTTAAATGATAAATAAAATAATTTTATGCTGAACTATATCAATTTCAAAAGAAGCTCGATAATAGATCGTTAAACTCGATAGCCTGCCCTAAGTGGAAGGGGAGGAGAGGGGCATATCAGTCATTAACAAAGAAAACAATTCAGAAATTGATTTAAAATGGAAAAGGGCAAATCATCAATTGGCCTCTCAACCCTAGAGCATTTCAACGGTGCTAATGTAACGAAGAGGGTTTTGACAGTGGCATCTCAACTTTAGGGCAAATCATCAGTTTCCTCTTTCTAAAATATATGCATTATAGTTGTACTAAATGTACCTTGACTAGAACAAGAGCTGTTCTAATGACTATTGAGCCTCTGTGATTACACGGATGAATATACCACTGCAGTTTGAGGCCGTACAAACTGGGCGTGAATATATACTTCAAATCCTCGCTGCACGTTGAAGTGTGCAGACGGGACATCATCCGTAAAAACCATCGCTGTTTTTTTTTACTCTTAAGGCCCTGCTTGGATGAGTGGTAATTTCTTGGGAGATTTTGGGATTTTAAACTAAATCCTAAAACATTCCAATGAAATACCCGTAATCCAAGCACCCCCTAATTAATTCGCACCTGTACGTCTGGTCGGCGTTTTGAGCCAGTGAGTCTCTGCTTTAAAATACTTCTGAACCCACCATAGAAAAACCTCTTGAAAGTTGAGTCTGCCTCAAGAATTACAGCTTAGCTTAATGCACTACAAGTACTCTGGTCTAGATGTGCCTGGTTTTTCACCAGGATGAGCAAATTTCCATTTGTTACCAGCGCATAACACGCTCGTACAGTCGTACAATTCGACGACCAGTGCTGCCAGAATAAGGAGAACCGTTAGATGCCTTCCAACTAACTGGGGACTAAACGGAGTTCATAATTTTGATCCGACTGACCGAAGGCTTTGGGGGCGAATTAGGATGGAAGAAATAAATACCCTGCATCTTAGGCCTCATTTGGCAATTTGGAACCGTGCCATTTCTATTAGATTTAAGAAGAAACACATCCAAACGGGCTAAAACTAGGAACGATTCTCCTCGAATCATTTTTCCTTTTTCCACTCTGTGGTCGAATCGGTCTCGACCCCGTTCCACCCGATTCACACAATCCTACCTGAAACGTTTCTATCAAGAATCTGAAACCGTACCAAACAGAGTCTTAATACAGCAACTACGACCAAAGACACTCGCTTCGTTACAGGCTCTGAACAGCGCAAACAAAAACCAACACATAAAGGATATCATAATTCTGTACATCACCTCACTTATATGAAGGATATATTGCAGCTGAAATCAAACCAAACATCTTTAATAAACACAAAATACTCCTTTCGTCCAAATTTACGCGACGCGCTCGCGGACCAGAACCCAAAATGGCTAGTGGCGATCGGCCATTGTTCGTGGAAACTGTGGTCCGTTTCCGACCACGGAGAAAGGCGCGGGTTTTTGTGTCGGTGGTGCTGTGGACCGACGCCTTCTGCACTCCTGTTGGATACCCATGTGGTGGAGCCCACGCCTACAGTGACACTCGTCCATCTCATAGGGGAGGTATATGCATACATCGCCATGCCAAGGCTTTAGTTGGTAGGACGACGGGGATTATATGGATGGATCGATTCTCCTCTCGTATCCAAGCTCATAATTCATTTAGAGAGATTTTACGATGCATTAAACTGATAGTATATAATGTATAGTAGAAATCGTATCTAACCGTTGATTTGTTAAGTGCCTACTACTCTAGTATAAATAAACTCTAGTTAATCTAATCTATTGAATCGAAAAGAATGAACGGTTTATATTCAATATAGTATACTACAAAAGGGCTCTTCATATGCACTGGAAGCCATGCATGCCGCTCTACAGAACAACCGTGCTTAAATCAATTAACTAGCAATGCCCTTAATTCCATCTTGGCCTTGCTACAGGAAGTTCAGGAGATGGATTGAGGTGGTGGCGTTGTGGATGTGCAGTCCGAGCCCATATGCCGCGGTAATGCTCTTTTGCTCACTAATCTATGCAGTGCCTTCCTCCAATGTCTTCGTACTTCATCTGTGCGGTGCCCTTGAAGTGTCGATAATTTAGACTGAACTGAGCGGTAAAAACGGACTGCATTAGGAGTTAGGACTGCTACCACCGTACCGCTTTACCTGACCTAAGGAGTGGCAAAAAGCTCGTGACTCACTAGAGTAAATCAGTGAGGATTTTAATGTGCACATGCTATTTTGGACCCGCTGGCAAAAGCTCTCTACATGCCATCAATGTGACGTGTCACCTCTTTGTGTCAACATGGTGGGCTCCCAGGTCCAGAACAAATCAGAAGCAGCCATATATGAACAACTGAACATAATGGAGGGGGAAAACAAAGAAACCGGCAAATTAAGATTAGACTTGCACAAGATATGACCGGTTGCCTTCACTTCATGGCTCTTGCAATTGTCTAATTGAGAGCTGTTCAGACTCCACCGAACTTGAATTTGTTGTCTTCTTCAGCATTGCGCTCCTGCACGGCTGCACCAACTTCCATGCGGCCCCCCTATTATCAGATGTGTCATTTCGTGTAGCAAGGTACCTATTCTCCTTGTCATTGCCTGTCTTGTACAATTGTCAGAATCTTATACTAGCTGTATGTTTTGTGACGTCTCTCTACCTTACCTCTATATGTGCTTATCATGCATCTTTCACAAGTCTATTCTCTGATAGGTGTAGGCCTCTCTGCGGGTGTGACGTTACAACTAATTGCAATGTGCGTCTCGCCTTGCATGAGGTGATGGGCATCTTTTCAGCATTTTCTGCTGTTGAAACACCTTAATCACACCAGAATCTTTAAGCCGTAAATTCAGATATAAATATTAATTACACAAAAAAAAAATTCTGAACACAAGTGAAGAGATGCAGATTAAAAGAAAACAACCCGAGAATGAAAGCTAGATCACAGGCAAAATAATTACTCTCTATTTCCAAGTACATCATTCTTGCTTTCAAATTTTATTTCTAAATAAATATTATTCTACAATTTCGATATAATTTCTTACCATTTTCTTTATATACCCTTCCCTTTTAACTATTTTAAATGTTATTACAACCATGGACTAGAGTAACACACATCATCTAAAAATATAATAAATAGCAGTATTAGCCTTTTGTAGATGTAACTTAGTCAAAATGTAAGAAACTAGAATAACATCTATTCAAAAACAAAGGAAGCAGTAAACTGCAAAAGAGATGTGGCTTAGTACAAGTCAGCATTAATCAAAACCGACATCGCATGTGCTCTGGATTCAGTCATAGATCCAATAATACAAGGAAAACCACATGATCCCAGTGTACAAACATCTACGGCCATGCAGCGTAGAACGTGCACAGACGTGAATAAAATTCAAGCCCTGATCACAATTTGTTAAGCACGCACTTAAAGAATTATACCATGCAGTTACAGCATAATACACGAGAAGAACACAGATCAGGGAGGATTTGATCACACAAATAAAGAATCCAACTATATTCAAATGCTCGCAAAGATGACTTCACAAAGCGAATACAAGCAATCAATCACCCAGCAAACCATAATACACTCTTAAAGATCTCTTTACGGTTTGACAATCGGAAAGACAAGCTCCAGTAACATATCGACAATGGCAAAAGAAAACAAGCACCGCACACTCATACTTCATAGCCAGCAATAAAAAAGGTTTGAGTCCGAAGTAGGTCCGGCTGTTCTAGGCTTCTTGGGCTATACCAGCATCCATTGGCATCTCAATATCCCCCTACAAGCACAAATGTTTCCATTAGCAAGAACGAAATAATTATCCTGGCACCTATTTAATGTAGTAATGCTCTCAAGTCTCAATTGCTATTATACAGTATACATTCTTACCATGTTCTCCTTATCTTCATGTGTAATCTCCTTCACCACATCAACTGAAAAAAATTTGTCATTAGCAAGCCCATACTTATGCACAGAGGGCTGTTATTTATATTGGGAATTCACGAATACACGATGGCACTTACCAGATTCTTGATCCAGACCAACCGGCAAAGCATCACTACCTCCATCGCAATCTTCCTGCTGCCCCTTGGCCTGTTTCTTAGTTTTCTTACTAGTATTTTTGGCAACTACCTCCTTTGCAGGAGTATTTTTGGCTGGATTCCGGCTATAGGAACCTCTGACCCTTGCATCAGGCTTCTCCTTCTGAATGTTCTCTTTCTTGACTGCTTCCTTATTTTGAGTTGCATCAGAATTCAGTGACCTTGGCTTCAGATTACCCTTTGGCGTCACATTGGTGGTACCACGAGCAGCCTTGTCAGACTTTTTTGGTTGCTGCGAGGAGTCTACAGAGATATTCAGCTTCTCAAAATCTTCCATGATATCATAAACCTGAAGAATGTCCTTCACTGGTTCCTCCAGTTCTGTTGCAAGGCCATGTCGAACTACGTAAGCTTTGAGTTCTTCTCTCATCCGATCCACAGGCTGTGGGAAAAAAGTACACATCACAATAATACGACCAATGAAAGAAACTGAACTAATTAGAAATGACAAACGATCAGTTGACACTCACCTCACATTCTGATTCAAGGGCAAGCTTGAAGAAGCCCAGAGAGACAGAGTGCTTGGAAGCAGCCTCCGCAAGCCTGATCTGTGTCATCCAATATGAGATTGAGGACAGTGTGCTGAACTTGCGCCTTGCCGTGGACATGGACACTTCTGATGTCGGAGTATCAAACTTCCCCAGGCTTTCGGACCTCCTTGACCGAACCCCTGACACCGGAGTGATAGTTCCAGTAGGAGTTGGCCTCGGGCTAGCACCTAGCTTGGTTTGTATCGAGTGCCTGCGTGGAGGTTTGGCTGATTTATCCTTCACTGAAGAAAGATCGAGAATACACATGCTCTTGCTGACATCTGAAGATGGTCTTGTCCTGTATGAGGAACACAATTGAAAGTGAAACAAATTTAGTTCACATCAATTTTAAAGTTGGAATCTGAGAAGCTTCCAACGTAAGTTGCTAATCAATTTTGCATTGACATAGCACCAAACAGTCAGATGCTTAATTTTGAAGCAATAATCTGGACATATACAAATTTGTACGCTGGCCTATTGTTTTCCCAGAGAAACTTGTTGAAATATTGATAACTCAGCCTTGTGATGGCTAAACCTCCAGAACAAACTAATGTGGGGCTACCGGGAAACACACTACTTAAAGAGTTAAAGTCATAGTTGTGAATTAGTCATAGTATCACTTTTACAAAGGAAACCCAGATCCATGTGAGAAAGATTGTCATAAATATTGCCTGGCACTTAGCCAGCAATGTTATATAGATATTAAATAAAAAATGAACATGCAAACATTTCATTCAACTTTAGATGTAACTTTGTCACTTTAAATTGATTTCAAGCAGCAATACTATACATAAAAATCACATATACAACTGTACTTCCCTATGTTAACATTGTTTGTGAGGGCATACAATGTTGTAACTGTTGTTATACCGAATATACTATTACTGATCATCAAACTCACCACAAAGAATGTGTTCACCAAACCACATAACAATAACCAAATGATTAATGTTTCTAAATTAGCCAGTTTAGATGCATTTTTAATATGCATCATGGGGCTCAGCCTCTCACCCAACAAACAAAATTACATTATGGCAAGTAGGTTGACATATAGGGCCTTCTTAGTTACTATATGTGCATTTTTAATCTCTTTTAGCTGTTTTGAGTTATTCAACAAGGGTTTTGATAAGTTTCATCCGGATGTTTTCTTAGTAACCATCATCCAAATTCTTGACCATTGGATTTGCTTTCAGATCGATGCACACCCCCCCTGAATTAGAGGTGGGTTGATCCTACGGATGTGTGTTTTGATCGTACGGTCCAAAGTTTGGATGATTTTTAGAACAAAAACATCCGGTTGATGCCTATACACTCCCATTCAACAATAAGCATAACCGTCAACTAGAAGCTTAAAGGACCCATCTTGGATTTTAGTGAAGTCTACTAACCTGGCTTGCTATTTCTTATTTTAGGGAACCAGAGCTGATTCTGTACATAACATTTTCTGAGTAGGAATGGCACAAAACAGCTTTCACATGTCAACTAGTCATAACTGTAGCATTGGCACAAAATAATACTCCCTCTGAAAAAATGTAAGGCATGGTTTGAGTGCTTGTGCGTTGCAACAGAGACACATTTTTGAACTAAATAATTAAATCATATCAAGTGTTTACAAAAACCAAATTGCACTCTTAAGTTGCCACGGGAAGGGAGAAGTGTGGAATGGCCCGAGCCAGCCCAACCAGTGCAGGGGGAGCAAATGTGGGCGAAAAGAGAGATGCGGTTTGTTTCCTTTTTATTCGTGAGAGGTGGGGGGAGAGGACCTAATGTCAATGCGTTGCTTTTCTTAGAGAGAAGGAGAGGGAGGAAAGACAACCACCACAAACTTGTATTTATACATTAGTAAAGGATAAGGTGCTTCTATGTAGGGCTGGAAAATAAGCTCGTGGCTCGGCTCGCACAGGCTCGTGGCTCGGATCGAACTCAAGCTGAGCCTATTTTTCAAGCTCGCAAAAACACCGAGCCGGCTCGCGAGCCAAATTGGCTCGGTGGCCCAACCCATGCAGGGAATTTAGTATGACTAATGACTTATATTTTTACGAAAAAGATGATGTTGAGACAATTCTATTTCTTACAAGTGTAATAGAGAGCAACTAAGCAACTACTATTATTTAGTAGTAACTAGTAAGTTAATATTATTCATTGGAAATACATGAATTATTGTATAAATGTTTAATTTCCTGATAAAATGTCCTGGCTCGGCTAGCCAACGAGCCAGCTCGTGAGCCGAGCTGAGCCGATTTTTTGGGCTCGCCTCAGGGCCGAGCCGAGCCGCTCGCCACTAGACCGAGCCGCATTGAGCCGGGCTCAGCTCGGCTCGTTTCCAACCCTACTTCTATGCATCTCTTTTTGAAAGTTGTACACATATTAAAGAATGAATGAAGGGTAGAAGGTGATTACGTACCCCTTCACTTGTTTGAAGATTTGTGCAACTTGTATTGATGGATGATGCATAGAAGCAATATGCATAATTACATATATACATATCAAAATACATGGGTGCCCTCTCATTGGACAATTCATTCCATGCGGCATTCCCCTTCTCCCTCCCGCACCAACCGCCATCGTTGCACCCGCTCTCCCATCCTTCGTGCCGCCACTACTCCCTATCGCCTCACCTCCTTCCCTCCCGCCACTCCCCAGCTCTACCCTTCTTCCACAGTGCGGCCGTGCCGTACCCATACAAGCTTCATTGCTTCATCTTGTGAAATTTGTTAGTTTGTACACCTATCAAATGAATACAATGAATTTTGATCACCCTAGATCAGCAACTTCACATTATTAGAACTAGCAAATTTTCATAAACATGCCTTCCAGATGCAGGACTATGGGACGTTGCTCTATTGATATATTGATGGTCTAGGTCAAGAACTATAGGCGAGCTTTAACATCCATGTCTCGTTAGAGGTTGATCCAAGTATAGATACTTTATAGCTGATGATCTCGCATGCAGGTGCAGATTGTGTGGTCCTCATGTAGGAGTCGGTGGATTGTTGTTATGAAATTTCTTGGTTGATGGACCTTAACGGGCTCACTACAGTAAACAGGAACAAAACATAACAGACCGTTCTATATTTTCTATAGTAAGTTATTACTTTATTACAGAATTGTTATTGTTGTTTATTATTGTTTCTTACAGTTTGGCCTAAATCTAGGGTGGTTACTTTTTATATGTACTTTGCCAAGCATTATTGCTCACTTTGTCATTTCTACTGCAATAGTTTTTTTTTACAGATTACTTACATCGTGTTTGTAGTGTCCTATAATTTAGAGAAATTTTACGATAGATAATACTTATAGTATAAAATGTGTAGTAGAAATCACATCTAACCATTGATTTGTTAAGAGTGTTTCTACTACTCTACTACTAAGTGTAGTATAAGTAAACTCTAGTTAATTATATTCAATTTAGTGTAAAAGAGCTCATAATTTACTGCAGTTGTGTTTTTTTCCTCTTGTACTAATATATTTTTAGAGAAGAAATACCCATTTTCATTAAAGAATTGATCCTTTGAGCCGGAATAGAATTAGGTATGAATTATGATGCCGCGAGTGATAATTTGATTATTTCGCTTGATATATGTATGAGAAAATTTTGATGTTCATGGTATGGTTTGTCATCGTTTATGCTATGTATCAACCTTATTGGGACTCCGTTACAACGCAGGGCACTCTACTAGTCATCATAAGATAAGCATCTGTCTGCTGTTTGATAGCCGCCTGGTAATTGTATATGATTACAGAGAAGTTCATTAAGTAAATGTAAAGATAATTATAAGAAAGACTTGGAAAGCTGCCATCTAAACAGCCGCATCTAACACAAGGCGTTCGTTCCTTGTAACAAGGTGCTTATCGCGGGCGTGTTCTACTCGTTACCAACGGAATTAGTTGCGAACAACAGCTCAAGAAATCAGACCTCCTGGGAGCGGAGGCGTTGAGAGGAGCATCCGCCGCCGCAGGCGCGGCGGTCTTCCCCCGGCTCGCCGACCGCAGCGGGTACCGCAGCTTGGTTGCCCTCGCCGCAGACCCTGCACAACCAAAACCCAGATCAGCACCCTACTCATTTTCACCTCAAAAAACGCCGTCGGAATCCCCCTTACCGCAGCTGCCCGCTTGATCCGCCGAAGTCGCCATCACTTCGCCACGAATCGAAGAAATCGACGCCGCGAAATGTAGACTTCGAGAGAGAGGGTTTTTGATTCGGTTTTAGAATGCGATCGAGTCGATTTCTCTCGTTCCTCCGTGGGGAAGAGAGCGTATAAATAATACAGGCTAGGAGCGCAGCCGTTAGGCGTACCCACGCGCCCCGCGCGGACGCGTTGTCACACCGGCGTGCGGGCCCCGTTGGTTTCTGGGTCGTCGTGTCAGTGAGAGCGGGTTGGATTTTGTCCGTTGGGGCTCGACGGGATAGGGGGGAGCGGGGGATCGGGGCCCGCGGGCGCCGTTTGAATTGCGGGGCGGGAAAAAGGTCCGTGCGGCCGCTGGCGTCGCGTCGGGCGAAATTTGAATGGGCGTTTCCTAAATTAAGGTAAATGTTTGATTAGGTTTTTATCAGCTTCAAAATCAAAAAGCTTAAATAAGTATGTGGTTTTTTAACTAAGTTTTTCAAAAGATATAAACATCTGTGTAACTAAAAGCCAAAAACCATTTAAAAGTATTTTTTGGTTTTGCTAATTCTGAGTTACTTAAAATTTTATTATCTCTCGATCACGTAAAAATGCAAAAGACTAAGCCAAAATTACAGTGGTGAGTAATATGCAACTTTAGTACCACTCTAATACAATTTTTACTTCTATTTATTTTTGCATTTGCATGGTTCACGTAGGTTTACTTTATTTTTTTGTTTACGTTAGATCTTTTTTGTATTTGTAGAGGTTCACCTAGGTTTACTTTCTTTTTTTTTCAAATTTAGAAAATTTTTATTTGTGTTTGGATTGGGCTTTTCTCTGGCTTAATTGGCACAAAGCCAAAGACTAAACAAAATTATGGTTTTTAACTGGGTTTTTTAAATGTCATAAACCTGTGTATATTTAAATGTCAAAAACCACTGTAAAATATTTTTTTTTACTCATTGAGGATTGGTTTTAAACCAACGCCATTTAAGTTAGGGTAAAATTACCTACTAGAACTATATATAAAAGCGATCTACTTTTATACTATTTAAGTTAAAAAAAACTAGCTTTAATATATAAGTAAAAAAGATTAAGCCTAAACAAACGGCGCCTAAATAAACAAGCCTTAAATGGCGTTGTTACTATTGGGATCCAGAGACGTTGGTGGCGCGGGTTTAATGGTCTGTGGGCCCGTTTGAGCTGCTGCCAGCCTATTACTATTGTCCATGATTTGGGCCCACACTTTCACCTTGGGAGGATTTATGACTTTTCTGAAGGGGTATATTCATGACTTTATTATGTGTCCGTGCTCACTCGATGGGCACGGCGGCCCAGGCCTTGTGATAGCCCAAGCCCATCCAGCCCAAAAGAGTTCGGCTGCTTTTGTCGAGTCGTTTCGGCGCAGTATGTTTTCAGGTCTACGTGATACCGTTTACTTGAATTGCAGGTTTTTCTTGAATTGCAGGTTTTTCTTCTTCTTTTTTGCGTGGATATTTGGATTGTAGCTGCTGAACCACTGAAAATAGTGCAAACCTACGTTTGGCATCACGGTTGCTTTTTTTTTCTTGTTTGCTTTGATAAATGTATTACAGTCAATCGTAGTAACCGTCCTAGCTATTCCGAAAAAAGAAACAAAAGGATAGTAGGCCAACGATGTATGCTAGGTGCCGCCGTTGGTCAAGCTGAACCGTAGTCCCCCGGCTCGAAGTGATAGCCTTGTTGTAAAAGGATAATAACTCTTGCAGATCAATTATAATGTATCGATTGTAATAAATTTTTTTAAATAATATTATTTTAATAAATATTTATAAAAATAATATGTCGTTTAAAAAATAATAAAAATACCCTCCTATGTCCATTTGAAATGGCGACAGAGTGCAAAAATAAAAATTTGGCATCTCTGTCGCCATTTCAAACGGCAACAGAGGGCAAAACATGAATTTCGCCTCTCTGTCGCCAAATGAAATGGCGACGTAATGCTCGATCGCGTCGGCCGGCCGAGCCAGACGGCAGATGCGAAAAAAAAAGAGAAGAAGGAAGAAGAAGAGGGAGAGAAAGAAAGAAGAGAGAAAGAAGGGAGGAGGAGGAAGAAGAAGAAGCGGAGGAGGAGGAGGAGGAAGAAGAAGAGAGGAGGAAGAATATTCATGGTCATCTGCACGTAAATTTTTTGTTCGTTTGAATGTAATTAGCGACTTAGCGATTTAGCGACTTAGACACACGATTTAACAACTTAACGACCCAGCGATTTAGCGACTTAGCAACTTAGACACGATTTAGCGACTTAGCGATTTAGCGACTTAGACACATGATTTAGCGACTTAGAGACTTAGCGATTTAGCAACATCGCACATGCCCCCCCCCCCGCCCCTCCTCCCGATGTCCCGGGGGGTTCCATATAGCACCATTCCACTACTGACATGATTACAGGTACACCTTCGTGGTCTCTTTTCGTCTACTACGGTCTTTACATTATGTGGTGTGCTAACATGAAATATTTGTCAGCACCCGCCGATGACCGGAGCGCGACCCACTCCTGCAGCTTGTCCCACTTTGATGACGCCACTATCGAAGGGCGGTTTGCGGATCCCCAGCAGGAGATGACGGGTGTTGTCCTTGGTCCATCGCAGATCTCCGTTGCGCCTGGACCGAGTCAGCCATCGCAGGACCCCTTCGCTACTCCGACAGCACCAATATATCCTGCTAGGAGTACTTGTGGACAGCCCCCTGACCAGCTAACGTACCCATCCAGACATGTTTAGCGTCGTAGGAGGCCTGGGACCACACGAGGGGTCGCACTACGCAGGGGCGTCAGCTAGTTTTTTTTTCCTTTCATCCCTAATGTACTACTTGGATATGATGTGACGGTGAAAATTTATTTCTATTTTTTTGAGAGATCTGCTCTATTTGTGCTTTTATATTTTTGAGAGACCTGCTTCGTTTATGCTTGTCCCTCTGTCTTCTTTCCTATTTCAATTGAACCGCTTTGAATGAGGTTGACAGGTCGTACAGCTCTCATTGAGGGTGACCATTCGTGTAGATTTCATAAAGGGAGACAGGTCGTGCAGTATTCATAATGGGCAACAGGTCGTGCATATTTCATAGAGGGTGACAGGTTGAGCAGCTTTCATTAACGGTGACAATTCATATGGCTTTCATAAAGAGTGACAGGACGACCTGTTTTGATAAATGGTGACAGATAGTGTAGCTTTCGTAAAGAGTGATAGGACAACCTGCTTTGATAGATGGTGACATGTTATGCAGCTTTCATAAAGGATGATAGGCCATGCAGCTTTGCCAAAGGGGCGGCAGGCCATACAGCTTTCATAAAGGATGCCAAGCCGTCAAGCTTTTCAATCGCGACAAGTGTTGTAGTTGTGTGGAGAAGCCCCTCACCACCACTATAAAATCGGTTGAGGGATATACATCCACTATTGCCAAACCAGCAATAAATGTCAGCATAATCTACACAAATCAGGGCACGATGTCATTCTACTGTCGGCTCTTCAACAAGCGGAATTTCTCCCCACCCCCAAAATACCCGGATGCCAGTTGCATTGACGCTCCAGTTCTGCCGGAGTTGCCCCAGCCGAAATGGGACTACAACCTTCCGGCGAAGATGATGCAATTTACGCACGGAGATACGGCCGCCCATGCTCACTACTGTTGTGCCCGCCGCTACGAGGTAAACCTACTGGTGTCCATACAATACAGGTGTTCGTGCCAAAAACATGAAGTAGGGTTCTTAGCCTCGAACACACGAGACAAACGCCGGGTTTGAGCGTGCCAGTCAATTTGACCTAGAATTGACAAGGTAAAAGTCGTAACTCAATTAGAGTCGATAAATAAACGATTATCGGCTTAACACCGGTCGGCCAAAAGCCGATCAGGAGATAACTAGATTAACCAATTAAGACTAATTCGAGGGTAAAGGCAGATCGGCTTTGAGAGGCGATGCGCAACAAAACAAAGCAAATCGAACCTGGGCAAAATCAGCGGAATCAACAAATTAGCGATGCGCAACTCTTCATTGATCTCGTCGACTTACAGAGGAATGCTTGCAAGACTAGAAAAACAACGAAAAAAATAACTGTAAAAGTAGATGTGTAATTGTGTTGGATTGATTGATTCCCTGTCTTCTGGCTCGTCCCCTTTTTATATGCTTCGGTCGATCCGAGTCCTGCATGGACACGGCAACCGAATTGGCTATGACTCTATCTCTTTCCTTTTCGTTTTGGCAACTGAGTCTTTGTTGATCACGGTGCATCTTTACCCGTCGCATACGCGTCAAACTTTCCATATATTGAATTGGGCCGATATTTTCTGTATGTGCCAAATCTTGGTGCAAACAACAGGGTAACACTACCATTTCATGCATCCTTCTTTATTTTTTTTAGCATAAGGACCAGTCTTGCTTCTTCCAATGGATAGACGGGCCGGAACGACGTGAATACGAATTTGTCTACAATTGCCACGATGCCCACCCCACTTCGCCGAAGAACTTCACCCGATGGGAGAGGTCGCCGGGATATGTCCCCGTTCTAGATCGACCGAAGTTCAGGACCGGTGGGCAAGGGACCAACCAATCGTGAGTTTCATGCGACATGCTCATGCTTCACTACAAAGTAATAATTCTAAACCATTTCATTGCATACAGGACTTCAAAAAGAAACTTGCGAAATTGCTCAAGTCAAAGGAGAAACGTCCTCAAGGGGCACCCGAAAGCCCCGAAGTTTGCGAACACAGCCTGCAGGCAGTGGTTGATACCTGCCACGACGATCTAGATGAAGTATAGGATAGGCAAACACCGTTGAATGGGTAAGCCGCAGCACAGGTATGCTCCCCCACACAGTTACACCCCCATGTAACTGTCACCCTGAGGTATCAAAGGAAAGATATCAGAACCTTACTAAACTAGGTCTGTCCCATACCAGACATGTGGTTGCACGAGTAACTATGTTCAAAGGCTTGCAAGGTTAAGTCCTTAATTAACCAAGGCAAGACTCTCTTCTCTCAAAAACTAGCACACAGCCCTCACAACGCTCATTAACACATTTGCCACACAGGCCCACCTGGCATAAAGCCTCTTGCCACTTGCCCCAGGCCCAGTCTAAATCATTTCCCACCCCCCAGTTGATTACTATGCAACAAATGCCAACAATAATTCAGCATCCATGTAGAACCACACATGTGTCTGCATTTCAACATCATCATCTGGCAACATCACACTACTTCCGAAATACATTCTTTATATCATTAGTAAGTACTTCATTTGCAGCTCAAAAGATTATTCATAGCGCGTTGTAGGACTAAGCATCTCTTCACGGTCTAGTCTCCCGTGTTGGCATATTATTAATAACCAACTAATAGCAACAACTTAGTGTGACAATGATTCATGGCATACAAACAATAACAAGGTGACAATACCAAATATGCTGATTAACTAATTTTCCCAAGTTAATTCAATTCATTTTTAATTAAATTAGAATGCATAATTTGAAACAATCATAATTTTAAAACATAGGAAAAATACGATCAACGCATAACTTGCCTTCAAACAGTTGTTGGTCATGCTCCGAGGTTTGATCTTGTGCCAAAAATTCTCCACGGACGCGGCTTGTCACAGCGGCTTGGGATCTGGGCTCAACAGCGACGGAGCGGCTTGGACGACGGCGGCACGGCGCAAAAACCAAAGCGGCAACCACACCAACTAAGGCGAGCAATTATGGGCGTGTTAGAGCGTCTCGGCGTGCGTGAACTGGGGCAAAAGACGCGGGGTGAAATGCTCTTCCCGGTTCGCTAGCTGGTTCCTTTAGTAGGGCCTCAAAGTGTGTAAAGGCGAGCATCAATCACGATGGTGATGGCGTGGCAGTGGATTTCCGGTAACGCTCGGGCGAAGCAACGTGGCACCAACCGAGTCGTCCATGCGTCACCGATCCAACGGCCCCAAGCGCGCCCACAATGTGGCTCACTCCGAACCGCAGGATCGCGATCGAACGGCTTCGGGTTGCGGCGGTTAGGGTTTCCTCAGTGCTAGGCCGGCCGCCACGCACAGTACTAGGCTCGGCCCCGTACTGTTCACTAGGGTTTTCCGGTGGTTTTCGATTTAAAATAATTCCAAAAATTAGATTAATTCATTTGAAGCAATAAAAATTCTAGAAAATATTTTAAGACATTTTGAACTCAAATAAAATATTTCCAACAAAATTTTTATATAAACTTTTCCAAAAATTAAACAATTCAATAAATAACTCAATTCAAATTAATTCCAAATAAATTCCTAAAATTCTCAAAAATTCAAATAACTCAACAAATACATTAGAAGCAAAATTTGGGATGTTACATGAATGGCGCGGCTACTTCGACTAGGTGGACCCGGAGACGTACCACCCACATCTCACCTTTCCCGCATGGGATAACTGGGGGGAGCAACCCTCTCCGTGGTGCTACTACCACCCAGAAAAGCTTGACCCCGAGTAAGCCTACGGTGCTATTCAACGACCAAAGTGAGCATACTGCATTGACTGCAGGGCACACTTCCGGTTGTACAAGGACAAGCCCAACTTATAGCTCTTGCACCATACGATGGAGTGCGAGCCAAAACAGTGCAGGCGTCTCGGCAAGTCTCTGCCAACGGCCAACGCACCAGAAGTGCAAGAGGGTACCTCCTCTCGAAGAGGAAGGGACAAGGGAAAGCAGCCGGCCCAGGTCCACACTACGCAACAAATCCTTAACGGGTTATGCAGACCATCCGAGAACCCGGGTGGTATTAACATAGGGGACGCCGGGAATCGAAATGGATGCCCATATGGGGGGGTAGAAATCCACATAAAGACCAAAAAGTTCGGTCTTATACCCCCGAGACGTACGGTATAGGCCACCCAATCGACCGCGACTGGGAGAACTACGCATCACCATGGTGTTCTTTCATAAGAGATTGAGTGGTATCCGATAACACAACTCATAACTTACACGGGAACAGTAATGTGCAGAAAAAGTTGTACATCATTCCCACTCTATCCAAATAGGCGGAACAATCACTTGTTTCACCATGACAAACAATGCCTTCCTTAGTTTGTTCATCTAGCAATTTCATTACTACTGCAATGCCATTGTAATATAATCTATTGCTTATTTCATCATCTGAACTTTCGTTGTATGTGCCCTGATATGTGTTCAACAAATAATTTTAGTCGTTCCATTGCATATATTCGAATTCAAAAAGCTAAGATTATCTAGATTAATAAAATTAAGACATCAGTAAGGGTGTTTGCGTGAATGGTACTTAGCCCTAAGTACGATTTGCATAAAAAATGATTTACACAGGTTGGGTTTGCTTACTAAGGTTACTGGTTGCATCTACATGCTTTTCACAATGATCCTTATCACTTAACCACTTTAGCTAAAGTTTTCCTAGACTTAACTACTCATAACATGACTTGTTGTCAACTATAATACTTAGGGTTATTGCACTGGTAGAATTTAGATGCAAAGCAAGGTGTAAATTAAATATTTTTCTAGAATATGGTAGTCCATATATCAAAGAGCAAATCTGATCCATTCTTCTTAAAAAAAATACATTTAAACATTATATTTTACGGGCTGCCGAAAAAGCTTAAGCATTTCTAGTATTGAAACTTTGACTATAGAAAAAAATAATGCATACAATGGCTAAACTTAAATATTTTTTTGGATATTTGGAATCCTTGTGGCCCCAGGAACACAATAAAACTGGTTTTTACCAAATTTCATGTTTATTTTATCCATATTTTAACTAGTTCATGTTGCATGGAAGAGAGGCTTCTTATAGTCATTTGGTTTATTCAATCGAGTTCATTCCTAAATGTTTTTCCAAAAATGGGACATCTAAGACCCCAGGAACAACTGGCGGCTTCGGGAAGAACAGTGGTACTAGCTTCAGGCTGAAAAACAACAGCTCCAAAAGATAAACCTATCAGATTAATCTTAGTATTCATTGCCCAGGTAAGATAATTATTGTCATTCAGGGCAAGCTCGATAAATGCCCTCTTCACGATGTCCGACAAATCATATTTCTATTTATGCAAAATGACTTGTAGTATTGGGAAATAAATATATTGCATGCTCACTCTTCAATCAGTAAAGTTTGGTCTATATCTATTTAGTATATAATTATTTACAATTTTCTTAGCATTTATCATCATTTTTTGCTGATTATCAAGCAATTTTCATAATTACCTAGTAACAGGAAAAAACAATTTCAGCATATTTAGCATGGAATAATATCAAGAAATTAAATCCATAGATATGGAGCTTCCAATATGCTATATAAAATTTTTCTAGCATTTTTCATGATTTTCTGTTAATTATCAAGCAATTTTACGCACTTATAAGCATGAAATAATGCTAAGAAAAATAAATTCAGAGACATGACATAATCAATGTGTCAAACATAATTTTTTATAATTTCTAGCATTTTTCACAATTTTTCTTTAATGATTAAGCAATTTTTAGAATTACTTAATGATAGAAAATTAAATTCCAGTACATATTAAATATGACATAATGCTAGAACATAAACCCAGGGTATGAAACTTTCAGTATGTGCTAAATATCAATTTTACCAATTTTACGGAAGTCATATACATAGAAATCTAATTTCTAGGATTTATTATCAATTTTCAGAATTTATTAACTTGTTTCTAAATTTACAGGAAATTCTGAGGGGCATAAGTGTAAATTTCCCTTCTTATTTTTCAAAAACATCAAGTGGGCCGAGTGGGCCAGTCCGACCCAATGGGTCCACAGGGCCCAAAACTTCACTTTAAACCCTAGCCGCCATCTCTTCCTGTGCGAGGGCCGCCGTCAGCCTCGAGTGCTGTCACCTCCCACCATGGGTGCTGTCGCCTTGGCTTCACGTTTCGAGCGCACCGCTAGTAGGCATTGCTAGCGGGCGCCGCTGTAAGATCGAGGATGCACCTAGAGGGGGGTGCATATGTGTTTCCAAAAATTTCTAACACAATTAAGCTCTAAATAATCTTATGACAAAATCCAAATAAATATGCGAAAGAGTAAACTATGATTTTGACAGACAAGGCCTAAAATATCTATGCTCACTAGTGCACCAACAGAAATAAAAATAATTCTGTAACAAGTAGGCCAAAGACACAGAGCGATAAAGTAAAGACTGGAAAGTAAAGGACAAGAGACACAAGAGATTTTTCACAGAGGTTCAGAGATAAACTCCTATGTCCCCGTTAGAGAACTTCACACGAAGTATTGCTCCACCAAAAGCTAGTCATAGTAGCTTTGGTAATCACTACGGTGACTCTTTCACCACTCCCATCAAGTGAGTTCCAACCTCTCACAACTGTGGTGGCCTTCTACAAACTCTGTTGGACAGGTCGCACCAAAGGAACATAGAGTTTCAAGAGTAATAGACTATCCACAAGTCCAATCTCTTGGTTCACTATCACAACACTAACTAGAGTAAGCTTTGAGCAAGATCACTTTAGAATTTTGAGATCAAGAATAAAATTCAGTCTCCTTGATGGCTTCTGGGCTCTAGTATGCTAAAATGTCAAGGAGAACAAAAGGTTGTATCTAAACTACCTAGGCACAACTTATATAGCCATTTGAATCAGGAAATACCCGTTATTCTGTACCATAACCGTTGGAACATGTCAAACTATCACAGAATGGCTAAACAAGTGTGTCTCGGACTTAGATTGATAAGCTCCACAATTTGTCTAATGTACCATGAACCATTATAGTGAAGAATCCAATTTGTGCTGACCGAACCAGCACGATCCGTCGTACATATGATTTGAGAAAAAATGAATTCGTCGTGAAAAACAGCAACAGACAGTTAGCGCTGGACCTAAAAAGGTTGGTCCATTGCAGAAGGAAAACTCACTATTGTTGGTCCGACAGACTATTTGGCATTAGAGCAATTTTACAGAGAGAATCACGTTTGCGACGGATCAAAAAAGTTGGTCCGGCGTACACATGAAATTGATGTCGGACTGAAACTTGAGTTCAGCGAAAATGAGCCCGTCATAAATGGTGTACGCTCGGTTTGATTCTTGAGTAAGTGGTTTTTAGCATCGGACCAAAGAAACATGGTCCGGCATAAGCACAGTGTGCGTTGGACTGAAAATCAGACAAGACCAAGTCGGTCCGGCATGAACGGTGTGCGCTCGGTTTGGTTTTTGGATGAGTATTTTTCAGTGCCGGACCAAAACAGCAAGGTCCGGCGTGAATAGGATTTTGTCTGAAAGGGTAAAGGACTGAGTTTTGAGAGGAAATAAGATGAAGTGGCCTTTGCTCCAAGTAATCTTAATGATTTGGCTATGAACCAAGGTACATACTTGCGCATAATCCCCCTTTATAGTACAGCTAGTCTATAACTATCCTAACTACTTGGCTTGAATGAACTCCCAAACCAGAACTAGTAACAAGAGTCCTTAGCCTTTATTCTTCATTCCAAGATGTCTTCACTTCACAAGGAATACTTGATTCGGTCATCAACACCAAAACCCTATAAAAAGCATTATCAAAGAATTAGGGGTCCTAGATGCTTTTAACCACTACCTCACACCATGGGGGACGCCGCCTTGGCTTTGTGCTTCGGGTGCACCGCTGGTGGGCATCGTAGGTGAGCACTGCTGCTTCCGCGCGCCATGGGCGGGCGTCATCGCCTTCGCCACCGTACTGGCGGGCGCTGCCTCCGAGCGTGCGGAACGCAAGGCTTCATCGCCGCTACGAGCATGCGGAACACGGGGAGATGCCGCTATCACGGGTGCGCGAAGTGTGAAGCGTCACCGCGGTTGTGGGTGAACGAGATGAGATGAGACACCATCACCAGGGTGGGCGCTACGACCATCTTGGCCTCGGGCTCCGCCGGCTCAGGAAACCGTGCAGCCACCGCCGCCAGTTTGTGGGCACGAGCACAATGCTTTGGGCGCGCGTGCAAGCACCACGAGGGCGCCTAGGCTTCGGGGGTCACCGGCTTGGCCGCCGTCGCCTGCTTGGCGCGCGGGTGCTGCTGTTGTCGCCGACTCATGCCCTTGTCCTGTTTTTTCTTAGATGAACTTTAACTTCAAATTTGCAACTTGAGATTAGATTGAACATATTAATCTTGTAAAATAAACAATCTGCAGGATGTAATTCACTGTTTAAGTGCGATTAACTCACATAGCTCCAACTTCTGTAGGGCTTGTAGTAGTTTAATCATGTGTTGCTAGTTGATTTCAATAACATGTTCTAAAATGTAGTTGTTCATCCACGATCAATCAACAACACACCAACGAAATCACCAGAACAAAGTATAGAGCACACACAAAGTAGGGGGCAAGGTTCTCTCTCTTTATTAGATTGATTTTTCTGTACAAAGGGTGCTCAATATATAGCAAAGACAATTGTTGATAGATTCGAATTTGCCCATCATAGATAGAGTCCTTCCATACTTGGATTCAGATTCTATCTATATCATAACAGGTACAACCCATATGTTTGGTGTGTATTTCCTAATGCGAGTTTTGATTCAGAAAACATTTTATAAACTTGGATAATTTAGATGATTGTTGAAGGAAAACTTAGAAAATTATAATAAAACTTTGAAAACAATTTTGGAAATTGAAGTTTCAAAATTTTGCAAAAGTTCCCTAAAATTTTAAGGATGTTACAGTTAGCGGTTAGGACCCACCTACCTTGATGTGCATGCTTTAATAGAGAAAAGCATTGAAGCAGTTTAGTTTTAGCTCGTGTTTGGGCTTCGCATTGAAATAGGTTAGTTTTGCAGGGAATGGTGACGTGTGGGCGGGTAGGGGGAGGCGAGGGGATACAAGGGAGGGGACGAAGTGGTGGCAATGGCGTGTGGGGAGGGGAGACGCACAGGGAGAAGAGGAAATAGTGGCTCGCGGGGAATGGCGGTGGCACATGGGCAGAGTGATGCGATGGGAGATGAGGGAGGGGAGGAGGCGATGTTGGGTGAAAGAGGTTGTATTTGGACCAAATTTTTTACTTATTTAGGGCAACTCACTTCCTTAGTATGTCCCAATAATTAGATATCTTGATCTTCTCTACACATGTCGTCATCAAAGAAACAAAATCTTTCAATCTCCTTCTTTCATTAATCCAACTGCTCATCGAGAGCTTCCTTCACATGATCTCATATTGTCTCCCTCTTTTTAATGTCATCGTATGATTTAGATCACGTTTTATGATATGTATCATCGTCTTTTGGGATCCCATTGCAACGCATGTGCATCTTACTAGTATATAGGGGGTGTTTGGCACAGCTCCCACTCTGATTTTTTAGCTTCATATCTTAAATTCTCAGTGGAGTGGATTCTTTGAGAATTTAGAGCAGTCTCTGGGAGTGTTTGGCTAAGACGCTGACTCCAGATTCTAGAATAGGAGGACTGTGTATAAATTATTAACAATACCCTTAGTTTTCTCGCTTGTACATTATTTTGTACATATTAATAGCTACCATGAGCATTTATTTTGTAATATATTACAAATGCAACATGAAAATTAAAATAAGCATAACGTACCATAAGATTCCAATGCAACATGGTGTCAATACTAGTACATGGTACTAATACCATATTATTTGAAGTTGGTGGCATTTGCGGGTAATTACTCCTAAACTTCGAGGGCACTTCTATTTTTTGATGTTCAGCTCTAGATGAGAGTGGGGGAACCCCCACTCCAAAAATTTGCACTACAGGCCACTCCAGATTCTTCCTGCTTCCACTCTAAAAATTTCTGGAGTTAGGCTGTTTGGCACAGCTCCACTCAACTCCCACTAGAATCAAGGAGTGGGAGTTGTGCCAAACAGACCCATATATGGCAATGGTGTACATCGCTTGAAGAAAAAGTAGTGTTGAGCATGTAGAGTAAACTGCACCATAGCACTTCCCATGTAACATTTTCAATTTCGGTCTTTTGCCAAAAGCTAATTTAAATTAGTTAAATTCAAAATTTGGATTTTCTTCGGTGTTTTAATTAGTCTGGCATCCTTAGCTTTCCGAAATTGGAGTTCAATACTTCATCGTCCGTGAATTCAAAATTCTAAATTCCGGTCCTTACTCGAAATTCCACCCGAGTCCTAAAATCCTTTAAAAAAATCCCGAAACCCATTGCATTAGGTTTCAAATATTCTATAATGTTTTGAGAATTTTTCCAAGATTTATAGAGTCTCTTTGCTATTTTATCATTCGCGCTCTTTCTCGAAACACTATTCAAATTCAATTTAATCATTCCGGTGTCATTCAAACTCCAAATTTCATCCAAAAAATCATGAAACCAATTTCTTTTGGTTCCAAATATTCCCTAGTATTTTTAGGAATTTTTTTTGGGATTTTTAGGCCCTTTTTGCTATTTTATCTCTCGCGCTGTAGCTTTGACACTGTTCATGGAGGTCCACTGTCAGAACGCCATTGTTCATCTTTTAGCCACGATTCATTCCAGAGGAGCGTTACAGAGGGCTTCCAAATCCCGTTCATGGCGCTATGCATTCTAAACATCATAACTTCCCCATTACTCCACCAAATCACTAACGGATTGGTGCGTTGAGTAGGTAGTGACGAGGAGATTCCATTCCCGGCCTTTAATCCCTCCAAATCCCGTTGGAAACGCGGCATTTTGAATGGAAACCGAAATCAATCAATTGGCCATAACTCGGCCGTTACTCCGCCTCTCCGCGAGCCACCACCTCCTATATCTTCGTCTTGATCCCATCTACACTATGCTCACCTCCTTGCACTGCCCCTTCACTCCGTTCTTCCGAAAACTCGAGAAAACTAACGTCGAATGTTGTTTGTGGACATCGCCGCGGCATCTTTTAATCCGGTGAGGCGTTTGCAAATCCGTTTGTGTCACCATGTGCATCTCGTCACCACGAACAAAAGCTCTCAATCAATTTTGGGGTTCGTTGTAGGACGACGACGGATTTCGTGGTTGAAGTTGTTGATTGGAGCTCCGGTCATCGACCATTCCTCTCACTCCAGTGATCCCCTCCGAAATCCAGTAACACCCTTAGACTCGTTTCATCGCGTTCTACATGATGCTCCTTTCAATTTCGCAAAAAATCGAATGCCATTCGGCCGTTCCAGCCGCCGGCATGCCCATGGCCGCGCCGCCGCCGGTCGCCATGCACGCCACCTTCCCCTTGCTTCACTGCCTGGTTCCGCGCTGCATGCGTGGCCACCCACCGTGCTCCTCGAGCGTCGCCGCGCCTCACCTCCGGCACCGTCGCCCCTCGCCACCGGCCGCCGGCTCGCCTCCACCGGCCGGTGCAAGCAGGAGCTTCTAGCTCCTCTGTTTTGGCATGGTGAGGAAGAAGCTCCACCCATTGACAGGAGGGTCCCACGCGTCATAGGCTCTAGCAAAATCAAAAAATCTAGAAAAGAAGATTCCTGAAATATTCCCTCGTTTTCCAATTTCCAGGATTTTGAGAATTCAAATGCCCATAACTTTGTCGTCCGAACTCGGATTGGATCCATTTAAATTTCTAAATTCATCTAAATTCAAGATCTATCTGTCAGTATTAATTTTGTAATTTTTTAATTTATCCTATTTTATTTTATTTATTTGGTTGTACCGTTTTGTGCGTAGCCGAAGAACTCGCCAGAGCCGTTGACGCCGTCGTCGAACCTCAAGATTTTGAGACTCTCCCTGCGGCCGAAGGCAAGTCTGCTTGACGCATATTGATCCCATATTTTACAAATGTTTTGCAATGATTTACAACCTGCATTGCTATCTTTATACATGTTATGTCAAATATAGGTTGATAGTTATTCCGAGTTTGTTGTCACCTCCTTGTTATTGATATCCATGTTTACTTATAACCTTAGGATACTGTGTTATGTCATATTTGAATTATATTGTAACATATGATGCTTATAACGTTAGATGTGCTTAGTTGCAAAAATTGATTAAAAGGCCCATGGGTGGGATTTCATCGAAACTATAGTTTAAAGTATGTTTTGAGAATTAAAGCATGGTATTTGCTACTGTTATTTGCAAAATAAAAATGAAATAAAACCGGTTTGGACTTGGGCGGAATGGAATGTCGGGCGGGTGCGGATGGAGCACTAGTTTTCATTGTGCAAGTACCGCCCCAAGTCAATTAAGGATCGACGCTTATGATTGTCCATTCTAAGCATAATCGTGCAACCACAAGTCTAAATGGGTATGATCTGGCTGAATAATTTGTAGAAGTTTAACTTAGACTCACGAGTTGGTGGAATGTGGGTGCCGGATGGAGGCAAGTTATTTTTCCCACACGGCGCAAGAGGGGGCTTCTGTACTGGGTAGATAGAACCCTAACAGCGGTGAAACCTCAGTGGGTGGGTCATGCTAGATGTATACATTGTAAAGGCCTTGTGTTGTTTTACTTTGTCGCACGTCAAAGGAAGCGTGTAATGGCCGACATCAAAAGTAAAATAACTCTTGTGGGTAAAGCTGTACACCTCTACAGAGTGTAAAACTATTCGAATAGCCGTGCCTATGGTCAAGGGCAAAGTGAAAAATGCTTTCATATTGGTAGACTTTGTTTTGGTTTTAAAAACTGATGTTTTGGGATTCGGGAGTGGTTAGAACTCTCGGATGTATATAGTTGGCGGATTGAGCCAATCAGGTGGTTGGAACCTATTTTAATTATGACAGATGAGGTCATGTATGGTTTACCTTAATTTTTTAAAAATGTGCGGATAGAGCCAGTGTACTAGTGATGGTGGATAGAACCTTCGCTAGAATAATAAATAATTTTAATTGATAAAATAATTATTAAAATATGCTTTGTGAAAATTATTAATAGGTATAGTTTGATGAAACTTGGCTTTGTGCAAAAGAACCCTAATAAGCCTTCCTTGGAAAGCCCTATATGTTGCATAATTTCCTAGACTTGCTGAATATGTTTGTACTCACGTGCTACACAAAATTTTGTCATCAGATAATTTCTATGATGCAGTCGAAGACGGTGAGTACTTCGTCGAGGATTTCAACAAAGAGCACCAAGATAACTAGGCGCACGTTCCCAGTCGTTTGCCTATGGTGTCTTTGGGCTTTACCTTTTTGTTATTTGTTCCACTGATGTAAGACTTTGGTCATGAGACCGCATTAAGTAATAAATAGCCATGTGGCTGGTACTTAGTGCTTATTATAATATTTTGTTCTTTTCGGTTATGATTCATCACTGTGAACTGTGTGTGTTAACGTTGATCTGGGACTAGCACAAAAATACACAGGGAATTCCAGAAAGCAAGTCCGGGGTCCCACATACTAGCTACTGGAATTCTGGGTAAGGGCAAATGTGCATGTGTCATAAACTAGCTGAAGAGTAAGTTCAGAACTAACTAGATAGAACCCCGCGTGTTGCTGCAGACGACTCTAAAAAGATTCGAATTAATATGCAATCTCTGTAAAGTGACTCTAAATGTTCCAAATCTATGGAAGTGGATATGCACTCTATGTAAATAGATTCTAAATTTTCCAAAATCCATGAAAGTGAATATGGCGACCTCTGGTGGACCTCTCCAAGATTAGTATATACAAGATAGAAGCCCGCGCGTTGCCGCGGGGGACTCCTAAAAGAGATTCGAATGAAAATACACTCTATGTAAATCGATTATATGTAAATAGACTCTAAATGTTCCAAAATTTATGGAAGTAGATATGAGAAAAGATCAACAACATTGGCGCCTAAAATGAATCAAAAAGGAAAAAGTGGAAAAAAGGAAGAAAAAAAACTGTAGCGCCTAGGCACGGTAGTTTCTACAGAGACTGTGGCCATATGGCAGCGTTCGACAGACCTCTCCAAGATTAGTAGATACTACTCCCTCCAGTTTGATAATAGATGTCGTTTTGGACACAGTGATGGTCAAACTTCTAAAACTTTGACTATCGATATATTTTTAAATATTTAAATTGAACATATGAAAATTATATGTGTAGACTTGTCTTGGGAAGTACTTTCATAATATTATAATTTTATTGGGTTTTATAAATATATTACAATAAAAACTAGCGGTCAAAGTTGTGTTTTGAAGACCGTGTCGATGTCCAAAACGACATCTATTATTAAACTGGAGGGAGTAGATAGAATCTCGTGCATTGCCACAGGTGACTCGTAAAATAGATTCGATTGAAAATACACTATATGTAAATCAACTCTACATGAATAGACTCTAAATATTCCAAAATTTGTGAAAGTGAATATGTAAAAATAAGTCAATGAAAGTGGCGCTTAAAATGAATAAAAAAGGGAAAAAAGAAAAAAATTGTTTCTACGGTGCCCATGGGCCATGTAGTGGCCTCAGGTCTACCTCTCCAAGATTAGTAGATACTGGTTAGGTAAATTCTCTCGCGTTGCTACGGGAGACCTCTGAATTTTAATAGTAGAATTTTGCCTGTTACTATGAAAGACCCCTGAATTAAAAAATAAAACTTTTTAAAAAAGAAGGGAAAATTAGCCCAGTTTTATCTAGGTCTACTCAAAAGCCAAAACGGTTAATCGATACAAATGACTTTTTTCTTGAACCATCTCATACATATACCACTTGGTACAAACAAATAAACACACCCTTTTTTCATCATAGGTAATTAACACTGTAACTTCGCTTCGTGATAGCAAGCCTTCTAGTTATTGGTAGGGATGTAATCGAAGCAGAATCGAAAGAACTAGATGTTTTGCAGTCCGTGTGTCTTGTACGCAGAAAAAAAATACCTCCAAAAAAGAAAATAGAAAGTGCTAATTTAATTATAAATTTTTTGAAAATACGCGTTGTTGGGGCGGAAGAAGCACCTCAAAAAGGAAAAAAAAAAGGTGCTAATTTGCTTATAAAATTTCTGAAAATATTTCTTTATTTTTTTAAAAAAAATATTCCTTTTAAAAATCTCAAAAATTGATTTTTTTGTAAAAAAATTAGTCCTTTTAAAAAAAATAAAATCATGTAGCCAACACTGTAGAAACCACAGTGAAAAGCGACATGTGGTGGGCTCCCACGCTGGCTCACCGAGAATATATATATATATATATATATATATATATATATATATATATATATATATATATATATATATATCTACTATTCTAAAGCGGCGATTGGTGGCGTTAGTGACGTTCTTCCCACGTCATTAATTGCTGCTTAATTGCCCTGCTTAATTGCCCTACTTAATTGCCCTGCTTAATTGCTCTACGCAAGAAACGAAACGTTGCTTTAATTAGCCAGCTTTCGCAAGAAACGAAGCGTTAAAGATAGATGTTTGATGTTGTGAAATAATTTTTTTTATTTTTTAATCTTTATTTTTCGTTATCAATTTTGTTTTTCGTAGCAACGCACGGGCATGTAACTAGTATATAATTATAAAGCAGCAGTTGGTGGCAGTGGTGAGTTCTACCCACGTCATTAATTGCCCTGCTTAATTGCCCTACTTAATTGTCCTGCTTAATTGCCCTACGCAAAAAACGAAGCGTTGCTTTAATTAGCCAGCTTTCGCAAGAAACGAAGCGTTAAAGATAGATGTTTGATCTTGTGAAATATTTTTTTTATTTTTTAATCTTTATTTTTCGTTATCAATTTTGTTTTTCGTAGCAACGCACGGGCATGTAACTAGTATATATATATATATATATATTGTTTATCATGTATTTTTTTTTATCAGAGTCTGGATATATAACCGAATACCCATTTTCTTCTTTATGTATTCGTTCCGTAAGTCTTCGGTTGGTCGGTTGAACGGAACTGAACACGTACATTACCGAATACTCATTTCTCTCTTCTATATTCATTCCGTAAATCTTTAATCGATCTGATGACGGACGGGAGTTATCCGTTCGGTTCGTATCCTACCTATGGGTGCAAGCGGCTGAATATATACGACACACATGGATTAATTCCTCTTAAACTGTCGGCGTGCATCACGGTTTTAATCTTGGTCGTGAAGGCAGTTGAACTGCATGCAGTTTGCAGGTCAAAGAGATAACCCGTGGGCCAGAGTGGACATATCCCCTTGGATCATGCATGCACGGATCATTAAATTTTAATCATTCCCGCTCCGACGGAAAGAAACAGCTAGCGCGTGCAGATCTCATCTGGGGGCAACGCGACGACCGGTGAAGTCAAAGGAACTGATCGATTACTTATAATAAACCTTACTCGGTTTCTTCGTTGCAAAGCAAATCTCACGCTAATTAACTTAACTAGCAGCTAATCTGGAGTAGGTTTGACAATTAATTCCTCCTGCAGGTGACTCGAAGCTCCCTCGCGGGCACCCGTCAACAGTTAAAACTAGTATATCTTTTCGTTTTGTATAGTGTGGAATTTGAATATGAAACGTGTATTCGCTTTTCATATATTCGAACGAAATACTATTTTTCAATCCCCATATAAGGTAGGGCGGGGCAGGAGAAGGTTGGCACGGATCGAGATAGAGGTAGCTATTGTCATCTCTAAACGCATGCTAGTATTTAAATTGTCTGCAAATTGGGGTACTACCTTTTTTTTAATTGTTGCGTTGGAGTTAACACGGTCTCAACACTATTATATTTTTGTTCGCGCTAAAAACGTGAAGTTGGGTTCTTAGCCTCGAACACACGAGATAAACGCCGGGTTTGAGGTTCGTGCGGACGTGCCAATCTGTTTGACCTGAGTAACAGATAAGGAGAAGGAAAAAACCACTCAAAACCGATTATACGAGAATCGGCTTAGATTGAATCGGCAATAAGCCGATAGATCTCTGCAATTGATAAGAATTGTGAATCGGACCAAGGCCGATACCAAATCGATAGTCGGCTTGCCTCTGATCAGTTGGATAGAATCGATGAAGATCAAGTCCAATTCGGCTATTTAAGCCGATTGAGACAAAAGTAACCGATAAATCTAATCAACCTGGTGGAGTTGATTGGATGGGGTAGAGATCGTTTTTCCCGAAATAGGCGATGCGCAGCAAGATCGGAGAAAAGACACCCGAATTGGCGTAAGTCGGCAGAATCAATAATCGGCGATGCGCAACTCTTATTGATTGAGCGAATTACAAAGGAAGGATTACAAAACTAGAGACTACTCCTAATTGACAGGAAAATAAGGGAAAAGTAAAGCGTATTTGTGGGTTGGCTCTGGGCACCTTTTCCTTCTCGTATCTGGTCCTCTTATATAGCACTCGGCCTGAACGTATCCTTCTCGGTTTCTTCAATCACCCGTATCGGCCTCAATCTCTCCTTACCATATTAAGTTCGATCGTATCCGACTCAACTCAATCCCTTATCCTACCCGTATCGGACTCAGTTTCCTTTGAATCGCGGCCCTCCAGTCCGAAACGGTATCAACTTGCTATAACCGACATATCCCTTATCAAAACCGATCTCCACAAGATCGGCCTTGCCAAATTTTGGTGCAAACATATGCCCCCCATTTTTGGAAGATAACTTGTTGTCTTCCAAAAATCGTGTCGGCTTTACGTCGTCAGCTTCCTTCATTCCCCGTGTCCTTAAGCGTTGGAGCCGTCTGCGCTGTGATCGGCTAAGACCAGAGGGACACCATCTCGGTTTGGGTTCAATTGGCTTTCGGATTTTTTCGACCAGATTGCTAGTTTCGCCGCTGGATTCCGAAGACTTGGGAGCGCTGTCGGATTTCGGAGAATTTGGGGCTTCAGAGGACTCGCTTTGATTCGACGTTGATAGCCTTTCACGAATCGGCTTCTTATTCTCCGGTCCTGATCGACTGTGCATCGGTCTGGATAATCTGTCTTTGACCGATCGCCTTGTCGGCTACATTCAGCATCTTGTATCGGCTCTTTCCCTTTTGCATAACAAAGGAACCATGTTGACGTAAAACGGATCAGCAAACTCCATCGTCGGCCCTTCTGCAAATTGTAATTGTTCATCCTCCATAGTCGATTGTATCATGTTTTTGTTATTCCTGCATTCATCTTTGAAGGCCTCATCATCGGAGAAACGGCTTTCTTGAGCCGATACTCGACGTAAGAGATGATTTAAATTGGTGAATTCCTACCCACATAATTTTTCTTTTAATGGGGGAATTAACCCTTGGAAAGCCAAATCGGTTAATTGATTATCGGGCAGAGTCACACTAAAACACTGATTCCTAATCTCCCTAAATCTTTTAATGTACTCAATTACCGATTCTCCAAACTTCTGTCGGATAGAACTCAAATATGAAATTCTAAGTTCTAGACTCCCACAGAAAAAGTATTCGTGGAATCGGCTTTCCAAATCGGCCCAAGTATTAACCGAATTTGGAGGTAAGGTTGTGAACCAAGTGAAATCTGCCCCTGTCAAGGACAATGAGAACAATTTCACTCTTAAACCGTCGGAGTGGGCTGCTTCTCCACATTGTGCAATAAAGCGGCCAACATGCTCCAAGGTGGTGGTGCAATCGTCTCCTGAAAATTTTGCGAAATCAGGGACTCTAAAATTATTGGGATATGGTATTCGATCAATATAATCAGGATACTGTTTTCTATAGCCGATTACTTTTCCCTTAGGCCGCAAGCCGAATTGATCTCTCAAAACGGCAGAAATTTGATCGGCCCAATTAACGTTATCGGCTAATGCAGCATCGGGGTTTTGCCAATTGAGGTAACTGGCATCCTGCCCCCCGAGTGCAAACTCGGGTGGTCCGCTAGCTCGGGCCGACTGGGCGTTAGAGTTCTGCCAATTGTGGTAACTGTCATCCTGCCCTCCGAGTGTAAACTTGGGCAGCCGGCTAGACGGAACCGGCTGATATTGAAGTGATTGGTTGTGCTCATCTCTTTTTACGGCCAGTGAATAGGGTATAGGAACAAAGGGTTCGGTGTATGGGACTACCCTATGTGGGATCGGCCCTTGAGATTGAGGAACCCTCACTGACTCAATCGGCTGAGGAACCGATTGGACGAAAGCGTTGGTTGGAACCACCGATGGCAAGTTGGTTGTTGTGCCTAACTTCGCCGCATCGGTGCATGCGTGGTAGTGCGTAATCCCGTCCAAACAAGCACTGGGTGCCAACACCGCAGGTTGGGTCGGCATCATCGCAGGTGTCAGAGCCGACCCTTTTGTCGTATTGGTGTTTTGTGCTATGGAGAAAACGGGGTACGATGGGAGTGGTTGTAAGGGGTCTAGCAATCCCCCAGATGAAGCCAATCCCTGGGCAATTGTCTTGACGCTATTTTCAATCATCGGCTTTAAAGTTGTAACCAAGGCCGATGACTGGTTAGTTAATGCATGATGCATAGATTGTTCAATCATAGCCGATAACTCGACTTGAGTCGCCATGTATCGGCTTACCGGCTTGGTCGGGATGCCGTCGTCGTCGATGGGGTTGAGCGTTGGGAGCGCGGTTTTCTGGGTAACACCCCATCGGGTCTTCTGATAGCACCCCAACATCATTTCCTCTAGTGCTGCCTTCTTGTCTTCAATTTCTTTGCGTTGCTCCGGCGTCAGATCGGCCAAAGTTGGCACGATTATCGCGTCGGAGTTGATGTCAGCAACCGCTGCAGATTTTCCGGTTGATGTCATATTGGCTTCTCTCGTGTCCCACCGGGCGTGCCATATGTTCGCGCTAAAAACGTGAAGTTGGGTTCTTAGCCTCGAACACACGAGACAAACGCCGGGTTTGAGGTTCGCGCGGACGTGCCAATCTGTTTGACCTGAGTAACAGATAAGGAGAAGGAAAAAACCACTCAAAACCGATTATACGAGAATCGGCTTAGATTGAATCGGCAATAAGCCGATAGATCGCTGCAATTGATAAGAATTGTGAATCGGACCAAGGCCGATACCAAATCGATAGTCGGTCTGGCTCTGATCAGTTGGATAGAATCGATGAAGATCAAGTCCAATTCGGCTATTTAAGCCGATTGAGACAAAAGTAATCGATAAATCTAATCAACCTGGTGGAGTTGATTGATGGGGTAGAGGTCGTTTTTCTCGAAAAAGGCGATGCGCAGCAAGATCGGAGAAAAGACACCCGAATTGGCGTAAGTCGGCGGAATCAATAATCGGCGATGCGCAACTCTTATTGATTGAGCGAATTACAAAGGAAGAATTACAAAACTAGAGACTACTCCTAGTTGACAGGAAAATAAGGGAAAAGTAAAGCGTGTTTGTGGGTTGGCTCTGGGCACCTTTTCCTTCTCGCATCTGGTCCTCTTATATAGCACTCGGCCTGAACGTATCCTTCTCGGTTTCTTCAATCACCCGTATCGGCCTCAATCTCTCCTTACCATATTAAGTTCGATCGTATCCGACTCAACTCAATCCCTTATCCTACCCGTATCGGACTCAGTTTCCTTTGAATCGCGGCCCTCCAGTCCGAAACGGTATCAACTTGCTATAACCAACATATCCCTTATCAAAACCGATCTCCATAAGATCGGCCTTGCCAAATTTTGGTGCAAACAATTTTATATAACGCTTGCTATCATACAATAAAAAAATATTTCAATCCCACAGAAGGTAGGGCGGAGAGAGGAAGGTTGGTGAGGATCGAGATTAGAGGTGGGCGTCGTGCCGTGCCGTGCCGGCTCGGTTCGGGCCCATCGTGCTTCGGGCCGAAACCGTGCCGTGCCATGATGGCCCATTGTGCCCACCGTGCCGGGCCGTGTCGGCCTGACTCACCTTTGGTGAGCCCAAGCCTGGCCCATTTACGCTTCGTGCCGTGCCGGCCTAAGCCTGACCCATTTTCACTATTGTAACGAGCAAAGAAATAAAACAAATTACTGCTACTAAACTACCTATCTCTACTATATAAAATGAGAGTTTCTTCCCACGTCACATTAATTGCCCTGCTTAATTGCCCTACTTAATTGCCCTGCTTAATTGCCCTACTTAATTGCCCTGCTTAATTGCCCTACTTAATTGCCCTGCGTAAGAAACGAAGCGTTGCTTTAATTAGCCAGCTTTTGCAAGAAACGAAGCGTTAAAGATAGATGTTTGATCTTATGAAATAGTATTTTTTTTATTTTTTTAATCTTTATTTTTTGTTATCAATTTTGTTTTTCGTAGCAACGCACGGGCATATAACTAGTTTTAATTACATAAGAGACTAATCACATCAACAAAATATCAAACATAAATGCAATACTTGAAGATGCCCTGAATCAACAATATATACCAACTTTTAGGCTTTAATCCGTGATTTGGTGCCCGTTAAATGTCGTCGTCCGCGGACCGACCCAAACTACCGTCGCGTCGCGTCGCTTGTCGTGCCTGGTTCCGGGCGCCGCGGCCGAGTTCTGATTGCGTCGGCCGGTCCGCGAAGACGGAACCGTGCCGTACCGTGCTTTGCACCGGGCCATCCCATCGTGCTTCGGGCCGGCTCAAAAGAGCCCGGCCCAAGTGGCCACCTCTAATCGAGATAGGGGGCAGCCGTTGTCATCCCTAAGCGCATGCTAGTGTTTAATGTTTGCAAATTGGGGCACTATGGGTGTGTTTGGTTACCTGCACCATCCTAGCTTGTTTCGTATGAGCCATCCAGGCTAGCCTTGGCCTGACTGAGTGGATGCAAGTTAGGCCCTGTTTGGCAGAGCTCCAGATCCCAACTCCACCTCAGAGCTGAAACTTGTAGACTGAAATAAAGTGACTTAAGTTTATAATTTTATTCTAAAATATAAAAAGATGACTTACCTAAACATTCTTAATATACCCACAGCTCCAGCTCCACGAATTTGGTGGAGCTAGGAATACCTAGCTCCACCAACTCCAAGAATTTGGTGGAGCTGGAGCTCTGCCAAACACCCCCTTAAGTTGTTTGGTTGCTTGTTTGTGCATCTCATGGGCCTGCATTAGAGAGAAGTCTAATTTCTGTGTTTTCTCCATCCTGTATGAGTGGGTGCAATTGCATCCACCTGGCCAGGATGAACAGGAAACCAAAATGCGTCTAATAGATACAGTTGCATCCACTCATGCGATTCAGGCACCATGCAGGCAACCAAACACACCCTATCTTTTTCTAGTTATTGTGTAGGACATTAACACGGTCTCTAATGCACATTTTGGTTTAAAGTGTTTCTTATTGTATGGTAGCAAGCGTTAAATAAAGTATAATATTTGTGGTCAAAACTTTTAATGTTTGACCGAAGCGTTCTACGAAGGTAAGTGCAAAAAAGAATTATCCGTGGTACAGTAGACCAGGAGACAACTTGTACTTAGAGATAGCTGATGTACAGCACACTAATCTAACTGCGCGTGTTTGTACTACAGAATGAAGGTGTTAACAAACCAACACATACTTCGTTTTCATCTCGCTCAAATTTAATCCCATCTTTATATTGGTTCCTGATAATTTCTTGGCAATTAGCAGTAGGTGTGCACGTGCAATGCTTGCCTACATGCTTACCTGAAAAATCAACGAACCGCGTAAATCAAGATGTTGGAAAATTCCAAACGAGGCCTCCAACACGTAGTTTCAACGCAAGAAAAGTATCCAAGTCAAACTCAACCATGCAAATCACAAATCTCTTTTATCGTTTACTTCGAGTATACGACCTAGATCAAAATTGGTGCTCGTTTGAGGACCGGATAAAAATAATTGTGAATTCATTATTTGTATGAGGGGACTAGCCAACGGTATACCATTGGAACGGTACACCTGAGTTTCGCTGTTCAGTTATTGGTTTCATGAGTTCAGTATAAAATTTTATGAGTTTCAATGTAAAATTTCACAAATTTCATGAGTTTCAGTGTATACCATAGAACAATTTTTTCTGCATTTGTATAGTTGCGAATTAATGACCATCAGCTCATATGATATTGACGGAGACTTACGTAAATCGCGTTTGGACGCGTACTGTTTTATACTAGAAAGGTCAGCGCGGCGCACGCGACTGGTTATAACTTCGGAATTTTTTGAAGAGTTTTTTTTTTTTTTTACTTTTTTTCGGAGAAAAAACGGGCCGAAACGTATTCTCTAAATCTTCGGAGGGTCTTTTGGAGCACTATTTTTTTAATAAGAAAAGTTTCTCTGGAGGAAAACGGATCGGAACGATAAAATAGACCAATGCGCATGTTTTTCGAATTCTCGGGGGCCCTTTTTTGCAATTTTTCGGAGGGTCATAACTGCGAAACTATTTTTTGTAGGGTTTCCTTTACGTTTTTTTAATAAAAAGGTTTTTTTTTATAAAAAATGGATCGAAGCATAAAAATAGATTTTTTTTCACGATTTTTCTGAGGGTTTTCGCGCTAAGGAAGGATCTTTTTGTAAAAAAGAACATACATGCAATTTTTGAAACCCACAGGGCTTTTCTGCAAAAAAAAGTCGCGGTGCCGCCGCCGCGGGCCCGCCACGCGTCGCAAGGGAAAAAACGCGCGCGCGAGCGGCCGTGGGGCTCGAACCCGCGCTAACAGCGAGGCAGCGAACGACGTCACCACTGCGGTACGCGGCCAGCTCGGGCGAGCAAACGGCGCGCGAGTCCGTTTTGTGCTGTTGTTCGGCGCGGGGCGACGTGGAGCGATCTCGACCGTTCTTTCGTGTGATCGGACGATCGGGAACACGCGGCGACGTGACCTAGCTGAGCAGGCCGGAAGCCTTCCGGTTTTGTTTTATGAAGTATATTTAGCTTTACATGGCCATCCAAAACGTGTATGAGTCCCGCAGGAAATACACTGCTTTCCGTAAAATTGTTAGTACTCCTTACAAAAATTTTCCATCCAAAAGAGAGGAAAATAAAAACTGTAAATATTTTATGTGGCCAAATAAAAAACCAAAAATAAAAACTGTAAATGTGTCCAAATAATATTCTATGTGGAGAGAGAGGAAAATAAAAAACCAAAAGAGTTGACCGAAAATCTGCAAACATTCTATGTGGCGGGAACCATCTCTTGTCCAGTTGCGTCTATAAATCCCACTGTTCAGATGTTAGCGGCCGGCCATTTTCTCTTCCACCTTCCAATCCAGTTAAAGGGGAAGAGGGAGAGAGAGAGGGGCAGAGACGACAGCGCAAACCCAAGAACTGCCGCCGCGTGATGGAGCCCTCGGCGGCGGCTGCTGCTGCTACTGCTGGTGGTGGTGCGTCGAGGCCGCCGAGCTTCGCCTCGCAGACCAATGCCCTCCTGCGCAAAAATCTCATCTTCCAGGTCTAATCCATGGCCATTCTGCCATTTTCTTCAGGTTTTTCTGATTCGTTTTGGGTTTAGTAGTGCCGAATTCTCGGATGATTTTCTTCCCTTGTTCTTTTGTTTTTAATATTTGGGTTAGGTGCGTGTCTTCTGATCTGATGCCGCAGGCTAAAGAGAATCAGAGAGATGGTCTATTTTGTTGTACAGCTGCAACATGGACACATAAATTCGGTTTTATAAATACCATGTTTCTTCTAGTGATGTTGCCACCATGAGCTGCTACTGTGACCAAATTTGGCCTATTGTCAGAATGTTGTGGGTTCGAATGCTAATAATTCCCCCAATTTTCTGTTGTTTTTGTTGAATTTCTGATGCGATTCTGGTCAGTTGTATTGTATTCTTGGTCAGCTGAGTATAGATTGGGATTTGTTATATGTCAAAATAGAAATAATTCGGGGACCGACGCACACAACCATCAGCTTAGGGGAAGCTTCTTGGTGGTCTGTAATATAGATGTCTAAACACCAAAACATGCTCTATGATCTCATCTGTGCTTCAAATTTCAGTCCGCGGACTGTTTTCAATCTATATCCTATACATGTCAAGTGGAGGTTACTTTTTTAGGTTTCTTTATGGTAATGAGGGAACTTTTCATTGCACAATTGCCAGTGCCCAGCAGTATCTTTAATTATAGTAAAATTTCTCTCTAATTAGAGCTCTTTTACAATACACTAAATTGAATATGAACTTCATTCTTTTCAATCCAATGGATCAGATTAGCTAGAGTTTACTTATACTTCATCTACTAGATAACCGTTGATTTGGTAACGGTGTTTCTGCCACTCACTACTAGATGAAGTATAAGTAAACTCTAGTTAATCTAATCTGTTAACGGTGTTTCTACTGCTATACTACTAAATGAAGTATAAGTAAACTCTAGTTAATCTGATCTATTGGATTGAAAAGAATGAACGGTTCATATTCAATTTAGTGTATTGTAAAAGGGCTCTAATTATATACTGCCGGTGGTTTCATTCAAGCTAAGAGGTGTCCATCCATGTTTCCTATCCATGCAGAGGCGTAACAGGAAGGCAACCATTCGGCTAATCATAGTTCCGATATACCTATGTATCTTACTCAGTGTTCTTCAAAGAGTCATCAACAATCTTCTAGATAAGCCAAAGTTCAGATGTGGTTGCAAGTGTATCGATGTCAACGGCACAGGTTCATGCCAAAATGTGTGCGGAATTCAGTACTCTACACTGGATCAGGCTGGCAGTTGCCCCATACCAAATCCTCCTGAATGGCAAGCTCTCTTGCAAGTACCGCGCCCTGAGTATCGTGCCGTGCAGGATTCCTCCAATTTGTTCACAGGCCTCCCTGATGCATCATGCAGAAAATCGCAATCCTGCCCGGCCAGTATACCCTTCACGGGAGCAAACGAAACTCTATCTAGTAGTAAGTAGTCTGTATCTTCTAGATCTTCTACTTTTGTGTGCCTTTCGATCTAAGAAGGAAGGAGTGCTTTTTTTTTTACCAGAATCTTCTTTATTTCCAGTAACAACAGAATTTAGGGTCATAGAGAACTCTGTTAAGCTAGTGTAGTCACCATATTCTTTAAACCATTAACTTTGCTCGTTTGTTTGACAGCTGTCATGCAGAACTTGTTCACAAGATCACCACTTTCAAATCTTTCTGATTTTGCAAGCATATCTAGTCTTCTCCTTGTAAGTTGAAATAGTCAGGCTTCCACTTCTATGTATGTTTTTTCAAGGGTAAAAGTCAGATGGAACTTGCTTTCTTGTCATGTAAATTCCAGGGGACAGATGTGCCGGGTACTTCTACGGGCTTCATTGAACCCGCTTTTGTCTCAGATCAACCCATATATGTTCTTCAACCTGAATGCAAATCCAGTGATTCAGTTACAGTCCCCATTACCATTGGTGCTATCAATGTTCAGAAAGGTAAAGTTGTATCATGTACTGCTTCTTCTGTTTCTGACAGAATAGTATGAAATAATAATATGGGTAAACAGATGAGATTGTTACCTGACATCCTGGCAGCCAAGAAATTTTCATGATTTGTTCTCTCAATGATATTCCGTGTATTATCATGTGTGTGCCTCTTCTCTTGTCCGAAGTGTTTGGTTGAAAAGGATTTCATATCTGAACTTCAAATTTTCTTTTACCAGAGATAAAATGTGTTCAAGGTTTACCCATGTGGCGGAATAGTTCAACAACAATAAATGAGGAGACCTTCAATGGTTACCGGAAAGGGAAGACCGTGACAGGGATAAATGAAATTGCAATGGGTATGCCACTTTTCCTATATATGCCGACAGAGCTATTGTTTCATTACAGGTGGGTATTAAAGACACGAGTAACTCTAACTAATTTTTTTACAGCCTATGATTTCCAAGACTCAAATGAGAAGCGTCTCAATGTGCTTTCTTTATACAACTCGACTTATCAGAATGTCTCTTATGTCCCAATGCCATTTGGTCTTCTGCGTATTTCACGCTCATTGAATGCGGTGGGTGTCATTAACTTCACTGATATAACATTGACGTTTTATTATTAATTTTCTTTTCTGTCAAACCACCGAAAAGATTGAGACTTCTATGTATTTAATATTTTATTTTGCTATATGCTGAACCGCTTTATGGTCCCATAACAAATTCACAACAAGAATCCATGGAAACATGACATATGATGTGAAGCAGAACAGTCACAATAGTTGGAAATTGTAATCCAAAAGAGAGCACCGATGAGCATGTGTAAACATATATTTTTACCATGCTTAAATTAGGGATATTTCCCTCCGCATCTTCTTTACTATATAATTTTCTAGTTTGTTAAAATGTTGAATAATAAAAAAAGATCCCAATATCATTAAAATAATTTCATATTATTCAAAAATTTCACTCCATCTTGGCAATATTACTCCTTGGGCAATGCAGTCAGGAAGCTATACAGCTATTTCCTCCCAGTAACATATTACTTGACATTTGTGTAGGTCTCAAATGCCTATCTCCAATTTCTACAAGGTTCAGGTGTAAAAATGTTGCTTGAGTTCACAAAAGAAATGCCTAAGCAAGCGACTCGTTTGACGATTGATATTTCTTCTGTCATTGGTCCTCTCTTTTTTGAATGGGTAGTTGAGCTGCTTTTCCCGGTAAGTGGCAACAGGGTTGACAATGATGTTTTTCTTTGTTGTAGCTAGGAATTCGGTTCAATGTAATTATGTAAGAATATACAACATGATTAATATATCTAACATTCAGTAAAATGTTATGCAGAATAAATCATTGTTAACTAGGCCCTCTCAGTGTAGCTTAAGAATAATTAAAATCTTACAGAAGTGAAGGGAGGAGGGAACTGTTTGATCAAGTGATGTCCAATTTTCTGTAATGCATGATTACAAATTTTGAACCTCTTAAGTTGTAATGCAGGTTATGCTGACATACCTTGTGTATGAGAAGCAACACAAGCTCCGAACAATGATGAAAATGCACGGGCTTGGCGATGGCCCTTACTGGACTATCTACTATGCATACTTTCTTATTTTGTCCACCGCGTATCTGGTTCTATTTATCATTTTTGGATCCCTTCTAGGTAGAAAGCTATCCAATAATGGTTATCTTAACAAAATAATATTTTTATTCAAGCCGTTTATCTAATTTAGTTGTTACTTTGCAGGTCTAAACTTATTCAAGGTAAACGACTACAGTATCCAGTTTGTTTTCCTTTTCAGTTTCATTAATCTGCAGATTGTATTATCCTTCCTAGCTGCAACATTCTTTTCGAAAGTTAACACTGCTCAAGGTATAAAAAAACCATGCCGTTTTATCTCTGCATTTATGACTTGTTTGTTCAGTGCTGCAAGATATGTGATGTTTCTTGCTTGTTGTGTTTTTTTCTACCAGCAATTGCATACCTGTACATATTTGGATCAGGGTTAATGGCAGGATCTCTTATTCGCAATTTTATTGAAGGTGGAAAATTCCCAAGTAAGTTTACCATTCATTTTAAACAAATATTTTAGATTGTATTTGCTCAAAATCCACATCACGGTATCATTATTTTTATCTACACAATATTAATTACAGTTTTAACCATGTGTAGCAAGTCAAACCATTTGTTTAATGAAAATAAACCATCCATGTGGAGAGCTGCCTTTCCTAATTCTATTGCTTCACTTATATTCTTTTACGGGCAGTTCTTTTGATAAATCAGGCTAAAATAATTGCATAATTCTTGTGTTACTACAGGACACTGGATCACAGTTCTGGAGATAATACCAGCATTTTCTTTGTATCGAGGACTATATGATCTTGGCCAATATGCTTTGAGGGCTTCAGAAACAGGAAATCCTGGCATGCAATGGAGTGATTTAAATGACCACTCAAATGGAATGAGAGATGTGCTGATTATCATTGTTCTAGAATGGTTGGTTTTGCTTCCTGTTGCATATTATTTCGACCAAGCTGCTTCAGTTGGAAACATATCTAGTCCCCTATCTATAATCAAGCGTCTCCTGAAGAAGGACCCCACTTGGAGAAGGATAACTGTTAACGAAGTAGCTGATAATGATGTTCATGTACAAATGGAGAAGCTAGACATTATCAAAGAAGTAAGTTTCAGTTCATCACCCAGCATTTTTTAATGTGTACTTTGAAATTTTGGAAATACCTGTAAGGCTGCAATGTTTTTCCAACCAGACTGCTCTATAATAAGCTACATTGTCCTTGTGAAGTAAATTTTACCATGATTTCCATTCGTTTCTTTGGGGATCAGATTACTTTTGATGAATAAATAAATATGCATATCGATGTCACCTACTACTTGATTATTTGCTAACAAATTACCATGTTATGGTCGAATTACAGAGGGAGACTGTTGATCAAGTACTACAGCAACAGAATAGTGGCTATGCTGTTGTCTGTGATGATCTCAAGAAAGTATATCATGGAAAGGATGGTAACCCTGATAAGTTCGCTGTTCGAGGTCTATCACTTGCTTTGCCTTACGGAGAGTGTTTGGGCATTCTTGGCCCTAATGGGGCTGGCAAGAGCTCTTTTATTAGCATGGTTTGTCATTGAATCCCCTTACTTGGCATGTTTTATCCAAACTCTATTAGAGACACTAAAGTCCTTCCTTTCCGATCTTCATTTTTTTTGCTTAGACACAGTAATTAGAATTTCGTCCATGCTGATTATTAAACTTTTCTTTGAAATCTTCTCTTTTATTTGTTAATTTCATATATATTGCTGAACAATTTAACCATGCTTTCTTGATGATCAAACTACTAAATCACTAAATGACCTCCTTGTCAAAGTTCCCAATTGTATAGTATCACTTGTGAATTGTGAATTTTTTTGAGTTCTTTTGTGGTATTCATCCTTCCTGCTGGTGCCTGACAGATGATTGGGCTTGCAAAGCCAACATCAGGAAATGCATTTGTACGGGATTTCAGCATACAAACTGACATGGAAAAGATATACAACAGCATGGGGGTTTGCCCACAGAATGAGTAGGATATGCACCTCTTTGTTACAGATTTGTTCTCGGTAATTTTGGTCTGGAACAATAATTGTTCATGAAAAACGTCTTCTAATTTTCACCATCATTTGTCTCTATGTTGGAATGCAGTATGCTTTGGGAGATGCTGACTGGCAGAGAACATCTCCAGTTTTATGGCCGACTGAAGAGCCTCAATGGGGCTGCTTTGGACCTTGTAAGTTGTATCACGTATACCAGTTCACTAATTTCATAGTGCAATACCATAATCTCTAAGGTGAAACAAATAAATGTTCTTGCTTGCATGCCTTAAAATCTCTGTACTTTCTTTGAATTCATCTAGTAGGGTACGAAAAAAAATTCTAATTTGTTTTTACTGAAATGAAAATGATTTGTAGGCTGTTGAAGAATCTTTAAGAAGTGTAAATTTACTTCATGGTGGTGCTGCTGATAAGCAAGTCAGGAAGTACAGTGGTGGCATGAAGAGGCGGCTTAGTGTCGCCATCTCGCTGATTGGAGATGCTAAAGTATATTACTTTCTACATCATTTTCCATTTTGTTAGGTCATCAAATAACCCCTGCGTATACTTTCTCAAATGCACCTCAGGTTGTGTACATGGATGAGCCCAGCACTGGATTAGATCCAGCTTCAAGGAAGAGCCTCTGGAGTGCTGTGAAGCAAGCAAAGCAAGATAGAGCAATCATTCTTACCAGTAATCTTCAAACCAGAACCATTTGTTCACTTGTGCTTGGCCATAATTTCGTCTTACATGGTAGTCTCAACTCTCAATCCACTGATCCTTTTTGGCATCCTTGCAGCCCATTCCATGGAAGAAGCTGAAGTTCTGTGCGATCGATTGTGCATTATGGTAGATGGCAGGCTCCAGTGCATAGGACGGCCTAAAGAGGTACCTGCATGCTCTACAATCTACTTCATAATTAAAGATCAATTGCGACAGCGTTGTTTACGCGAAGTGCACAAAAATTCACATGGCAGCTCATAGCTAGATACGGAGGGTACTACGTGCTGACAATGACGACGTCGCTGGGGTTCGAACGAGAGGTTGAGAATCTGGTGCTCGAGCTCTCACCAAGCGCGAGGAAGGTGTACCATTTGTCAGGGACGCAGAAGTACGAGCTGCCGAAGCAAGAGGTGAGGATCGCGGATGTCTTCATGGCCGTGGAGGGTTTCAAGAAGAGAGTGGAGGTGCAAGCATGGGGCCTCGCGGACACCACCATGGAAGACGTGTTCGTCAGAGTCGCCAAAGGGGCGCTCTCGAGCGAAGAGCTCTCGTAATTAACCTTGCTCGAGGTCCTGCTTCTGATGTTGTCTTGTACTACAATTACGTGTAATTTTCGCCTATTCTTTGTTCTTTGTGGTGTACGTGTAATTGTGTGTGTATATATATATATATATATATATATATGAAAATGGTTCCGTACCCCGGGAATACTTCAAAGTAAGTTCTACGAAAATTTTCATCAAAGTCCACTATTTGTAGCATAATTTTTGTATATACTCTTTTTACATACAAAAAAGGGTATATAGCAAAAAAATAAATAGTTCTAATGAATTTTTTCAACAATGTCGCATTGTAGCATCTTAGAATTATTATTGGAGTATACTGAAAGTGATAAATGAGTATAACATATTCGTTTAAGTGGTATACTGGAGGTGGGAGTACGGAAAAGGCTTTATATATATACGTATATACGTATATATATACGTATATACGTATACGTATATATATATACGTATATATATATGTATATACGTATATATATATATAAATATATAGGATAACAGAATGGGACATCATGGTGCCTAGGCACCATGATTTTAAATGCGTTAATTCAAGTTAAATTCGGATATATTTTTCAAAACTTTCAGTTTTAGGGTATATACTTATCTATAAGAATTCAAATGAAACACATACCTTTAAAAAAATATACTCGAATTTGAAGATTTGAATGAATTTAGATTACATACTTTGCTGATTTATATGTATGATCAACACATACCTACAATCAAACTATCATCAAAAAAGGAAACATTAATTTGAATTTCAGTTCAAACTTGTTTGAACTAGTTAGTAAACTAGTTGAATTCAACATCCTAAAAATTTTAAAAAAAATCGCATACAAATACATATGAAAATACTCGTTTTGGATCATGGTGCGAGTTAGTAAACTGGTTTGAACTAGTTAGTAAACTTGTTTGAACTAGTTAGTAAACTGGTTGAACTCAACATCCTAAAAATTTTAGAATTTTTCGCATAAAAATACATATGAAAAATACTTGTTTTGGATCATGGTGCCCAGGCACCTTGGTGTCCCAGGTAATTGTACTATATATATTGGTTAATTATGCTATAGATGCATATGCGTGTGTCCAACAATAAAATGTTTACTTAACACCTTTACAACCGCGCGTGGTGTTATGTATGTAACTATTATTTCTCCCCCTTTTTTGCCATCAGTTTCCCTCTTGTTGTGCTGTTGCTTTCGAGTTCACTTCATTCAACAAGGCTCAGCATATGCTTTTCGAGTGGCCTGGGGCAGCTGAAACACTTGTGTACGCTTCTTGGTCCAATCATTAGATAACTACTTGTTGATAACAAGTTAGCTTGATGCTGACAAATTAGCTACCATTCTTTTTTCAAACTAAATATACTTAACAAATTGATGCTTAAGAATGCAGATACGCAGCCTGAAGAGGATGCAATTGATCTATATTATCTAATAACCCACCGATCTTTAACCGGATCAGATTTGAGTAACATTCAATATTCCTACTATCATCGCTGCGATCAACTTTGTATAGTTGTTGCTTCATGTTTGGTACGTGAGAAAAATTAATTCCTTAGAAGTTTTCTGCTGTGGTACCTTAGCTCGACAGGAAGGTAGATCTCGTTATATGTCATATTTATAGGGAGTTATCAGGATGAACGAAACTGCTGTGATACCGATGACCTACTGCGGTGAATAGCTTATGTGGTATTCATGATTGAGAAGGAGTTTGATCTGAAATTCTATTTGAAAAATGAACGAATATGGGAAAAAAAGCGTGCAGCGGCCAAATACAACTAGCCTTTCCTGGGGCACACGCGTCACGCTCCGCTCCTCTCCTCTTTCCGTAGCAGCGCAGCCCAACACGCCCAAATTACCCAATTACCCCAAATCCAGCTCTCCGTCTCTCGCTCTCACCGTTGATTCTCCTCCCCAACCAGGCAACCACCGCTTCCTCCAACTCTCCTCGCCGCCCTCCTCTCGTCGCCGCCTCCCACCGAGGCGCCGGAGCTGAGCTCGATCTCTGCCAAGAGCCGCCGCGCGCGAGCCCCTCCTCCAATCGAGGACCCCGGCTGATTCTTCTCGGTGAGCCTCGATCGATTCCTTCCTTCACTCTCGCTTTTCCCCCAATCTCATTGGCGACCGGTCTGATCTCTCTGCGAGGTTCTTGATCCGATTGTTTGGATGCGTCCATGGTTAGGTAGGATCGTTGCTTGCTTGCCCAAGGTCGATTCCTCGCTGCTGACTTTAGAGACCCTAGGGTACTTCTGTCTGTCCGTACGTGCTGGGCTGGGTAGAGAGCAGGCCCCCGTTCTAGGTCGAACTCGCAGCCGCGCACACAAGCGCTGTACTGTCTGCGTCCTGTAAATGAATGAACTTCTCATGGAGCAGAAATCTGTAGAGTGAGCAGTGCTGCCTGCCACTGTGCTATCCTATGTGTATGTGTTGCATGTACGTTCTCTTCGTGGATGGAGTACCGGAGGGGCCTGGGTTGGGCCTTCGATGGGATGTCGGCTTCTGTACCAATTCAGAGCACTTGCGATGTAAATCCGCTTTCTGAACTATAAAATAAGGTTTGTATGCTTGATGGGATCTTACGGATAGTCCTGTGTTGTATTCTGCTACTAGTTAAGTAGATTGTTTCTTCATTGGGATATAAGTTTTGGGCTGCACATGCATCTCCTACAGGCTACAAGTGTACATCGATATAAGCTACTGTGATTACTTTTAGATGATGACGCATAAAATGAATTTGATAAGTACTTCCCTATTCACAGCCACCGATATATTTATAGAGAGAACTGATGTGCATATTTATATGTAGGGGTTTGAACTTGGAAGTTCCAAGTGTATTTGCAATCATGACCTCAAGATATACATTTCCTATGCATGTGTCATCTTAACAAATTGGTCGCAGGGAATCACTGACTTTTTGTGAGCAACATGGATGGGAAATTTAAAATGGACTATCAGTGCTGAGATACATGCTGCTCTGGAGTGGGAACACAGGGCACTGTGAGTGGCGTTGAATTGTGAGATCTGGCTTTCATAATAACATGGTGTTGCATTCGGTTTTTTGTTAGTGCTCCAGCTTCAGGAGAATGTGCGATCATTTTTAACATGTTCTAAAAGTGCAATTGCAGAATAGAACTGTGCAACTTTCCTATAAGTATTACCGTGCTCCCAACATACTCCAATTACTCCTAGAATTTAGCCAACATTTTCCTCTTTTGGTGTAGCCCTGTACAGCATGAATGAGTAGGCTGAAAGAGGAAACGATAAGTATCTTAGTCTTGTAGTATTGTACTATTCCTTGTGGCTTCTTGATCACTGTAGGTTTATAGTTTATGCAGTGTTTATTCAATCACAACAGTTCAACCTATGTTATGATTGCTGCAGCCAACACGGACTGATTTAATAGTATGTGGACTTTGTAATACATCTTTCAAATATTTTTCTTTGTGGCAGTTTTTTCTTCCTCAATGAATTACTTATGTATAAGTGGTTTTTGACATGTACAGGGTAGTGGCAAAGCTGTGCTACTTATTTGGGTACATTACGATCATACAATGGAACTTGACAGTCTAAGAGAGGTGTTTGATCGAGTTGTTGAAAAACGTTCATTATCTTCTGCTAAAACTCAGGAAGCTATTGATCAGATAGTGAATGAAGTTGAGCAGGCAGTTGTGAAGATGCAGATGGTGAATACAGATTCAATGGGCAGTGCTGACTATTCATCCATACTTGCAGAGATGAAAGCCAAGCTGAACGAAATGGCGCCATTAAACCAACTTGAAGGCTGTCAAAAGGAATTGAATGTTGCCCTAAGCAAATACCTCAAGCTCCTTGAGAAGTCTTTCAATCCAGACATATCGAAGGCATACAGAAATGTGGATTTTGAGGTCCATACAATAAACAGCATAATAGCGAATCATTTTTACCGCCAAGGCCTCTTCGATCTTGGGGACTCCTTCATCCGTGAGTGTGGTGAATCAGATGGGACTTACTTGAAATTACCATTCCAGGAGATGTATCGAATACTTGAAGCGATGCAAGCTAGAAACCTTGAGCCTGCCCTCAGTTGGGCTGCCAAGAACCATGATCAGCTGTTGCAGAATGGCTCAATGCTTGAGTTGAAGCTTCATCAGCTTCAGTTCGTTGAGATACTTACTAATGGAAGTAGAGATGAGGCTTTCAAGTATGCTAGGACTCACTTTAAGCCCTTTGCCGACTTACACACAGCAGATATCCAGAAGCTAATGGCCTGCCTTCTCTGGGCTGGCCGGCTTGATCAGTCCCCATATGCTGAGTTCATGTCATCGACGCATTGGGAGAAGCTAGCTGAGGAGCTCACTCATCAATTCTGCAGCCTTTTGGGACAGGCTAGTGAGAGCCCACTTGGGGTAGCAATATCAGCTGGTTTTCAAGGACTTCCAACTTTGCTGAAGCTAACCACAGTAATGGCTGCCAAAAAGCAGGAGTGGCAGGCAATGAAGCAGCTTCCAGTCCCCATAGATATCGGACCAGAGTTCCAGTACCACTCTGTCTTTGTATGCCCGGTGCTCAGAGAGCAGGCAAGTGATGAGAACCCTCCAATGCTGATGCCTTGCGGACATGTTGTATCAAAGCAATCGGTAACGAAGTTATCAAAGAGCAGCTCCAGACCTTTCAAGTGCCCATACTGCCCCTCGGAGGCTGTTGCTTCGCAGTGCAAGCAGCTCCATTTCTAAATGTTTGATCTTTTCCCTGCTCCCATCTGTTTATACACGTGTTTCTTCATGTTTTTGTTGCACCTGTCCAATAACTTGCATGTAATATAATCCTGTATGTTTAATGAATCCTGTAGTGCTGTCTGGATGTTAATCTGTACAGCTGCAAATTCCAGTCTGTTGTTCAAATATCTCTTGAGATTACTGAACACAACAATAAAAGTCGCTGGACATTCTAGCAGTCTGATGGCATTTAATGGTGTATTGGTATTACAGCCATGTAGGTTGGGAGCAAAACGTGTTGCTGTCAATGGGCCTTTTGCTTTTAGCTACCAAAAACACGATTCGTCCGAGTCGCGGTACAGGATTTGGGTTTGTGATTCACCATTTTTTTTTCCTTCCAATTTCCACAGCGAACACGAACTCTATACCTTAGATCGGTTCGGATTCAACGAATTCGATTCGCGATTAGCAGAAGTTAACAGCCAATTCGGTAACTATGGTTTTGCCAAATGAAACTGCACATTTATGTGGCCATGGTTAAACCAAATGAAACTGCACATTTATCTGGCCATGGTACAAGTCTAGCGCTATTGGCTTAGCTTCTTAGTTCATGTGGTTAGTTTATGGACTTTTTCTGATTCTGTATGCGTCTGTGCTCTTTTTGGCTGCAGCGCCCAGCTACCTGAGATTCTTGAAGGGAATCAGACCAAGAAACAAGAAAGGGTTACAATTGTTCATGTATTATTTTTACTCTGTCAAGCCTAACAAGACAATGTAGATTGAGTCCAGGTATCCTACATTGATTTTTTTTAATCTTGAGATATATGTGTTATTTTGATGAATTTTCTTATGCCTTTTTTTCCCTTTACAATAGGGCGGTGGGAGGCCCAACTTCATTCAAGAAATCCTCATCAGCTCACAAGGATAGCAAGTGTTCCAACACATACAGCAACATAAGCCAGAGAAGATATATTTGCTATTATGCTTATGTTTTCTGACATTTGACTACTGATAGCATCAACTAAATGTTGCACGTGGCATTTCAAGCCCTCAAAATTCATTTTTCATTAAAAAACCTTGTCTGTCTGTGAAGATAAAAATCATGCAACATGCAAAGTTTGAGAGGTGCTTCTATGCTCTTCCTTTTTAAAGTTGCACAAATATTAAAGCATGAATGAAGGGTTGATGAGGATTACTTACCCCTTCGTTTGCTTCAAGATTTGTGCAACTTGTATTAGGAGGGAAAGCATAGAAGCACCTCTCGCAAAGTTTTGCAAATTCTTTTTGGAGAAAAACGTGTCTTAGTCTATTTTCGGATACAGGGGAAAAAGAAAGAGGCCCCGTTTAATATGATCGTATAACTTTGGTTTAAATCTAGGTTGAATTCTTTTGATGCTAGTTTTTCCCCGTGGTTCAACCTTCTCTGGTTAAAAAAATTAGGAAGCTGATCGGAAGCTTGTTGTTTCTACGTAAACAGCTAATTATGTAAGAAGCTCAACGGCAGGCCTGAATGGTTTGGATTGTACGGTGGTATGCTGTACTGTTTAATTTCCCTTTTTTGGTGAACTGGTGCCTGTGTTTTCTTGATTTGGACTGATCTGTTCGCGTATCCGCATGCTGTTTCATTTAGATATATGGATATGGTTCTATTGATTTGTCGCAGTTATCAATATTTCTTTTGATATACTCTGGTAAACTTGGAGCCAACATACTAGGCAATATGTGAGACCTTTTTTTTATGATACTATGCATCATAATTCATAAAAGAAAAGTTCTAAATATATTTTCTGTACTAGTCTCTGATCAATAACTAGCACATATATACATAAATTATAATCACAACTATACATCATATTTTATTACATTTATCAGTAGAAGTAGTTCTTACATATAACTATTAAAGTCAAAAGTTAACATAGTGAAGATAACTTTATCTTGCTGTATGTCTAACTACCTATTTTTTACAAGCAACTGACAAGGTGAAATTATAGATAAAAGCATCGTCATTATCCTTGTATTCTGAATAAAAACAAGTATCTTTGGGATATTCTATTTCTTCATCTAAAATAACGTTAATAGCTACGTGAGTACAAAATTGTACTCGCAAGACTTTTGCAAATCCTAATTACATACAAGCTGATACAAAGGAGGTTACTACAGTTATTTACGTAAAGCTTAATTGAATGTAAATTTTAAGTACTAAATTGAAAGCATAACTTATAAAGAAATTTGACAAGTATGTAAAATAATAAGTATAAGTAACAACATAACTCAAATGATTGTAAACAGTTATCGCATCTTTTCTCTACCAACACATAGCATAAATTCATTCTTTTGCCAACACATGACACAACAGTTGAATACAACTTTGTCAACACATGACAAAAATTGAATCATCTGCAGGGTAACTTGTTTAATTCCACATTCTCTAGTTCTATCTCATTTTTAGGAAAAATATTAAAATGCTAACTATGTGATGACTTTACCAAGTGCTTATGACCGTGAGCGTGGCTAATTGATTAGTTTTAACTCTGCAGAGTTGTATAGTTTTACCCATATGGAATGATTATCTTCTCTTGTAATGCATATGTAACACACTTCCTTTGGTGTGCTGCAAAGAAATCATATATAACTTTTACAGTACTTAATCCTAACTTTGCACTAGCCTAGTACCGACAAACCTTTATTATGGCGGCAGAAGATATTTGTACACTAAGTACGACAAATGGTTTCACATTCTACTGTCCCACTTCTCTGTATAGTAAGGCGTAACATCTCCAATTTCGGTCTTTAGTCAAAAGCTAATTTAAATTAAATAAATTCAAAATTTGGATTTTCCTCGGTGTTATATTTAACCTGGCATCCTTCTCCTTCCGAAATTGGAGTTCAATCCTCCTTCGTTCGAAAAATCGAATTTTCATATTCCAGTTCGTACTCGAGAATTCCACCCGAGTTCGAAAATGCTCCAAAAATCCCGAAACCTATTGCATTAGGTTCCAAATATTTCAAAAATATTTTGGGAATTTTCCCAAGATTTTTGGAAACACGCTGGTATTTTATCGCTTGCGGCTTTTTGTTAAATGCCCGTTTATCGTCCCAGAATATTCTAAATTCCAAATTTCATCCAAATTTCATGAAACCAATTTTATTGGGTTTCAAATATTTCCTAATATTTTTAGGAATTTTTTCGGGATTTTTAGACCATGTTTGCTAATTTTTCTCTCGCGCTTAACTCTTCCGCTTATTCCTGGCCAATGGGAGCACACCACGTGGCGCTACTGTAGCATCGCCTTCAAGCTCACGATCTGTTCTTCCAGTAGAGATTCCATTCATGGCTTCCCTCTTTGAATGCTCATAACTTTCCATTAAATGCCCCAAATCACGTATAGTCGGGTCCGTTGGAAAGGTATCGACGAGAGGATTTCATTCCCGATGTTAATGAGCCCTAAATCTCGCCAGAATTTGATTAATTGACCAAAAACCGGAATGGGCTTAATTAGTCATAACTTTGCCGTTTCTTCACGAAATCGCGCACTTCCACCTCCTAAACCTTCGTAGTGGAGTCCTCTTTCCGGTGCTATCACTCTTCCTTTGCCTCCCCAACTCATTCGTCAGGGAGATCGCAAAAACCGACGACGAACACCGTTCTTCGTTCTTGCCGACGTATCTCTCGCTCCGATGAGTCAAACTCGACTCCGCTTGTTCCATTGTGTGCGTATGGACGCCACGAACTAAACCCTCAATCAATTTCAGGTTTCATCAAGATTCGATTTCGAATTTCGCATTTGAGCCTCGCCGGCCGAACCGCCGTTCATCGGCAAATTCGTCGCCTCCGGTAACTTGTTCTTCAATTCCTTGCAACCTTAGACACCTATAGATATCTTCTAGTTGGGGTTCCAATCAAATTGCAAATTCATCCTTTAATTTCTTGCAATTTTTGGAATTTTTGCCCCGTGCTCTGTTCGGTTCCCCTGCTCGCGTCCGGCCGCGCGCCCGCCGGTTGCTCGCTGCCGTCGCCGCCCGCCCGGTCGGCTCGCCACCTCCCGTGTCCCACCGTGCAGCGCCTCCGCCCGCCGGCCAGCCGCCAGCGCCGCTCGTCGCGTTAGCGCCGCCGCCTCGCCACGCCCGGCCGGCCGAGCCCCTTGGCGCCTCGCCGCGTCTTGGTCACCGTCGGCTGCCCACCTAGGCCCTCCGTGCCTCGACGCCGCCGCTTGCCGCGCCGCCGAGGTCGCCACGCCGCCGCCGCCGCTTCACCTCCGGCGCCACCGCACACTGCCGTGTGCAGCCGCCGCCACCGTGCCCTCCCTCGCCGGCACCATGGGGAGCTCCACCTTCCTATGTTATTGGCCATGGCAACCCAATGGGGAAGAAGGCATGAGCCAATGACAATGGGGTCCCACATGTAATAGAGCCAAGCAACTCCAAAAATTCAGCCAAAAAGAAGATGCTCTGGAATATTCCCGATTTTCCATTTCCTTCATTTTCAAACTTCGAATGCTCATAACTTCTTCATCCGAACTCCAAATTGATCCGTTCAAATTTGCTAAATTCATCTAAATTCAAGATCTTCCTGCCAGTATAATTTTTTTTTGTAATTTTTGGATTTATTTTATTGTATTTATTTGTTGTATCGGTTTGCGCGTAGTCGAAGAGTTTGCTGGAACCGCCAACGCCATCGCTGACCCTCAAGATTTCGACATCCCCGCTGCGACTGAAGGAAAGTACCTTGACGCATTTTGATCCCATGTTTGCAAATGTTTTACCGTGTTTTAAACTTGCATTGCTATGTTTATGATCGTATGTCAAATATAGATGATTAGTTAATCCGAATAGTTGTCATCTCCTTGATTATTGATATCCATGTTTATTGTAACCCTAGGAGACATTGCTATGTCATGCCTAATTTATATTGTGACATTTGATGATTAGAACGGTAGTGATGCATAGTACAAAAATCGATTAAATGACCCACGGGTGGGATTATATCAAAGTTGTGTTTTAAAGTGTGATTTGAGAATTATTGTAAAGTATTTGCTACTATTTTTGTAAAATAAAATAAAATAAAAAATGGTTTGGACTTGGGCGGAATGGGTTGTCTGGCGGGTGCAGATAGAGCACTGGTCCTGGTTTGTGCAAGTACCGCCCCAAGTCAATTAAGGATCGACGCTTATGACTGTTCTCATTCTAAGCATTACCGTACAACCACATGTCTAGAATGGGTACGACCTGGCTGAATAATTTGTAGAAACCTAACTTAGACTCGCTAGTTGGTGGAATGTGGGTGTCAGATAGAGGCAAGCTGTACTCCCCACACGACGCAAGAGGGGGCTTCTGTACTGGGTAGATATAACCCTAACAGCGGTGAAACCTCAGCGGGTGGGTCAGGTTAGGCGTATACATTGTAAATGCCTTGTCATGTTATCTCTGCCGGCACACCTAAGGAAGTGTGCTAATAGCTTGGCATCAAGAGAATATCATGTCTTGTGGGTAAAGCTGTACACCTCTGCAGAGTTAAAACTATTCGAATAGCCGTGTCTGCGGTCAAAGGCAAAGCGAAGAATGCTTTCATACTGGTAGACTTTGGTTTTAGTTTTGAAAATAAATAAGGTTTTGTTTTGGGGTTCGAGAGTGGTTAGAACTCTCGGATGTTTAATTGGTGGATTGAGCCAACCAGGTAGATAGAACCTGTTTTGATCATGACGGATAGAGTCATGAATTGGATTACCATATCACGATTACATAACCAAATAATAATAACACCAAATAAAAGCAAAGACCTTATGGTCGAGGTTTACCATTACTGCCTTAACAGGCTGAACAACTTGAATAACCACAGCGGAAGATGAAAACACCAAGTGGTGACTCATCCATATGCCCATAGGCAATCGAGTGGGGAGCGCGTCCTAGTCCTTGAAATCTCCTTTGACAGCTTCAATCACTTCTGAGATATGTTTAGAATGTAGCATGTGAGTACAAAAAGTACTCAGCAAGTCTGGGAAATATGCATAATGCAGGCTATCCAAAGATGGCTTAATATGATTCTTTTGCGCAAAGCAACACTTTCAAAAACTTTACATGTTATATTTTAACAAAGCCATTTTTACAATTATCTATACATTTGAATTTATTTATAACTCTAGTGAAGGTTCTAGCCACCAATCACTAGTATATAGGCTCTATCCGCCACATCTTAGAAAGATCAGGGTTCAATCTATCGACATGGCTCTGTCTGCCATGGTTCACAAAACAGGTTCAATCCACCTACCTAGCTCTAGCCGCCAGAAGCACACCCGAGGGTTCTAACCACTCCCGGATCTCAAATCATCAGTTTTTAAAACAAGTAAATAAAGTCTACCAACGTGAAAGCATTCTTCACTTTGCCTTTGACCGTAGGCACGACTATTCGAATAGTTTTAACTTTGCAGAGGTGTACAGCTTTACCCACAACACATGATATTCCCTTAGTGCCATGTACAATTAACACACTTCCTTAGGTGTGCCGGCAGTGATATCATGACAAGGCCTTTACAATGTATACGCCTAACCCGACCCACCCGCTGAGGTTTCACCGCTGTTAGGGTTCTACCTACCCAGTACAGAAGCCCCCTCTTGCGCCGTGTGGGGAGTACAACTTGCCTCTATCTGGCACCCACATTCCACCAATTGGTGAGTCTAAGTTAGGTTTCTACAAATTATTCAGCCAGGTCGTGCCCACTTTGACATGTGGTTGTACGGTAATGCTTAGAATGAGAACAGTCATAAGCGTCGGTCCTTAACTGACTTGGGGCGGTATTTGCACAAACCAGGACCAGTGCTCTATCCGCACCCACCAGACCAACCATTCCGCCCAAGTCTAAACCATTTTTCATTTTATTTTTATTTTGTAAACCAACGGCAATACTCTTTGCCTATAACTTCCAACACAAGTTTTCAAGAGTTATAAGAAATTCCCACCCATAGGTGCATACTGACCGATTGCGAGTCTAAGCATTTGTACCGAACTGTTCTATTCCACCATTAGTTTATTTATAATTTTCAAATCTCGGTGTTGATAAAAATTTATTATAATTAAATCTGTACCCTCCAAAATTCATGAAATCACCAAGATCCTCAGTACTATCATGGCATTACATATTCCAGCCCAATTTAGTACTCCAACAAGTAAAGACTTTGACATATGCAATCATGACTCCAAAATCATTTTAAGCTACTAACATTATTGAATATGAAACAATCTCCTCAAAATATAAGTCTTCTTATTGATTACCCATCATCCATACATCGATTAATCTTGTAATCTACTTGATCCACCAAGAATAATTCATAATCTCATCCCCAAGCATCTTTTAACAAAGATTCCTCAAAACCAATACCTCAGTAATTCCCTGACAATAGTGGTTTCCACGAACAATGATACCAGATTGACTAAACAAATCACACATAACCCACATTATTCATAATTCCACATAAATGGTTATCGTGAAACCATATTTCACAAAATCATCTACTAAACTGCCGAGTACGATTTTCAATATTATCCATTTAATCCATCGAGTATATTTGATAATATCATTTACTAAATCATCGAGTATCATTCTCAATATCACCTATTTTAACCATTCACATTGTCATCTCTAAATCACATAGTATGCTTGTTAAAATCCACCAAAATATGATTCACCACTTATTCTATTTGACCCACAAGTATGATTCTCAATATTATTTATTTAATTTTACCGACTATTATTCTTAATATCATACATCTTCCAATACTCCCCCAATCCATACTAATTATATTGCGAACTGCTATCACAATCCAATTCCTCAATATTTCAACTATCAACATTCATAGATCAATTTCATAATGACTACCCCCACATCATTACTAATATTCATCTAACTTCAATTTGCATTCCATACCATTTGTTCCATCTAAAATGTCTTCCAAATAATCTTTTCTCCTAATTAGAGAATATTTTTTCCAAAAATATTTATTATGGTGGGTTACTGTACTAGGGCGACAAAGGATCATAGATAACAATATCAAGGAGGTATAAACAACAGGTATAACTAACAGCTTAACGTTAACATCATCATTTTATATAAATAGCAATGCAATTGGTAAAACATTTATAAATCATGGGTTCAACATGCTTCAATGAAACTTGCCTTCGATCGCAGCGGGTGTCTCGAAGTCTTCGAGGTTCGGCGACGGCGTCGACGGTTCCGACGAGTTCTTCGGCTACGCGCAAAACGGTACAACCAAATAAATAAAATAAAATAAATAAAATCTAAAAATTATAAAAATTATACTGGCAGGTAGATCTTGAATTTGGATGAATTTAGAAATTTGAATCACTCGATTCGGAGTTACGACGAAAGAGAACGAGCGTTTCGAAGTTGGATTGGAAAGAAAAATAAAAAAAAGATGAAATGGCATTGTAGCATGGATGCTACAGTACTGCGATGGTGGATTTCCAGAGAACACAAACTTATGGCAGAGGATCCATGGCTTGGGAAGAAGAGGGCCAGGAAGGGGCATGGTTGAAAGGAAAAATGAGCACCGGCAAGTTCTCGACGACGTGAACTCAAAGGTATTGTCGGATTTTGAAGAGACTTACCGTATTGAGAGTAATTGGCAACGAACGGAACTCCGACCGGCGACTTCAAACGCGAAATTCGGAGTCAAATCTTGATGAAACCTGAAATTGATTGAGGGTTTTAGTCCATGACATCCACGCGCACGCAATGGAACAAGCGGACTCGAGTTTGATTCACCAGAACGAAAGGTATCGCGGCAAGAACGAAGAACGGTGTTCATCGTCGGTTCTTGCGATCTTCCGGTGCGATGGGAGGGAGTGGCTGCGGATGGAGATGGGTACGAGATAGAGGGCTCCGGGACGAAGACTTGAGAGGTGGTGGTGCGTCGATTCGTGAAGAAACGGCCCAAGTAATCTCCATTTAACCTCATTTTGGTTTTTGGTTGATTGAGCCGTCTTCGGTGGGATTGAAGATGAATGGAAAGTGGGAACGGTTTCTCCTCATCGATATCTTTCTAACGCAACTGACGGATTGCGATTTGGTGGATTAAAGGAGAAGTTATGGTGATTGGAATCAAAGGCGCCATTAACAGGATGCACAGGAGCTCCTCTGGACAGAGCTGGTCGCACAGGGAAGAAGGTGCTACATCAGTGTGATGCTAAAGTAACCAACACTAAAGTATCCACCATGTGGCGTTCTCCTATTTGCTGGAATTTGAATAGTGTTGAAACAATGGCGCGCGAGATAAAATAGCAAAAAGGGTGTAAAAATTCGAAAAAAATTCCCAAAAATACTTGGGAATAAATGGAACCCAATAAAATTGGTTTCACTGGTTTTGGATAAAATTTGAAATTTAGACAATTCCGTGACGAATAAACTGAATTTGACGAAAGACCGCGAGAGATAAAATATCAGAGAGATTCTAAAAATCTTGGAAAAATTCTCAAAATTATTTTAGAATATTTGGAACCTAATGCAACAGGTTTTGAGATTTTTGGAGCATTTTGGAACTCTGGTGGAATTTCGGGTACAGACCGGAATTTAGACATTCGACTTTTCGGACGATAAAAGATTGAACTTCAATTTCAGAAGGATAAGGATGCCAGGTTAATTAGAACATCAAGAAAAATCTAAATTTTGAATTTAATTAATTTAAATTAGCTTTTTGGCAAAAGACCGAAATTGGGGATGTTACATAATTCATCTAATATACATTTCTATATCTTAAAAGATTAGATATGAGTCATGGTAATTAACAGAGTTTGTTTGAGGTACCGGAGTCTTCGTAGATCACCCAACTCTGAAGGAATTTGGCCACGGAATCGGTTATTCGGAAGGTGTATCTGCTCAAGAAACGTGAGGTTAGCAATGCTGGGAGAAATTATACCAGTGAACCGTGAGTCCTCCAGGTCAAGCTCAGTGACACGAGATGGCTGTCTCGTGTTATTGCAGGTGACGCCGTGCCAGCTGCAGACGTCGAGGGATTTGTTGCTGCTCCATGAGGCCAAAGCTCCAGCCGGTGGGATCAGAGAGCTGGGACTTGAAGCAAAGGATATAGCCTGGCCATCACCATCACCTCGACTGTAGCGGAGTTGTGATGTGTTCAGTGGAAATGGCTTCTGCAGAGTAATTTGATAGTGTGTGTGTTTGGAGAGGAAGCAAGCAAGCATGGAGGGAAGAAGGGACCATGTTGCTTTGTGTGATCTTGTGTCTTTTGCTAGCTTCACTGTACTAAGAAGAGTGCATCAGTGCTTGTTTGCTCTCTACTTGATTTGTAATCCTGAGAGAATATTTTAAGAGACGTTTATACTTGTAGTTTGTCTCGCGCTTGTACATGATAGAAATAAGGACATCTCAAAGTTTAATTTAATCCAAGTATAAATCATGAAACAAATAACATGAGCATATCTTAGATGTATATGGAACCAGCAGATTAGAAATAAACAGTAGAAACATCATAGCGAGTACGTACTGTTCGTGTGTAAAGGAAGTAGTAGCCGTCGCAGTACGCACAACGTTGAAGACGAAAGTGCGTTGATGCCGAACGCGACGTCGAAGAGCAGCTGCCGAATGTGGAGGAAGACGAGCCGTGATGAAGATCTTGGAGCAGTCCGCCAAGCGCTTCCCAAAAATCTGATTCGCCCTCTCCCGGTGCAAGAATTCAAGGACGAATGGTTTTGGAGACCTGCTCCTCCGTTTGCTAGTGCACGTCGGCGTTCGGGACGGAGTAGTATAGATGGCGGCACAGCGAGAGGAACTAGCAAAACTCTGCGCAAGTTGTTCTAATTCTTCTATTCATCCCGGCGACAGTGACGCAGTAAATATAGAAATAGCCTGGTAACCGTTCGAACGTTACTCGAAAATGATCTGTCGAGCGTTACTCGAACCGAGATTTACTCGAGCGAACGTTACTCGAAGACGAGCCGTCGAGTGTTACTCGAGTCACTCGAACCAGTGTCCTTATTACATACTGCGACCACAACGATCCTGAGTAGCAAAAGAATAAACTGCAAAAGGAGGTTGCGCCTGCGTAAGACCCTGGACCAGATTTCAGCGAACTATTCACGCAGGTGCCGCGCGCCCCGCCCCGCCCCAGCCCCAGCCCGGCGAGGCCAGCGAGCGCGCGCGTGTATTCTCTCTTCCTTTCTTCCACATAGTTCTACCATGGTGGATCACACTCCACTATATAAACTAGTGTTCACCACTTTAGGCTAGCAATGTGGGATAACTGTTAGTACACATACCTCCTCATGAGATGGGTCTTTGAGATTTTTTTAGGATTATTCTCTCAATTAAGTGGGCTTTGACCCAAATAATCCAACAGTACATACCCGACTTTAAAAATTGCAGAAGGACGGCAAATATGGCAATTTCACTCGGACCAACTAAGTGACAACAAAGCTGTTACCTACTGCAAACCCACAGCTACCACCTCCCTCCGCCACTTAAAGTCATCTTCGACTTCTAGCATGGTGTGGGATGAACATATCGCATAGATAGTTCGAAATGCTCTATCAAAGATTCCGTTCAGGCTTGTCACTTGTGCGATCACCGCAATTTTCATCAGTCAGATTACTCCGTCTTGTTTCTAACAGGAGCACTCCAAACTACAGACATCACCCTTGGTTGAGATCTTTTCGCTCATATTCATACCGTTTTCAGCATTTGTATGTAGAAAAGGAAAACGGATTTGAAGAATGACCTAGGCCTAGCTCGGTCTACTCGTGTAACTCTCTGAGACCTGAAGGGCCAGCAAACCAATAAACGCATGCTCAAAGGGCCTCGGAGCAAGCACAATAAAAAAATCCACTACAGACTAATAGCAAACTAAAAATCAGTTTATACAACAATTGTTCCTAATAATTATCTTTTGATATTATATAATAACTATCTCTTCACTCTTGTACATAAATAATCTATCTATGCTCCCGTACAAAGCTGAGTACTATATAAGAGGCAGCTCTTTTTTCTCTCTCTTTTATACAGACCAAAGCTAATGTATATAGACTCAACTAAAGTAGTTTTATTTTACATATCCTTACTATGTGTTTCTATGTATCTTTTTACGCGAGCCAAACTGGTAGAACTATTTTGATGCGTATTGAGATTGAAAATGTTAATACCGACGGGATCATCATGGAACTGAAGACAGCTCAAAATTATCCAGGACTACAGATTGAAAAGCTTCACAAAGCTTCTAGAATCAAGGAAGGAACAAGCGCAAGGGCAAAGGTTACAACGAAGGAATGGAAAATACAGAATATTAAAAAAACTAGTAAGAAAAGAATACAGGAATAGAAAAAATACGTGTAATCAGAGTACTGAAGAAAAATTATACGTGTATTTTCCCGTATTTTTAGCAATAAAAGGTGCTTATTTCACCCTAGGCACATACTGAGAAGCAAAGTGTGCATTTCTAAAATTAGACTTAGCCTTAGTCATTTCTTTTACTGTTTGGCTAGTCTAAAGCAAAAATCTACTAAATGTCCATCTCTACCACAATGAGTGCAAGTGTACTTAACATGATGTTTTGCTTCAACAGTAGAAGCACATTTTGCATTCATCACAAAGGAAGATAAAATACCAGCAGATTTAAAGACAATTTTCTTAGACTCATTAAGAATCTCAATTTTGTCATTGCAAGGAGCGTCAACAACAATGCGAGGTTTAGTTTCATATGAAGCATAAGTATCAAATCCTAAACCTTTCATGTTTGAGCTAACCTTAGATTGGTCCAAAATCATGTTCAAATTTTTCTTGCCATTAGTGAACCGTTCTAAGGAATCTTGCAAATAATCAACTTTACGAGAAAACATGTGACAATTATTGCAGAGAGTGTCCACTTTTCCTTTTTGCTTGCGACAAGTTGAGCATTAAAGAACCTCATTAGTGAGCATGTCATTATTCATCTGAGAAACTCTAGCATTTGCATCTTTCAATTTTAATTCAAGAATTGAGCATTTAGAACAGGAAATTGAAGCATGCAAGTCATCAGTAGAACAGCTAGCATGTTTAACATGTTTCTCATTTTTCTCATTTTGATGTAACAGAAGAGCATGTTCTTTCCTAAGCAAGGTGAGCTCATTGTAAATTAAGTCACATGATTTGCAAGTATCATCATCAGGAATTAAAGTCTTGAGTCTAGCAATTTCAGCATTCAATGATTCAACAATAAAACCATGTTTCTTCTCGCGTTTATCAAGCAATTTACCAAGGCGAGCAACAGCAATAGCTAAGTTATCATATGAAGGATCTACCTCATTGAAGTAGCTGTCATGATCATCCTCGGTGAAGCTATCTTGCTGCTCGCCATGAGACACAACCCCATCAAATCATACTTTGGAGTTGCATCGTCTTCGCTGCTTTCCGAATCCACATCGCTCAAATTTACTTGTTCAAGAGCGGAAAGAACTCGGTGGACAACTTTGCGGTTGATAAAGTTCTTCTTCTTTCTATCACTTGAAAAGAACTTCTTCTGTTTTCTTTTATCATTGTCCTTCTCCTCCCTTGAAGTTTTACCTACAAGTTTAGAACAATTTGGATAAATATGGTTGGGATCACCACACTCATAGCATCTTGGAGGACCACCACTAACTCTTTTCCTCATTCTCACATTCTGCAAAGCTTTGCTTAAGCGAGAAGAGAGTGGTGCCAAGTCTTCTTCCGAAAATTCCTCAATCTGTTCATTGGTTAGTGAAGACAAGAAAGACAAAGCAAAGCCTGACGAAGAATTATTATGAGACATGCTAGATTGGGATGTCAATGCAATTGACTTGTGATCATTCTTCCTAGAAAGAACATCAAATTCACGAGTTTTTAGCTTAGAATAAAAAACATCTAATGTAAGTATACTCATGACAGTTGATTCTCTAATGGATGTAACTTTCATCTCCCAAATAGACATATCTAATGCACCAAGCAATTGTCTAGCATTAGCAGCAGCATCAAAGATAACTCCAACAGCATGTAGATTGCTAAGAATTTTATTAAAACGTGCAAAGAAGTCATCTGTAGACTCACCAGGTTTCATCTCAAATCGCATATTTTTTTTTTTGTAATTTTCTTGACGAACCTCTTTGACAGTGTTAGAACCCTCATGGTAATCACAAAGAGATTTCCATACCTCATATGTGGATCGAAGATGAACCACTCGATCAAAGTCACTGCGTCCCAAGCCTTGGATGATCAAGTTGCGCGCCTTGCTGTTTGCTTCAACATGTGCGCGATTAACGTCGTTGACGTTGTCGTTCTTAGAAACTCCGTATGGCTTGTAAACCTTCTCCCAAATTGCGAAGCCCTGCGCCTGGATGAACGCCTCCATCTTTACTTTCCAAAACTGAAAATCAACACAATAAAAAACACAAGGTTTTGTCGTATACCCATCCATTGCTATGATTTCTAATCACCGGTTAAGATTAATTAGAAAGACTTTGTTCTGATACCACTTGTAGGATCGATATATATGAATATAGCAATCATAAGGGGGATGAATGATAGTGTGGAAGCTAAAACCAAATTTTCGATCTACTAAAATCACCCCAATTTAAAATCAAATAATTGCTTTGGTTCTTAGCAAAACAGATTGCCAAATGTTTGGTAAAATGCAAATTCTCGGAGATCCAATCGTCGGATTGACCAAAAATTGGAACACAAGAAACTAGATTCTAATATCAATCTAACAGAAAAAGAATCAGCTCGATCGGACTTACGGATCAAAAGTGATGAACCTCACAAGCTTGCTGAGATAGAATATGACGAGAATTGATCTAACCAAAACTTGTAGATTAAACAAGAACGACAAGAGATTAACCAACAAAGCTTTGAGGAACACTAAAACAATGCCCTAAAGAGGTTCTAAATGAAATAAATCAAGACAGAACTCAAAGAATCAAAGTAGACAATAAACCAATCTAGAACCAGAACAGATGAGCAAACGAACACTCAAAACAGAGAATACTGTAGCAACGCGTGCACTGTAGCTTCGAGATTACTGTAGCACACAGAGGATCCGGTATCCGAAATCCCCTGTGTATTTCCGTACTAGTCCCAGATCAGTAGCAAGTACACACAGTCACAGTGATACTTCATTGCCGAACATAACGAAAATTGAAACAAAAATATTAAAGTATGGGCCACATGGCCACTTATTACAATACTCGGTCCAAAGACCGGAGACACGACAGCGGAAAACGAAAGCAAAAACAACGGACACCAAAACGCCACAGGCGACGACCAGAAACGCGGCTAGTTGTCCTGGCAATCCTCCTCGAACTCCTCGGGGAAGAACTCACCATCTTCAGCTGCGTCTTGGAAATTTTCTGATGATGACAAGTTGATGTAGCACGTGAGTACAAAAGTACTCAGCAAGTCAGGGAGAGTATGATTATGTGGGGCTTTCCAAAGGAAGCTTAACAGGGTTCTTTTGCATAAAGCCAAAGTTTATTAAACCATACTTAAGTAATAAGTTTCACAAAGCATCTTTTACAATTCTTTTTAACAATTGAATTATTTAATATTGCAGTGAGGTTCTATCCACCATCACTAATATAAAGGCTCTATCCGCCAACTTTTAAAAGATAAAGGTTAATCATATGACTCCATCTGTCAAGTATAAAACAGGTTCTTTCCACGTGGTTGGCTCTATCTGCCAATCAACATCCGAGAGTTCTAACCACTCCTGAATCCCAAAACCAAAACATCTTTTAGTTTTTAAAACCAAAACCAAAATCTACCAATATGAAAGCATTCTTCGCTTTGCCTTTGACCGTAGGCACGTCTATTCGAATAGTTTGACTCTGCAGAGGTGTACAACTTTACCCACAAGACATGATCATCTCTTGATGCCTCCGGATTAACACACTTCCTTTGGTGTGCCGGCAGAGAGATCATGACAAGGTCGTTACAATGCATCCACCTAATCCGACCCACCCGCTGAGGTTTCACCGCTGTTAGGGTTCCATCCGCCCAGTACAGAAGCCCCCTCTTGCGCCGTGTGAGAAAAACGACATTGCCTCTATCCGGCACTCACATTCCACCGTGTGGTGAGTCTAAATTAGTTGGCCAAGTCGTACCATTGTAGACATGTGGTAGTACGGTTATGCTTAGAATGGACAATCATAAGCGTCGGTCCTTAATTGACTTCGGGCGGTACTTGCACAAGACAACTAGTGCTCCATCCGCACCCACCCGACGATCCAACCCGCCCAAGTCCAAACCATTTTTCCTTTTCATTTTATTTTAGGAAAACAGTACCAAAATCATAATAATAACTTCCAAATCATACTTGAAATCATTATTTTTGAGTAATCCCACCCATGGGTTGTTTTCATCGATAAAGGTCCTAAGCAACTCTACCGTACTATGTCACAAAGGATACCATATAAGCATAAGCATGGTATAAAAAATGTCCTAGGGTTACAAGTAACATGGATATCAATCACAAAGGAGGAAATTACAATTCGGATTAACTACGCACTTATATTTGACATACGATAATAAACATAGCATGCAAGTTTGTAAAGCAATTAAAACATGTTTATAAACGTAGGTTCAATATGCGTCAAGGAGACTTGCCTTCAGTCGCGGCGAGATCGTCAAACGTGGGAAGTTCGGCGGCGTGGTCAGCGGTCGCGTCGGGGTCCTCGGCTATGCGCAAATCGAGGCAATAAATAAATACCAGAAAATAAATAAAATCCAAAAATTGTAAAATTAGTACTGGCAGGTAGATCTTGATTTTAGATGAATTTAGAAATTTGAACGGAGTCAATCGTAGTTCGGACGGAGAAGTTATGAGCGTCCGAAGTTTGAATTTCGAAAAATTGGAAAACCGGGAATATTCACTGGAATATTCTTTTTCCTTTTTTCTGATTTTTGGGAATTGTTTGTGTCTATGGCAAGGTGGCCCCACATGTCATAGGGCTAAAGCCTTCTTCAAGCTTGGCTTGCCATGGCCATTGCCATGGTGGGGAAGAAGCTTGGGGGGGAGGGTGGCGCATGGCCGGCGAGGGAGTCCACGGCCGCGGCCATGTGGCTGGCGCGCTGGCGCAGCGTGGCGCCAGGCGGCCGACGGGCCAGCGGCGGCAAGCACGGGTAGCCCCAAAAAAAACAGGGAGCGGGCCAACTAAAAAAAAACGATTTTTGCACCATTTTCGCATAGAATTGGACCAAATAAAAGCATGGAATCTCTAGATAACATTCTTAGGGACCTATAGGAGGAAGGAATTGGGTTGATTCTCACCGGAGACGACGAATTTGGCGACGAACGGAGCTTCGGCCGAACCGACAAAAACGTGAAATTCGTCTCCAAAACTTGAGAGATCCTAAAATTGATGGAATGGTTAGAAGCTAGACTCTCTTACGGTCACAAGGAACCAAGTAGCACGAAGAATGACCCACCGGAAAGAGATCTACGGCCAAGAACGCGAAGAACACCGAAACGGCGACCCGGCGTTGGTTTTCTTGATCTCACGGGCGCAAGAGTGGAAGAGGCTAAAGGAGGATCATACCACCGGGACGGGGATTCTTATACGGAGAGAATGGAAGTGGAGTCACACAGAACGGGGTTGAAACGGCCGAGTTATGAGCATTTGATTGTATTTCGGTTTTTCTTTAATGCGACGGTTTCCGGCGAGATTAGCGGCTAATCAAGGTGGGGAATGGCAAGAGGGCATCGATACGGATCCAACGAAACCAGCCGTTCGTGATTTGGAGTTGATTGAGGGAGATATGGGGATTTGAATCAAACCCTAGCCATGAATGCTTTACTAGAGTTCTTCTCTGTTCTTCATGGCTAGAGGAGGAAGACGACACTGTAGTAGCGACACGTGGCGGCTTGTGACTGGTCGAGAATTACGTAAATGAATCGCCCTAGAGAAAAATTAGGAAAAATGGCCTAAAAATTCCGGAAAAATTCCTAGAACCATTTTAGAATATTTGGGACCCAATAAAATTGGTTTCGCGGAATTTGGATGAATTTTGTGGAATTAAATATTCAGGTGCGAATTGCGGGCATTAAACAAAAGCCGCGCGAGATAAAATAGGAGCGAAGGTCCAAAAATCCGGGGAAAAGTTCCTAAAATAATTTTGGAATATTTGGGACACAATTGAAGTGGTTTTGGGATTTTTGGAGCATTTTTGGACTCGGGTGAAATTTCGGGTATCGGCGGGAATCTGGAAATTCGATTTTTCGACTGGAAGGGAATTAAATCCCGATTTTTGATGGGAAAGGATGCCAGGTTAATATAAGCACCATGGAAACTCCAACTTTGAATTTAATTTATTTAAATTAGATTTTTCTCCAGAAAGCAATACTGAGGATGTTACAAACCTACCCCCCTTAGAGAGAATCTCGTCCCCGAGATTCAGACGGAGAAAGAAAGAGGTTAGAAAACTCCGCTCGAAGATCTTCTTCACGCTCCCAGGTAGCTTCCTTCTCAGAATGGTTACTCCACTGAACCTTGCAGAACTTGATCACTCGGCTTCGGGTTCGACGCTCGGCTTCATCCAAAATCCGGACTGGATACTCCGGATACGACAGGTCTTCTTTCAGCTCCATTTCTTCCAACGTCATCTAATGCTCGGTTACTCTGAGACATTTCTTCAGCTGAAACACATGAAAGACATCATGTACCCCTGACAACTGCGGAGGCAATTCCAACTTGTAAGCCACTTCTCCTTTTCGGGCAACCACTGGGAATGGTCCGATGTAGCGGGGCGCTAACTTTCCACTGACTCGGAACTGTTTCATTCCTTTCAGAGGGGAAACCTTCAGATATACATGATCACCAGGTACAAAGCTTAATTCCCTTCGACGGTTGTCCGCATAGCTCTTCTGTCTTGACTGGGCTGTCTTCAGATTTGTGCGGATCTGTCTGACTTGCTCTTCGGCTCCTTTCAGAATATCAGGTCCGATTATCTGCCCGCCTTCGGTTTCTTTCCAATACAAGGGTGTCCTGCATTTCCTTCCATACAATGCTTCAAATGGTGCCATCTTCAAGTTGGCTTGATAACTATTGTTATAAGAAAATTCTGCATAGGGCAAATTCTGATCCCAAGAGCCTTTATATGTTAGAGCACAGGCTCTCAATATGTCTTCTAAGACCTGATTGATTCTTTCCGTCTGGCCATCTGTCTGGGGATGATACGCAGTACTGGAATTCAGATTTGTGCCCAATACCTCATGCCATTTCTGCCAAAACCTCGAGGTGAATTGGGAACCTCGATCGGACACGATCTTCTTCGGCACACCATGCAAACACACAATTTTGGCCATATACAACTCAGCAAGCTTGTCCCCGGAATAGGTCGTCTTTACTGGAATGAAATGAGCCACTTTGGTTAATCTGTCCACAATGACCCAAATAGAATCGTATCCTGACTTGGTTTTGGGTAATCCAGTTATAAAATCCATTCCAATTTCTTCCCATTTCCAGACAGGAACTTGCAAAGGCTGCAATAAACCGGCTGGCCTCTGATGCTCTGCTTTCACCAATTGACAAACATCACACCGCACCACGAAGTCAGCAACTTCTTTCTTCATATTGGACCACCAATATTTCTCCTTCAAATCCGCATACATCTTGATACCTCCTGGGTGAATGGAATAAACTGAATTATGAGCTTCCTTCAACACTATATCCTTGATTTCCTCCTGGTGAGGGACTACTATTCTTTTCCCAAACCAGACTGTGCCTTGGTCATCCTTCGAAAATCCGGGGTGTTTCCCTTTCTTCAAGCCCTCTTTCAGGTCGGCAATACCTTTATCATCCTTCTGAGCCTCGCGGATCTGGTCTTCTATGGTCGATTTTACCTCAACATTGTAAATGCAACCTTCCTTCACCAATCCCAGGTTAAGACGTTGGAATTCTTCCTAAAGCGCTGGCTGGCTTTCTTGTATCATAACATTGTTGCAGTGAGCTTTCCTGCTCAATGCATCTGCAACAACATTCGCTTTCCCAGGGTGGTAATGGATTCCAACATTATAATCCTTCACCAACTCCAACCATCTTCTCTGCCTTAGGTTGAGATCGGACTGAGTGAAGATATACTTCAAACTTTTATGATCCGTATAGATCTCACATCTATTGCCGATCAAATAATGCCTCCATATCTTGAACGCATGCACGACTGCGGCTAACTCCAAGTCATGAATGGGGTAGTTTTCTTCATGAGGCCGCAGTTGTCTTGAAGCATAAGCTATGACTTTTCCTTCTTGCATCAAAACACATCCAAGTCCTTGTTTTGACGCATCACAGTACACTTCAAAGTCCTTATGAATATCAGGCAAGACAAGTACTAGGGCTGAAGTTAGTCTCTTCTTCAACTCCTGAAAACTTTGCTCACAAGCTTTAGTCCATTCAAACTTCTTCTCCTTTTTCAGAAGCTGAGTAAGAGGTCTGGCTATCTTTGAGAAACCTTCAATGAATCGCCGATAATAACCAGCTAGTCCAAGAAAACTTCTGATGTCCGGGACCGACTTAGGCTGTGTCCAATCCAAAACATCTCTTACTTTCGCTGGATCCACTGCTACTCCTGCAGCAGAAATGATATGACCTAGGAAAGAAACTTCCTTCAACCAAAAGTCACACTTGCTGAACTTAGCATACAGCTGATGCTCTCTTAACGTCTCCAAGACTATCCTCAGATGGTCTTCATGCTCTTTCCGACTCTTGGAATAGACAAAAATGTCGTCAATGAAGACTACAACAAACTTGTCTAAATACTCCATAAACACTTTATTCATCAGATTCATGAAATAGGAAGGAGCATTGGTTAATCCAAAAGACATCACTGTAAACTCATACAGTCCATATCTGGTAGTGAAGGCTGTCTTCGGAATATCTTCTTTCCTTATTTTCAGCTGATGATATCCCGATCTCAAATCTATCTTAGAGAAGACTTGAGCTCCCTTCAACTGATCAAATAGATCATCAATCCGAGGCAACGGGTACTTGTTCTTGATTGTGACCTCATTCAAGGACCTGTAGTCTATGCACATCCTTAGACTACCATCCTTCTTGGTGACGAAGATCACGGGCGATCCCCAAGGTGACGAACTGGGTCTGATGAATCCTTTCTCTTGCAGTTCTTCAATCTGTTTCTTCATCTCAACCAACTCGTTGGAAGGTAGCCGGTACGGTCTCTTCGAGATTGGAGCGGTACCAGGTACAAGCTCAATCACAAACTCAACATCCCGATCCGGTGGCATACCAGGCAACTCCTCTGGGAATACATCCGGGTACTCATTGACTATCGGTACATTCTCCAATGATGTACCTTTGAGACGGTTCAGGGTACTACCCCCCTTAGAGGCAAGATTAGATAAGAATTCCACTCTAATCCCCTCCGGGCTGGTAAGGGAGACAGCTCTACTAGCACAGTCTATCTGACCCTTATACCTGGTTAACCAATCCATTCCAAGGATTACTTCTATACCCTTAGTATCCAATAGAATTAAGTTCGCTAGGAACTTTACCCCTTTTATTACTATATCCATTTTCGGACAAACAGCAGTTGTTCTTAGTTCTTTACCAGGGGATTGCACTATTAAAGGGTTTCTTAGCTGTACTGTATCCCAATCATGCTTTTTAACCAAATGTTCTGCTATGAAAGAATGTGTTGCACCCGAATCAAACAGAACTGAAGCAGGTACTGAGTTCACATGGAACTTACCATAGACCACGTCTGGCGCATCTTGGGCCTCCTCCGCAGTGATATGGTTTACGCGCCCTCTTCCGGCAGTCCTTGGCGTGCGCGGGGTCTGCGGGGTTCCTCTTCCTTGAGCTGGCGCTGGAGCGCGGGCTGGGGTTGATCCTAGGTTGAACCTCACTGGGGTGACGGACTGACGCTTCTGAGGGCAGTTGTTGGCGTAGTGCCCCATCTCCCTGCAGTTGAAGCACTGCACTCCTGCCATCGCAGTCCCACTCTTCTGAGCTTGAACTCCTGCACTGCTGTAACACCCCAAAATTTTGCTTTGCTTAAATTCATGTGTGATTTGGCACTTTGGTGAATTTTTGGAATTTTCTGGAATTTATTTGGATTTATTTGGAATTTATTTGAATTTATCCCATTTTGAAATAATTAAAGAATTTAATTTTGCAAATAAAATTTTGTTGGAAATATTTTATTTGAGTCCAAAATGTTCCAAAATATTTTCCAGAATTTTTCTGGAATTTTTCTGAGTATTTTGCTATTTTTAATGAATTAAATGAATTACTGGGAATTATTTTAATTATTAAATCGCTGGAAAATCAATCGGTCGAGTATCGTTTCATCCGATCGACCGAGTCCGAAGTCCGACTCGAGTCCGACCCGTGCCACGTGACTCGACCGAACCAATCTAAACCTACTCGATCCCAACCGTTGGATCGAGATCCAACGGCCAGGATTGGGCCGCACCGATTCGACCGAAGTCCGGCCGACCCGCGCGCCGCAATCGTGGCCGTTGATCGGACACGCACGGCCGCTGGTCGCCGTCTTCGCCCGAGTCCGGATCGGACAGCGCCGCCGCCGCCCTCCGCCGCATCCGTTAGGGTTACGGATTGAGCGCCAGCCGAGGCTATTTAAAGCCCTGTCCCGCCTAAGGACCGCCGTGACCGCGCTACTTTTGCCCTAGCTCGCTAAACCCTAGCAGCCGCCGCTGCCCGGATTGCTCGCCGTAGTAGCTTAGGGTCTTGTGTTGGTTTTTTCACCTTCCGCCGCCGCCGCCGCTCGAGAAGAAGGAGGCCGATCCGGATCCTCGAGCCAGGGCGATTCGAGCGTGACCACGCACGCCGCCGGAGGAGCCCGTAGCGCCGCGCTCTTGGTCGTCGCCCCGTCTCCGGTGCACCAAGCCCCGCCGCGACGCCATCGTCACCCGCGAAGGTCCTCAGCCGTCCGATCAAGATCTGACAGTCACGGTGAGCCCACGTGCAACCCAAACTCCTTAAACAAGATCGGATCTGGACCGTTGGATCAAGATCCAACGCCCACAATCGCCACGCGGCCGGAAACTGCGTTAACCTAGGGTGGATCTAGACCGCTGGATCTAGATCCAACGGCCCAGATCATGCCACGTGGCCCTAACCGCCGCACTGTACGCATGGGAGCACGTCACTGACGTGTGGGGCCGCTGTCGGCGGCAGTGGCGTGGGCCAGGAGCCCACGGTGGACCGAGCCGAGACCGTGCGCCGGGTCCGTGGACCTGAGGCCACGCGTCGTCACCCGATTGGTCCACGTGTCCCTGCTGACGCAATAATTGATTTTCGAAAAAGAAAATGATTTATTAATTCGAAATAATGATTTCAGATTTTGTTTCAAACTTCAAACGCTTATAACTTTTGCGTTTCAACTCCGATTTGAGTGATTCAAATTTCTAAATTTGTCTAAAATTGAGATCTACCTAAATATGAATTTTATTTAATTTTTGGACTAAAGTTTTTCTCTGCAAAATTATTTAATTGATTATTTAAACTTTAAATAATCATAACTTTTGCGTCTTAACTCCAAATTTGACGATTCCAGTTTCTAAAAACTCATAAAATTATGTTCTCTCTGCTTATGGATTTTATTTGGATGTTTGGACACTTTTTGCCTATTGTTTATTCGTGTATTTGCTATTTGCACGCTTTACGAGTAGACGTTGAAGTCTTGGAAGGATTCGAAGGAGAAGTATTGACTCAGGATCCAACTCAAGACCAAGAACAAGTACTTTTTGAAGGCAAGTTGTGCTTTGACCATGTTGATCCTATTTCGAAATCTATTTTGATTTAAACTATTGCATGCTAGTTCAATTAGAAAAATACTTTGTTTAAACATGTGGGTTAGATAAAAACAAATTTTCTGTATGACACCTTAATTATTTAAGTATGTGCCATGACCACTTTTCACCCTAGATGTGGATTACTAGATGGACATTATTAAATTTCAAACATGGGTTTAGACCGTTGTAGTATCTTTGCTTAGACACACTCGTGCTCATAACATGATTTTGGATAATCAAATGTTAATATTGACTTAATGATATATTGAACCTGTTTTGGAAAGGTATCATGTGATGTTGATGGCACGTGGTGCATGGTAATCAACTGGGTTTGATAAACGATTTCGGCCAGGGCATGTGGCAAGAGTAATCAGGTGGGCCGGTTGTGGCATTGGGAGTGTTGATTTGGTTCTTGGGTAGTCTTGCCCTGGTCACCCTAAGGACTTAACCTTGCAAGCCTTTGAACTGGGTCTAACGTGCAACCACATGTCTCGTAATGGGACGGACCTAGTTGACTAAGTTGCTAATAACGTACTGTGGGACCTCGAGGTCAACTACACCCTTTGTGTAAGTTGTACGGGGAGCGTCTGGCCGAGGCCAGTACCCATCTAACGGTTGATTGGCCTAGACTTCGCCTTAGCGAAGGGAAGGGTTAGTCTTAATAACCGGGAGGACCACTTGTATTGTTAGAAGTCTCCGAAAGACTTTGTTACGGGAACTCGCCTTTGTGGTGTTTGACTGTATCTTGTGGGTAAAGTGCATAACCTCTGCAGAGTTTAGAATCTATTCGAATAGCCGTGTCCGCGGTATTGGACATCGCTCGGGAATTACAAATAAGGGTTAGATTTTCTCAAAAATAACTTTGGTTTGAAAAGTTGGGCTGGACTAATAATGAAGTTGATGGAAATGTGGTTTAGGATGGGAGAGATGTTTACCAAACTTCTTGAAAAGTTATTTATGTTTTACTTATTTCTACTGCTTTCGAATCTACTTATATTACTTGTCCAATGCTTTTTACTGCAAATATACCTTGAGTTATTCCTTTGTACCAAGCCATGCATATAGTATATTAGCCTGCATTCTGTGCATGACTTGCTGAGTACCAAGTACTCACCCTTGCCTCAACACAACACCAGTTGAAGAGGAGACTACGCCAGCTTTGGAGGAGGAGCTCCAAGAGTATCCATCTACTTAGGGAAGCGAGCCCAGTCAGTTGCCTGTGGTATACTGGATGGCGCCACGAAGTTATTTGATTTTCCGCTGCTATTATTTTTCTCTGAATAAGTTTCGCCTTGCGAGGCATATATTTGTAACTTGACCATAAGGTTGAGTAACCAGTTTGACTATTTAAATAAAGTACTTATTTAGTATCGAGTGGTATGATTGTGATATTTACCGATGTTAAGACTGTGTGCACTAGCGTGTTCCTGGACTAGTGCTGAATACACAGAGGGTCCGGATTTGCAAATTCGGGGTCCCGACAACTGCCGGCAGGGGCTTGTCCAATCGGGCGCGGAGTGGACATTGGGGTCCTTGGTGCATTGGAGGCTGCTGGCCTGCTGGGCTGCTGTTGCTGGAACGTGCGGGGCCTGGAGCTGCTGGCGTCGCGCTGGTTCTGGAACATCATCTTCCTCTTGCGCGACTCAAACAGCTGACGCTGTGCATCCTCTTGGACCAGAGCCTTGTTTACCATGTGCTGGAACGACGGAAAGTCGCCCGAGAATAGCTGAACCTTCAAATTAGGGTCAAGGCCCTCCATAAATCGCCAGATCTTGGCCTCATCAGTTGCGACATCTGCGGCCGCATAGCGTGAAAGCTGGGTGAACCGGTTCAGATACTCTGACACCGACAAATTCCCCTGTTGAAGCTTTTGAAACTCCCGCCTCTTCATCTCCATAATACCCTTCGGGATATGGGTAGCCCTAAAGGCTTCCACGAATTCATTCCAGGCAATGTTCTGCGGGTCAGCATGTGCAGCACCGTAATTCTCCCACCAGTTAGCTGCAGTTCCCTTCAGCTGGTGAGAAGCAAACCTGACACTCTCTAGGTCGTCACACTGAGCTAGGTGGAGCTTCCTTTCCACCTCCTTCAGCTAATCATCCGCTTCTAGCGGATCCACTGCTCCCACAAAGGTGGGAGGTCTTGTTCTCATGAACTCCCCAAACTTGGATTGGGGCGGCTCTGCTGCCTGAGCTGGTGCAGCCTGGGGTTGATTCAGGACATTCTGAGCCAGGGCTTGAAGAAGCTGGATCTGCATCGCCATCATCTGCTCGAAGTTAGGCGGTTGAACTGGAGGTGGGGGCTGCGGCGGATCATGCTGAGGGGCTGGCGGTAACTGTCCACCGGCATCCTGCTGCTGCTGCGGCTCCACAAACTCTTCATCCTGGAAATGCACTGGTCCACGGGCACGTCCACGGCCTCTACCGCGGCCTCCTGGTCTTCCACGGCCACGACCACGACCGGGGTTCTCCATCTGCAACAAGGGCGGTCAAGCAGAAGGAAAGAGGGAAAAGCACAGGTAAGAGGCAGGGGACTAAACAACATCCACAACAACAAGAGCACAACCGCAAAAGCACACAACAGAAGGAAAAACCAACTGAACTCCAATTAAAACAAAATAGTTTTGGGGATGGCTGTATCACAAATGCCTAAGGGCACGATACAATCCAACAAACACTTATTCAACGTTCTAATCGAAACAAAAACAAGATAAAGGTCCTCCGGGCTAGAACACTAAACACTCGCGTCACTCTCGTAGACACGCGGGGATGGGTCCTCCTCCTCCTCCTCGCTCCTGTTGCGGGAAGGTGTAGCTGAAGAAGACGGTCCTGCACCTCCCGGGGCGGCCAAGAAGCTCAACGATACTCCCAACGGCGACTGACGCCTGACTGACTTGCGCCCGGTGGTACGAAGCCTCAGGCCCTGATGACGCTTGGCTGGCGGAGCGTCGATCGGCACGTCACGGGTCGGTGGGTCCTCCGGAACCGGGACTGGTGGTGGTGGTGCCATGGGCTGTGCCTCCTGCACAGGCGCCGGTGGTGGAAGCGACTGGGCATCCCTCCGCTCCTCCAGGAGCTGACGGTTCTCCTCTCTCGCTGCAATGAGAGCCCGACGCAAGTCCTGCATCTCATCGGTCATCCGCACATAGGCCTCATCCTGAGCCTGGATGAGGGACCCCATGTGCACCACGGTCGGGTCAGCCTCCTGCTCCAAACTCCTGAACTGGCTGTGCCACATCCCGGGCTAGAAGCGGGGAAACAGGCGGTACGAGGAGTCCTCCAGTCGGTCGTTGTATCTATGCCCCAACAGGAGGATAGCCTTTCTGGCAGCATCCTGAAGTGCGTACGCCAGAATCGACCTCTCGGCCGTGAAGTAGAACGGTCGGTCCTCCTCGCGAACTCGGCTCCTCGTGAAGAGCAGCAAGCGAACCTGCCACAAGTCCTGGCCAAGACCAGAAACCAACTGGTAGCGATACTCAGGGCGATGGGGAAACCCCAACTCCTGCAGCATCAGCGATAGCTCCTCGCAGAATCCTCCAGCCTGAGCGGCGAAGGTGGTGAAAGCCGACATCTACAAATTTTGAAATAAGATGGGATTAGTAACCAAATTTTAAATAAAGGATAGGATAAGCACAAGGCACTAAGAGAGGGGGTAGAAGCAAAGGAACTTAAACTTTTGTAATTATGTTTTTATACAAATAGTAGTCCATAAGGCTTTGCCATACTAACTAGGTCACGTCCTACGGTCGTCCAGGCTTTGATACCACCGCTGTGAGACCCCGGATCAGCTATCCGAAATCTCCTGTGTATTTCCGTACTAGTCCCAGATCAGTAGCTAGAACACACAGTCACAGTGATACTTCATTGCCGAACATAACGAAAATTGAAACATAAATATTAAAGTATGGGCCACATGGCCACTTATTACAATACTCGGTCCAAAGACCGGAGACACGACAGCGGAAAACGAAAGCAAAAACAACGGACACCAAAATGCCACAGGCGACGACCAGAAACGCAACTAGTTGTCCTGGCAATCCTCCTTGAACTCCTCGGGGAAGAACTCACCATCTTCAGCTGCGTCTTGGAAATTTTCTGATGATGACAAGTTGATGTAGCACGTGAGTACAAAAGTACTCAGCAAGTCGGGGAGAGTATGATTATGTGGGGCTTTCCAAATGAAGCTTAACAGGATTCTTTTGCATAAAGCCAAAGTTTATTAAACCATACTTAAGTAATAAGTTTCACAAAGCATCTTTTACAATTCTTTTTAACAATTGAATTATTTAATATTGCAGTGAGGTTCTATCCACCATCACTAATATAAAGGCTCTATCCGCCAACTTTTAAAAGATCAAGGTTAATCATATGACTCCATCCGTCAAGTATAAAACAGGTTCTTTCCACCTGGTTGGCTCTATCCGCCAATCAACATCCGAGAGTTCTAACCACTCCCGAATCCCAAAACCAAAACATCTTTTAGTTTTTAAAACCAAAACCAAAATCTACCAACATGAAAGCATTCTTCGCTTTGCCTTTGACCGTAGGCACGGCTATTCGAATAGTTTGACTCTGCAGAGGTGTACAACTTTACCCACAAGACATGATCATCTCTTGATGCCTCCAGATTAACACACTTCCTTTGGTGTGCCGGCAGAGAGATCATGACAAGGCCGTTACAATGCATCCACCTAATCCGACCCACCCGCTGAGGTTTCACCGCTGTTAGGGTTCCATCCGCCCAGTACAGAAGCCCCCTCTTGCGCCGTGTGAGAAAAACGACATTGCCTCTATCCGGCACTCACATTCCACCGTGTGGTGAGTCTAAATTAGGTTTCTACAAATTAGTTGGCCAAGTCGTACCATTATAGACATGTGGTAGTACGGTTATGCTTAGAATGGACAATCACAAGCGTCGGTCCTTAATTGACTTGGGGCGGTACTTGCACAAGACAACTAGTGATCCATCCGCACCCACCCGACGATCCAACCCGCCCAAGTCCAAACCATTTTTTCTTTTCTTTTTATTTTAGGAAAATAGTACCAAAATCATAATAATAACTTCCAAATCATACTTGAAATCATTCTTTTTGAGTAATCCCACCCATGGGTTGTTTTCATCGATAAAGGTCCTAAGCAACTCTACCGTACTATGTCACAAAGGATACCATATAAGCATAAGCATGGTATAAACAATGTCCTAGGGTTACAAGTAACATGGATGTCAATCACAAAGGAGGAAATTACAATTCGGACTAACTACGCACTTATATTTGACATACGATAATAAACATAGCATGCAAGTTTGTAAAACAATTAAAACATGTTTATAAATGTAGGTTCAATATGCGTCAAGGAGACTTGCCTTCAGTCGCGGCGAGATCGTCAAACGTGGGAAGTCCGGCGGCGGGGTCGGCGGTCGCGTCGGGGCCCTCGGCTATGCGCAAATCGAGGCAATAAATAAATACCAGAAAATAAATAAAATCCAAAAATTATAAAATTAGTACTAGCAGGTAGATCTTGATTTTAGATGAATTTAGAAATTTGAACGGAGTCAATCGGAGTTCGGTCGGAGAAGTTATGAGCGTCCGAAGTTTGAATTTTGAAAGATTGGAAAACCGGGAATATTCCCTGGAATATTCTTTTTCCTTTTTTCTGATTTTTGGGAATTGTTTGTGTCTATGGCAAGGTGGCCCCACATGTCATAGGGCTAAAGCCTTCTTCAAGCTTGGCTTGCCATGGCCATTGCCATGGTGGGGAAGAAGCTTGGGGGGGGTGGCTGTCGGGACCCCGAATTTGCAAATCCGGACCCTCTGTGTATTCAGCACTAGTCCAGGAACGCGCTAGTGCACACAGTCTTAACATCGGTAAATATCACAATCATACCAAACGATACCAATAAAGTACTTTATTTAAATAACCAAACTGGTTACTCGACCTTATGGCCAAGTTACAAAATGTATGCCTCGCAAGGCGAAACTTATTCAGAGAAAAATAATAGCAGCGGAAAATAAGATAACTTCGTGGCGCCATCCAGTATACCACAGGCAACTGACTGGGCTCGCATCCCTAAGTAGACGGATCTTCTTGGAGTTCCTCCTCCAAAGCTGGTGTAGTCTCCTCTTCAACTGGTATTGTGTTGAGGCAAGGGTGAGTACTTGGTACTCAGCAAGTCATGCACAGAATGCAAGCTAATATACTATATGCATGGCTTGGTACAAAGGAATAGCTCAAGGTATATTTGCAGTAAACAGCATTTGACAAGTAATATAAGTAGATTCGAAAGCAGTAGAAATAAGTAAAGCGTAAATAACTTTTCAAGAAGTTTTAGTAAACATTTTCCCCATCCTAAACCACATTTTCATCATCTTCATTAGTAAACCAATCCAACCTTTCAAATCCAAGTTATTTTCAGAAAGTCTAACCCTTGACTGTAATTCCCGAGCAATGTCCAGTACCGTGGACTCGGCTATTTAAATAGATTCTACACTCTGCAGAGGTTATGCACTTTACCCACAAGATACAGTCAAACACCACAAAGGCGAGTTCCCGTAACAAAGCCTTTCGGAAGCCTCAAACAACACAGGTGGTCCTCCCCGGTTCGTGCTTTACACCATCCCTTCCCTTAGCCAAGGCGAAGTATGGGACCAACACACCGTTAGATGGGTATCTGGCCACAGCCACGATACGCTCCCCCGTACAATCACACAAACGGTGTAATTGACACCCTGAGGCTCCACAAGTGAGTCCTTAGCGACTTAGTCAACTAGGGCCGTCCCATTCCAGCCATGTGGTTGCAAGTATGACCCAGTTCAAAGGCTTGCAAGGTTAAGTCCTTAGAGTGACCAGGGCAAGACTACCCGAAGAACCAAATCAACATCCCCAATGCCACAACTGGCCCACCTGATTACTCTTGCCACATGCCCCGGTCGAAAACCGTTTATCAAACCCCAGTTGATTACCATGCACCACGTGCCATCAACATCACATGATACTTTTCCCAAAACAGGTTCAATATATCATTAAGTCAACATTAACATTTGATTGTCAAAAATCATGTCATGAGCACGTAGCAGGTCTAAGCAGTATACTACAACGGTCTATAACCCATGTTGGCAATTTAATAATGTCCAACTAGTAATCCACAACTAGGGTGACAAGGGTCATGGCACATACTTAAATAATCAAGGTGTCATACAACAAATTGGTATTTATCTAACCCCCATGTTTAAACCAAGTATTTTTCTAATTGAACTAGCATGCAATAGTTTAAATCAAAATAGATTTCGAAATAGGATCAACATGGTCAAAGCACAACTTGCCTTCAAAAAGTACTTGCTCTTGGTCTTGAGTTGGATCCTGAGTCAATACTTCTCCTTCGAATCCTTCCGGCACTTCAACGTCTACTCGTAAAGCGTGCAAATAGCAAATACACAAATAAACACTAGGCAAAAACATCCCAAAACTCCAAATAAAATCCATAAACAGAGAGAACATAATTTTCTGGATTTTTAGAAACTAGAATCGTCAAATTTGGAGTTAAGACGCAAAAGTTATGATTTTTTTAAAGTTTAAATAATCATTTAAATAATTTTACAGAGAAAAACTTTAGTCCAAAAATTAAATAAAATTCATATTTAGTTAGATCTCAATTTTATACAAATTTAGAAATTTGAATCACTCAAATCGGAGTTGAAACGCAAAAGTTATAAGCGTTTGAAGTTTGAAACAAAATCTGAAACCATTATTTCGAATTAATAAATCATTTTCTTTTTCGGAAATTAATTATTGCGTCATCATGGACACGTGGCAGCCTCTGATTGGTTGGTGGCGTCGTAGGTCCATGGGCGTAGTCCACGCCGGCTCGGGTCCACCGTGGACTCGGCCCACGACTCTACGTGTCGCCGACATGTGGGCCCACTTTCGGGTAGCGTCATCGGCGGCGTCGGCGAGGCTCGACCAGTCTTTGACAGGTGGGTCCGATGACGTCATGGGTGGCGTCCGCGGTGCGATCGGCCGACACGCGGGCCGCGTGTCGGTGACCACTGCCAGCGTGGCGCGGCGGCTCGGCTTCCTGGGCGCGTGGCACAATCGTGGCCGTTGGTTTGAAATCCGACGGCTAGGATTGAGTTTGGCCTCATGTGCTTGGGCGCACGTGGATCGATCGTGGGCCGTTGGATCTTGATCCAACGGTCGAGATCCAATCTAACCTGGTGCGATTCTTGATACGCCGGCGCAACCTAAGCCGTTGGATCTAGATCCAACGGTTGGGATTAGATCTAGGATTTTCAACGGAGAAACTCACCGAGGTGGCGTGGCACGATCTGGGCCTTTGGATCTTGATCGGACGGTTGAGTGGAGCTCGGGTCGGCGATGGCTTCACGGCGGAGTTGGCGGTGCCGTGGCCGAGGCAGCGACCACCCAAACGGCGGTTGGGGCGTGCTCGGCGAGATGGATGGTGTCTTCGGTGCGCTGCTCGGGGGTTTGAATCTGGGGTCAATGGCGGCGGAGGAGGCGGACGGCGGCGGCGAGGCGAGGCAAGGCCGTGGCGGCGCTTCACGCAACTACGGCGAGCGATTCGGCGAACCTCGGCTAGAGCTCGGCGGGTTAGGGCAAGAAGTGCGCGAAGTCACGGCGGTCCTCGGTGCGATCGGGCATTAAATAGCCCGGGATGCGTGCTCGGCGGAGCCCTAGTCGATTACGGCCGGCGCTCGGCGGCGGAGTCCGGCTCGGACTTCGGCGAGGAAGACGGCACGAGAACCGCCCACGTGTCCAGATCAGCGGCCCCGATCGGACCGGGCGCGAACGGGTTCGGGTCGGACACGGCTCAACCGTGCAGGCGGATCTCAGCCGTTGGATCTTGATCCAACGGTTGGGATTGATTAGGTTTAGGAGTGGGTTCGGTCGAGTCACGTGGCTCGGGTCGGACTCGAACTCGAGTCCGACTCGGGCTCGGTCGGATGAACAGTACTTGACCCGAGTTGATTTTCCAGCGATTTAATATTTAAAATAATTCCCAGTAATTCATTTAATTCATTAAAAATAGCAAATGACTCAGAAAAATTCCAGAAAAATTCTGGAAAATACTTTGGATCATTTTGGACTCAAATAAAATATTTCCAACAAAATTTTATTTGCAAAATTAAATTCTTCAATTATTTCAAAATGGAATAAATTCAAATAAATTCCAAATAAATCCAAATAAATTCCAGAAAATTTCAAAAATTCACCAAAGTGCCAAATCACACATGAATTTAAGAAAAGCAAAATTTTGGGGTGTTACAAACCTCCCCCCCTTAATAGAATCTCGTCCCCGAGATTCAGGGCTCACTACAGAATAGGTTTGGAAACTCTTTCTTCAAATCCTCTTCGCGCTCCCAAGTCGCTTCGCTTTCTTCATGGTTGCTCCACTGAACTCTACAGAAACGGGTTGACTTGTTCCTAGTCTCTCGATCCATTGTGTCTAGAATCCTCACGGGATGCTCCTTATAAGTCAAATCCTCTTGCAACTCAATTGACTCTAGCGGTGTCTGTTCCTCAGGAACTCGGAGACACTTCTTCAACTGGGACACATGGAATACGTCATGCACTCCTCGCTAACGATCGTGGCAACTCCGGTGATAAGCAACCTCGCCTCTGCGGCTCACAATCTTAAATGGTCCAACATAACGAGTGCGAGTTTCCCTTTTGCATGGAACCTCTTAACTCCCCGAGAGGCGTAACTCGAGGTATACAAAGTCTTACGGTTCAAAACTCAAATCTTGGCGGCGATTGTCGGCCATAACTCTTCTGTCGAGATTGGGCGATCTTCAACCTTTCCCTAATCATAGCGACCGCTTCTTGACCTCTTGAAGAATATCAGCCCCGAAGACACGGCGCTCGCGGTCTCATTCGATTTAATGGCGTCAGCGGAGTCGACCATACAAAGGCCTCGAAAGGTGACATCTCAGAACTAGCCTGATAACTATTGTTGTAATCGAACTCGGCATACGGCAAACTTTTATCCCAAGAGGTAGCATAAGCCAATGCACAAGCTCTCAACATATCCTCCAGATCTGGTTGACTCTTTCGGTCTGTCCATCCGTCTGTGGATGATAAGTCAGATCTTGAAGTTCAAACGGGTTCCCATGGCTTCATGCAACTTATTCCAGAACCTTGAGGTAAATTGGGTACCTCTGTCCGATACAATCCTCTTTGGCACTCCGTGCAAACAGACAATCCTGATCATGTATAATTCTGCTAATTTATCTCCCGAGTAAGTGGTCTTCACGGGGATAAAATGGGCTACTTTAGTCAAGCGATCCACTATAACCCATATGGAGTCATAACCTCCTTGAGTCTTCGGCAAACCGGTAATGAAATCCATTCCGATTTCCTCCCACTTCCACTCAGGTATTTTCAGCGGTTGTAGCAATCCTGCTGGTCTCTGATGCATTGCCTTGACTCTCTGGCATACGTCGCACAATGCAACATGCTCGGCAACTTCACGTTTCATACTCGGCCACCAGAATCTCCCCTTCAGATCCTGATACATCTTGGCGCTTCCCGGATGAATTGAATACTTGGAGTCATGGGCTTCTTCCAGAATCAGTTGCTTTAACTCCTTCTTGTTAGGCACACAAATCCGATCCTTCATCCATAACGTGCCTTGCTCATCCAACTTGAAGTCCTCTGCCTTGCCTTCCTCCTTGATGGACTTAATCCGGCGGATCTTGTCATCATCCTTCTGTCCTTCTCGGATCTGGTCCTCTAAAGTAGGCTTTACTTCCAATGCGGCCAAGAATCCGCTAGGTACAATCTCAATCTTCATCTTTTGAAAATCCTCACATAACTCATCCTGACTTGTGGCTAGCAACGTACTCACGGTATGGCTTTTCCGACTCAGAGCATCGGCTACTACGTTGGCCTTCCCGGGATGGTAATGGATTCCAACATTATAGTCTTTGATCAACTCTAACCATCTCCTCTGCCTCATATTCAGATCCGACTGGGTGAATATGTACTTAAGGCTCTTATGATCCGTATATACTTCACATCTGTTTCCAATCAGATAGTGACGCCATATCTTCAAAGCATGCACTACTGACTAACTCTAAATCATGTGTCGGATAATTTTCCTCATGTGGCCTCAATCGCCTTGATGCATAAGCGGCGACCTTTCCGTTCTGCATCGGCACACATCCAAGTCCTTGGCGCGATGCGTCACAATAAATATCGAAGCTTTGAGCAACATCAAGTAGAACTAACACCGGTCTTGATGTCAATCGCTTCTTCACTCTGAAATCCTTTCTCACATTCTCAAGCGTCCATGCAAACTTCTTTTCCTTCTTCAGCAATTGCGTAAGAGGTTTCGCAATTGTCGAGAAGCCTTCGATGAAAGCAGCGGTAGTATCCTGCCATTCCAAGGAAACTCCGAATGCTGGTCACGCCTTCTACGCTCCCAATGTAACACGCCTTCTACTTTGCTTGGATCTACTGGCGACTCCTTCTGCGGTCATTACATGTCCAAGAAACTCCACCTTGTCCTTCCAAAAATCACACTTGCTGAACTTGGCGAAAAGTTCTTTGTTCCTCGGCTTTTCCAAAACTCGCCTTAAGTGTTCGGCATGTTCATCCTCTGTCTTGGAGTAGATTAGGATATCGTCTATGAACACGACGACAAACTTGTCCAAATATTCCATGAACACCTTATTCATCATATTCATGAAATAAATTTGGCGCATTAAATCGAGACCAAAGGACATAATCAGTAAACTCGTAATGTCCATATCTTGACGAGAATGCGATCTTGAATATCTTCCGATCGGATCTTCAATCGATGGTATCCCGATCTCGAGATCAATCTTGGAGAAAACTCCGGCTCCTCTCAACTGATCAAACAAATCATCAATCCTGGTAGCGGATACTTATTCTTCACGGTGACTTCATTGAGCGCCACGATAGTCGATGCACATCCTGAAACTCCCGTCCTTCTTCTTGACAAACAAAGCTGGTGCTCCCCACGGCGACGAACTCGATGATAAATCCTTTCTCCATTAACTCTTCTAGCTGTTTCTTCATCTCTACCAACTCCTCGGTGGACATCCGATAGGGTCTCTTTGCTATCGGTCTTGTGCAGTACAAGCTCTATCACAAACTCTATGTCCCTCGTCAGCGGCATACCGGGTAGATCTTCGGGAAAAACATCTGGGTACTCATTCACTCTTTGGGACATCCTCTATGCTGATTGCCTTGGTACTGTTAACCATCAACTATCCATCTCTAATCTGCAGTGGCTTGAAATTCCACTTTCTTCCCACACGGGCTCTCAATCGAGATAGTCCTTCGTCCACAATCCAATACGGCCTTGTGCTTGGATAACCAATCCATTCCCAATATGACGTCTAAGGTGCAGGTCTCCAAAATTATAAGGTTTGCTAGGAACTCTATTCCCTCTATTAGTATTCTCACCCCGGAACATCCCACTTTCGTTCGGAGTTCTAACCAGGGTTTGAACTAAAAGCATGCATCTAAGTCTTGCAATCCTCAAATCATTTCCAGTAGCAAAGCCTTGCGAAACAAACGAATCTGAAGCTCGAGTCAAACAAAGCTGTGCAGTGCGAGTTAACAAGTAACTTACCCGATCTGACGTCCGTAGCATTCTGCAGGTGCATCTGCGGTGACATGGTTGACTCGGCCTCTCACCACGATGCAGGGTGTGGCTCCTGATCTTTGGCGCCCTAGCCGGGTGGTTCCTAGGTTGAAGCGAACCGAGTCACTCCTGCTGTCTTCTTTGGACAAGCTGTTGGCAAAGTGTCCTGGCTCGTTCTTGATTGTAGCGGCCTCACCGTTCCTTCTTGTTGCACAGGTAGTGTTTCTAGCGGGTGGGGTGCAGTAGTTTTGATTGACAGGTCTTGGTGCTTTGAGGATGGTGTCCTTGTTGCGATTCTCGTGGTTGGAATCAAGAATTGATTTGGTGCAACTCTCAAGCGTTTATTGCGTTCCTGGCGTGATCCTTGCAGTTGCATCCTGCGCTTCTGTTCTCATCCAGTTCCTTGCGCTTGTCCTCAAGAATAAGCGCCTTATTCACCAACTCTTGGAAATCTGGAAAGGTGTGGGTGATCAATCCTACTTGCAATCCTGAGTTGAGTCCCTTCATAAAAGCGACTGCCTGGATTTATCTGTCGCTACATCCCAAAGCGTAGCGTGCTAGGCTGTGTGAACTTGTTCAGGTAGTCGCCACCAGGTGATTACCTTGTTTGATGCTCTGAACTCCTCCTTCTTAAGGTCCATGATTCCTTCAGGCACGTGATCTTGTCGAATGCACCGTGAACTCTTCCCAAGTGATATCTTGAGGGTTCTCTTGCGTGGCAGAAGTTCTCCCACCATTCTGTAATTTGTCCTTCCAACTGATGAGAAGCGTAGAGTACCTTCTCATTTCCTATGCATTGAGCTATGTGTAGCTTCCTCTCGATTGATCTTAACCAATCATCGGCCTCCAATGGATTGGCATTCCCAGAGAAAGTGGGTGGGTGAGTCCTCATAAACTCTGATAGTCTTGTATTCTGGCGTGGTCCCTGATTAACTTGATTGGCTGTGGCCTGAGCAGTGACGTGCTGCATTTGTTGCATCATAGCATGCATCAACTGAGTCTGAGCAGCAAGAAATGCTCCAAAATTCTGCACATCCAGTGGTGGTGCTGGTGCTCCATCATTGGGGTTTTCTGCTGGGCGAGAACCACTTCCATTGCTCCCAAAGTTCCCACGGGTGTTCACCATCTGTCGATTTGTTCTAGGTTTAGAGATAAGAGGGAAACAAGAATAGACAAGTAATATGGAACTTATGCGGGGCGAAAGGTGTAACCTTAAGGTCCAACTTTATTATTAATAACTTGGTATGGCTGCTTACAATGCCTAAGGGCCTTGCAACACATACTGCACACTCAGCAAATAAAGCAAATCCAAATCGAACTAACTCTGGAGTCTAACGCCTAAAGGGTGACTCTTTATTCTATGACGCGACTCGGCGAAGGAGTCTCACTATAGAACCTATGCTCACTCATCGAGAAAACCTCCACGGCACGGTGCACGGTCTTTGCGGCATAGGCGCGAAACGATTGCCATGTCCAAAGAATCGTGTCATCCGTGGTAGTCGAGGAAGCGATGTCCTCATCGAGATCGACTCCTCTGGATCTGGCTCGTGTAGCTCGAGTAATCTTGGCTCGGTCCGTCCGTACAAAGTCATCTCCAACTCGTCAATCCTTCGCAAAAGGTGTGCCACATACTCTTGAGCTTCCCGCCATCTGTTCTTCTCTGTCGTGATCTCCTTGCGGGCCTTCAGAGCTCCTTGCTTGTATTATCTAGTACATCCTCCTGGCGACAATAAATCGTGCCACCGTGTAACCGTGGCATCCTCATCCTGAATCTCCTTTGGGTCAAGAAGGTTATCGCTGCGCGGTGATAACGGAACACCGTGCTCTCCAACTCTCTGGCGTAGATACGGGTAATGTGCGCATTGCGGCGTCGTGATACTTCTTGGATACCCATCTGCATTGTAGATCTCCTGGCAAAGGTCACGTTGTATCGGGCGATTGCACAGGCCCTTTTTCCTAGCAGGTACCTCAATCTTCACGTCACAAGCCTTGATCAATCCCGCTTGTCTGATCACTTCCACTTGGTATTGCGGCTTCTCAAAATCTCCGAGAATTTGTAGCATATGCCAAAGTTCCGCGGCGTGACCAACTCCCAGATCAACGTAGTTGAACTCTTCCTCCATCTGTCACAAGAGTGCTTTACGTAAGAACTCGGAATTTTTGAATTGTGACAAGGTAAGGAAAAATTTCAGCAAGAGACAAGAAAAGAGAGAAGGGGATAAGTCGAGATGTCATTTCTTATCTTGACAAATTTTTAGTTTTTAGAAAATAGGTTTTATCCTCACTACGACCATTCTGGCTAGGGTTGAGCCTACAGTCAAGTATGGCTCTGATACCACCTCTGTCGGGACCCCGAATTTGCAAATCCGGACCCTCTGTGTATTCAGCACTAGTCCAGGAACGCGCTAGTGCACACAGTCTTAACATCGGTAAATATCACAATCATACCAAACGATACCAATAAAGTACTTTATTTAAATAACCAAACTGGTTACTCGACCTTATGGCCAAGTTACAAAATGTATGCCTCGCAAGGCGAAACTTATTCAGAGAAAAATAATAGCAGCGGAAAATAAGATAACTTCGTGGCGCCATCCAGTATACCACAGGCAACTGACTGGGCTCGCATCCCTAAGTAGACGGATCTTCTTGGAGTTCCTCCTCCAAAGCTGGTGTAGTCTCCTCTTCAACTGGTATTGTGTTGAGGCAAGGGTGAGTACTTGGTACTCAGCAAGTCATGCACAGAATGCAAGCTAATATACTATATGCATGGCTTGGTACAAAGGAATAGCTCAAGGTATATTTGCGATGTGACATTTGACAAGTAATATAAGTAGATTCGAAAGCAGTAGAAATAAGTAAAGCGTAAATAACTTTTCAAGAAGTTTTAGTAAACATTTTCCCCATCCTAAACCACATTTTCATCATCTTCATTAGTAAACCAATCCAACCTTTCAAATCCAAGTTATTTTCAGAAAGTCTAACCCTTGACTGTAATTCCCGAGCAATGTCCGATCTGCAGTGGACTCGGCTATTTAAATAGATTCTACACTCTGCAGAGGTTATGCACTTTACCCACAAGATACAACAAACACCACAAAGGCGAGTTCCCAGTAACAAAGCCTTTCGGAAGCCTCAAACAACACAGTGGTCCTCCCGGTTCGTGCTTTACACCATCCCTTCCCTTAGCCAAGGCGAAGTATGGGACCAACACACCGTTAGATGGGTATCTCGGCCACGACCACGATACGCTCCCCGCACAATCACACAAACGGTGTAATTGACACCCTGAGGCTCCACAAGTGAGTCCTTAGCGACTTAGTCAACTAGGGCCGTCCCATTCCAGCCATGTGGTTGCAAGTATGACCCGATTCAAAGGCTTGCAAGGTTAAGTCCTTAGAGTGACCAGGGCAAGACTACCCAAGAACCAAATCAACATCCCCAATGCCACAACTGCCCACTGATTACTCTTGCCACATGCCCTGGCCGAAAATCGTTTATCAAACCCGCTTGATTACCATGCACCACGTGCCATCAACATCACATGATACTTTTCCCAAAACAGGTTCAATATATCATTAAGTCAACATTAACATTTGATTGTCAAAAATCATGTCATGAGCACGTAGCAGGTCTAAGCAGTATACTACAACGGTCTATAACCCATGTTGGCAATTTAATAATGTCCAACTAGTAATCCACAACTAGGGTGACAAGGGTCATGGCACATACTTAAATAATCAAGGTGTCATACAAAGAAATTGGTATTTATCTAACCCCATGTTTAAACCAAGTATTTTTCTAATTGAACTAGCATGCAATAGTTTAAATCAAAATAGATTTCGAAATAGGATCAACATGGTCAAAGCACAACTTGCCTTCAAAAAGTACTTGCTCTTGGTCTTGAGTTGGATCCTGAGTCAATACTTCTCCTTCGAATCCTTCCGGCACTTCAACGTCTACTCGTAAAGCGTGCAAATAGCAAATACACAAATAAACACTAGGCAAAAACATCCCAAAACTCCAAATAAAATCCATAAACAGAGAGAACATAATTTTCTGGATTTTTAGAAACTGGAATCGTCAAATTTGGAGTTAAGACGCAAAAGTTATGATTTTTTTAAAGTTTAAATAATCATTTAAATAATTTTATAGAGAAAAACTTTAGTCCAAAAATTAAATAAAATTCATATTTAGGTAGATCTCAATTTTATACAAATTTAGAAATTTGAATCACTCAAATCGGAGTTGAAACGCAAAAGTTATAAGCGTTTGAAGTTTGAAACAAAATCTGAAACCATTATTTCGAATTAATAAATCATTTTCTTTTTCGGAAATTAATTATTGCGTCATCATGGACACGTGGCAGCCTCTGATTGGTTGGCTGACGTCAGCCGGTCCATGGACGTAGTCCACGCTCGGCTCGGGTCCACCGTGGACTCGGTCCACGACTCTACGTGTCGCTGACATGTGGGCCCACTCGGGTGACGTCATCGGCCGGCGTCGGCGAGGCTCGGCCACGGTCGACAGTGGGTCCACCGATGACGTCATGGGTGACGCCACGCAGTGCGATCGGCCGACACGCGGGCCGCGTGTCGGTGACCACGCGCCAGCGTGGCGCGACGGCTCGACTTCTGGGCGCGTGGCACAATCGTGGCCGTTGGTTTGAAATCCGACGGCTAGGATTGAGTTTGGCCTCATGTGCTTGGGCGCACGCGTGATCGATCGTGGGCCGTTGGATCTTGATCCAACGGTCCGCATCCAATCTCACCTGGGGCAGTTCTTGCTACGCGGCGCAACCTAAGCCGTTGGATCTAGATCCAACGGTTGGGATTAGATCTAGGATTTTCAACGGAGAAACTCACCGAGGTGACGTGGCACGATCTGGGCCTTTGGATCTTGATCGGACGGTTGGTGGAGCTCGGGGTCGGCGATGGCTTCACGGCGGAGTTGCGGCCGCCGTGGCCGAGGCAGCGACCACCCAAACGGCGGTTGGGGCGTGCTCGGCGAGATGGATGGTGTCTTGGTGCGCTGGCTCGGGGTTTGAATCTGGGGTCAATGGCGGCGGAGGGCGGCGACGGCGGCGAGGCGAGGCAAGGACCGTGGCGGCGCTTCACGCAACTACGGCGAGCGATTCCGGCGAACCTACGGCGGCTAGAGCTCGGCGGGTTAGGGCAAGAAGTGCGCGGGGTCACGGCGGTCCTCGGGGTGCGATCCGGGCATTAAATAGCCCCGGGATGCGTGCTCAGGGCGGAGCCCTAGTCGATTCTGGCCAAGACTTCGGCGCGGAGTCCGGCTCGGACTCGGCGAGGAAGACGGCACGAGAACCGCCCACGTGTCAGATCAGCGCCCCGACGGACCGGGCGCGAACGGGTTCGGGTCGGACACGCAGCTCAACCGTGCAGGCGGATCTCGGCCGTTGGATCTTGATCCAACGGTTGGGATTGATTAGGTTTAGGAGTGGGTTCGGTCGAGTCACGTGGCTCTGTAGGACTCGAACTTCGAGTCCGACTTCGGGCTCGATCGGATGAACGATACTTGACCAGAGTTGATTTTCCAGCGATTTAATATTTAAAATAATTCCCAGTAATTCATTTAATTCATTAAAAATAGCAAATGACTCGAGAAAATTCGAAAAATTCTGGAAAATACTTTGGATCATTTTGGACTCAAATAAAATATTTCCAACAAAATTTTATTTGCAAAATTAAATTCTTCAATTATTTCAAAATGGAATAAATTCAAATAAATTCCAAATAAATCCAAATAAATTCCAGAAAATTTCAAAAATTCACCAAAGTGCCAAATAACTGGTCGAGAATTACGTAAATGAACCGTTCTAGAGAAAAATTAGGAAAAATGGCCTAAAAATTCCGGAAAAATTTCTAGAACCATCTTAGAATATTTGGGACCCAATAAAATTGGTTTCGCGGAATTTGGATGAATTTTGTGGAATTAAATATTCAGGTGCGGATTGTTGGCATTAAACAAAAGCCGCGCGAGATAAAATAGGAGCGAAGGTCCAAAAATCCGGGGAAAAGTTTCTAAAATCATTTTGGAATATTTGGGACACAATTGAAGTGGTTTTGGGATTTTTGGAGCATTTTTTGACTCGGGTGAAATTTTGGGTATCGGCGGGAATCTGGAAATTCGATTTTTCGACCAGAAGGGAATTAAATCCCGATTTTGGATGGGAAAGGATGCCAGGTTAATATAAACACCATGGAAACTCCAACTGTGATGCCCTAGAATTTGAGAGCAATCCTAGGGTTTTCTTTCTTGATTGTTCCAGAAAGAAAGAGGGTTTTGTTGGGGAATGAAACAATTGAAGAATATGCGGCAATTTAATATTAAAAATTGGAGTTTTGGGCTAGTTTCCGCTGGGTTGAGGCAACCTGGGCCTGGGCCGGGAATTTCTTTTTCCCCCTCTCCTCCCCATGCCTTGGTGGGCCGGCCCACCACCCCCCTTTAAGTGGCGCCACCTCCCCCTTTGCTCCTAGGGTGCCTCCCCTTCCCCTAGCAGCCGCCACTCCTCTCCTCTTCCTCCCCTGCGTGGTGGCTCAAGATCCACCACGAAACGCGAAGGAGAAAGCGAGAAGGGATCCGTGGAGGCGTGGAGGACGAGCAGATTTCAGATTCGGGGTTCATCGCGTGCTTTCCGTGGATTCTCGAGGAAGGACTCTAGGTAAATTTCCAGAATTTTACCCCCTGTTCTACCTAAGATTAGGAGTGTTTTAGATCTGGTGGTGTTTGGTTTGGATGGAATTTGATGGGGGAGAAGGGTAGTTGTTCACGCGGTGCTGTTTCTGAGAGGGGAGATTGTGCAGCGCGGATTGTTTCGCTGTTTAAGTGGCATAGATGATTTTTACTGCAAAAACCTATAACTAGAAAGTTGTAGAAAACGTCGATACCTAGCTTCTGTATTTTTTTCAGAATTTTTGGGCTGTAGGTCTGAGAGTTATCTCTGTTGGAAGTTGATGAACAGAATCTGAAAACAGATTTCGTCCACTGTGTTGGACGGTTGTTTAGGCATATTTAACAGCAGAATTGAAATTTTTGACCTTCATGAAAGTTGTAGATCTCGTTAATATCTAGCTACTGTAATTTTTCTGTATTTTTATGAACAGTAGAAAAAAGATACGAAATTGGGAAGAGAGGGTGCTGCTGTTCGATCCGGACAGATCGGGGTTTTTGGCGTTTAAATGGGATCGGGGAGTAGGAAGCGTGTGTTTGAATTGTGTGATGAATTGTGATGTTGCTATGTACTGAAATAATGTTTGTTTAGGTGGTGCCACTGCTGGGTGTAACTAGGTTCTTCGCCCACGTCGGTAAAGGCAAGTGGAAGCCGTTGTATTGTTAATCTATACATTGTTGTTTGATTCGCCTTCACTATAAACTCCAATTACAGCAATCATACATGGTTTAATCATTTTCTTTGAGGATTGCAATATCTTGACTGGTATTGTGATGTTGTGGTTTAGCTATGAATCAAGAGTAAGGTGAAGAATGATGTTGTTTACCGGATGAATTGTCTAAACATTTCATCTTTATGATATTTGTTTTCTATCCATGCTATATGATGATATGAAAACGTGTGGACTCAGTGGGAGAGGTTATGAATGAATTCATGCATGAAGCATTAACTGCATAATCATGCATTGGAAGTTTGTCGACGCCAGCGTCTTGTGCGCGATCAGATACAACACCGTGTGTTCCTGAGAAAGGGCACGGTGAGGAGGAACATGGCATAAGCATGTGCATCAATCATATGCATTTTACTGAAGTGGTGTGGACTCTTTGATGTGGTATTGTACATGAGGAATGTGGAATGTTAGATATATGGTGGATGTGGTATTGTATATGAGGAATGTGGAATGCTAGATATATGGTGGATGTTTTATTGGTATTAGTTGTTCCGCTTGTCGAGATTACCCAATCTCACTACTTGTCGCTTTTGATGTTTTCGTGCAGCGCCACGTGAGTCGTAAGCATGAAGGGTGGGCTAGCAACACAATAATTTTTCTGATGTCATCACGACTCTCATGATCTAATGCTTTAAATAATTCATTAGTTGGATGCAATTTTATTTCATATAGACCCCTTGTTGTTCCCTTTAAACTTGTTCTCGTTTATGGTTGTCCCATTAGAGATGTGTTATATTTGTGGTTGATACCTGGTTGAATTAGACTCGTTGTCTCTAGTATTGATGTCGTGATATTATTTCTATTTGAATTGCTTCCGTATTGTCCTGTTTTAGGGGAAATGCTGTCGAATTTTTCTTGTACAACAGTTGAGATTTATGGGGTGTTACACCAACTTTTGAATTTAATTTATTTAAATTAGATTTTTCTCCAGAAAGCAATACTGAGGATGTTACAATTACTATAGCACGTAGAGGATCTGGTAGGAATTGATCTTTATTTTTTTTGTCCAAAATACTCTCATCAAAAGAGCACAAACCCTAAAGCCTAGCTCTGGCAAACACGCCCTGGCTCAGCGCTCTATTGATAAACAGAGGACACCTCCCCTTATTTATAATGGGCAACCCTAACAGAGTACGCATGCATGTCCACTTGGTCCAACATGGCCCAACACATGCAAGCTACCCCAAACGATTACAACTCTGCACGTGTGTGGCTCACCTGCCATACTCACGTGACTAACAACTCTGCATGCATATGCCCACCTGCCGTACTCACGTGACTAACTAGTCTTCATGTGCACCGTTCTCTAGCCCGAATGTCCCGCATGACATCCTTGACCACCAAGACCTCGATTCCTTCTTGAACCTAGTCTCGAACCTCAGTTCCTCCATGAACCTAGTTCCGGTCCCGTCATCGACCACGTTCGCACTCGAGCAACACCTGCACATGAACAAACCACAAAACAATTTCGAGCACAAGTCCGTGACTTGACTCAAAAATTTTTCATGCAACTACTCACACGAGCATTGCATACAAATCAACCCAACTTCAAAATTGCAAAACCCCTAACCCGAGCACATCACTTTCACGGCAGACCAAATCCTTGGTCCGGCGCACACAGGGACTAAACCCTAGAAAATGCCGTTCATGCCGGACCGAAACTTTGGTCCGGCGTCACCCACGATGGACCGAACAATTGGTCCGGCGTACACATTGAAGTCTCGGTTACATGCCAATTTGGTTCGACGCAGAAACATTCAAAACCATGTTCACGGCGGACCAAAAAAACAGTCCGGTGCACACAAGGAAACAACCTTCAAAACACCGTTCACGATGGACCAAAAAATTTGGTCCGACGTACATGTAAAACTTATTGTTTCTCATGAAACTTGGTCCAGCGCAACACTCAATTTCCACGTTCACAACGGACCGAGAAATTTGGTCCGGCGCAAACATGAAGCTTTCTGATTCTTGAGAATTTTACCCGGCAAGAAAACACTTTCACGATGGACCGAAAATCATTGGTCCAGCGTACATGTAACACCCCAAAATTTTGCTTTTCTTAAATTCATGTGTGATTTGGCACTTTGGTGAATTTTTGGAATTTTCTGGAATTTATTTGGATTTATTTCGAATTTATTTGAATTTATTCCATTTTGAAATAATTAAAGAGTTAAACTTTGCAAATAAAATTTTGTTGGAAATATTTTATTTGAGTCCAAAATGATCCAAAGTATTTTCCAGAATTTTTTCCGAATTTTTAAAGTCTTTTGATATTTTTAATGAATTAAATGAATTTCTGGGAATTATTTTAAATATTAAATCGCTGGAAAATCAAGTCGGGTCAAGTACTGTTCATCCGACCGGACCCGAGTCCGAGTCCGACTCGAGTCTAACCCGAGCCAAGTGACTTGACCGAACCCTATTCGATCCCGACCGTTGGATCGAGATCCAACGGTCCAGATTGGATCGCACCGGTTAATGAAGTCCGGCCGGATCCGATCAGCGCCGCCGATCGCGGACCGTTGATCGCGCCACGTGGGCGGTCCTCCGTCGTCGCTCTCCGCCCGAAGTCCGGCCGGACTTCCGCCGCCCCGCCACGTGAGGATTTAGGTTTCCGTTTTCGCGGAAGCCGAGGCTATTTAATGCCCGGATCACACCGAGGATCACCTGGACCTTGGCGGCCCGTTCTAGCCGTCGCCGCCGCGGTGCCACAGCGCGCCCGCGCTCGCCGCCGGAGTGTAGCACTCCTCCGCCGCGTTTTTGCTCGTTCGCCGCCGTCGCCCCTCGCCGCCGTTGACCCTAGATCCGGACTCACCGCGACGAGACGCACCGAAGGACCTCTCACTCGCCGGAGGAGCCCGCAAACGCCGCGTTCGTGTCGCCGTCCCGGCTCGGCCAGTAGCTCCGCCAGACGCCATCGCTGCCGCTCGAAGCTTCTCGGCCGTCCGATCAAGATCCAACGTCCCGAGATCACGCCACGCCATCTCACGGTGAGATTCCGTCCAAAACCACTAGATCCAATCTTGACCGTCCGATCTAGATTCAACGGTCGAGATCAAACGCGTTAACCCAAACGTGTGAGAGCGGATCTAATCTGGGCCGTTGATTTTCAAATCGACGGCCGAGATTGCGCCATGCGTCGGGAAGGCCGACCGCGGTCGGCGCCGTGGCCCACGCTGCGTGCGTGACGCCGACACGCTGGGCCCGCATGTCGGCCCGGCCACCTCGCACCATGACGCCACACTACGCCATGGCGGGCTCATGTCGCCGGGCCGTTTCACCGAAAGCGCCGACGCCAAGAATGACGCTGATGGGTCCCACTGTGCCGACCGTGGGCTGAGCCCCGCTGACGTTAGCAGTGATGTCATCCGAGGCGGACCCACATGTCATTCTCACGAGGAGCAATGGACCGAGTCCACGGTAGACCCGAGCCAAGCCGTGGACTGAGCCCATGAGCCACCGACGCCACCAACCAATCGAGGTCGCCACGTGTCCAGCCGACGCAATAATTAATTTCCGAAAAAGAAAATGATTTATTAATTCGAAATAATGATTTCAGATTTTGATTCAAACTTCAAACGCTTATAACTGTTGCGTTTCAACTCCGATTTGAATGATTCAAATTTCTAAATTTGTATAAAATTGAGATCTACCTAAATATAAATTTTATTTCATTTTTGGAGTAAAGTTTTTCTCTGTAAAATTATTTAATTGATTATTTAAACTTTAAATAATAATAACTTTTGCATCTTAACTCCAAATTTGACGATTCCAGTTTCTAAAAATTCATAAAATTATGTTCTCTCTGTTTATGGATTTTATTTGGATGTTTGGACACTTTTCGCCTATTGTTTATTCATGTATTGCTATTTGCACGCTTTACGAGTAGACGTTGAAGTGCCGGAAGGATTCGAAGGAGAAGTATTGACTCAGGATCCAACTCAAGACCAAGAACAAGTACTTTTTGAAGGCAAGTTGTGCTTTGACCATGTTGATCCTATTTTGAAATCTATTTTGATTTAACCTATTGCATGCTAGTTCAATTAGAAAAATACTTTATTTAAATATGGGGGTTAGATAAACACCAATTTCTTTGTATGACACCTTGATTATTTAAATATGTGCCATGACCCTTGTCACCCTAGTTGTGGATTACTAGTTGGACATTATTAAATTGCCAACATGGGTTTTAGACCGTTGTAGTATCGCTTAGACACGCTACGTGCTCATGACATGATTTTGGACAATCAAATGTTAATATTGACTTAATGATATATTGAACCTGTTTTGGAAAGGTATCATGTGATGTTGATGGCACGTGGTGCATGGTAATCAACTGGGGTTTGATAAATAGTTTTCGGCCGGGCATGTGGCAAGAATGATCAAAGTGGGCCGGTTGTGGCATTGGGGATGTTGATTTGGTTCTTCGGGTAGTCTTGCCCTGGTCACCCTAAGGACTTAACCTTGCAAGCCTTTGAATCGGGTCTAACGTGCAACCACGTATGCAGAATGGGACGGACCTAGTTGACTAAGTTGCTAATAACGCACTGTGGGAACTCGGAGGTCAACTACACCCTTTGTGTAAGTTGTACGGGAGCGTCTGAAGCCGAGGCCAGTACCCATCTAACGGTTGATTGGCCTAAACTTCGCCTTAGCTAAGGGAAGGGTTAGTGTGCAATAACCGGAGGACCACTTGTATTGTTAGAAGTTTCCAAAGACTTTGTTACTGAACTCGCTTTTGTGGTGTTTGACTGTATCTTGTGGGTAAAGTGCATAACCTCTGCAGAGTGTACAATCTATTCGAATAGCCGTGTCCGCGGTATTGGACATCGCCGAATTACAAATAAGGGTTAGATTTTCTCAAAAATAACTTGGATCTGAAAGGTTGGGTTGGATTAATAATGATGTTGATGGAAATGTGGATTAGGATGGGAAAGATGTTTATTAAACTCCTTGAAAAGTTATGTATGCTTTACTTGTTTCTACCGCTTTGAATCTACTTATGATACTTGTTAAATGTCAAGTTTCGCAAAAATACCTTGAGCCACTCCTTTGTATTAAGCCATGCATGTAGTATATTAGTCGCATTCTCATGACTTGCTGAGTACCAAGTACTCACCCTTGCCACAATACAACACCAGTTGAAGAGGAGACTACACCAGCTTTGGAGGAGGAGCTCCACGAGGAACCGTCTACTTAGGGAGCGAGCCCAGTCAGTTGCCTGTGGTATACTGGATGGCGCCACGAAGTTATTTGATTTTCCGCTGCTACTATTTCTCTCTTAATAAGTTTCGCCCTGCGAGGCGTGCATTTGTAACTTGACCATAAGGTCAAGTAACCAGTTTGACTATTTAATTAAAGTACTTTACTAGTATCGAGTGGTATGATTGTGATATTTACCGATGTTAAGACTGTGTGCACTAGCGCGTTCCTAGACTAGTGCTGAATACACAGAGGGTCCGGATTTGCAAATTCGGGGTCCCGACAGTACACATGAAAGACTCCTACTTTGGTCCAGCGCAAAATCCCTTCTTCACGTTCACGACGGACCGAAAAGTTGGTCCGACGCAAACGTCCAACTCTCTGTAACTCCAAAACTCAGTCCGGCGCAAATGCAAAATTCTCTGTTTCTTCAAAACACTTAACTAAAGCTTATCACAAGTATATCAAATGATCATATGGAACAACACATGCACAAGCACACTTTGCAAATTCAATTCCGAGTCAATTTTTCAGCACATGATTTCACAACAAGAGTAATCTACAGTGAGTCGCGGTGAAATTTTCTGGAATACCTGTAGTAGCGATGCGTCTTACATCTGCTAAAAGTATTCCTAAGTTTATAATCAATCTAGTAGGACCTATGTATGAGATAGGTATATTGTCATGCATGATCATCTGTTTATTGCTTCAAATATGCCTATTATATATGTCATGATTACAGTTATGTCTGTTTTAGGAATTAAAATAATCATAAAAGTACGCAATTTACTAACATATATAGGTGCTTAAAGAGATAATATAATCATATCATGAAGCACCTTCTCCAATATAAGTATCTCTGTTGTGAGATGTTTAGATTTTATATTATCTATTAATTAGATATAACTGTAAATATAAGCACTTGTTAAGCACTGATTTCTACTTCAACATCAACGCTACAAAATAAATATCTGAGCTACCGTATGTGATAAGACAAATCAATTTTTTTATTGCTAAACACCTGAATTGTACGTACTCTCATTGGAACCCACCGCTTTGAAAGAAATGTCGACTATTCCAACAATGAGCTTAAGGCCCTGTTTGGATCCCTGGACTAATTGTTAGCTGACTAAAAATTAGCTCTAGTCTATCCAAACAGGAAGACTAATAGGTGGACTAATTTTTAGCCAACCCCTTAGCTAACAATTAGTCCATTAGTTGGTGGAGAGGAGCTAATTTAGGCTAATAGCATGTAACAAGCTAGGAAAAGTCTGAAATACCCTCACGCTGGCCTTATCCTCATTTCCTCACCTATTATGAGAGGACAGACATGACTTTTCTAAGAAATTAAATTTCAACCATTACCATGATCCAAACAAATTCTAAGCTAATTTTAGATGGACTAATTATTAGCTGGCTAACAATTAGCTCTAGCTATTAACCAGCTAACAATTAGTTTTAGCCCATCCAAATATGGCCTAAACCATTTAATCTTGTATAAAAGTAATGGAGGAAGAAAATCAACACCCAAGGTGGGAGGGTGCATGAACATTTCGGAGTCATCTATTATTTTTTAAAATCAAAGCATTCGTGCTTTTGTTAGTTGTCGATAGTAGTAATTTTCTTAAAATTCAAACTCACCATTTATTGGATATTTTTGACTGACCTCCTAGGTAACCTTGACACCTTCGATGTATCTCACAATCCCTCCGAATCGACAACCACGTTGCTGTTGAGACCGTGCATCCAGGGGAACATCTGTGTGACGTATTATGTCCGCACGCAAAAAGGCAGCCTCTCCTTTAATATTTTTCGAATGACTTTTACAATGCTCGATATATTCTGCAATGTTGTTCTCCAACCACTCATCTCTGGCCTATATTTCCCGGAGACTTCCCGGTCACAGCCCGCTCCACGTGGCGCTTGGCGATTTTGCGAAAAGCCTCCTCCGCTTCTCCGAATTATGGATAGGTCTCTGTGAATTTACGGAAATGTCCTTTGCAATTTTTTGTGAGGGAAGAAAAATTTTCCCGTATCGCGTTTAGGTCTCTCGCTCGCTACTATACGGAAAGCCCCTCTCGTTAAATGTAAATCGCGAGCGAGCGCTTTTCTACTTTTTCGAGATAGCGGTGAGGTACAAAACTATAACAAACAGGTCCCCGATTTTTACATCCAGGTCCTTTATCCGTTTTCCCGAAAAAAATATTTTTGTCAACAGAAAGATGTATACTTTTTTTAGGCTCGGTCTCTAAGGTTTCTCAAGCCTCTAAATTTTTTGAAAATACATGTAAATCTATTTTTTTTCCGGAAAAAACCTATATTTCCCGGAGACTTCCCGGTCGCAGCCCGCCCCACGTGGCGCTTGGCGATTTTGCGAAAAGCCTCCTCCGCTTGTCCGAATTACGGATAGGTCTCTGTGAATTTACGGAAATGTCCTTTGCGTTTTTTTGTGAGGGAAGAAAATTTTTCCGTATCGCGTTTAGGTCCCTCGCTCGCTACTATACGGAAAGCCCCTCTCGTTAAATGTAAATTGCGAGCGAACCTTTTTCTACTTTTTCGAGATAGCGGTGAGGTCCAAAACTATAACAAACAGGTCTCTAGTTTTTACATCCAGGTCCTTTATCCGTTTTCCCTAAAAAAATATTTTCGTCAACAGAAAGATGTATATTTTTCTCTAGCTCGGTCTCTAAGGTTTCTCAAGCCTCTAAAAAAATTGAAAATACATGTAAATCTTTTTTTTTTCCGGAAAAAGCCTATATTTCCCAGAGACTTCCCGGTCGTAGCCCGCCCCACGTGGCGCCTGGCGATTTTGCGAAAAGCCCCTGGTTTTTCGCTCGCTACTATACGGAAAGCCTCTCTCGTTAAATGTAAATCGCGAGCGAGGTCTTTTCTACTTTTTCGGGATAGCGGTGAGGTCCAAAACTATAACAAACAGGCCCTTGGTTTTTACATCCAGGTCTTTTATCCGTTTTCCCGAAAAAAATATTTTCGTCAACAGAAAGATGTATACTTTTTTCCGGCTCAGTCTCTAAGGTTTCTTAGGCCTCTAAAAATTTTGAAAATACATGTAAATCTATTTTTTTTCCGGAAAAAAATTAGTTCCTAGTTTTTTCTACTTTCTCAAGAAAGGATGGTTCTAGAATGAATTGATGGCTCGCTGCCCATGCACCATGAAAGGGGAAAACGCACGCGTCTGCAGATATCGCAAAGGGTGTGAACAGTGAATACCCTTAAAAAAACACACACACACATTGGAAGAGCCAGCGAGGGACAGGCGCGAGATGTTAGTAACGTGTGTGGTGACTAGTTGGAGCGTCGGAGACGGGTCACGGTCCTGACAGATGGTGTTTAACGGCGGGAGGGCAAAGGACAGGATGTGCGATGGAAGGAGAGACGCCCGGGAGAGGTGGAGTCGAGATAAGGAGGCGTGGCGTTTTGGATCGCTGGCGTTCCTCGTCGACGGCGTCCCTGTCGGCCTTGGAGACCACGCGGACTAGTAAAAAACCGGGCTGTCACGTGGGGTGGTCGGCTGGCCTCCAATCTGTTCAGTTATAAGGCTGAACTTAAGGATGATCTGAAAAATAAGGTCTCTATGAGTCTTGAATAGTGTGGTCTGCATTTAATTTAAGTTTTTATATTAGGTTTATTTCCAACTATGGCCTGAACTCTCCTTCACACATAGCACACGCGAGGACGGCCTCTCCATTTAGGGATGAACCACTCCGGCCTCTTCAATAGAGACACACATAGCACACCCCATTAGAATGACTACATGCCTAAATAAACTTTTAAATATCCAAAAAAGCTATTTTAGAGGCCATCCTTGGAGAGAGTCTAATGGGCTGTTTGGTTGCCTGCATGCACAGAGATTTGCATCTACAGATGCAGAATCTTGCCTTTTTCTCGTGTTTGGTTGCCTGCATCTAGTTTTGAGCCTGGCTCTCTGGATGCAAGATTGTCCATGCAGCCTGGCTCAGGAGATACGTAGAAAATGGGCGTATCTCTGGATCTTCGTGTTCACAAAGCGCCATCACAACCATGCATGTAATGCCACGTGGGTATGTAAGTTTCTGTTTTTTCTTTTTTTGTTTATATCTTTTGATTAGCATCTCCGATTACCGAACCGATTTCAAAAATGGGTTCCTGACATTTTTTCGAACAAAACTAGATCACACTTGCTATATAAATTTTAAAATATTTAAATTTCAAAATACATGCCTCCTAAACACTCAACCAAACACCGTCTCTGCAGCTGTGCATCCCGTATCCTATCAGTCTAGCTGAGTGGAACGGGCCCGGCTCGCGAGAGAAGACAACCAAACAGCCCATAAAGGTGCTAATATAAGGTCGTGAAGCGCGCATTGCTTGCGAACTAAGTACCTCTGTCCTGTATGTGACAATATAAAAATAATACTGGTTCCGCATATTTGTTTGCTTCCCTTCATCATTAGTTTGGACTCGTGCTGAAATATATTATGGAAAACTATACATTAATGAACTGCTTGGTTTGACCAACGTACAACGTATTTCCCTGACCCATGTGTGAGTTAAACTAGATGAACAGTGAGGCTTTTTAGGGCCTCTTTGGACTATGGATTTTCATAGGAAAATTGGAGGAATCCATTCCTGTAGGGATTTTCATAGGAAAAAAATATAAAGTCCTTTTTTTTTTGTTACAAGACCCCCGAAATTTTCAGTTTGATTTTTTTTGCTCAAATATCCCCAAAAATTCCAAAATTATAGCTAGAGAACCCCCAAAATTCAATATTTGATTTTTTGGGTACAAAATCTCTCAAAAAATTCAAAATTACATCCTAGTTGCTGCTATAGTCAACTAGGGAACCCGCGATGAATGCTACTGGATTCCTATAATGTCGTCAGCACTACACCAATGGCAAGTACCTTGTCCTCTTGGTGGATACCATCATCACGCTCAGGGGTGAAAATGGGTCTGATAGGGCAGATATTGCTCTTCTCATATTCTAATCTATATTTTTTGGATACGGATACGAATATAGTTCATTTAGGATACGGATACGGGATGGATATGTGACGGATTCGGATCAGAAACGGATAAAGATATACGGATAATGCACGCATATATAGAGTAATATATTTTGAATTAAACCGTATGAGTACATGACCATAGTAGCAAGTTATATATCAATCAAATCTAATAGATGTCATAGAAAGAATATGCTACTTTAGAATCAATAGAGCCAACTAATTATCAATATAAATGGGTTCTCTATGAAAAAAATAGGATGAAATAGGTTTAACCTTGCTGATATCCAAATAGGAAATCCGGATATCCGATCCAAATGTCCAAATAGGAAAAATCAGAATATCTGGATTTTATCTCGTATTTACCGGATATTGGCTGCTCCGTATCCAATCCGAATCGGATTCAAGTATCTGGATCCAGTTCCGGATCTAGCCAGATAGTCAAATCCGGTTCTGAATCTGATCCCAATCAGATAAAAAAAATATCCAACCTATTTTCATGTGTAATAACACCGCAGTGGCTACGAAACAAACATGCCTACATCTAGCTCGATGAGGACTCTCAGGAATCCTTGCGGGTGCTCAGCAGCTCAGGTCATACTCAGCCATCTTCCCCCATCCGAGTCGCACACGGCACCCCTCACCTAGGGGTGATAATGGGCTGAAGTCTAGCACAAGTCTAATCCAAGTCCAAATTTTTGTTTCTTTAATCCAGTCTAGTCCAAATCTAAAACTAATAAGCCTAGGTCCAATCCAGGCTCAAATAAAGGCTTGGATCTTGATCCAAGCCATTTACATGTAAAATATTAGTGTAGATGTGACCAGAATTAACACATAATACATAACATACAACGATTTAGTAGAAAAACGTAAGGTCCAAGCCTGGTCCAATCTAGTCTAGATCTGGTCCAAATAACTATAAATCCAAAATGAGTCCAATCTATTTGCAGTTTTGGGTCGGTCTAATCCAAAAGCCTAGACCGGTCCAAACCCATTATCACCCCTACCCTCACCCCTTTTTCGTCCTCGCTCCACTCCAATCCACCCCTCCCAAACCTTTCAAAAATTAAAAAAAAAATGAAATCAATGGCTATAAGATACGAGGATGGCCTGTTTGAGGTAGGCAAAAAACCAGACACGGTAGCTTCTGGCGTTTGCATTCCTCTTATCCAAAAGCTAGCCACCCATGGAAGCAGTTCGTTCTCGGTCGCCAACTATCCTCTCAGCGTTGCTCTGTTTGGCGCTTCTTAGCAACGCCTTCGGTGCAAATCACCCGGCAGTTTCAGGCAGCCATCCTGCAGGAAATCATCCTCCGGCTACTCCCGACACTGCTACCACGCAAGGCCAAACTGATCCTGGTGAGCCCATACCTTAATTTCATACTTCAACCGATCATGAATATTTCATACTTTGTATCAATATATCCCAGTATTATAGGCCAGCATAGCAAAGTATGCTGCGGCCTAGCTCCTGTGCTCTGTCTGTCTGTTCCTACCTTAATTTTCTTCTAGAAAAAGGATAAATTGAAAATACATTCCTACAATTTAAAAACATACCTCCATGAGTTAAGTTTGCAATTAGTCCACGAATAAGTATTTCATCTCTACTAGTTCAAGCATGGGGCATAAAAAGCTACAAAAATATGAAGTAAACCAAAGAAATCCTTCAAAAGACAAACAATTACTAGTACAGAAAACGATATCACTGATGATTTTAAACAGTCATCACAGATGGTTTTGTGAATCGTTTGTAAGCAAGTGTCAATGATAATAATGGCTCATCACAGTAACCGCCTGTGATACGCAACTATCACAGACGGTTCTACATATGGTTCTTAGGTAGAACCGCCTGTGATATTAAATTATCATAGATGATTTTTATATAGAACCGTCTGTGATATGTGTATATCACATATGGTTTATATATAGAATTGTCTGTGATCCACATTTTTCCTATCTCCCTCAACAGAACTTCCATCATTACCTCTATAAGCTCAGCTTTGGCTTCTTCCAGCTCTGAATTCACAGAACGGTCCTTAATGATGAGTGCCATGTTAAGAGATTCAATATACTGCAATTTGTCATCTATGTCTTTCAGTTCTTGTTTCATCTCATAAATCTGTTTTGTTAATTCAGACTTTCCCTTTAGTTGTTATATCTCCACCTCAAGTTTTTGTTTAGCATTCATCAGCTTTTCCAAGGGTGGGCGTTCGTTTTTTTTTAGTTTAATCGGTTTGGTTTTTTCGGTTTTAAAAACTAGCAACCAAATTTCTCAGACCAAAATGAAAAACCGAACCGAATTAACCGAAATATTTCAGTTCGGTTAATTCGGTTTTTCGGTTAACCGACATCTGAATAAACACTAGATAAATTAGATTTGATTCTTCTCATGTTGCAATACAATGTAGAGATAAACCACACAATATTCATATATCATTATAGTATAAGCGTAGTAGAACTTATGAACATACCACACATATGCATAAAGATGTTAGAACATGAGAATTGTTTGGTAACTTTGGGAAAAATATTATAAAAAGTAGTATTGTACATGGGCTATTTGGTTATTTTGATTTTTGGAAGCAAAAAACCGAACCGAATACCAAAAATTGAATTATACCAAAATAAAAACCGAACCGAAAACCATAAATCGAAAAAACCGATATAGTCGATTAATTCGGTTCGGTTCAGTTCGGTAATTCGATTTCGGTTTAAAAATGCCCACCCTAAGCTTTTCCATGTCGTCTATCTTAAGGGTAGGCTCCATTTTTTGTTCTAACATATCAGAATAACTAGGTAGAATGTGCGGCATATGCCACACCGTGTAAAATTTGTTATGTTTTTTTTTCTCTAAAAAACGCTGCAGGAGAAATTTAGCATATTTTTTTCGGAGCGATCTCAAAAAAAATGGATGGGTAGGAATCGTTTATGAATTTGCGAAACCATTGTTTTATTTTTTTCGGAGTGATCTTTAAAAAATTGGATGGGTAAGAGCCGTCTATGAATTTGCGTAATCACGGGTTCATTTTTTGGCAAAAAACAACCTAAACGTAATCCTCCAGACATAATAAATATATTTTCTCGGGAAAAGCAGAGAAATGATCTTCTTTTGTCGAGTTTAATACTCTACACGTTCACCGGTGAATAATACATGTTTCGAAAAATACTATAGATCGAGTTGCAAAAATAACTATAGAGATACAGCTCTAATATTCCGAAAAATATTAGAAATCGAGTTACAAAAAAATAGAGAGATAGAGTTGCACACATATTTCTTTTGACGAATTTGGTTAACACTCTATTATTACCCGGTCAACCTCGTTTCGCCGAGTTTAACACTCTATGTGTTAACCGGGTAATAATACACGTTTCAAAAAATATTAGAGATGATAACCTTCTTTTGTCGAGTTTAACACTCTATGCATTCACCGAGTAATAATATAATCTTCTTTTGCCGAGTTTAATATCATATACGTTCACCGGTGAATAATACATGTTTCGGAAAATACTATAGATCGAGTTGCAAAAATAACTATAGAGATACAGCAATACTCTAAAAAATATTAGAAATCAAGTTACAAAAATAATAGAGAGATGGAGTTATATACACCTTTCTTTTGACAAATTTGGTTAACACTCTATTATTACCCGGTCAATCTCCTTTCGCTGAGTCTACCATTCTATGTGTTAACCGGGTAATAATACATGTTCCAAAAAATAGTAGAGATGATAACCTTTTTTGTCGAGTTTAACACTATGCGTTCACCGAGTAATAATACATGTTTCGAAAAATATTAGGGATCGAGTTGGGGAAAAAGTCTAGAGATAGAGATGTACACATATTTCTGTTGACGAAAATATTTTTTTCGGGAAAAATGGAGAAAGGACCTGGACGTAAGGGACATGGACTTATTTATTATTTTTTTGGACCTGACTGCTACCCTGAAAAATTAGAAAAAGGCTTGTTCGCGATTTGTATTTAACGAATTTTTTTTTTTTTTGTAAAGCAACAAACCGAAGGACGTAAACATTATTTGGAACGTTTTTCTTACCCTCACAAATAATCGCAAATGACTTTTATAATTGATAGGGACCTATATGTAATTTAGAGAAGAGAAAGGATGTTTTTGCAAATTGGTAAGGCATAACGACTTGGCCGGCTTGAGAGGCCGGTAATTCTTTCCGATGTAATATATGTGATATGAACAATAGCTTACTTAACATATCTACATGGGCATATAAAATCCTTACTAATTGTGCCAATTAGTGATATTTTCAAGATGTACAGAATAAGATGCCATCCCTTTGCAAGAAGTATAGAGCAAGATGCCAATTAGTGATAATTTTAGCAAGGGATAAGTAATTAAAATCCTTACTAATTGTGCTATATTACTTAAATCCATAAGATATGGCTCCCAATTAGCGATATTAATATTTTCAGCTACCCCCATCATCGTAACAGTGCTAAGCAGCTCCGCTTTGAAAGAAGTGTCTATTCCAACAATGAGCGTAAACCATTTAATCTTGTATAAATAACGGATGAAGAAAATCAACACCCGGGGTGGGAGGGTGCATAAATCAAAACATTCGTGCTTTCGTTAGTGTCGATAGTAGTAGTTTTCTTAAAATTCAAACTCACCATTTATTGGATATTTTTTACTGACCTGCCAGGTAACCTCGACACCTTACTGGGTGGATCTGAGAATCCACCGACTTATGCTCCACCTTATTGCTGTTGAGACCGTACGTGCATCCAGGGGAACATCTGTGTCATGTATTATGCCCGCATGCAGAAGGCAGCCTCTCCTTTATTAATTATTGTTCGAGTGGCTTTTACATATGCTCGATATATATATTCTGTAACGTTGTTCTCCGACCACTCATATTAACTGCGAACTAAGTACCTCTGTCCTGTATGTGACAATATAAAAATAATACTGGTTCCGCATATTTGTTTGCTTCCCTTCATCATTAGTTTGGACTCGTGCTGAAATATATTATGGAAAACTGTACATTAATGAACTGCTTGGTTTGACCAACAGATTTTGCAGCATGCGATTGCTTAACAGCAACGTATTTTCCTGACCCATGTGTGAGTTAAACTAGATGAACAGTGAGGCCTTTTAGGGCCTCTTTGTATTATGGATTTTCATAGGAAAATTGGAGGAATCCATTCCTGTAGGGATTTGTATTGTACAACCCTTTGGACACACAGAAAAACACAAACACAGCATACAAAAAGAAAAGAAAGACGCCAATTCAATTCCTTAGAATTACTATTCCTTTTGGATGTGCTCAAAACGCCTGATCCTGAACAGGCTTGTTGGAATTAATCTTGGAGAAGATACCGCCAGCGTTGAATTATGAAGCCATGATATTGCTGTTGGAGATATGCCCCATAGGCAATTATAGATATGATTATATTTCTTTATGTTTATGATTTATCATCTTGTTTTTTAAATAATCCCATCATTATTTGTTAGTAAGTATGTGATTTGTTAGTGAAACTCCATACTGAATTTGTGATGATTATTCTAAAGTGATCTTTAATCAATAATCATATGAGGACACATATGTATAGACTAGTGTATGTATTGGTGGATGACCATGTTTCACAGGCCATAGATATGGAGATATCAAACCAACAATATAGACTCATGTTAGAGAACATGGAGTTGGATCGACCCACCTTGAGACACTGCGAGAACGTTGTATTCTTCTTGTCATCAGTTGATCAAATATACAATGTGTATGCGGTATTCTTAGACCTAAGATTGACACATGTGCTTGAGATGTGTAATGACTTCCTTAGGGGCCGCCAAACGCTAATCCGTTTTATTATTATCCGATCTGTTTTTAAATTATCTGTATCCGTATCCGCATCCGGGTGAAAATAATGTGAATAGATATGAAAATATCACTATCCGGCCGAATCCGCTCCGTTTTCACCCCAGATGTGCTATCCCTTTCAAACACCATCTTCTTGGTTTAGTGGAAGAAGATAAGTGTTTCACCGTTCTTTAGTTCTTTATGAGGAGAGTTTGGGTTTCTGTTGTAACGCACGGGGACCTGGCTAGTAAAAGTGCAATGTTTTAATTTTTGGAAACCATGTTTTCCAATGTATTTAGAACAAATAAAAAACACTACTTGTTTTAATATCGAAACAAATGAAATGTACTACTGGGACAAGTCAAAACAACTGGCATAAAGCAGAAACCGAAATATATAGTAGATAGGTTCTGTTTTGGTCGTCTCATCGCAAACAACACAGTGGTTCAAAAAGATTTCAAAGTGAACACTTGGCTTGAAAGATATAGATATTTGAATCTTGAAAAAAAATGATTCTTTATTTAAGGTGCGTCAGTAATTCGTGTGTCTTTATATGACACACGAGACTATCTGTATATATGATTGTGGATCAAAATGTCAAATTATGAAATGCCAATTTTCACTACTACTAACATTTTTTTTCCCTCAACACGCTGGCGTCTTCTTCCCGAGCCTAGACCCGCCTTCCGTGACAACAATGCGGCGAGCAACGGTGCAACACGTGCTCCGGCGGCGCCTTATGGCGGCTTGCGCGGGTACGGCCATTCGGGCGGCGAGGCCCAAGCAGCGGCAGCACGCGGCGGCGCTCGGGAGGAAGCGGCGCGGCAAACTAGGGTTCTGCGACGACCAGGTACACGCGCATGCATGTCTATCTGCCTGATCTCTGGTGGTATCCTGTGCTGATTGGGTGAGGTAAAACAGTAGGCTTCGATCTCGAGTCCGCTCTAGTTTGATTAGGCGAATTTCATGCTGGAGTCAAGTCCGAATTCGAGGTTTAATCCCCAACCTAGTCCAAAATCAGCTTCTAAAAACATCTAATTGGCGTGGAATGGACACCAATTGTGCAAATTGATTACCTCTAATCGCTCGAATTGTCCTTGCAGTAATATTCAACTTGGCAATTGCAAGAAAAATGACATGTAATGTTAATGCCAAAAAGAATGTTTGTATTCAAAAAGGAAAACTCACAAGATGTACATTAGTATTCTTCTATGCACTACCATGCTGCCAAATCATTGCTTCATATGACCTGCATGATTGAGGCCGCATGCTTGATTCTAAGGATATCTGTTGAAACTTGTCCCATTTCCGGTCGCTCTTTGGGTGATGTCATGGTGCAAGAGACGCCTATTCTAACCAGTGGAATGACACAATTCTCCATCACTTTGGTTGCATTGCTTTCATCTTGTAGGATCGTAGGATCAACAACCTCATAAATATTCTTTGGAAATGCTATGTCAACAAATTCATGCAGGCTTGTACCATCATTAAATTTTTCATCAGTTGGACTACACCCGGTCATCACGTGTAACAGAAGCACTCCAAAACTGTAGACATCGCCCTTGGTTGATATCTCCTCACTCATGCCATACTCTGCATTCACATTTATAACCGTAATAAAATTAGAGAATAGACACTATTTGTACAACTCTATAATGAACAAACAGAACCAACTTCGTACAGATAAGCTTATCTCACCTGGTGGGATGTATCCGATGGATCCTTCTAGCCGAGCCAAACTTGTAGAGATACTTTGATATGCATTTGACGTAGTGTATAGATATCTTGCTAGGCCAAAGTCACTGATGTACGCAGCCATGTCAAGATCCAAAAGAATATTGCTTGGCTTCAAGTCACAATGTATTAGGGGAGGTGCACTTTGGTTATGAAGATAATCCAAAGCAAATGCTACATCCAAGGCTATGTTAATTCTTTGCCATACAGTCAAAATCTTTCTTTGACTATGTTCATGGGCCTTTGGATGTAGCCACATTTCTAGGTTCCCATTTGACATGTATTGGAACACTGGGGCCTTGAAGTCTGCCCCATTCGAATCCTCTGAAGAGCATAAAGTAATGATTTTTACAACATTTCGATGTCTGACATTTCTTAAGGCTACACACTCAGCAATAAAGCTTCTATGTGCCCCATCTATATCAAGGTTGAAAATCTTGATGGCAACTTGATCTTCCTGAAGCTCCAGTTTACCCTTATAGACCTTTCCAAATGATCCCGAGCCAATTAAGTTAGCAGACGAGAACATATCTGTTGCTTTTACAATGTCTTTATATGTTATCTTCTTCATGTGCTCACTGAATTGTTGCAAGGGTGAATTTGCTTTCATTCTCTTCCTCCAATGAATTTTCGCAATACAAGACAAAACGATTATAAGAACACCAACCATTGGTAATACTATCTCTAAGACTAGAACCAACAACTTGTGTTTCCTTTTCCTCTCAACCTGTGCAGAACAAAGATGCATACGTCTTGTTGGAACATTTGTGCACAAATTATCATTTCCTTCAATTGACACAACACCAGCATTGTCAAAAACACCGCCTCTCGGAACTGCTCCATCAAAATTGTTGAAGGATAAATTGAACTTATGCAGAGAACTCAAGGATGTGAGCAACTCTGGGATTTTGCCGGACAAATTGTTCTGAGAAATATCCATCTCCTTGATGCCTGCTAAGTTCACTAAAGATTGTGGAATGCTTCCTACAATGAAGTTGCTTTGCATCTCGAGATACTCCAAAACCACACACTGGCCAAGAGTGGATGGGATGTTGCCGGACAACCTGTTATTTGAGATGCTGAGTTTATTCAGATTAATGAGATTGCCAACTTCCTCTGGTATTACTCCAGACAAGTAATTGTGTGATAAGTCAAACTCTTCGGAAAGCGAAGAAATTTTGAAGATTTTACTGTATATTCCCACCTAGTGAGTTGTGACCAAGGTTGAGTATTTGGAGTTGAGTACAGCGTCCTATACTTGCTGGTATCCTTCCACTCAAGTTGTTCCCATCCAATTTCAGATCAGTCAGCTGAATAAGGTTGCCGATACTATCAGGGATTTGACCTGAGAGTCTATTTTGCGCTAAGGCTAGAACAACCAAATTGTGCAAATTTCCAATTGTTGGTGGTATAATACCAGTAAGAAGATTGTAATCCATGTACAACATAGTCAGATTCTTCAGATTGCCTATCTCTGGTGGTATTGGCCCAGAAATTTTGTTGTTTCTTAGCCACAGCCACTCAAGACTACTGGGAAGACTGCCAATTGAACTTGGCAAATTCCCTTGGAGATTGTTCCCAGCCAACAGCAGTATAGCCAATCTGGAGCAATTCAAGAGTGAAGAGACAAAGCTCCAGTCGCCTGCTTCTAGCATGTTGTATGACAAATTAAGTTCCTCCAAATTTGGTAAGGATCCGAAGAATGGCATGAACCCAGTTAGACTGTTGTTAGACAGGTAAAGCATTCGTAGGTGGTAAGCGTTGAGAAGAGAAGCTGGGATTGGGCCATCAAACTTGTTTGTGGAGAGGATTAATTCCTGAATATTTGGAAGTGTGTGGCCTATGTTGGAGGGTAATCTCCCAATGAGTGAGTTATTTGCCATGGCAAGAAATGTCAGGGATGACATGTTGAAAAGAGATGGTGGAACTGGACCTGAAAAGTTGTTTAAATTCAAGTTCAGTACCTGTAGTGTCGGAACATGACCTAAGCTCTCCGGGATGCTCCCAAATAAATTGTTCCGTGTAAGATAAAGATCAAGTAGAGAGGAAAGGTTCCCTAGCGAGGAAGGTACTGTTCCTGAGAGTTTGTTACCCCCTAAATTGAGATATTTAACAGGGGGAGAGGTGGCAGTAACAGGTGGTATAGAACCAACAAAGCCGTTCTCTTGGAGGCAAATGGCAATAAGTGACGAGGTATTGAAGAGAGCCTTTGGGAGTTCTCCACTTAGGGTATTGCTCATGAGCCTAAGTACTTGTAGAGATGAACTGTTTACCAAGGATTCTGGGATCCTCCCTGTGAGAACATTGCTCCCGAGATCAACATATGTAAGAGAGAGGCTGCTTCCCAAAGATGGTGGTAGGCTACCTGTAAGCCTGTTGCTAGCAAGGACTAACATACGCAGCTCAGGGAGATTGGCAAAAGCAGAAGGGATGCTCCCTTGGAGCTTGTTGTTTCTAATGTTAATCTCTTTAAGATGCATGCATTGACTTAGGCTGGGTGGGATCTCTCCTTGCAGGAAATTCTTCCACAAACCAAGGATTTGAAGCTGGGAACATGAAGAGAGTTCAGATGGGATATTACCTTCTAAGGAGTTCATGCTGAGGTTGAGGTTGCTGAGTTGGCTCAGGAGGCCGAGCTCGGATGGTATGCCGCCATGGAAGCTGTTGTTTGACAGTTGCAGCCTTGTAAGGGAGGTGAGGTTGGCAATGCAAGGTGATATGGAGCCTGTGATGCCCTCCGACGCGAGGTCTATTGCAACGACACGGCGGGGAGATCGTGCGCTGCAAGTGACCCCATGCCAACTGCAGAATTCCATGGATGCGTTACTCCATGAGGCAAAAAGTCCGGCTGGACCTGAGAGCTGGGACTTGAAGCAGAGGAGGGCTTGTCGATCATTTTCGGTTTGATCGCTGGTGCCTAACAGTAGGCAGCAAAAGGTGGTGAAGAGATAAATAAGCGAAACAACACCGGGAGACAAGGCACCCAAAGAGGCCATTGCTGTTAATTACAGCTATGGAGATCGGCGTACGGCGTAGCACTACGCCGTTCTAATAAATGGCACACGGACTAGTGCAATCCAAGATAGTACGGTGGGTGCTTGGAAGCTGCGTCTACGCATGCTGCTTTTGGAATTCAACTTCGCCGGTGTTTAATTCTAAGGAATTGTCTTATTCAAAAACCCTTTTGCTACCCCGTGAATTATTTGAACGTAGTTATTGTCCTGTTGAAGTCTACTTGTACAAAATAAACTCGAGAGTTGTCAGGAAGGTGGCTTGCACTGAGTTGCTCGGAAGGTTGTGCAAATAAGGTGCAGGGTGCGTTGGAACTGGACACTGGGCCATCTCGTCTGCAAACAGAAGAGTTGCTACTTTGATCTAATTTATCCCAAACTCAAATTATCAGTTTTATATATATAAAAAAAATCTTCCACCCTGATTTCACAAAAACTCAAAGATAGAAATTTTAGAATAACTAAGAACCAGCTTTAGCAAGACGATGTTTTTGTTAGAGATAGAGTCCTGTTATTCTAGTCTCTATATTAGAGATAGAGTCCTGTTATTCCTTTCCCTTATGTACTTTATATATTGTGGTCATTGACCCTCATATTGAATACAAGTCATATTCATAACAAATGTCATCATAACCGAATAGCGTGAGATCTTTGTTAGTAACCTTGCACAAAGAAATTCTTCTCACGAAATTACTAACTAATAAAATCGGCATAGTAAGGACCGTTAAAATGTTCTTTTCATTTATTTGATCCGCATTTTGACTCGCAAAATATTTTACACCTCAGGTTTCAGACTGAGATAGCGAGATGCCACCAACCTCTGCATCGCATCCATTGTGTATTTGTGTTCACCCGACCACAGCCAGAGCACTTGCGTGAGGTCCAATGTCGTAGAAAAGTCACCCATGACAAATTGACAGTGTGCATTGTACGAACACACACCTTCCTCTTGAAGAAAGGTATGAACGCACGTAATTCTTCAGGTCGCCGGGGCTTTGACCCTTTCAGATTTAAATTAAAATTACTATAATGATTTCAAAAAGCTGACGCCGTAGACGCCTCAACCGGCATGCGTTTCTTGCTCTACAAGAGATATACTAGTTTTTATAGCATTTTGAAAGGCTTACAAAATTGAAAAAAAAAATAGCGTTAAAAAGGGCAGCATTTGAACCTCAAGCCTCCTGGGCATGCGCCGTGGACCACCCGACCACCACAAGTTTCCTGATCTATACGAGGAACACTAATTTTTATACCTTTCATGGACCATTTGGTAGGGTTTGAAAACGTTGAAATCTCGATCAATCTCGGTGAGACCTTGTTTTTTTCGGTTTAAAAAATTTTGGATTTAAATTTTACCTTTTAGATTTTATTCAAAATAATAAGATTTTGCCGAAATTTCGGATTTTGAAAAGTGGTGAGATTGCGAACCGAAAACAAAATTTGAAATCTTAGCTAAAAGTGACCGGTCCGTGGAACTGGAGACACTAAACATCTCCTCTAGTCCGGCTGGACCCGAGAGCTGGGACTTGAAGCAAAGGAGGGCTTGTCGTTCATTTTTGGTTTGATCGCTGGTGCCTAATAGTAGGCAGCAAAAGGTGGTGAAGAGATAAATAAGCGAAACAACACTTGCAGACAAGGCACCCAAAGAGGCCATTGCTGTTAATTACAACTATGGAGATCAAAGTTCTCCTTTGCAATATGGAGGATATTTATGTACGGCGTAGCTCTTCACCGTTCTAATAAATGGCACACGAACTTGTGCAATCCAAGATACGGTGGGTCTGGTGGGTGCTTGGAAGAATGCGTCTACGCATGCTGCTTTTGGAATTCAGCTTCGCCGGTGTTTATTCAAACCTTTTCCTACCCCTAGAATTATTTGAGCGTAGTCATTGTCTTGTTGAAGTCTACTACTCCTAGCTTGTACAAAATAAACTGTCGAGTTGTTGTCAGGAAGGTTGTATCGAGTTGCTCGGAAGGTTGTGCAAATAATGCGGACGAGATGGTCCAGTGTCCAGTTCCAATGCATCCTGCACCTTTATTAGGGCATTTACAATGCTGTATCTTGTACCGTTTCTTAGCATGCCAGCTAGGATGAAAAAATGACGTGGAAGATAATAAATACAGAGAGAGAAGATCATCGTTTCCTTTCTATGAAACGATCTCTACGCTTCTCCCGAAGCGATAGAAACGCAAGAAATCACCGTTGCGACGCGCATCATCGTTTCTTGCCGTCCCCGCCAGATCTGATGCGCCCTGCGCCCGATCCCCTTTCCTTCCTTCGTCCCCGACGCCACCTATTGCGCCTCGCACGGTGGTGTGCCTCGCAGGGCTCTACGGCCTCGCCAAGAGTCTCACTGGCCCGCTCCACCCCGCCGTTGACGCCGCCGAGTCGGCCGTGACCTTCGCCATCGGCCCCGTCCACGAACGCTTCCACGAGACGCCTCTCGCCCTCCTCGCCTTCGTCGATCAAAAGGTACGAGCGCCCCATTTCGGCAATTACCCCCTGCTCCTTCGGCACTTCCCCTCTAGAAACCGTGGTCGTGCGGTTGTTGATTTGGTCGGGGCCTTTGGCCATGCGTAAACTGTTAAATGCTCCACGGATCTTGTTGCCTAGATCAACACCTAGATGAATGGGTCTTAGGGTTACCTTCGGGGTTTGAGCTCGAGGATGACGCCATTGCCGGAGACGGGGAAGGAAGCGATGGCGATGGGCGTCGGTGAAGTCAGTCTGAGAGAGAGAGTCGGCGTGGCCTTGACTTCCCGCTGCTCCACACGCAGGAGTAGATCGGATTGGTTTGTTGGGGGTATGTGCTCCAAGGGCGTGGGTTCATGGGCCTGGTCTACCCCCTCTATTTATAAGCGCGTGTGCAACGGGGCCACAACCATAAAGGTCTGGCTATACTTCCGATCGTATGCCGAGATCAACCAACATTCTCCCCCTTGATCTCGAATTCAACTTTGAAACTTTACATCTTGGTATATTAACCTTTTATATCTCACACTTTTAACTTAACATTCCACTCCTCCATAGATTAGTGTACCAAGACCAAGGCGTTACAACGATCGATTCACGTACTCGAACTCAATGACTATAGTACACCTCTCTACTTCAAAGCGAGAATAACTTTGTCTTTGTGGGAGGCAGTTGCTTTCAATGACCCCTATTATCCGTAATCATAGTCTTTCCTTTAAACCCATGCCGCCACGTGCTTCTCAAACACGTTGGGAGGAAGACCTTTGGTGAGCGGATCCGCTAACATGTCTTTTGTGCTTATATGCTCAAGCTCTATTGTTTGATCCTGGATTTTCTCCTTCACAACATAAAACTTGATCTCTATGTGTTTGGCAAAGACCACTTGACTTGTTGTTGTGGGAGTAAAATCTTCGCTCATTGTCGCAAAGATAATTTGAGTGGTTTTTCTATGCTGTCCACCACTCTCAATCCGGGTACAAACTTTTTTAAACCACATTGCCTGCCCGGTTGCCTCATAGCATGCCACAAACTCAGCGTGCATTGTCGACGTTGCAACGACTGATTGTTTTATACTTTTCCATGATATTGCTCCTCGGCAAGAGGTGAACACATATCCTCGATGTGGACTTTCCAAAGGTCTTTACACCCTGCCCAATCTGCATCTGCATAGCCCATAATTTCTAGGGCACTTGACTTTCTATATGTTAGCATGAGGCTCTTTGTCCCTTGCAAATACCGCAAGGCTTTCTTTCTGACTTTCCAAAGGATCAACTCCTGGATTAATCGATATCTTCCAAGCATCCGGTTGTAAATGCTAAGTCGAGGTGAGTACATATTTGAGCATACATTATGCTTCCCAATTTGAAGCATATGGTACCGATTTCATTTGATCGATCTCATACTTGTTCTTTGGACACCGAAAATTACCAAACTTATCGCCCTTGACTATTGGAGCAGCGTGGCATTACACATATGCATACTATATCTTTTAAAACACTTTCTATGTATGCCTTCCGTGATAGCCCTAGCACCCTATTTTTCTATCTCGGTGTATCTCAATTCCTAATACATAGGATGCTTCACCAAGATCTTTCATATCAAACTTTGAGGACAAGAACTTCTTTGTTTCTAGCAAGAATCTTTATCACTTTGCTTGCTAATAGGATATCATCCACATATAAAACTAGGAAAATATATTTCCCTCTATTAAACTTTGCATAAATGCGCTTGTCCTCCTCATTCTCTTTGAACCCAAAATTTCTTATGGTTTCATCAAACTTAATGTACCAATTGTCTAGACGCTTTGTTTTAATCCGTAAATGGACTTCTTTAATCGACATCCCTTATTTTCTTTTCCTTTCATGACAAAACCTTTGGGTTGCGCCATGTACACATTTTCATATAAATCCCCATTTAGAATGCCGTCTTAACATCCATCTGATGTAATTCTAAATCATAATGAGCAACGAGTGCCATAATGATTCTAAAAGAATCCTTTGTCGAAACAGGTGAGAAGGTTTCGTTATAATCTATTCCTTCTCTCTGAGTGAAGCCTTTTGCGACAAGTCTAGCTTTAAATCTTTCAACATTCCCTTTGGAGTCACGTTTGGTTTTGTAAACCCATTTACAGCCTACTGTTTTGGCTCCTTTAGGAATTTCTTCTAAGTCCCAGACTTTGTTTGTACTCATGGATCTCATTTCATCTTGCATGGCATCAAGCCACTTCGATGAATTGGGACTTCTCATCGCTTCCTCATAAGAGGTGGGATCACCCTCTATCTCTATGTCTTCACTGGCATAAACTTCATAATCACCGAATAGCCGATCTCCTGCTTCTCTGTGATCTTCTAAGTGGTTCTTGAGCGAGTTCACCGCTCTCTCTACAGAGGTCGCTCGGGCTCCTCACTAGCAAATGCCAGGGGCCTCGGGCTCCACAACAAAGTGCCTCTGGCACATCGATCGTTGAACTCGGAGAAACACCAGTCTTTGTAACTCAGGTGATGCAAGAACAAATGTATCGAGAAGAAAGGCTCTTGAATCATAGGAGTTGGGGCACAAACCCGCTTCTCATCAAGGCTAATTTCTCGGGGTACCATGCCCCCTGATCATATCATCCTCTATAAACACAGCGTGTCTAGTTTCTACAAACTTGGTATGTCTGCATGCGGGCGAGAAACGATAACCCTTTGATCTTTCAGATAGCCAATGAAATGGCAACTCACCGTCCTTTGGATCTAACTTTCCTATGTTTGGGTTGAATACTTTTGCCTCAAATTTAGACATTCACACACATGTAGATAGTTCATGAAAGCTTCCTCCCGATCCATAACTCATACGGTGTTTTAGGCACCGACTTCATCGGGTACCCGATTAAGAATATGGGCAGCGGTTTTAAAGCCTCCATCCATAGACTAACCGGTAAAGTGGAGTAACTTATCATACTTCTCACCATATCCATTAAGGTACTACAGTTCGCCTTTCGGCTACTCCATTTCTTTGAGGTTCGCCTAAGCATAGAATCTTGAGCTACTATGCCATTTTCCTGCAGTACCTTGCAAAAGGTCCCGAACTTGACCATAAGGGTGTGTTTACCGTAGTATTCACCTCCACTGATGCGATCTTACTACTTTAATCTTTAGATCATGTTGATTCTCTATTTCACTTTAAATATTTTAAACTTTTCTAATGCTTCCGATCTTTCTTTGATAGGATAAATGTAGCCATAGCGAGAATAGTCATCGATGAATGTAATGAATGAATCAAAACCATCCACTTTGTCTTTACAGAAAAGGACCACAAATGTCTCAGATGGATTATTTCCAAGATTCCTGTGCTACGCTTGGCGCCTTTCTTTATTTGTTTAACATACTTGCCTTTAATACAATCTATGCAATGATCTCAGTTTGAAAAGTCTAGGAGGAACAATTTCTTCTTTGATTAATCGTTCAATTCTCCCCTCAAATATGGCCTAAACGACAATGCCATAATTTCGATGACGATTCACTTTCTATTCTCTTTCGCTTTGTATTAACATTGCATACTTTCGCATTCGAGGAGATACTTATGTCATTCACAATATCATAATGGGATAGCAAATAAAGCTTGTCTTGTCGGATGGCAAGACCAACATCTTTATTATTAAACTTTATTACACACTTTCCATTCCCAAAATGACACTGAATGTTCTCATCATCTAAGCAAGACACTCGAAATCAAATTCCTTTTAAAGAAGGCACTAATAAAACATCACGCAACGGGAGTATGAAGCCGCCCGCCAACTCTAATGGAAGATCTCCAATGGCTTCCACATCACTTCAACTCCATTCGCCACTCTAATTCCTCTTTCTCCTCTTTGTAGGATCCTCCTCGTATGGAATCCCTCAGATAGAATTAGCAACATGAACAGTTGCACCAGAATCTATCCACCAAGTGCTAGTTGGTGAATCTATATACAAGGATTCATCTATGAATGTAACTTGATCTTTACCTCTTTTGTTCAGCCACTTGAGGAAAAGAACACAATCCTTCATGCGGTGCCCTTTCTGATGACAACGCCTGCAGGTGTCTGGATCTATGTGCTCCGGCGGAGGCCTAGGAGGCTGTCCACTGGAACCATGTCCTCCATTGGAGTTCTGTCCTCCATTTGAGTGTTCACCCTTCTCAAAATTGGTGAACCTTTTCTGCTGATAATTGCCCTTTTGGTAGTTGCCTTTCTTGAAATTTGGCTTATTCTGAATCTGGAAATAATTCTTTTTCTTCTGAGAATGTTTAACCAGATTCAGTTCATCAGCCTTTTGTGCCTTTAATCTTTCTTCTTCTTGGACACACATGGCAATGCACTTTTCAATAGACCATTTTTCTTCACTAATGTTGTAATTTACAACAAAAGTCTCAAATTCCTTTGGTAATGAAACCAAAGATAAGATGGACTATGAAATCATTCTTTAAAGGCATATCAAAAGATGTGAGAGTGAGCCATATTAGTCATCTTAAGAATATGCTCTCTAATGCCTGGTCCATTACGCAGCCCAGATCCATCATACTTGTCATTGACAAGTTTCTTGATTAATGTGCCTGCATAGGACTTTGTGGATCCAAAGAATCGCTTCTTCTATTTTCTTCAGATACTCAGTAGCATCTGTACATTCTGGGATTGCTCCCCTTATGGACTCAATGATGGTGCCTTTGATCACCATGAGGCACTTTCTATTTGAGTTGTCCCACTTTGCCTTCTCAATACTATACGACAATTACTGGCCAGAAGATTATTTGTGGCTTCCGACTCCCGGCCATTTGCGTAACCGGTGCCACAGGCCTTGGATGAAGCAAAGCATAATCTATCTCAGCCATAGCCATGGCCAAGCTCAAATTCTCTCTCCATGAGGAGTAATTGTTGCCGTTCAACCTTTCAAGCCCTTGAAAGACACTCAAGGAATTGGCAATCTTGGTTGGAAAAACTTCATTAAATAAAACAAGAATTTAATCAGTAAACTAAAAGATTATAAACTTTGGCATGAATAAATTAACGTTGGTCAATTAAACATGCTCTCAACTATAATAAAGACTGATCTATTTCTAAAACACCGTTGGGCAGTATTAGAATAGAGCAAACTTTATTCAAAAAAACTTTCTATCATTCTTAACATGGTCATGGCAAAAATTATTTTCAACGTTGGTCAGAAAAATAAAATTACCATAACTATGTGAAATACTATAAAACTATTTTTTTATTTACTATTTTCTCTAATTAAATATCCACGTTGGTTTCAATTTAATCAGAGAAAAGAAAACTTAAACTTGCAATGAAATACGCACTTAATTTAGTACTTAAACTCATCATGCATAGCAATTACAGACTTAACTCCTAATTTGTTTGGGCCGAATGGCCCAAAAGGACCTCAATGCCCCTTTGTTAACAAAGCAGTCCAAATTTCACTAAGGAAAACGGGCAGAGTCGAACCGAGCCGCTTGATCGAATCGACGGACGAGAATGCTTCAGGATCATATAAATCCGGAAAAATCGCAGCCCCAAACAAACCCTAACCGCTCACGTAAATCGGATTCGTCGCGACGGCGGCCGGGCGCGTGGGAGCCGCTCTCAAGACGGAGGGCGCAGCGCCGCACGGCAGTCGTTACACTGGAGACGGCGACTGCTGCGTGGGCTCGCTTGCCGCTAAGGCGCGCGGCGCCCGGCCAAGCGACGGCATCTTTGGCGCGCATGCGCAGCTGCGATGGCGATGCACGGGACGCCTGACGCCAAGACGGGTCACGTCGAGAGACGGCTCGGGCTCGTGCAAGCGGCGGCTGCCGTGGTGATCAACGACTCCATGGCTCAAAAGATAAGGCGTTGGTCTTCGTGCGGCAAGGTAAGAATTCTACCCTTCTGTTTCTTTTCTTAATCCTTTTTGTTTAATCTGATTTCTTGACCAAAAAGGTCTTTGGATTGGGGAATTTCTTCTTCTAATTGCTATGCGTCTAAACCCGAAAATAGATCTACAACTAGGGTTGGTCTAGGCACTACACACAAGGCTCTGATACCATTGTTAAATGCTCCACGGATCTTGTTGCCTAGATCAACACCTAGATGAATGGGTCTTAGGGTTACCTTCGGGGTTTGAGCTCGAGGATGACGCCATTGCCGGAGACGGGGAAGGAGCAGTGGCGATGGACGTCGGTGAAGTCAGGTCTGCAGAGAGAGAGTCGGCGTGGCCTTGACTTCCCGTTGCTCCACACGCAGGAGTAGATCGGATTGGTTTGTTGGGGGGTATGTGCTCCAAGGACGTGGGTTCATGGGCCGGTCTACCCCCCTCTATTTATAGCGCGTGTGCAACAGGGGGCCACAACCATAAAGGTCGGTTGCGCCCCCGATCAGGGCGCGAGATCAACCAACATAAACTTGCCAACTGGGGCAGTGGGATTGATTTCTTGGTTGTATATCAATGTATAGCAGCATTAGTTTAAGCACTGGAGCAGATATATAGTCAGATTTTTTAGTCTAATCTGGTTGTGAGTTGGGTACTTGGGTTTGTTGGAACCAACTGTTCACCAGCTTTAACCTGGAAGTATCAATTTTTCCCTCTTCAGAGTAGTGGTATATTATTGTTAGAATACATGGACCTTGCAGTGTAATCTCGGTGAATTGCTCACATAATGACATAATGAATTGCTCTGTCTATTCTGCTACCGCTGAATTGCAAATTTGCAAGTACTGTCCATATGTCCGTGAATTTAGTGAGAATCCACACAGATGGATGCTTCCAATGGAAAAGACCTGTAATTCTCAAGGAGCTAGCATCACTTCCATAATTTGGCTCCGTCAATGCCTACAGAAAGAATATATTGTTTTAGGTGGAGACTGTCATTGAGTCATTTGTATGAACGTGAGAGGAAATGATGCCAATGGGTTGGTACTGTGTGAGGAAAAGGAATATGACTAATATGGATACATGATTCTTCAATTCATGCACTGTTGAGTTGACTTAACTGAATATTGCTCTTGTCATGGCTACTTCTTATTTTGATTGGTATCGAATGTGCTTTCGTTGATATATAACTTGCTATTTAGTCATCTTGTCATCTTGCCCACAGAAAAGAGAAATGATTACATGGGTTGATTGGGTACATTAAGATGTCTATACTGCGTCATAGACTACGAGTAATCATGGTCTGTATTGATGGAAATGCTAAGTATGAGCTAATCTTTTTTGCTTCTTGATGTCATGCAGGTTGCACTTGTTTCCAACCTTGTACACTAGAGACCTATATCTCTCAGATCCACATCTGGCTTAGGTATGATGCTTGGTCTTTTGTTTTTTTTCACTGTTGGGAAAAGATCATATATTACTCATGTAATCGTTGTAGAGGATCACAGTGCTGTGAAGATCGCAAATGGATTTTAATCCTGACGATGGTTTTGATCCGGCCGACCTATATACTATTGATGATTTTCTTGCCGAGGAGGATATATTCGACTTCTCATCGAGCGGTGCCATGCAACTGAATGATACCATGGATTCCATTCAACAAACAACAACTCATCGCCGTGGTGCACCGAGAAGGTACGTGGGTAGGCCTCGTGAAGGAAGTCATCAACAACTAGTCAATGATTACTTCTCCGAGACCCCACTCTACTCAAACCGAACATTTCGAACAAGATTTCGAATGACGAGACCACTATTCTTACGTATTGTTGATGCTCTAAGTGAATGGAATACCTATTTCACCACAAGGATGGATGCTCTTGGTCGCACCGGGCTCTCTCCTTTGCAAAAGTGTACAACGGCTATTCGTCAGTTGGCAAATGGTAGCCCTGCGGATCATCTCGATGAATATTTGAAGATTGGAAATACCACTGCTTTGGAGTGTATGAAGATGTTTGTAGAAGGCGTAATTGCAATTTTCGGTGACGAGTATTTGCGACGCCCTACTCCTGAGGATGTGGAGCGTCTATTGCAAATAGGTGAACGCCGTGGCTTCCCGGGCATGATAGGTAGCGTTGATTGTATGCACTGGCCTTGGGAAAAATGTCCTGTAGCTTGGAAAGGTCAATTCACCCGTGGCGATAAAGGTGTTCCTACAATCATCCTGGAGGCTGTTGCTTCACATGATCTTTGGATTTGGCATGCCTTTTTCGGTGTAGCTGGATCAAATAATGATATAAATGTCCTTAGTCAATCGTCATTGTTTGTCAGAGAGTTGAAAGGAGAAGCTCCTCGTGTCCAGTACCATGTCAACGGGAGAGAATACAACCATGCTTACTATCTTGCAGATGGAATATATCCGGAGTGGGCTGTATTTGTTAAGTCAATTAAACTTCCGCAGACAGAGAAGACTCAGTTGTACGCAAACCATCAGGAGGGAGCAAGGAAAGATGTTGAACGAGCATTTGGTGTCCTGCAATCTCGTTTCTAGATTTTGCGTCATCCTGCACGTCTATACGAAAGGGGAGATCTTCATAACATCATGATAGCTTGCATAATTCTACACAATATGATAGTTGAAGACGAGAGAGATATGGCTCTTGATCCTATTGATTTGAATACTTCTGCAAGCACATCGATCGTTCTACCGCCGGAAACCACTCATGGTGATAACCCTGCTTTTGCTGACGTGCTACGAAGAAATTCAGATATTCGAGCTCGTCCAACTCATCTCCAACTAAAAAGTGACTTAGTCGAGCATATTTGGCAAAAGTTTGGTCAACTAATTGGTATAGTTAAATATTTTGACAACTCTATTGTTTTGAAGTTCAACTAATTGGTACAGTTAAATATTTTGACAGCAGAGATATATATCTAATGAATTATGTGTTCTTTTCTTTCTGTTTTATTTTCTTTTTCTGAAAGACTGATGCTATTGCGAATGGTGATGTTTGGTAATAAAAATTGAGAGGTACGTGCTACTGGCTATACATTTACTTCTTTGTTTAGTAACAAATACAATTTAGATCATGCAAGTATGTATTTGCAGTTTAGTAACCAGTTGCAACTCTATGTATGCACAGAAGATGCTTCCTTCTCGGAAGAAGAAGCCAGTCTCCAAGAAAAAGATCAAGAGGGAAAAGCTGAAACAAGGAGTTTAGAGTGAAAAAACCATCAGTTCTCAGTTCCTCATGTTACTGATTTTATTTTGAGCTCCTCTTTGCATGATAAGAAAAATATACCAGCTGGAGCCGCAGTATTTACAGTGACGGTGTTCTGTGGAGGCTTTGTCTTGAGTGGAACATTTGTGTTGGTCACCTTATTTCAGCAAATAGACGAACATTGGCCTAAATTGAGCTATTCTGCTGATCCTGGTTTTAAGATTTTTCAATTTTACTGTTATGCTGGCCATCTTGTGTGCAAATCCCACTAACGTTGGGTTGCAGCCTGCAACTTTGCCTCCCAAGCTTAACAGTTGTGGACAATATTAGATAGGCATTCAACAAGGCACATTTTGAGATGATTTCTCATCTGTCGTTATGATAAAACTCAATATTAGTAAACAAGCATGTATAAACATATGGCACAATAGATCCAATACAAATTAAACCAACTTGCAACGTTAATAAATATTAGAAACAGTACATAGAAACCATGCATTGAGGTCCTTATTTCTAAACCTTCATTTAATACACCTTCTCTCCTCTAAGAAACCATCTAAGAAACTATGCATTGGAAATGCCCTTAGTAACCTTGCACACACAAAAAAAAAATTCTCACGAAATTACTCCCTCCAGTTTGATAATTATAGATGTCGTTTTGGACATCGACACGGTCTTCAAAACACAACTTTTTGAATACTGTTTCTTAGTTATTGCTGCAATGATTTCAAAATGCTGACATGTAGACGCCTCGACCGGCATGCGTTTCTTGCTCTACAATACGTATACTATACTAGTTTTTATAGCATTTTGAATGGCTTTCAAATTTGAAGAAAAATAGCGTTGAGGGCAGGATATACCCTTCATGGGTCGTTTGATAGGGTTTGAAAACGCGGAAATCTTGGTCAATTTTGGCGGGATCTCGTTTTTCTCGGTTAAAAATATTTTGGATTTGAATTTTACATTTTAGATTTCATTCGAAATATGAGATTTTACCGAAATTTTGAATTTCGAAAGGTAACAAGATGTGAACTAAAAACAAAATTTGAAATCTTGGCCACAAATGACGGCCCGTGGAACTGGAGACACTGACGTCTCCTCTAGTATATGCACGCATAAATACCGCTACAAGTGACATCTCCGCTGGAATATGTACGCATGAATACCACTACGAGTGATTTGACATCTCTGGTATTTGCACGCTTAAACACCCCTACAAGTCACTGGTCTGGGCCCTGGGGAGCTGTTGTCCCCCGATCCCATATGGCAAGTAATATAAACTGCTGACGAAGAAGCGTTGTGCCTTAAGGAAGTTAAAATGTTCTTTTCATTTGTCTAGTCCGCATTGACTATAAGATATTTGACAAACTTCAGTTTCAGACTGAGGTAGTGAGATGCCACCAACCTCTGCATCCATTGCGATCACCCGGCCAGCGCCGGAACACTTGCGTGAGGTACAATCTCCTCGAACAAAATCACGGAAATTTTATACAACAGTTTCGCGTATTTACAAAAAAAACCACTCATGTCTGGTACCTGAAAAACCGGACATCCATGTCCGGTTCTCCAAAAATCGGACAAAGTGTATTCGGTTCTCCAAAAACTGAACAAATGAATAAATCTGAATTTTAAATTCATGTCCGGTTTCTGGTAAATGTTCGGTTTACTAGGAATTGGACAAGGGAGGCCGACGTGGCAGGATTTCCGGGTTGTGGAGAACCGGACAAGGGCGACGATCTCTAGCTTATAAGAAGGAGAGAGAGGAGAGAATGACGTTCATGAGCATGAAGTTTCATCGAGTGAAGGAAGGAAGGTCTGCGAATGAGCGCTCTGCAATGAGGAGAAGCCGAGAAGGAAGGACTACGCGAAGGAACGCTCTGCGACACGACTATTTGAGTAGCCATACTACTACGAAAGCGAAGCTATTTGAGTACTATCGTGTGGTTATGTTATCACTTAACATGTGAAAGCGAAGTAGTGTATTCATAGCTTAACTATTAATTGGGCTTCTATTTTGGTTATGCAGAGGAATTCACGGTACTGAGACAACCGAAGTCAAAAGTGATTTTCATCCTAAAACTGTTGCTGCAGCAATGAATGTGCACATTACTAAAGTTTAGTGCTTTGCATGATTAATGTTGTACATTTATTTTCACTTGGTTCTATAATAATTTATCCGTAGCTTTTGACATACTATATTTAGCCTAGTTGTTCAGTCTGCTATCTAGGTTATGTCTCATTAAGTAGGTTTTAAGGAATGTTAGTGTAAACCTTAGTACATGGTCAGTAGAAATAATCATGGTAAATGTATAATGAGTAGAAGATGAAATGACAGTAGCAGTGTATTGAGTAGATTATTCGAATGACCTAATTTTTTTTGCGATTAGTACAAAATTAGAATAACTTGTAGTACACAAAATGATGGTACTAGTAGGTGGAGTAGCTCCAGAAATAATAATTTTAGTGTAATATTACATACATAAAATAACAGCCAGTACGTGAGTATTATATGAATTAAGGATGTAGGGAACCATAGGGCACTTTGGAAACACTTTTGGACAGTCAAAATGTGTGTAAAAACGCTAGAGTAGATAAATGATTAAAATAAGTAATGAATTTCGAATTTAATAATGACATTTAATAATTATTCGAATATAATTATCGCAATCCTAAAAATGTAAAAATGGAGTAAAAGACTTTTAATAAAATAAATACTTGGAATTTAAATCTAAAAATTTTATGGAAGGAGCCTGATACCGTTCGAAACCTTGTGTAAAAGTTTAAAAAATTTACAAGTTGAATTAGTCCCTAAACTAAATCTTTTTCCGAAAAAAGAAGATTGGAACAATGCTAATTGTCAGAATTATAAGAAATAATCTACTGTGAATTTTAATATTAAATTTTTACATATGGTAGATACAGTTAAAGTAAACCGAAATTCCCTAATTCATGAGAAAGAATAAAAGAAAGAAAAGAAGAAAAAAGAAAAACATTTAATTTGGCAAAGTATTGGAAACTATAAATTTTAGTCTCTATGAAACTTCCAGAATCAGTCAGAATAATTCAAATGGGTTAAAATGCGAAATGCAGCCGGTAGATCAATTTACTAAAGCACGACCATATAAAATCGAGTAGAGCCATAAAAATTTCAAAATAAAATTTATAAATCCTAAAATACTACTTTAAGCGCGTTGGGCACTTTAAAACATGCAAAAACTTAATTGTCACTAAATAGGTATTTAGGTAATTTCAGGATTTAATTCTAATCGGATCACTGATCTACAATCATGTAAATAAAATAAATAATGTTAATATGCTCCATAAAAATTTAACTAAGAAAAATAATGCTTTACATGAATTGATCAAATTAACTTGAAATGCAGATCAATGCGTATGGGTGTATTGTATGCATTTAGCAGAAATTTAAATTGGTGATAAACTACTGCGATAGATTTAGTGCAAATTTGATTCAAAACCAGTGGAATAATTTTTTTTAGAATATTTGTGTGATATTCTTATAGATTAGGCAAAGAAATTTTAATTTATAGTTAATTTGCATTAATTTCTAATTAAATAGTTTTTCAATGTAAGAAATAATCAATTTACTATAACGTGTTTATTTCATGCTTAAAAATTATGAAACCACTTTTGTTATTCTCAGTAGATAGTAAAGATCATGATTTTGTAAAAATACTTAGGGTGTACTATTTATCTTTATACGATACCTTAAATTGCCTTATATTTATTATATTCGAAACTATGATACAGTTAAAGTAAACCGTAATTCCATAATTCATGAGAAAGAATAAAAGAAAGAAGAGAAAAGAAAAGAAAAGAGAAAAATAAGATAAATATTTAATTTGGCAGAGTATTGGAAACTATAAATGAGTTAAAAATGTGAATTGCAGCCGATCGATCAATTTAATAAAGCGTGACCATATAAAATCGAGTAAAGCCATAAAAATCTAAAAGTAAAATTTATAAATCCTAAAATAATACGATAAGCTTGTTGGGCACTTTAAAATTTACAAATGTTAGAATAAGGGAAACGACATGTGTATGATAAAATAATGAGACTCTATGAATGTAAATTAGAACTGCATGTGTAAGACTCTGTAATATTGAATTCAGTGCTGAGGAAGATCATTAATTATGTGTAATGACTAAAAGGTTTAATATGTTTGCAACAGAAGGACACGTTTTAGAAAATATATTTTGGAGAACGACCCTCTATTTTGCACGGAAGAGTGGTGACCATGGACAACTGTGTGCACTTAGACAGCACAATAGGCATCCTGAATGAATTGGGGCAGCTAAAATCACATGTTGTTGCCCTACTAGGTGTGAACCGTGATATGCACAGGGTTCGTCTAGAAGGGGTTCATACACGATACGTTCCAAATAGCTCTATGGTTGTGTACACACTCTTCCAGTTAAGAAATAATAGTTCGTGGGATTTGTATCTCCGCAAAGCGAATGAAGAGAATTTGTTAGTTAGGAATGTATGTAGAGGTTCCGTGGGACACTGCTAATTGCACTTGCTGCAGATGCAAATATCTAAATCATCCCATTGGTGTTCGCTCTCGTGGAGAGTAAGAACAATGATAGCTGAAAATTTTGATATAACAATACACTGAAAAAACGAATTGATTCGACAAAAAGCTGAAAATGTGACAACACACTGGTAACAACTTTCTCAGGCCACTTGGACAACACGCTGACACCGAAAACTTGTTATAAATACGAGGGGAGGGGAGAGGGATAAGAGGTGCGGTTCATTGTGTAGGTTTAGTCTCATCTGTTCATCTTCGTGGAACTTGGTAGGGCTGGAGGTGCTGTACCAGGTCCTTGGGTGGATCACCTTGTTCGCCTTGTCCATCAGCTTCTACCCGCAAGTCCTCCTCTACCGCAAGCGCAAGAGGTGAGATTTATCTTTTCTGTTCGTTCTTCTCGTGTTGTTGGGTGATATATTGATCGATATTTTTGTGTTATTTAGGGCTTTGAGGTTATCGGGAACAAATTGAGCACAAACCTTGCAATTTCGGCCATCAAAATCACGACTGACTAGAACTAGTGTGGCCTGAAATTCTCATCTAACTGAAGATGCTTTAAATCATTCTTTGCGTGTTTGTTCTTGAGAAACTTAGGTGGGGATCCACTTCCTTCTATGGGTATTTAATTGGTAGAATATTTTCATTTGGACATAATAAGTTCTTGGGGGCAATAGTCTACATCAGAAGCTGCACTTGGTATCATCTATTTTTTTATTTTTTGTTTGAAGTATATTTTGGTTATGCTTGATTCCTACTCTGTTAGGCTAAAATATAATTGCTTCCAATGTGTAGATAGACAAGGATCCGGAGAAGCTCAGTAAAGGCTTGGCCTGGACAATAAAAGAAATAGAGTGCATCACATCTGACCTTAATAAAATTGCAAAAGACAACTTTAGTCCTAGCACATGCTCATGTGGCAATGAAGTCAATAGCTGTAATATACCGAGTATTTCTATACTCGAGTCACTGTACATTTGTACTCAAACACTGTTCAATAATACACTGTTCTTGTGTGTTTCTGTATCTTGAGCGATTGTACTCGTTCGGGATCTAAAAGAACCCTTCAACTTATTTAGCGTCACTCAAAATCAATTTCCCATTTGATCGCCGACAAGTGTTTTCGGTGATTGAATTCAGTTTTCGAGCTCTTGCGAAAGTATCTTGTACGTCGACTTAAATGTTCTCTTCTCTGTCCTTCTGAAGTACAAGTTGCCTAGTTTAGTGGGGAACTTAAAATCTTCAAAAGGAGTTAAGGATCCGTTTAATCGGAGCTTGTAAACTTTGATCGCGGTCACATTTAAACTACCCGACTCAATTAATTTCACTCTCATGAGTAATTGCAAATTGAGTTGAATAAGTGTCAAAGTGACCCAAAATCCCTCCAACATACCTTAGAATCATTAAAAATCAGCTTTGGAAGTTTGAATCTTCAAGTTTTGTCACTTGACCAAAATACCCCTCATAAGTGCATAGTGTATATATATGTGTTAGCCATCCCCAACCAACAAATTAACTCATTTCTTCCTCCCCACACGCCAAGCAAGAAGAGGAGAAGAGAAGAGGGCAAGGCGCCACCCTGGCTCGCCGTTTGGAGCCGATTCGACCAGGTGGAAACCGATGCTGGAGCTAGGATTCGTCGCCCCCGCGAGGATCCTCCCCTCCAACAACCCTCAGGTGAGTTCCTCGCGAAGTTCTCTCGTCGTTTCTCGGAGGTCCCGTGGAGTTTTTGCATTATGACTTGATTTCTCGGCTCCCGGGACATCCCTCGATGCGTAGCTACGAGTTTCCCCTCCTGTAGCTCCGCATTTCATCATGTCCCTCAAACCCTAGCCTAGGTCATGTCCAGGTGCCATGTGTTCAGAGCATTGCATGGCACTTGTGCTTTAGAATCTAGACTCAGGTCATCGTTAGGTCCATTTAACTCTACTGTTGACCTAGCTTTTGGCCATCTTCGAAATCTAGCAAACTATCGCTAGGTTTTCGATTTGTCGGAGTTCTAGTGGAGCAAAGCATGGGTAGTATTTTTGTTAGCACTTCTCGTAGTCGAGTCGCTATCGTAAGAATCGAATTCAATTCTCGCTTAGCCAAATTTATTTTATTCCTTTAGGCATTAATTGTTTTTACAAAATTCTAGAAGTCCGAAGCATAATTCGACAGCTCCATTATCTCTTCTGATAGCATTAATCGCGATCAGAAGAATCAGAACTGCATTCTGGCAAAACTTGCTAGCACTTGTCAGCTCTAGGTCACTAGTATTTTTGCAAAATGCTAGACCTCCAGGGCATGTAATAAGTATACCGTTACTCTTCTTAGATGCTAAAAGGATTATTAGAATCGTTGGATTTGCGTTTTGCTAGCCCGCATTTTATTTTATTACTCTAGGTCCCAATTATTTTTATAAGATACCTAGGACCTGTAGCATGCATGGACATCACTGCTAGCCCCCCTGGTGCTTGCAGATGAGCTCAGAAGAGCTAGATTTGCATTTTCCTAGCTTCCATTTTGTTTTAATCATCATAGTGATCAAAGCCAATTAGAGCTGCCGCTTCCTTTAACTTCGTTTAAGGTCACTAAGGTCGATAGCATGCTTCCCCGCGTGCTTTGGATCGCATTCAAGTCACTTTTCGGACTTTTGCCGTTTCTGTAATTACTAGAAGTTAAGCGGGCAATTGATCAAAAGTCGAGAAGATTAAGTCATCTATGCTTTGGGAATAGCTCCGATAGGTCGTGACGTATCCCTAAGCAACTAGCCGAGGGCTTAAAACAAGTCTCGCGGCATTTCAGCTCAAAACGGCCCTTTTGGGCGAGATTGCTCGTTTTCGAGCAAAATAGCCATTTTGGCCATATTCCACAATTTAGGGTTTATTCACCAGTTAGCTATCGGAATGAGTCATTTAGGGTCATATAAGCCTAGTGAAGTCGAAAACGTGCTCCTCGCGCAAGCGGAATCGAGTTTGAGCCGTTTTCGGACCTTGTGCGATCGGGAGCGTATTTAGCGACCCAAAATGCGCTTTCGATCGAAATTGCTATAGGTTAAGTGAATTTACGTGGGGTAAGGCCCAGATAGGTCCTAAATACCCTAGACTACCTGGTGGAACAGCCTGGAGAAATCGCAAATCGATTCGTATGCGTTACGAACAAAAATGGCTTTTGCCTACTGAATAGTGCCATTTTTCCTTTTCTGAATTTTTCACTTTTCCGATTTGGTTTCTTTGTTTTGGCTCGGCCGATCATTGTAATCTCAAACGAGTTGCGACAAGTCCCTTTAGGTGTGTTATACCTAATTCTAGGTGTTTAACTAAATTTATTTGAATTTTTCTTTATTTTACGCATTTTATTCACTTTGGCGAGAATTTCACCGAAATCGCCTCATCGGGTCGCGATTACGCCGTTTTTCGCGTTTTGATCGTTTCTTTTCTTTCTTAGTATCTAGATGAGTTCCGTTTGGTGTTAATTTGGTGTTTATGCGGTTGAGGTCGCTTGCTAATTTATTGCTCTTTTCGCCGTTTTGCTGATTTTGATCGAATAGAGCCGAGCGGGTCGGGGATCGCCTGAAACACGCCAGAACTCATCCCGAACATCGTCGAGGAAGAGCAACAAGGCAAGCACCTCCTTTGACCATCTTGAAACCTATATTTCACGATGTTTACTTTGATTTCTCAAACTATATGCATTGTTTATATTCAGTAAAGTGCTAGTTTGTGGGAATGGTAGATATACCCTGATTTGGTGGTTTTTCCTCAATTAAATTCCCAGAGTCCATTGATAGCCTTAGTAGGGTTGGACAATTAATAAAATGTCACTTGGGTATAAACGACTTAGTAAATGCATATTCTTAGACACTGCAATAGAAATGAGCAAAGTCAGTCATTTACCAAATGCTCAAAACTTATGATAATTGTAATCGGTTTTGGAAATGTTTTGGAAATGTGACTTGTAAAGGTAATTTGATAAAAATGTGCAAGTGTCTAGTTGGTAATTAGACTTGGCGGGAGGTATAATATGTGCTAGTTAAACATGATGGCGATTGGTTGGCGAGTTAAGTGGAGTTCCCGCTTGAGTCATTAGGCAAAAATATAAGGACCGAACTTGTGACGGTTTTGAATGAACACCGTGCAACCGCAAGAATGCTTTGGGATGGGGCAGCCTATTCTAGTACTTGAAGTGTGAGGGATAGCCATGCTGTTGGTAGGCCGAAGTGTGGACCTTTTCTCTCGTGTTGAGCAAATCAAGCGCGGTGTGTGTGTCCTCACGACCCGCCGTATGCACCTTCGTGAGTGCGCTTGTACTTTTGCAGCGGGGAATCGCTCCAGTTCATGTTTGTTGATACAACGGTGTACGCCTTGCTATGGGATAATGCCGCGGCAAACAATTCGCCGTCATCACGATGGATATTCCGTGGCCGCCTGAGTGGTGGTTGGCCTCTTATCGCCATAGCAGTGGGTTTTACCGTCACCGGTGCTGGGGTGTGGCTATAACCTCAACGATGGGAAAGAATAGATCATTCTTGTATATCGGATACCTCGTGTATCGCGTGTACCCTGGATAGCGAGGATGCAAGTCCGAGTTGTGTTTGGGTAAAGTGCGCAAACTCTGCAGAGTATCAAATAATTCTAATCGATTAGCCGTGCTCACTGTTATGAGCAAATCTTCTTTAATCGTATCAAGTATAGAAATTTGGTTCGGTTTTGAAAATGAAAATCTATTTGAGTCTATCTAAAGTATATGGATCGATATGGTACTTGATGGATTTATGAATGAGTGAATATGGTATTTGGAGGATTTATGAATATATGGATGTCAATTCGTATCTCAATTGCGATCATGGATGGTGGCGGTTGAGAGACTCAAATGTTACATATATTGTAAATATGTTTTATTCAAAATGTTGTCTTTCAAATTATGTATTACATTTCGATGAATCGCTTCAAATCCTGCTTTTATAATAGACTTAGTGTAGTAGCCATTTCAATCGTATCACCGCATATTAATTATATTTGCATACACTAAAGTCTTGCGAGTACATACGTGTACTCACCGCTGTTGCTAACCCCTTTTTCCACAGAGGAAGGTATTGATGATGTCCGGATGATGGCGAGCCCTTTTCTGCGAGTGTTGCGGCCAGAGGGTCTTCCCTCCACCAGAGTCTGCGGGGTGTTGTCAAAGCCACCGCTAGTTTTGTTGTCTTTTGTTTCATTTGCCGTTCTATTTTGGAGTCTCAGTATTGTACTTGTACCAGATTTACACCCGCTATGTAAATTAAATTAGTTTATCTTTTCGTGCATTGATACTCGGGTTGTGGGTACGCGATCTTTGGGCTCTTGATCCATGGATCCAGATGTCGATGCGTCTGAGCACCGGTCCGGCTAAGGGTTCGATCCCGTCGATCAATTTTTAGATTCAGATTTTTGATGTCGAGGCTTCCTGTTGCTATACGGTGCTATACGCTACTGATGAGACGTCTGATGCAGTATAGGAAGAGGGGTCCTCACAATAGCTTTGTGATTGACATCGAAGCTATAGCTCGTAGCCTTGAGCAGGTTGCCATACAGTCAAATGAATTAGTTCAAAGAGACGGAATAGAACCTGAACAAGGTGACCTTGAAGCCGTAGCTCGCAACCTTAAGCAGGTTGCCATACAAGATGACCTCGAAGGGGATGTAGACCCTGATTTGTGTCTTCCGTATGACTACCAGAGCGATGATGATGGTAAAAGTGACATTTGGCAGCATTGTGAAGATGATGGTTTTGACATTGATACTGATGATTCGGGGTTCTAATTCTGTATCGCTAGTGTCAAAATTTGTTAAAATTTTATGTATTAGTGATGTATCTTGTTAAAATTTTATGTATTAGTGATGTACCTTGTTAAGACTTGTGCAATATTCTAATGTTGATGGATGTTATTTGTTAACTTGAGAAGTTTGGTTGGTGACAGAAGAGAAATTATGGATAGCTTCTATATTAACCTATTGAGTGAGGGGAGATGCATTGAATTGGGATGGTTCTGACTCCTCCACAGGCAAGCCCAATTTTATGAAAATCCGAATTTACCATTATTTGTACATCGTTTTCTGCACAATAATCAAAACTAAAATATTTTTTCATATTCATAATCTACATGATTTTACACAAATTTAAAAAGTTGTCTCATTCAATTTGGAGTTGTATACCGAAAGTTATTTGCATTTAAATCAGCTAGGGTTGAAAAATCAGGAAAAAAAAACCATGTCCGGTTCATGTCCGGTTTACCAGGAACCGGACATGGGAATTTAAAATTCAAAAATACGCTTTGTCCGGTTTTTAGAGAACCGAATACGCTTTGTCCGGTTTTTGGAGAACCGGACATGCATGTCCGGTTTTTTAGATACCGCACATGAGTGGTTTTTTTTTAAATATGCAAAACTGTTGTATCGTTTTGTAAATATGAGTCAAAAGTTATATTAAGTACGAAAATTTTCCAAAATCACCCGTGACAAGTTGACAATGGTGCCAGTACGAATGCACGCCCTCCTCTTGAAGAAAGGTATGAACGCACGTGATTCTTCGAGTCACCGGGGCAGGCAGCTCGATAAGACACTGACGTCTCCCCTCGTATATGCACGCATAAATACCCCCAACAAGTGGCTGGTTGGAGGCAGTCATCCCGCATCTACATGTGCTAGATCTGCCTAGAACGCGAATGGCGCTTGCTAGCAGCTGCAACTCCCCAGCCGCCGACGCACCGGCCGCTCCAGGCGGCGATCCTTCGGCAGGTCCGGCCATTAAGCCTCCAGCGGCTCCTGGCAGCGATCCTCCGGCTACTCCGGCCGTTAAGCCAGGGGCGGCTGCTCCAGGCAGTGATCCTCCGGCTACTCCGGCGGTTAATTCTCCAGCCTCTCCAGGTAGCGATCCTCTTGCTATCCCCACTACACGAGTACCTCCTTTCGCGTTTGTGACTGTGTGTGTGTGTGTATTTTTCAGCTAATTTGTTTCTCCTTGGCGTTGCAGGTGCGCCGCCGGTTGGTCCAAGTCCGCAACCTGCCCCTACAATGAAGGCTACAAACGATCCTCGTGACCCTCTTCCTGACGGTCCACGCGGTCGACGCCCCACCTCGCTGACTTGAACGCTGTTAAAGTCGTCGTCCTCTTCCGGTAGAAGAATGACTCGGCAAGCATCGGAGCCGCACATTTTGTAATTTTGTTCCCATGTATCCTAATGTTGTGGAAGGATAAAAACTCCGGCGGTAGCGCTGGACACGATAATCCCGGCGGTATACCGGGAAGAACCAGCTTAATTTGCAATGTACCGTAATACAATACGTTATTTCGAAAATAGAGATACTACCTTATGTATGCATTTATTTAGAAATAGACAGTTGTACTCCTTGCACAATTGTACTTCTAGTTATTCTTCGTCGTTATAATTTAGAGCTATCAAAATAGACACAGAGATCTCTCTCTTCTTCCTCCGATTAATATGAAAAAGTAGGAATCTCTTGGACCTCAGAGTGAACATGCATGGTGATTTTTCTTCTTCTAAATTTAATAACATGATATAATAGATGGATTCCTGGTTCAAAATACATCAAACTTAATTTATTAAATAAACTTGTGTGTACATTTGAGCAAATTGTACCCATTCTTGGATTTTTACCTTTTGCTAACCCTTGAATTATTTGAAGGTAGTTATTGTCTTGCTGAAGACTACTTGTACAAAATAAACTCTCGAGTTGTCAGGAAGGTGGCTTGCATTGACTTGCTCGGAAGGTTGTGCAAATAAGGTGCAGGATGCATTGGAACTGGACCCTGGACCATCTCGTCCGCAAATAGAAGAGTTGCTACTCTGATATAATCTATCCAAAACTCAAATTCTCAGTTTCATATAAAAACAAATCTTCTACCCTGATTTCACAAAAACTCAAGATAGAAATTGTAGAATAGCTAAGAACCAGCTTTAGCTAGACGATGTTTTCACTAATAAATGTCATCATAACCGAATAGCGTGAGATCTTTATTAGTAACCTTGCACAAAGAAATTGTTCTCACGAAATTACTAACAAACAAAACCGGCATAATAAGGACCGTTGAAATGTTCCTCTCATTGATCTGGTCTCATTTTCAGAGTGAGGTAGTGAGATGCCACCAACCTCTGCATCATTGCGTTCGCCCGGCCAGCGCCGGAACACTTGCGTGAGGTACAATCTCGTAGAAATGTCACCCATGACAAATTGACAATGGTACTGGCATTGGTACGAACGCACGTGATTCTTCGAGTCGACGCGAATGGCGCTTGCTAGCAGCTGCAACTAGAGGTGGGCATTGGGCCGGGCTTTTTTGGGCGGCGACGCGATGGTATGGCGGTCTGCAAGCACGGCGCGGCATCGATTCCGGGCGGGCCGGGCTATGCTGCAGGCGTCTGCTCGAACCAGGCACGACCAGGCGACGCGACGCGGCAGACGGCAGTTTGAAGTAGGGCGCGTCTTGCGAACGCAGAGCACGAAATCGCGATTAAGGCTTAAAAGTTGGCGGATATTGTTGATTCGAGCATCTTGGCGTGCATTTATGTTTGACATTTTGTTGATGTGATTAGTCTCTTATTTAATTAAAATAGGTAGTTTAGTAGTAGTGATTTGTTTTATTTCTTTGTTCGTCACAATAGTAAAAATGGGTCGGGCTTGGTGCGTACGGAAGCAGCACGGCGCAAATGGGCCGGGCTTGGGCTCGCCAAAGTGAGTCGGGCGGCGACGGCACGATGGCACGATGGTCGCCGTGTGGCGCACGATTTCGGCCCGAAGCACGATGGGCCCGGGCCGGGCCGGCACGGCACGGCACGACGCCCACCTCTAACTGCAACTCCCCAGCCGCCGACGCACCGGCCGCTCCAGGCGGCGATCCTTCGCCAGGTCCGGCCATTAAGCCTCCAACGGCTCCTGGCAGCGATCCTCCGGCCACTCCGGCGGTTAAGCCACGGGCGGCTGCTCCAGGCAGTGATATTCCTCCGGCGGCTCCGGCCGCTGAGCCTCCAGCCGCTCCAGGTAGCGAGTGCCTCCTTTCGCGTTTGTGTGTGTGTGTTTTTCAGCTGATTTGTTTCTCCTTGGCGTTGCAGTTGCGCCGCCGGTTGGTCCAAGTCCGCAACCTGCCCCTCGCCGACACGATCCTTTTGACCCAATTCGTGATGGACCACGCCCACCTCGCTGACTGGAAAGCTGTTAAAGTCGTTGTCCTCTTCCGGTACAAGATTTATTTATAAATGTACTGTAATACTGGGAAAACCACCTTAATTTGCAATGTACTGTAATACAATACGTTATTTTGAAAATAGGGATACTATAGTATCCCTATTTTCAAAATAACGTATTGTATTATCCATACGGTTTAGAAATGTACTGTAATACAATACGATTTATTTAGAAATGTACTGTAATACTGGGAAAACCACCTTAATTTGCAATGTACTGTAATGCAATGTACTGTATGCATAGCATCTCCAGCAGAGCCCCTAAACCGTAAAATAGGGAGTGTATTAAAAAAAAAACAGATCCAGCAGGACCCCAACTCAAGCCCCTAAAATTAGGAGGCCCCTAAATTTGCCTCCTCAGCCCCAAAACCAGGAGATTGAAGACAGGAAAATACATGAGAGACTTCGAGATGATCTTATTGAGCATTTGTGGGCAATTCACAGCGCTTCGTAGTTTGATTCATTGTTCGGAGTTTTTATTTATCTATTTATCATGTTTTGAAAATTTTAAATTTAAATTTGAAATATCAAGTTTTTAAATTGTAAATGTTAATATGCTTATGTTTTATGTATTACAAATATTTTTGATTGAATTTTAGTGGTGTCAAATGAAGATTATACACAGCGGATATGTTAAAATAGAAGAAAAAGTAAAATAAGGGCTGAGATTTAGGGGATGTTGTTGGATTTATGCTCTGAAAACAGGACCCCAAAAAATAAGAGGAGTCCCTAAATCCAAAATAAGGATCCTATTTTAAGGACCCTTGCTGGAGATGCTCTTAGAAATAGATTTGTATTCGTTACACAATTGTAATGCTTAATATTAAAAATAAAGTTGTATTTCTAATTATTCTTTATCATTGTAATTTAGACCTATCAAAATAAACCATAGATCTCTCTTCTTCCTCCGATTAATATGGAAAAATAGAAATCTCTTAGACCTCGGAGTGGATGTGGTGATTTTTTTAGTGAACGAGGTGATTTTTCTCTCTCTTTAATAATATGATATAATAGATGGATTCCTAGTTCAAAATACATCAAATTTAATTTATTAAATAAACTTGTATGTACATTTATGCAAATTTAACCCATTCTTGGATTTTACATTTCTCGTATTGACACTGTAAATATTTATGTATTATCAAATAAGATGTGTGCTATTGAGCTTTGCTGCTTAATATCGTACTCCCTCTGTTCTAAAAAGCTAACATTTTGATTGTAGTGATTGTCAAACTTTTGAACCTTGGAGTGTCGATATATTTTTAAATATTTAAATTATATATATTAAAATTATATGTATAAATTTATCTCGAAGTACTTTTAATATTATAATTTTATTAAATTTTATAAATATATTATAATAAAAATTAGTAATTAAAGTTGTATTTTTAAGACTGTAATGATATAAAAAAAGTCGGACTTTTACGACCGGATGGAGTACTTCAATTCAATAAGTCGATCTTTAAAAAAAATATTTCGATAAGTCTTCTGCGCGGGATGGCCGTTCGTATTGGTGTGAGCAGGGTTCACCTTATCGAAATCAGTTCGAATATCACCCCAGCCCAGTAATGATTTTCGTCGAAAATCGCCAAGAATCGAAGAGTTTTGAATTCAAACTTTTTAAAGAAAAATTCGGAAAAAAAACGATAATCGCGATATTTTCTCGATAATCGCGATATTTACCTCGAAAATTAGCCGATCAAACGAACCTCCTCGTCGGTCGAGTTTTGAGCGATAATCGCTCGATATACCTCGATAATTGTTCGATATGGCTCGATAATCGTGATATTTACGTCGCATAAATTTTTCTGAATTTTTGAATTTTTTGAATTTAACCGGTTTACCGACCGGTATATAATATCGTACCGGCTTGATAAGATCGATAATCGCGATTTTCGACAGATTTTCGCCCATATTTTGAAACCTGGGTGTGAGTATCGTGGGATTCTCATAGACGACAAGCGGGACGCTTTTTTTGGTGGGACCCGCTTATATGATGTCCCAGTTGGAACCGACGGAAGCAAAAGTGACAAGTACTTCTCAAGTCTTAAAAAACTGAGTTTCAAATATAGTGATACCAAATTTTTAAAATTTTAATTATCAATATATTTTTAAATATTTAAATTAGATATATAAAAATTATATATATAGACTTATCTCGAAAAGTGCTTTTATAATATTATAATTTTATTGAGTTTTATAAATATACTATAATAAAACTTAGTAATTAAAATTGTGTTGTAAAGATTATGTTCATATCTAAATATCAGCTTTTGGAAGACTGGAATAAGTATTTTTTTTAGTTTGTAAGTTATCATTGCTCTACAGTGTCACATAGGAACCCTCTAGAATGTAGGTCTGCTCCTTATTCGTCAACATATTACATATCAGGAAAGATTGACTGTTTTAGCTCCGGTAGAAAATTTTATTACGAAACTAGCCGGCGTACAAAACTTTTTGCGTTTTTGGTCTTCGGACAGTGGGATGCAGCGATGGAGCTCAGCTGCAGGCGCCTGCAGCGTACGCGCAACGTTGCATCGCCTCGGCTGCTCCTCGCTGTCGCGCTGGCCGACGCCCCCAACTAGGGCTGGAAAATAAGCCCGTGGCTCGTGGCTCGTGGCTCGTGGCTCGGCTCGCACAGGCTCGTGGTTCGGACCGAGCTCGAGCCGAGCCTACTTTTCAGGCTCGCAAAAACACCGAGCCGGCTCGGCTCGGATTGGCTCGGTGGCCTAGCCCATACAGGGAATTTAGTATGATTAATAATTTATATTTTTAGGAAAAAGATGATGTTGAGACAATTCCATTTCCTACAAGTGTGATAGAAAGCAACTAAACAACTACTATTATTTAGTAGTAACTAGTAAGTTAATATTATTCACTCCAAATATATGAATTATTGTATAAATACTTAATTTCCTGAAAAAATGTCCTGGCTCGGCGAGCCAACGAGTCGGCTCGCGAGTCGACCCCGAGCCGAGCCGAGCCGGTTTTTTGGGCTCGCCTCAGGACCGAGCCGAGCCTGGCTCAGCTCGCCACTGACCGAGCCGCATCGAGCCGAGCCGAGCCGGCTCGGCTCGTTTCCAGCCCTACCCCCAACCCGTCCCGCTCGCTTCCTCCTGCGAAATCTTGCCACCTGCTCCATTTTTTTCACAGCCCCCCCCTTGGTACGCGCTGCACTGCTGCCACTGCTGCGTGCATTTGCACAGGGTGGCTAATTGATGAAAGCGTTTGCATACTACATCCCATCCGACCGTCGAAAGCAGCGACGTGCGTCCGCTTTTCCGATTCTTTTTCTCGCGCGGCTCGCTATAAATCACAAGGCCGCATTAGGCATTCGCAAGTGATATGAGAAAGTGAGTGAACTGAGGAAGCGAGTGAGCTGAGAAAACCGAGAGCGTGAGAGAAGCTGAGGAAGTGGGTAAACTGAGGAGATCGGAGAAGCTGAGAAAACCAATTTAGTTGGTGGTCATAATTTCTAGAATTTAGTTAGAGGTAACCATTTTTTCGAGTATTTGATTCTGTATTTGTATTTTTGCATGTGTTCTTTACGAAGGTTATTTTGCACGGTGCTAGAGATTTACGGATTTGCAGTACATCTTCAGAGAGGTCGGTTGGAAATCTTCTGGACTAGTAGTATAATATTGCTACTCTATTAGTATAATCGTTAGAATATTAGTACAACCAGCACGACATAGAACTCAGAATTAGTAGAACAAGCAGCACACGATATGACGGTAATTGTATTCCATGTATTAGATGAGATGACAGTAGTGAAGTAATGAGTAGTACGTAAAGCAGTGTATGGCTGTCGTGATGTTTGTGAAAGTAGCAGTATGTGAACTTACTATATTGGCATCATGAGTAGTTGGACTAGTAGTAGGTGAAAATATTGTTGTCGTAATGAATAGTTCATGAAATGAGGACCGAATGCGTAAGTAAATAATAGTGTGTAGTTAATATGATTTTATTGTAGTTAATAGTACCTAAAATAACGGTATTAGCAAATGTAATGGCAATATTAATATGATTAGCAGTAAGAAAATAACGGTAACTAGTGTAAATATTGGCCTAACATTAATGGAATATTAGTACTAATATTGTATGAAATGAGGAACGAATGCGTAAATAAATAATGGTGTGTAGTTAATGTGATTTTATTGCAGTTAATAGGACCTTAATAACGGTATTAGCAAATGTAATAACAATATTAATATGATTAGCAGTAAATGAAATAACGAAAAATGGTGTAAATGATGGCCTAATGTTAATGGAATATTAGTACGAATATTGTATGAAATGAGGACCGAATGTGTAAATAAATAATGGTTTGTAGTTAATGTGATTTTATTGCAGTTAATAGGACCTAAAATAATGGTATCAGCAAATGTAATGACAATATTAATATTGTTAGCCTTTTAACCGATATATGCTCTTAGAATCCTTTTGCAGCAATACATAGTTGAAGCCACAACCTACCATAAAAAGAAAAAAAAAAACTAGATACATACATTGAGATTATTTAACCGAAACCAATTTCCTATGGTAGGTACTACATGGCAGATATTCTAGATTTGTTTGTGTTCTACGGTGACGGCGTTGTTCGTGATGGTCCATATGGGGTGGACGTTTTGAATTGTAGAAGGAAGGTGATCCGGACTCTGGGTCTGACAGAGATGGGTCTAATCGAGCTCCGTAGATGCGTGAGGAGCGCATTTGATGAGGAGACCGCTCGAAAAGCTAGCTGTCGTCCAAGACCGCTCGAATGTATGCCTCATCACAGACAGGAATGCTGGGTTAATGTCCGCCATCAGCACCATGCAAGGAGGGACGCAACCACCGTACCAATGGAATGATGTCGTGAATCGCTGGTTCATGAGGCATATCGCCGCGAACTTGCACAAGAGGTTCCGTAGCAAGGAAGTCATGAAGACATTCAAGAGGCTATGCATGCAAAACCAGAGACGAAAGTTCGAGGCAATATGGAGGGTACTGGACGAGGAGACCTCGAAGCATGTGACGACGTCTGGGGAGGGCCAGGTCAACAACTTCTCACAATTGTTACAATTGCATGCTCCAGACCTAGAGAAGTGGTCCCTGCTGCACGACAGGGACGACGCTAGGTATGGTATAATGACTACTAATTTGTCTGAGGTTTACAATGGGGTTCTGAAGGGCGTTCGGTCCCTCCCAATCAGTGCCATCGTGGAGGAGACCTGGAATAGAACCGCAGGGTACTTTGTCAATAGGGGGATGAACGGGAAGAGACACTTGGATGATGGGAAGCAGTTCTCCGAACGTATGCATGCATACATGGACAAGAAAATTCAGAAGGCTCGCTCGCACGATGCTCGCACGGTGGATGGAGTTAGGCGAAAGTTTGAAATTCGTCTACGGGAGAAGTTCGTCGATGGCCATTCCAGGGGCTGCCGTAAACAAGTGTGCATAATACGTGAGGTCGTGACTTGCACATGTAACAAGCCACAACTGCTGCACAAGTCATGCTCTCATGTATATGCGGCGTGAGCGGTTCTATGTCAGTCATCCGCACCGTACATATCTGAGTACTTCAGCGCCGACAACCTGTTCCGGACATGGAGCTTAGAGTTCAACTCCTATGGGTTGGACATGCATTACAGAGAGCTGTGGTCGGGCCAAGTGACATGGTGTCAGAATGACGCTTTGAAGAGGAGCGGCCGTGGATGGTGGTAGTCACGGCGAATCCGTAACGACATAGATGCAAGCCAACGGCGAGACGGCCCAGCTCCACGGAAGTGCCGGTTATGCATAACAGTGGGGCATACAATGAAGAGCTGTCCTAATAGGGCAGGCTCATCGACTCGTCCATAGCTACCTTGGACAATATACTTGCGTGTGTGATTGTAAAATATGGGACAACATACTTTCATAATATCTATCATGTATGTTATGGCAGGCTCATCGACTCATACATAGCTACCTTCGACAATGTACTTGCAAGTGTAATCGTAAACTATGGGACATCATACTTTCATAATAAATTTTATGTATCTTATGTCATATTATTTATTGTTATGTCATGTTATTTATTGTTATGCCATGTTATTTTTCGCTATGTCATTTAATGTTAAACGTTACGTTTAATTATGTTCTTGCAGGTTATGGCTGCACACCCATACACTTTTCTTGACCCATCTTACGATGGCAAGCATCGTTGCATTGCATGGATTACGGGTGATGGTCCTCAGCCGTTCGTTCTGAGGAGCCCCACCGAGCACTGGCCATTGGACCCGCGATACGTGCCGATTCTACGGCAGGCATGTCTGATGCCGTTGGCCCGGATGATGGACCCTGGCCATTGTTTCTCTTTGGATGCTTGTCTTCTTTCCGCGCTCGTCGATTGTTGGAGGTTAGAGACCCATACGTTCCACTTCAGCTGGGGGGAGATGATCGTCATCCTCCAGGATGTTTCGTATATCACTGGTTTGCCTATCAGGGGTAGCCCGATTGTTCCGCCACCATGGTGGCCTGACTGGAGGGCGAGGTTGGAGCACAGGTTTGGTGTCCCCGTCCCACAAAACTCTCGGGGGGTTCCGCACTCATAGCTTCGGAACTACATGATTTGCCGACTAGATGTACCACTAGATGTACCACTAGATGTACCAGAGTATGTGGTCATGAGCCACCTTGTAGCGTACCAACTCTACCTATTAGGATGGGTGTTGTTCCCTAGTATGTAGGGAGATTGCGTATACCCGAGCTACATCCACATCGCGTAGGATTTGGCTGACGCCGACCTGGGCGATGTACCACAGTACCAGGTCCTTGGGTGGATCGCTTTCGTCGCCTGATCCATCAGCTTCTACCCGCAAGGAGGCGTCCTCCTCAACTACAAGCGCAGGAGGTGAGATTTATCTTTTCTGTTCTTTCTTGTTGTGTTGTTGGGTGAGTGATATACTGATGGATATTGTTGGGTTCTTGGGGCCTTCGAGGTCATCTGTTTCTTTTTTTAAGTTTTTGTTTCAAGTATATTTTAGTTATGCTTGAATCCTACTCTGTTAAGCTGAAATATAATTGATTCCAATGTGTAGATGGACAAGGATCCGGAGCAGCTCAGTAAAGGCTTGGCCTGGATAATCAAAGAAATAGATGGCATCCATCTGACCTTAATAAAATTGCAAAAGACAACTTTAGTCCTGGGACATGTTCATGTGCCAATGAAGTCAACAGCTTTGTGATTAACATCAAAGATGTAGCTAGTAGCCTCGAACAGGCTGCCATACAGTCTAATGAATTACTACAGTCAGACAAAGTACAGCCAGAACAACAGGACCTTGAAGCTGTAGCTCGCAACCGTGAGCAGGTTGCTATATAAGATGACATCGAAGCGGTAGACCCTGATTTGTGTCTTCCGTATGACTACTAGAGTGATGAGGAGGGCAAACGTGACCTCTGGAAGTATTGCAAAGATGAGGGTATCTATATTGATACTGATGATTCGGGATCATTCTAATGTTGTATCGTTAGTGTAAATAGTTGTTAAAATTTTATGTATTACTGATGTTGTAACACCCCGGCACTCAATATGCCCTGGATGTTACCGAACATAGTAGAAATAGCAACTAAATACCACAATTAAAGACAAACTACAGCAAGGGTGCAAATGCTTTAACCGAAATTTCGGCATCATCTCCTTTGTTTTTCCATGGTTTGAAGCAACAGAAATAATATCACATGACATAACATAACGAATGACATCTAAAACAGCAATAACGAGAGGTATAGCAACAGTTGAAGTCCAGAATAATGAATTCAACCACTTCATGAGCTAAACGAATTTAAATGATATAACCAAGCACACATTTAAGGCATACTCCAAGTTTCATCGCAATAAAATTATTATCACAACTACGAATGATAAAAGTGTAGTTGTCTAAATGAATGAAGCTACGTGATGATGTGCCGCTAAGACCCTTTCCCGCATGCCGGTTTCAGGGTACCTAAAAACATCATAAAACATAAGCGTGAGTTCATCACTCACCAAGTATATTGCAATGGAACAAGAAAATAGTTTTCAATACCATCATCACTACATCTCATATTCAACATCATAAGCATTTCATATTCACATTGTATACATCTCATTAACATCATCATATATGCAATGCAATGCACATGTCTCCTTGAAGCAGTGGCGGAGGCAGCTCCCGGGCAGGGCGGGCGCCTGCCCGGGCTCATCTGCGACCGGCGAGTCCGGCCTTCGCCCTGCTACCGCTGAGCTACCGGTCCTGGTCTACTCCGGGCAAGCGATCGGCATTTCGAGTGGGCCGTCGCACGCCAAAAACCATGCCAAAGCAAACCGGCGACCCAAGTGCCAAAGACCACAAAAGAGCTCATTTAAGACCCAAAATCCCCAAAGTCCCGAAATCTCCAAATCACCCAAATCCTCAAATCCAATCCCCTGCTAGCCTCTTCTCGTCAATCTCCCCCAAAACCCCGATCCCCTACATGTGCGGGCGGCCAAGCAAGGGCAGCTGTTGGTGGAGGAAGCTCCATTGCGCGGAGCTGCGAAGAGACCTGTAGGAGGATAGTGGCCGCCATGTCGTGAGCGCAAGCGGAGACGAAGTGCAGAAGCAGCGGTGGGCAGCGAGGGCGAGGCCGCTTCGAGCCCGTCGACGGAGAGGAGCAGCGATGCGTATGTAGTCGGGACTTAGAGTAGGGATGGAGATGGGGCTCCTCCGTGGATTGGAGAACTAGAGGCTGACCAGGCGGTGAAGCAGGGCTCGGTCGCTCGGTGGGGTGCCGGCCGATGGAGGATTGAGGGCCTGAGGCTCTGGCTTGGGATGGATCCTGGAGGCATAGCCAGCTGCCTCTGATGTGAGGAGTGAGGACAGGAGAGACTAGAGACTAGAAAGCAAAGAAAACAGCACACCAGCCGCCTCTGATGTCTCGAAGAACTGAGGCCAGGAAGCGACTAACCGAAGGTACAAGAATAGCTAAATAAGACTACAGTCTACACTCTACGGTGTACATTGTCTTGTTGTTTTTACTTTTGAAATTACTGTGTGTGAGTATACAAGACTACAATGTATTACTTCAATATGAATATATTTTTTATGTTACATGATGCACAAATTAATGTTTTCTATCTTGTAGAGTATCTTTTGGTGTGTGGTTAAATCTTTGTTAGTGAATCGTCGAAATGTTGATAGTGTCGTAATGAGTACTTGTCATATCTTTCTTTGATTTTATCCATAAATGTTCACATATGTATTGGACTATATTTTTAGTAAAAACAAACTTGTTGCGGTTCTTAATTTTGCTTGTGTGATATATATATAGACTTGTTTGTGTTTATAGCTATAGTCACGTTTGCCCAGGCTCATAAAATTTTCTGGCTCCGCCACTGCCTTGAAGCACATATCGGTATTGCCGAGTGCACACCCGTCGGTGTGCACCCTCTTTCCCCTTCCATACCGTAGATGGAGGGTGCCTACTCTTACTGACTCGCTCCCATACACAACCGTGGATGGGACTACAAGGTAGGTCTTTCATGTTCACTATGTGTGAACTAGAGATGGCAACGGGGACCTGAAACCCGAAACCCGACGGGTATTTACTCTATTAGGGGCCGGGTATGAACCGTTTTTCATACCCACGGGTATATTAACGGGCAACAACTATTACCCAGTAATTAGAAGCGAATCTGCAGTGCAGACCTCTGTTGCTACCCGCGGGTCCCCGTTACATATGGGTGGCTAATATGGAATATGTCATGTATATAATAGCTGTGAACAAGAGTGAAAAAGTTGCTAGCTACTGTTTGTCAACTAGACAGTAGATCGACGAAATGTTTTTTTGAGGCCTGGGATCTCTACGGCCCATTTGTCAAGCATTTGGCATTAACCAATGGGCTGGTGCTGCTAAATCTGTTAGCTACCTTTGTTCTACATGATCACATACCATCAATTAATACAGTAGCTAGTTGACATAAACGAAAGCATGCACAACTTTGTCTTAGTACAGTCAATATGATAGGATACGATCTTACCGGGCCCAGCATATTATATATTGTATACAATCATATTATGTAACCCTTCGAAATATGAGTACTATATGCAAATAAAATAGAACTTTTATCATGAAACCTGAGTCCTGACTTTCGGGTGCGGGTTACCCGCGGGTCCCCGTTACCCGCACGGGTACGGGTACGGGTATATTTTGTACCCGTATGCGGGTATGGGTATTGTAGCGGGTGGATTTTGCTATCACGGGTATGGGTACGGGGTGGTGATACCTGCCGGGTATATACCCGGTGCCATTCCTAGTGTGAACACAGAGGCCCGCATCAGAATGGGACGCCTCTTCCATTATGAATGCACATATGCCACATCATGATAAAACTTGCATAAAGGAAACACAATATAACAACGGCATATCTTAAACTAAACATGATCATCATAAAACATGCAAGGAACAAAATGGCAACATAGAGCATCATTTAGAAACATAGCAAAACTACACAACTCGTTGGTCACCCAAAACCCCAAACCCATCCCAATACCCTTGCCTTCAACTGTGAGCGACGGAGTGGCGAGGGGTTGAGGGAACTCCCGGGGTCACACCACCTGCACATAGGTACAATACACTCAAAATGTGCCCACCAAAACAGTACAAGAGCGATCATCTACAACGACTTCGCAACCCACTCCTAAAACCCAAAAACAGAGAATATGTCCCATCGGGACAGCGGGTTCCCAACTAGCATAACTTGAGTTCTAAAACTCCAAATCAAGTAAACGAGTACATTTTATCGAAGCTTAGGAAATTTACCAACTTTTTCTAAGTATTCGGGAAGATTGAATCGGCTTCTAAAATTGTCTAATCTACAGATGAACACGATTTGTCCCAATCACGTCACAGATTTGACAACGTTAGGTAAAATAGCCATAACTTTTAAACGGATGGACGGAATTTAACGTTCTTCGTGTCCAATTAAATATAATTTAATTACCTACAACTTTCGTAACAGCCAGCCGATCAGGAAACGCTTCTAAAATTGCCAAAACTCAAGCCCTAGGTCGGGGTGCAAATCTACCCGAGGACAGAACGTGAGACAGCATTGAAATTTTCCTAATCTCATCTAGGAACAACACCTAATCATGGATCTTAGGCATGGAATCTCCCTTCTAACCAGCACCTAGACCACCCCAAGAAAGCCACGATTCGTTACCTCTTCTAGAAGAACCGAACGACGACGGAACCTTCCTTCCTTCCGAACCGCCGCGATTCGCCGGAGATTCCCGAACCGGCGATCCACCGAGCGGGGAAATGAAGAACACCACGGAGGAAGACGACGTGGGGCTGCTAGGGGAGGGGAGGATGGCGGCTAGGGAACGGAGGGGAGGTGGAGGCGCATGGGCAAGGGGGAGGCTAGGAGGGGGCGCAAGGGATAAGAGGGGGGCGGCTAGGGTTTGAGGGAGGAGGGTGGGGCGCATGGGCAGGGGCAGCAGGGCTTGCTGCCCCCAAAACTGTCGGGAGCCGCCCAGATCGTCCTCAGGCTATTAGAAGGTTTAGTCACTCTAATCGGGTTTGGAGGCTAACAAAGGATCGCTGGAAGCGCTCGCAGTGTTAGCACCCAAGCCCAATTGAGACGGACTTCGGAAGCCTTCGAATAACTCGACGACAACCCCGGTATTCCCCCGGTATGCGACCCGAAGCTCGCCCAGGATCCCCGCATACCGGTTTCACTGAGATATCAACCCAATTTACATAAAGGGGGCAACGAACTCGGAGACCCCACAACCAGACACGCGCGGAAGCAAAAACCAACCAAACAAAACCCCAGCACGAAGACAAAACCCCACGACCACAACCCACAACAACAGCAAGAAGGCACGAAGGCCGACAAGGACAGGAAGGGAAAACATAAGTAAGGAGGGCAAAGCCATAACAGAAGTCAACTACAAAGGAAACAAGTACACCAAGCAGTTAAGACATCGATTAAAACTAACTATACAACAAAAGAGTACACATCTATTAAACTAGACCCAAAAGTAGAACATCTCCAGAAGTGTTCTGCCTCCAAACACTCCTGGGCATGTACGACGACGGTGTAGCCTCTACTCGGTGCCCCGCCCGGTCACCGATAGGCAGTAGGGGCAAAACTCACACCCCGCGGGGTCCACACCTGCAAAACCACAAAGCAAAAGCCTGAGTACGGAAGGTACTCGCAAGTCTTACCCGTGGTCCATATATGACCGACTCCAAGAAGTATGCATTTGGATGTAGCAAGGAAACAAGCTGAAGGTAAAAGTGCGGAAAGCTTAGCTTTGTTACTCAATTAATTCCTCTACTCAGTTTCACAATTTATAGCGTTCTTGAACAAGCGCCTATCGCTAGGGTGAACTTTGGAATTTAACACTTCATTACAACAAGTAGCATTGGGAACAAGTATCCTCGTCAGTATCCTTGTCCACACCAGCTAACCTCAAGTTCAAGTTATTACTACGTTCAATGTGCGATGACCAAGCGTGCTCATATCCGAGAGCGCGGCAATTCGAATCGCTCAATTAACCCTGTAGGGAAGCATTGACCGCATGACACGTGCCACAAAGAACCTCATGTCAACCATCCTCCCATCCATACCAATTCGTTGGGGACATCTTCATGCGGTCCGAGCACCTAGCACCCCCTTGAGCGGCCCAAGCCCGGCTTGGCCCTCGAGAGTCGGCCTAAGCCTCGCCCTCAACCACGTCCAACCACATGAGGTGTATGCCCCATCGAACGGCATGCGATTAAAGAATAGCTTTACCATCCCATACCGGCATGCGATCAACCAAAGTGTGCTCGATCAAAGGGCAAACAACGGATCGGTCCTCAACTGACACAGGCGAGACTACCACACTTAAGTCTCCACACCCAAGTGCCCCAACTTTCTCGCCCGGTCTCATTTCAATTGTCCATTTCCACTCACAACCATAACCGTAGCAACGAGACCATTGTAAGGTGAAACCATCACAAGCGGCGGAACCATCCACCACTTGGCCCGTACCCGACATCTAAGAAAGACTAAGCATGAACACATTATACTACCCTTATACTAGCTCCAAAGGAGGTGTCAACAATTTACAAGGACGTATATGCAACAATTGGGATCTAGTACCAATTCAATTCCACACTCCAACTCCTAATGCATAACTTAACCAACCAGTATACATTTGATTCGCAAAAATAGAAGTACAATAGGTTGAATATGCTTAGGTGCTTGCCTTATGCTTCTGCTTGCGGATCGACGACAAGTTGCTCGTCGGCAATCCCCTCAACCACGGTCACGTCAGTCACCGCGGGATCGTTCTCTACACGAATACCATGCATAAATGAGATGCATGCAATGCAATAAAAATAGATTACAACGGAGTTCCCCCGCCGGACAGACCAGGTAAACCCGGACAGTCCGGGTTTAATATCCGGACAGTCCGGCTAACCCGGACACTCCAGGCCACATGTCCGGACACTCCGGATGGCCCAGGGCTCGGAGGATGGCATGCAATGTGGAGGCGCTTCCAAGCCCTACGGCACCGTGAGGGCCCGATCTACGACTTTCCTACACGCGGTCGAGCCAGAGAAGCTCCGAGCTAGCTCAAACCACGACGATAGAAGCTCATTCTTAACATCTCCAACCAAACCCAATCCAAAGCTAGGGATGACATTATCTACCCCCGATCCCTAACCCTAGCATCCAACATTGCCTAAACCAACCCCCAAATCCAACCACCCACCAAAACCCTAACCTCAAATCTACAAACCCAACCTCAAACCTACTTTCACGAGCTCCCAAAAACCCAAGAACCACAATTGGACTCCAAGGAGAGGTCTCACCTTCAAGGGGGGAATGAAGGAGAGGGAGGGGAAGCCGGGTTGATCGAAGAGGACGCCGGCTTGGAGAGGATCTCGAGGTCACCGGGGTGGAGAAGCCACCAGGGAGGACCACGGGAGGTCGCCGGGGTGAGGAGCTCACCGGAGATGAGGCTTGGGTGGAGGAGAGCTCACATGGGTAGTGGGGAGCAATGGGTGGAAGGAGGAATGAGTGAGGAGCCACGAAATGGAGTTTTATACAAAACCCCCGCACAGTCCGGACTCTCCGGACATTTAACCCGGAGACTCCGGGTTGAGGTGTTCGGTAGCTCTAACTCGGATACTCCGGACAATTTATCCGGACATTCCGGGTTACATCCGGATACTCCGGACATTTTATCCGGATAATCCGGATGTCCCAGAATTTTTGAACTTGGGGCCTTGACAAAAACCTCCTCCACATGGGCTAAAACTCCCCCACCTTCGGCCCACAATGGTCCCCCAAAGCCCAAGTTAGATCCCCCAAGGCCCAAACTCCCCCAGAAGGCCCAATTCCCCCCCGGAAAGGCCCAAACTCCGGAAATGGCCCAAAAACACGCTACAAAAGACATGTTGATGAACCACCGGTAGTGACTACAGATATTTATGATCCAAGAATTTGGAATAATCATGGTAACAAAGCAAGGGATATATTAGTCGAGAATGGACCTATTAGAGAAGAAAATATTGTGTTCCCTTTGGATGGTAACTCTAGAAATTTTTCTTATTCTTATTATTCTAGAAAATTGAGCAATGGTGAGGTACATGATAGAAAGTGGTTAGTTTACTCAAAGCATGTTGACAAAGTGATTTGCTTCTATTGTAAGATTTTTCAAATCTGATAATTGCACTAGTGCTTTAGTGCATGATGGATATAGAGACTGGAGACATTACACTACTACAGAACTGGGCATCACAAGCGGTATATTACAAGCGGTTAGGTGCGAACCGGTTCTGGCCCACGCACCAGAAGTGGTTCGTGAGCAACGGGCGGGAGGGGTCTCTAGAAGCGGTTGGTCATACGAACCGCTTGTGTTGACAACCATCACAAGCGGTTCATTTACCAAACCGCTTATGAATTATCACAAGCGGTTTGAGACCTCAACCGCTTGTAGAGATTTATATTTAGAAGCGGTTCGTGTATCAAACCGCTACTGAAGTCTTGGTTTTAGAAGCGGTTTGTTTGTCAAACCGCTTCTACAAAGTCAGAAGCGGTTTGACATACAAACCGCTTATAGAACTCAACCTTCAGAAGCGGTTTGTATATGAAACCGCTTCTAGAATCCCTCCCGCCCAGCGCTTTAAACTTCTTCTTCCTCCCCGAGCAAACAGTCTGATGAACAGAGAAGGGCCGAGCACTGTTCTTCCGGGGAGGTGCTGCCCAAATTTTTTGTTTTGAAATTGCTGGTGATTTAGCTTCAAATTAAGTGTTTTAAGGTCAGTAAGAGCATGTTAGCATCTTTCTCACCTACATATTGCTGTTTTTTATGCATTGGATGTGGAGAAATCATGATTTATTCATGTTGAAATGTGTTGCTTTGCTAGGTAGAACATGTTGAAATGTGTATGGTATGAAGTTGTTCCCCAAAATTTATTTTGTATGCTTATTTTTGTTATGGTATGAAGATGTATGGTGATCTAGTTCAAAATATGACATTGCAATGAAGTAATTAGTAGTGTATAAAATAAAATAGGAAAACATGTTAAGGATAAAAAAATAATTACAAAGGTAGAAAGGGATAAAAAAAATAATTAGAAAGGTAGATCTTTAATTGCATGAAGGTGTAGGAGGGGTTGTTTTTCTTGGAGAAGAAAAAAATATATGAAATTATAACTTGTTGTAGATGAACCGCTTGTACAGATCTCTCTCTACAAGCGGTTCCAATTAATAACCGCTTGTACAGATCTCTCTCTACAAGCGGTTCCAATTAATAACCGCTTGTAGAAGGTTTTACAAGCGGTTCGTTTTATGAACCGCTTGTAGAGGTCACGTTTACAAGCGGTTCGTATCTGAACCGCTTGTAGAAGTGGCATCCTTTATATATCGCTTGCCGCTCTCACTTGGTCACACCTCCAATTTTTCTAAGTCCCGCGCCTGGTCACGCCCGTGCGCTCTGCTCGACTCCTCTGCAAGACCGCTCGATGACGCTCCGCCATCAGCCGACGCCGCCTCCGCCACCACGCCGACGTCGCCCTACACCACCCCACCCCGGAGGAGCTAGGTATGGCTGTGTGTACACCCCCAGCTCCTCCTGTTGCGCTTGCCCATAAGGTGTTCGACGAAATGCCCACACCGCGTTTTCATGTATTTGGTATGTTCGCGATGGTATATGTATGTTGGTATGTTCATATATGTATTTGGTATGTATGTTGGTATGTATTTGGTATTTGGTATGTATGTTGGTATGTATATTGGTATGTATTTGGTATGTATGTTGGTATGTATGTGTATATAATTGTATGACAATTGAAAAAATAAACTGTCAAACACGGATTCAAAGTGATATACCATATTAATGTAGAGCATACACCACTAGTCTTGGACAGTTCTGATTAAGGGGCGATCTATCAATTTAACAGACTAGTCCACCTCACTTGCACCACTAGTTCATTGGTGGGACTCGTTGGTTCGGTTCAAAATTACTTCAATTATACTTGTTTATTGGATAAACATTGAATGAGTCAATTCCGAATGAAATTGAATTTTGCGCTAGCTCGGCTCGGCTCGTTAGTTCAATTCCAAAAATACTTCCAAACTATAAATAAAATGATATTAAATTAAACTATGTTAATTTTAAAAATGACCGAAAAAATGTGAACTTGACTCATTTCCACCCCTACCTCCACCTCACACAACAACTCCTGTGATATCTGTTCTTTCACCGACGTCCCCTTTCCTCCTCATCACCCACAAGTATCCTCGGTGCCGGCAAGTCAACGGAGCAACTGGGAGGAGGATGAGTTATTGGAGTCCGGCGTGGTTGAATCTGACATGAGGCTGACATTAGTGTTGTGGATATGAATAGGATCAAACAGAGCTGTGAGTCCAAGTGAGAAGTTCCTTTGGCAACCAAACGCGAATTAGAATCGCCATAGAGTTGCAATTTCCAAGTTAAGAAATCTTCGAAAACCAAACAAAAAAATCGAATTTAAGGTTGATTAATATAGCGATGGAGATATTTTAGTGTCACCTTTCCCCAGTTGGTCTTCATCTAGTTTCATCTTGTCCTACAACAAGAAATGAAGTGGAAAAACAGAAAATGTCTCTCTTTCATCAAACCAACACGTGGTGTTTCCTCATCCGTTTCATATTCCTATATATATGTATGTATGTTGTTTCCTCATGTTGGTATATGTATACCTATATATATATGTTGTTATAGATGTTTTCGAATTTAAGGTTACATTATATCAACATTTTATAGATGGCACAACCAACACGTGGTGACCCTACTTTCGATGAGGAAGAACAGTTCCTATTAGACTCCATCGCCGACTATGAAGGTGATCCTGCAGCCGCTGTGGCCGGTAACACTGGTTCCGACGAGAACGTGGACACCGTTGACACCGAGGTATGGTCAGAAGAAAATAATTTCCGTGGGCATGTTAATTAATCGCAATTCATTATTAGAATACACTCTGACATGTTATATATATGTTTGTTTATTTAAAGCCTGGTACATCGAGCAACCAATCCAATAATCGGGGACCTAACAAGAAGCCGTCCACAAAGCATGTGTTTACCGATATTGACAAGGATGGGAAGCGATTGCCCCTCTTTCAGCAGTTGGGCCGTTCAACAACGCCTGCGGTTACCACATAAGAGATCACGTCCCAATTAGCATCAAGAAATGGGCTGAAGTTCCTCAAGCTACCAAGGACCTCCTCTGGCAAGATATTACGAAAATTTCACATTTCCTCAAGGGTTTGGAGACAAGGCCAAGAATTATACTTTGAAGAAGATGGCACTCTCATTTCAGTCATGGAAGTCGGCTCTCGACAAAAATGCGTGCGAAGGGAGAAAGACCTGACTTCAACCAATTTCCTAATCCGCCGATCACTGGAAGCATTCGAGGAGTACAAGATGTCGGTGAAGGCATTTTGCAAGTCGGAAGAATAAGACCAATGCACAGATGAAGAAGTACCACCTCCATCTCGCACCGGTGGTTACCTCAAGGTCTGTCACCGAAATGGGACAAGAAAGAAGAAGAATTATTGGCCAAGGGCGTCACACCGGTTACTACTTTGTGGGAAGAAGCGCCTGCGCAATTGGTTCATGGAGTCACGGGGAGCCTTGCAGATGATGGCGATTTGGTGATGCTACCAAATGTACAAGATGTTGGCCGAAGAATTGTACAAGCCGTCGAGCGATCTCGCCAGGCTCTTTTGTGGTAGACAGGAGAACGATGAGCTAACACATGCCCTCCAAACCCCTGAGCACCGGGACGGACATGAGGTTTTGGCAAGACGCCATGGAAATGCGGTTTCGTGAAGGATACGCTTTAAATGCAGAGCCGCCAGAGAACCAAAACAAGAGAAGCAAATAAAATGCGCCAATTGGAACGGGAGCTTAGAGCAACCCAGGCTAGCATTGGAGACCTAGTGGCGCAACAAGTTGCACAAGAAGTTGCGCAACAAGTGCAGATAGCTCTCAGTAACATTCATGGATCAGCAGGTCCAATCAATCAGCCGGATGCCGCGATCAGCCCCTCAGCGCGGCGGAGCAGCTGCGCGTCAACCGGGGCCCCTCAAGGGGACGAAGACTTGCAAGCCCATTATCCCGTTGATGACATAAGGGTTCGACGCCAGTGTGAGCTACACGTTGATGCGCGCAACCTCTCCATCAAGGTGGCTTACGGCATGGCATTGCCGGTGTCACCGGGCCAGACCTTCCACTTCAACACAATACCGATGGGTTACTCGAAAGTCGTTGTGGAGGAGGTGCTGAGCGGATTTGAAGAACTACTACTCGATATTGCTGGAGGCGACGACGTTACCAAGCTTGGACAGTCCCTCCACAATATCATTCTCTGGCGAAAAGGATGATCATATTTCCGGATGGCGTGGAGGCGTCATCTCCGGCAAGAGTTGAATCGCAATCGGAGCCGCCACCGAGGAATCTCGTCTCCTCCACAACGCCAACCGACTCCTCCTCCACAACAACAACCGATGCCTCCTGCAGCGACAACCGACACCTCCTCGACAACCAACGCCTCCTTCACAACAACAACCGACACCTCCTCTGCAACGACAACCGACACCTCCTCGACAACCGATGCCTCCTTCAAAGATCACCTCCTCCACAACGATGCACCACGCCTCCACCATCTCCTCCGAGGAAGAAGCCCAGAGCCATACTACTCCACCTGCTCCCATGAAGGCACAGTCCGGTAGGTCAAAAGGGTAAAGGAACCTCCAAAGAGGGCATATGATCGGACCGACGAGGAGAATTCCGTTGTCATAACCAAAGAAGTGGTCGCACATTTCGCACCAAAGAAGTCACCGACCCAAACGCATACAAATTGATCCAAAAGTGATGGAACACTTCTTGACCTGCCGTGCAAAGCCACTCCTGTGCCGTCCAACTACGAATGTACAATAAGAAAGGCTACACTAAGAGTAACGGGTCAGCGGTGCCAAAGAGAGATCAAGATCACCGCGGCAAGATCAGGAGAACCTTGAGAGATTTATGAAGGAGGCAGGACTCAGTTCCGTAGCTGGTGCTCTAGGATCAGATGTTCTCCCAATGGCAGAAGTCAGATGGCAATATAAGCTTGGCCGGGAGTTAATTGACCCAAATAAGATAAAGGACCTGCCAACCAAGATGCGACAATTTCATGAATGGTACATGATAGAGTCTGCTCAACAAAGAATTATGTTCCCCCTCCGGGTCAGACAAGAAGATTTCTATCGTGGGGACAACACCATATGGCTCGAATTCGAAGACATATACAATATCTACCATAGCGACTCTATGAACGTGTCTCTCATGAGCTGCTGGTGCCCGTAAGTATCAAGCTCATAACTTTACCATTTACTTCCTTGTACCATAGAAGTGCAACTCTAATAACTTATCCATTTCTACGTAGAATGGAGATACAACGATGTAGAAAACAGAACATATTCAACGTGGGCTTCCTCGACCGAAATTGTCAATGAGATCGTCTTCGATACAACGCTAAGGCTCTTGAGGATTACGTTCTAGATGCATTCATGGGACAACACTACAAACCATACATACTTCTGCCCTTCAACTTCATGTACGATATTTACGTGTTCTCATAACGCATTAATAAACTTTTCTTTTCCAAGGCATTGATAATACTGCTAGCTAGTTATATATATGTCGCAATATATGACCAGGTATCATCGATCCTTTTGGTCATCAAGCTTGATAGTAGCAAGATCATTGTTCAAGACTCAAAAGGGGACCGGTGGAACAATATCGATTATATCATTGATGTCCTAAACAGGTTTATAGCAAATATATATACAATTGTTTCCTTATTATATTGAAATACCTTGCTAATTCCAAGTCCGATAATTGCTATTCATAATAACGCGTCACACAGGGCATTCGCAAGAGTTTCGCAAGAAGCAACAAGGACATTTCGAGAATGAATTCACCTGTCCAAATAAGCACTCGAGTATTAAACAGACAATGGAAACAACTTATGTGGCTATTATGTGTGCCACTACATGCAAAATATTACCCACGGCGATGTGCCCATAGCGACAACGAGGTGAGTGCACATATCAATTAATACTTACACTTTAATTACATGCTCGAGAGATTTATTAATTTCGTTCTTTGTCACCCCAACATCGATGTGCAAGATGTGATCCCGCCGCACCGGGTTGAAGCACTCCAAGAACAACTCATTGGCTTTATTGTCGATTTAGATTGTATCCTCGACGGCGCAGTTCCACACACCGGGTTGGAGAGATTGTCCTTCTATAAGGATAGGTGAATCGACATCAACGTCGACCAAGGACGTAAACAATGATGCACGCAAGAATTAAATCAGCTCGAGATTCACCCTTTTATTCTTTCAAACTTGTAAAAGTTGCTTATGTGTAAATCAAACTTGTAAAAGTGCTCATTATTTCATGTGTCCATCAAACTGTCCATCTTTTAGTCTATTAAGTTCGTATTTTTACGTAAATGATCTCGTGATTATTTCAATGAGTACGCATGAGTAATATATATTTAATTGTATACAAAACCAAATATTTCTTTATATTTTTAATGTCAAAATCCATACATATTGATACCCTACTCAAAAACATATTATATATTGAATATATAATATACAATGCCTCTCCACAAGCGGTTATTATCTCCAACCGCTTGTGGAGAGCACTCCACAAAGCGGTTTGTAATACGAACCAGCTTGTGGAGGAAATCTTCACAAGCGGTTTATAACACAAACCGCTTGTGAAGATCTCCCACGTGGCGGTCCCCCGAGCCTTCCTGAACGCCTTTCGAACCGCTTGTGGTGTCTCACCACAAGCGATTGTCCGAACCGCTTGTGATACCCCGAAGGGTATCACTCCCGGTTGCTTACCAGCGGTTCTAAAACCGCTTCTGAAAGCGGTTACGAACCGCTTGTGATGACCAGTTCTGTAGTAGTGTTAATGAGAGGCTGAAAGAACATGAAAATAGTGTTGAGCATATTACTAGCATGAACACTTAGAATGAACTAAGAGCTAGGCTACTACCAATACTATCATAAAGATTATTAAAGAGTTCAAATATTTTTTCATTATCCTTGATTATACCCTAGATGTGAGTCATAAAGAACAAATGTCTTTAATAGTTCGATGTGTCAATACGTGAACCGAAAACAAAATTTGAAATCTCGGCTAAAAGTAACCAGTCCGTGGAACTGGAGACACTGACATCTCCTCTAGTATATGCACGCATAAATACCGCTACAAGTGACATCTCCGCTGGAATATGTACGCATGAATACCCCTACGAGTGATTTGACATCTCTGGTATTTGCACGGATAAACACCCCTACAAATCACTGGTCTGGGGAGCTGTTGTCCCCCGAACAGTATATTGGAGATACAACGACTCTCCAATGTATGTATCTTGTGTATTGGTCCTTGAGAAAGTGTTGTTTCTGTATAGACTAGTTACATGCCCGTGCGTTGCTACGAAAAACAAAATTGATAACGAAAAATAAAGATTAAAAAATAAAAAAAAATTATTTCACAAAATCAAACATCTATCTTTAACGCTTCGTTTCTTGCGAAAGATGGCTAATTAAAGCAACGCTTCGTTTCTTGCGTAGGGCAATTAAGCAGGGCAATTAAGTAGGACCATTAAGCAGGGCAATTAAGCGACAATTAATGACGTGGGAAGAACGGACCACTGCCTTTTTTTAAATTTCGCCTCCACCTATGCACCAATCCTATATGTGGTCAGATATAGAAACTGCTGACGTATGGTCAGATAAAGAAACTGCCGAGGTAGGAGCGTTGGGAATGTCTTAAGGTAGTTAAACTGTTCTTTCCATTTGACTAGTCCGCAAGATATGCGACAAACTTAAGCTTCAGACTGACAGTGAGATGCACCTACCTCTGCGTCCATTGCGTTCGCCCAGAGCACTTGCCTGAGGTACAATCTCCTGGAAAAATCACCCATGACAAATCGACAATGGTACGGGCATTGGTACGAACGCACGCCTTCCTCTTGAAGAAAGATATGAACAGTTGAACACACGTGATTCTTCGAGTCACCGGCGCAGGCAGCTCGAGAAGACACTGACGTCTGCGGTCTGCCTCCCCTGGTATGCGCACGCATAAATACCCCAACAAGCGACTGGTCTGAGGAGCTGGAGGCGGCCATCCCGCATCTACTTGTGCTCTGCCTGGAACGCGAATGGCGCTTGCTAGCAGCTGCGACTCCCCAGCCGCCGACGCACCGGCCGCTCCAGGCGGCGATCCTTCGGTAGGTCCGGCCATTAAGCCTCCAGCGGCTCCTGGCAGCGATCCTCCGGCTACTCCGGCGGTTAAGCCACGGGCGGCTTCTCCAGGCAGTGATATTCCTCCGGCGGCTCCGGCCGCTGAGCCTCCAGCCGCTCCAGGTAGCGATCCTCTTGCTACCCTCACTACACCAGTGCATCCTTTCGCGTTTGTGTGTGTGTGTGTTTTTCAGCTGATTTGCATCTCCTTGGCGTTGCAGTTGCGCCGCCGGTTGGTCCAAGTCCGCAACCTGCCCCTGTACACGATCCTCGTGACCCAATTCGTGATAGACCAGGCCAACCTCGCTGACTTGAACGCTGCTAAAGTCGTGGTTCTCTTGCCGTAGAAGAATGACTCGGCAAGATCATCGGACCCGAACATTTTGTAATTTTGTTCCCACGTATCCTGATGTGGTGGAAGGATAAAAACTCCGGCGGTAGCGCTGGAACCGATAATCCCGGTCCTATGCTGGGAAAACCTGCTTAATTTGCAATGTGCTGTAATACAATACGTTATTTTGAAAATAGGGATACTACCTTATGTATGAGTTTATTTAGAAATAGATTTGTATTCGTTACACAATTGTAATGCTTAATATTAGAAATAAAGTTTGTATTTCTAATTATTTTTTATCGGTTGTAATTTAGACCTATCAAAATAGACCGATAGATCTCTCTTCTTCCTCCGATTAATATGGAAAAATAGGAATCTCTTGGACCTCGGAGCAAACGTGGTGATTTTTTTTGTACTAAGTCGAATATTATTTTTATAATCGAATTTTATTTTTAACAAAATAGCCTAGTTTTTTAATTTGTTTATTTTGTTTGATTCACCAATGTACCAATTAATCAATCATAATTAAGAAAATAAAAGATCATATCCGAGTAGTACATAAGTTAATAAAGAAAAACACCACAGAAATAACAGCGTGTTTCTGTCTTATATGCGTTGGACGTATCCACCGTCATGTTGGCGCTGTTTTTTCTCGTTGAATGTTTCCACTGCCTCCATAAATAGGCCTCCATGCTGCCTATGCTTCCTCATATCCTCTTCTTCCTCATCCCACTCCAGCTTCCTTCAGTTGTGTGAAGGTCATGTCTGAAATGTCGCACTCAGGGAATCGAAGGGCCCTTGCGCTTGCCACTGCAAGGCGGGTCGATTGCTTTAACTGCCATGTGCAAGCTAATGTGTTCTACGCCAACACTCGGGAAATAATGGTCGGGTGTTTTACAAATGCCTTTTTTTTTCTCTGTAAGTGGAAATGTAGTTCGATTTCTTCAGGTTTTGATGATTATTTTTCTATTTTAGTTGTCTATTTCTTATGAGATCTTTTTTCTTTCCACGGCCTCAAAGCATGTTCACATCGTCACATAGGCTATAGGATGCCAATATTCTCAGTGGGTAGACACCGTAGATACACCGATAGAGCGTTCTAGTAGTACAGTACCACAAAGAATACAGCCTGCGCTAGAGGAGAGGATGGATCCTATGCTCGAGCAGAGACTTAACATGTTGTTGTTTAAGATGGATTATATTTTAGATTATATCAAGTTGTTAGAGAAGATTGTGTGTGTAGGCATCCTTGTTGTACTCACTACTACAGAAATGCTTATATTAGACGCAACATCACAGACGGTTTTCAAAAACAGTCTGTAATATATAATATCATAGACGATTCTATAAACCAACCGTCAGTGAAACTATCACATACCGTTATTAATTAAACCCGTCTGTGATTAGATAAATATCGCAGATGGTTTTGTATTCCAACCGTCTGTGATATTATCACAAACGGTTCTATAAAAAAACCGTCTGTGATATAAAGTAATATCACAGACGGTTTTACTATACAACTGTCTGTGATATAAGCACAGACGGGTTGTGTTTATAAACGTCTCTGATATTGCTTATATCACAGACGTTTTGTGTTTATAACCGTCTGTGTACTGCATTATAATATTTTGATGTTTTTATCGAACTACATATTTTCATCGAAGGCCATAATTCGTTGATAGATAGGACGAAAAATGGTAACAGCCATTTTATAACATAATGAAATTCGAAATTGCTAGTGATCGGACGTCAGTTTTTTTCGCAACATTTTCTTTCTACGTGTGAAACATTTTTCCTCGACAAACAGTAAAAAAAAATGTTTCATACATTCAAAAAAAATCTTGCAATGCATCCAAAAACGAGAATCGGACGTCAGGTGTAAGTTTCTCCCAATGAAATTTGATAACCATCAGAATGACCATTTTATAACATAAAACATTTCATTAAATTACTACATTATATATATATTATTACTTATAAATTAAAATAATCATCGCCGTCAGGAGGAAGGTGGCGGCTGCCATCGTCGTGCCGTCGCCGCTCCACGGTGGCTGCCATCGCCGCCGCCGTCAGCGCCATGGTGAGCTACCGTCGTCGCTATCCGAGCTCCCAGTGCATGGCGTGGTCGTCTTCCTCGACTCTTCCTCGCCCTCCTCCTCCTCCCGCTCCTCCTCCTTCCTCCTCCTCGTCCCGCCTCCTCCTCCTCTTCCCGCCATGCGTTTCGCATAGCGGCGACGCCGATGGAGGTGATGGTGAGCGGCGCCGGGGAGCTTATGGAGATGGTGGAGGCGACGCCCGACGAAGGAGAGCTTGCGGGAGATGCCATTAGCGAATGTGTTGATCGACCGAGCAATAGCGGTGATTTAATAGGTGGCCGGAATTGAAGACGGCGAGAAACGAAGAGTTCTCATTCAAAGGCGCAGAAACGAAGAGACGAAGACGGACGGTCGCTATCACAGACGATTCTATAAACCAACCGTCAGTAAAACTATCACACACTATTCCTCGTCTGCCATCACGGACGGTTTTTGAAATAACCGTATGTGATATACCTATATATCACAGACGGTTTAGTTTACATAACCGTCTGTATAATATCACCGACGGTTGGTACACATCGCCGTCTGTAATCTTACTATATGACAGACGGTTATTACATAGAACCGTCTGTGATAAAGCTTGCTTATATATAGGCCCGAGCGCAAGTTCGATGTTGTGGTCACCTGTTGGGATAGAATGCTAAGACCGTTATATCACCGACGGTTTGGCAATACAACCGTCTGTAAGCCTATATAATAGGTGATTCTTGTGATGTAATTAAGGTTAGTAATGGATAATTGCATTATATATATTAATTCAGATATAAGGTTAGTATTGGATATAAAATTGCCTTATATATATTAATTCAATATCTAGCTTGGTTATGTAAGAAATTTAAGATTGTTTAGATCTAGCTTGTAGATCCATGTTTTGGTGGTGATCTAAGCTAGCTAGTAATTGGACGTTATAATTGCAATATTATTTTGAAGCTCTAACTTGTTAAGGAAAGTGTACTTAATCAGTTGAAAAGAGGGTTCTAATTGGATCGAATATTACATGTGTAGCATACATGGATCGAAGCTGGATGTACGCTGGGGACCGTACGAGTGTGAAGTATATTAATGGCGTCTCCACTTTTAGAAGAGCTGCAGAGGAGGACATGTTTAATAAGGGAGTGCAATATATGTCTTGTCCATGCATCGATTAAGTAGAATATGATGACGTTTGAAACTCGGTAGCGAATCGAAGCACACTTGATTATGCGAGGTTTCAAAAAGGGATATACATGTTGGACCGATCCACGCGAAGAGCGTAATATACAAGAAGCAGGTGGTACTGTTAACATCTTCGACGAAATCAACGATATGCCGGATGATCACATTGATTCTGCTTCCGACGAGGATATGTTGCATGATGACAATCTGGAGCAGATGCTGCGCGACGCAGAAGGGAACCGTGATGAAAGGGAATATGAAAAATTCGTGGGTTTGATGGAGGACTCAAAGAAACCTTTGTTTGCTGGTTGCAACGTGAAATACACAAGGTTGTCGTCCGTGCTTGAACTGCTGAAATTGAAGGCAAGCAATGGTTGGTCAGACAAGAGTTTCACAGCGCTGTTACGTCTATTGGCAGACATGCTTCCAGAGGGAAACGAGTTGCCGACAACAACCTACAAAGCCAAGAAGGTTCTTTGTCCCTTGGGAATGGAGGTAGAAAGAATACATGCATGTCCGAACGATTGTATCCTATACCGCAAAGAGTATGCAAACTTGCATGTATGTCCGGTGTGCAACGCATCCCGGTACAAGCGTAAGAGTCATTCCGATGAGGAGGTGAAGAATGGAACTCCTGCTAAGATGGCATGGTATCTGCCTCTAATTCCCGATTGAAGCGTTTGTTCGCTAACCCAAAGGAGGCCAAATCACTGTGTTGGCATTAGAAGCGTAAGAACGATGGAATGCTAAGACACCTGCCGACTCCACCCAGTGGAGAAACATCGATAGGAGGTATGAAGAATTCGACATGGAGATGAGGAATATAAGGTTTGGGTGAGTACAGATGGAATGAATCCTTTCGGTAACATGAGCAAAGCGGCATAGCACTTGGCCCGTGAATCTCTGTATCTACAACCTTCCTCCTTGGTTGTGTATGAAGCGAAAGTACATTTTATTGTCTCAGGCTTATCCAAGGACCGAAACAACCTGTGAACGATATTGATGTGTACCTAGCTCCATTGGTGGAAGATCTAAAAACATTGTGGGTTCCTGGGGTACAGGTTTGGGATGCATACAAACGAGAGAACTTCACTTTACACCGGCTTGTTGTTACGCACCATAAATGATTACCCTGCACTTGCTAACTGTCGGGCCAGAGTACAAAAGGTGCCAAGGCTTGCAATCACTGCATAGAAGATACTGAGAGATTGTGGCTGAATAAATAGAGTAAAAAATTGTAAATGAGTCACCGTAGGTGACTTAGGAGGAAACACAAATACCGAAAGATGAAGAAACTATTCGACGGAGACGACAGCAGTTCAGGTCCAAGGCCTTTTAGCGGGAGAGATGTTCATGACTTTGTAAAGGATTTGGATGTTACGTATGGAAAGGGACGTAAAACAAGGTCGACCTGTGAGAAGAACTTGTGGAAGAAGAGATCAATCTTTTGGGACCTACCTTACTGGGAGCACCTAGAAGTTCGCCACTGCATCGATGTCATGCACGTGGATAAGAATGTCTGTGATAGCCTGATTGGTCTCCTACTAAACATTAAGGGCAAAACAAAGGATGGTATCAACGCACGACTTGACTTAGTCGATATGGGCATAAGACCGGAGTTAGCACCAAAAGAGACCGTTAAAGGTGGTACGTATTGCGATCCAGCTTGTTACACTCTGTCAAAGGCCGAAAGAACTGAACTGTGCCAGTGCTTGCATGGTGTGAAAGTTCCGTCCGGCTACTCGTCCAACATGAAGAGACTTGTTTCAATGCAAGATTTAAAATTAATTGGCATGAAGTCTCATGATTGTCATGTGTTGATGACTCAAATGCTCCCTATTGCAATTAGAAGTATTTTGCCAGTCAAGGTCCGAGAGACAATCACGAGGCTGTGTTATTTATTTAACACAATCGCTCAGAAGGTCATCGATCCCGAAGGACTGGATGCTCTGCAGGCCGAGGTGGTGATGACTCTATGTAATCTTGAGATGTATTTCCCTCTGTCATTTTTCGATATCATGGTCCATCTCATTGTTCACCTTGTAATAGAGATAAAGATGTGCGGGCTTGTGTTCCTACGTAGCATGTACCCGTTCGAGAGGTATATGGGAATTCTTAAGTCTTACGTACGAAATCGATCCCGTCCGGAGGGTAGCATTGTCGAAGGTTATGCAACCGAAGAGGTCGTCGAGTTCTCAAGGCCGATTACATGGCTCAGGCCCAACCAATAGGTGTGCCTCGATCTCGCCATGAGGAGGCTCTAGGTATCGGGACCATCGGAAGGAAAGCAATCACGCCGATCGATTCGCGTGTGCTCAAGCCCATTTCACGATTCTACAACACATGACCGTAGTGTCCCCGTACATCGCCGAGCACAAGCAATGGCTAAGGCAAGAGAATCCAAAGACGACAGGAGTCTTGGATCATAAGACAGCATAACCTTCAGTTTAACAATTGGTTCAAAGAGCGACCCATCACTGGGAGCTCGTCATATGACACCCTGAAATGGTTGGCAAAAGGTCCATCTTTTACAGTTGTCATGTGGAAAGGATACGACTTAAATGGATACACATTTTACACGATAGATCAGGATTTGAAGAGCACAAACCGTAGCAAAGGGGTCCGTGATAGATGCGTTCGATCACTTGGGTCAACGAGGAGCTCCTACTATGGGTTCATAGAGGAGATTTGGGAGCTTGACTACGTACTTTTCAAGATCTCACTATTTCGGTGTCGTTGGGTCCACCTCCATGATAAGGCTGGAGTGCCCGATCTTTCGGTGGAGTGATAACTATCGATTGGTGTTGGAGAAGACTCTCACGATCCGACTACGCACGAACAAGTCGATGGCGCCTTAGCAATCGCTGAACCTACTCCACGTGGTTATTGATCCTGCTAGGTAGCCGAGATCAACCTGAACACGAAGTTCAATTCTTGTTGGTAATCGAAGAACAAACAAGAACAAGTAAAACAATCTGAAATATGAGAGATGGTGGAGACGAATTGAGATTCTATTAAAGTCTTCACAAGATGGCTATCTAGCACAACTTGAAAAAGAAAGTTTGCACACGGCTAAACTTATTCAACAAAATCTGCCCTTCTAAGGGAGGGACGGCAGGGGTATATAAAGGGGAGAAGTGGAGGGTTGAGGGGAGGCGCCCATATGGCAGCCAAGGGGGAGGGCGCACATGCAGCCCAAAATAGGAGGAAAATCCGCCCCTCCTTTCCTTCTTAACAAAGCTTCCTAAAATACAAAAGGAAAGAAATAAACGAGATTTGTCATGGCGCCTTGATCTGATTTTGGGCTTCCACAAAGAAAGGAAACTCCTTCCTTCTTTCCTTCTTGGTAGTATTTCTCATGTGCTCGTTTTCCTCTTTGACTTTGTCTTCTGGATCCTGCGCATATGATGACCGAGCTTGATCTTCCCCTTGATTCCTAAGAACAATGAAGTCATCACAAGAATTAAATAGCAATCCATTCTGTGAATTAATCGTATATAAACTTAGAAACGAGTTGACACGATAATTGAGTGGCGTGCTTTGGCACGAGTAATTGGTCCTTGCACAGATGGCTCATTTGTGTTCATGGAAGAGATGTCCTCATCATCCTCCCTTTCTTGCATTTGAGTCGTCCTCGACTCGAACTCATCCTCATCGCCCAAGTATGGTTTCAAATCTGTAATGTTAAAAGTGGGACTGACCCCAAACTCTGCAGGCAAGTCAAGCTTATAAGCATTATCATTGATCTTTTTCAATACTCGGAACGGACCGTCAGCACGAGGCATCAACTTTGATTTTCGTAATTCAGGAAATCTATCTTTTCTCAAATGTAGCCAAACTAACTCGCCGGGTTCAAAAGTAACATGTTTTCTTCCCTTACTACCAGCAAGTTTGTATTTAGCATTCATGAGTTCTATATTTTCTTTAGTTGTCTCATGCATTTTGATGATCAAGTCAAGACGTTGTTTTGCATCAAAATTCAATTTTTGAACATGGAAGAGGTAATAAATCAATAGGAGCACGAGGATAAAACCATATACAATCTCAAAAGGGCACATCTTAGTAGTAGAATGCATTGAAACGATTATAAGCAAATTCAATATGAGGTAAACATTCTTCCCACAACTTTATGTTCTTTTTCAAAATAGCCCTAAGCATGGTAGATAAAGATCGATTGACAACTTCAGTTTGTCCATCAGTTTGGGGATGACAAGTAGTAGAAAATAACAGCTTAGTCCCCAATTTAGCCCACAATGTTCGCCAAAAATGACTCAGGAATTTAGTATCGCGATCTGAAACTATTGTGTTAGGCATACCATGTAAGCGCACAATTTCACGAAAGAATAAATCAGCAACTTTGGTAGCATCATCACTTTTATGACATGGTATGAAGTGTGCCATCTTAGAAAATCTATCCACAACAACAAAGACGCTATCCCTCCCCTTCTTTGTTCTAGGAAGACCTAAAACAAAGTCCATCGAAATATCCTCCCACGGCATGGTAGGGACAGGAAGAGGCATGTATAAACCATGTGGATTAAGACGTGACTTAGCTTTTTGGCATGTAGTGCAGCGAAAGCTTACAAAGCGTTCCACATCCCTTCTCATCTTTGGCCAAAAGAAATGGCTAGCAAGTATGTCCTCCGCTTCTTCACACCAAAGTGTCCCATGAGGCCACCTCCATGCGCCTCTGCAGTAACAACAAGCGAACGGAACTAGCTGAAATGCATAGCTTGTTAGCTCTAAACACTAAACCATTCTCGAGGACAAACTTATTCCACGCTTTTCCCTCTTTACAATTGAGCAACACATCCTCGAAAAGCAATATCATGTTCATATTGATCCTTAATTGTCTCTAACCCAAGATTTTGAAATCAAGTTGTGTAAGCATGGTATATCGTCTAGACAGAGCATCAAGAATAACATTGTCCTTGCCCTTCTTGTGTTTGATAACATAAGGAAAAGACTCAATGAATTCAACCCATTTTGCATGTCTACGATTTAATGTTGCTTGACTTGAATATGCTTTAACGATTCGTGATCGTAATGTATGGCCAATTCTTTGGGCCACAAATAATGTTGCCATGTTTCTAAAGTTCGAACTAAAGCATATAATTCCTTATCATAAGTAGAATAGTTCAAACTAGGCCCACTCAACTTCTCACTGAAATATGCAACCGGTTTTCTATCTTGCAACAACACACCACCCAACCCAATGCCACTAGCATCACATTCGAGTTCAAAAGTCTTAGAAAAATCAGGGAGTTGAAGAAGTGGTGCATGTGTCAACTTATCTTTTAATGTGTAGAAAGCTTTGTCTTGTGCATCTCCCCAAACAAAAGGTACGCCCTTCTTCGTAAGCTCATTCAATGGTGCGGCAATGGTGCTGAAATCCTTTACGAAACGACGATAGAATCCAGCAAGTCCTAGAAAACTTCGCACTTGTGTGACCGTGGTAGGAGTCGGCCAACTCTGTATTGCCACAACCTTGGCTTGATCAACTTCAATGCCCTGGGGAGTAACAACATAACCAAGAAAAGAGACTCGATCCGTGCAAAAGGTGCACTTCTCAAGGTTACCAAATAAGCGTGCATTTAAGTAAAGCATCAAAAACAGCACGTAAATGGTTAAGGTGTTCCTCCAAAGATATGCTGTAGATCAAAATATCATCAAAATAAACCACCACAAATTTGCCAATGAAAGCTCGCAAAACTTCGTTCATCAATCTCATGAAAGTGCTAGGTGCATTAGTTAACCCAAAAGGCATTACTAACCACTCATATAGACCGAACTTAGTTTTAAAAGCCGTTTTCATTCATCTCCTAGCTTCATGCGAATCTGGTGGTACCCACTACGCAAATCAACTTTAGAGAAAAGCGTAGAACCACTTAACTCATCAAGCATATCATCTAATCGAGGAATAGGATGACGATACCTAATGGTGATATTATTGATTGCTCGACAGTCAACACACATGCGCCATGATCCATCTTTCTTTGGAACTAAAATGACCGGAACAGCACAAGGGCTAAGAGACTCACGTACATACCCTTTGTCAAGCGGTGTCTTGAACTTGGCGGTGTATTTCCTTAGTCTCTTCCGGATTTGTTCAGATGGCGCACGATTGGGCAACGATGCTCGAGGATGAGGTCAATTTGGTGCTCAATTCCTCGAATCGGTGGCAGCCAGGTGGTACCTCTTTGGGAAACACGTCAATGTACTCCTGCAAAGGTTAGTGACAGCAGGAGGCAAAAGAGAAGGCAGATCTTCAAATGAAAATAAGGCCTCTTTGCAAGCGAGCATAACAAGCAGATCACTAACATGTAACTCGTGCAAATCAGATTTGGTAGCAAGAAAGCACGCACCCTTCAATTGAATCTCGATCTTTTTGTCGAGCACAGTGTAGATTGTTTTTAAGGTGTGGTTTAAGGTCCTGCGCTACAAGTTGATTTTCGCTTTTGGTGTGGTCCAGATTTTTCTCTTTATTAGCCCGATCAATCTCATCTTTGAAAATAGCATCGAGAGACATTGGATGTAACACAATTTTCTTGTCTTTATGCACAAAGGAATATTGATTTGTTCTACCATGATGTAAACAATTTTTATCATATTGCCATGGTCTACCTAACAACATGGAACAAGCTTTCATATGTACGACATCGCAATCAACATAATCATGATAAGAACCTAAAACAAAATGAACTCTTACTGCAGGCGGGTTATCTTGATCTTGCATTGTTGGTGAACCATTGGATGTGGTAGGGTTGAGGATGCGGTCTAGTGGAGAGTGCGAGTTTTTCTACCATGTCCTGGTCGGGCGAGATTATTGCAACTTCCACCATCAATGATGATTCGAATTGCGGCGTTCCTTGACGACCCTTTAATATGAAACAAGTTGTGGCGGATTCGTTACGCTCGCTGGAAATCTGGGCACTAAGTACTCGTGGGAAACGATACTCAGAATTGGTCGGCGTCACCCGCTGATGTGCTCTTCTTGAAGTTCGAATTGGGATCATCCTCTGCATTGTCGGCCGAGCAAAGCATATGTATCTTCATCAAGATCGCTTGCTGAATCGTACTCACCGTCTTCGCGAACTATGAGCACACGTGTGTTTGGACAATCCTTCATGACATGACCAAAGCCCTTGCAGCGATGGCACTGAATATCTTTGGTTCGCCCTGTTGGAAACAGCGCGGCGATGAACTCTTTTGAGTGGTTCGTGTCGTCGGAAAGGATGTGCGTGGTGCAGAATTGGGTGTCGTCTTGTCGTTGGAGGGACTTGGTGAAATGGTACGGCCTGACGGGACAGCAGGGGTGTGTGGCGACCAGGAGGTAGTACGACCTGCAGAAAAGTTAGTTTTGGCCCTCGCTTGTCGTCCCTGCACTTCACGTTCAGCTTTGCAAGCAAGATGGAATAAACGAGTCATCGAATTGTAATCCTTATAATCTAGAATGTCTTGGATTTCGCGATTTAAACCACCTAAGAAACGGGCCATAGATGCATCCTCATTTTCAATTAAACCACAACGCAACATGCCAATTTGTAATTCTTGATAATATTCTTGTACTGAACTTTTACCTTGGCGTAAGCGTTGTAATTTATTAAGTAAATCTCTAGCATAATAGGAGGGAACAAATCTATGTCGCATGACCAACTTTAGGGCTTCCCAAGTGGTGGGTATATTATTGGGATGAATACGGCAATGCTCTCTCCACCAAACAGAAGCAAAATCCGTAAACTCACTAGTAGCAGCCCTAACTCGCTTATCCTCAGGAAATTCATGACATGCATACTTTTGATCAAGTAATAATTCCCAACTAAGGTAAGCATCTGGATCATATTTACCGTCAAATGTAGGTATAGTGATTTTCACCTTTGAAAACATGTCATCACGATCACGTACCTCACGTCGTATGGGAGTACGACGCATGCCTTGTTGATTGACTCGTAGTCGACGATGGTCACGGTCGTGGTCGAAGAAGTCATCCTCTGACTCCGTGGTGTGGTGTGCGTCGTTGTCACCATCTTGGTCGTCCATCTCAACGCCCGGGGCTAAGGGAGCCCTAGATGTGCTAGCGAGGTGTATTGAAGTAGTCGACGTAGCGGGGCCATGCTGCATGGGTGGAACAGCCCTGGGCGCCCGTAACGCGCCGGTGTTGCTGCGAGGTGGAAGACCGGGGACACCAGGGGCAGCAGCTGCAAGCACATCAAGTCTAGACAAAATATTAGCTAAGGCAGTGTTAGTAACTCCTTGCGCGGTCTCAATGGATCGGAGCCGATCTTCTTGGAGTGACATGCGCTCATTGGTGAGTCGTACATCCTCACTAAGTCCCTCGGTAGTGGTCTTTGTTATCCGCGCAAAGTGTGCAACGATGCCCTTCGTGCGGGGAGATTGATGTAGAGAATTTTCGTCACCTGACATGGTTAGTATAAGAAAAGCAAAATACCAGCAAGTATGAGGTTCCTATCGACTAGGGAGATGGCTGCTCAATACTCACTGTTTTACCAAAAGCTCTTGTAAGTTCTTACCAAACCAACAGAGATGACGTGCTACCTAGAGTGTGAAACCCGAAGAGGTGAAGTTGAGCGATTGCCAGGTGTCACAACGCTGTTCGTGGTAGTAATATGTGTAGCTTGGAAGGTTTAAAATATGTAGCACGGATTAGCTTTTTCCCACTGAACTGAAGTAAGCTGAAAAGTCGTTCAAAATCGATGCGATCGGGTCCTAGGCTAGACCGCATTAGAGACGCGAGCCTAAACACCAACGATGCCACCGAACAAAAGCAAGTGGCCGCAGAGGAACAAGAGGTCCGAATAAACAGATGAAAACAAAGACTAAAAAAATTCGCGTAAGATGGGGATTGTCTTAAAAGAGAAGAAACCACCTAAAAAGAGGTTTGGGACAAGAAAATTTCCGGAGCGGTTCCAGACTCTTTTTTTTTTTTTTGGGTCCGAACCGACCTCTTCTCTGCCTGGAACCGAAACCAATTAGCTGGATGACTCTTTGATCTGTTTAAACCGACACAATCTCTAGTGCTACAAAGGAAACCGAAAAGAGAAAAGGAAAACTCTAGCGCTTAACAGGAAACCGAGCGCTATAAAAGGAGTCTATTCGGTATGATAGATTGCGGCTGCTCTTTCTGTTCTGATTCAAACCGAGCGAAGGGAAGTGGGTTTTATATGGATATATGTGGGGCACAACTTGGAAAAAGAAAACCGATCTAGCCTGGAGAGTACGTCTGCCGCACGGTTTTGTTTTTCTTTTGGGATGGCAGTATGGATTTGTGAAACACGACTCTGCGAAAAAGTGACTAGAACTCGAAACTCTAAAGATCAAAACGCTAAGACCAGCAAGCACATAATTATGTAACCGGCAATTCAACAAACCAAGAACAAGTAGTTAAAGCGGGCACAATTTGTCTTGGTTAAAGAGGAAATCCTACAATAGCAGAACTATGGTGGCTTTTTTTTTCTGACTTTAGGTAATGAACAAAAAGCTAAAGAACTCTCACCGAGCAACCTGGAGACTCTGATACCACTTGATAAGGCTGGAGTGCCCGATCTTTCGGTGGAGTGATAACTATCGATTGGTGTTGGAGAAGACTCTCACGATCCGACTACGCACGAACAAGTCGATGGCGCCTTAGCAATCGCTGAACCTACTCCGCGTGGTTATTGATCCTGCTAGGTAGCCGAGATCAACCTGAACACGAAGTTCAATTCTTGTTGGTAATCGAAGAACAAACAAGAACAAGTAAAACAATCTGAAATATGAGAGATGGTGGAGACGAATTGAGATTCTATTAAAGTCTTCACAAGATGGCTATCTAGCACAACTTGAAAAAGAAAGTTTGCACACGGCTAAACTTATTCAACAAAATCTGCCCTTCTAAGGGAGGGACGGCAGGGGTATATAAAGGGGAGAAGTGGAGGGTTGAGGGGAGGCGCCCATATGGCAGCCAAGGGGGAGGGCGCACATGCAGCCCAAAATAGGAGGAAAATCCGCCCCTCCTTTCCTTCTTAACAAAGCTTCCTAAAATACAAAAGGAAAGAAATAAACGAGATTTGTCATGGCGCCTTGATCTGATTTTGGGCTTCCACAAAGAAAGGAAACTCCTTCCTTCTTTCCTTCTTGGTAGTATTTCTCATGTGCTCGTTTTCCTCTTTGACTTTGTCTTCTGGATCCTGCGCATATGATGACCGAGCTTGATCTTCCCCTTGATTCCTAAGAACAATGAAGTCATCACAAGAATTAAATAGCAATCCATTCTGTGAATTAATCGTATATAAACTTAGAAACGAGTTGACCTGATAATTGAGCTGACGTGCTTTGGCACGAGTAATTGGTCCTTGCACAGATGGCTCATTTGTGTTCATGGAAGAGATGTCCTCATCACTCCAGCACGTGAAGGTTGACAAGTACGGCATCACTACTGTGGACCTCGAACGTGTCGGATACCAAGATGAACCATTCGTGCTCGCAAACCAAGTTGTTCAAGTCTTCTATGTTACCGACCCGTCCAACAAGAAGCGCCACGTAGTTGTTCGAGGAAAAGGAGGATTGTCGGAGTTGAGAATGTAGTAGATGAGGAAGAGTACAATCAATTTGATGATTTGCCTCCTATCGGAAATGCCAGCATGGTTCAAGAGGAACAAATTGAGGAAGTCACCTACATACGCGTCGATCATCGTGAAGGGCTAATTTTCACTTTGTAATTTCAATGTTAACTTGCAAGTAAGAGCATGCATGCATGCATAATAAAGTAATATTTTTGTACTTATGTGTACTCATGTTAAGTACTTTTATATTTATTTCATTTTTTTTTCGTGCTTTGAAAAACATTAATCTTTAATGTAGATTAATAATTAAAAATATGCGAACCTAAATATAATATTGTCTGCTAGTAACCAAGCTTTGTAAACTTGGAGATATCAGCAGTTAGGGCATGTTCGGTACATGTTGAGGTAGTAGTTCGTTTAGGTAGGGTGGTTCGTTTAGGTAGGGTGGTCTGCTAGTAACCAAGCTTCGTAAACTTGCAGGCATTAACAGGTAAGGTAGGGTGGTCTGCTAGTAAAAAAGCTTCATAAACTTGCAGGCATTAGCAGGTAGGGCAACAAGCTTCGTAAACTTGCAGGCATTAGCAGGTAGGGCATGTTGGTTAGGTAGGGTATGAGATGTTGGAGCAATCAAGATACCCGGAGAAGTGGCGGTACCACAGACGGTTCTCTTTTAGAACCGTCTGTGATATAAGATACGCATAACTGAGCGGTTCTACAATGTAACCGCCTGGCAATATATTAATTTCTGAGGCGGTTCTAAAAGAAAACCGCAGTGATATAGCATAACACACGGTTCGAGTTTAGAACCGTGCGTGATATTCAAACCCTATAAAACTTCTACACACTTGAATCGTTTTCTATCGGACTTCAAACGCTACGCTGCTGCAAACCCTAACGAGCGCCGCCGCCTCGAGCCCGCCGCCGCCCGAGCACACTCGAGCCCCCGCCGCCTCCTCGAGCCCCTCGCCGCCTCCCGAGCACACTCGAGCCCGCCACGCATCCTCGAGCCCCTCCGCCGCCGCCCGAGCACACTCGAGCCCCGCCGCCCGCCTCCCGAGCCCCTACGCCGCCTCCCCGAAAGCACACTCGAGCCCCGCCGCCTCCCGAGCCCCGTCGGCGCCTCCTCGAGCCTCAGCCGCGCCTCCCGAGCCCTGCCGCGGCGTTGGCGCCTCCTCCCCCCGCGAACGCGCCTCCTCCTCCCCCGACTGCTGCGTCGCCTCCTCCCCCAGTGACGTCTCCTCCTCCATCACAAGGTTGGTCTCCTCCTCCCCCGTGGTAGAACAATAGATTTGTGGATGTGTGTGCTAGGGTTGAAACTGTGAAATCAAAGGAAACATTGCATAAGAAGGGCACCTCAAAGAGAAGACTGTGGCCTTTTGGATGGTTTGTAAAGCAAACTGAGAATGAACTCCGTTCATATATTATTCATTGCCTCTGTTTTGTAGATTGTAGGTGCTACTAACAATTGAATAATATTCATTGCCTCCGTTCCTATATTATTCTCTGCATATATTTTATGGCCTCTCTCTATATTTTTTTTATTTGTATGTTTTGCAAGTCTTTCTGTACCATTTCTCCTTCCATGTCTTCTCTATAAATTGTATAAATTAGTTAGAATGAAAATAGTACAAGCTCTGCAGAGGTCTAGATTCCGAATTTTAACAGGAGTTAATACATACAAATATAACATATTGTGAATTAGTATATTGTGAATTAGTATAACATATTGCTTTTACTAAATTCGACTTTCTATTAATACAACCTACATATATTTATGCAAAATAACCGCAGTAGCCTTTCTATTAATACAACCTACATATATTAGATCTTCGATCCATCGAGGAGGTCCTCCCCTGGATTGCCCGTGTCATTTTCACGCGCTTACCAGGAACAAGAGTCAAGAGCTATCTCTCCTGTCTAATTTCATGTTTTTAAGGTTTTGAAGGGTGTTCAAGTCATGATGAGCGGAGAGATCATAAGTCAGATGTTGAAAACTCAGAAGATGAAAAGAGGACTAGAATGGGTTCAGAACATGAGCTTGACATGTCTCATTTTATTTTCCATATTGCAAGCGTGCTGTTAAAAACTTACATTGGTTTTGTATAAATTTCTAAAAGCAGGGAAATTTGACATTGAGAAAGCAAAGCAAATGTGGACTGGCATGCTTCTTATACAATTGTTTGGCTATAAATAACACCCTAACTACATTTTTCAGAGGATTTTGATTAGAATGAGTTGGACTCTCTGCTCGCAATATTATCCTCATGATCACCATTTGATATTTGCCACCACCATGTAATACTACTAAATATATCACACTACACAATATCGATCTGCATATGCATTGGACATATATGCATTTCTAACAATAACAATAACAATGTTTCCAAACTTGTCCACTCTAAATTGATTTTCCGAGTCATGGACCTTGAAGGTTTCAAACAACCAGCTTGGTGGGAAGAACTCAAGCCACTGAAATACCCAGTGATGTAGCTACGAGTGAGAACGCAGTTATCAAGCGTTCGGTATAGCGTCCAGAACAAATATAAGCACGTAGCACTTTAGCAAGAACTCAAGCCACAGAAATTACCAGATCTAGAACCAATCGGAAATGCAATGGGAACTAAGGAACCAATGCAAGACATGGAACATGCTAGAAGAATAGTACCCGCTTGCTCTCCTTCTCCACTGACGAAGGCCTTGCCGCGACGTGGCCAAGGTGCCCGTCTTGGTAACCTTCAAAGCTGGCGGACTATCTTCTTCGCGGTTCCTCCCACTCCCGCCGGCTCTGTGGCATCCATTACTAGTTGCTACCCACTCTTCCATCCTTCCAAAATATATGGTAAACACGAAAGGGCGGAAAGCTACCATTTTACGAGATCAACAATCGGCTTGTACTTTCCGTGATCTCAGAACATAAAAGAGGCAAACGGATCGAGACCGGAATGAAGAAAGTAACTTGAATCAAGAAGGGGAACAAATCCCTTCCCGACCTGCGTTTCTAGTCGATTTGGTCCAGGAAGCATGGGCGCACGTCGGTGATCTTCGCCAAAGGCCAAAACCTGGTCGGCTCCTCGCGACGAGCAGAGCAAATGACGATTCCAACAGGATAAGATTCGACAAGAAATACAGGCAAGAGGGAGAGAGAGAGAGGAGGAGGAGGAGGTGGGTGTCGTGAACTTACGGACCTACGCAACACATGACCGCACGGCGCGAGGGATCGCGTGTCGCATGACTTACGCACTGCGAGGGACGCGTCGTCGGCTGTCTTAGGAGGTTCACGGTTGGGAGATATTGGTGGCCGCTGAGAAATGAGGGCGAGGGTGGGGAAGGCAAAGTGTAGAGAGGGGCGGAGGAGAGAGCAAGGCGGCACCGTGGAAGCGGAGGTGAGAGCATGGCGGCGCCGGGGAGGAGGAGAGGAACTCAAGGGCGTAGGTCACTGGACCAAGATGGGAATCGACTAAGCGCCCATGCCAGGAGGACGGTGGATGGCTAGAGGCGGCGGCGTTGTCTTGCGAGAGGGAGAAGAGGAGGGAGTCGGGTGCGTCGGCCAAAGTTGAGGAAGTGAGGAGAGAGAGAGAGAGATGGGAGCATCATAGGGGCGAAGGAGGCACTGAGGCGTTTGGGGATTTGGGGATTTGGGAGAAAATAAACCGTGGTGTTTAGAGATTAGGGGTCGGGGAGAAGTGCGGCGCAGGGAGGGGATTTGTGGGATAGCGCGCGAGGAGATCTGGCTGGTGATCAATGCACCAAAAAAAATCACGCCTACTCTTTTGGGTTCCGCGTATTATATCTAAACACCACGGTTGATTTTCTCAGGCGTATATAACCACCATCTTAGATTAATTTTTCTCCTGTTTATAAACACTAAGATACATTCTAATAACGGATTTACAAACACCTTACTAGACCAAAGTTTCTCGGCGTATATACACGCCGCAAAGAGGATATATCTCGGCATTTATAAATGCCCCAAATTATTCCGAGATAGGATGGCACATAAATATGTTATAGAAAAATCTATGTTGGCGCATATATATGCCATAAAAACTAAATGCCCGAATATCATTAAACGATTGCTAAGACTTGTTTTGGGGCGTTTAGACTATACACCGGGTTAAATTTAAACGCTGCTAAATCCAAGATATCTTATAATGGAAGAATGAGATTACCAACACATCAACTTGCCGGTCTAGCCTTTTGGGCCGTGGAGAGGCCATCGAGCATCATTTGTTAAGCCTCGTAGGATCATCTCGATCTGATGTCCGTACTGTAATTAGTGGTAGGGCATGCCATTTATTATAAGCGCATTTACTTTTTGAAAAACTCATCAGGGAAAAGCGATCGCTTCCCAACGAGAGAAAAACATCATTAATTTTCTATGATGATTTGTATTATGGTTTCATGACGAAATTTTATGTTTCATCACAAAAGTACATGGGGCGACGACGCTTGATACAATTAATGACGAACATAAAAAAGTCATCATAGAAAATAGATTTTCCATGACAAAAGTTGACAACGTCACGACGTTTTCGTCACGGATGATGACTTTTCTTGTGGTGCATGGCGACGTTTTGTTCAGCTGAAGACGACAGATCAATTCTTGATTGAAAGCGAAGCACACAAGGCCCTGCAGGCAAGGAACACCCACCCCCACTGACTCGGCACCGCTGGCTACGCGGGGAAGAGGATGCAATGGGACAGGGAGGACGAGGGGGACTCCGCGCCATTTGCATCGATTCGACCCGGCCAGCCCGAGGCGGCTAAGAGCGAGGTCATGTGCCACACCATCTGGCACCATCTCCTTTACAAACCTCGCGACAAGGAAGTCTCGCTAACGCGTCTGGTAAGATATCGAACCACCATTTTGGTACGTATTTAGTTCCTAACTTCATAAGTCAAATAACTTGCTGCGATCTTGCAGGCAGAGTTGAGTGCACAATCTTCCGGTGGATCTTTTGTCCCAAACAGGGAGAGAGATGCACTCTCCACGGCATTGGGAAACAAGGAACACCCTGGTCGCACGCGAGGCAAAGGGGTTTTCGTTCCCTGGAAAACGGGCTTCGAAGACACTCACATGTACCGGAGTAAGAAGAGAGGTAGAGACGAGCGAGAAAAAGATCGTGAAGGATCTTGAGGACAGGCTGAGAGGAGAATTCGATGATAGGATAAGAAGCCTCGAGGAAAGGCTCAATGCTCAAAACACACAGCCTGTGGAAGGCCAAGGGTTCAGCCCCACTACACGTAAGAGCAGCTGTGCGTCCGCCCCTGACCAGGGTAAACACGTCGGCAAATTCCCTGTCTGTGACATCAAGGTATACTAATTTAGATCTCTTGAATGCTCCATAGATATATCTTTTGGGCACATTAGCTAATTGGGTACCGTTGTGTAGGAGCCCACGCGGTGCAATCTCCAGGTGAGAGTTGCCAATTGCTCCCTTCCTATACAGGCTGCTTGGGGCCTCGCGTATCCATCCATTGAAGGGGCGATGGTGCACGGTACCCTGCTAGCGCCGGGTTTCACGAAGGTCAATGTGGACGGCGTTCATGACATTTTCAAGATCGTCACGCTACAATTGTCTCCAAATGACGAGCTTCAGACACCGGGGATGTCATCGGCACATTCATCCAAAGTGGCCCAAAGAATGATATATCTCTAGACATCCATCCTCCACCAGAAGTACCTCTACTTCCTCCGCCAGAAGTTGATCCAGTTCCCCCCAAATCGGTTATCGTGCCCTCCCCACCCAAAAACATTGACAGTGAGTTTGCTATTGACTTTGACTATGATTGCTCTCTACTCCCCTCGTCTCCCCCGAAGATTTCCGTTCCAACAAAGAAAGGGAAGGGCAAATCGAAAAAGATAGCGAAGGCCTTGGAGTACTATCCGATGGTCCCGTTGGCCCGGGTATTCAAGCTAGGAGAGCCTTTATTAACGAAAGATCGCATGAAGACATTGACTTACTGCTGCAAAAGCCTGCATACATACTACATGAGACAAGCTAACAAGCCAGAGAACGAACGAGCAACAAGTATCATGGTACGCTACAAGCCTAAGCATCTGTTCAACGACTCAGCGGGGGGCTACTTCGCGGTCGGCTTCCAGGACCTGTTCGATCTCTTCAACCTCGACGCCCTCGACGTCTCGCTCTTAAGATGCTGGACATTGTGAGTGTGTCTTCCCTGTAATACGGATAAATGTCATATATATATATATATATATATATATATATATTTGAAGTGAACCCTTTGCCTAACTTTTGTATATATAGATTCATGATACGCGAGAACGAACAATACATCGGTGGGTTTCCTCGACCCACTCTTAGTCTCAGCCAACAATGAACCAAGACGCAAAGCAAAGAGAGGAATACGCACGACATGCCTTGGATGCTCGTAAAGATAAAAGTTTCATACTTTTACCCTTTAACCCAGGTAAGTCTTTGCCGACTTGGTATACTTTGATTTGTAATGTTCACACAATACTTTTTTGCTAATTGTCCATGGGAACATACCTATGCAGGTTTCACCGGGTTCTAATTATAATTCATATGGCCAAGAACCGGGTTATTTACGTTGATTCCTCACATACCGCAACCACGACTTGAACCCTATCGCACGGTTAATCACCAGGTAACCACGTTGTTTAAGGTGCTTGTTGCTCCTGGAATAGCCGAGGCTAACCTTTCAAATCACGTGGGACGGTCAAAGCTTTGCGAGATCCTTCGCTCAAGGCGGGGATAAGGCGTTGCAAAGACGATTTCAAGTTTCCGGTATCCTCTATACAAGTATAATCCTATTTCAAACTCCGTAGCCATGATTCCGGAACTAAGCAATTCTATTTTTGCAAAGGCCACCAACAGGACAGGGCAATAACCGATGTGGATTTTACGTTTGCCATAACATGCATCTCCTCGTCAATGCAACACAAATGAGTAAGGATAAAACTTCGTTTGCAAGACAAGGATCTCAAGCGTCAATTCGAGGAAAACTTTGTTTTTTCCTAACCACTTGAAGTCATTAATAAAAAGGCGAGTTCTACGCAGTGCCTAACTGCAAGAGTTAGGTTTTTCTCTGTATTGCCACTTGTACTGCTTAATTTGTGAAGATTGTGGACTTGTAGTAGTTGAATTGCTTAGGAAAAAAATATCATTCTTAGTCAATTCTTTTTCTTGAGAGGAGAGCATTTGAAATAGTAACACCGTGATGTAGTAGCCATGTACATATTAGGCATTTGGAATGATGCCTTAGTAAATTTTGTACATATCTTCCTGATACAATTGATGTGGGGTGTCTTTGGAAGGCAACAACGTTCGTCAGCCGTGATGGATCAAGTTATATCCTTCGTTGGTTTTATTGGATCGATGCTTTGCTTGCCATTCTCTGTCCATGTTTGATATATTTAGTTTGAAAGTCGCTATTTGTGTCAATTGCTACGTATGGTTGTTTAGTGTTTACTTCTCCAATAACGTGATTGGAAAAATTCATTTGTAACTTCGCTTCCTTGCATGAGCGCTAGATGATAATAGAGTTGGGATTCTTTTAGTCTTTATACGCATTTGATATATTGTTTGCGATCCGATATGTCCGTGTTATGTGATCTGTGTGTGTTATGTCTGTGATCTCGTGTTATGATCACTTGTTTGTGATCTTATGTCCGTGTTATGTCTGTTTTGAGGGCATGGCTAGCATTTCCTGAGGCTAGCCAATAAGCGAAAAAAATGTCGATGTATGAAAACCACATCACGCACGGTTCTTATTTGTGAACCGTCTGTGATATAATACATCATGCACGGTGTTATTTGTGAACCGCCTGTGATAGGTTATATAACACGACGGTTCGCATAATAAACCGCCTGGTGATATCTATACTAACACGCATTTGCTCGCATAATAAACCGCCTGGTGATATCTATACTATCACGTACGGTTCGCATAATAAACCGCCTGGTGATATCCATACTATCATGCACGGGTCTTTTGTCAAACCGTCTGTGGAAGAAATATATCACTAACGGTTCTGAATAAGAACCGTCTGTAATATTATTATCACAGACGGTTGTTGAAACCGTCTGTGATGTGTCTCTATTATCACTGACCCATTGTTAGAGACGGTTCACAAAGCCGTCTCTGATGATATTTGTGAACCGTCTCTGATAGGGTTTTCTGTAGTAGTGACTTTATGCTATTATTGCGAATTAGTTCGGTTCCTGCAAAAGAGACTAAGTTGCTCATAGATGCCACTTTTAGTGATGTAAGAATTATGTATTCAATTGATGTTTATCTACGCCCTCATATTGTTCAATTAGTATATCATAGTCTGTGACTCATGTGTACCATACCAGCACTTACTCCAAAACCGGCAAGACAACATGATGCGACTCGCTTTCTTAGACCGCAGTGACAAATTTATTTATTTCGTTTGAACTCATGGTGTCATGTTTTTCACATTTAGTTCGATTTCTTCTGTTTGATGATTAGTTCTGTTCGAGCTGTCTATTTCTTGGGAGATCTCTTTTCTTTCTACTACTTTGTAAGGCCGATATGACAACACCTTGAGGGGTAGATGAGGAAGACGGTGTCAGGTACCATAAGGATGAAAGAAAAGACGGGTCATATTATTTTCACGGTATCATGCTATGTACACTATTATTTCTATGCCATGCTATGTACTCTTATATATTTATGCACGTTTTCTGTCATTATTTTCTACATTATTATGCTATGCCATTTTTACGAGCCATGTACCCCCGACATTCATTCTGCTTATACCAATATTAAATGTGATTTCTATGAATGTGGTGTTTTTCTTTATTAACTTATGTACTACTCAGATATGATCTTTTGTTTTCTTAACTACGATTGATTAATTGGTACATTGGTCAAGCAAATAAAATAAACAAATTAAAAAATTCGCGCTAGGTTGTTCCATTGGTATGAAAAACAAAATTCAATTATAAAAATAATATTTGACTTAGTATAAAAAAATTCACACCATATTTTTCACTCTACTTATTTTTAAAAAATCATCAAACAAATACGGATGAAAATAAACAAAGATTAAAAAAAAATACCTCTCCTTAGGGAGGGGAAAGCACCTGCCTCTCCTTGGGGGAGCGACAAGGAGGCCTGCAACCCCTCGGAGGCATTGCACAGAGGTGCCTCCCCCTCAAGGCGCGGTAAGAGCTAGAGAGCTTAGGGACTACTTTCGTAAATACTAGCAGACGGAGACTATTTCCGGAAAAAAAGAAATTAAAAGTCTGATATCTCTGGTATTTGCACGCATAAACACCCCTACAAGTCACTGGTCTGGGGAGCGGTTGGATCTACAACAACTCTCCAATGTATGTATCTTGTGTATTGGTCCTTGAGAAAGTGTTGCTTCTGTGTAGATATACAGCTTCTTCTTCCTCTCTCTCTCTCTCTCTCTCTCTCTCTCTCTCTCTCTCTCTCTCTTAATTTCCCCTCTATCTATGCACCAATTCTACATGGTCAGATATAGAAACTGCTAACTAGGAGCGTTGGAAATGTCTTAAGGTAGTTAAAATGTTCTTTCCATTTCTCTAGTCCGCATTTTGACTGTAAGATATTTGACAAACTTCAGCTTCAGACTGACAGTGAGATGCCCCACCTACCTCTGCAACCACTTGCCTGAAGTACAATCTCCTGAAAAAATCACCCATGACAAATCGACAATGGTACGGGCATTGGTACGAACGCACGCCTTCCTCTTGAAGAAAGGTATGAACAGTTGAACACACGTGATTCTTCGAGTCACCGGCGCAGGCAGCTCGACAAGACACCGACGTCTGCCTCCCCTGGTATGCGCACGCATAAATACCCCAACAAGTGACTGGTCTGAGGAGCTGGAGGCGGCCATCCCGCATCTACTTGTGCTCTGCCTGGAACGCGAATGGCGCTTGCTGGCAGCTGCAACTCCCCAGCCGCCGACGCACCGGCCGCTCCAGGCGGCGATCCTTCGGCAGGTCCGGCCATTAAGCCTCCAGCTGCTCCTGGCAGCGATCCTCCGGCTACTCCGGCGGTTAAGCCACGGGCGGCTGCTCCAGGCAGTAATCCTCCGGCGGCTCCGGCTGCTGAACCTCCAGCCGCTCCAGGTAGCGATCCTCTTGCTATCCCCACTACACGAGTGCCTCCTCTCGCGTTTTTGTGTGTGTGTGCATGTATTTTTCAGCTAATTTGTTTCTCCTTGGCGTTGCAGTTGCGCCGCCAGTTGGTCCAAGTCCGCAACTTGCCCCTCGCCTACACGATCCTGTTGACCCACTTCCAGATAGACCACGCCCACCTCGCTGACTTGAACGCTGTTAAAGTCGTCGTCCTCTTCCGGTAGAAGATTTATTTAGAAAAGTACTGTAATACTGGGAAAACCTGCTTAATTTGCAATGTACTGTAATACAATACGTTATTTTGAAAATAGGGATACTACCTTATGTATGCATTTATTTAGAAATAGATTTGTATTCGTTACACAATTGTAATGCTTAATATTAAAAATAAAGTTGTATTTCTAATTATTCTTTATCGTTGTAATTTAGACCTATCAAAATAGACCGATAGATCTCTCTTCTTCCTCCGATTAATATGGAAAAATAGGAATCTCTTGGACCTCAGAGTGAACATGGTCATTTTTTTTCTCTGTTTAATAATATGGTATAATAGATGGATTCCTGGTTCAAAATACAATAAATTTAATTTATTAAATAAACTTGTATGTACATTTAAGCAAATTGAACCCATTCTTGGATTTTTTACATTTCTCGTGTTGACACCGTAAATATTTACGTATTATCAAATAAGATGTGCGCTATTGATATCGTGCTCCCTCCATTCTAAAAAGCTAACGTTTTGGATATAGTGATGGTCAAACTTTCGAAACTTTGACTACCAATATATTTTTAAATATTTAAATTATATATATATAAATTATATATATATATAAATTATATATATATATATATTATATATTTGTCTCGAAGTACTTTCATACTCCCTCCGTTCCTGTATGTAGGGTGCTTAAAAATTTTGCTATTGTTTCACTTTGTAAGGCGTGTGAAGTTTTTTTCTTTCTTTTACCCCTAATCACTCCATGCGCTAATTACTCCGTCGCCGCCGTCATGCAAGGAGAAACTGTTTCGTACTCCACACGCTAGTTACTTCGCTTGACCATACGCGTGCAGAGACGGTTCGTTAGTGTCGCATGCATGCAGGGCATCCTTCTGGGCTCTTCGTGAGCAAAGCCAGTGTAGCATGCATGGGTCCACCAAGCCAAACATTAGCCGCATTAGCGCGGGCGCTGGAAGATTAGCGCATGCATATGGGCTGAATGAGGAACTTCCAAAAAGCATGCACACAGTTACTCCTTGGTCTTTAGCAGCAATTAATCAGGACAAACACAACAACTTAGAGCAAGTACAATAGTAAAGCCCACTGCAGGCTAATAGTAAGCTAAAAGCCAGCTTATACAATAACTGTCTCTAAAAGTTGTCTTTAGATGTTGTGCAATAACTATCTATTCTCTCTTGTACATAAATGATTTACCTATGCATCAGGTAAGTCGGCTACTAAATAAGAGCCAGCTATCTTCTCTCTCATCGTTTCTCACTCTTCCACATAGACTAATGCTGACATGTACAGGCTAAGAGCCAGCTGACGTGGCTTTATTGTACTTGCTCTTATCACGGTGGTTGATTCTCCTTGGTCTTTGCGAAATTTTTTAAGCGCCCTACATACAGGAACGAAGGGAGTAATATTATAATTTTATTAAATTTTATAAATATATTATAATAAAAATTAGTAATTAAAGTTGTGTTTTTTAAAAACTGTATTAATATCTGAAACATCAAATAAGATGTGCGCTATTGAGCTTTGCTGTTTAATATCGTGCTCCCTCCATTCTAAAAGGCTAAGATTTTGGATATAGTGATGGTCAAACTTTCAAAATTTTGTTTATCGATATATTTTTAAATATTTAAATTATATATATATATAAATTATATGTGTAGACTTGTTCCGATAAGTACTTTTATAATATTATAATTTTATTGAGTTTTATAAATATATTGTAATAAAAATTAGTAGTTAAAATTGTGTTTTGAAAATTATATCGATATCCAAAATATCATCCTTTTACGACCTGATGGAGTACATCTGTTGTCTAGGCTATTTATTATATTAAATACTTCGATAAGTCAATCTTTAAAAAAAATATTTCGATAAGTCTTCTGCGCGGAAGTGCCGTTGTACTGGTGTGAGTACTGTGGGATTCTCATAAACGACAAGAGTGGGAGGCTTTTTTTGGTGGGACCCGCTGAATGATGTCCTAGTTGGAACTGACGGAAGCAATAGTGACAGGTGCTCCCTCCAGCCTTTAAAAACAATATTTCGATAAGTCTTCTGCGCGTGGGAGGGTCCTTCACCGATAGATCTATCTTCTCCCTCCGATTAAAATGGAAAAATAGGAATCTCTTAGACCTTGGAGTGAACGTGGTGATTTCTTTTCTCTGTTTAATAATATGATATAATAGATGTATTCCTGGTTTAAAATACACCAAACTTAATTTATTAAATAAACTTGTATGTATATTTAAGCAAATTTAACCCATTCTTGGATTTTACATTTCTCATATTGACAATATAAATATTTACGTATTATCAAATAAGATGTGTGCTACTGAGCTTTGCTGCTTAATATCGTACTCCCTCCGTTCTAAAAAGCTAACGTTTTGGACATAATAATAATCAAACTTTCAAAACTTTGAGACTATCGATATATTTTTAAATATTTAGATTATATATGTGAAAATTATATGTATAGATTTGTCTCAAAGTACTTTTACAATATTATAATTTTATTAAATTTTATAAATATATTATAATAAAAATTAGTAACTAAAATTTTATTTTAAAGACCATATTCATATCCAGAAAGTCAAACTTTTACGACTGGATGGAGTACATCTGTCATTTAGGCTATTTATTATATTAAATACTTCAATAAGTCAATCTTTAAAAAAATATTTCGATAAGTCTTCTGCGCGCCTGCGCGGGAGCGTCGTTCGTACTGGTGTGAGTACTGTGGGATTCTCAAAGAGTGTGACGCTTTTTTTGGTGGGACCCGCTCATGGATAGAAATCTCGGCCGAGATTTCGGATTTCGGACCCCCCCGAGATCCTAAACCTGGTCGGGTAAAAAAAATTTAAAAAAAAATAATTTGCTACAATATCTACTAAAATCTCGCCGAAATCTCGGGTTTTCTGACCGTTTTTTTGTTTTTGGGCATTGCATTTGATTAGATTTATGGTTAGGATCATCCACAAAAAAATTTATAATTTTTTTATGAGTTTTGACCATTTTTTGGTCGGTTCAAATTGTGCCAAAATCTCGGAAATTGCGGACGAAATTTCGGATTTACCGGTAGAAAAAAAAAGAATTTCAAATTTGAATTTTGTATTTTTGACAGGATTTGGTTTGAATTTCCGAAATCTCGCCGAGATTTCGCCGTCCGGCCATGTCCGAGATAAAACCCGAAAACGAAATTTGATTCCTTGGACCCGCTGATATGATGTCCCAGTTGCAAATAGACGGAAGCAAAAGTGACAAGTACTCATCTCGTCTTTAAAAAAATGACGTTTCAAATATCTTAAAGAAATAACGTTTCGAATACAGTTGTAACATCCCCAATTTCGGCCTTTTGATAAAATTTAATCTAAATTAAATTAAATTCAAATTTTGATTTTATTCGGTGTTTAAATTAACCTGGCATCCATATCCTTTCGAAATTGGAGTTTATTCCTCCATCGTCCGAAAAATCAAAGTTCCGAATTCCGGTCAGTACCCGAAATTCCACCTGAGTTCCAAAATGCTATAAAAATTGCGAAACCTATTGCATTAGGTTACAAATATTCCAAAAACATTTTGGGAATTTTCCCAAGATTTTTGAAAACTCTCTGGTATTTTATCGTTCGCGGTATTTCGCCAAGTGCACTTTATTCGTTCCGGAATATTCTAAATTCCAAATTTCATCCAAATTTTATGAAACCAATTTTATTGGGTTCCAAATATTCCCTATTATGTTTGAAAAATTTTCCAGAATTTTTAGACTATTTTTGCTATTTTATCCCTCATGCTGTTCTTTTGGCACTATTCATTGAGTCCACTTATCAACGCGCAATGTTCATCTTCCACCCATATGATTGAAACATTCCAGAGAAGAACACCTTCTCTCCATTCATGGCAATAGGATTTCAAATCCTCATAACTTCCGCATTAGTGCATCAAATCAAGCAAGACCAGATCCGTTGGAAAGGTATCATCGAGGATTTTCCATCCCCGGTGTTAATGAACCCTAAATCTCGCCGGAAACGGTTGCATTAACCAAAATCCGAAAATTGCTTCCTTGCTCATAACTTTGCCGTTTCAACTCGGAATCATGCGGTTCCACCTCTCAAAGCTTCGTGGTGGAGTCCTCTTCCCAGTGTGATCACCCTTCTTTTGCCCCTCCTCATCGTTTGCCCGGGAGATCGCAAAAACCGGTGACCACTACCGTTCTTCGTTCTCGCCGGCGTATCTTCCATTCCGGTGAGTCAAACTCGACTCCGCTTGTTCCATTATGTGCGCATGGATGTCAAGATCATAACCCCTCCATCAATTTTAGATTTCGTCGAGTTTGGACTTCGAATTTTGAGTTTGAATCGCTTCAGCCGAACCGCCGTTCGTCGTCAAATTCATTATCTCCGGTAATCCATTCTTCAATTCCTCGCAACCTTGAACCCCTCTAGATGTTCCCTAGTTAGTTCCCCATTCAATTTGCACATTCATCTATTAATTTTTCGCAATTTTTGGAAGTTTTGGGGTTTCCTCTGTTCGTGCACCCGTGCTCGTGGCTCGCCGCCGACCGCCGGCCATCGCGCCCCCTCCGGCGTCGCTGCAGGCTCCCCGCCCGAAGCCCCATCGCGCCGGCGCTTGCTGGCCGCTGTCGCCTGCGCCTCGCCACAACCCGGCCGACTCCTGGCCGGCTTCCACTTGCTGCGTCGCCGCCCTCCACTCCTTGCCGTACGCCACGCCCCATGCCGCCCGCCAGCCCCCCCACACCGCGCGCCACCTCTCCCCGCCGCCCGCTGTCGCCCGCCGTGCTCCCTCTCGCCGGCGCAATGAGGAGCCTGGCCTCCTCTGTTCCATGGCTAAAGCTTGTGAGGAAGAAGCCCTTGTGTATGACATGGAGGGCACACAAGACATAGACACAAACTAATTTAGGAAAACCAGGAAAAAGAAAAGATGCCAAAGGAATATTCCCGATTTTCTCTTTTTCCTTGATTTTCAAACTTCGGATGCTCATAACTTTTCCGTCCGAACTCCGATTGACTCCGTTCAAATTCATAAATTCATCTAAATTCAAGATCTAACTTCCAGTATAACTTTTATAATTTTTAGACTTTATTTTATTTTATTTTATTGTATTTATTTGTTGTACCGTTTTGCGTGTAGCCGAGGATCCCGCCGAGTCCGCCGACACCGTCGCTGACCCTCAAGACTTCGACGTCCCCGCTGCGACCGAAGGCAAGTCCCTTGACGCATTTTGATCCCATGTTTGCAAATGATTTACAATGTTTTATCGCATGCATCGCTATCTTTATCATCGTATGTCAAATATAGATTACTAGTTATTCCGAACTGTGATCACCGCCTTGATTATTGATGTCCATGTTTATTTGTAACCCTAGGACCCTTTGCTATGTCATGTCTATCTTATATTGTGACATTTGTTGATTAGAACGGTAGATATGCTTAGTACACAAATTGTTGAAAATGAACCATGGGTGGGATCATATCAAAGTTGTGATTTAAAATGTGATTTAAGATTTATAAAGTATTTGGTACTATTTTTATAAAATAAAAACAAAATTAAAAGGGATTTGGACTTGGTCGAAGTGGAATATCGGGTGGGTGCGGATAGATCACTAATTTTTATTGTGCAAGTACCGCCCCCAAGTCAATTAAAGACCGACGCTTATGACTGTCCATTCTAAGCATAACCGTACAACCACATGTCAAAGTGAGCATGACTTGGCTGAATAATTTGTAGAAACCTAACTTAGACTCACTAGTTGGTGGAATGTGAGTGCCAAATAGAGGCAAGACTGTTTTCTCACACGGTGCAAGAGGGTGCTTCTGTACTGGGTAGATAGAACCCTAACAGCGGTGAAACCTCAGCGGGTGGGTCAGGTTAGGCGTATACATTGTAAAGGCTTTGTCATGATATCTCTGCTGGCACACCTAAGGAAGTATGCTAATAGCTTGGCATCAGGAGAATATCATGTCTTGTCGGTAAAATTGTACACCTCTGCAGAGTTAAAACTATTCGAATAGCTGTGCCTACGGTCAAGGGCAAAGCAAAGAATGCTTTCATATTGGTAGACTTTGGTTTTTTGTTTTAAAAATAAATGATGTTTTGGGATTCGGGAGTGGTTAGAACTCCCGGATGTTTTGATGGCGGATTGAGCCAACCAGGTAGATGGAATCTGTTTTATTTCATGACGGATATAGTCATGTGTGGATAACTTTAATCTTTTAAAAGAGGGTGAATAGAGCCTTTATACTTATGTTGGTGGAAAGAACTTCACTAGATTATTAAATAATTTAATTGTTAAAATAATTGTTAAAAGGTGCTTTGTGAAAATTATTATTAAGTATGGATTGATGAAACTTGGCTTTATGCAAATGAACCATAATAAGCCCTCCTTGTAAAGCCCTGCATGTGCATACTTTCCCAGACTTGCTGAATACTTTTGTACTCACTTGCTACACAAAGGAAGTATGCTAATAGCTTGGCATCAGGAGAATATCATGTCTTGTCGGTAAAATTGTACACCTTTGCAGAGTTAAAACTATTCGAATAGCTGTGCCTACGGTCAAGGGCAAAGCAAAGAATGCTTTCATATTGGTAGACTTTGGTTTTTTGTTTTAAAAATAAATGATGTTTTGGGATTCGGGAGTGGTTAGAACTCCCGGATGTTTTGATGGCGGATTGAGCCAACCAGGTAGATGGAATCTGTTTTATTTCATGACGGATAGAGTCATGTGTGGATAACTTTAATCTTTTAAAAGAGGGCGAATAGAGCCTTTATACTTATGTTGGTGGAAAGAACTTCACTAGATTATTAAATAATTTAATTGTTAAAATAATTGTTAAAAGGTGCTTTGTGAAAATTATTATTAAGTATGGATTGATGAAACTTGGCTTTATGCAAATGTACCATAATAAGCCCTCCTTGTAAAGCCCTGCATGTGCATACTTTCCCAGACTTGCTGAATACTTTTGTACTCACTTGCTACACAAAATGTTGTCATCAGAAAATTATCAGGATGCTGTTATAGACGGTGAGTTCTACGCCGAGGAGTTCGATGAGGATCGCCAGGACAACTAAGCGTGTTTCTAGTCGTCGCCTGTGGTGTTATTTGGGTTTCATCGCTTGCTGTTTTTATTTTCGCTGTCGTGTCTGGTCATGTGACCATGTGATGTAATAAATAGCCATGTGGCTGATACTTCATATTTATGTTATCATTTCGTTTCGTTCGACAATGATTTATCACTGTCTGACTGTGTGTACTAGCAACTGATCTAGACTTAGTACAGATATACACAGGAGATTTCGGATAGCTGATCCGGGGTCTCACAACAGTGATAAGCAAATTTTTAAAATTTTGATTATTGATATATTTTTAAATATTTAAATTAGTTATGTGAAAATTATATTTGTAGACTTCTCTTAAAAAGTATTTTTATAATATTATAATTTTATTGAGTTTTATAAATATATTATAATAAAAATTAGTAATTAAAGTTGTGTTTTAAAGATCATATTAATATCTAAATATCAGTTTTTTAAAGAATGGAATGAGTATTTTTTTTTTAGTTTGTAAGTTATCATTGCGTCTCACATAGGAACCCTCTAGAACGTAGGCCCCCTCCTTATTCGTCAACATATCTGCACATCTTCCCTCCCCATACCTCTCTTAATACCTCTTAAAATTATCATCTTCATGAAAAATTTTGGAAAACCCGAATTTTTGATACATTTTTATAAAAATAACAGAAGCACAGTTATTTTTTTTAAAAAATTTTACAGGCTTGATTATTCTCTAAAAAATTTATGGTACCATATTTAGCCATCTAGGATCATACAGGAATTTTTTTTTAAAGAATTAAACTTCATTTGTTATATTTGAAAAATAAAAAACAGAAGGAACATAAATAAGACACTAATCTTATCAGAATTTTATATACTCGCTCGAGTATGATCATGATCCAAAATTTTATGAGAGCTTAATAATTGCCTAGGACCCTTCTCTAAAAGTTTTAAAAATTCTGAACCTATTTTGAGTTCTTAATCAAATCTATGGAAGCAATATGTGGGCGCTCCCGGGCTAATGTACGAATCCTCATTGTCGCGTTGGAATAGAAGAGACACTCATACTCCATTTAATTGTATGCTCACTGTCCTCAACTAGTCCCGTGCACATATGTTAACCAAATGGTCCTCACCCAAATAAATATGAACCATCTGATCCCATCGTACACACTTATGCAACCAAGAAAGCTCCGTCCACCTTCCAGAAACCATACTGGAATTATAATCAATCATTTAGGCACAACACATGCCACCCGTCTCAGAACTTTAGTACCATAGTAGGTAAGGAACGACGGCCGCTCCTGTTCATGCATCAAAAGATTGAATACAATTCTAAGCACCCGGATATATGTCTAGTGCTAGTTCCTAGGATCAAACGCCTAGCACCCACATATCCAGCATTTGAGATGCTTCATATCACATACACCAGAAATTGACATAAAAGTAAACTGGTTCTATTACAATTTACGTAATATTACAAGTTCATGGCCGACCGGCCAAATGCAACATAATCGAATTGAACAGCAGCAGAAAGTAGCAAAAGGACATTAACGACAGCGGTGTGCCTTCCATAAACCTATAGGCAACCGACTAGAGAAAGTGACCCAGTTAATCGTCCAAGAAATCGTTTGACCCCGGTTCGCAGTAAGTGTTATCGGGGACATCTTCATTACCTTCTTCGATACCTTTGGCTAAATATTTTGTTTAGAGCAAACGGTGAGTAAATGTATGCACTCGCAAGACTTTAGTGTATGGAAGTAATAATAAATGCAAGCGGTGTCAAGGGAACATGTTTCTATACTAGGTACAATTGCATGAAGCAAGATTTATTTACAATAGAATAATACTTTCGAAACAATTCAGAATTTAAGGCAACACTTTGAATAGAAAGTAATAAACTATGTAAATATCATAAATCCATTAATCCATATTCCAGTGTAAACATCATATATCCAACAAACCACATTCCGTCCAACAGGACTATCACATCCATCCGTCATACCATTTCACCAACCCATCATTTCGATGAACTATATCCATTTCACATACCATTTTCCAAACCACCATTTTTCCAAAGGATTTTCGAAACCAAAAACCAAAAGTCTATACTTGACAATATTTTTCGAGCTGCTCTTGACCGTGAGCACGGTTAATCGATTAAATTACATTCTCTTCAGAGAGTGTTCACTTTACCCACATGACACGTCCAAGCAATCGCGACAACCTTGCCGTATGGTACACACGGTACCCATATTGCTGGACTGTGACGAAACAGTTCAAAAGGTTAGTCTACCCCTTGCACCAGCCCGGTAATGTGAGTTCCTTGCTATGACCACAAGAGGGTATCACCGGGTGCACCCACTGTGCTAACGATGTTCTCGCGAGTCGCGACGCATCGCCCTTGCCCTCCCCATAGCAAGGCATTTACCGTTGTATTTGCATACTCCAACCCCGACTCCTTGGTAAGGGAGTACCTAGAACAACACCGTTTCTCCGGAGTGTCCATACTACCCCGGCATACCAAAGTGCAATGTCAAACTCCAACCAATTTACTAGGTTTAGGCCATCCCATACTAGCACATGTGGTTGCACAATTTGACTCAGTTGATAGCATCAAGTTCGGTCTTTAACTGACTCAGGCAAGATCTCCCCTGTTTACGTGCAAGTCCATCCCTTACACTGTACAAGCCCATCCCTTATACGTCCAACTATAATACATCTTGCCCGTGTTCAAATCATAATTTTTCATTTCCCATTTTTACCAAAATATCCACACCGTTTAATCATGTCTAAGAGAAATCATATTTTGATTGAATCATAATGCCATCATGATACTTTCTATCATGGCTAAGCATATGCAATTATTAAGCGTCTATACCCATTTAGCATTTCAGTGAATGTCTAAACCTAGTTTAGGGTTCATCAAGGTCCTCTTATCAAAGTGATTAAAGAAATCCCACAATAATAAGGATATAGCTACCAATTCCCACAATGTAGCAACTTTACTGAACATACACGTATGCATAATAGTTTTGGCACAACAAAATAGACAACGTAAAATATGGGATCAATATGATCAAAGAAGATGATTGCCTGTTTGCTCTTCGTTGAAGGTGTACTCGGGGTTGTAGTCAGGATCATCATCGACAGACTCCAACACGTCAACGTCTACGCGTTGGAACAACAAAACAATGACAAAAGCGAATAACAACCAATTAGAACCAGGCAAGAGAAATCAAATGCAAAAGCAAATCAAAATCGAGAAAGTACGATTAAATTGAATTAGAAACTATAGGGAGCCGGCAGCACCGACGCACAAAGTGCGGTACTACCGCCAACACAGTAGCACCGACCCTCGCCTTGTGGTACTTTCGTCATCCGACAATACCGCTCCTGAGGTCCAATAGTACTGACGGCAGGGGACAAAAATAGGTTCTCTGGAAAATAACTACCAAAGTGTTGCACACGGTACTACCGCTGGCCCGGTAGTACCGGCCCCAAGCACCGGTAGTGTCGGAGCTCTAGAGACCGAATCATCACGCTATGGAAAATGACTATCGGAGTGTTGCTCACGGTATTACCGCTCATGCGGCAGTACCGGCCCCAAGCCCCGGTAGTGCCGAAGCCCCAGAGGTCGAAGCAGCACTCTCTGGAAAACAACTACTGACATTCTAATTGTGGTACTTCCGCTTGTGTAGCAGTACCGGTTTTATAACGACAGTAGGCCAGGCTTCCGGAAAACTAGGGTTTTGAAAAAGGGGATTTTTCACAAACTAGTTCAAAACTTCGACGCGAATACGTATTTACGATCCTTATGACCTTAGAAACTTATCTAAATAGGTTTCGCCAAGTTTCGAGCTCGATCGATCTGCTTTTCACTTTTTCGAACCTTCGAACTCTGAAAACTACATAAAATCAATTTTTGACTCGAATCGAAACTAAACTCGTCTTTTCGTGGGGATGGAACCTCTACAGCACTAGGGACTAGGGGTAGCCATTTTCTTGCTTTTTGGAACCTCAAATCACAAAGTAGTTCCAAAAGACAAAAGAATGGACTTTTTGCAAATCAATTCAAACAAAAAGATTTGCAAGAAAGAAACCACAAGTTCCATTAGCACACTAGGGTTCCTTAAGGCCTAACACAAGTCTACATACTCATATAATGTCGATTAAACTTTCTTAACGCAAGATTTAAGCAAAAAACTAAAATTAGCAAAAGGAGAAAATTAGGAAAAGCGAGGATTCGAACTCAAAATCCTAAAGGATTGGCATAGAGCTCTTACTCCTTGCACCGTCTTGGAAACAATCCGGCCGGAGAACAACGAAGAATGGACTCCGATCGGATTCTGAGCTGCGAAAAGGAAGGGGATTGAGTGATGGAGAGCTCAAGGGGCCGCAATGGAGTAGGGAAGAGGTTCTCCTTCACCAATACTCCAAGAAATTGGTGGGGAGGAGAGGAGACGACGGCGGTGGCTGGCTCTAGCGCACGTGAAAGGAGAGGAAGAAGGAGATGGAGAGGGAGAAGAGGAAAAGGAGAAGTGGGAGCTTGGGGGAGGAGGGTCCCTGGCTTTAGGGGCGAGGACAAGGCGACGTGCAAACATAGTGGCCGGAGAGGCGGCAACGTGCGTGCACATGAGCCAGCATGGCCGCGTTGCTCACGTTGGAAAGCGCTCGGCCGGCAGTATCGGGCTTTTGCCCGCGCTACTACTGCTGGACGGTAGTACCGGACTACCGGGCATATACCTACGGTACTGCCGTGCCTATTGCTCCATTGTTACGGTGTTGACTTGGGGACCCAAAGCCTACTCTAAATAACTACATATCTAGGACTAAACTATATATTTATCCATGTACTATCTAATAAAACTATATATCTAATCATTTTATTTGCTAATCTACCCTAGTTTTAAAATAAAATTATAGAAAAACAAAAAACTAACTTCTCCGCTTCTCTATTCTCCTCTCTTCTCCAATTTTTCTCTTTGTTCCGAATAAAAGTGAATTTTCATCGGTTTTTGGTAGTTTGAATAACTTAGCTTAAGTCACCATTTCAAACAAGGGCAGAGGGTGCGAGGGTTTCTATTGTCAATTCAATTGACGATTTGTCCCTCTATCTCCAGTTGAAACAGTGAGAAGGGCGCTATCATCATTTCAATCTATGACAAATGCCCTGACGATCGATGCAGCACTCTGTTGTCTATTCATTTAACGATAGAGACTGTCACCTATTAAAATAACAACAGACTCCATGTCGTTATTTTAAACGATGATAGCAGAATATTTCTGTAATTTTTTTATACAGCACTTTATTTATGTAATATTATTAGATAAATGCATTATTAAAAAAAATTAGTAGAAAAGACAGAGGAAGGGTCGAACTGTCGAAGGGACGACAGGGAACCAGCGCCAACGGCAGCGCCCAGCAAGAGGTACCCACTGCGAGTACTGTACCAAGATATGTACAGCGAAAAGCCTTGTCGCGATAGATCTGAAGACCGAGGATACCGAGTTCTAAACAACCGACTAACTGGCAACAGTACGGACGTATGGCGAGCAAGGTGCTGGTGCGACCATGCGAGACGCGGTGCTGCACGAGCGGCGGCGAGACGTGCAGTGCGGGAGAGCTCCTTACCGCCGCGTGCAGGGATACAGGCGTCGACATCCTAGCAACAGCAGCACGCGGCGCTCAAGATGCAGCGGCACGGTAACTAGGGTTCTGCCATGGCAAGGTACACGCGTATGCATGTCAATCTGCTAGATCTAGGGTTTTCTTCTGCGCGGATTCGGCGAGGTCGATCTGTAGGCTTCGGCCTCGACTGTTTTCTAGTTTTGATTACGCGAATTTGATGTTTCAGTCATGTCCGAATTCGAAATTTAATCCCCATCATAATCTAAATTAGCTTCTACAAGCATCTATTTGGCGTTGATTAGACACCAATTGCGCAAATTGATTGAGCTCTAATCGCTAGAATTGTGCTATTAGAAATGTTGAACTTGGAAAATTAAAAAGAAAAATAACACGGAATGCGCTAATGCCAAAAAGAATGTTACTTTCCACAGATGTCACTAACTAAATTCAAAACGGAAAACCCATAAAATGCACTCCCTCCTTTCACAAATAGTTGTGATTTTGGATATCGGTGCAGTCAGACTTTCAAAACTTTAACTGTCAATATCTTTTTAAATATTTAAATTAGATACATGAAAATCATATGGGTAGATTTTTCTTGAAAAGTAATTTCGTAATATTGTAATTTTATTAGGTTTTATAAATATATTATAATAAAAATTAGTGATCAAAGTTGTGTTTTGGAGACCGTGATATCCAAAACAACTATCGGAGATTGTAACATTAGTTTTCTTCTATGCATGTGTATCTCTGTCACTAGCTATTTTTTTTTTTTTTGAATAGAAGGCAGGAGCTCTGCCAGATCAATTAAGCAGGAAGAAATTCGAAAGTACAAAAAACCTGTACAAAAGAAAGAAAGAAAAAACTCTCGAAACAACAAGCTACAAAAGCAACCAACACCGCGAGCCCTACAATGCGGTTAATTCGCTAGAGCATTTTGCGAAACCAGATTGAAGGAGGTGATGTCTGTCACTAGCTATCATCCTGCCAAGTCTTTGCTTCATCTGACCTGCATGTTTGAGGCTGCATGCTTGATTCTAAGGATCTCGGCACAGACTTGTCCCATTTCCGGTCGCTTTTTGGGAGATGTGATGGAGCAGGAGAGACCTATTCTAACCAATGGAATGACGCAATTCTCCATCACATTGGTTGCAATGAGGTCATCTTGTAGCATTGCGGGATCAACAACAGCATAATTGTTCTTTTGAAATTCTCTATCAACAAATTCATGCAAGCTTGTACCATCATTAAAATTTTCATCAGTTGGACTACACCCTGTTATCATGTGTAACAGAAGCACTCCAAAACTATAGACATCACCCATGGTTGATATCTCCTCGCTCATGCCATACTCTGCATATACATTTAAACGTAATAAAATTAGGCTATAGGCACTATCTATACAATTCTGTAAAGAACAAACAGAATCAATATCTTACAAATAAGCTTATCTCACCTGGTGGGATGTATCCGATGGATCCTTTTAGGTGCGCCAAACTTGTTGAACTATGCTGACGTGCATTTGAAGTAGTAAATAGAAATCTTGCTAGGCCAAAGTCGTTGACAGACGCAGCCATGTCATGATCCAAAAGAATATTGCTTGGCTTCAAGTCACAATGTATTAGCGGAGGTGCGCATTGATTATGAAGATAATCCAAGGCAAATGCTACATCCAAGGCAATAATAATTCTTTGGTTTAAAGTCAGAATCTTTCTTTGACTATGTTCATGGGCCTTCGGATGTAGCCACATTTCTAGGTTCCCATTCGGCATGTGTTCGAACACTAGGGCCTTGAAGTCTGCCCCAGTCGAATCCACTGAAGAGCATAAAGTAATGATTTTTACAATATTTCGATGGCGAACGTTTCTTAGGGCTTCGCACTCTGCAAGAAAGCTCCTATGAGTTCCACATATGTCAAGGTTAAAAATCTTGATGGCAACTTGATCTTCCTGAAGCTCCAGGGTACCTTTATATACCGTTCCAAATGATCCTGAGCCAATTAAGTTAGCAGTGGAGAATCTATCTGTTGCCTTTACAATGTCTTTATATGTAATCTTCTTCATTTGCTCGTTGAATTGTTGCAAATGTGGCTTTGCTGCACTTCTCTTCCTCCAATGAATTGTTGCAGTAAAGGAGGAAGTGATTATAACAACAGCAACAATTGGTGTTACTATCTCTAAGAGTAGATCCAAGGATTTGTGTTTCCTTTTCCTGCCAACCAATGCTGAACAAAGAGGCATACCTCCTGTTGGAACACTTGTACACAAATGATCATTTCCCTGAATTGACACGGTGCCAGCATTGTCAAAAATACCACCTCTCGGAACTGCACCATCAAAATTGTTGAAGGATAAATTGAGATCATGCAAATAACTCAAGGATGCGAGGAACTCTGGGATTTTTCCGGACAAATTATTCTGAGAAATATCCATCTCCTTGATGCCTCCCAAGTTCACAAAAGATTGTGGAATGCTTCCTACAAAGAAGTTGCTTTGCATCTCAAGATATTCCAGAACCACACATTGGCCGAGAGTAGATGGGATGTTTCCGGACAACCTGTTGTTTGAGATGCTAAGTTTATTCAGATTAATGAGATTGCCAACTCCCTCTGGTATTCCTCCAGACAGGTAATTGTGTGACAAGTCCAACTCTTGAGAAAGTGAATAAATTTGGGAGATTTCACTTGGTATACTCCCATGTAATGAGTTGTGAGCAAGGTTAAGTATTTGTAGTTGTGTACAGAGTCCTATACTCGCAGGTATCTTTCCAGTCAAGTTATTCCCATCCAATTTCAGATCAGTCAGCTGAAGAAGGTTGCCAATAGTATCAGGGATTTGGCCTGAGAGTCTGTTTTGTGCAAAGGATAGAGCGACCAAGTTGTGCAAATTTCCAATTGTTGGTGGTATGTTACCAGTGAAAAGATTGTAATCCATAAACAAATTATTGAGGCTCTTTAGATCGCTTATCTCTGGTGGTATAGGCCCAGAAATTTTGTTGTTTCTTAGCCACAACAACTCAAGGCTGCTGGACAGATTGCCGATAGAACTAGGCAATTTCCCATGGAGATTGTTCCCGTCCAGCATCAGTGCAGTCAATCTTGAGCAATTCGAGAGTGAAGAGACAAAGCCCCAGTCACCTGCTTCTAGCATGTTGTATGACACATCAAGAACCACCAAATTTGGCAATGACCCGAAGAATGGCACGAATCCAGTCAGCCTGTTGTCAGCTAGGTAAAGCCTCTGGAGATTGTGTGCACTGAGAAGAGAAGCTGGGATCGTGCCCTCGAACTTGTTTGCTGAGAGGATTAAGTCCACAATGTTTGGGAGCGTGTAGCCGATGTCAGAAGGAAATCTTCCAATGAGCGAGTTATTTGCCACCGCAAGGTATGCCAGGGATGACATGTTGAAGAGAGATGGGGGAACTGGCCCAGACAGGTTATTTACATTCAAGTTCAGTATTTCTAGTGCTGGAATATGACCTAAGCTCTCTGGGATGCTCCCAACTAAACTGTTCTGGTGAAGACGAAGATTAAGTAGGGAGGAGAAGTTCCCAAGTGAGGAAGGAATTGTTCCAGAGAGATGGTTCTCCGCTAAATTGAGATGTTGAACAGAGGGTGAGGTGGTTGTAACAGGTGGTATAGAACCAACAAAGCTGTTCTGTTGAAGACAAATAGCAATCAGGGATGATGTGTTGAAGAGAGCCTTCGGGATTCCTCCAGTAAGACTGTTGCTCATTAGCCTAAGTACTTGGAGAGATGAACTATTTGCTAAGGACTCTGGGATGCCTCCTGTGAGAGCATTTTTCCCGAGATCGACATATGTGAGAGAAAAACTGCTGCCCAGAAACAGTGGTATTTCGCCAGTGAGCCTATTTCTAGCGAGTACTAGTGTTTGCAGCTTAGGAAGATCCCCGAAAGCAGAAGGGATGCTCCCTTGGAGGTTGTTGTTGCTAAGGTTAATTTCTTCAAGATGTGTGCATTCACTTAGGCTAGGTGGGATCACACTGCGGAGGGAATTGTTCCACAAACCTAGGATTTGAAGTTGGGAACATGAAGAGAGTTCAGATGGGATATTACCTTCTAAAGAGTTCATGCTGAGGTTGAGGTTGCTGAGTTGGCTCAGGAGGCCAAGCTCGGATGGTATGCCGCCATGGAAGCTATTGTTTGACAGTTTCAGCCTTGCAAGGGAGGTGAGGTTGGCAATGCAAGATGATATGGAGCCTGTGATTCCTTCTGATGCGAGGTCTATTGCAATGGCACGGCGGGGAGACCGTGCGCTGCATGTAACTCCATGCCAGTTGCAGAATTCCAGGGATGCATTGCTCCATGATTCTAAAACACCGGCTGGACCTGAGAGCTGGGACTTGAAGCAAAGGAGAGCTTGTCGATCATTTTCACTCTCATTGCAGATGGCTAATGGTAGGCTGAAAAACAAGGTGAAGAGATAAAGCAAAGCACCCAAAGAGGCCATTGCTGCTAGTTACAGGTATGGAGCTCCAAGCTCTTCTTTGCAAGAGGATGTTTAAGCAGCGTGTGGCACTAGCTAGCTGCTCTGAATGGCATACGGACTCGTGGTCTAATTGTCCAAGTTGCGGTGAGAACCTGGAAGATGCATGAACGCGTTCTTTTGGAAGATGCATGAACCTGCTCATTATGCTTGAATTATTTGGAAGAAGTTGTTGGAGTCTACCTGTGGGATTATGGAGTTGCAAGTTGCTACCAGGGAGATGGCTGTGCAGATGAGGTGTAAGATGCATTGGAACCGGACTGTATTTGTTTCGCTCTCAAATAAAAAAAACTATGCAGACGTGATGCCTTAAAATGAATACGAGGAAAATGCTGCCAGATATGAACGCACGCCTTCTTGTGGAAAACGATAAGAACGTACATGAGAAAAGTCTGGTGTCTGCACATGAGATAACTATGAATTCTAGACGCATAAATACCCGTACATGCGACTGGTCTGGATCGCTCTCCAACTTGTGCTCTGCCTAGAGAGAATGGCGCTTGCTGGCAGCTGCAGTTCCCCCGCCGCTGATGCACCGGCCGCTCCAGGCGGCGACCTTCCCGCTGCTCCGGCCACTCAGCCTCCGGCCGCTCCGGCCGTTAACCCTCCAGCCGCTTCAACCGGTGATCCTCCGGCCACTCAGCCTCAGGCCGCTCCACCCCAAGACCACCGTCCACACCTTCTACCAGGCAAACCTGGAGGTCTTTACATCCTCACCTCTTCGATCTTATTATACCGTCAAATCGTTCTGCATCACAAACTGCATTTTGCCGATGTATATGATGCGTATACTTGGGCTTTACAAGAGAAGACACCTTTCTCTGTTTAAGGTGGCGCATACGGTGAAAAATATGAATTAGGAAAAATTCCATGGAAGTCAAACAGAGAAGTTTTCAAAATTTCTCAAATAATGACTGCATATAGGGGGGGTATGTTAACATTTGCAAAGTATTAAGATCAAAATCAAAAGAGAGGTGTTTCAGTGCTTTTTTTTTTAAGTTACATAAATATTAAAACATGAATAAAGGGTAGATAATGATTATTTACCCTTTCGCTTGTTTTAAGATTTATGTATAACTTGTACTAGAAAAAAATCATAGAAGCACTACTCAAATCAAAAACATTTGCGAGATAAAAAATAGACAAATACTTCTTGCAATAGTGATTTCACTCTTTTGACTAAGTATTTGTCTTTTTCATATCTCAAAATCGCAATTGATTTTGATCATGAAATTTGGCAAAGATATAATACAACCTATCTACGTCTGGTATTTTTTTTTTGATAATTTTTAGAAACTTTTAAGTTTGTTGAAAATGAGAATATTCACCAAATACTTCGCCTTGTTTCAATACCTATTTGGTTCGTATTTTTTTCTGTGTAGTAAAGAAATGTTTTCTTTATTGAAACTTGAGATTTTTTTTTTACCTTGAACACCAAATCAACAAGAAAAATTCCTGATTATTTTTGATAAAACAGTCTACAATATTGGACCATCTTCAATATTCGAAGCTTATACTCAAAACGAGTTAGGATAAATGGAAAACAGGAAATTTGCTGTGAATAATAACTTTTTATTTTTTTTCTTATTCATTTTCTTTTAACTTATAGTATACGAGAAACCTCTCTTTCATTTTTACCAAAACAAATTCAATTTGAATTTTTCAATGGACGTTTGCTAAACTAAGAACTATCGCCTCATTTTTTAAAAACCAATTCTTCATGTTGGTTTGGTGCTAAAACCAAAAGAGTTTTCAAGATTAAAAAAGATACACGATGGTTTTCACTCGACATTCTCCCGTACGTAGCACTTAGCAGGCACCCAACGCCAAGTAATGCTCTTGAGTTTTGTTTGGAAACCATACGAGAACTTTTCCTTGTTTGGAACACATGAATTTCGTAGGAAACTGTGCTCTTGGATGATTATATTTTCTACATCTCTCTATCTTTTCTTGGATGATTTCCGCTAATTAGCTGCTTCTTGGCATGCTCCAGGTGACAACCCTTTTTTTGTGCCTACTCACCAGCCTCCTAATCCTGTACCCGGAGGCCACAAACTCACACAACGCAGCGATGGAGAAGACATCACCGAGCACCAACGAGACGAAATATAAAATGTAAGCCCTCTTCGGGTAAAAGATTTGAATCGCCAACCATCTACGCGCTACGTGCAAGAGCGAGTGCCTTCTCTTGCTTCCTCCTCCACTGGAGGACCTCCAGTGATGTACACAGCAGATTCTGTAATTTTGTTCATATGCGTCTTCGTATTATTGAGTACGAGGACCATGATGGTTCAAACGGATTGCGAATTGATGCTCGGTTTAAAATACATGGCCATTTGAACTTTTGAAAAATAGCCGCACACTCGCCGCTTCGATAGCATGTACGCACCGCACCGTCCTGTGTAGACAGGCCTCTGACTACCTGAGATAAAAAAAAAACTTTGAGAAGGTTGGCTCATACTCCATATCATATAGCGGAAGAGAATGCCGAGCAGCCAGCTCCCCCACGTGGCGCACGGATTTTTGCGAGAAGCCCCCCGGGATTTCCTGAAATTACGGTCAGGTCCTTGCGCGATTTTATGTGAGAGGAAAATAGTTTTCCCGTTTCGCGTTTAGGTCCCTGGTTTGCCGTTTTGCATGGAGGACCTCCCGTTAAGTACGAATCGCAAGCGAGCCCTTTCCTAATTTTTCAAATTAGCGAACAGGTCCAAAATTATAACAAATAGGTCCTCGCGCTTTACGTTCAGGTCCTTTCTCCGTTTTGTTCGAAAAAAATGTTTTCGGGGTCCGTTTTTTCTCTAGAGCATGCGAAAAATATTTTCGGCAGCCGTTTTTGCAAAAAATAAAATAAAAATAAATAAACCATTTCTTTTCTCCGTTTTGCCCGAAAAATATGTTTTCGTGATCCGTTTTCCCTCCGGAGCATGGGGGAAATGTTTTCGGTGGCTATTTCCCCCCCAAAAAAATGGGAGACCGTTTCCTTTCGTCGTTTTGCCCGAAAAAAATATTTTCGTGATCCGTTTTTTCTCCGGAGCATGGAAAAAATGTTTTCGTTGGCCGTTTTTCCAAAACAAAAATATGGAAAACCGTCCACTTTCTCCGTTTTGCCCGAAAAAAATGTTTTCGTAATCCTTTTTTCCTCCGGAGCATGGGGAAAATGTTTTCGATGGCTATTTCCCAAAAAAAAAATTGGAAGCCGTTCTCCGTTTTGCCTGAAAAAAAATATTTTCGTGATCCGTTTTTTTTCCGGAGCATGGAAAAAATGTTTTCGTTGGCCGTTTCCCAAAAAAAAAATGTAAATTCGTTTTCCGTCCGTCGTTTCTCCGTTTTTTTCCCGCTATTCCTCATTTTTCGCGGGAAAATATGCGTATAGGGTGTTAAACTCGGTATCTAAAATTCCTTTTGCGGCTCGATCTCTAATATTTTTAAAGGCATGTATTATTGCCCGTTGACCGCATAAAATGTTAAACTCGGCGTCTATAGTTTGTTTGTTTTTAGTTTGGGATCTAATATTTCTCGAAACATGTGTTATTTTTTTCCCTAAAAAAGAGCCGTTATTTCGCTGGTTCGTCGACGGTTCTTACCTAGCGTCTTTTTTTCAAGAAATACCCAAGCGGAGGAAAAAAAACTCGGAGATTCCTGCCTTTTTTTGAGATAAAAACTTGGATCAAATTTCGCACGGCGCGGCGGAGCGCGCAGCTCCCACTAGTTGAGCTGATCCACCCAAGAAATGACCCAACATTAGCAGCCTAGCCTGAGGCTTGGGCCATGCGGTGGTTCCGCCCCTGGTACCATATATACGTCATCTCGTGCCCTATACGGCTGTACATATTCTAGATTGGTTCCCTTGAATGACCAAAAATATATTTCGTTACCGATAGCTCTGGCACGGATAGAAGGTGAGGCCCTCTTTGGAACACATAACATCTCAAATCTTTGCGATAAATTGAATAATGAGTTGCCAAATTACTCATCTACATTTCCTGTGGATTTTCATAGTTTTCTAGCTTTTCTGAAATCTCCTGTATTTAAGAAAACATATTTTCATTTCCTAGCAGTTGAATTAGAATTTTGAATTTAAAATTTTGAAACTAGTCAACATATGAAAACATTTTACTTAAATCTTTAATGGTCTGAAGGACCCCTCTGAAAATTTCATGAATTTTCGGAGTAAATTACTATTTTTTGAAAATTATAAAATTACGTACTTTATTAAAGCTGAAGCACTAAAATAATTATTAAAGAAAATGTAGAGCTGCAAATATTTTGAAAAATTTACAAAACTATCATTACTAGCCCAGGAATACTCACAAAAAATTTCATAAATTATGTAGCTTGTTTCATGCTGCTAAGAATGTCATAAATAACTAGCCGCCATTAAAAACTTATTTGAAATAATATTAAAATCCAAAAAAAGGAAAGCGTTTGGAACGAGGCCTGTCTTTCCCAGCGAGAAATATATTTTGGCAAAATCCTCTTCCTCTCATAGCTCCGCTCCCTTCCCTTCTCTCACTATCATGTCGGGTCTGCATGTTAGCCTCTCCACGGACCAGTGTGCATCCAGGCCTCACCCAAACCACATTGTGTGCACATCGCACAGCTGCAACAGTGTCGGCTCACACGGCCTTGCCATGGCACTGCGTGCACGTACGAATTGGCTGCCATATAGCCACCACTCCCCCCTAGTCATCACCGCTAGCCCTCTATCGCCGCCGCAGCCCTGACGCTTTTCACACTGCAAACCCGCCAAGAAAGTCGGATTCACACTGCTAACATCCTTTTCCCTTTGGGTGCGATGGCCATGCCCATGTGCCCCAAGCCACATGCCTTCCTCCTGTGGCTATAAAATGGCACCTTGGTTGTCTTCCACCCCACGCTGCCCCTGCTTCTCTGCCTTTGAAAGCCAGGCCCCATTGCCACCCCAAGGATCTCCATTGCTGCCAAAAACCGTAAGAGCAAGCCAAGCTCTCTCTTTCCCATCAGTCAGTAATTTCCCGATTCCTTCGAATCAAAGCATCCTCGGTGTACCATGAGAACATGCCAACTTCCTTTGCAGCCCAAGTCTCATATAACTTCACCGCCACGACCATCATTTTCCCCAACCACGGCCAACGTCACCGAGCTTCCTCGGTGAGCTTCTCCCACTGTCAAGCCCGAAAATGGGACCTTATCACCCCGCTGAAGCTTTCCCCTCACTTAAATTGCACCATCACTTGTACATTCCCTTCATCCAATGTCTGCCATGGTCGCCACTGCAAAGCTCAGCCGCAAGCCTTCTCCGACCATCCCCGTCCACCGTCGACCGCTCCCCTAGCCTTCCCTCCATCCCCTCTTGCTATCCCGAGCATCCATGACACTCAAGTCACCGCTGTTTACTGCCAGCAGCCATGCCCAAGCCGATGCTCTATTTTGAGTCTCACACTTGTCAGGCACCCATGTCTCTCTCACACAATCACTGATAGGCTAGCCCCACCTATAGTTTTATTTTTTAAAACCATGTTTAAAAATTGAATCTCTATCATGTCGGACCAAGTGAAAATAATAACATATTTTGTAATTTGAACCGGTATTTAAGCATGAGTCACTCACATGTGGACCTCACATGTTAGTTCTTTTAAAAAAATAATAAAATCCTAACATGTGGATTCCACCTGTCAGACTCTGAAAAATAAAGTTAAAAATCTCAAAAATAAGAAATACGCCTTTAATTTAGTAGGGATTACGCTTTCTTTGTTAGAAGGTGTAATTTCTCAAAGTACGCCTTCGATGTCACTTTCTTTTTCCTTTTATGGAATATTCAGCCGATTTAAATTCAAATGGTCATAACTTTTGCAAATAAACTCTAAATTGAATGAAACTAGTTTCTAAAATCATGCTCTTTCTATTTCTACAAAAAAATATTTGAATTTGGTATTTGTTTGGATTCATTTGGTTCTTATTATTGTTTTATGAATTTAAACTTTCGGAAGCATGTTCTCCCTCATACAAACTCCAATCAAGCTCATTCAAATTTTCAAAAATTTGTAAAATTAAGCTCTACATTCTAGAGCTATTTATTTTCAATTTTTAACTTGTTTGAGTCTCTATTTGGTATTTATTTATATTTGTCATATTTTTTCTAACAGATGTTAATCCCTAGGGAGTGAGCACAGGGCTTATTGATCAAGACTCAGCAATAGCAACAGATCAATAAAGTAAGTTGCAAACCTTGACCATGTTGAATCTTTGTTTGCAAAAGTACTTTGTTTCATACAAATTACATGCTATCTCTTTACAAATATTATTTACTGGGATTAGCTAGATACCTGATTGTTATTATGCCACCTTGATTAATTGAAATGCCATGAATCCCTTATCACCCTAGACTGGGTCATTTAATAGTTGGAAATAATTGTAATACCAACATTGGGTTATCATAGCTATGCTTAGTTGTATGATGGGCTCATGTCACAAGTTAAATATTAATAAACTTGACTTAATGAGATATGTAATTTTAACTGGTAGACACTTTTGTAAAATTTATTGTGTCATAGCAAGGGTGTGCCATTGGCCTTAGTTATACAAAATGGTTTTCACTCAGGAAAGTGATCGTGCAATAAAGAAGGTGCCATTAGCACATTTGGGATGTGGTTATCTTGCCTGAGACTACTTAAAGACTTAATCTTGTGCGCCATTCAACTGGGCCTAACCGTATAACTACATGTCTGGTATGGGAAAAACTTGGCTAATTAATTTGCAGTGTCTAACTTTGACTACTGCCTTGGTGGTGTGGGTTCCGGAATAGACGGGTAGGCTCACATGGCGCGAGAGGGGGGCCTGAGGTGTGAAACCTTAGTGGGGTAAGTACTGAATTTAGATATGGCATTGTAAAGACCTTATCATGATTTTTCTGCTGCACACCAAAGGAAGTGTGATAATTGTACATGGCAACAAGAGATGATCATATCTTGTGGGTAAAGCTATAAAACCTCTGTCGAGTGTGTCAAACTATTCAAATAGCCGTATCCGCGGTCATGGATGTGCTTGAGAATTTCACACGGGATATAGAGTTTTCAATAAAATGTTAGAAGGTAGAATTGTTGGAAGTGAACGGGGAGTTCATTTTTGTTTTTATTATCTAAAGTTAACATTGTTGAGTTCAGTGGTTGATGATGGTTTCAGATGGTGATGGGTGATGCCTCACCAATCGTTTGTTGTTGTCTATCATTGGTTTATCATCTATTTATTATCTTTTGTCAAATATGCTTCAGATCTATTTATTGTATTTACATTCAATTTATTGCTTTCTGCATAAGAACTATATGATTATCCTTGTCAAGCCTTGCATTATTTGCATCATTCCCTACGGGTGCTAAGTACTTTTTGTGCTCACAGCTTCATCGAAATTTGTTGTGAGATCTACACAGACCATAAGAGTTTGAAGTATATCTTCACTCAAGCAGACCTCAACCTAAGACAAAGAAGATGGTTAGGTTTAATCAAGGATTACGATGTGGGAATACAATACCATCCTGGCAAGGCTAATGTAGTCACCGATATTGTAAGCCGAAAGAGCTACTATAATAATTTGATGATTCAGGAAGGACAACCTACTACAATGTCATCTCCGCGGAGGACTCTTCCGCCGCTAGATTCTGCAATCGCTGCCATGAATCTCGCTTGCCACTCGCGCCTCCTGAGGGATATTTAAGCCGCGCCACATCCAAATCCAAGCTCTCTATTTCACACCGCGTCCAATGCCCCACTTTGCGCTGCCTGAGATGTCATCATCCGCAATAGATTTCTCATCGGAGCTTTGCCCGTTGCCGTTGCCATTACTGTCCTTGAAGCATCTCCATCGTTGTTCCTCACGGCGATGAGCTTCACCATCCCCGCCATCTTCTGTGTCGCACCACCCCAGTTCTCCCGCACCATCACCTTCACCGACGCCTCGGTCACCACGCCATCGCCGGAACAGAGGTGACCCACGAAGTCGTTGTCATGGTGATCGAGTCAATGGTGACATCAGTGCTGCTTGTTCACCTGTGCCAGCTACTGACATCAGCCCTAGCCATGCACCATGAGCCCGGTCTACCGTTGACCGAGCTAGCCTCATGGACCCGGTCAATGGACCGAGGGCCCACCCGTCAGCTAAATAGGAATTTTTTGATTTATTTATTTCAAGAAATTAATTGCTGACATCAGCGATGATGCCATTAATCCAATTTCCAATAGGAAAATAATTCAGTAAATTAGGATTTATTCTTTTTCTTTTATTTTAAACTTTCGTGAGCCTGTTCTCCCACATATGAGCTCCGATTGACGCAATTCCAGTTTTAACAATTTGTAAATTCAAGATCTATTTAATGGTAAATTTTATTGATTTTTAGAGCTCAGTGTATTTATTTGGTATGTTCTCTCGATTCACAGACATTGAAGAGCCGGGAGTGTACAAGAGCGTCGAAGCAACTCAAAACCATGGTCCAGACCAAGAACAATAGCTTGTTTGAGCCAAATCTTCCTTGACCATATTGATCCCAAGTTTTTAAACACTTGAGTTGTTTTAAATTAATTCATGCTTACTTTTACGCAATGTACTTTAATTTGGTCTTAAGTCTTGGCTAAATACCCAAACTTGTTATGACCCCTTTGACATTGATCATTGTGTACCCTTGTCACCCTAGATGATATTAACTAATTTATTTGGTGATAATCAGTAGTGTAGCATGGGACGGTAGAATTGCTTAGTCCAGCTTAAATTTTTCGATATTATTCCAATATGGGAATCATTTCAAACATTACTTAATCTCTTTTGTGAAGTTGCGGTAATTGGTATTGCTGCTGTTATTTAAATGAAATAAAGTTAAAAATGGTTTTGACCGGGACGAATGGATGTTTGGCGGGTGCTGGATGCACAAGACCTTGTAAAGTGAATGTTCCTCCCTAGTCGATTAAGGACCGAAGCATGTGTTACCATAGATCGAGCACTATCGTACAACCATAAGTCTATATAGGTATGACCTGGCTAATTAATTTGCATGTCTCATTATTGGTTTCGCTAGGTGGTGGAATGTGGGTGCTAGATGGAGACACTGGCAAGGCGTAAGAGGGGGCTTCTGAACTGGGCAGATAGGACCCTATCAGCGGTGAAACCTTAGCGAGCGAGGTTGACAACGGGGTTGTACATTGTAAAGGCCTTGTCATGATCTCTCTACCGACACACCAAAGAAAGTATGTTAATTGCATGGCAACAAGAGACGATCATGTCTTGTGGTTAAAGCTGTACACACTCTACAGAGTTAAAACTACTTAAGTAGCCGTGCCCACGGTCAAGGGCAAGCGAGGTACGCTTGCACATTGTAGATTTTATAGTTTTGTTTTGAATAAAAATGGTGGTTTGGAAATCCGTGAGTGGTTGAAACTCTTGGGTTATTAGTTGGTAGTGGAATCCATGAGTAGATGGAACTCTCGGGTTGTTGTTTTTGCGGTTGGAGCCAGTTGGGTGATTGGAACCTATTTAGTTTTCATATTAAATTCAATGTTTACAACTTTATTTGGTTACATGATGCTTTGCGAAATTACTAGTGGTATTTAAAGTCAAATATTGCTTTATGCTAAATGAACCATATTAAGCCTTCATTCGTTCAGCCTTGCATATAGTTATCATGCATTATGTTTTCAAGGCTCGCGAGTACGGTTGTGTACTCACCTTTACAACATCCCAACTTTCTACAGAGGAGTGTGCTGAAGTAGAAGTTGACTATGAGTACTTTGCTTGTCATTTTGATGAAGGAGATACAGAGTACTAGGACGTACACCCCAGCCGATTGCTTGTTGGGCAAATGGATGGGCTGATCCTGCTATTGTTATTTTATTTCTGCTGCTACTTTATTGAACTCAAGCCATGGGACTCTTTAGTTTGTAATGGTTGGCCATAAGGTTTGTACCTTTTATTCAAATTTTAATATATTTAATTTGTAATATGGATGTGTTGTCATCACTATTTCCACTGTGTGCACTAGCTTGATCTGGGACTAGTGCGGTTAAACACATATGGTTCGGATTTGGAAATCCAGTCTCGATAGACTTGCAAGTAGATTGGGGGAAAGTCTCGCCCGAGTCAACCAAAGACCGAACTTGATGCTATCACCTAGGTCAAATTGTGCAACCACATGTGCTAGTATGGGACAGCCTTAACCTAGTAAATTAGTTAGAGTTTAGCCTTGCATTTTGGTAGGTCGAAGTAGTAAGGACAAACTGGAGGTACAGTTTTGCTCATAGGTACTCCCTTCACCAAGGCATTGGGATTAAAGCATTCTAATACAACTGTGTATGCCTTGCAATGTGGGAAAGGACACGATGAAGCGTAAACCACTAAGTGTATAGGTTTGGATTTCTGGCACCATAGCAAGGGTTAGACATCACCAAGGCTGGTGCAAGGTTAGACTTTATCTAGTTGAATAAGTTCATCACAATCTAGCAAAATAGGTACTGTAATTATGGCATGGCATAGTTGACATGATTGCTAGAAATGTAGGTAATGTGTATACTCTCTGTAGGGATTTAAATATAATTAATCAGTCGTGCTCATGGTCAAGAGAAACTTGGGAAAGTAATGTTAAGTATAGCTTTGATTTTGTAAAGATTCTGGAAAATGTATACACTAGGGACAAAGTATAGACTTGTTTATGACAACCTTACCTCAAATTAATAATTTCAATACTTGGTAGTTTAAGAATCTAATCAATTGATCATCTAAAATAATATAAACATGTATATAGGGATAAACCAACTTGAAGTAGCTTACTAGACAAATAGAATAGACAATAGCATATATGAACATTATCAATGACTACAGGGAGTAATCAATACAGCAACAAAGGCTATTGAACAGTGAGCAAACTATCACACATATTTATATGTCACAAGTCACATTAAATAATCAAATGATCTAACCAAGTATTGCAGTGTATAAAACCTAATTTTGTTGTCACAAACAGTCTACCTTAACCCAAATCCTCACAGAACAATTGTCTCCCCACAGCAAGGTATCGAGACCCGAATTTGCAAATCCGAACCCTCTGTGTATTCTGCACTAGTCCAGGATCACGCTAGTGCACACAGTCACAACATTGGTAAATATCACAATCATACTCAACGAATAGTAAAGTATTTTATTTAAATATACCAAACTGGTTGCTCGACTTTATGGTCAAGTTACAAAGGTACGCCTCGCGGGGCAAAAACTTATTAAAACAAATAACTGCAGCGGAACAAAATAGACTTCGTAGCGCCATCCAGTATACCACAGGCAACTGACTGGGCTCGCTCCCTAGTTAGTCGGCTCCTCCTGGTACTCCTCCTCCAGTGCCGGCGTCGCTTCTTCTTCAACTGGTGTTGTGTTGTTGCAAGGGGTGAGTACTTAGTACTCAGCAAGTCATGCACAGAATGCAAGCTAATATTCTACATGCATGGCTTATTACAAAGAATAGGCTAACATGTTCATTTGCAGTAAAGCAACATATGTAAATACAGTAATAGATTGCAAAGCGGTAGAAACATTAATAAAGGTAATAACTGTCGGTGTTTTGTGCACCGGCAATACGAATTTTTGGTTAGCGGGGGTCGCGCGCTCCCTCTCCCCGAATGGTTGACTCAGAAAGCCAGGAGTTTATACTGGTTCGGGCTGAACGTCCCTACTCTAGTTCGCTCGGTGGGGGTGTATTGATCTTGCGGGACGAACAAAGGTTTACAAGCGGGGCAAGGGTTCGGTTGACCGACTCCCTCGTGCTCGGCTGCTCGTTTTCCACTCGTCTTTTGCTGTCTAGAAAATGCTCGTCCCCCCGCTCCCTCGGGCCCTGCCTTTCCTTATATAGACGGAGGTAGCAGGTTACACGGGAGTTTGGAGGAAAAAAGGAGGGGGTACTGTACGTCTTGGAATCCGGTTTCTGTCTTGTCCGACCGACCTCTGCCCGCCCCACGCAGGGTATGTAGTCCCGCGGTGTGCGGTCTTCTGCTGGGCTGTCAGGATGACATACTGCTGCTGAGCGGGTCGGAGAGCCGGTCGGGGGTTTAGCCGGTCGAGGTGGTCCGCCGACCCGGAGGTCGGTGGGGCTTAGTCGGCCTGACCCGTTCTTTGTATGTCGGCCAAGATGCCCGGTCTTGTGGCGCGCACCGTGGTGTAGGCCAGCGGTCGGAGAGCCGGTCGGGGTTTACCCGATAAATGGCGATCTGCCGACCGGAGGTCGGCGATGGTTTAGTCGCACAGCCCGTTCTTTGGTGTGTCGGCTAAATCGCCCGGGTAAGGCCTTGCGATCGTCTCTTGAGCCCCGGCAGGTCGGAGAGCCGGTCGGGGGTTTACCCAGTCGGACTCTGGTTTGGCCACAGTTTTGGGTCCAAGAGTCGGGTGAGTGAACGCGCGTTTACCTTCGTCGGTTTGAACGCCGTGCCCGTGCAAGCTTCTAACGGGAAATCCGAGTGGAACCTTGGCGATCTCCCTTGAGGGGGATCGTTTCCAAGCGGACGTGGGTCCCGGCGTGGGCGTCTGACCCGCTGTGGGGCGTCCCATGAGAACCTTTCCTTACTCGACCCCGTATCAGGCTACCGAGTTGTCCGCCAACCCAGAGCGCGGCTGGCCGCTACTCATCGATGAGCTCCGCGGGAGAGTGTGAGGTATGGTCTCGGATGCGGGTTAGGGTGATTGGGTCGACCGCCGACTCAACTGGAGGCTCCTGGGAGCTCACCCTGGCCCGCCCCTCGCTCTGTTTTTCGTGCTGGGGCGGCTTCAGTTCCAGTCGACTGGACCTAGCCTTCGTAACCCCAACACGGTGCCGGGCCTCGGTTGCAAGCCCAAAGGCGACCCGCCGTCCCGAGGCCGGGCAGCCCAGTGGGCCGTTCTATAGGATCGAAGTATACGAATATAGCAATCAGAGGGGGGGTGAATGATTGTGCGGAAGCTAAAACCAAATTCTTGATCTATTAAAAGTTCACCCCCAAAACAGAACCAAATAATTGCCTCGTTTTCGACAAAAACAGAATGATAGAGGTTCGGTAAAACGCGAATTACCGGAGATCCAACCGTCGGCTCGATCTGAAATTTGGACACAAGAAACTAGATTCTAACACGCATCGAACCCAAAAATAATCAGCTCGATTGGACTTATAGATCAAAAGTTATGAACCTCGCAAACTTGCTATGACAGAAGATGACGAGAATTGATCTAACGTAAACTTGAAGGTTTAACAGAAACGCAAAAGTTTAATCAACTAAACTTAGAGAAACCCTAAATCAATTCTCTAGAAAGGTTTTGATGGATCAAATCAAGATAAAACTCAAAGAACAAAAACCAATCTAGAAAAGAACAAGCATGCAAACAAGAACCAAAACAGGAAACACTGTAGCAACGTGGTTACTGTAGCACGCAAGGATCTGGAAGAATTGATCTTTATTTCTTTTGTCTAAAGTACTCTCATCAAAAGAGTACAAACCCTAAAACTGAGCTTGAGGTTCTCAATGCGCTCAGCTCCGATTGATGCCCTTCAACAGGAGACACCCCTCCTATTTAAAGGAGCAAAACACAAGGAGTTCTGAATACAATTCCTAATCTAAAAGGAGTATGTATTCAACACAACTCCTCTTGTCCCAACCTGGCCGAGTACAACTCTTGCACGCGTATGGCAACCCTACCATACTCACGTGACTAACACTTTGCGTGCGTATGGCCACCTGCCATACTCACATGACTAACACTTTGCACGCGAATGACCTCCTGCCATTCTCACGTGACTAACCATTCTTCATGTGCACCATTCTCTAAGCCCGAACATCCCGCATGACATCCTTGACCACCAAGACCTCAGTTCCTCCCTGAACCTAGTCCCGAACCTCAGCTCCTCCATGAACCTAGTTCCGGTCCCGTCATCGACCACGTTCATCTTCGAGCAATACCTGCACATGAACAAACCACAAAACAATTCCGAGCACAAGTCCACGACTTGACTCACATCAATCCATGCAAATACTCACACGAGCATTGCATAAAGTCCACTTCAAGCATCATGAAATTCTCACAAATTTCATAATCTCAAAAACAAATCAAACACAATTCCAATTTTGCTCAAAAACCTAATCGAGCAAAAACGCATTCACGACAGACCAAAAAATATGGTCCGGCGTACACATGAAAAAGTCACTCAAAAAACCATTCACGACGGACCAACAAAATCGGTCCGGTGTACAAGTGAAAGTCTCGGTTTCAAGAAGAAATCATTCCGGCGAAAACACATTCACGACAGACTAAAAGAAATCAGTCCGTCATACATGCGAAATCAATCCTCAAAAAGCCGTTCACGACTGACCAAAGAAATTGGTCCGACGTACATGCAAAACTTACTGGTTTCTTGGAAAATTGAGTCCGGCTCATGAGCTCAAAAGCACATCAACGGCAGACCCAAAAACTTGGTCCGGCGCAAACACAAAATCAGTTCGGCGCAAAAAGACTCAGATTCATGTTTACAACAGACAAAAAAACTTGTTTTGTCGTACATGGGAAAATGAGGTTGCCAAAGCATGTTTACGACAGACCAACAAATTTGGTCCGTCGTAGATGGGAAACTTACTGTTTTCTTTAAGTTTGATCCGGCGCCAAAGCGAAACTTACTATTTCTTGTCAAATTGTCAAAACACATGAACAAACACATTTTGCAAATTCAATTCTAAGCCAATTTTTCAGCACATGATTTCACACGTTCGTACCTTTTTTCGGAGCGTTTTAGTCTATTCGCCCGTGGTTCGCAGGTATCTGACATGCGGCGAGGCGGTATCTGTCGGAAGCGATTAATGCTCGGTGGCAATTAAATAGACTTCGACACGTTACCGGGGTGGTGACCGAGGTGGCAGGAGAGCGGTCGGCGGTTGCGTTGGTTCGTGCGCAGAGGCGTCGGTTGGCGCGAAGGGGCGTCCGTTCCCGCCCGTTGCCTATAAAGGAAGGCGAGGGTGGCGCGAGGAGGGAGACAACTGCTTGTGCCTTCTGCAAAAAAGAAAAAAAAGCCACAAGAAGAGAAAGAGAGCTCCCCGCTCCCTCGCGCTTCGCCTCGTTTCCTCGCTTGTGTCGGAGATGTCGTGGGTTCCCCACTCGTCTACGGCCGGTCGCTTCATTGGCCTGGAGAGGAAGGGGTTCATCCCTCCGTGAGATGAGTCTGGGTGGCGGGCGCCGCCTGCGGGGACCGCGGCCCCCGCGCTGGGCGACGGGGAGATCGTCGCACTCGCCTCCTTCTACGAGCGCGGGTTCGGCCTCCCCCTTCACCCGTTCGTCCGCGGGTTGCTGTTCTTCTACCGAGGGGAAGTGCACCATTTGAACCCGAACGGGGTCCTCCACATCACGATCTTCATCACGCTGTGTGAGGCTTTCTTAGGGATCGAACCCCACTGGGGGCTCTGGCGGCACTTCTTCTTCGCGCGGTCGCCGTCGGACGTCGCTGGTCTCCTTGGCGGCTTGGCGATCCAACTTCGTGGCGGCCGCAAGCAGTACTATATCGACGTGAAGCTGCCGATGTCGAACCGGGGGTGGCACAGCGAGTGGTTCTACGTCCAGAACCTTGGCAACAGCTCCACGGCCTTCAGTGGCAGCCCGCCGGTGGGGGGTCCCCACTGGATTTGGGGTCCCAAGTTGAAGGAAAAAAGGAAGGTGGAGGTGATCCTCGAGCGGCTCGAGGGTCTGAAGAGGCGGGGACTGACAGGCGAGGTGGTCGTCTGCGCGTTCATGGAGAGGAGCATACATCCCTTCAAGGATCGGGTGCACCCTATGTTCGAGTACACCGGGGCGTCCGACCCCACCAGGTCGTGCGCAGTAGAGCTCCCTGGGTCGGAGCTTTTTGCTCGCGTGGCTGCGATCGTCCGCGTGGACGACACCGAAGCAGTGGGCGAGGTTCCTGCGCCGTTTTCGGCGCAGAATCCGCCGAACCTGGTAGGAGGTTTCGAATCTTCTAACTCCCTTGTTCCCCTTGCTCTTCTCCCTGCTTACCCGAGCGGTTTTTTGCAGGGGCTCGACGGCATGATCTCTCGGGCTCTTTTGCCGGGAGAAAAAGAGATGAGAGCCGCGGCGCGCCTCATCGCGGACCAGCACGACGCCACCCTCCAGGCGCGGAGGGCAGAGAAGGAGGCCGCGAAGGCGCGGAAGAGGAAGGGGCGCGCGGACCGGGCCGCGCGAGGTAAAGAGGTTTCCGACGAGACCCTTAGCGATGGCGACGAGGAGTCGGCGTCGAGCGAGGGTAGCCCGAGCGCCGGGGCGACGGCTCGGCGAGTTCCGACCACGGGGTTGGTGCTCACGATTCTGAGGACGACACCGCGAGTGCGGGGTTCGTTTTGAGGAGACGGAGATCCCGCACGCCCCCTCTTAGGGGCCCGGTGAAAAGGGCGCGTCAGGCGCTACTCACCCGCTCCTCACGGTAAGTGCATTGTGCGTCCACAGACCAATCCTTTGCCTGGGTTTCTTTTGCGCGGTTCCTGACTGGCCGTCGTGTGCAGGGGGCACTCCAGCGTAGGGAGGGCGCTGAGCCCCACCTCGGGAGTGAGGAGTCGCACGCTTACGCCCCCCGCCGGTCGGGTCCGCGCCGACGATTGTCGGGAGCGAGGGTCCCGCGGGTGCGCTTCCCACGGGGGAGCCTGCTGGAGAAGTGACGCCACCGGCGGGGGGGGGGCGCCGGGGCCGTCGCCGGCCATAACACTGGCGGGATAAGTCCTGCCAGGTCTGCCCCCCCTGCGACGCCGGCCGGGGAAGTTAGTGAAGTCCTGCCGTCCCCGCCGGTGGGGCGACTGCCTGCTGGGGTGGTTCGAGCGCCGCAGGAGGACCCGCCACCGGTCGCCGTGGATGCTTCGGTAGGGCGGGACACCGGGGTAGCGCGGCTGCCGATTGCCGTTCTGACCTGGCCCGGCAGCGACCCGTCCGGAGAGCCGGCATTTGTCTTGGACGACGAGGCGAAACGCAAGGACTGGAACACTCTGGAGCGGAGCAAGAGGGAAGTGGAGAAGGAGATGGGGAGGATCCGCACCGACCTTCTCCACGTAGTCGACGCTTCCTCCAGGGCGATGAGGTCCATCGTTCAGGAGTCCCGCCCGGTCGGATCGGTAAGGCTGAAGGGGGTTCGTCCTTTGTAAATTTTTGAATTAAAATGAGACTGACCGGGCAGGTAATTTATTTGCAGCGTTTGATGTCTCGGGCGGTGGACAATTTAAGCTTCCTCCGGCGTTTGCACAGTCGGGGGGGTGCTGTGGAGGTAGAGCTGCGAGACGCCCAAAGGGCGCTCGTTGCCGAGCAAGGGAGGGTCGCCACGGCCGGTCAGCGACTGGGGGAAGTCACTGAAGCCTTGCGAGAGGCTCAGCGACTTGCGGAGTCGTTGATCGACGAGGGGGAGAGGGCCAGGTCGGCCCTGGCGGAGGCCGAAAGGGCCAAGACGTCCGCGGTCCGCGCAGAGGAGTCCGCTCGGGCGGATGCCGCCCTCCTCCGAGAGGAATGCGAGTTGGCCCGGAGGGAGGCCGACCAGCTGCGTGGCGAGCGAGACCTTGCTCGGGGGGAGCTTGCATCGGCGAGGGAGCTCACCGACTGCGCCGGGTCCGACCAGGAAGCGCGTGCCAAGGCCGAGGAGGAGCTTCGCGTCAAGGAGGCCTCCGTGGCCGGTGAGTAGTCGAACCTCTCAGTAGTTGCTGTAGCGGGCGTCTTCTGACGTTGTTTTGTCCTTGCAGAGCTTTGGAAGGACCTTAGCGATATGCTGGAGTCGCGAAGGGCGGCGGTGGAGCAGCGGGACGCGGCGGTCGAGTCGCGAGACTCGGCTCTTTTGGACAAGCGGGTGGCGGAGAGGGATGCGGCCGACACGACGGTCGAGCTGACGGCCCTCCGGGTGGCCAGCCAGGCCATCTGCGACGGGCTATTTGGGCTTACTCTGGGCCTAAGTGCCATCTCCGTCATACTGGGGAGGGTCCCGGAGCATGTCGAGGCGTCGATGTGGGAGGCGGCGGTGCTTGGCGCTTCCTCGGCCCTGGTTAACACCGTCTCTTACTATGACGGTGTCGACCTTGAGGCGGTCGGGAGCGGCGTCGCCACGGATCGGAGCGACGAAGAAGTCGACGCGTTCATGGCCCAAGTCGACCCGTGTGCCCAGGAGATCGCCAATCGGATTTCACCGCAGGACATCCTCCGCCGGGGGGAAGGAGATGATTAGTTTTCTTCGTTTTTTATTTTTGCAGCATATGTAATGAACATAATTGTCGCAAACGAATCCGACCTGTCGGGTTGCTTTGAGTTTCACCTTGCCTATCTCGTGTTTCTTTTGTGCGATGGACAATCTTACGACCGTAGCCACAGGACCCGCGGGGGTGCCCTGAGAGCGTAGGTGTTGTGCCAACTACATCTGAAGAGAACACGGGATGAAACAAGCGACTTAGAGCGCTTGCTTCGCAGAGGAAAGGCGCTTTGGAATGGCATCGAATTGCCCAGTTCAGACCGCCTCCCCCGCGAAGTGCCCGTTTGGTCGGTTGGAATGCTGGCCTAAGTCGGAGCGTTCCGACCGACACTAGTTTCTCTTGCTCGGAGGACTCCTTTCCCCCGCAAAGTGCCACTTTGAAGCCGTAGCCACGGAGGCGTAGGTCGCAGCATTTGGGTCGAGGAAATCCCCGCGAGGAAGATAGCTTGGTCGGTCGAGTTACGACCTAGGTCAACGGCACGTATGCTTTTTAGTAGTGCCCTAGGTCGGACTGCCCTGACCGACCTCGGTTTCTCCTGCTCGGGCAACTCCCTTTCTCCGCGAAGTGCTACTTTGAAGCCGTAGCCACGGAGGCGTAGGATGCAACATTCGGGTTGAGGAAATCACCGTGAGGAAGATTGTTCGGTCGGTCGGGGGGGGGGGGTGACCTGGGTTAAAGTAGATCGTTTTGAACGGTCGGGCTGCTGACCCAAATTGAAAAGTCCCGACCGGCCTTGGCCTCTTGCTCGGGTAGCCCCCCTCTCCCGCAAAGTGCTACTTCGAGGCCGTAGCCGCGGGGGCGCGGGCCGTAGAGCTTGGGTCGAGGAGGTCACTATGAGGAAGATAGCTTGGTCGGTCGGGTTATTGACCTAGGTCACCGACCCCTGGGGTCGTAAGTGGCCCCCGAGTGGTGCGCGGGGACTGGAGGTGCAGTCGTCGGGCACCGCTTGAGACTGGGGTAGGCGCGCGAAGATACGAAAGAAGAGGAGCTTTTGGGATAAGGCAAGATTAACTCGCCTGGAGGGCCGCGCCGGGGTTGGAACCGGTGTCGGACGTCTCGTTTTCTGCGTTCTCGTGGGCTTCATCAGGACTCTCACTAGCCCGGGCTTCCTTCGCGCGCCATGGCGGATCGTTACACTCAGCTCTGCGGGGAGGTAGGTGATGAGCGAGCCTGGCTGCAGGTGGTGGCGGAGGTTGAGGCCGAGGCCGTGGCTGGGGATGTGCGGCGAGTTGGCGTCCTTGTCGCGGGCATCCCTCGCCTGTGGGAGGTGAGGGCGCCACTGGTCCAGGCGCTGACTGAGCGACGTCATGCGTCGTTTGGCTGGCTGGGCGCGCACCAGGAGGAGTACCGCGCATTTGCCGAGTGATGGGACCTCGGCGGGTGGCTCTTTGCTGGCGGGGCTGATGCTCCTCTTGTCAAATGAACAAAGCGACTGTGCTTTTGTTTCTTTCTCTGTTGTCTTCGTTCTTCTTCTTCAAGAGTTTTTTACCCTTGCGTTTCTTCGACAACCATAGTCTTTTTTTAGGGACCGCAACGGGTCAGGCGTAGGTTCGAGGTGGCGCTAGTGCGATCCCGCTCGAGGGGATGGGTTGCTTCGATCAACTGCTGGTCAGTTGCCTTCGAATTTGTAGACTGCGTGCTCCGCGGAGCACCACTTCGGGACCTCTGCTTCCGGGGCGGAGGTCATGGTGCTTGGGGTCAACTAAGCGAGAGAGACGAAAAAGGAGGGAGCGACAACTCGGTCAGGCGCCCGATCGCCGCGGTTTCTTTGTTCAAGTACTTCTCGAGCGGTACAAGGAGAGAGGATGGCTAAGGATAGAACTTTCTTAGCCTCTCTATGTTCCAAGCGTTTGTAATGAGGTTTCCTTCGGCGTCTTTGAGACAAAAAGTGCCGGGTCGGAGGACTTCTGCGACGGTAAAAGGGCCCTCCCAAGGCGGAGAGAGCTTGTGCCTGTCCTTCACGGACTGGACTTGGCGTAGCACTAAGTCGCCGACTTCGAACGACCGACGCCGAATCGATTGGATCGTGGTACGGCCAGAAGGCGTCTGCTGATACTTGGCCGACCGCAAGACCGCAACGTCTCGTGCTTCGACGAGTTGGTCAAGGTCGTCCTGCTGCGCCTCCGTCCCCCGCGCGCTATCGTAGTTTTGCACTCTTGGCGCGCCGACTCGAGGTCGGTCAGGAGGACGGCCTCCGCTCCGAACACCAAGAAGAAAGGTGTGAACCCGGTCGATCGTGTTGGCGAACTTCTTCAGTCGACTCGGATGTTGAAGTCGTTGCAGAACTCGAGGAACTCCTTCCCTGTGAACTGCGTTCCGTTGTCAGTGATGATGGAGTTCGGGACTCCGAAACGGTAGAAAATATCGCGAAAGAAGCTAGCCGCCTGTGCTGAAGTGATGGTCGCCAGCGGCTTGGCTTCAATCCACTTCAAGAACTTGTCTACGGCGACGAGCAGATGAGTAAAGCCCCCGGGCGCCTTTCTGAAGGGCCCGACCAGATCGAGCCCCCAAACCGCGAAGGGCCACGTGATGGGGATCGTCTGCAGGGACTGTGCGGGCAGGTGTGTCTACCTGGCGAAGAATTGACACCCTTCGCACACGCGGACAATCTGCGTGGCGTTCGCCACAACGGTTGGCCAGTAGAAGCCTTGCCGGAAGGCTTTCCCTACCAGGGACCGTGGCGCGGCATGGTGCCCGCAGATCCCGCCGTGGATGTCAAGCAGAAGGTGCTTCCCTTGGTCGGCCGGGATGCATTTATGGAGGATTCCCGATGGGCTCCTCATGTAGAGGGTATTGTCGACCAGGACAAAATACTTGGCCCGCCGAGCGAGGCGCCGAGCCTCGGTGGTATCGGCGGGGAGTGACCCATCTGTCAACCGATCGATGAAGGGTTGCCTCTAGTCGGACTCGACGTTCAGGACACCAAGATCCGACCCAGGCGGGTGCGAGTCCGTCCGTGGATCGGGCGGAGCATCCGCTTTTAGGGGGTCGGCTGGGCCCTCAGCGCTTGGGTCTAACCGGATGGATGGTTTAAGGAGGTCGGAGACGAAGACTCCTGGGGGAACCGGCCCTTTGCTGGAGGCAAGGTTGGCGAGGGAATCGGCTTCACCATTGTAGCGCCGGTAACTGTGATGAAGCTCGAACCCTTTGAACCTTTCCTCGAGCTTGCGGACCTCCAAGCAATAGGTGGCCATCCGAGCGTCGCGAGGCTCGGTGGTTTTCATCACTTGGTCGACGACCAACTTGGAGTCGCCGTGGACGTAGAGCCGTCGAGCGCCGAGGTCGGCGGCAATCCGAAGACCGTTGACGAGGGCTTCGTACTCGGCGACATTGTTGGTGGCGTCGAAAAGCAGTCGGATGGCGTACAGGAGCTTGTTGCCGAGTGGGGAGACAATGACGACCCCCGCACCGGCTCCGTTCTTGGTGTAGGACCCGTCGAAGTACATCGTCCAGTACTCGGGGTCCTCGACTATCGGCGGGACTTGCGCTTCAGTCCACTCGGCGACGAAGTCAGCCAAGGCCTGCGACTTAATCACCGTCCGAGGGACGTACGATACGTCGAGGCTGTTGAGCTCGAGGGCCCACTTGGCGATCCTTCTGGTGGCATCACGGTTGTGGACGATCTCTCCGAGAGGCGACGAGGTCACCACGGAGACGGGATGCCGGTCGAAATAGTGGACCAGCTTCCTCTTGGTAATGAGCACTGAGTACAATAGCTTCTGTACCTAGGGGTACCGAATCTTTGTTTCGGAGAGCACTTCGCTGACAAAGTAGACCGGCCTTTGTACCTTGAAGACGTGGCCTTCTTCCGTTCGCTCTACGACGATCGCCGCGCTGACGACCTGGGTCATGGCGGCAATGTAGAGGAGCAGCAGCTCTTGCGGTTCTGGGGCGACCAACACCGGAGGCGAAGTCAGGAACGCCTTCAGTCGACTGAGGGCTTCCTGAGCTTCTTGGGTCCAGCTGAAGTGATCAGACTTTTTCATCAGCTTGTAGAGTGGCATCCCGCGCTCACCGAGGCGGGACACAAAGCGGCTCAGGGCCGCGAGACACCCCATCAGCCTCTGGACCCCCTTGAGATCGCTGATCGGGCCCATCCTCATGATGGCGGAGATTTTGTCGCGGTTGGCTTCGATGCCGCGCTCGGAGACGATGAAGCCGAGCAGCTTCCCTTTCGGAACCCCAAAGACGCACTTCTCGGGGTTGAGCTTTATGCGAAACCGTCGAAGGTTCGCAAAAGTCTCCTTCAGGTCGGTGACGAGGTCCTCGGCCTTCCTGGTCTTGACAACGATGTCATCGACGTAGGCCTCGATGTTACGGCCAATTTGGTCTGAAAAACACATCTGCATACATCGCTGGTATGTTGCGTCCGCATTTTTCAGACCAAAGGGCATCGTGACGTAACAGTACGAGCCGTGCGGAGTGATGAAGGAGGTCACGAGCTGGTCGGACTCCTTCATGGCAATCTGGTGCTAGCCCGAGTAGGCATCCAGAAAAGAAAGGGACTCACACCCGGCGGTGGAATCCACAACTTGGTCGATGCGAGGCAACGAGGCAGGTCTTTCGGACAGGCCTTGTTGAGGCTCGTATAGTCAACACACATTCTCCATTGCCCCGACTTTTTCTTTACAAGAACGGGGTTGGCGAGCCACTCGGGGTGGCGCACCTCCCTTACAAAGCCAGCGGCCAAAAGTTTGGCGATCTCCTCCCCAATGGCCCGGCGCTTCTCTTCGTCGAAGCGGCGTAGGCGTTGAGCGACCGGTCTGGAACCCGGTCGGATATTGAGAGAGTGCTCGGCGGCTTCCTTGGGAACTCCCGGCATGTCCGAGGGTCTCCAGGCGAAGACGTCTCGATTTGCTCGGAGGAAGTCAACGAGCGCGCTTTCCTATTTGGCAGTGAGGGCGACACCAATTCGCACGGTCTTGGCAGCATCTTCGAGGTCGACAGCGACCTTCTTCGCATCCCCCGCGGACTTGAAGGAACTAGGTCCCGACTTGCTGGAGTCGGGGGCGGACTCGGGGCCCTCTCCTGGAGTCGGGCGAGCTCGGCGGAAGCGACGACCGCCGAGGCGAGCTCACAACTGCTCCGCTCGCAATTGTAAGCGAGCTGGAAAGACGCGGCCACGGTGATGATGCCCTGTGGTCCCGGCATCTTCAGCTTGAGGTAGGTGTGGTTGGGGACCGCCATGAACTTCGCGTAGCACGGCCTCCCCAAGATGGCGTGGTAGGAGCCAGGAAAATCTACGACCTCAAAGATGAGGCTTTCGGTGCGGAAGTTGTCCGGGCTCCCGAAGGTAACGGGCAGGTCGACCTGCCCGAGCGGATGGGCTTGCTGGCCCAGAACGATGCCGTGGAAAGGCGCCTTGCTCGGCCGAAGGGCGGTGCGAGGGACTCCCAAGGCGTCCAAGGTCTCGACATACATGATGTTGAGACCACTGCCGCCGTCCATGAGCACCTTGGTCAGGCGCTTCATCCCCACGATGGGGTCGACGACGAGCGGGTAGCATCCTGGGTGCGGGACGTGGTCGGGGTGGTCGGTCCGGTCAAAGGCTATCGGGCACTCCGACCACCTCAGGTAGCTGGGTACGGCGGGAGTCGCCGTGTGGACTTCGCGGTGGGCTAGCTTCAACCGACGCTTGTCGGCGTAGCACTCTGCCCCTCCGAAGATCATGAGGCAGCCGTCGAGCTGTGGAAACTCGTCGGTCGCCTCATCACCCTTCGCCCCGGCATCCGGCGTCGGGTCACGCTTCTTCCCCTTGCCCCGCGACGTCGTGGGGTTCCCGAAGAGAAAACGCTTAAGGACTTCGCAGTGCTGGTATTTGTGCTTGACGGGATAGTCGTGGTTCGGGCACGGACTATCCATCAACCTTTCGAATCGGTCGGGCGTCTGCCGAGCTTGCTGCTTGGCAGGACAGTCGGCAGCGGCGACCATATGGCTTTCGCAGCCCTGTTTCCCCTTCCGTTTCTTCTTGTTGGAGCGATCGGAAGGGGCGTCGGCCTCGGATCCGGACGTCTTGTGGGCCACCTTCCTCTCGAAGATGGCCCCCACGGCTTCCTCACCAGAGGCGTGGTTGGTGGCGATGTCGAGGAGCTCCTTGGTGGTCCGGGGCTTCGCGCAGCCCAACTTGTGGACCAGAGCCTCGCAAGTGGTGCCGTAGATGAACGCCCCGACGACGTCGGTGTCACGAATATCGGGGAGCTCGTTGCACTTCTGGGAGAAGCAGCGGATGTAGTCCCGGAGGGTCTCCCCCGGCTGCTGCTTGTAGCTCTTCATGTCCCAGGAGTTGCCAGGGCGTTTGTACGTGCCCTGGAAGTTTCCGACGAACAGATTCGTCAGGTCGGCCCAGCTGCCGATGGTGTTTGCGGGCAAGTACTCGAGCCAGGCTCGAGCGGAGTCCGCAAGATAAATGGGGAGATACTGGATGATGAAGAAGTCGTCAGTCGCTCCCCCAGCCCGGCAGGCGAGTCGGTAGTCTTCTGGCCACACACTGGGGTTTGTCGCCCTGTGTGCCAGCTATGTTGGTCGGCCGGAACCTGGCCGGGAAGTTGGCGTTACGGACGGCGCGGGTGAACGCACGCGGCCCAGGGCCGTCGAGGCCCGGGTCGGGGTGGTTGCGTCGCCAGCTATCCGCAACTTGAGACGATGCCGCCGCGTCGGCGACTCTCCTCCGCGCCTCGAGGGTGGCGCGAAGGTCACGGTTGTCCCCCAGTCGGTGGCGCACCAGGGTGCGTGATGCCTGGGGGAGCTCCGGGAGTGGGGCCGTCTTGGCTAAGCTCCGACGACCCCACGAGGGGGAGTGGCCGAGACGACCCGACGTCGCACCCGAGTGTCGGGAGCTAGAACCCTGGGCGTGCTGCATGGCAGCATGCTCAACCAGCCCCCAGAGGTTCTGGCAGGTAGCCCTGGCTTCCGGGTCCATCGGCTCAGGTAACCCGCGGAGCAGCATAGCTGCCGCGGCGATGTTCTGGTTGGCGTGGGGGAAGAACGGAAGATCGCTCGTCCCCTCGGCCATTTCTTTGGTGCACTGACGTACATGCGCTGAAGGCCAGCAACCGACTGGGGCTGACGTTGCTCCAGGTTGGCCTGGAGTTTGTTGAGCTTCGGCACCGGGCCTCGGCTCTTGTGGCTACTTCTTTGGAGGTCGACGAGGCGGCGCTGATAGTGCGCGTCGTCCTCCCGCCGGGACTCTTCCTCTCGTGCGTCGTCGCGCGGGAGGAGGGTCCCGAGGGTTGCGGGGGTGGAGGATGGCTCCGTCGCACCCGCCATGTTGCATTCCCGAGAGTACATCCTGCGCGGGGGGTGCTCCCTATCGGAGCTGGAGCTGTGGCTGGAGGAGTCCCACCGCAGGTCATGGAGAGAGGTAGGCGCGTAGCCAGTCATGGCCACGAGCCGAGAGCTCGCGGAGGGCGAGATCGTCGCCCGTCGTCGATCGCGCGTAGCGTTGTCGAAGGCGGCGCGCGATGGTCCGCCGATGAGGCCAGCGCCGGTCTCGAGTCGAAGGTTGCCGAGAACATCGGTGACCGCGTCCAAGCTCGTGGAGGGCGCCCGGTCTCGGAGGGCGGCGGGGACGAGAACGAGTTCCCCTGCCGTGGTGACGGCAAGTCGAGGCGTCGGCGAATCCAGCCCCTCGGCGCCGGCGAGTCGTCGCGAAAAAGAAGCCATCGGGGAGGAAGATGGGAATCGAAGTCGAAGGTGATGGCGCGCCAAATGCCCCCTACAGCGCGCCAAGCCGGTGTTTCGTGCACCGGCATACGAATTTTTGGTTAGCGGGGTCACGCTCCCTCTCCCGAATGGTTGACTCGTAAAGCCAGGAGTTTATCTTTGGTTCGGGCTGAGCGTCCCTACTCGATTCGCTCGGTGGGGTGTATTGATCTTGCGGAGACGAACAAAGGATTACAAGCGGGGCAAGGAGGTTGGCCGACCGACTCCCTCGTGCTTTCATTTGCTCGTTTTCCACTCGTCTTTTGCTGTCTAGAAAATGCTCGTCCCCCCGCTCCCTCGGGCCCTGCCTTCCCTTATATAGACGGAGGTAGCAGGTTACACAGGAGTTTGGAGGAAAAAAGGAGGGGGTACTGTACGTCTTGGAATCCGGTTTCTATCTTGTCCGACCGACCTCTGCCCGCCCCACGCAGGGTTGGTAGTCCGCGGTGTGCGGTCTTCTTTGGGCTGTCGAGGATGACATCTTGCTCTGTGCTCCTATCTCGGCCGGTGGTTTTAATGGTGCTTGACTTTGGCTCGGCCTCGGGAGAGGCGCCTCCCTGCAATGGCGTGTCGAGCGGCAGGCGAGAGGCTTCACTCCTTCGGCGGTTCTTCGACAACCTCGGGAAGGAGCGCCTACCGTCACGGTGTCGATGGATGTTGCAAGCGCAGGGTAGCTGGCTCCACCGGCACGGGGTCCGCCCCTTCGGGTGCCAGTGGAGCCGACCAACCGAGCGCCCGACCTTGAAGGTCGTGGTCGGCCAAGCCGTCGGTGGCTCGGGCCAGGGCACAGCCCACTCTGTAGCCCCTGCGCCTTCGCCCGATCTTGGACTACAGGAGAGGTAGGTCAGCCCGTTAAATGGCCCTGGCCGATGATGGGGTACCCATGGTATGGGTACTCGTCAATAACTTTCACAATGATTTCACAAGTAAAGCATTTCAACACCTAAGTCTAGTTCACATCTCCAGCCCAACCATTTTCCAAAGTCCAAGTTATTTTCATGAAAGTCTAACCCTTGACTGTAATCCCCGAGTAGTGTCCAATATCGCGGACTCGGCTATTCGAACAGGTTGTACACTTTGCAGAGGTTATGCACTTTACTCACAAGATACAGTCAAGCACCACAAAGGTGAGTGTCCGTAACAAAGTCTTTCGGAAGCTTTTAACTATACGAGTGGACCTCCCCAGTTGTTGCACACTAACCCTTCCCTTAGCAAAGGCGAAGTCTAGGCCAACCAACCGTTAGATGGGTACCTAGCCACAGCCCCGGTACGCTCCCCTGTTCAACTACACAAAAGGTATAGTTGACACCCTGAGGTTCCACAAGCAAGTTATTAGCAACTTATTCAACTAGGTCCGTCCCATTCCAGACATGTGGTTGCATGTTTGACCCAGTTCAAAGGCTTGCAAGGTTAAGTCCTTAGGGTGACCAAGGCAAGACTACCGAAGAACCAAAACGACTTTCTCCGGTGCCACTCATGACCCACCAGATCATTCTTACCACTTGCCCCGGTCTAAACCATTTACCAACCCCCTGTTGATTACCATGCACCACGTGCCATCAACATCATTATTAATAACACATGACACTTCTCCAAAACAGGTTCCATATCTCACTAAGTCAATATTAACATGTAATTATCCGAAATCATGTCATGACTACGTGGCAGTGGTAAGCATTATACTACATCGGTCTAAATTCCCATGTTGGCAATTAAATAATGTCCAACTAAATAATCCACAACTAGGGTGACAGGGGTCATGGCATACGATTATTTAGATCAAGGTGGCGTACAGCAAATTGGGCATTTAACTAATTTCCAGAATTAATTAAAGCATTTTCTAATTAAATAGGAATGCAATAATTTGAATCAAATTAATTTTTAAAAGTAGGAACAATATGTAACACCCCAATTTTTGCTTTTCATGAATTTAAATAAGATTTGGCACTTTGGTGAATTTTTGGAATTTTCTGGAATTTATTTGAAATTATTCCCTTTTGAAATAATTAAAGAATTTAATTTTGCAAATAAAATTTTGTTGGAAATATTTTATTTGAGTCCAAAATGTTCCAAAATAATTTCTAGAATTTTTCTGGAATTTTTCTCAGTGTTTTGCTATTTTTAATGAATTAAATGAATTTTTGGGAATTAATTGGATTATTTAATCGCTGGAAAAACCTAATCGGTTTACTGTTCATCCGACCGGACCCGAGTCTGGGTCAGACTCAAGTCCAACCCGACCGACGCCAAATTGCTCCGTTGAACCCGATCACCAAACCTAGCAGCGTGACCGTTGGATCGAGATCCAACGGCCATGATCGCGCCACGTCGCCCGAACCCAAGCCCGACCGAGCCAACCAAGTCGCCCGAGCTGGACCCGAGTCCAAACCCCCGTACCGTTGGATCTTGATCCAACGGCTCACGTTGAGCCACGTCACCCCAATCCGAATCCAATTCGGATTCCGCCGCCGCAGCCGTGTGGGCCTCGGTTTCCGCGGTTTTCACGGACGCCGAGGGGCCTATTTAATGCGCCGCCGCCACCAACGTGTTGCCGACTTCCGTGCGCACCCGTAGCCCTAGACAACGTCGCCTGAGCCGCCGCCGTTTGCCCGCGCGAGCTCGCCGTAGTTGGTTTGGCGTTCCGCCGCGGTTAATCGCCGTTTCCGCCGCCGTCCGCCGTCCTCCGCCGCCGTTGAGCTCAGATCCGGAACCGCAAGGACAAGCCGCGTCGGAGGGGACCTTTCACTTCGCCGGAATCGCGCCCAAACGCCGTCGGGCGTGTCGCCGTCCCCGTCTCCGGTGAACCAACTCCGCCGCGCTCCATCGCCGTCGTTCGAACTCCACCAACCGTCCTATCCAGATCCGAGGGCCCAGATTTGTCCACATCATCCCCGGTGAGATCTCACGTGCTAATCTCCAGATCTATTTCCAATCGTTGGATTTAGATCCAACGGTTTAGATCGCGCCACGTAGCCTTAACCGCACCGTACTAGATCCAATCTCAGCCGTTAGATCTAGATCATACGGCTAGCAGTAACCCACGTTTTAGCGTTAGATTAGATCTTGACCGTCCGATCAAGATCGAACGGTCCAGATCAGCCGAGTAGTTTTCCTATTGCGTTAAGCCAGATCTGATCTGGGCCGTTGATTTTCAAATCAACGGCCGAGATCGACCACGTGGTTGAGGCGGCCGTCGCGATCGGTAGCGACCACGCCGCCGCCGCCCGGCGTCAATCGTGTCGTCACGCGGGGCCTGCGTGTCAGCGACCAAGCCAAACTGCACCATGAAGTCATGCTGACGTCACGGTGGGGCCCGCGTGTCAGCCCACTCGGCTGAACCGTGTGCTGACATCACCCAAGGGGCCCACATGTCAGAGCCACGAGCCGTGGACCGGGTCCACGGTGGACCGAGCCAAACCATGCGTCGAGTCCATGGACACGAGGCGACGTGGTGGCCCCTGATTGGTCCACGTGTTATGTTGACGCAGTAAATTAATTTCCGAAAAAGAAAATGATTTATTAATTCGAATTATTGATTTGAAAAATGGATTCAAACTTCAAACGCTTATAACTTTTGCGTTTCAACTCCGATTTGAGTGATTCAAATTTCTAAATTTTCATAAAAATGAGACCTACTCAAATATGAATTTTAATTAATTTTTGATTATGAATATTCCTCTGTTTTTGTTTAATTAATGTTTTCTTTAAACTTTAAACGGTTATAACTTTGCATTTAAACTCTGAATTTGACGATTCTAGTTTCTAAAAATTCATAAAATTATGCTCTCTATTTATGGACTTTATTTGGATGTTTGGATACTTTTTGTCTACTGTTTATTTATTTATTGCTATTTGCACGCTTTACGAGTAGACGTTGAAATGCCCGAAGGCTTCGAAGGTGAAGTGTTGACCCAGGAGCCAGCTCAAGATCAAGAACGAGTACTCTTTGAAGGCAAGTTCTGCTTTGACCATGTTGATCCCATTTTCAAATTAAATTGGCTTAAATTATTGCATGCTAGCTTAATTAGAAAATACTTTATTTAATTATGGGAAATTAGATAAATGCCAAATTGATGTATGACACCTTGGTTAATTAAATATGTGCCATGACCCTTGTCACCCTAGTAGTGGATTATTAGTTGGACATTATTGAAATTGCCAACATGGGTAGTTAGACCTATGTAGTATGCTTAGCCTTGCCACGTGGAACGCTTTGGACAATCAAATGCTAATTTGACTTAATGAGATACTGCACCTGTTTTGAAAGAAGTATCATGTGTTATGAATGTTGATGGCACGTTGTTTGCACCAGAATTCGGTATATGATGGAATCAGTTTGAATCGGATAGAAACGTTCGAACGGAAAGAGATCAGGTGGCAGAACCGGCGCGCTACGGCAACACCCCCTGCTTGCTTCTTTCAGAGCAAGAAACCGTTTCTGACAAGAAAATCAAATCAGAGGCCGATACGGATAGATACCGTATCCATATACAACTCGGATCGGCCCAATGTATTATAAAAGGGAGACGTCAAACGGCGAAAGAGGGCGAATCCAACACAACACATCTACTTTTTACAACTCTTTTTACATCGTTTTTAGCTTCATAGACCTCCTTGCAAGTCGACGGAATCAACATAGCTGCGCATCGCCGATTGTTGGTTTTAGCCGATTTCACCAGGTTCGATCTGCTTTGTTTTGCTGCGCATCGCCTTCTCAAAGCCGATTTTACCTTGTATCCGAATTAACCGCAACTATTTGATCTAGTTATCCCCTAATCGGTTTTCAGCCGACTAGCGAAAAGCCGATAAACATTGCTCTATCGGCTTTGATCAAATTATAAATTCTACCTTGTTAATTTCAGGTCAAATTGACTGGCACGCTCTGCAAACCCGATGTTTGTCTTGTGTGTTCGAAGCTAAGGATCCTGCTTCACATTTTTAGCGCGAACATATTTTGGCACGCCCGGTGGGACCAAGAAAGTCAGCATGTCATCAACCGACAAATCTACAGTTACTGCCGATATCAATGCAGATGCTATAATCGCGCCTCAAATGGCCGATTTGACCCCCGAACAACGGAAAGAAATCGAAGACCGAAAGGCGGCTTTGGAAGAGATAATGCTGCGATGTTTTCAGAAAACACGCCGTGGCGTTACTCAAAAAACCGCACTTCCAAGCATCAACCCTATCGGGGATTCATCCTCTGAACAAGTAAGCCGATACGCACCTACTCAAGCTGGTTTGTCAAACATGATTGAGCAATCTGTTCATCACGCGCTAATTAACCAGTCATCGGCTCTAGTATCCACGTTAAAACCGATGATAGAAAATAGTGTGAAAACAATTGCTCAGGAATTGGCTGTGTCTGGGAGCCTACTAGATCCGCCCCAAAGCATCCCGACATACCCAGTATACTCCATAACACCCAACACCAATACAGTAAACATGTCGGCTCAAACACCCGTCATGATGCCGACTCAACCTACTGTTTTGAAGCCTAGCACGCAGAAAGGTGGATTTACACATTACCATGGGCACACAGATGGGGCTAAAATAAAGCGCGCAAACCCGTCAAATGGACCCCCGATAATATCAGGTTTGTCGGCTTATCGGTACCGATTGAAGCAGTCGGGTTCCACATTCACGAGGAACCGTGACTATGAAACAAGCGCCACATAGGGTAATGCCTTATATTGAACCTCCCGCACCTCTACCCGATACATTGGTTTTAAATCACGATTATGACCAAGTGCCGAGACCTCCTGTGGCACGATTTGGACAAAGACCCGAGTTTGCACTCGGGGGGCAGGGTTTGAAAAATGAAAATTGGCAATGTCCGGTTACACCACCAGCCGACAATGTCAATAGGGCAGAACAAATTGTTAACGTTTTGCAAGAACAATTCGGCCTACAGCCCAGAGGAAGGGTTATCGGCTACAGGAAGCCGTACCCGATTATATAGATCGCATACAATACCCACACAACTTCAGGATACCAGACTTTGCCAAATTTTCGGGTGATGATTCCGTGACCACTATTGAACATATCGGACGGTTTATGGCTCAATGTGGGGAAGCTGCACAATCCGATGGATTAAAATTAGGTTATTTCCTTTATCATTGTCTGGTACTGCATTCACTTGGTTTACCAATCTGCCCCCAAATTCAGTTCATGTGTGGAACGATTTGGAGAGCCGATTCCATGAGTACTTCTTTTCGGGGACTATGGAACTCAGGATTTCTGATCTTAGTTCAGTCCGATGTAAATCTGGCGAATCGATTTCGACTATATCGAGAAGATTTAGGGGTATACGAAATAGGTGCTTCAGCGTAACCTTACCCGACGATCAGTTGGCCGATCTAGCATTCCAGGGGTTAATCCCGCCATTAAAAGAAAAACTATCTGGCCAGGAATTCCCTGATCTAAGCCACTTACTCCATCGTGTATCGGTACATGAAAGCCGATATGCAGAGAATAAAGGGTTTAAAGAAAAATTTAGATTAAACGGTAATGAAAAGGCCAAAGTGAACATGGTAGAGTGTAATTCGAGCGACACTTCCGAAGACGAAGAAGTAGAAATAAACATAGCCGAGTGGACTAAGGGTTCCAAAAAACCACTCGTATGCTCTCTACTTAAGCCGACGAAAAATAAGGCAGAAGTCAAGTATTCATATGATGTGTCAAAATGTGACAAGATATTTGATTTATTACTACAAGAAAAACTCATAAGGTTACCAGAAGGACACGTCATCCCGTCGGCCGAAGAGATTAAAAAGCGAAGGTACTGTAAATGGCACCATTCATTTTCACATAACACTAATGATTGCAATATTTTTCGACAGCAGATTCAATCGGCCATCGCCGATGGCAGGTTAAAGTTTGCAGAAGAATCGGCTATGCAGATAGATATGAATCCTTTCCAAGTCAACATGGTGCAGTGCTCAGTAAAAGGAAAAGGACCTATGAAAGATGTTAAGCCGACTAAAGGATTTGAAGCATGATCAAAAGGAGATGAAACAATGCAGATCACTATCGGCTCCATACAAATAGAAGCCGATAAAAACGGACAGAACTCAAGGACGGTAAAACCAAAAGGAGACTTGGAAATCGAAAAATGGTATCGGGCTGAAAGGGCTCCAAGAAAGATTAATTTCAAACCAAAGCCGACCTTCTCGCAACTTCTGGGAAAGTATGAAAGGATAAGTCGAAGACATGACGCTCGACAACCTCAGAGCTTTTATCGGTCGGATCAGAAGACAGACAGCTATTGGCGACCAGATATGCCACATCGGCCAACTACCGAAGAGGAAAAACACCGGCAGTGTCCCTTTTGGCAATTTTGCTGGGAAAAGGGGATGACCTTGCCAACAGTCATGTCTTGTCCTATGCAACACTCGACTACACATCGGCCAAACCAATCGGTAAAAGACAGGTTGTCTAGACCAATACATGATCGGCTAGAAATAAGAGACAGGAGGCCGATCCACGAAAGGTTGTCAACATCAGGACAAGGTAATTCCCGAACCCAAGAGATATCGGCTTCTCGTAACACACTCAGAATGGAATCTGACGGTGAAATGAGCAGCTTGGCTGGAAACATCAGGAAACCGATAGAACCTAAGCCTAGGTGGTGCCCCTCAGGTCTTAGCAAATCACAGCGCAGGCGGCTTCAGCGACTAAAGACACAAGAAGAAAGGGAAGCCGAGAACGAGAGAGAAAGGGATCGGATGTTCAATAAGTTAAGACCTATACCAGTTCTGAAGAAAGAATGGAGAAAGAAGGAACAGACCGATAGTGACTCAGATCAATCGGTCGAATCCGGATCTCCGATGATACGGGACGATACCCCACCTATGGATATAAACATGGTATTCATTTTGCCTGCTGAGTTCAAGACCGAGGAATCGGCTGAAGAGGTGTTCACCCAACTATGCCTCGGCGCACCGGACGCTGTGTTTGAAAAACCACAGGATATGCATCGGCATCTGAAACCTTTATACCTAAAAGGGTATATTAATGGCCGACCGATATCTCGTATGTTGGTCGATGGTGGGGCGACAGTTAATCTAATGCCGCTAAGTACTTTCAGAAAATTAGGTAAAGCCGACGAAGACTTAATCAAAACCCAGCTGGCGTGCATACACAGAAGGGTGATAGAACTCATAGGTCGGCTGAAATGTTCTATTACGGGTACTCAAGCCGACGTGAAGGATGCAAGGAGAAATCAGCAAAGGAAGCAGATCGAGAGTGGACTGGGGCATTAGAGAGCTATCAGAGTTTAAACGGAGAAAAGAAGGCCATGGGAGATCGGCTAGTTGGCTATACGAAAAGAAGTCTCGACGATTGAAGGTGGCTTGGTTAAGATTCAAAAAGAAGGATAAGTACTTATGAAAACCGGCCGGGGAGATTTTGGGCTCATCGGACGAACACATAATAAATTTCTCGCCCGGAGATCGGCTAGGCTGGAATCTGGGGGTTGCACCTTCAGGAAAATCTTCTATTGGGAAAGCCGATTCTTTTGAAGGATCTGGGATAATGAGGCGGCCGAAAACGCAGTAAAACCAGATCTGGATAAACCAAAGTGGGCCACCAACATTGCCCACGACAAAGGAACTGTTGCCGGTAAAGAGCCGACTCCGGATGATATGCATCATATGGTACACAGCCCCCAACAAGGATTTCCCTAAAGCTAGCCGACGACCCATAACTAGTTGCTCCGCCATAAATTGATAAACCTGGGTTGGTCCAAAGGAAGCGCCGCAGAAAAGGAATCGGTCTAGCCATAGGTTAAGAAAAGCGACATGTTCCTCATCCGATACAGGACCGGTTACTTTGTTATTGTTTTGTATATATCTGGACCAACCTTCTCCCTTTTTTTGAGTCAATTTGTACTGAGGTTTCCCGCTAAAAGCCGATATTTGGTCTCCATCAGGCCTAAGGCAACACCATTCAGCCATATCTAGGAGGGTTGGGCCGATAGGACCAGTTGGGAAAAAGAAGGCGTTAAAGGAATCCGACCAAAAATAGCAAGCGGCGGCCACCAAGGATTCATTAGGTTCTGGAGCAGCTAAAGACATGGGAATACACTCAGCAATGCCCATTCCTTCCCACTCCGCCTTCTTTTGGGCTGATACTCTAATATACCAAGACCTCCAGCCCTTGAGAGCTGTCGGCCAAGCCCTAAAGCTTTTAGTCCATTCCTTAATGTTGTAGCCAGGAGCCGACAAAGGGAGTCTAGGGATCTCATCTCCAACAACAGTATCGGCTTCTATAGTTCCTATTGGGCCCAGAAAGTACTGATGGTCACTATTTGGAATCGGAATGAGTACCTGGGATGCGTCCATTTCAGCCGATGCAACAAGAAGAGGAGATTTGCTTGGAGAAAAGCCGATTTCAAGATGAACGAGAGCGCAAAAGAGTGAAAGTGACCATGGGAAGGACCTCGTATTTATACCACGGTGAAAAAGGGTGAACAGGCTGGAACAGTTGCTGCATTAAAAACGCACCGAGATTTTTACGGCGCCATTTAATGGGAGGTTACCGAGGTGAATCTTAAACGACAAGCCGATTATGGAAAAAGGTGACAGGATTTTTGAAAAGATAACAAGTTATCTTCCAAAAACGGGGGGCATATGTTTGCACCAGAATTCGGTATATGATGGAATCAGTTTGAATCGGATAGAAACGTTCGAACGGAAAGAGATCAGGTGGCAAAACCGGCGCGCTACGGCAACACCCCCTGCTTGCTTCTTTCAGAGCAAGAAACCGTTTCTGACAAGAAAATCAAATCAGAGGCCGATACGGATAGATACCGTATCCATATACAACTCGGATCGGCCCAATGTATTATAAAAGGGAGACGTCAAACGGCGAAAGAGGGCGAATCCAACTGTGATGCCTTAGAGCGTCAGAGCGATTCTAGGGTTCCTTTTCCTGGTTTTGTTTCGGGAGAGGAATGAAGGATTTGTCGGGGGATGAAATAATTGAAGTTTATCCGGCGTATTAATATTAAATTTGGAGTTGTCGGGCTAGAAACAGTGGGCCGAGGTAAACCTGGGCCTGGGCTGCGAATCCCCTCCCCACCTCTCTCTCTTTTCCCCTAGTGGGCCGGCCCACCATATAAAAGGGGTGTCACCCCCCCCAAAAGCCCAAGGGCGCCCCCATCCACCCCAAGCAGCCACACCACCCCACCACATCCACCCCATGCGTGGTGGCTCAAGATCCACCGCGAAACGCGAAGGAGCAAGCGAGAAGAGGATCCGTGGAGGCGTGGAGGACGAGCAGATTTCCGTTTCGGGAATCGTCGCGCGTTTTTCGTGGGTTCTCAAGGGAGAACTCAAGGTAAAATTCCCAATCTTTTACCCCTGTTCTACCTAGGGATTAGGAGTGTATTAGATCTGGTGGTGAGTGATTTAGATGGATCTTGATGGGGGAGAAGGGTAGATGTTCACGTGGTGCTGTTTTTGGAAGGGGAGATTGTGCAGCGCGGATTGTTTCGCGTTTTACGTGGCATAGACGATTTTTCCTGCAAAAACCTATAACTAGAAAGTTGTAGATAACGTCGAGATCTAGCTCCTGTAATTGTTTCAGAATTTTTGAGGCGTTGGTCTGAGAGTTATCTCTGTTTCAAGATGACGGACAGAATCTGGAAACAGATTTTGTCCACTGTGTTGGACGTTTGTTTAGGCATATTTAACAGTGGAATTGAAATTTATGATCTTCATGAAAGTTGTAGATCTCGTCAATATCTAGCTACTGTATTTTTTTTGTATTTTTATGATCTGTATAAAAAAAGATACGAAATTGTGAAGAGAGGGTGCTGCTGTTTGACCCGGACAGATTGGTGTTTTTGGCGCTTAAGAAGGGAACGGGGATTAGGAAGCGTGTGTTCGAGTTGTGTGATCATTTGTGATGTCGCTATGTACTGAAATAATACTTGTACAGGTGGCGCCCCTTCTGGACGCAACTAGGTTCGTCATTCACGTTGGTAAAGGCAAGTGGAAGTAGCGGTCTTGCTAAACTATAACTCGCTATTTGTTTCGTCTTCAATATAAACCTTAATTGCAGCACACCTACATGGTTTAACTACTTGTTTATGAGATTACAATATCCTATCCTGCATTGTGATGTGGTTGTTTGGCTTTTGAATCATGAGTAAGAATGAAGAAAGATGTTGTTTGCAAGATGAATTGTGGAGATATTCTATCTCAATGATGTTCGCATTCTATCCATGTTATTTGATGGTATGCAAGCATGTGAATTCAGAGTGGGAAGTTATGAATGTATTTATGCATGAAGCATTAACTGCATAATCATGCATTGGAAGTTTGTCGGCCTTGCGTCTTGCGGCCGTCAGTACAACACCGTGTGTTCTGAGAAAGGGCACGGTGAGGAGGATCATGGCATAAGCATGTGCACAATCATATGCATTTTACTGAGGTTGTGTGGACTCTATAATGTGGTATTGGACATGAGGAATTTGGTATGCTAGTTTTCTTGTGGGCTGTGTTATTCGTTAGAAGTTGTTCCGCTTGCTGAGATTACCCAATCTCACCCCTTGTTATTTTGTTGTTTTCGGGTAGTTCTCGCGAGTCGTAAGCTTGAAGGGTGGGCTTAGTAGCACGATCCAACCCTCCGGGGTCATCACGAATCACATGGACTAGTGCATTTAATAATTCATTAGCTTGCTGAAATTTTATTAATCATAGACCTGTTGATGTCCTCTTTGGAGCTGTTTTACGTTTATGTTTGTTTTCTGGTTGATTTAGACTTGTTATCTCTAGTATTGATGCTTTTATGTTATTCCTGTTTATAATGGTTATTATGAATCTTGTTGTCGCTTCCGTTTTGTCCTAATTTTAGGAGAGATGCTGTCGAAATTTTCTTGTACGACAGTTTAGATTTGTAGGGTGTTACACCAACACAACACATCTACTTTTTACAACTCTTTTTACATCGTTTTTAGCTTCATAGACCTCCTTGCAAGTCGACGGAATCAACATAGCTGCACATCGCCGATTGTTGGTTTTAGCCGATTTCACCAGGTTCGATCTGCTTTGTTTTGCTGCGCATCGCCTTCTCAAAGCCGATTTTACCTTGTATCCGAATTAACCGCAATAAACATTGCTCTATCGGCTTTGATCAAATTATAAATTCTACCTTGTTAATTTCAGGTCAAATTGACTGGCACGCTCTGCAAACCCGGTGTTTGTCTTGTGTGTTCGAAGCTAAGGATCCTGCTTCACATTTTTAGCGCGAACACACGTAGTGCATGGTAATCAACTGGGGTTTGATAAATAGTTTTCGACCGGGGCATGTGGCAAGAATGATCGGGTGGGCCAGTTGTGGCACCGGGAGCGTTGATTTGGTTCTTCGGGTAGTCTTGCCCTGGTCACCCTAAGGACTTAACCTTGCAAGCCTTTGAACTGAGTCAAACGTGCAACCACATGTCTGTAATGGGACGGACCTAGTTGATTAAGTTGCTAATAACGTACCTGTGGGACCTCGAGGTGTCAACTATACCTTTTGTGTAGTTGTACGGGGGAGCGTACCGGGGCTGCGGCCAGGTACCCATCTAACGGTGGATTGGCCTAAACTTCGCCTTCGCTAAGGGGAGGGTTAGCGTGCAATCACCGGGGAGGACCACTTGTGCTGTTAGAAGCTTCCGAAAGACTTTGTTACGGGCACTCGCCTTTGTGGTGTTTGGTTGTATCTTGTGGGTAAAGTGCATAACCTCTGCAGAGTGTAAAATCTATTCGAATATCCGTGTCCGCGGTATTGGACATCGCTTGGGAATTACAGTCAAGGGTTAGACTTTCTTGAAAATAACTTGAGCTTGAAAGGTCGGGTTTGGTTTAATAATGATGTTAATGGAAATGTGGATTAGGATTGGAAAAGATGTTTATTTAACCCCTGGAAAAGTTATTGATCTTATACTTGTCTTTACTGCTTTCGAATCTACTTATGCTACTTGTCAAATACTGTTTTACTGCAGCTATACCCTGAGCTATTCCTTCGTACTATGCCATGCATGAAGTATATTAGTTTGCATTCTGTGCATGACTTGCTGAGTACCAAGTACTCACCCTTGCCACAATACAACACCAGTTGAAGAAGAGTCTACACCAGCTTCGGAGGAGGAACTCCTAGAGGGAGCGACTAACTAGGAGGCGAGCCCGGTCGATTACTGTGGTATACTGGATGGCGCCACGAAGTTATCTTATTTTTCCGCTGCTGTTATTTCTCTTTTAATAAGTTTCGCCCTGCGTGGCGTATATTTGTAACTTGACCCTAAGGTTGAGCAACCAGTTTGGTTAACTAATTAAAGTACCCTATTATTAGTTGAGTATGATTGTGATATTTACCAATGTTGAGACTGTGTGCACTAGCGCGTTCCTGGACTAGTGCTGAATACACAGAGGATCCGGATTTGCAATTTCGGTTCCCGATTTGCAATTTTGGGTCCCGATAGAGGTGGTATCAGAGCCAGGCTGACTGTAGGCTCACCCATAGTTAGATTGGTCGTAGTGAGGATAAAACTTATTTTCTAAAGTTAAAAGTGGTCAAGATAATGAAAGAATTCTTGCCTTACCTCTTTCTTTCTCGTTCATACCCCTTGCTGAGTTCTTTTTTGTCTTCCACTTGATTTGAAAATGTTGCGTTCTTACGCGAGCGTCTTTTGACAGATGATGATGAAGAACAACTACGCCGAGCGTGAGGGAGACTACGCTGCCGAGTTATGGCATATGCTTCAGTTTCTTGGAGGTTTTGATAGACCGCTCTACCGAGGGACTACACTCGTGCAGGCAGGAATGGTCATAGGATGGGACGTCAGGATCACAGTGTATGCCCGAGAGAAGACGAAGTTCAGCCGCCCTTTCCACTTCACCGCCAGGAGGTCTACCTTTGAGATGGGAATCCAGGAGGTGTGGCGTCGAGCAATGCAGCAGATCGCTCGCACCTACTCCAGGGAGCTGGAAGGCACAATATTCTGTCACCACCCACGCCGAGACAGCAGAGCTCAGCGGAAGCCGATAGAAGATGAGGATGCTACCGTCACTCACTTAGCCAGATTCGTCGCCGCCCAGGAAGAGCTTATAGATGACACAGTTCAGGAGTTGAAGAAGGCTCGCGAGCAGGTTGAGGAAGAGAAGAAGCACTTAGAGAATGCTCGTGAGTATGTCGCCTATGCCGCGGAAAGGATCGCAGAGCTGGAGACCGCATTGTATGGATAGGGCCCCGATCCAGTGCTGGAGTTGGATGCCCCAGAGCCAGAGGAGGCGCCACCTGCACCCGCACCACGGCCACAGCAACAGCCAGACCCAGAGCCAGAGGAGGACGCTGCGTCATCAACCACAGCTGCAGTTGCAGGGCATGGCGATTGTTTCGCGCCTATGCCGCCGCACCCGCCCCGAGGAGACAGTGGGGGTTGCAGGGCATGGCGATTGTTTTGCGTAGGCGTTGAGGTTGAGACTCCTTCGTCGAGTCGCATTATAGAATAAGAGTCACCCCTTTAAGCGTTAGACTCCAGTAAGAGTCGATTTGGTTTTTCATTGCTTGCTGAGTGTGCAGTATGTGTTGCAAGGCCCTTAGGCATTGTGAGCAACCATACCAAGTTATTATTATTAAATAATAAAGTTGGATTTTGAGTTACACTTTCCCCCGCATAAGTTTCCCTACTACTTGTCTATTCTTGTTCCCTCTCATCTCTGAAACCTTGGGGGCAATCGACAGATGGTGAACACCCGCGGAAACCTTGGAAGCAATGAAGTGGTTCTCGCCCAGCTGGGAACCCTAATGATGGAGCACCTGCACCCCAACCAGCACCGCCAGTTGACATGCAGAATTTTGGAGCTTTCCTTGCTGCACAGACCCAGTTGATGCACGCAATGATGCAGCAGATGCAACAGATTACTGCCCACGCCACTGCTAATCAGAATAATCAAGTCAATCAGGGACAACGCCAGAATTCAAGACTGTCAGAGTTCATGAGGACTCATCCACCCACTTTTTTTGGAAATGTCAATCCGTTGGAGGCCGATGATTGGCTAAGGTTAATAGAGAGGAAGCTACACATTGCTCAATGCATGAGAAATGAGAAGGTACTCTACGCTTCTCATCAGTTGGAAGGGACCGCCGCAGAATGGTGGGAGAACTTTTGCGCCACACAGGAGAACCCTCAGGACATCACTTGGGAGGAGTTTACCGCCGCATTTCGTCAGTATCACGTGCCGAAGGGGATTATGGACCTCAAGAAGGAGGAGTTCAGGTCACTGAAGCAAGGTAATCAGCCGGTGGCCGAATACCTAAATAAGTTCACACAGCTTGCACATTACGCACCTGAAGACGTAGCAATAGAAAGGCCAGACAGTCTCTCTTTATGAAGGGACTTAACTCAGGACTGCAGGTGGGACTGATCACCCACACCTTTCCAGATTTCCAGGAGCTTGTGAACAAGGCGCTCATTCTTGAAGATAAGCGCAAGGAACTGGATGAGAACCGGAAGCGAAGGATACAACAACAGGGATCGTGTCAGGGAACACAGCAACGCTTGAGGGTTGCGCCAAATCAGTCTTTCAGATTCCAGCCGCAAAATGCAACAAGGACACCGTCACCAGCACCAAGACCCGTCAATCAAAACTATCAAACCCCAGCTCCAGCCAGAAATGCCGCTTCAGGCAGTCAACAGGGGACAGTGAGACGCTGCTACACATGCAACGAGCCAGGGCACTTCTCCAACAGTTGCCCTAAGAAGACCGCAGGAGTGACCCCAGTCCGCTTCAATCTGGGATCCACACCAGCCAGGACGCCTGCACCCGGAGCCAACCGCGGAACAGCACAGCCGGGAGCCACGCCCCAGACCGTAGTGAGAGGCCGAGTCAACCATGTCACCGCAGAGGCACTCCAGAATGCCACGGACGTCGTGCTGGGTAAGTTACTTGTCAACTCGATGCACCTGCTTGATTTTGTTTGACTCACGGAGCTTCGCATTCGTTTGTTTCTCAAGGATTTGCTGCTAAAAATGATTTGGAGATTGCAAGACTTAAATGCATGCTTTTAGTTCAAACCCACAGTTCCGAACTCCGAACTAAAGTAGGATGTTAGGGTGAGAATATTAATAGATGGGGTAGAATTCCTAGCGAACCTTATTATATTGGAAACCTAGACCTTAGATGTTATTTTGGGATGGATTGGTTATCCAAGCACAAAGGCTGTCTTTGGATTGTGGACGAAGGATTATCTCGATTGAGAGCCCGTGTGGAAGGAAAGCTGGAATTTCAAGCCACCGCCGTTAGAGATGGGCGATTGATGGTTAACAGCGCCAAGGCAATCGGCATAGAAGATGTCTCGATGGTGAATGAGTACCCGAGATGTTTTCACGAAGATCTACAGTATGCCGCCAGACAGAGACATAGAGTTTGTGATAGAGCTTGTACAGTACAGCGCCAATAGCAAAGAGACCCTATCGGATGTCCACCGAAGAATTGGTAGAGATGAAGAAGCGGTGGAAGAGGCGATGGAGAAAGGATTCATCAGACCAAGTTCGTCACCGTGGGAAGCGCCCGATTACGTTCGTCAAGAAGAAGGACGGGAGTTTCAGGATGTGCATTGACTACCGTGCACTCAATGAAGTCACCGTGAAGAATAAGTACCCGCTAACCAGGATCGATGATCTGTTTGATCAGCTGAGGGGAGCCGGAGTTTTCTCCAAGATTGATCTGAGATCGGGATACCACCAGTTGAAGATCCGATCAGAGGATATTCCGAAGATTGCATTTTCGTCCAGATACAGACATTACGAGTTTACAGTTATGTCATTCGGTCTGACGAATGCGCCAGCCTATTTCATGAATATGATGAACAAGGTGTTCATGGAATATTTGGACAAGTTTGTCGTTGTGTTCATAGATGATATCTTAATCTACTCCAAGACAAGGGATGAACATGCAGAGCACTTGAGGCGAGTTTTGGAAAAGCTGAGGGAAAAGCAACTTTTCGCCAAGTTCAGCAAGTGTGACTTTTGGAAGGACAAGGTGGAATTCCTCGGACATGTAATGAACGCAGAAGGGGTTGCGGTAGATCCGAGCAAGGTAGAAGCTGTGTTACACTGGGAACAGCCGAAGACCGTGACCCAGATCCGGAGTTTCCTAGGAATGGCAGGTTATTACCGCCGTTTCATTGAAGGCTTTTCGACAATTGCGAGACCTCTCATGCAATTGCTGAAAAAGGAGAAGAAATTTGCATGGACGCCGGAGTGCGAGAAAGGTTTTCAAGAGCTGAAGAAGCAATTGACATCAGCCCCGGTGTAAGTTCTACCGGATGTTAATCAGAGCTTCGATATTTATTGTGATGCATCGCGCCAAGGACTTGGATGTGTGCTGATGCAGAGCGGAAAGGTCATCGCTTATGCATCAAGGCAGTTGAGGCCGCATGAAGAGAATTATCCAACGAATGACCTAGAGCTAGCTGCTGTAGTGCATGCCTTGAAGTTGTGGTGTCATTATTTGATTGGAAACAGATGTGAAGTATATATGGACCATAAGAGTCTTAAGTACATCTTCACCCAATCGGACTTAAACATGAGACAGAAGAGATGGCTAGAGTTGATCAAGGATTACAACGTTGGAATCCATTACCATCCCGGAAAGGCCAACGTGGTGGCCGATGCTCTGAGTCGGAAAAGCCATACCGTGAACATGTTGATAGCCACGAGTCAAGATGAGCTATGTGAGGATTTCCAGAGAATGCAGATTGAAGTAGTACCAGAAGGATTCGTGGCCGCATTAGAAGTAAAGCCCACCCTGGAGGATCAGATCCGAGAAGGACAGAAGGATGATGACAAGATCCGCGGGATTAAGTCCAAGATGGACGAGGGCAAGGCAAAAGACTTCAAACTAAACGAGCAAGGCACGTTATGGATAAAGGATCGAATTTGTGTGCCAAACAAGAAGGAGCTGAAGCAGTTGATCTTAGAGGAAGCCCATGACTCCAAGTACTCAATTCATCCGGGAAGTGCCAAAATGTATCAGGATTTGAGGAAAGATTCTGGTGGCCGAGCATGAAGCGTGAGGTTGCCGAGCATGTTGCGCTGTGCGACATATGTCAGAGAGTTAAGGCAATGCATCAGAGACCCGCAGGATTGCTACAGCCGTTGAAGATACCTGAGTGGAAATGGGAGGAAATCGGAATGGACTTCATTACCGGGTTGCCAAAAACCCAGGGTGGATATGACTCCATATGTGTCATAGTGGACCGCTTGACTAAGGTCGCCCACTTTATTCCCGTAAAGACAACCTATTCGGGAGATAAGTTAGTCGAGTTGTACATGACCAGGATCGTCTGTTTGCACGGAGTGCCGAAAAAGATTGTCTCGGACAGAGGTACCCAGTTTACCTCAAGATTCTGGAATAAACTACATGAAGCCATGGGAACCCGTTTGAACTTTAGTACAGCATATCATCCGTAGACGGATGGACAGACCGAAAGAGTTAATCAGATATTGGAGGATATGTTAAGAGCGTGTGCATTGGCTCATGCTGCCTCCTGGGATAAAAGTCTGTCATTTGCTGAGTTCAGCTACAACAATAGTTATCAAGCAAGTTTGCAAATGTCGCCATTTGAGGCACTATACGGTCGACCTTGTCGAACGCCGTTCAACTGGAATGAGACAGGTGAACGCCGTGTCTTTGGGCCGGACATTCTTTAAGAAGCTGAAAAGCAGATTGCCATGATCCGGGAAAGACTGAAGATAGCACAGTCAAGACAGAAGAGCTACGCCGATAACCGTCGCCGAGACCTGAGTTTTGAACCAGCAAATTTCGTGTATCTCAGAGTCACGCCACTCAAGGGAGTTAAGAGATTCCATGCCAAAGTAAAACTCGCGCCAAGATATGTTGGACCATTCAAGGTTCTCAGCCGTAGAGGTGAAGTTGCGTACCAGCTGGAGTTACCGCAATCACTATCAGGAGTACATGACGTGTTCCACGTGTCCCAGCTGAAGAAGTGTCTCCGAATACCTGATGAGCAGACACTGTTAGAGTCAATTGAGCTACAAGAGGATCTGACTTACAAGGAACACCCCGTCAAGATTTTGGACACCATGGATCGAGAGACGAGAAATAAGTCAACCCATTTCTGCAGAGTTCAATGGAGCAATCATGCGGAGAGTGAAGCAACTTGGGAGCGCGAGGAGGAATTGAAGAAAGACTTTCCGAACCTATTCTTTAGTAAGCCCTGAATCTCGGGGACGAGATTCTGTTAAGGTGGGAGGTTTGTAACACCCCAATTTATGCTTTCCATGAATTTAAATGTGATTTGGCACTTTGGTGAATTTTTGGAATTTTATGGGATTTATTTGGAATTTATTTGAAATTATTCCCTTTTGAAATAATTAAAGAATTTAATTTTGCAAATAAAATTTTGTTGGAAATATTTTACTTGAGTCCAAAATGTTCCAAAATAATTTCTAGAATTTTTCTGGAATTTTTCTGAGTGTTTTGCTATTTTTAATGAATTAAATGAATTTCTGGGAATTAATTGGATTATTTAATCGCTGGAAAAACCTAATCGGTTCTACTGTTCATCCGACCGGACCCGAGTCCGAGTCAGACTCGAGTCCGACCCAGACTCGACCGCGCCAACCGTTCCAGTTGAACACAGTCACCAAACCCTAACGCGCATGACCGTTGGATCGAGATCCAACGGCCACGATTGCGCCACGTCGCCCGAACCCAAGCCCGACCGAGCCAACCAAGTCGCCCGAGCCGGACCCGAGCCCAAACCCCCGTACCGTTGGATCTTGATCCAACGACTCACGTTGAGCCATGTCACCCCAATCCGAATCCAATTCGGATTCCGCCGCCGCAGCCGTGTGGGCCTCGGTTTCTGCGGTTTTCATGGACGCCGAGGGGCCTATTTAATGCGCCGCTACCGCCAACGTGTTGCCGACTTCCGTGCGAACTCGTAGCCCTAGACAATGTCGCCTGAGCCGCCGCAGTTTGCCCGCGCAAGCTCGCCGTAGTTGGTTTGGCGTTCCGCCGCGGTTAATCGCCGTTTCCGCCGCCGTTGAGCTCAGATCCGGAACCGCAAGGACAAGCCGCGTCGGAGGGGACCTTTCACTTCGCCGGAATCGCGCCCAAACGCCGTCGGGCGTGTCGCCGTCCCCGTCTCCGGTGAACCAACTCCGCCGCGCGCCATCACCGTCTTTCGAGCTCCACTAACCGTCCGATCCAGATCCGAGGGCCCAGATTCGTCCACGTCATCCCCGGTGAGATCTCACGTGCTAATCTCCAGATCTATTTCCAACTGTTGGATTTAGATCCAATGGTTTAGATCACGCCGCGTAGCCTTAACCGCACCGTGCTAGATCCAATCTCAGCCGTTAGATCTAGATCGTACGGCTAGTAGTAACCCATGTTTTAGCGTTAGATTAGATCTTGACCGTCCGATCAAGATCAAACGGTCCAGATCATCCGAGTAGTTTTTCTATTGCGTTAAGCCAGATCTGATCTGGGCCGTTGATTTTCAAATCAACGGTAGAGATCGACCACGTGGTCGCGGTAGCCGTCGCGGTCAGCGCGGCCACGCCGGTCGCCGCTGACGTCAGCCGTGACGTCACGCGGGGCCCGCGTGTCAGCGACCAAGCCAAACCGCACCATGACGTCATGCTGACGTCACGGTGGGGCCCGCGTGTCAGCCCACTCGGCTGAACCGTGTGCTGACATCATGCTGACGTCACCCGAGGGGCCCACATGTCAGAGGCACGAACCGTGGACCGGGTCCAGAGTGGACCGAGCCAAACCATGCGTCGGGTCCATGGACCTGAGGTGACGTGGCGGCCCCTGATTGGTCCACGTGTCATGCTGACGCAATAAATTAATTTCCGAAAAAGAAAATAATTTATTAATTCGAATTATTGATTTCAAAAATAGATTCAAACTTCAAACGCTTATAACTTTTGCATTTCAACTCCGATTGTGTGATTCAAATTTCTAAATTTTCATAAAAATGAGACCTACTCAAATATGAATTTTAATTAATTTTTTATTATGAATATTCCTCTGTTTTTATTTAATTAATGTTTTCTTTAAACTTTAAACGGTTATAACTTTTGCATTTAAACTCCAAATTTGACGATTCCAGTTTCTAAAAATTCATAAAATTATGCTCTCTCTGTTTATGGACTTTATTTGGATGTTTGGACACTTTTTGTCTACTGTTTATTTTATTTATTGCTATTTGCATGCTTTACTAGTAGACGTTGAAGGGCCCGAAGGCTTCGAAGGTGAAGTGTTGACCCAGGAGCCAGCTCAAGACCAAGAACGAGTACTCTTTGAAGGCAAGTTGTGCTTTGACCATGTTGATCCCATTTTCAAATTAAATTGGCTTAAATTATTGCATGCTAGCTTAATTAGAAAATATTTTATTTAATTATGAGAAATTAGATAAATGCCAAATTGCTGTATGACACCGTGGTTAATTAAATATGTGCCATGACCCTTGTCACCCTAGCTTAATTAAATACTTTATTTAGTTGGGCATTATTAAAATTGCCAACATGGGTAGTTAGACCGATGTAGTATGCTTAGCCTTGCCACGTGGAACGCTTTGGACAATCAAATGCTAATTTGACTTAATGAGATACTGCACCTGTTTTGAAAGAAGTATCATGTGTTATGAATGTTGATGGCACGTGGTGCATGGTAATCAACTGGGGTTTGATAAATAGTTTTCGACCGGGGCATGTGGCAAGAATGATCGGGTGGGCCAGTTGTGGCACCGGGAGCGTTGATTTGGTTCTTCGGGTAGTCTTGCCCTGGTCACCCTAAGGACTTAACCTTGCAAGCCTTTGAACTGAGTCAAACGTGCAACCACATGTCTGTAATGGGACGGACCTAGTTGATTAAGTTGCTAATAACGTACCTGTGGGACCTCGAGGTGTCAACTATACCTTTTGTGTAGTTGTACAGGGGAGCGTATCGGGGTTGCGGCCAGGTACCCATCTAACGGTGGATTGGCCTAAACTTCGCCTTCGCTAAGGGAAGGGTTAGCGTGCAATCACCAGGGAGGACCACTTGTGCTGTTAGAAGCTTCCGAAAGACTTTGTTACGGACACTCGCCTTTGTGGTGTTTGGCTGTATCTTGTGGGTAAAGTGCATAACCTCTGCAGAGTGTAAAATCTATTCGAATAGCCGTGTCTGCGGTATTGGACATCGCTCGGGAATTACAGTCAAGGGTTAGACTTTCTTGAAAATAACTTGAGCTTGAAAGGTCGGGTTTGGTTTAATAATGATGTTGATGGAAATGTGGACTAGGATTGGAAAAGATTTTTATTTAACCCCAGGAAAAGTTATTGATCTTATACTTGTCTTTACTGCTTTCGAATCTACTTATGCTACTTGTCAAATCTTTGTTTCTTTAGCTATACCCTGAGCTATTCCTTCGTACTATGCCATGCATGAAGTATATTAGTTTGCATTCTGTGCATGACTTGCTGAGTACCAAGTACTCACCCTTGCCACAATACAACACAAATTGAAGAAGAGTCTACACCAGCTTCGGAGGAGGAACTCCAAGAGGAAGCGACTAACTAGGGAGCGAGCCCAGTCAGTTGCCTGTGGTATACTGGATGGCGCCACGAAGTTATCTTATTTTTTCGCTGCTGTTATTTCTCTTTTAATAAGTTTCGCCCTGCATGGCGTATATTTGTAACTCGACCCTAAGTTTGAGCAACCAGTTAAAGTACCCTATTATTCGTTGAGTATGATTGTGATATTTACCAATGTTGAGGCTGTGTGCACTAGTGCGTTCCTGGACTAGTGCTGAATACACAGAGGGTCCGGATTTGCAATTTCGGGTCCCGACACAATATGATCAAAGCATAACTTGCCTTCAAAAGGTACTTGTTCTTGGTCTTGAGCTGGCTCCTGGGTCAAAACTTCACCTTCGAAGCCTTCGAGTACTTCAACGTCTACTCGTAACAGATAAATAAATACCAAATAAATAAAAATAGAGAAAAACTCATATCCAAAAATTAAATAAAATTCACCATTAAATATAGCTCAATTTTATAAAAATTTAGAAACTGGAATCGCCTCAATCGGAGTTAAAACGAAAAAGTTATAAGCGTTTGAAGTTTGAAAAATTAAATAAAAGAATAAACCGAATTAATTCATTTATTTTTCTACTGAAAAATCCGAATTATGATGCCATCGTGGATTTTGGATTTTCCACCGATTTATTTTTCTAAAGGAAAATTGAATTATGACATCATGCTTGCGTCATCCGGTCTACAGACTCGGTCCACGGCTCGAGCTCAGTCCACCGCGGACCCGGTCCATGGGTACACGTGTCACTGACACGTGGGACCCACTTGGATGACGTCATCGCGTTCGGCCGAACGGCTCTGACAGCTAGGCCCCACCGTGACGTCATCATGATGTCACGGAAGACGTCATGGTGCGGTTGGGCCAAACGCTGACACGCGGGCCCGTGCTGACGTCATCGCTGACATCAGCGATGACCGGGCGTCGCCCGCGTGGACCGCGGTGCTTCAGCTCCCGGCCATGTGGCACGATCTGGGCCGTTGGTTTGAAATCCAACGGTCCAGATTAGATCTAATCTCGCTACTGTGGAAACACGCGGTTTGATCTGGACCGTTCGATTTGGATCGAACGGTCGAGATCCGATCGGGTTTATGCGTCACCGAGGGGCGACGTGGCATGTCCCGGCGTGCAACACATGGCTAGATCTAAACAGTACGATTTAGATCGGACGGCCGAGATCTAATCTAGCGCTACAACGCGGGTTAAATCTAACCGTACGATCTAGATCTAACGACTGAAACCTAATCTAGTACAGTGCGGTCTAAGGCTACGTGTCTCAATCCTGAGCGTTGGATCTAAATCCAACGGTTGTTATTAGATCTAAAACCGTAACGTGGAAATTACTCACGGGTGACGTGGACGAATCTGGGCCGTGTGATGAAGATCTAACGGCGGAGGGAGCTCGCGGTTTCGGTGATGGCGCGGCGAAGCAGGGGTGGCCGGAGACGAAGACGACGACCAACCCAACAGCGTTTGCGTGGCTCTCCGACGAAGTGAGTGGTCCCCCCAGGTGCGCCTTGTTGCGATGGTCTCAGATCTGGGCTCCAACGCGGCGAAGGACGGCGGACAGCGGCGGAACGAAGCAAAGACCCAAAGCTAACCCTAGAGCACTACGACGAGCTATTGCGAGCGCGGGAGAGCTCTGCGGGCGGCGACGGCTAGGGCAACGGATGCCCAAGGCGAAGGCGATCCTCGGACACGCACCCGTGCATTAAATACCGGCTCGGACGTCGAGATACGCGTGGATCCCTCGGCGAGGCCGGTACGAGGCGGCGGAGTCCGGCTCGGACACGGAGAGGTGACGTGGTGCAATCTCAGTCGTACGCGTGGCTCAATCCAACGGTTCCCCTCACGCGCATACGCGGACACGAGCACAGCCGCTGGATCCCGATCCAACGGTGCAAGGTACGGGTATACGTGGCTCAATCCTGGCCGTTGGATCTCGATCTAACGGTCGATGCGAACGTGGTTCGGTCCGGTTCGGTCGGGCTCGAACGTGGCTCGATCGGACTCGAGTTCTCCTGGGTCAGAGGAAAAGTAAAACCCGTTAGATTTTTCCAGCGATTTAATATTTAAAATAATTTCTAAAAATTCAAATAATTCAAGAAAAATAGCAAAATAATCAGAAAAATTCCAGGAAAATTCTAGAAAATACTTTGAGACATTTTGGACTCAAATAATATATTTCCAATAAAAATTTATTTGAAACTTTTAATTATTTAATTATCTCAAAAGAGAATAAATTCAAATTAAATCCAAATAAATTACAGAAAATTCCATAAAATTCCAAAAATTCACAAATACACTTTAAATATAATAAAAGCAAAAATTGGGGTGTTACACAAGGTCCCCAAGTTAATTAACCGGCTCCTTTGCTGTTAAGACTACTCAAGACCTCAGAACCAACACCCCCGGCAAAAGGGGATAAAGATGCTAAACAATGCCTGAAGGTTACAAAGACCAGAACCGGCATAGGCAACCAACCAAACCAAGAATATACTGCACACCCACATGACCGAGCCGACGTTCCCCCTCCTCGATGGCCGCTGAGGCCTCCACATCGTCCTCTTCCTCCTGGGTGTAGTTGTCGTCTGTGGTGGAGCTAAGGAGGAGGTAGCTGAGAAGGAGGTCTCCGATGAGGAGGTCGCCGAAGAGGAGGTCGGGGGGAGGATGCCGGGGGGCTAAGGTTGGGGGAGGTGAAACGAACTGGGAGCGGCCAAGGTATGTGCGACAAACCTCTATCGTTTTCTCTTCATATCATAGACAGTTCGTAGTTAGAACTGTCTATGATGAATACATATCACAAACGGTTTGTTGTGAGAACCATCTATGATATATACAGTAATTATCGCTAATAGTTTTTATATAAAACCATCTGTGATGATAGTCTCATCACTAACCCTTCTAGTTAAAAACCGTCAGTGATGACTATGGTAGCTAAAAACTGTCAGTGATGACTATGGTAGTCATCACTAACGGTTTTTGGCTAGAAGGGTCAGTGATAAGGGATTTAGACGATTTTTGGCTATCGTCAGTGATGAGGGGTCTAATATAAGCCTTTTTGTAGTAGTGTAAATCTTAGATATCACCTTCAAAGTATATTCACACTCACATATTGATAAACTCACAGTATATTCATAGATTGACAGTATATGCACAATTGACAAATTCACAGTTATATATTCACATTCACAATACACTCACAGATAGACAAATTCACAGCATATTCACATTCATTGTATTATTGACCATATACATAATGCAGAAATGAGTAGCGCAATCACAAGGATACAATAAACTAGTTAAAATATTAACAAGCATACATTGAGAAACAACATTATTTGATAGTTCAAGCCAAGGAGACCTTAGGACTTTTTCATGTCTGCCATCATATATGCCACATCTCCCGCAACAAAGGCTTTCCGGTTATCCTTGTAGTTCTACAGCTCTAGCACAATGCCTATTTTTTACACCAATAACTTATTGACTTTTAGTCATATCTTTTAATCCCTACAAAAGCGATTATTTTATTGTGAAAATAGGCTATCTTGGTATATTATATGTTACCACATCAAATTAAATACTATAAACCTTTATATTACCTCTATAAGCTCAGCTTTGGCTTCTTTGAGCCTTGCATTATCCCAGCTCTCCTTAATGATGAGTGCATTGTTAAGAGATCCAATATCTTACGATTTGTCATCTATGCCTTTCAGTTTTTGTTTCATGTCGTAAATCTTTTCTGTTAATTCATACTTTTCCTTCAATTATTCTATCTCCACCTCTAGTTTTCGTTTAGCATCTAACAGCTTTTCCATATCGCCTATCTTATTTGTAGGCTACATTTTATATATCTGTGCAATTTGTAGTCACTGGGATATAATGGGCACAATTCAAAGTTTGCAAAATCGACATAAGCAATTAACTAAGCAAATAAGACCTTGAACAGAGCAAGTTAAGCAACCATAATCAGTATATTCAGCAAAAATCAAATGAGTATCTAACTACATACTGAATATGTTGATCAAGCTCAAAGACAGCGAAATAAAAGCAATATGGCGGAAGGCAGCCGGTGGGTAGGGGCGGTGCGGTGGCCATATGTGACGACAGTGACACTGATGGCCGGATATGTTGCTCCACTATCACGCCGACACCCTTCCTTGTCGCTGGGATTGGGCGCGCCATGGGAGGTCGAGGGGTGACATGGGCGAGGGGAGGCGGAGGGGCCACGGGAGGCGGAGGGGCGATGCGGGTGTCGAACATGAAGAGAGGTGGAGGGGCGATGCGGGCGGAGAGAAGTAAACTCCATCTTTTATAGAATGGAGGGGAAGCTGAGAGGTCAAGCGCGAGGTGGACGCCTCGACTTTTGGTATTTTAATGGATCGAGAGTAGAAGCCGAGAGAATGAGGCGTTTGGTATTTGGTATGTGTATAACATCACTATCTGTTCCACCTAAGAACCGATAATGATGAAGATAGATCGATTTTAACCTCAGAACCGATAGTGATACATATAATATCACTATCAGCTCTATTCTAAGAACCGATAGCAATTACTATGGTATCCCTATCGGTTCTGATGTCAAACCGATAATGATAATTTACACCATATTTTGCACCCACACCGAATCATCTATCACTATTGGTTTTTTTCTAAAAAGTTAAGAACCAACCCAGGTGAGAAGATAGTGCTGTATCATTATATAGTAGTGTGTGTAATTCATGTGTTCTAATCACAGCTAATTACAGTTACTAGTGCTTCAAAATGATCACGGTTATAAATCCAAGGCAACCAAATGGAGTACACATGCAGAGCTCAAAAGGCCCTATTCTTGCTGATGAACAAGACCGTTGCTCCGGTCTGATTAATTTCCTTGTGCACCACAACCACAAAACTAAACCAGATTATACTCCCTTCGATTATAAATAATTATCATCAACACAATTCCCAAAACATAGCTTTGAGCACTAATTTTTATTCTAATATATTTATAAAATATAATAAAATTATAATATCATGATAATATTTTTTAAGACAAATCTACACATATGATTTACATGTATCCAATTTAAATATTTAAAAAATACTCCCTCCGATCATAAATAGTTGTCATTTTGGATATCAACACGGTCTCCAAAACATAGCTTTGACCACTAAATTCTATTATAATGTATTTACAAAATCAAATAAAATTATAATATTATGACATTATTTTTTTGAGAGAAATCTACACGTATGATTTTCATGCATCCAATTTAAATATTTAAAAACATATTGAGAATCAAAGCTTCGAAATTTTAACTACACTTATATAAAAAACGATAACTATTTGTGATTGAAGGGAGTATTAACAATCAATGTTTCGAAAGTTTGACATGTCTAAAATAATAACTATTTATGACTGTATCACTGTATGGGTTCATGTTTAGACACCAGTGTCCTAATTCTGGAACAGATGAACAGCTCCTTGATTGCAAAATCCAACACAAAACAAATAGAAAATTCGTTTTAAATTTTCAACCCCCGAAGATTCCTAAAAACTCTTTTCAGCCTTTTCAACTAGGTACTACTGATCCCCTGGTCATGGTCTGATCCGAAGAACACTAATATGCAGTTGATTTCAAGTTGCAACCAGGGTTCACTAAATCGTTTTGTCGATTTTCGCATGAACAGTGATTTTCGATAATCGCAAAAATCGAGTCGAAAATCGGCCGAAAATCGTTAAAAATCGGATGAATTCAAAAACCAAATTTTTTCAAAAAAATTTCAAAAATCGTTGATTTTCGTGGAAAATCGACCGGTTTTCGTGGAAAATCGACGATTTCTCGTGGAAAATCGACGACCTTGTTGAACTTTTTTGTGCGATCGATTTTTGTAGCGATTTTCGACGATTTTTGGCGAAAATCGACCGATTTCCACCGATTTTCGACCGGTTTTTGACACGTAAATTTTTTCGAATTTTTGAATTTTTTTGAATTATTTTTTGAATTAGATCGGTTTACCGACCGGTTTTTGATATCGAGCCGCGGCGATATGGCCGAAAATCGCGAAAATCGAGCGATTTTCGTCGATTTTTTGAACCCTGGTTGCAACCCATGCATGATGCATCATGGTATAGTAACAAGTCAAGTTATAAAAACACAGATCAACCAACTAGGAATGCATCCACGAAAAAGTACCGCATCATTTAGAGCATCGAAGTAACAGCAACAAACTGTGCAAGTTCGATCACGGTTTCAGTACGTACTCATCGATGAGATCAAAGAACACAACAAAACAGTAGCACGTGCTATGGCAAACGCAAGCGATCAAGCAAACAGTCCTACAGAAGTAAGAGGCCCCTCAGTGGGTGCCGGGCTGCCGGCTGCAAGCCACTTGGCGGCGGCGGCGGCAATGGGGGCGATACTGGCGACGATCTCCGCCGCCCTCTGCAGCGCAGCCTCGAGTTCGTCGACGGCGGCAAGGCGCTGAGCTTCGACGGAGTCGGCCAGACCAGGAACACCCGGTATCGGATGGCCCACCATATCCATAAACATGGCGGCCCACATGTGGCCGCGGCACCTCTCCACACGCCTGAGCGCGTCCAGGGCGAGCGCTTTGGCGCCCTGGAGCTTCTTCAGAAGGAACTGCAGGGCCTGCGCCACGCGGTCGCCCTCCGGGAGGTGGTAGATGGAGAGCAGAGGCACCGTCGGGCGGGCCCCATACCAGCGGAGAAAGACGAGCTCGGCCGCCTCCATGAAGGAGATGGCCTGGGAGAGATCCTTGGACGCCTCCATGACGTCGAGAACCACGAGTTTCAACTGGGTGAGATCGCCCTCCGCGTCGCGCGTGTGCATCACCGTCGGCGACGACAGCACCGGCAGCGCGTTGGTGAGCAGCACGCGGACGCCGCCGCAAACTTCATCCACCTGGATCAAATGATCCCGGAACGTTGCCTTCACAAACTTCCATGCCTCCGCCATCTCTCTCTCTCTCTAGCTCTCTCCCCCTCTATCTCTTCTCCGGTGGGTAGAGTGTTCGACGATTTGCTTATGAAGGCTTCGCTTCGCGGCGTGTTCTGAAATAGCCAGCGTGGTGAGGGTACACGGCCAAGACGTCAATCGACTACCGATCTCTTGACACATTACAAGAAATGACAAGTGGGTCCCGACTTTGTGGACCGACCTGGTCAGTGGAAGCACCGAAGATAGCTCGGAGTCCCGTGATGGATTTCGAAATGGGGGAGAGAGATTCCGTGATACCGCGAGGATCTCTGACATGTGGGGTCGATGCCATATGGGCCCCACCCAGCGTAACGGATTATTTACCATCCCCACCTCCGAGAGCTACCTGGCCGGCGGCCTCCGCAGGACAAATGGGATGAACAGCTGTTCGATTCGAACAAGGTGGTAAATTCCTGCGGCTTCTCCCGCAAGCAACCCGAAAGGCCACCGTTACAATATCATCGGCCCACCCGACCCTACAAATAGCCTCATCTCCGTCTGCACGCGCACACAAACACACACAGAGAGAGAGAGAGACGGCGGCAATGGAGGAGTGGATGGATATGGCGGAGATGGTGTCGGATCAAACCTTCGTCCACGTCAACATGACGACCGCAGTGGTCCAAGCCATCGACATCGCCCACAGGAAGTTCACCCTGATCGCCGATGCGCTCCGCAGTGGCAGCCTGGGCTTGCCCATCGGCGACAGCGACGCGTTCCCCCTCGGAGTGAGAACCGTATTCTTCCTCGACATCGCCATCCGCGAGATCACGCGCCTCAGCGGGCTCCATGCCGGGGTCGGCCACGTCTTCGCCCTCTGCGCCGACCTCGTCGGCCTTCGAGACGACGTGCTGCAGTGGCAGCGTTGGGAAGCCCACCGCGCCGAAGTAGTCGCCCTCGCCGACATGGCGCTGCGGAGGCTACGCTCCGCCGCGTCACACAGGCATGCGTGCAAGGACGTCATGCGTGTGTACCCGGCGCTCCCCCAAGGCACCCCGCCCTGGATCGAATGGGTGTCAGCGGCCGAGCAGCACGCACGCCGCGCAGCCGACGATGTCGCCATGGCGCGGGATGCTGTGGAGCGGATGCGTCCCGCCATTGTTCTCGAATTCTCCGACGCCTTTATGCTTCTGTATCACTGAGCGCGCGGCGCGTGGCATCTCGAAGCACACGAACTTACCAGTAAGTCTCTGTTCTGTTCATCCCTGCAGGTCTGGACGTGGGTTTTCCCGGCTTTGTATCGATCAATTGTTATGCTGCTGAGAGAAGTCAGCTATTACGACAGTTTCAGTTTGTAGATGAACTTTTGATTACGCGATACGTTGATCTGTAATGCAAGTGTAGTAATATCGGTGGCTTTGTTGTTTGGTCGGACAATTCGAACACCAGGATCTTATCTGAGACGTAAACTGATCAGCATAATCTTCAGCATTCTGTCTTTTGTAATACCTTGCGTTGCACTGACTACTGTTTGCTAGATTGCTGTTTGGTCGATCAAATTCACATGGCAAGCATTATCTGATGCACTAGCTACTGTGTATGCTCCCCTGAAAAGTTACTGCTCAGTTTTGTGCTTGTGTAAAATGTCCAAGTCGTTTTCTGAATAAAACTGATCATGTGATGTGTTGTTCCTGAATCCTGATCCTTCAAATCATCATGCAAGCTGTTACTTAATCAGTTTGGCTTGTGCCATTTTATACTCTCTTCAGCATAATCTTTTGTTGCTTGATATATGCCTGTACGGCTGCATTTGGTGTTACACAGACGCTCTCGATCAGTTGCTGAACAGGATTTTGCAAGTAGTAACGAGCATATGCGGGATTAGGGGTCTTAATTTTCGCTTAAGGCCACACGTGTTTTGCATAGGGGACAGATCAAAGGGAATTATGATCATTCCATGTGCTGAGCATTCTGAACTGTAGTGGTGCTTCAAAAATGATCTCAAGTTCTCAACTATATATCCGGGCAACACGCGATAGCAGCAGCAACATTCTAATTTCTGAAGCGACACATTCCTCAATCCTTGCATTCTCACCCGTGCAGGCACAAGAACGGCACTTTAATCTGATTCCCATGTGCACCACAGCATAAGGTATGAAATTTCGTTTTCAGAACCTATTCCGAAGGTGGCCAAAATCTAAAATTTCAGCGAGATTTTGGATGAGATCCGAACAAAATTCAAAAATCAAAATTTAAATTCAATATTTTTGAGGCCATGAAAACCGAAATTTTGGTCCAATTTAGGCCTTTTTTCATGCCCCTGTGAAATTTTGAAAAAAAAATTTTGACTGAAATTTGCATAGGTATCTTTTTGGCAAAATTTTCACACGCGTTCCTCAGAGAAGACATCACAATTCTCCACAAAAAAAATGGTGCTAAATCCAATCATTAAATCATAAAAACATGTCCAAATTGTACCAATTTCGGTCCAAAATCCCAAAATTTCCAAAAATCACTTTTGCATTTTAAAATTTTTCAATTTTTTTTAATCCTATCAAGATTTGGAATCTCGGTTCCGACTGAAATCCAAAATTTCGATCAAGATTACCAAAACCTCGGCAAGATTTTGAGCTATCAGCCAGAAAGCAAGATTAGTTATAGACTTGTGGTTCTACCACTTGTGCATGGATGTCCATGTATGTACCTCCTTCGCTGGATTCGGCTCCGCGATTCACGTCTCTCCTCCACTCCCTCCCTCTCTTCGGTCACTGGCCCGAGCCAGAGCCACCACCGGAGCCTAGAGAGGAAGAGGGGGGGGGGGGTATGGGAGGGGGGCAGCACGAATCTTAAAGCACCGTGAACGGTATGGATGGTACATGGACGTCCATAAAAAGTGGTTTTGGTTTTCCGCTCCGATATGGATGAACACCTCCTTGATTGCAAAAAATCCAACTCAAACAAGAAGAACGCTACTATTTACCCCCCGAGTATTCGTTGGTACATTTCCCGTCCCCAAAGACGGCAAAAAGATCTCTAGCAAAACTGAGCACCGAACAGCCGACTGCCGATATCTCCTGATAAAACAAAAAAAAAGGTCATCCCCTGGTTTAAGAACACCGACTTGCAACGCATTCCAATCTGCAACCCATGCATGAAGAATTGATGATGATGCAGTGATGCACCATGATAGTAACCAGTAAATGCAAGACTGCTAGCCTACTCTCCCGAATCACTGGCAACAGAGCGAATCATTGTTATCAAGCATCAGGTTATCATCGTCGCCTTCTTTGCTATCGGTACCGTCAAACTCCAGTTCATCAGGCCTCCACTGCTGCTGAAGAAAATCCCGTCATGGTCGCACGTATGATATGAAGGGCTAAAAGCTGCGAAGGCTTGGAACATGTTGTGGTCTGGTGGACACAGTCCGAACTGAGCACGAACGAGCTGAGATTCATGTGTCCGCAACTCATCTAACCACCCTGTAAATCGCCCGGTTACCCGAGTAGTTTGTTGCGTTTGCAATGTTTTATTTCTCTTGCTTGATTTATGCTTTCCATCAGAAGAGTTCAACTTCAAACTTCAAAAGGTTTTCCGTACACAAGTTTAAGCAGTGCATTTCAATTGGTAACTAACATTCCACAACTTCCTAAAAACATTTTGTAATTCATCATGAAATGAATACATGAGAAAACAAATGAGGTATTATTCTTCTTTTATACTATACGGAAAGCATGCAAATGGAAACTCAGTCCTGTATATGATCCATGGAATAGACTGTGTGAAAAGGAAGGAAAAAAACAATACACTGCGAGGAAGTTGAACAAGTTACGTATTTGGGAATCTTAAGTATATGAAGAATTTCTTGAAGAACATAAGATTTATACAAAACTTTGTGGGGATTCTTTTGCTCGGCACATTGAGGGAAAGTATTGAACTTTCCACAAAAGAGACAAATGGACATAATTGCCTTTGACTGGCTCTCATTCCTAGACTATCCTAATTTTTGTGGGACAAAAGGCTTGGTTGTTGACAAATGGCCATTATCATTATAAGAAAAAAATGTTGCACATTTCTCTATAAATAAAAATGTAATTTGGTAAGACTAACCGTATGTTGTCATCTTCAAAAAAAATAAAGGATGCAAGTATTGTCTTCAGTGCATCTACCTTTCCCTTTGCTCTATGTTTAACAAGTACTGTAAATGCTTCCACGATATCACATTGCTTTGTGAAAGAGCTCCTTTCTAGACCACAAGAATCTTAAGAAATGGATTCCTTATTTCTTCACTACCTTCTTATTTCAAAAACTAGGGACCAAAGTATCTACACTCCCAGGAAGGCTGCAGCGATTGGAATTCACGAGTTGTGTGAATTTCCCCATTCCACTCGCAACACAATGCAGCCTCTCCAATCACCTACTATTCGAACTTGCCTGCGTAGACCCAATTACCCCAAAAAAATACCGCGTGTTTGTGCAGAAACAGCATTTGCAACCAAAAAAAACTCACCAATCTGCGCACAGTCCAGGATAGCCTGCCCAACCCCGGGCGCCCGTGTGGCGAGCCCCCACCGATCCCGGCAGTACCGCACGCTCTCCCACACCGCGAGTAGGGATGAAAACGGATCGGATACGGTCGGATAGTAGGTGATCCCGTATCCTACCCTAATTATTTTTACTCGGATACGGATCGGATACGGATAGTTAAAATCGGGTACGGATACGGATACGGATACGGTCCGCGAGGCAGGCCAACATCCCCAGCAGCGCCATCGGCATCCGGTACCTGCCCACACCACCAGCAGCAGCAGCTGCTGCTTTAATTTTCCAAACACATGCACGCAGAGAAGAGATGGAGAGAATTAATAGCAGACGTTGGCAGGAAGGCGTGCGGATGGAATACAAGCAGCACGCGAAGACGAGGAGATGGAGAGAGTGGCGTGGTTGCGGGCGTAGCAGCGGACGTTCTCCAGTCGGGCCTGGGTGGGGGTGGGGAGTAGGAAGCCGCGGGGGTAGGGGGGGGGTGCCGGGGTGTTCATTACGTGCACATCTCACCGTCTAAAATTTATTTTATTTTTTCTTAAAAAAATATAGGAGGAGCTAAATATTTTTTTTTCAGAGCGATCTTAACACACTATACGTTCACCGGTGAATAATACATTTTCCAAAAATACTATAGATTGAGTTGCAAAAAAAATCTAGACATATATTTCTATTGGCGAAAATATTTTTTTCGGGAAAAACGGAGAAAGGATATGGAGGTAAGGGCGGGAACCTATTTGTTAGTATATATTTAGACCTAATAGGTAAGTAAACGCAGCGCACGCCGCGCACGAACGAAAAAAAAATTTACATTTTTTTTAGGAAAAATAGACCATGAAAATATTTTTCTAGGTTCCATAAAAAAACGAACCACGAAAATATTTTTTTCAGCAAAAACGGAGAAGGGAAGCCTTTTTTGAGATAAAACGGACATCGAAAACATTTTCCCCAAGCACCAGAGAAAAAAGGACCACGAAAATATTTTTCCCGAGGTCCGAAGGAAAAACAAACCACGAAAACAATTTTCCCGACAAAAACGGGTAAATGACGAACGAAAAACGGATTTGCCTTATTTTTTTGAGGAAGAATGGACCATGAAAACATATTTTTCGGGTTCCGAGGGGAAAACGGACCACGAATACATATTTTTCGGGAAAAACGGAGAAAGGAACGGACCACGAATACATTTTTTTCGAGAAAAACGGAGAAAGGACCTAGACGTAAGAAACAGGGACCCGATTGTTATTTTTTTGTACCCGTGCGCTATTCCAAAAAATTAGGAAATAGCTAACCCGCGATTTGTATTTAATGGAGAGTCTTTGCCGTAAAATAAAGAACCAGGGACCTAAACGCAATCTAGAAAAGTTTTTTTATACTCACATAAAATCGCAAAGGGTCTATCTGTAATTTGCAGGGACTAATTTGTAATTTAGAGAAAGTGGAAGGGCTTATTTGCAAAACGGCATAGGAGGTTGCGCGCCACAAGGTACCGTGGGAAATTTAGTTCAATTTTTTTTAAAAAAATAGTACGATTGTAATTTTGGTTTTTTGTGAGTTCTTTTAAAAAATACGTTACGTAAGAAACATCGGTGAATTTACGTAACTATAGATCTTCTTTTGCAAAAAAAAAAATACAAGATTAATTCGTGAGTCTACATAATTATAGATCTTGTAAAATAACTAGCGGAGAGATTTGATGTAATTTTGAATTTTTCAGAGGATCTCCTCACGAAGCCGATAAGTGGCTGGCCTTCAATTCCACGTGCTCCAAAGAGATAGTATATGAATAAATAATTATGGATTTGAAAGATCTGAAGAAAGGAGCAGACCTTCTAGTTTTCATGGTTCACTTGTAGTTTGGATTACCAAGATTTGTTGATTTAGCTCTTAGCACTTGTATCATTGATTGGCATTGGACGATTGCCCTCTTGTTTTTTTTTTCTTCTCACCCTCCACCACTGTGCTCCGATCTAAGTTGTGAAAAGGTTCAATTTTCATGAGTACAGTACCCTATACCCAGAATTAAAGTTGTTCCCACACAAGTCTAGATTATGTGAGGTGCTTCTATGCCTAGATTATTCAGCTGAGCGAGGTTGCCAATAGTGTGGGATTTGGCCAGAGAGTTTGTTGTGTGCGAAGTTCAGCACCTCCCTAAGTTTCCAACTGTTGTCGGTATATACGGTGAAAAGATTGTAATCCATGCACAACATGTTGAGGCTTGTAAGATTGCCTATCCGCAGTGGTACTGGCCAGAAACGTTGTTACCTTCGGGGTTTGTTTGGATGTTAGAGGAGAAAATCCTAGGGAATAAAATCCCTAAGGGGATTTTGAAAGGCACATTGAATCTCTCTCAATTCCTTAAGAAAATAAACCCCCTTGGAAAATATTCCCCGCTATCATTTGGAAGGCGCATGGATGAAAATCCTGAACATTAAAAAATATCCAGAAAAATTCAGAAAATTTAAAGGAAAGTATTTAAATAATCATTATTATAAATAATGAACCAACAGCAATGTTGCTTTCGTAAAGTATTCACCAATTATAATTCAGATAATCGAATAGAGTTTCTAAGAGCAGTTTATGAACATAGCAGTTATTCGGTTTATGAATAGTTCTCAGCCCATTGGTTTGCTCATTGCTGACTGTAGGGCATCCCACTGGAATCCAAGAAAAAGTGGTTCGTTGGCTGGGGCTTAATCAGCAAACTTCCATAAGAAACTTTTGATGGGTGACTACTCTAGGCTAAAATGGAGCATAAGCGATCCCTGTATCACCTGTTCAAACAGTTGGCGAGCAAAGAAATACCAAGAATCTTAAGATATGGTATAGTTTATCGGCGCATCGATGCCATGTAGAAAAGTTGCACATGCTCACGGTGACCTAATGACGGTGAGCGTTGTAGCAATGCTTTGTCCCATCCTTATCCCACCTATTGTAAATTACTCGAGCATCTAAATGGAGTGGTAAGCTAAGGAGTAAAGTAAAGAATGCGAAATCACTCCTCATCAAACATGTTGTTAGAGCACTCCATGCTAAAAAAATATATGAAGAATTGTAACTTGAGACTATTGTTTCTAACCAAAACATGACACATTACCACACATCCCAGAATCTTTCTTGAAGAATTCTCAACCAAAATTGCTGATGCGTCAGCGCTAAAGATGCAACCTTGACTAGGGAAAGCGGCATCGCATTCGCGATTTTATAGGTACAGTAAATTGTTCATGTTTGGTTCTCCTCATAATCAACTAACAGAATACAGGCATTTGTCTAAAATGTATCTGATTTAGATGCTTGTCCCCTTTTATGCCCTCAAATCAAAACAAGAGCTTATGCTCAGTCATCCATGTAAGATTGATGATTCAGTTAAAACTCATTCATGTAAGATCGACCATTGTTCGTGATCAAACCTAGATCATGAATTGAAGCGGATTGGGATCAAACCTAGATCCGTTCCGGAGAGACTAGGGTTTTGATCACATACATCGTAGGGGGAGCGGGTGGCGCACGGCACACGGCGGGGGACGGACGACTTTGGCTCTGCTGCGAATGGGGGCAGGTGGCCGCAACCCGATCTCGTCCACCTAGCGCAAGGGGAGGAGGTGGGGGAGGCGGCAGTGACGGCGGAGGGAGGCAGTGAATGGCGATCTCATCCACCCAGCACGAGCGGATGCAACACGACGGGGAATCAGAGCCCAATACGAGGAGTAGCGGATTGTTTTCCTGTGGAAATGGTAGGGATTGGGTCCGAATATCCCTGTCGGGTGGGCTTCCAAATGCATGATCGAATCGGCCAGGGAAAACTAGCCCAATGGGTTGTTAACCATCTCCAACCATATTCCCTTCATTTCATTCCCTTCCCCAGTTCTCTTTCCTCATTCCCATTCCCTTTATTTTCCCTCATCTCCAACAGATTCCCTTTAAAGAGAATTGTATAGGGAAAAGAGAGAGAATCCCTTGCTAGAGGGAATGGGAGAGAGAATCCCTTCACGAAGTGAATGCTGAAGGGAATCCGTTGGAGCGCTGAAGGGAATGGGAATCCCTTCGCGGAGGGAAAAGGAGAGGGGAAGGGACACGGTTGGAGATGGTCTTAGCCCTGGGAATGGGTTGGGATCCTGGTCGGGAATAACGCTCCCAAACAAGCCCTCAAGGTTTACATTACCGAACCGAGTTAAAAAATCGACACCCCGTCGATACCGGTTTTCATCGAAAATCGATAGAAACCAAGCAAATTACAAAGTCAAGCTTTCTGAATTCGGTGATAAAAAAGCAGCGAAAAAACACAAACTAACCCGTTTGACCGATTTTGTTCGATTTTCTATCTTGATCGGTACACTCAAGAACCGATTTTTGATTTTCGACCAGTTTACATCGAAAATCAGCACACTCAAGGAAAATTGAAAAAAAATAGAGAAAACCTAAATAAATCCTAATTAATCTATAAAACACCTTAGAGAAACTTCAACAATTTTTTAATTCATTTAGTGCTTCAAAAAAAAATCAAAAACAGCAATTAATAAAAAGGATCAAAGAAACTGTCAAATTTTTATAAAACTTTACAAGCTTGATCATACTATGAAATTTAAATGGTGTCATAAAAAGTGCCAAATATTCAGAAATATTAGACTTCATTTAGTGCATCTAGAAAATCAAAATAGAAGAGTATATACAAAGACAGTAGCACTGTCAGAATTTTAAACAATGCCAAGTCTGCTCATCATCTAAAAATTTTACAATATCATTAGCATTGCCTCAGGGCATCACACAAAAATTTTAAAAAATTATAACACGTTTTGACCACTCAATTAAATCAGGAATTGCTGACTACTTTGCCCTTTTTTTTTCTTTTTTCTATTATATATTCGGATTTTCTCAAAAATGTCTCCTGAATTCGGTTTTTTTTAGGAAAAATTATCACAGATGCCAAAAACATATTAATACTAATTTTAGGGAACTTTTGAATAATTTTTCCGAATTTTGTAATTGAATTTGATCAGTTTATCGGTTTCAAATCTCGAGTCGGCTTGATATGGTCAAAAATCATGATTTTTGAATAATTTTCGTCAATTTTTTAAACCTTGGTTACCATACAGCCACCGCCACTCGAGGCTACTGGAAAGATTGTCAATGGAGCTCGGCAGATTTCCTTGAGTTTGTTCCTATCCAGCATCAGTTTGCTCGATATAGAACAGTTTGAGAGTGAGGAGACGAAGCTCCAGTCGCCTGCTTCTAGCATGTTGTCTGAAACATCGAGAACCTGAAAGCTTGGCAGGTTTGTGAATTTTTTTAAAATAATACTTTTTTCAAATGAATTACGGTAATAATACGCTGAAAAAATTTTTATAAAAATAATACCTATTCGCCAAACGGTACGACGAAATAGCTATTTTCGCTGAACGGTATAACGAAATAGCTATTTTCGCCAAACAATGTGACGACAAATACCTAATTACGCAGTTAACAGTCGGCCGTCAGAGTTTAGGGGAAAGAAGCTATTATCGCCATACCGTATGGCGACAATAGCTATTTTCGCCGAACCGTATGGCAACAACTCTATTTTCACCGAACCGTATGGCAACAACTCTATTTTCACCAAACGGTTCAGCAAAAATACCCTTATTTCCCGTGGAATTTATCGCCTAACGGTTAACTGCGTTATTAGGAATTTGTTGCCACACTGTTTGACGAAAATAGCTATTTCGCCATATCATTTAGCGAAAAGGTGTTATTTTTGCAATTTTTGTTTTCGGCGTATTAATACCGCAATACATTTGAAAAAAAATGTATTATTTAAAAAAAATCGCAGGTTTGGCAATGATCCAAAGAATGGCACCAACCCGGTTAACCTATTGGTGCCTAGATATAGCATCTCCAGGCGCGCTTGCTGCATTGGAAAGAAATCCTGGGATTGTGCCGTGAAATCTGTTCGATGCAAGTGTCAGTGTCTGAAATTTTGGCAGCGTGTAGGCGACGTCCGAGGGCAATCTTCCCACAAGCAAGTTATTTCCCAGCCCAAGATAATATCAGCGATGACATGTTGAACAGGGACGGAGGCACATGCCCAGAAAGGTTGTTCAAGCATAAGCTAAGCTTTCTGGAATTCTCCCAGCCAAATAGTTCTGCGTGAGAGAAAGACAAAGCTCCCGAGAGGCTGTTCTCTCCAAAATCAAGATATCTCACAGGGGTAGAGATGGCAGTGACGTGGTATAGGGCCAACAAAGGTGTTCTCCGGGAGGCAAATCGCCATGAGAGATGAGGTGCTGAAGAGAACCTTTGGAACCTCTTAGCTAAGGCTATTGCTGATGAGCCTAAGTACTTGCAGAGATGAGCAGGCAATCATACCCGCGGGTTCGTGTACCCGCGGGTTCTGCAACCGTCGGGTTCGGATTCGGGTCCTATTTTTTACCTATGGGTTTTTCGGGTCAGGTACCCGCGATGAGTCGAATCGGATTCGGGTTTAGAATCTCACCGAAATTAGCTAGCGCTGGGCCTACTGGCCCATCCCATTTCCCCCCTTCCCCCGTGCGGGTGCGGCGGCGGGCTACTCGGCTAGGGCGCCCTCCCGACTCCCGTTCCCCCTGAATCCCCACCCTAATCCCTAATCCCAGTTCAGCGGCGGCGGCTAGGGCGCCCTCCCATCCAGCCATCTTCATCTTCTTCGTCCTCCCGCGCCCTCCCATCCAGCCATTCAGCTCCTGTGTCGCATGCTCGACGCCAGCAAGCCAGCGGCGGTGGAGGGGCAGCAGAGAGCACCAAGGTCCAAGGGGGTCCGGCCATCTGCATCTTCTTCCGCCTCCCGCGCCCTCCCCTCCCGCTCATGTGCCGTGCACTCGACGCCAGCAAGCCAGCGGCGGTGAAGGGGCAGCAGAGAGCAGCAAGCCAGCGGCGGTGAGTTCCCTCATATGATGAATGGTTTGGAATGATGAATGATCGATTATTCATCCACATAGTGACATCTGATGTATGTCTATGAAATTCGTTGAGATTTAGGGATTTGCTATGGAGTTGTGTTGACTGCTCAATGCTGAATGACAATCTTTAGTTTGAATGGCTTATATGTGCATAGCTTGCTTGGATTCATGGAACTTGATATTTTGAAGTTAGATGCTGACCCACCGATGCACCATGTAGTAAACTGAATGGCTTGTATTGACTATTGACTGCATAGCTTGCTTGTCTTGAAATGTTGAACTGTTTGTTTGCTCAATTGAACTGTCTGTCAATTTGCTTATTTGCTTATATTGACTGTTTGCTCAATTGAACTGTCTAATTTGCAACGCCAAAGGGGTCTGTGAGACTGTGACATGCTCTCTGGCCTCCATTATATCATGACATTTTTTCCTCAGTAGTATATACATCAATATATGGCTGTGCTTTCTTTATATCCGGCCTCCATTATATCATGACTATAGCTACTGTAAAGTATCATGCTATTAACTGTTGTGACTGTAACTCTGGATGTTGGTCTCCAAATATAAGAGTTTATGAATCTCATGGTCGCGATTTGGAAGTAGCTGGGTTATATTATATTCTGTACATAACAAAATGGTTTTGCGTTGCACCACATTTGGCATGCTGATTCTGCACCTCAGGTTTGATAGGTAAAGAGAATCAGTGCCTGGAAGGACCAAATGTTAGCCTCATACACGGACACACCATTACAAAATGGGAGCATAGTATTGTCAAGTTACATTCATGATATACATTATAATACACTGTAAAATGAGTGACAAATGACAGGCTCATGATATGGATGGCGGGGAAATTGTAGCCAACAGTACTATGTTTGATACCCATCGGGTACCCGTCGGGTTTCGGGTACCCGTCGGGTTCGGATTCGGGTATATGTTTCTACCCGAAATGTTATTCGGTTCGGGTCAGGTACTCGGAATCGGGTTCGGGTCGGGTTTTGTAAAACCAGCACCCAACCCGACCCGTTGCCATCCCTAGATGAGCTATTTGCCAATGATTCGGGGATCCCACCGGTAAGAATGTTGCTCCCAAGATCCACATATTTGAGAGGAGGGCTGCTGCCCAACAATGGAGATATGTAGCCATCAAGCCTGTTGCCGGAGAGGACTAGTATCTGGAGCTCCCTGAGCAATCCAAAAGCAGCAGGGATATCACCTTGGAGCGTGTTGTTGCACAGACCTAGGACGCGAAGTATGATGTACTCAAATATTTTGCTACGATTGCAACCATTCTAACCGACCAAAATGCACACTATTTATGTTAATGGTATGAACCTGCATACATTTTAAAACTGGAGTATGATGTACTCAAATATTAGTAGCACAGAATGGAGGGTTATGAAACAGGCAAAACAGGAGGAGCAAAACTGGCCTGGATGAGCTCTACATGGCGATCAGTGATCACAATGTCAAACAAATTAGTTCTACCACAAACTGTGGAGCTGCAGCTTAAGCTCCTTACGGACATAAGATTAACAAAAGCTTGAAGGGTTCCCTCCCTATGTAACACAAATCCTTGGAAGGCAATAGCTATACTAAATATCAAGACACTCATGATCAGTAACAAGAACTCACATGATCAGTAATTCATGTTGAAGTGAAAACACGACTAAAACAAAGAGCGTAGACAGCAATTAAAAGACAACCGGGCTGTAGCAACAACTGTTACTATAGAAATTCCCATTTTTCAACCTATGCATGAACGTAGCATCCACCAAGGTTATATATTCAGCAAATACGATGGGAAACAAGCTAGTCAAGTCAACAAAACAAAACATATATGTATGTCTGCAAATCTAATTCAACAATATGTATCAGGGACAATTCAGGTACATGGAACTTACAAGAAATAGTGGAAGCATTGGTATATCGCATACAAGTAAATTAATCTAGTTGAAACAAGATGCGCCTGGTGCTTGCGTTACAGCTCCATGTAATATGCAAGGATGCAACTTCCTGAGCACTGTCATCTCTACAGTATCCAGTTCCACCAACTAAAGTGCTGTCAAAACTGTTTCCTTTTGCTCCTAAACAATTTATCCCTCTTAGAGTACATGTAAAAGAATCCAAGAACAAAAACACCAGACATGGAAACTGATAACCAAGGGAATGGTGGATCTTTAAAGCAAACCAGTGAAGCCTCCAGCTCCTGAGAAGCTTGATACACCAACGTGTGAATGGCATACAGATCATGGTCTGAAGATCTCAAAAAGTACATTGCCTTCTCATAATCCAGGCGGGACATGGCTGAGACCACCTTCTCCAACTTATAAGTGAGCAGATTCCACCTTTGAATGAATTCAACACGCCTTTTCTTTCTAAGGAGTATATTCTCTCCACCATGGGCAGCCATCGACTCCAAAATATCAATTGTACTAGTAATTGTGTAGTTCAGGGTGGTAAGAAGAACATTCCTACGGGCTGCATCTTTCTGCACAAAAGACAGCGATTTGGTCTCTGAGAATGGACCAAATGGTGTATGTCCAGTGCTCCAAGTGTAATCGACGACCGTAGCATTGTGCTCAGGGCTCCATGACAGGTGCGTTGGTGACACACCCCACATGCTCTGCAGAACTGAGCCGATGATCGGGCGATCAAGATTCCGAGTCATTGTAATTACATGTCGACCATTACAGCTGTAGTCACTGACCGTCTGCGAGCTCCTTGTCCTCACAGCAACCACCATATCATGGAAAGCCACAGCCTGGTGGTACCTATCTAGCGGCAGAAGCTTATCATAATCCAAATCGAACACAAACACTGGCACAATCTTGTCATATTCATAATTATCATGAACCCCAGCCACACGGTGCATCTCTTCCGACGAGTCAGAAAGCACCTGCCTCATCCTCTTGGAGTCCAAGTACTCACTCACTATCAGGGTGTAATTTTCAAACAAGAACCTGGATGTAAACGAGTTTGTTGACCGGGCAATTGTAAATGAGCAAATTGGGCATTCGGAGTACTTGACCCTGTGCAAATCAAACTTCAATCTCTGCCCATGATACGGCAGATCCCCCTCACGGATCGCCTGTTCAATTGAACCCCAATCAAGCCCAGCTGGATCTTTCTCGTCCCCATGGATGTGAACAAAACGAATAAGCAACGAGCTCTCATAATGCACTGGAATTCTGAGCGAAGGCACTAGCAAAGACTTGTAAGCACTGAGAACCAGTGAAGCAAGATCGGCGAGGAGTGCTTTATCCGACTTGGGCCGACCGTGGAGGGCAGCGAGAGGGTGAAACTCACCACGAGGGAGCACGCCGTCGCCGGAGAGAGCCGGGCCGTAGTCCACTGGGCCTGCACCCAGGTCGATCCAAATGTAGCGCTCCTTGCCAGCCCAGACAGGGCCGAGGCAGAGGGAGAACCCAGGCGAGTGGCCATCGGCGGAGGAGGAGGCCGCGGTGTAGGCGTAGGGACGCGGCTGCGGCCCGAGGTTGAGCAAGTAGATGTAGATGGCCGGGGCGGAGCCCGAGTCAGCGAGCGCGCGGTAGTCCTCCGCGACGAGATCGTCGACGAGTGAGTAGGGGACGGAGGAGAGGGCGTTGGAGTGGAAGGGCGCGGGGGAGGCGTCGAGGTGTGCGCGGACGGCGGCCCCAGCCCGGGATGCGAGCTGGGACGACGCGGCGACGTCGAGGTGGATGCTGTGGGAGAGCGCGAGGCGGTGGGGGCGGCGGCTGGAGAGGAAGCGAGAGGAAGAAACGGCGGAGTTTACGAGAGAGGGGAGGACGCGAGCGGAGGAGGCAGGGAAGGAGGTGCCGGCGAGCCGGACGTTGACGGGGACGGCAGCGGAGAGGGAGAGGAGGCGGGAGGGGAGCAGCGGGGACGGGGCAAAGAGCGGGCGGCGGACGCTGGCAGGGAGGGAGCCGAAGGTGTCGTTGGCCGCGGAGGGGTCGCGGGCGGCCGCCGCCGCCAGGAAGGCATCGAGGCCGGGGAACGCGGCCGCAGTGGCGGCGGGAGCGAGCGATACGAAGAGGAGGAGGAGGAGGAGGAGGAGGAAGGGGAGGGGCGGGCCTCGATCCATGGTTGGTGGCCGGAGAGCGGAGGGGAGGGGCGGGTGTGGGGTTCAGTCGAGGGCTTCAGATCGATCTGAGATGGGGAAGGAGACTAGACGCTCGGCCGAGGATCTTTTACATGTGCACTAAAACTAGCCTTGTATTAGAATTTAAACATACGTGGTTTTTTAAGGACGCGACTAAGAGCATCTCCAAGAACGAGTCCTAAAAATGAGTCTTAAACTTTAATTTAGGTCCCTAACTAATTTGATTTAGGGCTCCAACGAAATATTCACTCCAGCAATTAGGCTCTAAGAGCATCTCCAAGAAAGGCCTTAAAAATGAGCCTTAAATTTTAATTTAGGACCCTAACTAATTAGATTTAGGGCTTCAATGAAATATTCACTCCAGCAATTAGGCCCTAAAACTCAATGAAGATAGGGCTCAATCACAGAGTTGCTAAATATAGCTACTCTCCCATAGGCCCTAAAACAATTTGATAAATTTTAACAATTTAGGGTCCTTGTTGGAGTTGATCTTTTCCCCTAAAAGCCCTATAATTCAAGTTAGGGCCATATTTAGGACCCCTCTTGGAGATGCTCTAAAACCCAACGAAGATAGGGCTCAATCACAGAGTTGCTAAATATAGCTACTCTCCTAGGTGTCCTAAAACAATTTACTAAATTTTAACAATTTACTAAATTTTAAAAATTTAGGGCCTTTGCTGGAGTTAATCTTCTCCCCCAAAAGCCCTATAATTCAAATTATGGCCATATTTAAGGCTCCTCTTGAAGATGCTCTAACGTGATCAGTAGGTTGTGAGCGTTTCAGTACCACTGTACCAGGGTTCAAAATCTGGCTGAGAGATTTTGGAAATCTCGGTTTTTGGCCGGCACCGAGATTCTAAATACAGGTGAGATAAAAAAAATTAAAAGTTTTTAATTTGCTAAAGTGGTTTAGAGATTTTTTGGGGGAGATTTTAGGTTTTTTTTTATCGAGGTGACCATAAATTCGACCGATTTAATGTTTGTAGGATTAGATTTAGCATCAAATTTTCTGTGGCGAATTGTAATGTCTTCTATGAAGAATACATATGAAAATTTTGCAAACAAAAATATATATACAAATTATGGTCATATTGGCAGAAATTTTCACAAGGATTGAATAGGGCCGAAATTTTGGTTTTGTAGGCTGCCAAAATACAGGATTTAATATTTGTTTTTTTTCATTTTGACCGAAATTTTGAAATTTTACTAAAATTTTGGATTTCAATCGCCCTCGAGATATGGTCCGAAAACGAAATTTGTAACAGTACAACCGCCCCCTTTGACAAGAGCCGCCCAGACCGTCCTCGGGTTATTTGAAGGTTTAGCCGTCCTAATCGGATTTGGAGGCTAACAACGGATCGCCGAAAGCGCTCGCAGTGTTAGCATGCAAGCCCAATTGAGACAACATTGGAACCCTTCGAATAACTCGACAACAATCCCGGTATTCCCCCGGTATGCGACCAAAACTCGCCCAGGATCACCGCATACCGGTTTCCAATGTCGTATCAACCCAATTTGCATAAAGGGGGCAACGAACTCAAAACCCCACAACCAAAGTACGCGACGCGGAAGCACAACAAAACAACCAAACCCCGGCACGAAGACAAAACCCAGCGAAAGAACACGAACTCCACCAAACAACCACCCGACAACCACCAAGCACAGAAACAACGAACGAGATAAACGAGAGCGCAAAAGTACCCTAAAGATTTACATAAAAGTAGCCAACGGTTCCAGTGTAGACATAACATAGTTTAAACCAGCTGTACAACAAAATCTGACACACTCTACTAAACTAGCAAAAGCGAACTCTCTACCACTAAAGTAAAACAAAAGTACAACTCCTCCGGAAGTGTTCTGCCCCTGAACACTCCCGAGCACAAGCAACACCGCCGGTAGCCTCTACTCAGTGCCCCGCCCGATCACCGAGAGGCAGTACGGATAGAACTCACATCCGCCCGGATCCTCACCTGAAAACCACAAAGCAGAAGCATGAGTACAGAAGGTACTCGCAAGACTTACCCGTGGTCCATATATGACCGACTCGAAAGGATATGCATTTAGCTGTAGCAAGGAATTAGGCTTACGGTAAAAGTGCGAGAAAAGCTTAACTTTGTTGTACAATTACTTTCCACTACTCCACTTACAAATTTTATAGCACTTGTGGACAACACCTAATTCTAGAGTGAAATCTGGAACTTTACAATTAAAGTAAAGCAAGTAACATCACAAACAAGTACCACCATCCAACCAACTAGCATTTAGTTCAAGTTATTACTACGTTGAAATGTTGGATGACGCGAGCGTGCTCATATCCGAGAGCGCGGCAATTTGAATCGCTTATTCACCCTGCAGGGGATCATCAATCGCACGACATGTGCCACAAAGAACCTCATGTCAACCCTCCTCCCATCCATACACACTCGTTGGAACATCTTCATGCGGTCCGAGCACCTAGCACCCCCTCGAGCGGCCCAAGCCCGGTTTGGCCCTCGAGAGTCGGCCTAAGCCTCGCCCTCAACCACGCCAACCGCATGAGGGCATGCCCCATCGAATGGCATGTGATGAAAGAATAGCTTTACCGTCCCATTCCGGCATGCGACTGACAAAATGTGCTCGATCAACATGGCAAACAACGGATCGGTCCTCAACTGACACAGGCGAGACTACCACACTTGAGTCTCCACACCCAAGTGCCCCAACTTTCTCGCCCGGTCTCATTTCATTTTTCCATTTCCCTTTATAATCACAAGCACTGTAACCCCATACTGTGAAGTGTATTGATCTCAAGCGATGAAACCATCCACCGCTTGGCCCATACCCGACCTCTAAGCAAACTAAGCATGGACATATTTTATTTACCCATAATATAGCTCCAAAGGAAGTGTCCAACAATTAACAAGGGTGTATATGCAACAAATGGGATCTAGTACCAATTCCACACTTCAACTCCTAATGCATGACTTAATCATCCAATAAGCAATTTATTCACAAATGTACAATTACAATAGTTTGAATATGCTTAGGTGCTTGCCTTGTGCTTCTGCTTGAGTATCGACGGCGACTTGCTCTTCGGCAATCCCCTCGACCACGGCCACGTCAGTCACCGCGGTCTCGTTCTCTACACAAACATAATGCATGCAATGCAAATGAAATGGACTACAATGAAATTCCCCCACCGAACAGACCAGCCAAACCCGGACAGTCCGGATATTTAATTCGGATAGTCCGAATAAACCGGACATTCCGGACAATCTGTCTGGACACTCCGGACATGGCACATTTCGCCCAACTAACACGAGGGATCGAGGTGCCGCCAAGTTCTATGTGAAAAGATGAGGAAGTTGCCTAGTGGGGAGGGGTGAATAGGCAATTTAAAATTTAAAACTAAATTTGTCGCAGCGGAAAGAGTATCGGAACTTCTGGTATAATATCAGAACTTTCGAATAGTTCGAAAATTCCGGTCTATGTTCGGAATGTCCGATAGACTTCAACTTAAAGAAGAGACTACTTGAAGAAACAATCTTAGGAACAATCTAAGTAACAATGACAAGCAATACGACAAGTAGGAAAATAGGATTTGTTCCCGGAGTTCGGATTCTTGAGGGAATCCTACGCCTCCGTTGAGGAAGCTCCAAAGAGCCGGGTCTTTTCCAACCCTTTCCTCCCAAACCTCGGTCGCACTTGAGGCTTGGTTTCACTATTGGTTCCTTCCTTTCGGAGGCGGAGCTGGCCTTCATAAACTTCCCACGACTTCCCACAAACGTTGGGAGCTCGTGAGCGACGCCTAGCCGTCTAGGAGTCCTTCAACCTCCAAGAGAAATGAGTGCGTTTGACTCTTGATCTTGGAGATGCTCTTAAGTGCTCAAGATGAATGAATCTTTCTTTTTACTTTAGCTCACAACCACACTAGATTTCCTCACACACTAGATGATCACTAAGATCAATGAGGAGGACTAAAGAAAGCTCTAGAGTGTGCTCAAGGTACTCAAGTGCTCAGCCAAAAGAAGTGAGTAACCCTCTAAAGGGAGAGGAGTGGGGTATTTATAGTTTTGGTTCAAAACTAGCCGTTATACCCGCACTCAGCCACACATCGGAAAGTTCGATCCTAACATCAGAATGTCCGATGAGTGCAAACAACCAGAATTGGAACAGCTCCCAACGGTCGAAAACTACAAGCATCGGAATATCCGAATACCACTTCGGAACTTCCGATGACACTCACGGAGAGAGCTCAACAAAACTTTCTAAGTCCGAGTCGGAATGTCCGATGTGAATGTCGGAACATCCAAACCAAACAGAGAGTTCCCAAACTGAGAAATAGCCACTTCGGAACTTCTGAAGTTAAACTTCGGACAGTCCGAACTAAACAGAGAGAACCCTTTTACAAGACAGCACACATCGGACCTTCCGATACCCAGGATCGGAACATCCGAAGCTAATAGAGAGCTCCCAAACCAAAAAATAACAGGCATCGGAACATCCGATACAAAATATCGGAATGTCCGACCCAAACAACGAACTACGGACTGAAGAGCAACCACACATCGGAATGTCTGAAACTTCGGAACTTCCGATATAGAATCGGAATATCCGACTAGAAACTTGCAACTAACCAAATTCCAATGCATGGGAGACTATTTGAACACTCTCAAGAGACTAAAGATCATTCATCTGAGCGTATAGACCATCTCTAGATCAATTTCAACACACCCCTCTTAATAGTACGGCAAACCTATGACTCAACAAATTAAAATTACATCCGCAGTTGCCGTTTTTCTTACTCAATGACGTTTGAGGATGCTCGATGATCGTAGATGATCTCTATTCAACACATTCACCTGTTCATAAACTAGTTGAACATGTTAGATTCTTTAATCGTTTGTCATTAATCAACCAAAACAACATTAGGGGCCTAGATGCACTTTCAATCTCCATTTTATTCAATATCTTGTGGAGATATAATCGGTTTATGGCGTGACATGCGGTGTTGATGGCTTCCGCCCAAAAATGATCGGAAATCTTGTACTCATCAAGCATCGTTCTTGCCATCTCTATCAATGTCCGATTCTTTCTTTCCACCACTCCATTTTGTTGAGGAGAATATGGAGCGGAGAACTCATGCTTGATCCCTTCTTCATCAAGGAATTCTTCGACTTGAGTGTTCTTGAACTCGCTTCCATTATCACTTCGAATCTTCTTGATCTTCAACTCGAATTCATTTTGGGCTCTTCTTGCAAACTTCTTGAATATGCCTTGAGTTTCACTCTTTTCTTGCAAAAAGAAAACCCACGTGAAGCGAGAAAAATCATCAACAATGACTAAACCATACTTGTTACCTCCGATGCTTATATAAGCAACGGGTCCGAAGAGGTCCATGCGTAGAAGCTCCAATGGTTTTGTCGTTGTCATGATGTTCTTTGCGGGATGACGCGCTCCAACTTGCTTTCCAGCTTGACACGCGCTACAAATCCTATTTTTCTCAAATTCAACATTCGTTAGTCCAATGATGTGATCCCCTTTGAGAAGTTTGTCGAGATTTCTCATGCCAACATGGGCTAGTCGGCGATGCCACAACCAACCCATGCTCGACTTTGCCATTAAGCATGTTTGAAGTTTAGCGCTATTTGCATTGAAATCAACCAAATAGAGCTTACCCTTCAAATATCCTTTGAAGGCAATTGAGGAATCATCTCTTCTAAAGATGGTCACATCTTCATTAGTAAATAAACAATTGTAGCCCATTTCACAAAGTTGTGATACAGACAACAAGTTGTAATTTAAAGATTTAACTAGAAGAACATTGGAAATGAAATGATCATTAGAAATAGCAATTTTACCTAATCCCATTACCTCACCTTTACCATTATCACCAAACACAATATTTTCATATTGTGACCCTTTTTCATCAAAAGATGAAAACATTCCTTTCTCTCTGGTCATGTGGTTTGTGCAACCACTATCAAGCACCCAACTTGATCCTCCAGAGGTATAAGCCTACAAAAGCACATTAGGTCTTGTTCTTAGGTACCCAAATCTTTTTGGGTCCTTGCATGTTAGTGATTAAAACCTTCGGTACCCACACTTTCTTCTTGCTCATTTCATTTGAATTGTGGGCACCGACAAAATGAGCAATCACTTTACCACGGTGATTTCTCTTCAACATATAGGATGCATAGTGAATAGAATGAGATGTATGATATTGAAGATGCTTCTTTGATTCTTGCCCGGTCTTGATGACTTGTGTGGTGGTCAATGGTTGTTTGTCATTTCCTTTGACAAACTTAATGCATTCCTTACCTTTCACCACCACACGGTCATTTCTCTTGCATTCGTACTTATCATATCCTAGCCCTTCTTTGTTTTTGTTGCCTCGACCATTAATGGTCTTATATAGGGCATCCTTGGATTGATAAGTCTTTATGCAACCATACCTTACCAAGGCACTAAGTCTCTCGTTCTCGCCTTTTAATACTTGCACAAATTGAGAGTTAGTAGTACAAGCATTAATATCAATATTGTAGCAACGAGAGCAACCATTGCTAGTGGAAGGAATAGACGCCAATGATGAATCAACGATTGGAGAATTAAGATTATTAAGAGATTCAATTTGCACTTCAAGAGCTTGAAGATTGTTTTCTAGACTTATAACATTCTCTTGAAGTGACTCATTTGAACCCTTAAGCATTGCAATTGAATTATTAGCCAAATCAAGCTTTTTGGTTAACAATTCAATAGTCTCCTTTTCTTTTGTGAGGATCTTCTCGAGAGCAAGAGTTTTCTTCTTTTCACAAATTAGTAACTCTTCTTGCTTCTCAAGAGTCTCCTCTTGGCTATCTATTCTTTTCAATAGTTTATGGATTTTAGCAATAGCCGATTTGCTCAAATCACAAAACAGAGCATCATCATCATCATTATCATCACTATCTAATTCACTGTAACACCCCAAAATTTTGCTTTCTTAAATTTCATGTGTGATTTTGCACTTTGGTGAATTTTTGGAATTTTCTGGAATTTATTTGGATTTATTTGGAATTTATTTGAATTTATTCCATATTGAAATAATTAAAGAATTAAACTTTGCAAATAAAATTTTGTTGGAAATATTTTATTTGAGTCCCAAATACCCTAAAATATTTTCCAGAATTTTTCTGAGTATTTTGCTATTTTTAATGAATTAAATGAATTACTGGGAATTATTTTAAATATTAAATCGCTGGAAAACTCAAACCGGGTTTGCACTGTTCATCCGACCGAGCCCGAGTCAGACTCGAGTTCGAGTATGACCCGAACCCGACCCGAGCCAGTTGGTCCAGCCGAACCCGCTCGGCCGAGCCCTAACCGCGTGACCGTTGGATTCAGATCCAACGGCCACGATTGAGCCACGTCACCGAGCCCGAGTCCGACCGAGCAACCCGGCCGAGCCGACCGAGTCCAACTCACGCGACCGTTGGATCGAGATCCAACGGCTCACGCTGCGCCACGTCGCCTCTCCGTGCCGCGTCGGAATCCGCGCCCGCGGCAGTCGACCTCGGTCTCCGCGTGATTCACTAAGCCGAGGCCGCTATTTAATCGCGCCGCCGCCATCGGTAGCCCGTTGCGGCGCACCGTAGCCCTAACCCACGCCGCCGGAGTCGCCGCCACCCCGCTAGAGCTCGCCAGTAGTTGATCTAAGGAGCCGCGCGGTTTTGCTTCGTTCGCCGCCGTCGCCCCCCGCCGTTGACCCCAGATCCGGACTCACCGCGACGAGACGCACCCGAAGGAGAACTCACCTCGCCGAGAAGCCTCGAGCGCCAGAGCCTGTGTCGCCGCCCCAACTCCGGTGACCTCGAAGCGCCGCGCGCCATCAACGCCCTCGAAGCTTCTCACCGTCCGATCAAGATCCAACGCCCCGAGATCACGCCACGCCATCTCACGGTGAGATTTGGCCCAAAAATCCCAGATCAATCTCGGCCGCTGGATCTAGATCCAACGGTCCAGATCAACGCGTTAACCCAAACGCTGAGAGCGAGATCTAATCCGGGCCGTTGATTTTCAAATCAACGGCCGAGATTGCGCCACGCTGTCGGAAGGCTGACCGCGGCCAAGACAAATGGCCAAGACTAGCGCTGCAGCCGCCGACACGCCGCCCGCATGTCGGCCGACGTGACTAAATCGCACCATGACGCCACGCCGACGCCATGGCGGGCCCGCACGCCGAGGCCACCCTAGTCAGGCGGTGACGCCACCAATGACGCCAGTTGGGTCCCACTTGTCGCAAGAATCGGCCGAGCCTCGCCGACGCCAAGAATGATGTCACCCGAAAGTGGTCCCACTTGTCGGCGACATCGTAGAGCCGTGGACCGGTCCACGGTGAGACCCGAGCCGAGCGTGGACCGAGTCCATGGACCGGCTGGCGCCACCAACCAATCGTAGGCTGACACGTGTCCAGCCGACGCAATAATTAATTTTCAAAAGAAAATGATTTATTAATTCGAAATAATGATTTCAGATTTTGTTTCAAACTTCAAACGCTTATAACTTTTATGCTTTCAACTCCGATTTGAGTGATTCAAATTTCTAAATTTGTATAAAATTGATATCTACCTAATTATGAATTTTATTTAATTTTTGGACTAAAGTTTTCCTCTGTAATATTATTTAATTGATTATTTAAACTTCAAAATGCTATAACTTTTGCATTTTAACTCCAAATTTGACGATTCCAGTTTCTAAAAATTCATAAAATTATGTTCTCTCTGTTTATGGATTTTATTTGGATATTTGGACACTTTTTGCCTATTATTTATTCGTGTATTGCTATTTGCACGCTTTACGAGTAGACGTTGAAGTGCTTGGGAAGGATTCAAGGAGAAGTATTGACTCAGATCCAACTCAAGACCAAGAACAAGTACTTTTTGAAGGCAAGTTGTGCTTTGACCATGTTGATCCTATTTTGAAACCTATTTTGATTTAACCTATTGCATGCTAGTTCAATTAGAAAATACTTTATTTAAATATGGGAAATTAGATAAATGCCAAATTGCTATATGACACCTTGATTAATTAAATATGTGCCATGACCCTTGTCACCCTAGTTGTGGTTTACTAGTTGGACATTATTAAATTGCCAACATGGGAAATTAGATCGTTGTAGTATACTGCTTAGACCTGCTACGTGCTCATGACATGATTTTGGACAATCAAATGTTAACATTGACTTAATGATATATTGAACCTGTTTTGGAAAGGTATCATGTGATGTTGATGGCACGTGGTGCATGGTAATCAACTGGGGTTTGATAAATAGTTTTTGACCGGGGCATGTGGCAAGTATGATCAGGTGGGCCAGTTGTGGCAATGGGGATGTTGATTTGGTTCTTCGGGTAGTCTTGCCCTGGTCACCCTAAGGACTTCACCTTGCAAGCCTTTGAACTGGGTCTAACGTGCAACCACATGTCTGTAATGGGACGGACCTAGTTGATTAAGTTGCTAATAACGTACCTGTGGGACCTCAGGAGGTCAACTACACCCTTTGTGTAAGTTGTACGGGGGAGCGTACCGGGGCTGAGGCCAGGTACCCATCTAACGGTTGATTGGCCTAGCTAAGGGAAGGGTTAGTGTGCAATAACCGGGGAGGACCACTTGTATTGTTAGAAGTTTCCGAAAGACTTTGTTACGGGAACTCGCCTTTGTGGTGTTTGACTGTATCTTATGGGTAAAGTGCATAACCTCTGCAGAGTGTAGAATCTATTCGAATAGCCGTGTCCGCGGTATTGGACATCGCTCGGGAATTACAGTCAAGGGTTAGACTTTCATGAAAAATAACTTGGATCTGAAAGGTTGGGTTGGATTAATAATGATGTTGATGGAAATGTGGATTAGGATGGGAAAGATGTTTACTAAACTCCTTGAAAAGTTATCTATGTTTTACTTGCTTATACTGCTTTCGAATCTACTTATGTTACTTGTCAAATGCTGTTTACTACAAATATACCTTGAGCTATTCCTTTGTATCAAGCCATGCATGTAGTATATTAGCTTGCATTTTGTGCATGACTTGCTGAGTACCAAGTACTCACCCTTGCCACAATACCACACCAGTTGAAGAGGAGACTACACCAGCTTTGGAGGAGGAGCTCCACGAGGGACCGTCTACTTAGGGAGCGAGCCCAGTCAGTTGCCTGTGGTATACTGGATGGCGCCACGAAGTTATCTTATTTTTCCGCTGCTATTATTTCTCTCTTAATAAGTTTCGCCCTGCGAGGCGTACATTTGTAACTCGACCATAAGGTCGAGTAACCAGTTTGACTATTTAATTAAAGTACTTTACTATTATCGAGTGGTATGATTGTGATATTTACCGATGTTAAGACTGTGTGCACTAGCGCGTTCCTGGACTAGTGCTGAATACACAGAGGGTCCAGATTTGCAAATTCGGGGTCCCGACATTCACTATCACTACTTGGAGGTTTTGACTTAGTCATTACCTTTCGCCCTTTTGCCATAAGACAAATAGGCGCGTTGTGGTCGGAGTCGTTGTCGCTCAATTCCCCGAAGAGTGACTTGGTTGGTGGAGCGGCTTCTATGGCGAGGGTGGCGACTCCTTCATCATCGGTGTCGGAATCGGAGTCATTTGAGTCCCACTATTCTCCAATATGAGCTCGCCCCGAGTACTTCTTCTTGTAAGTCTTGTTCTTCTTAAGCGGCTCATTCTTCTTGTTCTCATTTGAGTTGTTCTTCTTTTTCGGACAATCGGCGATGAAGTGTCCAACTTCACCGCACTCATAACAAGCTCTTTTTGTGTTTCTTCTTCTTCTTGATTTCTCGTTGTAATTCTTTTTGTATTTGCTTGATCCATCATACATGAGGAACTTATTGAATTTCCTCACAAATAGTGCCAAATCTTCACCATCATCGCTCTCATCTTCCTCTTCATCACTTGAGGTTGATTCTTCCTTTTTACTTGCCTTCAAGGCTATCTCCTTTGATCTTGAGCTCGAACTTTGCTTCGCAAGATTTTTCACTTCCTTTGCTTCCTCTTCCATGAGCTCGTGTGAGAGGATTCTACCAAGAACATCATTTGGGGTGAGCCTCTTGAAGTCCTTTCGCTCTCGTATAAGTGTTACGAGAGTCGAATTCTTTGGAGCAAAGGCTCTTAACATCCTCTTCACCACAACATGGTCCGTCATTTCTTTGCTTCCAAGCCCTCGAATCTTGTTGACAAGGATCATCAAGCGATCATACATTTGTTGCGGAGTTTCATCATCATTCATAACAAATCTCCCCAACTTGCCTTCAAGCAATTCAATTCTTGATTCCCCCACACTCGATGTTCCTTCATGAGCTACTTTACTTGGAGTGTATCCCATATTTCCTTGGCTTCTTCTAAGCCACCCACTTTGTTGAACTCCTCAGGACTCGAAGCTCCAAGCAACACGCTCGCGGCTTGTGCATTTCGGTGGATATTTTGTTCTTGTTCTGGTGTGAGCTCCATGTCGTCTTCCGGCATATCTAAACATGTACACACAATCTTCCAAACACTAGGATGGAGAGACATTAGATGCATTTTCATCTTGTGCCTCCAAGCGGAATAATACGTGCCATCAAAAAATGGTGCACGCCCGGAGGGCACGGTAACATAGGAATGAGAAGAAGCGGTATTCAACTTTTCATAATTAAAAGGAATTTGCACTCCCTGCGATGACGTTGAGGTGTCACCTTCCTTGTTCTTCCCGGGAGTTCCATGTCCGGCCTTTGGACTGTCCTCTTCCCCCGACACGACAACCTTCAATCCGGTGTTGGCCATCACGTTCCCTTCAAGCGGTTAAGCCTTCGAGAAGGTCAAGCTCTGATACCAATTGAAAAGATGAGAAAGTTGCCTAGAGGGGAGGGGTGAATAGGCAATTTAAAATTGTCGACGATTGGAGAACGGGCTCCCGTCGAGCTTACTTGTTGAATGGGGGATCAACAGAGCCCCGTCGTACGGACCGAGGAGGTCGTTCGAACGATGCCAGGTCGGGAGAAAGGGGGACACGGTGTTTTATCCTGGTTCGGGCCTCTCTCTGCCGAGATAACAGCCCTACTCCAGTGTATTGTGTTCTATCTCTTTTTCCCCCTCCCCCTTACAGATCTTCAGGGGGGGTTTAAATACTACGACTATAGGTACAAAGAAGGCAACTACCTCCTGGGATCACGCTATGTAGCCATATTTGTGATCCGTCGTCCTTGATTCGTGCGCTGTTTGAATTTCAGGTAGGATTTCCCTTGATCTTCGGCTGATTGGTTGTCTCCTTCCCTCCTCGTAGCGCTTGCCAGGCCCACCGACCAAACACCTGAGTAGGTCATGGTCTCCACGAGCATGCTTGCTCGTGGGGGTGTTTGGTATTGCCGCGAGTAAAGGCGTGGACGCGTATGCTCGGAGGAAGAGGAGGGATGCTCGTTTCATTCTCCCGAGCATCTTCTTTCAGTACTGCCTGGTCGGTGGTGCTCAACTTTTCACGGGGGCACCGTGGTCTTTTGCCAGATAGCCAATCCCCGACAAAAATTTAAAACTAAATTCGTCGCAGCGGAAAGAGTATCGGAACTTCTGGTATAATATCGGAACTTCTGAATAGTTCGAAAATTCCGGTCTATGTTCGGAATGTTCGATAGACTTCAACTTAAAGAAGAGACTACTTGAAGAAACAATCTTAGGAACAATCTAAGTAACAATGACAAGAAATATGACAAGTAGGAAAATAGGATTTGTTCCCGGAGTTCGGATTCTTGAGGGAATCTTACGTCTCCGTTGAGGAAGCTCCAAAGAGCCGGGTCTTTTCCAACCTTTTCCTCCCAAACCTCGGTCGCACTTGAGGCTTGGTTTCACTATTGCTTCCTTTCCTTTCGGAGGCGGAGCCGGCCTTCACAAACTTCCCACGGCTTCCCACAAACGTTGGGAGCTCGTGAGCGACGCCTAGCCGTCTAGGAGTCCTTCAACCTCCAAGAGAAATGAGTGCGTTTGACTCTTGATCTTGGAGATGCTCTTAAGTGCTCAAGATGAATGAATCTTTCTTTTTTGTTTAGCTCACAACCACACTAGATTTCCTCACACACTAGATGATCACTAAGATCAAGGAGGAGGACTCAAGAAAGCTCTAGAGTGTGCTCAAGGTACTCAAGTGCTCAGCCAAAAGAAGTGAGTAACCCTCTAAAGGGAGAGGAGTGGGGTATTTATAGTTTTGGGTTCAAAACTAGCCGTTATACCCGCACTCAGCCACACATTGGAAAGTCCGATCCTAACATCGGAATGTCCGATGAGTGCAAACAACCAGAATTGGGACAGCTCCCAACGGTCGAAAACTACAAGCATCGGAATATCCGAATACCACTTCGGAACTTTCGATGACACTCACGGAGAGAGCTCAACAAAACTTTCTAAGTCCGAGTCGGAATGTCCGATGTGAATGTCGGAACATCCGAACCAAACAGAGAGTTCCCAAACTGAGAAATAGCCACTTCGAAACTTCTGAAGTTAAACTTCGAACAGTCCGAACTAAACAGAGAGAACCCTTTTACAAGACAGCACACATCGGACCTTCCGATACCCAGGATCGGAACATCCGAAGCTAACAGAGAGCTCCCAAACCAAAAACTAACAGGCATCGGAACATCCGATACAAAATATCGGAATGTCCGACCCAAACAACGAACTACGGACTGAAGAGCAACCACACATCGGAATGTCTGAAACTTCGGAACTTCCGATATAGAATCGGAATATCCGACTAGAAACTTGCAACTAACCAAATTCCAATGCATGGGAGAATATTTGAACACTCTCAAGAGACTAAAGATCATTCATCTGAGCGTATAGACCATCTCTAGATCAATTTCAACACACCCCTCTTAATAGTACGACAAACCTATGACTCAACAAATTAAAATTGCATCCGCAGTTGCCGTTTTTCTTACTCAATGACGTTTGAGGATGCTCGATGATCGTAGATGATCTCTATTCAACACATTCACCTGTTCATAAACTAGTTGAACATTTTAGATTCTTTAATCGTTTGTCATTAATCAACCAAAACAACATTAGGGGCCTAGATGCACTTTCACTATGACACCGCGAGAACCCGATCTACTACTTTCCTACACATGGCTAAGCCGGAGAAGCTCCGCGCTAACTCAAACCAAGATGAAACGAGGCACATTCGGGTAGCCCATGGCAAAAACTAAATTCGACGCTTAGAATGGCAGTCCATCCCTGCCATAACCATTTTCCCCCATAGCAAGACATACACCGTTGTATTGGTATGTGTTTCATCCACATCCCCTGTGGACACCCCTACGAGCAAACCTAACCGGAATGCTTATGCTACTACGGCCTACCAAAAAGCAAAGTTAGACTAGGTAACTTAATTGATTTAAGGCTGTCCCATATCAGCACTTGTGGTTGCATTGATTTTTTTAGTTTGAACAACACTACATTCGGTCTTTAATTCGACCCAGGCAAGAAACTCCCCCTACACTACATGCAAATACAACCCTCGTACATCCGACTATTGCCAATACTCGCCTGTGTCAAAATCATAGTTTTATTTTTTATTTTCATACCAAAACTACCAGGAACTACATTTCCCAACATGTCCAAAGTTCATATTTTATCATGAACAGTATAGCCAGCCATTAGTGAACCCATTTCTAAAGCATACTAAGCAATGCATGTAATAATCATGTATACCCATTTTGACAACACTATATGTCTATCCATAATCTAGGGTTTTCAAGATTCACATGGCAATATTTATTAAGGAAATCCGACAAGCTAGGTATATTTCTACCAAAAACCCACAATATTGCAAGATGTAATAAATATAGCGCATGCATAATAGTTTTGATAAAATAATATAAACATCACAAAATAATAGGTTCAATATGACAAAGGGGGTGCTTGTCTTGCTCAGCGATTTCCTGAGTGGAGTCGAGGTCGTCAGTGATGGTATTCGAAACGTCAAGTCTACACATCGTTCATCGAGAAGCAAAGGAAATAACAAATTTCAATAAGCGCAAAAGAAGACAGGAATTGTCGGGGATTGGCTATTTGGCAAAAGACCACGGTACCCCCGTGAAAAGTTGAGCACCACCGACCAGGCAGTACTGAAAGAAGATGCTCGGGAGAATGAAACGAGCATCCCTCTGAGCATACGCGTCCACACCTTTACTCGCGGCAATACTAAGCACCCCCACCCCCACGAGCAAGCATGCTCGTGGAGACCATGACCTACTCAGGTGTTTGGTCGGTGGGCCCGGCGAGCGCTACGAGAAAGGAAGGAGACAACCAATCAGCCGAAGTTCGAGGGAGATCTCACCCGAAATTCAAACAAGCCACGAATCAAGGACTACAGATCACAAATATGGGTACATAGCGTGATCTCAGGAGGTAGTTGCCTTTTGTACCCATAGTCATAGTATTTAAACCCCCCAAGATCTCAGAATTCGGGGACGAAGAGATAGAACACAATACACTGGAGTAGGGTGCATTATCCCGGCGGAGGGAGGCCCGAACCAGGATAAACACCGTGTCCCCCTTTCTCCCGACCTTGCATCGCTCGAACGACCTCCTCGGTCCGTGCACGACGGCTCGTTGATACCCCATTCAACAAGTAAGCTCGACGGAGCCCGCTTCTCCAATCGCCGATACCCGGCGCCGTCCGTGGGGACGATACTTAACTCCCGTCACGGATCAAGATCCTTGAAGATGCCGAACTTCGGGATACTCGGGATCTCATGTTTTCGACGACGTCGAAGACGACGACATGTACTACGCCGGCGACGGCGTGGCCGGCGTGACCGACCCCATCGGTCACACCGAGTCCGGGAACTCTTCCCCGGACTCTGGGATGCGAGGGCAGATCCTCCGTTCCCCAGACATTGCCCTCGGAGACCGCGAGGATGACTACGACGGACTCTACGATGGCCTGGATATACCAGACGACCTAGAGTTCGACCGAGAGACTGCATCTCAAGGGGATACGATGATGTCCCCGTCGCGTTCATCTCACTCTCGTCACGTCAACATGGCCGGAAGCCGTGACGAGCCCGAGGTACGATCCTCGGACGCTGCTAAGGGCGACCACTATGAGGCGGCCAGACTCCACCTAGAGGCGTCTTTGGGAAAGACCCTCGCGAGCATACGCCGCCAAGCGAAAGGGAGGCGCGCTTCTGCGGAAAGGAACTCTCGCGAGTACCGAACCCCCGATCGCGTCCCGGAGCGCCGTCATAGCTCACCGCCGCCAATTCACCAGAAACGAGAACGGCTACAGGCCTTGGCGGCGGTCGTGCGCAACCTGCGCAGCTTCCCCGAGCAAGTGGACCTAGAGGCCGTGGGCAAGGTCGTGGCCGAAGATCTGGAGAGGCTTGCCACCGAGCTGAAAGTTTCGGATCCTCCCCACGACCGAGCTGCCCGGAGTGTTTCCCGGGACCATCGCAGACGCTCCCCGCTTCGCCGCAGAGATGAATCTCGAGCCATGCTCGGAGATCGCCCAGGCCGCTAACTCGATCCGGAAATCCCTCTAGCAGTTCGAGGGGATCTCGGAAAGACACCTCTACAATCGTCCGGATTACGAGCGTTCTGAATGCTCCACGACCAAGCAGTCGACGGCACGACCGTCGCATGAAGTCTTCTCCCGGCTCGGCCCGCGTACGGGGCGTCGGGCTGAAGACATGCGCGGAGAGCTGTTACATCCGCCCGGGAAAGGAGCGCGACTTGGAGCGCTTGATACGCATTTGACGGAGAAACCTTGGCGACGATTTCGTCAGAGGTTCATCCAGGTCCGAACTCGATCTCGAACATATCGGACGAGGCCGCCGTCCGAGCCTTCAAGTTCGGGTGCGGGACGACGCTTCACGCAGACACGGAGATCCATCCGGATTCGAGGGCAAACGAGCTCTTCCGAATGGCCGATCGGTATGCCAACGTAAATGAGGCCGCCCAAAGGAAGAAAATCTTTGGATGAAGGAAAGTCGCCGCCTCGGCCAGGCTAGAAACCTCCGCCCGAAAAAGGGCTCGAACTCCGTGGATAAGAAGATCAAGAAGAAGAAGAAAAGCAGCCCCACCAGGCATGGTTGCCGGTGGAACAACAACGACCCGAAAGCAACCCAGCCGCAGCCACGGGGTTTAACGCTCGGGGAAGAGGACAACCACACAGGCCTCGCGACCGAGGTGGCCAGGCAGATCAACGGGGCGACCTCTACTGCCCGCTTCACCAGGCACACGGGCATGACCTACGGAATTGCCAAACGTGGACATACCGCTTGGAGCAGTTTTACAGCGGCAGGGGTCCCATGCCGTCGCTTCTAGAGTAGGGTGAAAACGGCAAGGGCAAGCAGCCCGTTGAAGAAAACGAAGATGGCATGGAATATCAAGAACCACAGAACCACATCGCGGTTATCTTTGGGGGCTCCTCTGCCTATAAATCTCGCCGGGACTTAAAGGACGCTGCGAGGGAAGTGCACCATGTCACCCAAGGTAAACCTCTGGTGCAACAACTCAAATGGTCCGAGTTGTTCCTCACCTTCTCCAAGGATGATTGTCCCCTTGGAATGACCAAACCACAGAGGCTTCCGATGGCCGTGAGCCCCACCATCAGCAACACTGTCGTCGGTCGGGTCCTCATAGACTCCGGGAGCTCTTTGGACCTTATTTCAGCTAAGGTTTTGGACGAGATGCAGATTCCCGGCACCTCGATCAAACCTCTGGGACAGGTCGTCCTGCCCGTGACTTTCGGCGGCCCAAGTAACTTCAGAACGGAGCTAATCACCTTCGAGGTGGTAGACTTCGAATCGGCCTACAACGCCATCCTCGGCAGGCCGGCCTTGGCCAAATTCATGGCCGCTTCACATCACGCGTATCAGAGTCTGAAGATTCTCGGACCAAACGGGGTCATAACCATAAAAGGGAACCACAAGTCTGCACTCAATTGCGATGAAAGGGCGTTGGATATGGTCGGTCAGTTACCCACTCGCGGCCCTGACCAAGAGCCGAAACATTCCTGGCCTAAACTTGCCCTCCAACCTGGAGGAGAGACCAAAGCTGTTCCGCTCAACGAGTCGGAATCGGCCAAAGTCGTGCATTTGGGATCTTCCTTAGATCCCAAATAGGAACTCGAGCTCATCACCTTCCTCCGGGCAAGCTCGGGTGCGTTCGCCTGGGAACCATCCGACATGCCCGGGGTCCCTAGGGAGGTGATTGAGCACAAAGCTAGCGATTCACTCGACAAAACCAAAGGCGACAGAAACTTATACGCTTTTCCCCGGAAAAACAGGCGATCATCCGGGAGGAACTCGACAAACTCCTAAAAGCTGGCTTCATCAGAGAGGTCGAATACTCCGAGTGGCTAGCCAATCCAGTCTTGGTCAGAAAGAAAGGAGGCAAGTGGCGCATGTGCGTCGATCACACGGGTCTAAACGCCGCATGCCCGAAAGACAACTATCCATTGCCTCACATAGATCAATTGGTCGACGCGACGGCGGGATCGCAAACCATGAGCTTCCTAGATGCCTATTCAGGCTATCATCAGATCAGCCTATCGCGCGAAAACGAAGAAAAGACTTCCTTCATCACCCCGTTCGGTACCTTCTGCTATACGACCATGTCTTTCGGTCTAAGAAATGCGGGAGCAACCTTTCAGCGCCTCATGCAGAAAACTTTCGCAGACCAAGTAGGTCGAAATTTGGAGGTCTATGTCGACGACATAGTTGTAAAAAGCAAGAGTACTTCGGGTCACGTTGCTGATTTGGAAGAAACCTTCTGTAACCTCAATAAGCATCAAATAAAGCTAAATCCAGAAAAATGCGTGTTCGGCGTGAAAGCTGGCAAGGTGCTCGGCTACATGGTCGGACCACAAGGCGTCGGGGCAAACCCGGAGAAAATCGAAGCCATTGAGAACATGAGGTCGCCCACGTCTTGTGAAGGAAGTGCAAGCTCGACCGGGAGAATGGCCGCTTTAAGCCGGTTCATTTCCTACTGGGGAGCGAGGACTACCCTTCTTTAAAGCCCTCCATAAGCACGATGGCTTCACGTGGGCAGAGGAAGCTGATCACTCATTCGAAGAACTAAAACGGTACATTTCCAAGCCGCCCGTCCTCGTCACACCTGCAGCAGGGGAAGAATTGCTACTATACCTGGCGGCAACCCCGCAGGCGGTAAGCGCGGTGTTAGCAGTGGAGAGAGGTGGTTCCCAACGACCTATCTATTATGTCAGCGAAGTACTTCATGGACCAAAGGAGCGTTACCCTGAGGTCCAGAAACTACTGTACTCATTGCTGATGGCCTCCAGGAAGTTGCGCCACTACTTTCAAGCACACAAGATCGTGGTGCCGACCAGCTTCCCGTTCAGGGAAATCCTGAAAAACCAGGACGCCAGTGGTTGCATAGCCAAATGGGCAATGGAGCTCGCCGAATTCGAGATAATGTTTTCGGCCCGCACGGCAATCAAATCTCAAGTCCTCGCTGACTTCGTGGCAGAATGGTCGCCTCTAGCACCACCAGCCGGCGAAGCCAACAGTTCAAGGGAAAACGCCTGGACCTTGTATTTCGATGGATCCCGAGCATACGAGCGCTCGGGGGCTGGCATCGTCTTGGTCTCCCCGGATGGAGAGCAACTTCAGTACGCCATCCAACTACATTTCACCGCGACCAACAACGCGACGGAATATGAAGGCCTCTTGGCCGTACTTCGGGTATGTAAATCGCTAGGAGTCCAACGGCTCACTGTGAGGGGTGATTCACAGTTGGTCGTAAACCAGGTCAACAAGGAGTATCAGTGTTCCGATACCTCAATGGCGCTCATGCACCGGCGAAGTAAGGAAGATGGAGAAATACTTCAGGAATTTCGAAGTAATCTACATCCCCAGGAAAGATAATTCCCTGGCCGACCAAATGTCTAAGGTCGGTTCCTCTCAAACTACCGCTCCGGCGAGGGTGCTTGTCGAGCACCTATATAAGCCCTCCATTCCCTCTGAAGAGGAGGCACCAGAGACCGACGGTAGGGTCTCCTTCCTCGAGCAAAGTGCAAGTTGGATGACGCCATTTATCCAATACCTTGCGCATGGGACATTGCCCGAGGAAGAAGCCAAGCGTTCCCGGCTAACAAGGCGATCTTCTCAGTACAAACTGATCGAAGGCGACCTATACCGAAAAGGCACATTAGGAATCCTTTCCAGATGCGTCTCTCAGGAGGAAGGCCAATACCTTCTCCGTGATATCCATGAAGGAATGTGCGGAGCTCACTCGTCTTTTAGAACGCTTGTGAGCAAGGCCTTCCGATTGTTATCGCGGCCTCACGGCCTTGACGGACGCCTTACGGTCGATCGTAACGACTGCCGAGCATGCCGTTCCATGCTCGCAAAGCCCGACAACCGAGATACGCCCGCAAACCATACCGCTTTCGTGGGCTTTCGACACTGGGGCTCGGCGTCCTTGGACCTTTTCCCGGGAGTCGGAAGAAGGTCGCAAGTATTTGCTCGTGGCCATCGACACTTTCACTAAGTGGATAGAGGCCGAGCCTGTCTCAACCATCTCGGCCCAAAGGCGGCCAAGAGGTTCCTCCGTAGCAATGTGATAACTCGGTTCGGGATACCCAACCGCCTCATCACAAACAATGGGACCAGTTCACCGATGAACTATTCCAAAGTTACTGCGAGGAGGTCGACCAAGGTTCTGTTTCGCCTCGTGGCGCATCCACAGAGCAACGGAGCAAATTAACGAGCGAATGGGCGCTAGTCCAGGGCATAAAAGAGGGTCTTCAAGAGCCTTAACCAGACTGACAGCAGTGGGTGGATGAGCTTCCCGCCGTTCTTTGGTCCGTCCGCACCACGACGGCGAGTCAAGCCACAGCGAAACGCCTTTCCAACTTCGTCTACGGTGCGGAGGCCATTCTGCTGCCCGAAATTGTGCTAGGTTCCCCAAGGGTGCAGGTGATCAGTTCAGCCGACCCGGGAGGTTGAACGCCTCCTCGACCTGAACCTCGTCGAAGCAACACGTGAATGGGCGCCTGGTCCTGGCTCGCGATTTACCTACAAGCTCTCCGTAGGCACGCCAAGTCGGTCCGACCAAGGTCCTCAAGTTGGTGACATGGTCTTACGAAGACTTCAAGACCTGTCGAAAGCCAATAAGCCGACCCCAAGATGGGAGGGACCCTACACGGTCATGTCCACAAAGACGCCCGGGGCCGTTCGCCTCGCGATGGAGGGCGATCGGGAGCTCGCCAAAGACTGGAACATTGATCAACTGCGTAAATTCTACGTTTAGACGCGTACCCCTATCTCGCACCCCTTGTGTTTTTCCCTATAAAACATTTCCTTTCCTTTTCATTTTTTGTCCTCGCTTTGTCGAACGAGCATCGTCGTCTACCAAAGATCATGACGAGCTTATCCGACGAGTATGTGCGCACCATTCCCCTTGGCCCCGCCGATGCTCGCCCACTCGTTCACTTTCCACAAGAGCTCTTCATCAGACGCTGGTCGATCGCGAGCATCCACTTTAAGCCGGTTCAGTGACCACTCGGGTATGGCGGCTCTACGTATTGTTGGTTTAAAGCTCGTCTACTCTGCGCACGTAACAATGCTCGTGCTCATACCTCTCTCGACGCAATCGACCTGTTTAAATCGTTCAAAAATCGTTACGACCAAAGTATCCCTTAACTTTCCCATGAACAAACTTGTGCTCGCAACAGTAAGGGCACGACCTTTGTCCATGGCAGGGGCTCCGTATGATAGGAGCGTTCCGTCCTTTCTTCCAAGGATTCTTTGCTCGTATCTGTGTTATATGCTCTTATGCAGGGACTTGGTTTTTTTTCTGCAAAACCAGGATCATGTAAGCATACGTTGAAGGCGGACTCGAGAAAAACAGGCAAGGACCCAAACATCTGCGACTTTGCTCATTTAACCCAAAAGGTTGTTTTCTTTTCTATAGGATTTGCACGAGCTAAAAATAAAAAGAAGAAGAGCTAAGTCCTATGCTCGGCCTGAAGGGCAGCAAGCTCCTCCTTAAGGGAGTCGACCTCTGCCTCCAGGTCCAAAACCTTCCGCCGAGCAGCGCGACCTTCAGCCGCGCTGTCCCGAAGACGAGCAAAGAAACACGGTGTAACTCCGACCTCTCCCAGTAGAAAGGGTTAAAAAGACAGCGAAGGGACAGGTTAAAAATCGCCGCCTATCACATAGCGACACCTGGCCGGAGAAAGCGCACTTTCCAAGAAACTGCCGTACCGTTGCAGGGAGGCTTCTCGGAGAAGGAACCGCAGAACAACCAAACGACGCGCCCACGCGGAGCAAGCACGCGGCAGGTAAAAAGGTCGTCTCCCGACACAAAATGGTCGTAGGCCACGACCAAAAGAAATTCAATCCCCCCTTCGAGTCTTCTTAGGCTCAAGGGGAAGCCCGAGGGTTCCCCGCTTGAACCTCGGGGGCTAGCTGTCGGGGATTGGCTATTTGGCAAAAGACCACGGTACCCCCGTGAAAAGTTGAGCACCACCGACCAGGCAGTACTGAAAGAAGATGCTCGGGAGAATGAAACGAGCATCCCTCCGAGCATACGCGTCCACACCTTTACTCGCGGCAATACCAAGCACCCCCACCCCCACGAGCAAGCATGCTCGTGGAGACCATGACCTACTCAGGTGTTTGGTCGGTGGGCGAGCGCGCTACGAGAAAGGAAGGAGACAACCAATCACCAAGTTCGAGGGAGATCTCACCCAAATTCAAACAGCAAGTATACGAATCAAGGACGGCAGATCACAAATATGGGTACATAGCGTGATCTCAGGAGGTAGTTGCCTTTTTTGTACCCATAGTCATAGTATTTAAACCCCCCCTGAAGATCTGTAACGGGGGGACGAAGAGATATAACACAATACACTGGAGTAGGGCTGTTATCCCGGCAGAGGGAGGCCCGAACCAGGATAAACACCGTGTCCCTCTTTCTCCCGACCTTGCATCGCTCGAACGACCTCCTCGGTCCGTACGACGGGGCTCTGTTGATCCCCCATTCAACAAGTAAGCTCGACGGGAGCCCGTTCTCCAATCGTCGACAGGAATACATGGGGCAAAAAAAGTCAAATAAAATTAGATTAAAATCAATCATAAGGACATGAATGGTTGGGTTTTGTGAGGGTTTAGGGTTTGCTCTTATGAAAGCATGAGGCTAACATTTTAAACAAATATATACTCATATACAAATTCAAGAGGCTAAAATTATGTGCGTGTGTGTGTATTGTAACATCGTAAATTCTTTTCGAGTGTCGGTTTGCGTTAGTTGGGAGTGTTGTGGACCTGTCTCTAGCTGCAAGGTTGAAAAATTAGCTGCGTGGGGGTAAAATTCCACTACCTAACTTTTCCTCCCTTTTCCTTTCCTTTTTCCCCTCCCCATTTCTTTCCTTTTCCCCAAACCGGTTGGAGCTCCTCCTATGCGTGCGCCTCCCCCAGCCGTGGTCCCTTCCTGGCCCTCCCCACGCCATGGCTCCTCCTTGCGACCCCCAGCTCCGGTGAGCCCTCCGACAAGCCTAGCCGGTGGCGCCGCCCCTCTTTCCCCTAGGCCCGAGCGCACCTCCTCCAACCCGAGCTGCACCTCCCTCTTCTTCCTCCTCCATGGGTAAGTGGAGGTACACTTTGAACTTGATTTCCCTACTCTAATGGCTGTTTTATTGAGTTCTATGGGTCCTAGGGTTCCTAGATCTATCAATTTTGGGGGGAAATTAGACCAATTTTGGAGGGAAGCATTTCCTGTTTTCGGGTGAGTTGGAGCCGAGTCTTGGAGCTCGGTTTTGGGGCAGTTGCAATCCCCCCATGGCTTTTCAGTAGTAGACAAAGTTGTATCCCTTCATTTATTCTTTAATCTGAGCACCATCAGAATAAGAATCAAAAACTGCTTTTTTGATCTCTTCTTCAGTAAAAGAGGTCTCCAACGACATATTCTTTTCATCAGAAATCATATCATCTATATGAAAAAAATTATCCCCTAGATTAATGTTGGTTTTAGCTTCAAAACCAAATAAGGATTTATAATAGTCATAAACAATATTAAGTATATTATTAGTACCATGAACGGGCCCATCAGGCCCCTCAAGAGCAATAATAAAATTCTTCCTCCTTTGATTGGCAACAGCATGAAAGTATCTAGTATTTCTATCCCCTTCTTTTATATCTCTTTCCTTAGCTCTCTGTCTAGCTTTTTGGTTTCTTCAACAGCCCAAATATTCTCCATCTCTTTTTTAACAATTAGTAATATGTTATTCTCTTTAGAAGTAAGGATTCTAGATTCAGAAAGAATATCTAAATCATTAAACTCACCCAAAAGCATTTTCTTTCTTTTCCTGATTTCAAATTCAGTATTTAAGCTCCACCCTTTAGTAACTTTCCTAATAATTCTAACCTTGTATTGCCATTTATCTATAGCTTTCATCCCTCTAACTGGGGAATTCCAAGCTTTATAAATGACATTATCAAAATATTCATGAAGAAGCCACCACTTCTCAAACTTATAAGTGGGTTTATTTTGAAACACATCATCCCCCGAGTCCCACAGAATGGGGGTATGGCCACTTCCAATTCTAGCAAGTGGAGACATAATTGCTAGAGGGAACTTTTCCTCAAAGGAAGTGCTGCAAAAAACTCTATCAATTACCGACATGATTGGATTATGTTGATTGTTAGACCAAGTGAAGTGCCTTCCTATCAAATTCATCTCCGTAAGTCCCCACATATCTATCCATTCATTAAATTTATCACACCACTTGTGATCCACTCTACCATTATTCTTGTCAGATTGGTATCTAACCAAATTATAATCTCCTCCAAAAATGGTTGGAGTATGATCATCTACAATAAGGATCTCATGAAGCTCGAAAATAAAGACCTGCTTCCCCTCCTCATAAGGTGACCCATACACAGTAACAAGTCTCCAAATAAGATCATTCTCTTTGATCTCAATTAAACATTGAATAGAGAACTCCTTTACATCAACATGCAAAACTTCCAACATCAGAATTAATTCCTGCCAAAATACCACCAGCAGTGGATTTGGCGGGAGCCAGTGGCACTTGAAGTTTTTGAGCCATTAATGGTATTAAGAAAGGACAAACTAAATTTATCCCTCTTAGTTTCCTGAAAGCCAACAAAATCTAATCTATGATTTCTAATGAGATCCATTATACATTGTGTCTTCCCAGATTGCCCTAAACCTCTAATATTCCAAAATAAACCTCCCATTTCCTTTTTTTTTCATGGGGTGCTTGCCCTGTTTATATTTGCCTACAGTAGTCCATCCTTCTAGAGTATTATCCTTATCATAAGCCTCCTTCAGAGGAACATGAGATATTTATAGACAATTATCATTCTCCATATGACTATCATCATTGCTTTCAGGGTTATGATCATTCTCAAAAGAGCAATCTCCAGCAGAGATATTATGCTCAAAATTGGCTACCCTAACGGCATCATTTTCTTTACAGACAATTATATTATCATTTTTTTTCCAATTCTGAACGTCCCATCACAATGTCTACTTTCTCAGCTAACATATTTAACTCATGAACAGAAAAGGAATCAAAGGAATTCTTAGTTGATATACCTTTAGATTTGAGATAATTCTCCAAGTTCTTTTGCTGCTGAAGTTCCTGAGCCTTTTGTAAAACAGTTTTACCCTGATCATCTATTCTTTTGCTCCTTCTCTTGCTTGGGACTGGACCCCATTGTTTCTGCCTTTTATTCAACAACCTACCATCAGAATCTTGCTTGGGACTGGACGCCAATGTCTTCCTCAACTTGATCTTTTCCAATTGTGTTCACATCATAAATCTCTTTTTTTGCTGCTAATGTTCCATGATCATCTTGTGTAAGAGATAGTTGAGAAGGCAGACTTTCCTCCATGGAATTTTTAAGCTGCGATCCTATATCATCCAAAGACTCTTGAATGTTTGCCACCTCTTCTTTAAACTCATCTATCTCCTCATCAGAATCAATCATGTCTAACTCTCTAAGAAGCCTAAAACATTTATCACCATCAACTATCTCAGCTTTGTAAGCTTTACTTGCTGTATTAGTTGCTACTAACTCTATATGTTAGTTGATGCATTAGTTTGTGTACAATATTTTAAATGTGTGTCCTTATAATTTCAGTTATGAGTTTTGGTATTCACGTTTAAGGCCCCGTTTGGCAACTTGGAACCGAGCTGTTTCTACTAGAGTCTGGGAGAAACCCAGCCAAACGGCTAAAACTCGGAACGTTTCTCCTCGGAACATTTCTTCTTTTTCTACACCGGGGTTGAATCGCCCTCAACCCCGTTTCTACTAGTTTCTACTAGAATCTGGAACCGTACCAAACGGTTTGCAGAAAGTGATTCTGATTCAACCTGAAACGTTTCTACCGAAAATCTGGAACCGTTTCCGTTTCTACTAGAATCTGGAACCGTACCAAACAGGGCCTAAGTGTAGGTACTTTGGTTCGAAACTAACTAGATGGGAGAGACATTCGATGACACCCTTCATCAAACGAGCAGTAAACGGTTTCCTAATTTTAAATGTCACTGGAGAAAAAAAAATGCAACACTATATATTTACTCAAGTCCCCAAAATATCTCTAGAGTCTACGAGGGACCAATATATATAGTCAGTTCATTTTGGAATAAGGGCAAATCAATAGGCTTTGTATTAGAGTATAAATTATTTTACTTTTTCAGTATTCATTGGGCTAAAGTTTCTTACCTTACAAATGGGGCATTTCGACAACTACTGTCAGCCATGCTTCCCTAATCGAACTTTATAAACAAATACTTACATACCACATTCCTAGCACTAATCCACATCAATATACTACTATACTGGGTATATATATTATTAAGACCGTACTACTAATAAGTGGTTAATAGGCATTCCATCACAAGAGCAGGAGAGGTCGCTTTGAGGACCTCCATTCTCCATCTCGGGACGGTGGAAGTCATGGCTTTCTTTAGAAGCATATGACCTTTGAGGCGACGAGGTGGCTGTTCGTGAGAAGAAATTAAACAAAATGTTGAACTATGAAGTAATTAATTTGCTCGAGTGAAAGTGAGTTGTAGATATATTGTGTTATGCGGCATTTGAATAAAGTATTTGCCATGCTCTCATATATGCCTGCAGCATGCCACACGAAAAGAGTGGAAAATGACACCTGCAGACTACCAATGTGGTAGGACAGTCCACTTATGAACTTTTAGGCATGAGCTGCAGGCCAGGGAAGGGATGCGAGGAGAAGTATGTGTAGCAACTAGGGGTGAAAATGGTACGGGTTAATCCCGACCGATCCGGTACCGAATCCGTTAAAAACCGTATCCGGGAAAAAAAATTCGTATCCGGCCGGATACGGATACGGTACCGGATACTTGGTACCGGATACGGTAGACGGGATATCCGACCGAATAGCTGCGGTATATGGTAACCGGATATTATCCGACCGGATATCCGAATCAACAAAACAAGGGTACTCCGTACTCAAGTCAAGACTCAAGAGTCAAGGGCTTCCCATTCGATTCCCGCAAGCTTCAGTCTTTGCCTCCCCATTCGATTCCCCAACCCAAAAACTAACCCTAGTGCTTGAGCCTCCGCCGCCGCCGCCGCTGCATGAATGCAGTGTGTTGGCCTGTTGGGCGAGCGGGACTTAGTTGTTCAAGTTATGTATGAATTTGATACCTTGTTATACTTGTGTTGTGTGAGTTGTCAAATTTATGTAATATATATGAATTAATTGCTTGTCAAATGTTTCAACAAGTATGTATCCGTTTGTATTATCCGTTTCCGAACCGAATCCGGTATGTATCCGCTCCGACATTACCATATCCGAAACTCCGAAATATCCATATTCGTATCCGTATTCGATCTTACCGTATCCGATTCCAAATCCGGAAAAAAAATATGGGTTAGGATACGGGAACAGCAATATCCGACCGTATCCGATCCGTTTTCACCCCTAGTAGCAACATCGTTCATTTCATTTACAAGCCAGGAAAAACACAAGATATGAAAGATAACTTCTGAAACAACTTACATATACATTTTAAATTAGAGATAATACAGGTATATATTTTTTTCTTGAAAGGTATAGCAAACAATAATCACTACCAGGGAACAGTGCAACACAAGCGGTTCGTAAGCTCTTTCACAAGCGGTTATGGAACCGCTTGTACGCAATCGAGTGATACCCAGAGGGTATCACTCGCGGTTCCACGAACCGCTTGTGGTGCGGCACCACAAGCGGTTTGGAAGGCGTTCAGGAAGAGCAGTGGAGTAGCCACGTGGAGGCAAATCACAAGCGGTTGGTGTTACCAACCGCTTGTAGAGCCCCTCCATCTCCACAAGTGTGAGACCCCGGATCGGCTATCCGAAATCTCCTGTGCATTTCCGTACTAGTCCCAGATCAGTAGCTAGTACACACAGTCACAGTGATACTTCATTGCCGAACATAACGAAACTTGTATTATAAATATTCAAGTATGGGCCACATGGCCACTTATTACAATACTCGGTCTAAAGACCGGAACCAAAACAGCGGAAACAAAAGCGAAACAGGCAGACGCCAAAACGCCCACAAAGTAATTTACTAGGAACGCGACTAGTCCTCCTGGCAGCCTTCCTCGTACTCCTCCGCGTAGAACTCGCCCTCCTCAGTCGCATCTTGATAATTTTCTGATGATAACATGTTGGGGTAGCACTTGAGTACAAACGTACTCAGCAAGTCTGGGAAAATATGCTTATGTGGGCTTTCCAAAGGAAGCTTAGTAGAGTTCATTTGCATAAAGCCAAATTTTAATAAATCATACTTAGGTAATAGCATTTCACAAAGCAACTTTTCACAATTCTTTTTAATCATTGAATTATGTAATATCGTAGTGAGGTTCTATCCACCATCACCGATATAAAAGACTCTATCCGCCAGATTTTAAAGAATCAGGGTTAATCATGTGACTCCATCCGACAAATACAAACACAGGTTCTTTCCACCTGGTTGGCTCTATCCGCCAAATCACATCCGAGAGTTTCAACCATTCCCGAATCCCAAAACAAAACATTTTCTATTTTTAAAACAAAACCAAAGTCTACCAATATGAAAGCCTTCCTTGCTTTTGCCTTTGACCGCAGGCGCGGCTATTCGAATAGTTTTACTCTGCAGAGGTGTACAACTTTACCCACACGACACGATCATCTCTTAATGCCAAGCTATTAGCACACTTCCTTTGGTGTGCCGGCAGAGAGTTCGTGACAAGGCCGTTACAATGTTTCTACCTAGCTAGACCCAATTGAGGTTTCACCGCTGTTAGGGTTCTCTCCACCCAGTACAGAAGCCCCCTCTTGCGCCGTGTGAGGAAAACAACAACAACAACAACAAAGCCTCCTTCCGGCTCTCACACAACAACCGAGTGGTGAGTCTAAACTAGGCTTCTACAAATTAGTGGGCCAGGTCGTACCATTATAGACATGTGGTAGTACGGTGTTGCTTAAAATGGCAATCATAAGCGTCGGTCCTTATATGACTTGGGGCGGTACTTGCACAATAGGATCAAGACTCGATCCGCTTCCACCCAACATACCAATCCGCCCAAGTCCAAAACAGTTTTCCTTTTTATTTTGTTTTGGAAAAACAGTATCAAACCAATTATAATACCTTTCAAGTCATTTTGGTAAACATTCATTTTTGAGAAATCCCTCCCATGGGTTGTGTTCATCGGAAATGATCCTAAGCAAATCTACCGAACTAGTTCGCAAAGGATACCGTATAAGCATAAGCACGGTATAAACAATGTCCTAGGGTTACAAGTAACATGGATATCAATCACAAAGGAGGATTATTGCAAATGGGAGTAACTAAATACTTATACTTGAAATAAGATAAAAGATAGCATGCAATTGTATAAGACATTTAAAACAAGTTTAAAATCTTGGGATCAACATGCATCAAAGAGACTTGCCTTCGTTCGCGGAAAGGTAAATCAAATGCGCAGCAGAAAGCCGTGGCCGGGTCGGCGGTCGCGTCGGTGCTCTCGACTACGCGCAAAACGAGGCAATAAATAAATAACAGAAAATAAATAAAATCTAAAAATTACAAAAATAATACTGGCAGGTAGATCTTGATTTTAGATGAATTTAGAAATTTGAATGGGATCAAACGGAGTTCGGATGAAGAAGTTATGAGCTTCCGAAGTTTGAATTTCGAATAAATCGAAAACCGGGAATATTCCGGGAATATTCCCTTCGGGTTTGACTGGTCAACAAGGGCTTTGACCGAGCTTTGACTGGTGTTGACTAGCTTTGACTGGGTCTTTGAGTGTATGACAGTGGGGCCCACCTGTCATTGAAAAGGAGTTGCTTCTCCATGAAGCTTCCAGGAAACCAAGGAAGAGAGAGAAAGGAGAAAGAGAGAGAGAGCGCCATGCGTGGCGGCCACGGCGGCGAGGGGCGGCGACGGCGGAGTCGCCGCTGACGGCGGGCGGGCAGCGGGCCGGCAGCGGCGTACGCTGCGGCGCGGCGGGCGCCGGCAGCGGCGCGGCTGGCGAAGCCGGGCAGCGTGGCGGTGTGGGCGGCATGGAGCGCGCCGGCAAGACGCTGGCGGCGCCTTCCGGCGCGGCGCGGGCGGCGGCGCCGGCTGGCGGCGGCGGCGCTGCCGGGCCGGCCGGGCGGCGACAAGACGCACGGGCAAGGCCCATCGCCCATGGCCATTTCGAGAGAACACCATGCATGGCCACCATGAACAGAGAGCAAGCCTTTTCTCCAAAATCCGGATTTTTCACTCATTTTTGCACGGATTTGACCCAAACAAAAAGCTAGAACCTCTAGATAATGTCCTTAGCAACATCTAGGAGAAAGGGATTGAGCCAAAACTCACCGGAAGTGATGAATTCGACGACGAACGGAGTTTCGGCCGGAGTTGGAAAAACGCAAAATTCGTCGCCACCGATTGATGCAACCTAGAATTAACGATTGGGTTAGATGCTAGACTCATCCACGGTCACAAGGAACCAAATGGCATGAAGAAAGGCTCACCGGAGAGGGAGAAACGACGACGAACTCAAGAACTCCGAAAAAGCACGACACGAGCTCGGTTTTCTTGATCTAGAGAGCAAATGGTGGGGAGATGCAAAGAGGGGCTTACACCACCGGAAAGAGGACTTTTATACCGAGAGATTAGAGGTGGTGATGCGGCGTTTGGACGAGAAACGGCCGAGCTATGAGCAATTAAAGTCATTATGACCGTTTTCGGTTTTCGGGCGCCCGTACGGATTCCGGCGAGTTCTCTGGCGAGAGGTGGTGGGGGATGCAAAGAGGACGACGCTCCGAATCCAACGCAACCGGCCGTTCGTTGGTTGGAGTTACGTGGAGGGAGTTACAAGCATTTAAAGAAGGGCACCTCCATTTTTGCAAGCTTGAAGCTCCACCAACCATGCATGGCTAGAGGAAGAAGATGATGAATAGTGTTGGCCACGTGTCACTCCCTCATTGGCCCTCTTTTACGTAAACGATTCGCCCTAGAGAAAAATTAGGAAAAATGGCCTAAAAATTCCGGAAAAATTCCTAGAGCCATTTTAGAATATTTGGGACTCAATGGAATTGGTTTGGTTGAATTTGGACGAAATTTGTGGAATTTTAATATTCCGGAGCGAATTGCGGGCATTTAACAAAAGCCGCGCGAGATAAAATAGAAACGGAGGTCCAAAAATTCGGGGATAAATTCCTAAAATCATTTAGGAATATTTGGAACATTTTAAAAGTGGTTTGGAGATTTTTGGAGCATTTCTGGACTCGGGTGAATTTTCGGGTACCAGCGGGACTGGAAAATCCGATTTTTCGACCGGAAGGGAATTGAATCGCGATTTTGGGTTGGATTGGATGCCAGGTTAATATAAACACCACTGAAACTCCAACTTTTAAATTACTTTATTTAAATTAAAATTTTCTTCCAGAAGGCGAAAATGAGGATGTTACAAACCTACCCCCCTTAGAGAGAATCTCGTCCCCGAGATTCCAAAGAAGAAAGAAAGAGGTCTGGAAACTCTGCTCGAAGATCTTCTTCTCGCTCCCAGGTTGCTTCTTTCTCTGAATGATTGCTCCACTGAACTTTGCAAAACCTGATCACCCGGCTTCGAGTTCGGCGTTCGGCTTCATCCAAAATCTTGATGGGATACTCTAGATATGACAAGTCTTCCTTTAGCTCTATTTCCTCCAACGGCATCTGGTGCTCGGGTAGTCGGAGACACTTCTTCAATTGAGATACATGAAAAACATCATGTACTCCTGACAACTGAGACGGTAGTTCCAACTTATACGCCACTTCTCCTTTTCGGGCCATCACCTTGAACGGTCCGATAAAGCGAGGCGCTAACTTCCCACTGACACGAAAGCGCTTCATTCCTTTCAACGGGGATACCTTCAAATACACATGATCACCAGGTAGAAAACTTAAGTCCCGTCGGCGATTGTCCGCATAGCTCTTCTGCCTTGATCGAAATAAGCTTTCAAATTTGCACGAATCTGTCGGACTTGCTCTTCTGGCTTCTTTCGTAATATCAGGCCCGACTATTTGTCCTCCTTCGGCCTCTTTCCAAGATAAAGGTGTCCTGCATTTCCTTCCGTAAAGAGCTTCAAAAGGTGCCATCTTCAAACCGCACGATAGCTGTTGTTATAGGAAAACTCCGCATACGGCAAATTCTGATCCCACGAACCTTTGTATGTTAAAGCGCAGGCTCTCAACATGTCTTCTAGGATCTGATTAATTCTTTCTGTCTGGCCATCCATCTGAGGATGATACGCGGTACTGAAATTCAGGTTGGTGCCCAACACCTCATGCAACTTCTGCCAAAATCTTGAGGTGAACTGTGATCCTCGATCGGATACGATCTTCTTCGGCACCCTGCAAGCATACAATTTTTGCCATATACAACTCCGCAAGCTTATCTCCGAATAAGTCGTCTTTTACCGATAAAGTGAGCCACTTTAGTCAATCGATCCACAATAACTCAGATGGAGTCATAACCGGATTTAGTTTTGGGTAATCCAGCTTATAAAATCCATTCCAATTTCTTCCCATTTCCATAAGCACTTGCAAAGGCTGCAATAGACCGGCCGGTCTCTCGATGCTCCGCTTTAACCAACTGGCACACATCACAACGTGCCACAAAATCACGACTTCTTTCTTCATATTGGACCACCAATACTTCTCTTTCAAATCAGCATACATTTTGGTACCTCCAGGGTGAATGGAGTATACCGAATCATGAGCTTCCTTCAAGACCACATTCTTGATTTCTTCTTGGTTAGGGACCACTATTCTTTTCCCGAACCAAACCGTCCCTTGGTCATCTACAGTAAATCCAGGGTGTTTTCCTTTCTTCAGGCCCTCCTTTAGGTCGGCAATACCCTTATCATCCTTTTGAGCCTCCCGAATCTGATCTTCTAAGGTTGATTTGACCTCCAAATTATGAATGCACCCTTCTTTTACCAACTCCAGGTTAAGGCGCCGGAATTCCTCGTGAAGCGCTGGTTGACTTTCTTGACCCATAACGTTGTTGCAGTGAGCTTTCCTGCTCAAGGCATCCGCAACAACATTCGCCTTTCCAGGGTGGTAGTGAATTCCTACATTATAATCCTTCACCAGCTCCAACCATCTTCTCTGCCTCAGGTTGAGGTCAGGTTGAGTGAAGATATACTTCAGGCTCTTATGATCCGTATAGATCTCGCATCTGTTGCCGATCAAATAATGCCTCCATATCTTGAGCGCATGGACAACTGCGGCTAACTCCAAGTCATGAATAGGATAGTTTTCTTCATGAGGTCGCAGTTGCCTTGAAGCATAGGCTATTACCTTTCCTTCTTGCATCAAAACACATCCAAGCCCTTGTTTTGAAGCATCACAATACACCTCAAAGTCCTTGTGAATGTCAGGTAGAACCAGCACAGGGGCTGAGGTTAATCTCTTTTTCAACTCCTGAAAACTCTGCTCGCAAGCTTTAGTCCATTCAAACTTCTTTTCCTTCTTCAGAAGCTGAGTAAGAGGTCTGGCTATCTTCGAGAAACCTTCAATGAATCTTCGATAATAACCAGCTAATCCAAGAAAACTCCTGATTTCTGGGACTGATTTCGGCTGTTGCCAATCCAAAACATCTCTCACTTTGGCGGGATCTACTGCTACTCCTGCAGCAGAAATGATATGACCCAGGAAAGATACTTCTTTCAACCAAAAGTCACACTTGCTAAACTTAGCATACAGCTGATGCTCTCTCAACATCTCAAGGACGATCTGCAGATGGTCTTCATGCTCTTTTCTGCTCTTGGAATAGACAAGAATGTCGTCGATGAAGACTACGACGAACTTGTCTAAATATTCCATAAACACCTTGTTCATCAGATTCATGAAGTATGAAGGGGCATTAGTTAACCCAAAAGACATGACTGTGAACTCGCAGATACCCATATCGGGTGGTGAAGGCTGTTTTGAATATCCTCCTTTCTTATTTTCAACTGATGATACCCCGATCTCAAATCTATCTTGGAAAAGACTTGAGCTCCCTTCAACTGATCAAACAGGTCATCTATCCTCGGCAATGGGTACTTATTCTTGATAGTGACCTCATTTAAGGACCTGTAGTCTATGCACATCCTCAGACTACCATCTTTCTTCGACACGAATATTACCGGCGATCCCCAAGGCGACGAACTGGGCCTGATGAATCCTTTCTCTTGCAACTCTTCAATCTGTTTCTTCATCTCAACCAACTCATTGGACGGCAGTCGGTAAGGCCTCTTCGAGATTGGAGCGGTACCTGGTACGAGCTCAATCACAAACTCCACATCTCGCTCCGGTGGCATACCCGGCAAATCGTCCGGGAAGACATCCGGGTACTCATTTACTACGGGCACAGCCTTCAACGACGTCCCTTTCAACCGGTTCAGGGTGCTACCCCCCTTAGAGGAAAACTCAGAGGAAAACCCCACTTTAACTCCCTCAGCGCTGGTACGCAAGATAGCTCTACTGGCACAGTCTATCTGACCCTTATACTTGGTTAACCAATCCATCCCAAGGATGACTTCTATACCCTTAGTATCCAATAATATTAAGTTCGCTAGGAACTTTACCCCTTTTATTATTATATCCATCTTAGGACACACAGCAGTTGTTTTCATTTCTTTTCCAGGGGATTGCACTAACAAAGGGTTTCGTAACTGTATTGTATTCCAGTTATGCTTTCTAACCAAGTACTCCGAAATAAATGAATGAGTTGCACCAGAATCAAACAGAACTGAAGCAGGTACTGAGTTGACAACGAACGTACCGTAAACCACTTCTGGTGCCTCCTGAGCCTCCTCGGCAGTGATGTGGTTCACGCGACCTCTTCCAGCTGTCCTTGGGGTGCGCGGGGTCTGCGGGGTTCCTCTTCCTTGAGCTGGCGCTGGCGCACGTGCTGGTGTCGATCCCAGGTTGAACCTCACTGGGCTGACGGGCTGACGCTTGTGAGGGCAGTTGTTGGCGTAGTGCCCCATCTCCCTGCAGTTGAAGCACTGCACTCCTGCCATAGCCGTGTTGCTCTTCTGAGCTTGAGCTCCTACATTGCCGGTAGGGGCTTGTCCAGTTGGGCGCGGGGTGGTCATTGGGGTCCTGGTTGCATTGGAGGTCTTGGCTTTCTTTGGCTGCTGTTGGAAAGTACGAGGTCTTGAGCTGCTAGCACCCCGTTGATTCTGGAACATCATCTTCCTCTTGCGCGTCTCAAACAACTGACGCTGCGCATCCTCTTGGATCAGCGCCTTGTTGATCATGTGTTGGAACGACGGGAAGTCGCCCGACACTAGCTGCACCTTCAAATTTGGGTCCATGCCCTCCATAAAGCGCCAGATCTTGGCCTCATCCGTCGCGACGTCGGCGGCCGCATAGCGGGATAGCTGAGTAAACCGGTTAAGGTACTCTGAGATGGACAAATTCCCTTGTTGAAGCCTATGAAACTCACGACGCTTCATTTCCATGACTCCCCTTGGGATGTGAGTGGCTCTGAAGGTTTCTACGAACTCATTCCATGGAATGTTCTGCGGGTCAGCGTGTGCAGCACAATAATTCTCCCACCAATTGGCTGCCGTGCCTTTAAGCTGATAGGAAGCAAAATGCACGCTCTCAATGTCGTCGCACTGAGCCAAGTGAAGCTTGCGCTCAATCTCCTTGAGCCAGTCGTCTGCCTCTAGCGGGTCTCAGACCAAAGAAAAGTCGAAGTCGCGTCCTCATGAATTCCCAAACCCGATGGGGCGGTTGAACTGAGCGTCTTGCCGCGCGGCTTGCGGTTGGTTCAGGACGTTTTGAGCTAACGCCTGAAGGAGTTGAATCTGCATTGCCATCATCTGCTCCAGATTAGGCGGCTGAGCTGGAGGTGGGGGCGGCGGATCAAACTGAGCTGCCGGTTGCTGAACTTGCTCTTGTCCTTGCGGCTGAGGGGGCTCCACGTATTCTTCTTGAAAATGCACGGCCCCACGGGCACGTCCACGGCCTCTCCCACGGCCTGCTGGCCTTCCACGGCCACGACCACGACCAGGGTTCTCCATCTGCACAAGGCGGTCAAGCAATAGGAAAGAGGGAAAAGCACAGGTAAGCAACAGGGGATTAAACCACATCCTCAACCACAAGAACACAACCACAAAAGCACACACCAGAGGGAAAACCAACTGAACTTCCATTAAAACAAAATAGTTTTGAGGCTGGTCAGATCACAATCGCCTAAGGGCACGATATGATCCAACAAACACTTATTTATCGTTCTACTACGATCACAGAACAAAGTAAAGGTCCTTCAGGCTAGACAACTAGTCACTAGCATCACCCGCAGAACCACGCGGGGACGGATCCTCCTCCTCCTCCTCCTCGCTCCTGCTGCGGGAAGGCGGCACCGCCGGCGGTCCTGCTCCTCCGGAAGCGGTCAAGAACCCCAACGGTGACTGAGGACGGACTGACTTGCGCGCCTGGCATCGAAGCCTCAGACCCTGATGACGCTTGGCGGGCGGAGCATCCATCGGTATGTCACGGATCGGCGGGTACTCTGGAACCGGGGCTGGTGGCGGTGGCGGGGCGTCCTGCCTCTCCTCCTCGAGCTGACGGATCCTCTCCCTCGCGGCCGTCAGGTCCCGACGCTGCCTCTGCATCTCGTCGGTCAATCGCACGTAAGCGTCGTCCAGAGCCTGAATGAGTGACCCCTGGTGCACCACGGTCGGGTCAGCCTCCTGATCCAAACTCCGAAACAGGCTGTACATCCCCCCGAACTGAAAACGGGGAAACAAGCGGTACGGGGTGTCCTCCAAGCGATCGCGGTAGCTATGCCTCAAAGATGAGGATAGCCTTTCGGCGCGTCTGCAAAGCGTGACGCCAATCGACCGCTTCTACCGTGAAGTAGAAGGGTCGGTCCTCCTCGCGAACCCTGCTCCTCGCGAAGACCAGCAGGCGGACCTGCCACCAGTCCTGGCTAAGACCAGTAATAAACTGGTACCGATACTCAGGACGATGGGGAAACCCTAACTCCTGCAGCATCAGCGATAGCTCCTGGCAGAAGCCTCCAGTCTGAGCGGCAAAGGTGGTGGTAAACGGCATCTACAAATTTTGAAACCGAGGTGGGATTAGTAACAAATTTTAACAAAGGACAAGACAAGAGTAAGACACTAAGACAAGAGAGATAGAAGCAAAGGAACTTAACTTTTTGTAAATACATTTTTATAAAAATATAAGTCCTTAAGGCTTTGCCATGCTAACTAGGTCACGCCCTACGGCCGTCTGTGCTCGATACCACCGCTGAGACTCCGGATCGGCTATCCGAAATCTCCTGTGCATTTCCGCATTAGTCCCAGATCGTAGCTAGTACACACGATCCGCAGGATACTTCATTGCCGAACATAACGAAACTTGTATTATAAATATTCAAGTATGGGCCACATGGCCACTTATTACAATACTCGGTCTAAAGACCGGAACCAAAACAGCGGAAACAAAAGCGAAACAGTAGACGCCAAACGCCACAAAGCGGCGACTAGAACGCGACTAGTCCTCCTGGCAGCCTTCCTCGTACTCCTCCGCGTAGAACTCGCCCTCCTCGATCGCATCTTGATAATTTTCTCGATGATAACATGTTGGGGTAGCACTTGAGTACAAACGCGTGCTCATAAGTCTGGGAAAATATGCTTATGTGGGCTTTCCAAAGGAAGCTTAGTAGAGTTCATTTGCATAAAGCCAAATTTTAATAAATCATACTTAGGTAATAGCATTTCACAAAGCAACTTTTCACAATTCTTTTTAATCATTGAATTATGTAATATCGTAGTGAGGTTCTATCCACCATCACCGATATAAAAGACTCTATCCGCCATGATTTTAAAGAATCAGGGTTAATCATGTGACTCCATCCACAAATACAAACACAGGTTCTTTCCACCTGGTTGGCTCTATCCGCCAAATCACATCCGAGAGTTCTAACCACTCCCGAATCCCAAAACAAAACATTTTCTATTTTTAAAACAAAACCAAAGTCTACCAATATGAAAGCCTTCCTTGCTTTTGCCTTTGACCGCAGGCGCGGCTATTCGAATAGTTTTACTCTGCAGAGGTGTACAACTTTACCCACACGACACGATCATCTCTTAATGCCAAGCTATTAGCACACTTCCTTTGGTGTGCCGGCAGAGAGGTCGTGACAAGGCCGTTACAATGTTTCTACCTAACTAGACCCACCATTGAGGTTTCACCCGTTAGGGTTCTCTCCACCCAGTACAGAAGCCCCCTCTTGCGCCGTGTGAGGAAAACAACAACAACAACAACAACAAAGCCTCCTTCCGGCTCTCACACAACAACCGAGTGGTGAGTCTAAACTAGGCTTCTACAAATTAGTGGGCCAGGTCGTACCATTATAGACATGTGGTAGTACGGTGTTGCTTAAAATGGCAATCATAAGCGTCGGTCCTTATATGACTTGGGGCGGTACTTGCACAATAGGATCAAGACTCGATCCGCTTCCACCCGACATACCAATCCGCCCAAGTCCAAAACAGTTTTCCTTTTTATTTTGTTTTGGAAAAACAGTATCAAACCAATTATAATACCTTTCAAGTCATTTTGGTAAACATTCATTTTTGAGAAATCCCTTCCATGGGTTGTGTTCATCGGAAATGATCCTAAGCAAATCTACCGAACTAGTTCGCAAAGGATACCGTATAAGCATAAGCACGGTATAAACAATGTCCTAGGGTTACAAGTAACATGGATATCAATCACAAAGGAGGATTATTGCAAATGGGAGTAACTAAATACTTATACTTGAAATAAGATAAAAGATAGCATGCAATTGTATAAGACATTTAAAACAAGTTTAAAATCTTGGGATCAACATGCATCAAAGAGACTTGCCTTCGTTCGCGGAAAGGTCGTCGTACGCAGCAGAACCGGCGGCGGGGTCGGCGGTCGCGTCGGTGCTCTCGACTACGCGCAAAACGAGGCAATAAATAAATAACAGAAAATAAATAAAATCTAAAAATTACAAAAATAATACTGGCAGGTAGATCTTGATTTTAGATGAATTTAGAAATTTGAATGGGATCAAACGGAGTTCGGATGAAGAAGTTATGAGCTTCCGAAGTTTGAATTTCGAATAATCAAAACCTGAATATTCCGAATATTCCCTTCGGGTTTGACTGGTCAACAAGGGCTTTGACCGAGCTTTGACTGGTGTTGACTAGCTTTGACTGGTCTTTGAGTGTATGACAAGTGGGGCCCACCTGTCATTGAAAAGGAGTTGCTTCTCCATGAAGCTTCCAGAAACCAAGGAAGAGAGAGAAAGGAGAAAGAGAGAGAGAGAGCGCCGCGGTGGGCGGCCGGCGGCGAGGGGGCGGCATCAAGGGGAGTCGCCGGCGGCGGCCGACGGCGGGCGGGGGTTTGGCCGGGCCGGCCGGCGCGCGCCAGCGTGGCGCAGCGGCGGCGCGGCGGCGCTGGCCATACGGCGGGCGGCGCGCCGGCGCGCTGAGGCCAAGACGCTGGCGGCGGCGGGCCACGGCGGCGGCGCGGCGGCGGCTTGGGCGGCGGCGGCGGCGGCGGCGCTGGCCACGGCCGGCGACAAGCAGACGCACGGCAGGCCCCACTGGCCCATGGCCATTTCCAGAGAACACCATGAACAGAGAGCAAGCCTTTTCTCCAAAATCCGGATTTTTCACTCATTTTTGCACGGATTTGACCCAAACAAAAAGCTAGAACCTCTAGATAATGTCCTTAGCAACATCTAGGAGAAAGGGATTGAGCCAAAACTCACCGGAAGTGATGAATTCGACGACGAACGGAGTTTCGGCCGGAGTTGGAAAAACGCAAAATTCGTCGCCACCGATTGATGCAACCTAGAATTAACGATTGGGTTAGATGCTAGACTCATCCACGGTCACAAGGAACCAAATGGCATGAAGAAAGGCTCACCGGAGAGGGAGAAACGACGACGAACTCAAGAACTCCGAAAAAGCACGACACGAGCTCGGTTTTCTTGATCTAGAGAGCAAATGGTGGGGAGATGCAAAGAGGGGCTTACACCACCGGAAAGAGGACTTTTATACCGAGAGATTAGAGGTGGTGATGCGGCGTTTGGACGAGAAACGGCCGAGCTATGAGCAATTAAAGTCATTATGACCGTTTTCGGTTTTCTGCGCCTGCACGGATTCGGCCGAGTTCTCCGGCGAGAGGTGGTGGGGATGCGAAGAGGACGACGCTCGAATCCAACGCAACCTACTGCTCGTTGGTTGGAGTGACGTGGAGGGAGTTACAAGCATTTAAAGAAGGGCACCTCCATTTTTGCAAGCTTGAAGCTCCACCAACCATGCATGGCTAGAGGAAGAAGATGATGAATAGTGTTGGCCACGTGTCACTCCCTCATTGGCCCTCTTTACGTAAACGATTCGCCCTAGAGAAAAATTAGGAAAAATGGCCTAAAAATTCCGGAAAAATTCCTAGAGCCATTTTAGAATATTTGGGACTCAATGGAATTGGTTTGGTTGAATTTGGACGAAATTTGTGGAATTTTAATATTCCGGAGCTTAATCATGCATTTAACAAAAGCCGCGAGATAAAATAGAAACGGAGGTCCAAAATTGGGATAAATTCCTAAAATCATTTAGGAATATTTGGAACATTTTAAAAGTGGTTTGGAGATTTTTGGAGCATTTCTGGACTCGGGTGAATTTTTAGATGCAATGGATCGAAAATCCGATTTTTCGACCGGAAGGGAATTGAATCGCGATTTTGGGTTGGATTGGATGCCAGGTTAATATAAACACCACTGAAACTCCAACTTTTAAATTACTTTATTTAAATTAAATTTTTCTTACAGAAGGCGAAAATGAGGATGTTACAACAAGCGGTTGTTGTTACAAACCGCTTGTGGAGAGGGTGTAACCTTTTCAATATAGGCTTTCCAATATGAATTTTGGCAATTAAATTAAATACAACTACAAGTTTATTTCAGCATAATTCAATATATATTATAATTGAGAAAACCATGAGTTTGTTTGCACAAATAGTATGAACTTATAATGTATATATTTACAAATTAAATGCATATACACACACAAGTTTTACAATACATGAAATGATGAGCACAAGCAAACGTTTTACAACTTTCGAAGAGTACAAAGGTGGTGATCTTGAGACCATTTCTTGCGTGCATCACTATTTGCGTCCATAGACGAAGTTTCCGTAAGTTCATCTGTCCTTATTGAAGGACAATCTCTCCATCCCTTTGCGTAGAACTCGCCTCTGGGGGTTATAGTCTCATCGATAATGAAGCCAATAAGTTGTTCTTGGATTGCTTCAACCCGATGCGAAGGGATCACGCCTGTCTCATCGATGCCGGGCTACGAAAAGAAAGAAATAAAGAAATATTTGAATACGTGAAGTATAAATGTATTAAGAAATTTGTTTTTAACACATGCACCTCGTTGTCCAGTCGTCGCATATCGCCGTGTGTAAGATTTTGCATGTAGAGGCACACATAATAGCCACATAAGTTGTTTCCGGTCAATTCTTTGTCAGAGAACAGAGTGATTTGTTTGAAAAGAATGCAATTAATTATTGGGAAGATAAATTTTTACGCCATATATATTCTTTAATTGATATTTTGTAGTACGTACTCGAGTGCTTAGTTGCACTGTGAATTCATTCCTAGAACTCTTTCCTCTATGCTTCGTTCGGAACGTGGCGAATGCCCTGTCATGCGTTATTATATCAATAGTAATTATGAGTATCGGAAGTAGTTAAATATATGTAGGTTGGCATCTCAATATTACCTGTTTAGAATATTAATGACAAACTGAAAATCTTGTCATGGATTTCTTCTTGAGTCTTGCACAATGATCTTCGCACTATCGACATTGATAATAAGTAGGATCCAGTGAAACCTATTATATATATGTATTGCAACATATATGTAATTAGTCATATTATGAATGTCTTGAAGAAGGATAAATGAGAGGTTGTGTGATGACACGTATATATATACGTACATGAAGTTGAAGGGCAAAAGTATGTGCGTTTTGTAGTATCGTTTCGAAGAGCTTTAATGTATTCTTCAACTTCTTTTGGATTGGCTTTACATGTAGTCTCGTTGACAATTAATGGATTGATGAAGCCGATGTCGAAGATAGTCTCTGTTCTACATCGTTGTATCTCCATTCTACATACAGAGGGGATGAGTTATTAGATTTTCCAGCTTGAACTACGGCGAAATTAACACATATATATGGTAAAAGACATGATTAGTGGAAGTACTTACAGACACCAAAGACTCATTAGAGACACGTTGACGGCGTCTTGATGGTAAAATTGGTACAAGTCTTCGAATTCCATCCATATGAGTTGATCCCCATGATAGAAATCTATCTCTTTTATTTGGACTGGAACATTGTTCTTCCTTCAATGGACTGCTCCATGTACCATTCATGAAATTGACGCATCTTGGTTGGCGTATCCTTTATCTTTCCGGTGCAACCAACTCCCTACCAGCTTATATGGCCACCGACCTCTGCCATTGGAAGATTATCTGATTCTCCCACAACCGCGAAAGATAGCCCCGACTCTCTCAAGAATTCCTCGAGTTGGTGATCTTGGGCTTTCTTGTTAGCTGCCACCGCCTTCTTAGCCCGTTTCCCTTTCAATGCAGACTTCACTATTGTGCGTTCATAGTTAGTCGAGGCAGGAAGAGGTGCTGCACGGCATGTCTCAAAGTGGGTTGCAGCTTTCGGATCAATTTGTGCCTTGGTTGGTGCCTTCTTTGATGCAAAGTGTGTCTCAATTTCCTTTCGAACTGTTTCTTGTGTCTCCTCAGCCGTCATGTCGTATGCCCTTTTCGGAGGTTCCTTCGACGACTGTGTTGACGTCTGGGCCTTCTTGGTAGGGGGTAGCATCGTAGTACTGGCTTTTCGTACTTGGAGTTTCTTCCTTGGAGGAGATTGTGGAGCCGGGCTTTCTTGGGCAGGAGGTGGACCCGAGCTTCCTTGGGCAGGAGGTGGAGCTGGGCTTCCTTGGGCAGGCGGTTGAGTTGATGTAGGAGGTGGGTTTTGTTGTTGCGGAGAGGTCACATCCAATTGTTCGATTTCTATTGTTGGAGAGGTCACCTCTATGGTCTTTGGAAATATGATGTACCTTTTACGCCAGAGGATGATTCCGTGGAGGGCCTGTCCAAGCTTGGTGATGTCGTCCCTCCATCAATCTCGAGCGTAAGATCTTCATAGCCGCCGACACCTCCTCCACCGTGACCTTGGAGTAACCTAGCGGTATCTCTTTGCAAAGGGAAAAGCTGGCCCGACTCCACCTGCACGCCACGCCATAAGCCACCTTGGTGGAGAGGTTATGCACTGAACATGTAGCTCACACTCCCGTGAACTTTGATGCTATCCACCGTAGAGTCCTAGGTTCGCACCGGCCCCATGGGCGAGATTGGGGCGGCGTTGGACGCGCAGCTACTCCGTCGCGCGGAGGTGGGCGGGCTAGCGACGTCGTCGGCCTGTGTATTAGTTGTACCGGCTCCTTGAAGTTTACCGAGTGCCGCCTGCAGCTTTTGCTCAACAATCTCTCCGATGCTTTCCTGAGTTGCTCTGAGCTCCCTTTGAAGTAAGTTGTATCTGTATGCCTCTCTTGTTTTGCTTCTAGACCGGCTCCTGTACGTATCGGTATCTTTGGAGAAACCGTACTTCCATGGCACGGACGATCCCATTCCTCTTGTCCGTCCTGGGTGCTCAGGATTTTGAAGTGCATATGTGAGCTCGTCATTCTCCCTATCTTTTACTAAGGAACATGAGCGAGACATGTCGACAGCTTGGACAATTCTATTTCCAACATCCTCCGCTCCCGATGCCATCAACAAGCTACCGTCCTCTGCAAGGGTCCCTCCGTGAGCCATGAACCAATTCCGCAGGCGGAATTCCCAATCAGCAGTAGCAGGTGTGATATTCTTGGCCATTAGTTCTTCCTCCCGCTTCTCCCATTTAGGTACAGCCTTAACATAACCACCGGTGCCAAGATGGTGGTGGTATTTCTTCTTCCCAGCGTTGATCTTGTTCTGGTTGCTCGCAGCCTGTCCTTCCTCTGACAATTTGTATTCTTCAAATGCATCCCAATGATCCGCCAGCTTGGGATGTTGGTTGAAATCTGGCCTTTCTCCCTTCTTGACATACTTGTTGTTCAGGTGAACTTTCCATGACTGAAATTGGGTTGCCATTTTCTTCAAAGTGTATCTCTTAACCTTGTTCTCGTATCCATCAGGAAACTTCAAGTTCTCCTTGATATCTTTCCAAAGGAGCTCCTTGGTTGCTTGCGGAACTTCAGGCCATTTCTTGATGCTAACTGGGACATGATCCCTAACGTGGAAACCACATGCGTTGTTAAACGGGCCTACTGCAGAAAGAGGGGCAATTGGCTTCTCGTCATTAGCGACGTTGGTGAAAACAAACTTCATAGCAGGCTTCTTGTTAGCACCTCGCGTGGTTTGGGTGCTCATTGTACCGGGCTGAAAATGGACAGAGATGTGAAATTTTCATGTCAGAGCCATTTAGATCAATTGGTTATATACGATTAAAGGGTTTGTCGTGTCATTACCTCGCTTCCCTCATCGCTCCATCGCATCACCGGATCCACCCATTGTGTTGTCCACAATGTTCGGTCGTGGATCCACATTGCGCATTGTCGATAATGTTGCCATCATCGGCAGCGATCACGTCTAGCAAAAATTGTTCTTCCATGTCGAAATTAGGATCATCATGCCCTGGTGTCGCCATCTATATGTATGAAAAAATGTTTAAGCATATCAATGTATTTATATGTACATGTATGAAAAGTTGTGTAAGCATATCAATGTATTTATATGTACATGTATGAAAAGTTGTTTAAGCAATGTATATCATTGTATATCAATTTATAGCAATGTATATCATTGTATATCAATGCATTTATCAATGTATATCATTGTATATCAATGCATATCAGTGTATATAATTGTATATCAATTTATATCATTGTATATCAATGCATTTCTCTTGTGGGCATTTTGTCGAACACGTTGTGGGCAGCGAGAAAATGAGGGGTGGAGGCATTGGTGAAGGCTCACCTAGGCCCTTCAGGTGGTGGAGGAGGCGACGGTGACGTCGCAGACCACGGCGCGGTGGCGGAGGAGGCGACGACGAGCTCGGCTGCGATGGCGCTGAAGGTGGCAGTGGCGAGCTCGACGGCAATGGCGCGGGGACTTAGAAAATTTTTGAGCTGAGTCTGTGATGAGCGGGAAAAAGCAATTTATAAGAGAACCTTTACAAGCGGTTCGTAATACAACCCGCTTGTAGAAGTACCTCTACAAGCGGTTCTTAATATAAACCGCTTGTACAAATGCTCCTCTACAAGCGGTTCGTAATGCAAACCTGAAAGGACCAACGATGTCGCCTAGAGGGGGGGTGAATAGGCGGATTAAAAATTACGCAGCGGAATAAAAAGGTCCGAGCTGGTCAATCCGGAGTCTCCGGGTTTTGGTCCGGATACTCCGGCTTGTCCGGAGTGTCCGGTATGTAATACCGGAGTCTCCGGGTTAGCTGGCTCGGGAACGCAAAGAAAACTACTCTAGCAAGCGCAACAAACTACTAGAAGTAAATAGCAAGAACAACCTAGAACAATTGCAAGACAAGATTTGAATTTACTCAAAGCAAAGAGCTAGAACTAACTTTACAAATTCAAATCTAACCAAGCAAATCTAGGAAGAAAAAGAGAATGCGAGAGACGAGATTTTTCACCGAAGTTCAGGTTCTTGAAGGGAACCCTACGTCTCCGTTGAGGTGGCTCTGGCCACACTTGAGCCGGGTCTCTTTCAACCCGCTTTCCTCCCTGTTGCACAAATGCACTCGCCGGCTTCACTTCTTGTCTCTTCCTTTCTGAGGCGAGACTCGCCTTCACAAAGCACCGGGCTCACCACACGCGTTGGTAGCTCCCGTGACTCCTAGCCGTCTAGGAGACCTTCAACCTCCAAGAGTAAAAGCACCACGAAGAATCGCTTGGAGGATGAACTAGTGCTCAACAAGACGAAATGAATGCACTTAGCACTTTTCTTCTTCCTCTCCTCACCAAAGAGATCAACAACCAAATTAATTGGTGGGAGGAAGATGGGGGCTCTATTGAATGCTTAGAGATGGTTAGGAATGGCTTGAATGCTGCTATGAATGAGCTCAATAGAGATCCTAGCCGTTGGAGTGGAGTGGAGGCTTTAAATACTCTTTTTGAAAACTAGCCGTTACTCCGCTTTTGTACAGCCGGAGTGTCCGGATAAACAACCCGGAGACTCCGGGTTATCCGGAGACTCCGGACCAAATGTCCGGATACTCCGGACCCACTGAAACCAGAGGCAACCGAGGGGCTCAACCCGGAGACTCCGGACATAATGTCCGGATACTCCGGATTGAATCCGGAGACTCCGGACTAAATGTCCGGATACTCCGGGTTACCCAGTTCGGTTTCAACTTTAAACTTTTCAAAACCAAGTGAAGTAGTGCTAATTTGAGATGCAAGAAATGATGTTGAGCACATGCACATCCTAAATTCGATTTCTCGTCGTACCCCCTTAATAGTACGGCTATCCTTAAGACGCAAATAAATATAAGATTACAATTATGGTCTTGATGCCGTCTTTTTGAGTTTAAGTAGTCGTGGGGGTGTCCAATGTCTTTTCAAGCTCCACATAATCTCGATATCTGTAGTATTCTTGGATAAAACATTAGAACTCTTTAATTGTGTCATCATTAATCACCAAAACAATTTGAGGGGCCTAGATGCACTTTCAATCTCCCCCTTTTTGGTGAATTGATGACAACACAATTAATTAGCAAATAAAATAACGAGAACAATACTTAGGCATAAGATAAAAAGAGAAGCTCCTAAATGTGTGCATTAGAAGAAATTGAGAGGAATCAAATGCACATTTTTAACGAAATACCCGAGAGCTCCCTCAAATGCACAAGCATCTCATTACAAATAACTGAAAGCAATCCATGCATTAAATGAGCAATAACGACATCACAACGAATGCAGAGTTCACAACATAAAATAAACAAAATAATCAAGCAACACACAAGTCCACTCCACCCACACGCGATCGACTTTAACGCTAAAGAAGTCCACGACAAAGACAACGCTGAAGAACACTCCCTTTGGCATCAAGACACCAAAAGGAAGTCACAGGGAATCACTCGTCATCTCCGCTGCCGAGGCCTCATACTCGCAGCCCTCGCTGCCGCCGCTACCAGCGCCGAGGAGCAGAGGAGGAAGCAATCCCAAACAAAGCATTTGCAGAGTGTCGTCGCTACTCTCCTCGGAAGACCCGGAGGAGTCGCTGGGAGAGACTGCCTCGCCATGGTGGCGGCGGATGCTGCGAATGTCTTGAACATTCTTCTTGATCTGTCGACTCATCACCTTCTGCCTGGTGGAGATGTCGCGGCAAAGAAGAAAGACGTGCTTAAGCATCCTCTGAAGAGTGCTGCTTGGGACCTCGGACTGCTCAGTAGGAGTGACTGGAGACACAGCTGGAGCATGAGCAGAGGTAGAGGCCGAAGCACGACCTCGTGAAGCCTAGCAAAGAGACCAGAGCAGCGGAGGGGCTGGAGTAGACCGAGGGCGGACCTTGTAAGAAAGATGCTCCTCATCTCGACAAACTTCAGCCCACTCACCGAAGAGATCAAGGTCATCACGAAAGGTGCATAGCTGCATCGCCATGTTGCTCAAGGCGTTCGCCTCATTGTTTCCCACAAGAAATCGACAATGTCAAAAGGCTCAGCTCTCAACGAGGTGAAACAAAGAGTTCCTACCATAGGAACCGATAGCGTAAGCATCTCCCTCCTTGGGAGAAAGAGTGACTCTCAACATCCCGTTGAGGACAAATGAATGTCCTTTAGACCCTTGATGGTCCCAACTGTGAAGCTCCTGGAAGTGTCATACAAAGCCTCAATCTGCTCGAGAGTCAACACTTTCTTCTCATGAAGCTTTGGACTGGCATTGTACCGAGATTGAGCACTCGCAAATCTCTTCTTGCTAGCCACATACCGTATTCTCGGTCATCCACCAAATGGCCTCATCATTCTTGTCAAAATACAAGGTGGCATAGAACCGCATGATGACCTCATTGTTCCACCATACTTGTATGCCATGATGTTCTTGATCTCGATGCAGCTCGCAAATCTCTATGATCTCGAGTGAAAATCGATTGCTCGCTGCGCCATGTACTCCCAAATAATGGTCTTCATGCGAACCACTGGTGCTCAAGAGGGTATAGGACCGTCTCATAGTAATCAGATCAAACCGGTTCCAAAACCGGCGGTCCACATACTCATCCTGGTAGAGCTCCAAAGGATCTTTCTTCCTTTGCTCTACTATGGCTTTCCTTTACCAGTCCTGTCCTAGTCAATTACTCTCATTGGATTCACGGACAAGGGATAGTTCCATACCGGGCTTGGCCTTGATCGGAGGACCAATGAAGTGCCCAGAGGTACGGAATCGACTTCTTTCTCGATCACGGCCTGGCATGGGTATCACCGGATGCTCATCTGGATCGAGGAACTTGCCGAGGAGGAGGAGACTGGGCCAGTGCCGATCCTGAAGCTAGCTGGCCTCGAGGTCCGAAATGGGCCTTTGGCCACTCCACCTCTCGCTTTTCTCGCGGAGGTCGAGGATGCGGAGGAGAATTGGTGGGAGACGCGCCCTGAGCGGGAGCACTACCACCAGCTGCCTGCGGAGGGGGAACGCTACCCCCAGCTGCCTGCGGAGGAGGATCGCTACCACCAGCTGCCTGCGGAGGAGGAGTGCTGCCTCCGAAGTTCCTGGAAGGATCCATCTGACTGCATGCAGAGCGAACGAGAGGAATTAGCCAAGAGACGACGCTAAAACAAATGATTTAACTGAAATCAAGCCGAGGCACCCAACCCGAGAGTCCGGACAAAATGTCCGGATACTCGGATTGCATCCGAGACTCGGACCAAATGTCCGGATACTCGGATGGACGAGACTCGGACTCGTAGTCCGGACACTCGGATGTGCGGAAGGAGCATACGGGCGGCCAAGGATTTCACGGAATCCAACCCTAATCGCGATCAAAAACAAATCTAGAGTGCCACAAGAATGTTCAAGAACCAAGTAGGGCAAACTCTAGCAATGAATTTCAAGGAATAGGGCACAAAAAAGAACTCACTTCAAGAAGATTTGAAAGTTGAAGAACGCGGGTGAGTTGGGGTTAATGAGTCTCCGATCTTGAGGGCCACGAAGAGTCAAGCCTCACCCTAGAAGAGATGAAGCAAGAGGAGAGGCCTTAAGAAACGAAGACACTAATCCAATCCCAAGAGGAGGGGTTAGGGCCAAGGAGTCTTACCAAGATCTTCAAAGCCAAGGAGAGGAAGGGGATCCAAGAGCCTTGGAGAAGAATATGAAGGTGAGAAACACGCCCTAGCCAAGAGAGGAGCACGGGAGAGGAAGAGGCGCACGAAGGAATAGAAAGAAACTAAACCGCGCGGGATACTTGGGGTTTAACCGACCGCCCCAACCCGAGACTCGACTTTAGTCCGGATACTCGGAACAACCTTGGACACTCCGGACGAAATGTCCGAGACTCCGGCCTACTGAGAGTCCGGATAGAAATCCGATACTCGGGTTCCCAGCTCGGGAAGAAAAGGAATTTTTCAAGGAAAGCTTCGGAGACCCGCGGAGAGAGAGAGAGAGAAAGGAGTCCTAGGGCATCCATCCACCATGTGACTAGCTAACAATCAAGCAATCAGACTATAGTCACATGGTAATGATGCGATCCTAAGATCAAGAGCCAATAACACATGGTAAATTTAAAGAAAAAAATAAGTAAAGTTTTGAACTTCATTTTTCATTCACCAACCAATATATGAGCACTTATCAAGCCACGTTACGAGAATCTAGAATATTTAGACCACTTCTCAATTCACAGAACCTTTTCTCGTCAAGGGCTTGGTAAAGATATCACTAATTGATCGCTTGTACTTACATGTTGGATATCAATTTCGCCTTTGGTTGCGTGGTCTCTTAGGAAATGATGGCGAATATCAATGTGTTTTGTTCGGGAGTGTTGGACAGATTGTTGGCAATTTTATGGCACTCTCATTGTCACACGTAGTGGAACGCTTTTGTAGGATAGGCCATAATCACTCAAGGTTTGTCTCATCCAAAGTAATTGGGCACAACAACTCCGCCGGCTATGTATTCGGCTTGGCGAGTGGATAGGCTACGGAATTTTGTTTCTTGGAAGACCACGAGACTAGGGACCTACCCAAGAATTGGCAAGTTCCTGAGGTGCTCTTCCTATCCACTTTGCAACCGGCATAATCCGCATCGAATAGCCAATAAGCTCAAAGGAGGATCCTTTCTGGATACCAAAGTCCGAAATGAGGAGTGTGCACTAAATATCTCAGATTCTTCTTAACGGCCACCATGTGGCACTCTTTTGGAGCGGCTTGAAAACGTGCACACATACAAACGCTTAAGCATGATATCGGGCCTAGATGCACAAAGATAAAGGAGAGAACCGATCATCGAACGATATACCTTTTGGATGACCGGTTTACCTTCTTTGTCGAGGTCTAGGTGCCCGCTGGCTTGCATTAGCGTCTTTATGGGCTTAGCGTCCTCCATTCGAACTTCTTGAGCATGTCCTTGATGTACTTCGTTTGACAAATGAAAGTTCCTTCCTTGAGTTGTTTAACTTGGAATCCGAGGAAGAACTTCAACTCACCCATCATGGACATCTCAAACCTTTTGGTCATTATCTTGCTAAACTCTTTACACAAATGTTCATTAGTAGATCCAAATATAATGTCATCGACATATATTTGACACACAAATAAATCATTGTCAATATGCTTAGTAAAGAGAGTAGGGTCGGCCTTTCCGACTACAAAACCTTGTCCGAGAAGGAAGTCTCAAGACATTCAAACCATGCCCTTGGAGCTTGCTTAAGTCCATAGAGTGCCTTGTGAAGGTAGTAGACATGGTCCTGATGTCTTGGATCTTCAAATCGGTGGTTGCTCAACGAGACCATTTCGAAAGTGGTCCATTTAAGAAGGCGCTCTTCACGTCCATTTGATACAACTTGAAATCATGGTGAGTAGCAAAGGCAAGTAATATTCTAATAGATTCAAGCCTAGCTACCGGAGCATATGTTTCATCGAAATCCAAACCTTCTATTTGAGTGTACCCTTGAGCAACCAAACGGGCTTTGTTCCTTGTCACGATCCCGTTTTCATCTTGCTTGTTTCGAAATACCCATTTTGTGCCGATCACATTTTGATTTGGTCTTTGAACAAGCTCCCAGACTTGATTGCGCTTGAAGTTGTTCAGTTCCTCTTGCATAGCCATCACCCAATCTGGGTCTTCAAGCGCTTCATCTACCTTAAGAGGTTCAAGAGAGGAAACAAACGAGTAAAATTCGCAAAAATTTGCAACTCGAGATCGAGTGGATACTCCCTTGTTGATGTCTCCAAGAATGTTGTCCACCGGATGATCTCTTTGAATGCTTTGATGAACTCTCGGATGCGGTACAGTTGAATCCAAGGCTTGAATAGGGCCTTCATCATCTTGGGTGGCATTAGAACCATCTTGAGCTTGAATGGACGAGGAGGGAATATCGCCCGAGCCAGACCCATCCGGAGACTCCGGTATTGGACCCGGAGACTCCGGACTAATCCGGACACTCCGGGTTTCAGGCCGGAGACTCCGGGTTGGGGAGCTCGGGTGAGATTCCAAATTTTGAGGTCTTACCTCCCCAATTGCCATTTTCTTTATAGCTTCACAAGGAGGTTCTTCCCTGTCAATCACAACACGATCAACTTGTTCTACTTGAGAACCTTTAGTTTCATCAAAAGTCACGTCACGCGAGATTTCAACGACACCGGTGGTATTGTTGAAAACTCGGTACGCGTAAGCATTAGTTCCATAACCAAGTAAGAAACCTTCATCTACTTTAGGAGCGAATTTAGAAGACTTAGCCTTTTTATTAAGGATATAGCATTTGCTCCCAAAGACTCGAAAGTAGGAGACATTTGGTTTCTTCCGTGAAAGCAACTCATACGCCGTCTTCTTTAAGATCTTGTGGAGGTAGAGGCGGTTGGAGCTGTGGCATGCGGTGTTGATTGCTTCCGCCCAAAAACTATCGGAAACCTTGTACTCGTCGAGCATTGTCCGCGCCATCTCAATGAGGGTTCGATTCTTCCTCTCGGCCACCCCATTTTGTTGAGGAGAATAGGGAGCCGAGAACTCGTGCTTGATTCCTTCCTCATCAAGAAACTCCTCCACGCCAATATTCTTGAACTCGGTGCCGCTTGTCGCTCCGAATTCTCTTAATTTTTACTTCAAACTCGCTTTTGAGCTCTTCTCATGAATTTCTTTAATGTCACTTGGACTTCTCCTTTGTCATGCAAAAAGAATACCCAAGTGAATCGAGAAAATCATCAACGATAACCAAACCATACTTACTTCCTCCGATGCTTATGTAGGCGACCGGACCAAAAAGATCCAAATGAAGCATTTCCAAAGGTCTTGTGGTCGTCATCACATTCTTGGCGGGATGGGAGGCACCGACTTGCTTGCCCGCTTGACAAGCGCTACAAATCCTATCTTTCTCAAAGACAACATTGGTTAGTCCGAGAATGTGGTTGCCTTTAATGAGTTTGTGAAGATTCCTCATACCAACATGGGCCAACCGGCGATGCCAAAGCCAACCCATGCTAGATTTAGCCATTAAGCACGCTTTCAAGATTAAGTCTATCCGTATTGAAGTCTACGAGATAGAGCTTACCCTTCAAACGCCCTTTAAAGGCTATTGAACCGTCAACCCTCTTCATGACATCCACACCCTTTTCATTAAACAAACAATTATAGCCCGCTTCACATAATTGTGCAACGGACAATAAATTGTAGCTTAATGACTCAACAAGCAAAACATTATTTAATTGGAAATTGCTTGAGATAGGAATTTTACCCAATCCAATTACTTCTCCTTTTCCATTGTCTCCAAAGACAATGCTTTCACTATTTGATCCATTTGCGTCCAATTGAGCAAACATTGCCTTTTCTCCGGTCATGTGGTGCGTACATCCGCTATCCAAAATCCAACTTGTTCCACCGGAGATATAGGCCTACAAAATGACATTTAGTTTTTGCTCTTTGGTACCCAAACTTGGTTAGGTCCACGCACATTAGTGACAAGAGACTTAGGGACCCAAATAGAACGAACACAAGGAGCATTCTTCGGCTTACGCCCAACATGATAAGCAACTACACGATCGAGGTTAGTCTTTTAAGCACATAAGAAGCAAAGAACTCGGAGTGAGCTTTGTGCTTGGATGTTCCTTCGCCTTTTACAAAGTGAATGGGCTTGCTTAAAGGAGCAACAACAATGTTGCTCTTTTGCCCTTTGGCGGAACATACCCAAGCCCTTGCCTCTTAGGATTACCTTGGCGCTTACCGAGATACTCCTCTAAACCCTTGCTTGCCTTGTAGGACTTTTGAAGTCCATCTTCAAGCATCACCTTAAGCTTCTCATTTTCATGAGCTAAGACTTTCAAAGTCTCACGGTTAGTAGCACAAGTAGCAACATCAACATTAAAGCATCTAGCGCAACCGTTGCTCGTTGAAGGTAATGAAATATTGGAGTTGTTGATTGAGGTAGAAGCTTTATTCGAGAGATCAACAAGCTTCACTTCAAGAGCCTTGCAAGCATCCTTCGCTTTTGCAAGTTGCTCTAAGAGTGAAGCATTGGTGATCTCAAGACTAATTGCTTCATTTTTGGTCAAATTTGAACTTTTGACCAAATCCTCATTTCTCTTTCTTTCAAAAGCTAGGCTCTTCTCTAGCTCAATGTTCTTCTCCTTTTCAAAAATGAGGAGATCCTCTTGAGCCTCGAGAATAGCCTCCTTTGTTCAACTACTTCCTCCAATTTTTCAATATCTTTAAGTAGCAAGTCTAATTTTCAATATCAAAATTATTCATAGATTTAAATGCTACTTCCTCATCATCACTAGCATCATCACAATCATCTAAGCCATAATCAACAATAGAAAGAGTGGAGCTCTTAGATGATACCTTGTGCCCTTTTGCCATAAGGCACATTGGAGTATTTCCTTCGCCGTCGCTTAAGTCGTCAAAGAGACTCTTTGACTTTGTCGGTGGAGTGGCAATGGCGACGGTGGCAAGTCCTCCTCATTATCGGAGTTGGACTCGGACTCGGACTCGGAGTCGAGTCGAGTTCCATTCCTTGCCAATGTATGCATGACCCTTGCCCTTGTACTTCTTGCTCTTATCCTTGTCCTTCTTGCGGTACTTGTCTTTCTTGTACGGCTTCTCTTCCTTCTTTTCTTTGTGTGGGCACTCGGCAATGAAGTGGCCGGGTTCCCCACACTCATAGCACTTTCTTGAGGAGTGACGCCCTCTTGACTTGTTGCCATAGCTCTTGGAGTGACTACCGGTTTGTAGCCCTTCTTCTTCAAGAATTTGTTGAATCTTCGACGAGCAAGGCCATATCTTCATTTGTCAAGGGGCCGCTCGACTCTTCTTCATCGCTTGTGCTCTCTTCGATTTCTTGCACCACCTTGACGGCCTTCAAGGCGATGCCTTTCTTCTTGCCGGACTTGAGCTCCTCCACCACTTCCGCTTCCTTCACCATCATCTCATCCGTCATCAACCGGCCAATCACATCATGAGGAGTGAGGGTGTCGAAATTTGGCTTGGCCGCTGATGAGTTGCACAAGATTGCGGTTGGTGGGGTGATCACTCGGAGGATGATCTTCACTACGGCCTTGTCGGTGAGCTCGGTGCTTCCAAGTCCCTTTGCTTGATTTACTAGCACCATCAAGCGATCAAACATATTTGTGTACGATTCACCTTCTTCCAAAGTGAATCGGCTTAGCTCCCCAATGATGAGTTCGATCTTCGACTCACGGACACTTGATACACCTTCGTGAGACACCATCAATCTTTCCCAAATGTCCTTGGCATTGTCAAGGCCATCGACCCGGTTGAACTCGGAGTCGCTCAAGGCATTGAACAAGGCATTGACGGCCAAGTCGTTGAAGTGTTGAGCTTTGTCTTCTTCGGAGGTGAGATTGTTTGGGTTTGCGGGCTTGAAACCTGTTTCAACAATCTTCCAAATACACGGATGAAGTGATCTCAAATGCATCTTCATCTTATGTTTCCATGCCGCATATCGAGTGCCATCGAAGTGAGGCGCTCGACCGGACGAGACGGAAACATAGGATGAGGAGTTTGAGACTCCAAAGGAGGAATAATCTAAAGGAATAGCAACCCCGATACCGGAACCCGAGGCTTTCTCTTGGCCATGGGTTTTGGTAACCTTCTCTATATCAGACATCTTTGATTCTCCAAGCGGTTAAGCCAAAGTAAAGGAGATTTGGCTCTGATACCAATTGAAAGGACCAACGATGTCGCCTAGAGGGGGGGTGAATAGGCGGATTAAAAATTACGCAGCGGAATAAAAAGGTCCGAGCTGGTCAATCCGGAGTCTCCGGGTTTTGGTCCGGATACTCCGGCTTGTCCGGAGTGTCCGGTATGTAATACCGGAGTCTCCGGGTTAGCTGGCTCGGGAACGCAAAGAAAACTACTCTAGCAAGCGCAACAAACTACTAGAAGTAAATAGCAAGAACAACCTAGAACAATTGCAAGACAAGATTTGAATTTACTCAAAGCAAAGAGCTAGAACTAACTTTACAAATTCAAATCTAACCAAGCAAATCTAGGAAGAAAAAGAGAATGCGAGAGACGAGATTTTTCACCGAAGTTCAGGTTCTTGAAGGGAACCCTACGTCTCCGTTGAGGTGGCTCGGTCACACTTGAGCCGGGGTCTCTTTCAACCCGCTTTCCTCCCGGTGTTGCACAAATGCACTCGCCGGCTTCACTTCTTGTCTCTTCCCTTTCGGAGGCGAGACTCGCCTTCACAAACGACGGGGCTCACCACACGCTGCGTTGGTAGCTCCGGTGACTCCTAAGCCCGTCTAGGAGACCTTCAACCTCCAAGAGTAAAAGCACCACGAAGAATCGCTTGGAGGATGAACTAGTGCTCAACAAGACGAAATGAATGCACTTAGCACTTTTCTTCTTCCTCTCCTCACCAAAGAGATCAACAACCAAATTAATTGGTGGGAGGAAGATGGGGGCTCTATTGAATGCTTAGAGATGGTTAGGAATGGCTTGAATGCTGCTATGAATGAGCTCAATAGAGATCCTAGCCGTTGGAGTGGAGTGGAGGCTTTAAATACTCTTTTTGAAAACTAGCCGTTACTCCCGTTTTTGTACAGGCCGAGTGTCGGATAAACAACCGGAGACTCGGGTTATCCGAGACTCGGACCAAATGTCGGATACTCGGACCCAATCAAACCAGAGGCAACCGAGGGCTCAACCGGAGACTCGGACATAATGTCCGGATACTCGGATTGAATCCAGGAGACTCGGACTAAATGTCCGGATACTCCGGAATTAACGATTCGGTTTCAACTTTAAACTTTTCAAAACCAAGTGAAGTAGTGCTAATTTGAGATGCAAGAAATGATGTTGAGCACATGCACATCCTAAATTCGATTTCTCGTCGTACCCCCTTAATAGTACGGCTATCCTTAAGACGCAAATAAATATAAGATTACAATTATGGTCTTGATGCCGTCTTTTTGAGTTTAAGTAGTCGTGGGGGTGTCCAATGTCTTTTCAAGCTCCACATAATCTCGATATCTGCAGTATTCTTGGATAAAACATTAGAACTCTTTAATTGTGTCATCATTAATCACCAAAACAATTTGAGGGGCCTAGATGCACTTTCAAAACCGCTTGTAACAGCGCCTTGAAACCCCTTGTCCGCTGGGGAGGGACATCTACAAGCGGTTTTTAATAGAAACCGCTTGTAAAAATGCACCTCTACAAGCGGTTCTTAATATAAACCGCTTGTAAAATAATGCTACCGCTGGGGAGGGACTTCTACAAGCGGTTCTTAATACGAACCGCTTGTAGATACCAAAGACTCAAAAGGATTTCGCTCCGTCCATGCTCGACAAATCTCTTCCTCCCCCCTGGCTAGCGAGTGGCGCTCGAGCGTGGACCTAACCTGCGACATCGCGGGTTCGAGTCCCGCTCGCGCCCTCTGCTACTTCTTTTTTTTTAATGCATTCAAACATTGTTTAATGCATTCAAAAAATATTTATTCCTTTCAAACATTGTTTAATGCATTCAAAAATTAGTAAGTCCATTCAAACATTGTTTAATGCATTCAAAAATTGGTAAGTCCATTAAAAAATTAGTTAATCACATGAATTAATGATCACTTTGTCTTTACAAGTGTTCCTTCGGCGTGATCGCGACGTACGTAAGGAGCATCGACTTCTATTACATTTACGACATTTATGTCGACATCTACCGCAAAGGGAGGGAGCTCGTCGAACTGATTATATTCTTCCTCGTCTGTGACGTCCTCAACACCAACAATCCTTCGTTTGCCATGGAGAACCACGTGTCGCTTTGGCTTACTACTGCAATCCTTTTGCTTCTCCCTGTGCTTCTTTGGTTTGCTTGACATGTCCATTATGTAGAAGACTTGTCTCACATCGTTGGCAAGGACGAATGGTTCGCGCCTATAGCCCACTTCTGTCAGGTCGACGGTTGTCATGACGTATTTGTCGATCTTCACGCCGCTTGAAGTCAGTTTGACCCACTGGCACTTAAACAGAGGGACCTTCAATGGTCCATAGTCGAGCTCCCATATCTCTTCTATGTAACCATAATATGTGTCCACATTGCCTTTGTTGTCAGTGGCGTCTATACGGACACATTTATTACGGTTGGTGCTCTTGGTATCCTGCCATTTTGTGTAGAAAGGTGTAACCATTTATCTCGTGAGCCACGAAATGTGACGATTTCACTAGATGGCATCCGAGCCAAGCGCTGCAACTGTTCATTTTCTAACCCGTTGACAAGGATGTAGTTTTGTAACCAAGCGCCGAAAGTATCCATGTGCCTCACCGGTGATCCAATCCTCGAGACCTCCCAGGGAATTCGCGGCGTAGAATACTCTTATCTTTGAAGGACGACGGGACACTAGGGTTGAGTGCTTTAGAACAAAGTGAAGTGTGCTTGCTTAAAGGTTAGGAGATCATTGCATGCAATTGTTTTCCGTCCTAGTGTCCCTTTTCCCGTAGTCTCCCTCATGGCGTGATATAGGGACACCAATGGGATGTAGATCCTCAATGTAATCCAAACAAAACTCAACCACCTCCTCGGTCCCATAACCCTCCGCAATGCATCCTTCGGACGTGAGCGATTCTGGACATACTTCTTTAGGACTTTCATGTACCTCTCGAAAGGAAACATGTTGTGCAGAAACACGGGCCCGAGAATGCCTATCTCTTTGACAATGTGAACAGTGAGATGAATCATAATATCAAAGAATGCAGGAGGAAATATCATCTCAAGGCTGACCACACTCTCTGTACCCACGGCATCTTGTAGCTTACTTAGCTTATGTGGATCGATGACCTTCTGCGAAACCGCGTTGAAAAAGGTACACAGCTTTATGATTGTCACCCGGACCCACTCAGGCAAACTACCTCTCACAGCCACTGGGAGCAACTGTGTCATCAATACAAGACAGTCATGAGCTTTCAGGTGTACGATTTTATTCTCTTTCATGTTTATGAGTCTCTTCACATTTGACGAGTATCCTGAAGGGACCTTCACACTGTTCAAGCACTCTATCATGCTTTTTTTCTCTTCTTTGCTTAGAGTGTAACTCACGGGATTTAGGTAATGTCCTTTCTCTCTCTTTTCTGGATGTAGACAATCCCTCAGTTCCAGAACTTGTAGGTCCTTCCGAGCTTGTAGTGTATCTTTCGATTTGCCGTACAAATCCAAGTATCCTAGCAGGTTCAAGCAAACATTCTTCGTGATGTGCATGAAGTCAAGTGAGTGACGGATCTCCAAAACTTCCCAATATGGCAAGTCCCAAAATATTGATCTCTTCTTCCAGATGGGTGCCTGACCTTCCTCGTTCGGGACAGGTTTGCTTCTAGGACCCTTTCCAAACACTATTTTAAGATCTTTTACCATGGCAAACACACGTGCCCCACTACGATGCTCAGGCTTATCACGATGGTTTGCTTTCCCATCAAAATACCTTCCTTTTTTCCGCAATGGGTGCCTCTTTACAAGAAACCTACGATGGCCCATGTACACAATCTTTCGAGAGTTTTTCAGGTACAAGCCGTTTGGTTTCATCTAAGCATTGCAAGCATGCTTTATATCCTTTAGTAGTATTGCCGTACAGGTTGCCGAAGCGTGGGCGGTCGTTGATCGTTACTTAACAACAGTGCATGTAGGGTGAAATACTCCCTCTTGTACTCATCCCATACCCGCACACCATCCTCCCACAACTTTACAAGATCTTCCATCAACGGTTTGAGATAGACATCGATGTCGTTTCCAAAGTTGCTTCGGCCCTTGGATCAAGAATGGCATCATGATATATTTTTGCTTCATGCACAACCAAGGAGGAATATTATAGATACATAGTGTAACAGGCCAAGTGCTATGGCTCGCCAGTCGCCAAAAGGATTCATACCGTCGGTACTCAACCCAAACCTTATGTTTCTCACCTCATTTGCAAAGTCTGGGAATGTTCGATCGACTTTCCTCCACTGGGACCCATCAGCGGGGTGCCTAAGCAACCCGTCATCCTTACGTTCTTCTTTGTGCCAACGCACCATCTGGGCATGCGTTTTGTTAGCAAAAAGACGCTTTAATCGGGGGATCATAGGGAAATACCACACGGCCTTAGTGGGAGGTCTCTTCTTCTTACACTCCCCATCTATTTCACCTGGGTCTTCACGCTTCGTCTTGTAACGTGATTCTTTGCACACTGGACAAGCATCCAAATCCACATACTCATTACGATATAGGATACAATCGTTACGACATGCGTGTACCTTCAGATTTCTAATCCCAAAGGACGATGACTTGATTGGCTTCATATGTAGATTCAGCAAGCGATATCTTCCTGGAAGCAGATTCTTTATGAGTGATAACAATTCATTGAATCTCTTGTCGACACACAATTTCTGGCCTTCCATTGCATTAAGTACGTTGTCGTGCGGAGCTTCGTGTGGCCATTCCTACGCCTGGGTACAAAGGTGTCCTGTGGTCGCCTACCATGCGCCGAAACTTCTCGAATTGTCTTTCATCTATGTAGTCCCCTCTCCATCACTAACTTATCTGGTCTAGCTCATCATCACCAAGATCGCCGATCGTATCTTCCACAGTAACAATATTGCGCTATGCGTCGGCATCTTGTTGAATACCTCTTCTTCTTCACCATCTTCTTCATCGTCTTCCTCGGCTACCCTCAGACTTCGCCATGCTTGGTCCAATAGGTGTAGTTTGGCATGAAACCTCTCGTGATCAAATGGGTCATAACCTGAAAGCGTTGGGAGTGCTCCTTCTCATTCTTGCAATCTACGCACGGACAACATATGAAGCTGTCTGGAGGCAAGAATGCAACAGCGGCATCAAGAAATGCCATCACGCCATCAATGAACTCTCTGGAGCGACGGTCCGAATTGTACATCCATTGCCGGTTCATCTACACAAAGATCTAATTTTCAGATACTTTCAAAGATCTTTCACTAAAGTGTTATTTATAATCTCACTTTTATTTTTCATAAATAACATTGTAGGAAAATTCCATTCCAAAGTACTTTGACACATATTTACAAAATTCATTGTTTCCATGTTTTCGCTATTATCAAAGGTAATAATTAATATACTTATTTTATATATGCATGTTATATAGTTACATTTGTAATTAAAACTACTCAAACATGTTGTTAGTTCTATAGTTGTACAAGACATAATCGAAAAGAAATTAATAGTTAATGCGTTACTTTTAATTAATACCGTGGCAAGAATTTATATACCATATATTTAGCGATGGAGGGTGGTTTTTCAATTTTTTTCTTATCCTTCTACCTTTTTAACTTAATTTAACTAATCATTTTGTCCCTTTAATTTCTTTCCTATTTTATTTCATAAAACATTAATAATTTCCTTCCAAACCTAGATCTACTATTGTTACATTGAAGGGAGGAGTGTCATATTAAAGATTGTAAAGCTAACAACTTTTGTAAAACAACTCCCTACAATTCAACATGGTCCTACCTAAAATTAAAGTTATAGAGTGAGATGGAAGCGAAGGAGTGTTACATTAAAGATTCTAAACCTAAGAACACTTTTTGAGAAAACAACTACCATAGTTCATCATGATCTTGCCTAAAATTAAACTTATGGAGTGAGCTAGCAATAAAACTTTCAAGAATCAAAATCAATTTTTTCTCCATATTAAATGCAAAAGAAACAACAATATCTTCGTGAGAAGGATGGTAGCATGGTGTTTCTAACCTTGATTCACTTAATTTGAAGCTAAATCATGACATTCAAAAATTTGGACAGCACCTCCCCCCAAGAACAGTGCTAGGCCCTTCCCTGTTCATGTCTGCGATCGAGCTCGGGGCGGGAGGACGAAGAGTTTAAATGGACCGCTTCCAGAAGCGGTTTGATATACCAACCGATTCTAAATATATAACTCTACAAGCGGTTGGGGTGTCAAACCGGTTGTGATAATTCAGAAGCGGTTTAGGATACGAACCGCTTGTGATAGTTGCTCAACACAAGCGGTTGGTGTTACCAACCGCTTGTAAAAACCCTCTCCCCACCGTTGCTCACGAACCGCTTCTGGTGCGAAAACCAGAAGCGGTTCGCACATAACCGCTTGTAATAGCCCGCTTGTGATGCCCAGTTCTGTAGTAGTGAATTAAACAACATTAGCTTCGTACAAATATACTTTGAAATTAACAGTCGATAACAAATTAGTTTCGGTCCTCTCGCATAAGTGCGCATATTATCTGTCGTGACAAGGAGACTCCATCTTCTCAAGCAACCAGACCTACACACAAATATGTTCTCTCTTTCCATCGCCCTCTTTGCAACGCGCAGGTTCACTGGCTTCTGACATCGCGAATGCGTGTACAAGTAGTACAAACTGTAGGGTCATTTGACTTAAACCCCACAGATTTCTTAAAAACGCTAATACGCATAAGAATTTAAGTAGAATGAATCTTACAAAAACAATAAAAGATTTGGACGGAATCGTCTCCGGCCGGCCACCGCCCTAGCACGGCTTGCCGGGCCTGCAGGGGATGGCACCGGCGAAGCGCGTGAGCCTCGTGACGTATGACCCTGGCTTTGGCTTGATCAGGTCCTTCTTGTTGAACTTCCTCTGGATGTCACCGCCGGACGTGGAGAAGAAGGCGCCCTCCATGAACAGGTCGTCCTGCGTGTGCCACACCCAGTTCTTCCACTCCGACTCCGACGCGCCCAGCTGCTTGGTGATCTGCTTCGCCGCGAGGTTCGGCGGCGCGATGTAGCGGTTCCCCTGGCTGATGATCGTCGGGTTCTTGCTGCCGCCGATGGCGTACATGAGCCAATGCGTGTAGTCGTTGTTGACGACGTGGAAGAATCCCCATCGGCATCTACACAAAATGAATTAGGCAATGCATAATTGCATATTATACGCGTTAGCTAGTGTGCAGATCAATAGATGCAGTACATCTGTAAATATGTATGGAGACATGCATGCATGCGTGGATGCAGATGATGACCTTGGCATTCTCTGGACGAGCCCTCTTCCGAAGTGGTTGAAGGCGACGGTGATCTGCATGATCTGGTCCTCGGCGAAGGAGTCACTGGAGCCGAAGAGCATGACGTCATTGTGGTTGGTGAGGTGGCAATTGGAGATGGTAACGCCGTTGGACTTGGCGATGACGTCGATGAGGCCATCCTGGCAGTTGGACAGGGAGAGGTGGTCGAGCCAGACGTTGGTGGAGCCGAAGACGGTGACGCCGTCCCCGTCGGACTTGGTGCGGAAGCCGAAGTGCTCCGGCGAGTCCCGGATCATGCCGCCCTGGCTCTCGACGATGTCGTTGATGTGGATATTGTGGATGATGACGTTGTTGACGTTCTGCACGGTGAGCTGCGCGCCGTTGGTGATGCGCACCTGCGCGCCGCGGCCGTCGATGGTCTTGTCGCTGCCAATGAGGAGCTCCTCCTTGAGCTTGATGATCATGGTCTTTGCGAAGATGATCCAGAGCGGCTCCTTCTGGATGACGCCCCACCGGAGCGTGCCCGGGCGGGGGTTGATCACGTCGTCATCGGTGCCGTCCGTGACGACGTAGATCTTGCCGGCCAACCCGCCGGTGGTGTTTCGCCCGAACCCCTGCGCGCACCGCGCAAGCCGCTTCCGGTCCGTCGCCCAGTCCTTGCGGCACCGCCAGCACCGGTCGATCGGGTTCGTCGCTTGGCATGCCCCCCCGAACTTATTCTTCTTGGCCAGCATCTCCCTCCTCGCGCTCTCCTTCTTAGTCGATCTGCACACGCACATCACAACACATGCAAGCGCATCACATCACATCACATGCAAGTGTTACGTGCGACGTCGTCGTGTGCACCGATCATGGCATGGACGTGCCTGTGGACGGCGCGGTTGAGCTGGTTGACGACCTCGATGGGGTCGCGCTTGTAGGTGGCCTCCGCGGCGGCGTCGGCGATGAGCTTGCGCTTCTGCCAGTGGTCGAGGCCGGGGATGGTGGTCCCCGACGCGGCCGCTGCCGACAGGAAGAAGACGGCGTACAGGACGAAGGAGCCGGCGGGCTTGCTCCATTGGGACCTCTCCATGGTTGAAGCTGCTTAATTCTAGCGAGATCACCTCTCCTACGTACGTACAGTACCGCTGCTAGCTCCTCCTCCTACCTTTATCTTTTGTGTGATCACGAACTTTTTAGGTATATGAAGGTAGGACGGTGATGAGCTCCATTGCTCGGTCGTAGAGACGAGGAATGCAGAGGATTATATAGTGGGGGCGTGTCGGTGTCGAGGGGAGGGTGGCATAATTATGTCAGTGGTGTAGCGAGGAGAGAGGTGAGCCACACGCGCGTATTCCATTTCTGTCTGGAGAGAGCAATAATGGTGATGCTGGTGTTTTTTTTTGGCTTGTGCCTCGCCGGTGTTCAGATCGAGTCTATTGCTATTCTTGGCCGCAATGCGAAGATGCGATACTCCACACTTGGACAATGGACCGGGTAGGAGAGGGAAAGGAGGAAATGATCGATCTGTGCATGCATGGAGATGAATTGATCATTTCCAATTAAACAGAAAGGGCCTTGTTGTATTAGGGATCTATTTTCTGACATGGCTAATGCTTTCTTAGATATAAGTCACATCTTCTAACATCGTGTCAATCTAGAATATCAGACATGCACATACATACCTTAAATCTAATCTATAGGCCAAGAAAATAAGTTAACAAAAAGTAGGCATGCAGTTACAAGTAGCAAACTTGATTTTATTATCGAAGGGCATATCCATTTATAATTAAGATGACCTATGCTTTCTTAAGGGTGAGCCGCGCATTTGCATGACTAGATTTGTTTCAAAGTTTTAGTATTAAATGACATAATTTAGATGTTTGAGGACTACTATACAGATCTGGCTTTCCATACTGGCTCATCAGTACCGATTGGATTTGAACCGGTACTGATAGTAACATCAATACCGGTTCATTAGCTACAGGGCTATAGTGGGCTTTCAGTACCGGTTGGTAACACGAACCGGTACTGATGCCCTCACATTAGTACCGGTTCGTGACACGAACCGGTACTGAAGGCACGGGGCATCAGTACCAGTTGGTAACACGAACCGGTACTAATGAGAGTGCATTAGTACCGGTTCGTGTTACGAACCAGTACTAATGCCTCGTTTCAGGAAAGTTTAAAAGGAATGCATATTCTATGTATATCAGTACGTGATGGTGGGTGGGTTGGTTAGAAGAGTGAGGCTGGAGTCATGAGGTTGCGGGTTCGAGTCCCGCTTCTCCCATATATTCACGACATATTTTAAAACATTTCAAAAACCGGTACTGATGGCAGTTGTCAACCGGGACTAATAGTCAGTTTTGTAGTAGTGGGGGACGGCTGGCTTGCAATAGAGATCTTAGACACGTAAGCGTTTGATGGAAATGATAATAGAAGCTTCAGGGCAAATATAGCATAAAGAATTTAACTGACATATGAGTTTGATGGAAGAAAATCATTGAGCATGCTACATTTTTTATGTTCTTAGAAACGTAAGCACTCTCCATTATGCATGGATCATGTAGTTGTGTGTCTGTATTTTCCTCCATTAATTACTCTTTTTCAAAATACATGCATGCACATATACATGTATCTAATCTCAAAGCAATACGTTGATTATATGTGCGGTAAATTATCTTATTAGTTGATATGGTATTAGAGTATATTACTCACGCCTACACGGTGCACTATAGGAGACTTACCTTGAACTTATAATCCCACAAATGTCGGCTACCCTACCGAACCTTGTCTTCTCACCATTGTTGTTCCTCTCACCAGTGATGGCATGGTCATGTCTACCTAATGGCCCCATATTGTTATAGGTCATCTTCAATGCAAAACTTTATCTCCTCTCTACCAAAGCTTCCCCATTATCGAACTTATGTATACATTGATTTCTTCAACAATTATGACGCTTACCACTTGTTGTCATGACCCTCGGCTCCTTTGACTATAGCCTTCCCTTCAACAACTTCGGCAAGTAGCACGCCATTATCCTTGTCAAATGGCTAAGGTGGGCAACACGACATTGTCTTCATCTCTCGCGCCATTGCCATAGCCCTTCGCTTCCTAGTGGGTCAATGTCTCATTTGGACAAATCGACAACATTGCCCTTTTTTGTGGTCTCCTCCGACACCATTTATGTTATCCTTGTCATAACTTTTATTTTTATTGCAGTTCATATATAAACAAAATTGCTAATTTTATTTAATTATTTTGAATTTATTTATTTACATATTTTACTTTACAATTGTATGGAAATCAAATTGTAATATTTTACTCTAGTTTCGTTTTTTTGTTGGAGTTTGTATAAAAATTCAATTGCTAATTTTTTTATTTAATTTTTATATTAGAAGTATAGTTATTTAGGGATTTTATTTTTGAATTCATATCAAAATCAAAATTGCTTCTTTATTAAATTTTTTATTCTGAATTTTAATTATTTTTTGTTGGAACTCGTGTACTAATGAAATTGCTAATATTTGTTGACATTTTATTATGAATTATATTTATTTAGGGATTTTACTTAGGAATTCGTATGGAAACTAAATTACTAATTTTATTTAATCTATTTTGAATTTTTGTTACTTAAGGATTTTATTTTGAAATTATATGAAAATCAAATTACAAATTTTATTTTCTTTTCCATTTCAAATTTCATCTTTTTGGTTGGAATTCATATGCAAATCCAATTGCTAATTTTTATTTTGATTTACAGTTATTTTGATAGTTTACTTTGGAATTCATATTGAAATCAAATTGGTAATTTATTTAATTTTTTATTCTGAATTTCAGTGATTTATGTTGGGATTCATGATAAATCCAATTGGTATTTTTTTTAATTCTAAATTTTTTTATTTAGAGATTTTACTTAGAATTCGTATGGAAATCAAATTCCATATTTTATTTTATTTTTTATTCCAAATTTTAGTTGTTGTTTGGATTGTACTTAACATGAACTCTTTATTTTAATCTAGATCATTATAATCTGGATCCATCATGATTGATGGTGTAGATCTTTCTCTTTTTCCTTCGATTAATGTGGAATTTTTTAGCATTGAGAGCAAATGTGGTAGCTTTGTTTGCCTCTGCTTTAATAATATAATAGATAGGTCATATTTTTTTAACCACCACATGAAGATCAAAATCAAAATTAGGCACACATCTCAAATCCAATCTAAAGGTAAGGGAATTCTTCTTAAGAATTAACAAAAAGCTGACCAACTTACAAATAGCAAAATCGCTATTGAAAGTGGATCAGCGCTCTCGGACAATCCACATGCAGAAGAAAGTGATGTATAGGCAACTTATGAGCCTTTTAACACTTCAATTTTGCAGCCCTTCAATCAAAATCATGTGGATGTCTATACAAAACGATCATATGGGTCTCATCTTCTCTCTTATAAATAAACTCCGTTTCTCTTTCGCCCAAAATCTAATCAGTTACAACTGCACTCGACGACACAATCCATGTCAGTGGATCTTGTCCGTAGGGGTGGGCATTTTAAAACCGAAACCGAAAAACCGAACTGAACCGAACCAAATTAACCGATTATTTCGGTTTATTCGATTTTCGGGTTTCGGTTCGGTTTTTATTTTCACTCTATTCGGTTTTCGATTTTCGGTTCGGTTTTTACGTATGGTTAACCGAATTAACCGAACACCGAAACCAACCAAGACTAAGTCTCTCCATGACTCCATGTCTCCATCCCAGCGACTCGTGACCGCGCACGGCCTCTTGGCCCTCTTTCTCCAGACTGGAAACCTAGATGGCTACTGGCTAGATCCCCAAATCCCCAAGAGTCCCAAGCCGCCGCACCCCAAATCGGAAACCTAGATCGGTAGATCCCAAGCAGCCGCACCCGTCGCCTCGACGCCTCGGCGGCTCGGCACCTCCTCGCCCAGTCGGCGTCTCGGTGGTCGCCCCCCATTCCTGGTCTTCAGAGGTCAGCGCCCTACTCCTCTACCACTCCACGGTTCTTCCTCCTCACCCAATGACCCAGTTCTTGGTCTTCACTCTTTAGTGCACAGCGGTCTACGCCCTGCTCCTCTAGTCCGCCCGCTCCCTCGGCGCTCTGCTCCACCCGCTTGAGCTGCTCGGCAGTCGGCGCTCAGATCCCTCGGCACCGTCGGCGGCCTGCTGCCTTGCTCCGCCAGCTCGAGCCGGTCGCGCACCTCCTCCCCGGCGCTCAGACAGTCAAACTCACTAGGTATTCAGATTCTGGACTGATGGACTATGTTAGCCTTGTTAGGCACTTATTTGATTCAATTTGTTGCATTCTAAGATCCAGACTACCAGTAGATTTGCTTATCTCTGTGTGATTGTGTTTGTGGCATATGTATGAAGCAAACTTATTTGCTAATCTCTGTGTACTGGCAGTACTGTGTTTGTTGCATGTACTACTGCTAGTTACATGACTACGTGAGTTCAGACTTCAGAACTTGAGTTGAAATTTGTACAGAGAATCACATACTTATTACTTGAATACTTGATGTCTGGATGGTTTGCAATCTGCAGTGCCAGTAGTGGAGTTTACTTTGTTCTCTGCCTATCTGTGCTATTTTTGTGAAGGTCTGAACTCTGAACTTCAGAGTTTGAAGGAAGGGCTAGTTGGCTACTAGTTTGCTGTCTGTGTCTGGCTACTAGTTTGCTGTAATGCTGTCTGTGTCTAGAATCTGGATCGCAGTTTGATGCCTGGCTGAAATTTCGGTTAACCGAAATACCAATTAACCGAACCGAATTAATTTCGGTTAATTCGGTTTCGGTTTTAGCAACTAAATCGGTTCGGATCGGTTATTAAAAATAAAAAACCGAAAATTTTCAAACCCGAAAAAACCGAACCGAAAAAACCGAATGCCCACCCCCCTACTTGTGCGGGAAGTTTTGGATTGACAGGTGAAAAGAATAACTAGGAAAATCCTTTTTCTATAACCAAAAAAAGACTCATCCATAGTCATGGGTGGCAGAGTCATATCTCGGACCACCTGAGCCATAGCTTGAGACCTAGCATAGCAGACTTAGTTCAAGAACACTAAAATCTCTTAAAAATCGCAAATCGGCACAGCACAATTGGCCTAGCCCTGCCCCTAATCTGCATCGTAATCCAGTGATAATGGTTGCTGTTGCGTGCAGTTAAATAGGGATGCAAATGGGCCGGCCCTAGGGTCATATTTGACCCACTCTAGTTCATTTGTTTGCACTAAAACTTAAAAGGTGGACTAAAAATTAAGTTTTTAGTGCAAACAAATAAACTAGAATGGGTCAAAGAAGACCCTAGGGTCGGCCCATTTGCATCCCTACAGTTAAACCATTACAGTCACCAAAACTATTAGAGCTGATCGTTGTCGACCCTCCCGCATTTCTCTATGCACCACTGTTATCAACAGAAAATATTACTATGAGACTATGCATAGGATCCAGATCTTATAGGATTTTTCGCCACACGACGCATGCCACATGGTTTCAATCGACCATCTAGTTGAGATGTCATACACCGTTCTCACGCCCTCCTTGAAACGCATGATTAGTGGATCCATTGTTGCCTCACCACATCCCCACCACTCACCTGCTGAAAAAACTATATGGTCAGGCGCAACAACCTAGCGAATCGGTGTTTAAAACACCTAACTTCAGCCTCTAAATCCCTTCGCGAACAGATCACAAGTGCTCCAGCGGACTCACTTCAGCATTCCCTTCAGAAGGGATTCGGAGAGAGAATCCCTTTATAAACAGACTCTCTCTTCAATCTCAGAGAGAAATCCCTTCGAGGAGATGCTGTTGGAGATAGTAGGAAATAAAGGGAATGAATATAGGGAAGGGAATGGGGAAGGGAATAAAATAAAGGAAAATTGCTGGAGATAGTCTAACCGTCATTAGCTTCAGTGGCGTTGCCGTCACCCTGCCGCATTACTAATTTGTCACAAATGTCTCGAGATACCTTCTATCGCCGGAGTTGCCACTAGAGACATCGTCGTTGATGGCTATATGAATCTCCAGTGGAATCCCGGGTGAGAAATTCAATTATTTTGAGGGAAAACTTAGCGTTAGTTACTGATACGTGTAAAAAAAGATTAAGGCGTATGTCTGGGCTAGGGTTATTCCGAAATTTTCATTAGGGTGCGTTTGGTTGATAGGATGATGTTGAATGGGATGAGATGATCGTATACTATTTGGTTCCATTATTTTGGGTGAATGGAATGGTTTAGCATTTAGAAGGAATATTACTCAAATTTGTATCATTTGGTCCAGGATAGGATGGTTCTATTCAAGCAATCAAACACATCATGACTTTTTTCTTCAATCATCTCATACATGTACAATTTGATACAGACAATCAAACATACCTTAGGGATTGTCCCAGTAGCGAAATTGCCTCTCTGTGTGAGCCTCTGAAACAGAAAATTCCTTTCTATATGAGCCTCGAAGCACTCTTTATTTGGGCCAATCCATTACTGTACGAGTGGACTGACATAAATAAAACAAAAGGAATTTTTTGTGTTCTTTTTAGCAAACAAGTGTCCAGGCTCAGTGGACTTTTTATACTAGTAACAAGGATCACCTTTGCTTTCTCCGTGTCTCCACTCTCCAGTTCCGCGCAAGTAAGATTGAAAATTGAAGATCCGGCGGTATTAATTTATCGTGAAAATCAAACCAAAATTATTAAAAATAGAAGGGTTTCGAAATCAAATGTTTTAAAAAATAATTAAAAATAAAAAATCGATCGGTTTTCACAAAAAATGGTCGATTTTCACCGAAAACCGTTGAAAATTAACTAGCGAATTGAATTTTTTTTGCGATTGATTTTTTAGTGACGATTTTTTATGAAAATCGCTCGATTTTCACCAAATTTCGATCGGTTTACGTGATATAAATTTTTCTGAATTTTTTAATTTAACTGATTTTCTGGTCAATTTAGGGTTTCGAACATACCCGATACAATTGATTATCGTGATTTTTGTCGATTTTGTTAACCATGAAAAAAAGCCTGAGGAACTGAAATCCTTGAAGCCTCTAGTCAGTCGGATGACCAACGGTGGAGATATGATGGTACCCTTTTGCTAAGTTACATCCAATGGGTCTGAGATTGAAGACCGGATTTATGAAGATTGGAAGGCCACGATGTATCCATATCCCTTAGACTTGATCTCACAGCTGAGAATAAATGACTGTTGTTACGGTTTACCTTATAGGATCTTACAGTTACTGTTTACCATAATTACTTACTGAACAGTGCTTTTTCCTTCTAATACAAATTGTACAATCTTAAAACAAGCAAAAGAGTAAATAATCACTATCTACACTTTATTCGTGCTTTAATATTTAAACAACTTTAAAAAATCATAGAAGCACCTCACTTACTTATTAATTTTGTCACAACTCTGAACTTCTTTTAAGCCGCCGCAGGTGTAATTTGGAAGGATATCGAAGAAGTGAAACCCTAGTTCGTTCTTGCTTTACTCTCTCTTATTATTTGTTCTTTTCGCTCTTTCTTTACCGCTTTAAATCTACTCAATTCTCTGCCCAAAACCCCTTTTCTGAATCGGATTTCGAGTGAGTTCTGGCATCAACGCCGGCACGCCGCCACCAGCACCGTCCAGGCGTCCACCATATCGACAGGCAATGCCAACCTCGCGAAGGATCGCTAACCCGGCTGCTGCGCTCGCTCGTGTGGTAGGTAAAAAGTAAAGTATGTCTCCTTTGAGGACGCACGCAAGGTGCTCGACGAAATGCGGCACTTGTTGCCGGACCCTTGTCGCGCTCTGAGCCCGGAGTTTTCCGCGTGTACCACTAGAGGTATGGTTCGGATGCTAATGCAAGAAAGGTTCATGAAGCACTGCGCCGTCGTTGCAGGTGCGGCGCGCACCAGCGGAACCTGTGGTCTTTTTGATACGACCGGGAATTTTTTTTGGATTGCTATCCATGATTGATGGCTATCAACCCACACCAGACAACAAAGGAAAAGAATCAGTATAATGTGCATGGCCTCTGGTTCTTACACTTCAAAGCATCGTCAGGTACCATTGCGTAGCTCTTTGGAGTTGGCACTGATTGTTAAATCTTTATTGGGGTGGCATGTTTCATGTAGACGCACTTATATACATTACCGCACATTTTTATTATAATCCTTGAACTTTTTTTTTTAGAAAAATAGCCAAAAGCTCTAACATTTCATTAAAGAAGGACATCAGCTGAGCTACAAACACACACCTACACACTCACACACACACCCTCGGCTCCATGAGCGCCTGCGTCGAGCAGCGCTTGAACACGGGCAGGCTGCATACGCCCCAGGCGTTTTCACCAACCGAGCAAGGCTCGGCTCTCAGCATCATTGAACTTGAGATACAAATATAGTGTTATCAACAAGACTTTGTAAAGTTCTCTCACTGCATCTCGTATTTTCATCCGTTCTGCAGGTAGTTGTTTCGAACAGAAGATACCGACCCTCACGATGGAAGTTAGGCATGAAAGCATTGCTTCCTTGTTCAGGAGTGAATTTTGATCCTTCTCCGTGCCCTCCCTTGGTGCTATGAGATTCTGGTCCACAATGTCCTCAACATGATCAGGCAATGCTGCCTCGACAAACTTGTGAAGGTTGAAACCCTCCCCAAAATGTTCTTCTCTGTAGGCCTTCTTCGAGTAAACATTTCTAGTACAAGTATCCCATAGCTATAAACCTCTCCCTGAGTAGTTACTTCATTACCAACTGTGTATTCTGAAAATGCGATTGCAGCACAGGCATAACTCTGTGTTAATGTCAGAGCAGATCATATCGAAAATACCACAAATGTTAATGTCAGAGAAGATCATTTGCAAATTATCAGAAGTGGCTCGTATATTTCATGGGGGCACATTGTAAGGAATGATGTGAAATGTTTTATTTTTCTAACAGAGCAGGGAAAGGAGATACAGAAGTGTGCAAATAGTGTAGCAGATGACAACTGATGATGCAATTGTGTACATGAGGTGAAGTAAAAATTTGTCAAGTGATAAATGTGCACCTGGAGCGGCATATCCAAGGGTCCCTCTAAATGCGACCCAGCTGGTTAACTTGATGTGTTCATAAAATTATGAGCATGCATGATGCATTGCATAAATGAAGAGAAGTAAATGTTAACTTGATGTGTTTATTTTCTTTCTTGTATGGTTATAGAACATGATATATAATGCCATGATATGCTTATGTATTGTTTTCAAAGTATGATGCACTTTGCTAAGTTTTGGACTCACGCTTGTTTATTTAAATGTTTTTTTAGATACCTTGAGATCGGCATTTGGGAAAGAGAATTTGGCACCACCATTTCACAACACTTGACATCAATAAACTTAGACAATTACGTTCTTAAAGTTGTAGTAATAAATTCTATCTTGTGGAGGGAGTCTTTGGTTTTGTACTCATGGTTATGTCGCATGGATAATTGTTTTCAGTGGTGGCTTGTCATCTTAGTTTTATCCTGATAATTATTGTTCTTGGCGTATAATACTCTTTCGTTGTTGAATTAATATATCATTTAGGCTCATTATTGTTGTCTTTCATTCTACTTCAATGCTGATATATTCTAGTTGTTGCGTATAACTCTTTTGGAGAGGATTCATGGTGTCGAAATTTATTTTAATGTTAGTGTTCTTGCTGGAATTTATTCTGTAAATTGTTATTAACTTGTTAATGTTGCTCATTGTAGTGACATTCTGGGTACACTAGATACCGGGGTGTTACAGGAGGCAGTGGAAACATTCGGCGGGAAAAAATGGCACCAACATGAGGGGAAACATGAAGATTATTATTGGGTGTGTATGCACGAGCCTAATTAGAGAAAGCCAAAGCCAACAGCCTCGTCAGATCAATGGGGAAGGCACCGATGGATCCTTCCATGTAAGGTCTACGACAGGCATCATGACTTTTCAATTCCAAAAGGCGCACATGTATCATAGTTGTACTTCTCATTCATTGTTCGTCCGTGTCGCCATTTGTACTGCACAAGTACAATGGCTAACATAGGCAACGAACTGAACTGTATGTGTCACGTATGTTTACCTGTTTTTCTATGTCATGCAATTCAACGGTACCATATGTGCCATCTATTTTCTATCATTTTATACGTCTTTTGTGCATCTTCATATTTATCACATATACATCAATTTGATTATAATTTCACAATTTTAAAGTACATCACTGAATAAAAAAATTCAAAAACTACCTATTAAAATTCCTTAATTTTGTGGTACATCAGTAAGCCAAAATTTTTTAAAAAAAATATCGATTTAAATTGCCCAATTTTGTGGTACGATCTTAGTTGGTGCATCAGTCAAACTCCACAATTTTTTAGTACACCAGTCGACAAAAAAATTAGTAAACTGTCAATTCAAATTTTACTTTTTTTTACTACTCATCACTGAACCACAAAATTCTTAAACTGTCCACTAAAATTCAATAACTTTACTATTTATCATCTAATCAAATTAATTCTAAAACGATTGATTAATTGGTACACTGGTGAAGAAAATAAAATAAACAAATTAAAAAACTTGCCACGCCACACTGTTCTATTTCTCTCTGAACTATTTTTCATTCTATTTATGGGTTGTGAAAAATAAAATTCGATTATATAAATAGTATTCGACGTAGTACAAAAAACATTTAGTCTACATTTTTCACTCTACTTATTTAAAAAAAATCAACAAAATAAAGAAATGGCCGCCGCAAAATCTACAAAAAATAAAAAATAAAAAAACCAAAGCACTTGCCTCTCCCCTTGGGGGCAAGCACCTGCCTCCCCTAGGCGCGGCAAACCTACCTCGTCACATGGCACGGCAAGGAATTTTTTTTTAAATAATATTATTTTAATCAAAATTTACAGAAATAATATGCCGAAAAAGAAAATAGCAAAACTACCCCCCTGTGTCCATTTGAATTGGCGACAGGGTCCTGTCGCCATTTGAATTGGCGACAGCAGCTCCTGTCGCCAATTCAAATGGCGACTGTCGCCAATTCAAATGGCGACAGGGGGTAAAATAGGAATTTCCCCCCGTCCTGTCGCCATTCCATTTGGCGACAGCATTTAATACCTAACGCGCGAGGCGCCTGTCGCCAAATGGAATGGCGACAGGAGCCTATACCCGTTCGCAGCCGAAACCGATCTCGCCATTTGCACGCGCACAAAGAGGGAGAGCGAGAGAAAAGAGAGAGGGAGAGGGAGAAGAAGAAGAGAAAAGAAAGAGAGGGAGAGGAAGAAGAGAAAGAGGAGGAGAGGGAGGAAGGAGAGGGAGAAGAGGGAGGAAGGAGAGGGAGAGGAGGAAGAAGAAGATCGCGTCTGCGGGTAAATTTGTTTTCTTTCTTGTATGTTTCATTTAACTTAGTGACTAGATTGATTAATTAGTGATTTAGCGAATAGTATTGTCATGTTTTCGCGACTTAGTGACTTAGCAAAAATTTAGCGATTAGCGTTGTTTTCGAATTAGCGACTTAGCGTTAGTTTAGCGACTTAGCGTTGTTTTCGCGATATAGGAACAAATCTCCATGCTACTTAGCGTTAGTTTAGCGACTTAGCGATGTTTTCGCGATATAGGAACAAACCTCCGCGCGCCCGGCCTGCTCAGCCGCTCACCTCGGCCACGACGCCTTTGGCCCGTTGGCGTGTTTGCAGCGCTTGCCTCGGCCTTGCTCGCCTAGTTTAGCGACTTAGCAATGTTTTCGCGATATAGGAACAAACCTCCGCCGCGCCGGCCGCTCGCCCGTGCTCACCTCGGCCACGACCGCCTTTGGCCCGTTGGCCGTGTTTGCCGCGCTTGCCTCGGCCTTGCTACGCCTCGGCCCGTCACCGTGTCACACTTGCCTTGGCTCACCGTGGCGATCGCCGCGAGCTTGCCTCGGCGCTTTACTGCAGCGATGATTGCATGGGCCGGAAAATGCCATGAACAATTTCCTAAAAAATAGGTAAAAATTATGATTTTGCCTTTCCTTCTTTCCTAAATTTTAGAAATCATTAAATAAATTCAGAAAATTGGTATTAAAGACTGAAAAATAGTTTTTTCACAAATCGAAAGTCTATACGTAGCATAAGTACATTGTCTAAAAGGTGTGTGTCGTACCACAGTAAGAATTTCATGAAATGTTTGATGTGTATGAATGAGCGAGTGCATTTACAATATATTACGGAGAGGAATTCGAACATGGGTGTGGAAGGTGGAACTAAGTCATTTCCCAAGTGTCGTAGTTGGTGCATCACGTCAGTGGAGCGTTCATGGAACAGATTAGAAGATGGTTATACCAAATATTCTCGTTGGACCGTGAGTTGCATGGTGTGAAGCTGCACGAAGTAAGTGTCGAAGGCAGGCTATGCGTCTTGGGAGTTAGTTGAAATTACAGTCCGAAATCATGGAGTTCGTATGTCGAGCAGCGATTGAGAGAGGATGGCCATTAGTATTGTTGGCGCAAGCATTTGAGAAAGCAGAGGGCATCCGTGAGGAACAGCAGGAGGTTGTTGGTGACGAAGAGGAGGAAGTTGGGAGAGCGACCAAGCAAGAGAATACTCGGTGAGGCATGATGTTAGTTCGGCTCAGAGGCGGTGCAAGGTGAGGAAGTTGGTGTTCCAATGGAAGGCGTCACGAGGAACCAATGGGTGTGGCGGGCGTCTGAGGAACCAATGGGTGTGGCAGGCGAGGAGAACATATTGAATCGCTGGTGATATCAATGGGCGCAGAGAGCCGGGACTACGAGGATTTAAGTAGCGATGAAGAGGATGAAGAGCCTTTCCCAGCGGAGTGGGATGAGTGTCGATTCGACAGATGATGGTCAACGAGGGTGAAGATGTCCAATGGGGAATGCGATCGGAATGAGATGCGGCAAGATGCAATTTACAAGGATAAAGGTGAGGTGCAGAAGCGATCCACGGCATGGGCGATGTCACTCGTAGACCCTTCCAGGTTGCTAAGTCGGATCGGCGGGTGTATGATGTCGGATGCAAGATGGAAGGTTGCCCATGGCGTGTCCATGCTTACCAACCTAAATGGGACACAATTTGGAAGTGTTCTATAGTAATGCCGCATGCATGTGTCTTGTGAAGTCTACACAATCGCATAGAAATATATCTTCTTCGGCTTTGTTGCCAATGTAATGTCTGGGAGATTGTGGGCAACCTGGATTTAGAGCCACGTGCCATCATACTTGCAATAGAGCGAGGTATCGATACGATAAGCTATGCGAAGGCATGGAGAGCGAAGCGAAGGCATTGGAAGCAAGGTTTGGCACGTCTGAAGACTCCTATCGAGAATCTGCCAGGGTTGCTTCAGGTGATCAAGGAAAGGAATCTTTGGGACTTATGTCGATATTTTGAGCAACCTTCACGCAGCGTTTCCACAGGAAGATGTTGCTCAAGCGGGCATTCTTTGCTTTCGGTGCGTGTATCAACTCATTCGGACATTGCCGTCCGTTGTTATGCGTGGATGGGACTTTTACGACCGGGAAGTACAAAGGCGGATATTGGCGCCATAGGAGTCGATGGCAATAATCGAGTTCTTCCGTTCTTCGCTCGCATTCGTAGAGGTGAGAACAGCGATAGTTGGCTATGGTTTCTAAGGAGCGTGTAAGTGGGGTCGTGGAACAGCGGCTGGTGTGTGTGTCATACATGATCGGCATCCCGGGTTGCTAAAGGCGATCGTGCAATTGCAGCAAGGTGAAGATGAGACACATCCATGGCACGATTTGCGTAGTAGGTGGTGTAAGCGGCACATGGGCGCCAATTTTACAAGCGATTCGAGAACAAAGAAGTGACAAAGCTTTTAAGAGGCTGTGCGACCAGAACCGTGAAAGAAAATTTGAGAGACTATGGAAGAAGTTGGGCGAGCTAACGTCAAGGCATACAATGGCCAGAGGCGACAAGAAGCCAACGGCTTCATGAGAGGCCCGATAGTGCTTGCAGAGTTACCAGCAGACCCTCCACACAGTTCGGAGGAATGGAAGGGCTATGAAATCCTTCTCCGAATGGATAGAGCATGAGCCTAAGGAGAAATGGGCTCGACTTTATGACACCGATGGCGCCAGGTATGGGGTCATAACGACAAACTTAGGTGAGGTTTACAATTGGGTCATCGCGGGGTTGAGGCCACTTCCCTGGTTGCTATAGTGGAGGTGTTCTTCGTGGCATAACGAAATACTTTGTGGATCGCTATGCTAGGGCCGTTGCCGCATGAATGCCCCTGATGTGAAGTACTCCGAGATGATTTGTACCTACATGGAGGAAAAGGGCAAGAAGGGGAGATGCATAGAGCATTGAAGATGGGCACGAGGAGCTCCGATTTGAGGTACTATGTAAAGATAAATCGGGCGTGGGACAAGCCGGCGGAGAGTTACACATGAATGCACCATGCATAGACAAACATGTGCATGCACTGCAACAAGCCTCAAATGCATTACACAGGCCATGCGCACATGTCATGGCGGCCTGCTCAACAATCAGAATGGATCCAGGTATATTCTTATCTCATTTCTTCAACAAGGAAGAAGTGATGGCAACTGGAGTGGGGAAATGTCACGGTTTTAGTGGTGGGTTTATTCACGGGCATCATACAGGAGGTGACACGGTGGATTCCGGATTTAAGTAAATTTGAAGGGTGTTGGGCGGCGGCGGACAAGGCTTATAAGGAGCGATATGGATGCACGGCGGAAAGTGGGCGTCGTGTGAAGAAATGTTCGGTTGCAAGGAGACAGGCCACACTTTCAAGTATTGTCCCACGGTTGAGCGATAAAATTGTTGTCGTCGTTTATGTATGGAGTTTCAATTAAATTGTTATCGTCGTTTATGTATGGACTTTACAATTAAATTGTTATGCGTTATTAATGTATGGACTTTCCAATTAAATTGTTGTTAAATCGTTTATGTATGTACTTACTGATTAAATTGTTGTACTTCAAATTTATTATGGAATGATTGTTTGCACTTTCTTTATGTAATTGTTGTGTTCAATTTGTAACGATATGTTCTTCTATTTTCCTATTGTCGGGTTACACATTGCAGGTATGGCGTACGAGTTGCTTGACCCGGTGATAGATCGACTCACCGGAGCCACTTGGCCACCAGCCTTGCATGTGGCGGGGCAGCTACCTCTTGAGCTTGGCGCCCTACGCTTGCGCACCCCATGAGAGCATGGAGGATTGACCCGCGATGGCTTAGAGGTTAGTACACTAATCACAGGGTTCTATAAGTTCAATGTATTGTCATCTATGTGTGCAGGCAGCGTACTTACAATATTTTCATGCAAGTTGAGGGCAGCGGGGTTGCTTCCATTAGCCAGGATGGTGGAGGCTACCGTGGCTGACGCCCAGGACAGGCGAGGTTCCTCCGAGAGGTTCCGTCTGGCCGGAGCTTCTTGGCCGCTTTGGTGGACCGTTGGCGCCACGAGGCGCTGCGTTCCACCTTCCGTCTTGTCGAGATGGTGCCCATACTTGAGGGCGTGAGTTACCCTCTTTGGGCCTACCTTGCTCGGGGGGCCTTGATGGTGCCGGTCGGCGTCGACCCTGGTAGCGACGGACCTCTGCACGGTTCGCAGTGTGATACCGGCGGTACAGCACTTTCACTTCTACGCACGGCCCTACGCAGAAGTGGCTGGTTCGATTCTATGTAAGTTGCGCTTTATTTTGTAGTTTTTATCCGCTTTCAGTTGGCCGCTAACCATAGCCTTTTGCAGCCCGAGAGGATGGCGGCGGAGGCGGAGGACTACGTCGTCACCCACCACTTCGAGGCGTACTGATCGGCTGTCGGTGGGTCATGTTCAGCTCGAGCCACGGAAGACACCGTCGACAAGCATGATCGATTCGCCGGGGCGATCGCGGAGGCCGACATGGATCATATCCCACGGTGGCTTGGGGACCAGCGATCTTGGCGGCCACCTACCGTGCTCTTTGCGATGGTGCCGTCGCACCTCGGACTCATCCGTTCTCGGCCCGGGTGTCCGCTCTGCTTCGATTGTGGTCGTTCGAGAGGTTCGGATCGGACGTCCACATATAGACACTGAGCCGTATGGCGGCGATTTCTACCGATTGGAGATGAGGTCGACCGCCCCTACCATGGGGTCTTTGTGGTGTCGCCGACCAGTCGATACCACATAATATATTACCTTGTTTGTGAAATAATTTTTATCAATACTATTCTGTACTAACGTTGGTGTATTCCTTGTTTTTGCAGCCCACTTTCGCCCCAGTTACGTCGCGCATGCTTCGTACCCTGAGTACGTAGCGATGTTTGACCAGCTGACAGATGACGCGTCATTTGGCGGCCCTACCTTCGAGCTTGTCGGCCACGCGCGAGCTCCTCGGGGACTTCGCTGCGATGCAGCGATGACCCCCATCTTGGCTCACACGCGGCGTCACTTGGTTTTCGGCAAAGTGTGCGTTGAAACGTCTGTGACCCACACGCGCGTCATGCGGCGCTTGGCCTCCGTCAGGAGTTCCCCCACTGCGAGGTGCCATCGTCGGCTAGCGTCCACTCGTTAGTATTGCTTTCCATCTCTGTTACAATTATTTAATATCTCATTTAATTGCATATTTTACTAATAAAGTTTTCGTTGCAAATCGACTAATGCAGACTGACACGCAAGGGCTTAGGCCCTGATGCAGTAGGCGACACGCATGATTCCTCATGTTGGCGATGGCGCAGGCTTTGGCAGGCGTGCACGAGAGATGCCCGCCTTACGACCACGCCCACGTCGGCGACTACATCCGGTGGTACAGCCAGCGCTGCAGCGTTCGAGTTGTGCGTGTGGTGGAAGTCACCTCAGAGGCACGTTCCCTCCACGGACACCTACCCTACACGGACTCTGCTTTTCACGCGTGGTTAGTACTTGCTCCCACAAGTTGTATACCTGCTGCATAGAACTAACAAGCCATTTTCAAAGGGTGACATTGCTCGGGAGGTGCGGCGGCAGCGGCCTCGATGGTAGCAATGATCGACCGCGAACGCGCGACCATACATCGGTGAGAAGCGTCTTTGCGAGGGTGTTGTCGACAAGACCGCTCGCATGTACGTCCACCTTACGTCGGGCACGAGGTTGAGGGGCGATGTGGCGGCACAGTCTCGGAGTCGTTAAATCCCATTGTCGTGGCGGCGGGGTTCGCCACCGCACCCGACCAACTGCGCCACTCGCCCCTCCTCCGATGTGCCGGGGCTCCAGGTGTGCAGACCCTCTGAGTACACCTTTACGCTCTGCCCTTGTCTACTACATTTTTACATTATGTGTGCTAACGTGAAACATTTTTCAACGGTAAGTCGATGGCCGTGGCGCGACCCACTCTGGCGGCTCGAGCCGTTGGCGACAGATGTTCTTCACGATTGGCTTGATCCCCAGACGGCGATGGAGGATATCCTTGGTCGCCGTGCTCGCCTCGCGCGCCGGACCTAGTCAGCCAGCAGGTCGACTTCCGCGCCGGACCCGGTCGGTAAGCCTTGGTCGACCCCTCGCCGGACCCGGTCGGTCGGCGCGGGACCCCTTCACTACTCCGACTCCACCACGTCGCACTACTAGGAGTTCTCGCGGAGTTCCTGTGACCTCTTGACATATTCAGCCGAGGCATGTTCAGCGTCGGAGGAGGCACTGGGGCCACACGTGGCGTCGCCCCTCGCGAGGGCCGTAGCTAATTTTGCTTTAGTTTTATCTTTTAGTACTATCGGTTCATTACGTGGAGCAGTGACTTTGTTCAAGCTGGTTTATCTTTTACGTATGTTTTATCTCAATGAATCCACCTTTCATGGTTTGTGACTTCCTCAGGCCCAATAAATAACTTCCAACATGCATTTATACGGGCGCGAAAATCCTTCATCGTTAGGGTTCGTGCGCGAATATAATACTTAGGGTTGTTGGGCGTTGAGAGTTTATATGCGAAGAGAGTTGTAAGCGAGATATTTTTACGAATATGGTAGTCCGTATACCAAATAGCAGATCTGGTACATTCGGCCCAAAAATAACTTCCAACATGCATTTCTACGGGCGTAGAAAATCCTTCATCGTTAGGGTTCGTGCTTGAATGTAATACTTAGGGTTATTGGGCGTTGAGAATTTATATGCGAAGAGAGTTGTATGGCGAGATATTTTTACGGAATATGGTAGTCCGTATACCAAATAACAGATCTGGTACATCCGGCCCAAAAATAACTTCCAACATGCATTTCTACGCCGTAGAAAATCCTTCATCGTTAGGGTTAGATGTGAATGTAATACTTAGGGTTATTGGGCATTGAGAATTTATATCGAAGAGAGTTGTAACTGAGATATTTTTATGGAATATGGTAGTCCATTATACCAAATAGCAGATCTGGTACATCCGCCCAAAAATAACTTCCAACATGCATGTCTCACGGCGCCGAAAATCCTTCATCGTTAGGGTTCGATGCGCGAATGTAATACTTAGGGTTATTAGGCGTTGAGAATTTATATGCGAAGAGAGTTATGGCAGAGATATTTTTATGGAATATGGTAGTCCGTATACCAAATAGCAGATCTGGTACATCCGGCCCAAAAATAACTTCCAACATGCATTTCTACGGGCGCGAAAATCCTTCATCGTTAGGGTTCGTCTTGTGAATGTAATACTTAGGGTTATTGGGCGTTGAGAATTTATATGCGAAGAGACTGTAAGCGAGATATTTTTACGGAATATGGTAGTCCAGTATACCAAATAAGCAGATCTGGTACACCCGGCCCAAAAATAACTTCCAACATGCATTGGACCACGAGACAACACAAAGTGCGCGACCTATCACCCTCGGTACCACGACCTACCACCCTCAATCAAAGCGCCACGACCAGTCACCCTCAATGTAAATTGCATGACCTGCCACCCTCAATAAAAGTTGCACGACCTGCCACCCTCAATAAAAGCTGCACGACCGGTCACCCTCAATGCGACTTGACAACACGCTCTGTCGGCTTTCTCGGACTTATTGGACCACGGCGTCGTGCGGCTTTCCTGGCGTGGCGGGTGATGCGACTTTTGCGAAGGCGTGCCATGTCGTTCGACTTTGCTAATGATGTGACGGGTTGTGCGGCTTTCGGAGAGGGAGACGAGTCATGCATCTTTGCCAAGTGGATGACAGGCTATCTGGCTTCGCCACCACTATAAACCCGGTGGAGGGATACACTTCCATTACCAACAGGCTGACAATCAACTTCTGCACACTTCACACGAATTAGGCTACGATGTCGTTCTACCGTCGCCTCTTCAGCAAGCGAAACTTAACCCCGAATACCGGATGCGAGTTGTGTTGGCGCTCGGTTCTTCGGAGTTGCCCGACCTAATTGCTCTGCAACCTTCCGGCGAAGATGATGCGGTCTAACCACGGAACTACGGCGCTGCGCTCATTCTTGTTGTGCACACGGCTATGAGGTAAACCTCTGGTGTCATTACGATTAAAGTACCACTACCATTTCATCGTCGTTTTTCTTTTGTAGCGCATGGACCAGGTGTTGCTTCTTCCAATGGATCGGCGGGCCGGAGCAGCGTGACTCTGAATTTCTCAACAAGCGCCACAGCGCCTACCCCACTTGGCGAGAACTTCACCCGGTGGGAGAGGCGCCGGGATATGTCCCCTTCTAGATTGACCGAGTTTAGGGCCGGTGGGCAAGAGAGCAACCAATCGGTGAGTTTTATGCGACATGCTAATGTTACGTGATCACAAAGTAGTAATTCTAAACTGCTTCCTCGCATACGAGGACTCCAAGAAGAAACTTGCAAAATGGATAAAGTCAAAGGAGAAACCTCCTCAAGGGCCCGCACCGAAAGCTCAGAATTTTGCGATCCACGACACAGAAGCGATCGTTGATACCTGCCAAGGGGATCTAGCGGACCGGAGATTCTACGGTGCCCCTTGGCCGAGGATGAATAGTGCGCCTACTTCAAGCCAGGTGGATCCGGAGCAGTACCACCCACATCTCAAACTTCCCATATGGGATAAGCTGGGAGCAACCCTCTCAGTGGTGCTACTTTACGCCCGAAAAGCCGGACCAGTGCGCCCAAGGTATTTTGCAGCGACCACGACATACATATTGTATGGACTGCAGGGCACGCTTCCGATTATACAAGGACAAGCCCAACACGCACCTCCTGCACCACATAGTGGAGTGCGAGCGAAACAAAGAAGGCGTCTCCATGAGGAACGAGGAAGTGGAAGAGGGTTCCTCCACTCTAAGTAGGGACAAGGGGAAGCGGCCGTAGAGATCATCGCTGTGGAAGAAATCCTTGCCGGGTTCTGAGAGACCATCGAGGAACCCGCGGTATTAACATAGGGGATCTGGAAATCGGGATGGCATGCCCATATGGGAGGCGAGAACTCCACGAGAATGCACACAACCAAGTTACTTCTTATACCCCAGAGGCGTCTGGCATAGGCTACCCATTCGGCAAAGACAAGCTGGGAGCCTTGCCCCACGGCCATGGAGCTCTTTCATAAGAGAGATTGGCGGTGTCGAGAACAAATCGCAAAAGAATGACGGGTGATGTAATGTGTAGAAAATGTATGGCATCGTTCCCACTCTACGAACATAGACGGAACGATCACTTGTTCCACCATGACAACCAGTGTTATCGTCACTTCTCCTAGGAATATGGTCACTGTTGTAATGTCATTGTAATATAATCCGTTGCTCCTTTCATCATCTAAACTTTCGTTACATGTGCACTACTAACATTGAGTTTTGTTCCTAACGTTACTACCTGCATATATGTGCTTTTCACAATGATCGTAAAATCAGTCATCAATTGGTAGCCTTCTTTGATTGATTCATTTCCTTTCCTGTTGAGCCATGAAAGCCAGCCTATTAGACTGGAATTATCCATGCATGTACAAGTTGTACAACCCTCTGAATTTTTAATGTTTGGTTCTTGACATTGGTTTTCTTGACATATACGTAAAATGTAACACCTTCGTGAGGAGCTCAGAATTCTCCAGCATTAAAATATCAAATTTCATCATGTCATATGGATACATAGTCACCGGTTTTCGAAAATACAAATAAGCAACAACCGATTATGAAAAAGTCGAATTTAACGTGACTAGTACATCGAAACTTATCTGCATTTTTATCAACTCGGTTTCAAAAATCCGAAATAAACAAAAAAATAGATTGGCTGGCCTTGTTCCGGGTGAACCGGAGAAAGTCTTATTCACTATTGTCATTTCGATTGTTCCAAATACACCGATTTTCGGTTTAGCGTTGACCGAATAAAACATGTGCAGTTTTCCATATACCGGAAATGCAATTTCAGGTTTTTAAGATCTGATGAGTGAATACGGTTGGGTTTTCGCTCTTACACAAAAATGTTATACAGATTTGAAAATCTGATAAATATTGTGTATAGAATTCCAAAATTTCCTTATACATGTGCTGCATATATATATATTAAAGTTTATACAGATTCAATAATATTTTTCACCCTTTCACATTACTTTTCCTTCATAATTGTAATTTTATACATTACAACATCAATTATCACAGCTAAATATGTTTTTTCCTTAATTTATTGAGTTTGCCCTCCTATGTCCATTTCAATTGGCGGCAGGTGTCGCCATTTCAAATGGCGACAGGGGGCAAACTCGACATTTCCACTGCTGCCCCACGCAGCCAGAGGCTGGATGCCCCCTGTCGCCATTTGAATTGGCGACATGAGCTCCTGTCGCCAATTCAATTGGCGACAGGACCCTGTCGCCAATTCAAATGGGGGTAGTTTTGCTATTTTCTTTTTCGGTATATTATTTCTGTAAATTTTGATTAAAATAATAATATTTAAAAAAAAATTCGCACGGCAAGCCCCTACCACCACGCCTTTCCCAAGTGGCAAGGGCTATTTCTAAAAAAAGAAGTAGCGGACAAAGGCTATTTTCGCGAAATTTTTTTTAAGGAGAGCTAATACAGTAAAATTTTTCAAATTCGACCGGTTTTCATGTTTGTAGGACTAGATTTAGCATCAATTTTTTTGTGATGAATTGTAATACCTTTTCTAAGGAATACATGTGAAAATTTTGCACAAAAATACATATACAAATTTTGGTCATATTGCCTGAAATTTCATAAGGGATTGAATAGGACCGAAATTTCGGTTTTCCTGGCTGCCAAAATACCAGATTTGAAATTTGGTTTTTCCATTTTGGCCGAAATTCCAAAATTTCACCGAAATTTCGTATTTCGGTTGTCCCCCTAAGATATGATCCGAAAATGAAATTTGTAACCATGGTGCTAGCAGTAATTTCTCTATTTTTTCATGCCATTTTACTGCTGGTCAGAGTGCTATGTTTTCCAGGTTCCATTATGTACACTGGAGGACGTATGTGTTGCACAATTTTGTTCAAATTCTAGTGACTTGACTTAAGAGTTAAGACTGTTAATTTACTATTTGAGCATAACTCCGGAAGATAGGAAAATTTGGTATTCTAGACAACATGTGTCCTGTATTTACAATTGTACACAACATATTTGAATATTTACAGAAATCTCAACTATACCCGAAATTAGGAATTTCGTGTACCCATTCCCGAAAATAGGAAATTCGGTTTTGCTGTATTTGAAAACAGGAATTTCGGGTATAGGGTATAGCCGAAAATGGGGTTTTCGGGTATGAGGTGGCAGCTCATACCCGAAAATGGGGATTTCGGGTCTGAGGTGGCACCTCATACGAAAATGGTGATTTCGGCAATGAGTTGGCTATTTTTTTTTGCTTTTTCGCTTTGAAGGAGACGGGGGAGTTTATTGCCTGCAGTCGAAAAAATTGGTATTGTATACAACTTGTAAATTCGTTTACCCTTTCCTGAAATCTCAACTATACCCGAAATTTGTAAATTCGTTTACCCTTTCCCGAAATTACCAAATTCGATTTCGGTGCATTTGAAAATCCAAATTTCGGCTATGGCTTTTATTTATTTTTTGCTTTTATTGCTTGCTTGGTCTTTTGCCGGAAGCAGCGTGCCCAAATGGTGATTTCGGTTATGAGCTCCTGTTTTTACGTGCTACAAAACCGAGCTGACCAAAAGGAAAAAACCAAGCATGCATGCATGTCGTTCTTGCAGGCAAGCAAGCGAGGCAAAAGAAAAAAAAAAATAAAAGGGACAGCGAAATCACCATTTTCGGGTATGGGGTGCCACATGTGCTCGTATTTACAAATCTACACAACATATTTGGTCACTCAAATTAAAGGAAAAATTGAGTAAATAAACTAAAGTGAAATCAAAATTAAGAAATTAACTGCGGTGAATGGAAATGCGATGAATGGTGTTCTTTCCGCTGGAGGATGGCTTCCGCCATGTGAGGTGGTTGAAGGCGTTTCATAATAACCTAACTATTATTTTGAGCGATAACTTTTAACCCTTTTGTTGGCAAGTAAAATATCATAGTACCTTAAATATGTATAGTCGTTTTATATTTGGGACAAGACCATTATAAGTAATATATAAGTTATTTTTCACCGTACCCTTTTAAGTTTTACCATAACGTCAATCTTTAATCCAAAAACAAAATACATCTCATATTTATATTTATAGGAGGGAAGAACCTCTTTTAAAAGAAATAAGCCATTTAGGCGGAAACTATACGTCTGGCCTGTCGACCTCGATCGCGACCTCGGGGTTGCAAAAGCGAGATATTTGTTATTTTTCTACAGGTCATATAAATTATCACTTTGTAATAATTTTTAGAGACTTCGTGTAGTTATCCTCAAAGATGTGAAATATATGTACGCTACCTTTGTATCGATAGATGGGCGAAATAAGAATCTCTTGAATTGCATATGGCTTACAAATGCTAAACGGCAATGGCATGTCACGGCACACTCTACCGAGTATACGGACTAAACCTAACATGCTTTAGGAAAGGGAAGAACAACAAGGGCCCTTCTCGTACACTCTCTTGAGTGCACCGAGGATATTTCCCCTTGCGCAACCCATCGGTGCTCTTGCCCGCCCTGGCAGCGTAGCCGCCCTCTCGCGCTTCTGTCACGCTTGGCCTCGCTCGGCCGCCAGCGCTGCCGTTCGGCCTCCCTCTCTGCGCATTTGTTCGGCAAACTTCATGCGCTTCTCCTCTTCCTGCTGCTCACGGCCTGCAGCTCTACCATAGCTCTGCGATGTGAGTACTCCCAATTCCTCATCCTCTCCATCTCGAGTGCTCCGCGTCGTAGAATTTGATGAACTCGCATAATGGAGGCTGCAATTGGTGACAACAGATGGTATAACGATGTTAAGGTTTGGATGGTTTGATGCAACATCAAATGCGAGTCTGAACATACCGGGCTCCTCCACGACATCCGCATCCCGGCATTGGCTCGAGTCGTGGTTGCGACAACTCCAATACCTCATACCGTATGTGTATGAGTTGTCTCTGATTGCCGAAAGCGGCAAGGATCCCCCATAGGCACATGGGGACCTCCGTGCCGTCGGGGGCCAGATTGGACAACTGTGCCTTGAGGCGAGGAACTCCATTGGCACCGGTTGCTTGGCCGAAATTTGTGCTTAAGTGGTTTGGATTGCTTGCTTTGTGTGAGTATTCGGAGGTGAGCAGGTTTAAATAGCCCGCCACCAACCAAGCGAGAGAATCGGAGCAAAGAGACAAGGTCGGCTAGAATGTTTTGTACAGTTTTATCGATGACAAAAGCTGAAAAAGTTAACGAGCGTGCTTTTGATATGACATGGCGGGCATCTTTGTTACATCTTTGACAAAGAATGCTTTTTACGACTTGAACTTTTACGACTTTTACGGCAATGCTTTTCTGACTTCTGAGATGACATCGGCGGGTCATGGCGGTGGAGTACACGGCTTTGCGAGATGCAATCTAAATTTGGCTTTCATGGCTCAACAGAAAGAAAAGGACTACATGTTTTGTGCGCGACTATAATACTTAGGGTTATTAGGCGTTGAGAATTTATATGCAAAGAGAGTCAGAATTGAGATATTTTTACAAAATATGGCGGTCAGTATACCAAATAGCAAATCTGGTACATTCGGACCCAAAAATTACTTGAACATGCTTTTTACGGGCCAGAAAATCCTTCGTCGTTAGGGTTTGTCTTGTGACTTTAATACTTAGGGTTATTGGGCGTTGAGAATTTATATGCAAAGAGAGTCATGGCGAGATATTTTTACATAATATGGTAGTCCGTATACCAAATAGCAAATCTGGTGCATTCGGACCTCCGTGCCTTGGGGACGGATTGGACAATCTTTGTGCCTTGGGGCGAGGAACTCCATTGGCACCAGGTTGCTTGGCCAGGTGAACTTGTGCTTCGTGGTTTGGATTGCTTGCTTCGTGTGAGTATTCGGAGGCGAGCACGGGCTTAAATAGCCCGCCACCGACCAAATGAGAGAATCGAACAAAGCGACAAGGTCGACTAGAATGCTTTATGCAGTTTACCGATGACAAAAGCTGAAAAAGTTAACAGCGTGCTTTTGATATGACATGGCAGGCATGCTTTTACGACTTTGACGGCAATGCTTTTACATCTTTGACAAAGCAATGCTTTTACTGACTTCTGAGATGACATCGACCTTCATTTGGACTATTTGCCATTGTTGTTTTCAGCGTGTTGTCATATCGACCTTCTCGGCCTTTTGACATATCACCATTGTCGACCATTTGTCATATCATCATTTGGACTATTTGCCATTGTTGTTTATTTTTAATACGTTCATTTGTCATATCGCTTTTTTCATCCTTCTGTTATATCATCATATTCAGCTTTGTCGCATATCAGCTAATATACGAAAGAACACAAGGTTGAATGACTGTTGTCGGTGAATATGATATTACATACATGACATAAAAAATATGCTCCATTCAACCGAAAAAATAACTTCGAATAACTTGGTGAACATAACAGAAAGCTTCATAATAGTACAAACTGCATTACGATACAACCGAAACACATAATAGCATTAGAACAAAGTACAATAGGGAGAACAACTACAACAGCATTTCTTGTGAACAAGGAATAACATACAAATGGATGCAGGGTAGAGCGGCTTTAGAACTTTCCAGAATCATCACTATCATAGAATTCCACACCCTCTTCTTCGAAAAACTCCCAACGGTCACGTTTGTAGTCTTCAACGCTATTGCCTTCAAGAGGAACAACCAAATCAGGGCTTACAGCTTCGTGGTTATCTTCTACGGTGCGCTCAAGGAAGCGATCATACGCTTCATGGTTTTCTTCTTGTTCAGGCCGAACTCCCTCTCTTTGCGGTAATTCTCGTACCGTTACCCTATTAAGTTCCTGCGCTAGATCCTTCCTCTGGTGTGCCATTGGAAGCGTCCTGTTTAAAGCTGTCGGTGTATTTATATCGTCTGCCCACTACTGATATTGGCATCCGGTAGACTACACGACAGTGTGAGCATGGATATTTAAAACTGGAGCAATAGAATAATCATCGAAATATGAAGATATCGAAATACATTTAGACGTACAGAGAAATTTGGGCATCTATAGAACGCCCGTCCGTTATTTGGCGCAGTGGTGGAGTAGCAGGTTTGAGCATCGACATGGCGATTAGGGCAAATGACCCGCCTGCATTGGCAACCAGGCTCGACGCCTTCGACATAGCTTGGACAGAACTGACGAACACTTAAGTCGGTATCTACACGAAGGAAAAATATCAATAAGAAGCATAATAAGTACAAAATAATGTGGACTGACCCAACAACACAACAATGTGACTCACCGTACAAAATAACTTTTGTAAATAATACCTGTGGAACAAGAAGCTGAAATGAAATATTGGAAAAAAGGAAAGCTAAACTACCAGTTCTCCTCTATGCGCTCTGGGTTTTCTCAACTCAATCCAGACTTTATGAACTCGAAGCAATGTATCGCGTTTGCCTGATAGAAGTGCAGGCGGCCTTGCAATTTATAGGCAGGGAGCGAGGGAGAAACGAGACAGCTGGCGGAACCTCACCGTGCGGGGCGTGGGCCAAGACAGAAAATCGGCACGTGGCAGCGTTTGTAGTGCGCTCGATGGGAAGTGCAGCTGCGGTGGCGATGGCAGGAGTGGCCACCACTTGCCGAGCATTACCGCGAGGTGGTTGCCTGGTGAGCGATAACATTGCAAAACCGCGGCTTCCCGTGGCGGTATTTAGGCGGGAAACTGGCACGCCCGGCCCAGTCCAACCTAAGTCGCAGCCTCGGGGTTGAAAAAGTTAACACGCTCTGGTGAGTACAACTCCACAGCATTCATGCACACTATGTGGCATTGCGTGAGCGATGCGTTCGTATCACGATGCCGATCTTTGTTTCACCCACCAAAAGCCGCGGCGTGCGATTGGGAGGGAATCGGTGCACAGGCATCGTTTGCAGCGTGTGGGGCCTGGCTATAAGCTTAGCCGCACGGTGGCGATGGGCAACGGTGGCGGCACATTAGCGTCTTGGCGAGGGCACAGACGGAAAGCTACACGTGGCGACATCAGTTCCTTTGCATATGTGCCTATGCTTGATACCGACATATGCATACAGCTTTCTAGCTGGTAGAGAGGTGCCAGTCACGCTTTGGCAGCTATGCTTCGATGAGACGACTCGGGCAGTCTGTACCACACATGCATTTGACATGACATTTGGACCAGTTATGACAGCCATGCTTACGGCATGATATGTCCTGCGGTATCACGGTCCCGGTCGAATCGATTATAGCGGCTAAGTTTCGCATCAATTAAGTTTTAGCTGCTCTTAAGGTAAATTCGGCTTGATTAATGTCCTAAAGCGGCACTTAGGAGTATCCCAAGCTTAACCAAAAGTTTAGAGCCAAAAATTTCAGTCGCACTTGTGACTTTCAACCAACTTTGGAGCCTTGTATGGCGGCAATCTATAATGACCTAGAGTGCGCGGGTTACATGGTTGCGAAGTAAAAACATTTCTCTATATAGTGGTGGAGTCATATCGCCAATCCGGTGTCAAACACCGACTTTAAACTTGGCTCAAAAGTGAATCTAGCGCTGTTTTCTGTTGGAGGACTTAGCCAATTTGGTTGGTTTGCTTGGGGGGTTTTTTGGGGAGATGAAAGTGTGGGTTATGTGGTGTGGGTGGCAGCCACTTCATTCCCAAACCGTGAGCTGCTCCCTCTTCTTCCTCCCTCCACCACACAACCGTGAGATGAAAGTTTGCTTGGTCGGGCAGATTTTTGGCTCTCAGTTTTCTGCGAATTCGAGCTACTTAGAGGCCGAATTGGAGTTTACATTTGCTTAGGAAGTTGTATAGGGTGAAATTATCTAGCATCTCCAACTGGAATCAATCCATTTGGACATTCCATTAGAAAGTTATGCCATTTTTAGTTTCGACTGTCCGAAATGGACGAAATTGGTGAATTGGATATTGAGCTGCGAATTTGAATTAATTGGAGGCCGAATTTGGAAAAATTTTTGCCTGAGAACTTGTAGGGAATTTTGAGTAGATTTCAAAAATGTATTTCTTTGCTTATTTTGGATTAATTTGGAGTAAGTTATGCCGGTTTGAAGTAGTGCCCAGATTTCAAAAAAAAAAGAGAAGCAAGTCCGCTCCGTCCGATATATGGACTACCTTTCTTTGCTACACAAATATACTGCCACAATAACCCTAAGTGCTATTGCCAACGCTAACTTTTACTAGAAATTTCGTCAGCACCTCCCCTGAAACTAGGACATCCACTCCACAGACCAAAGACAACATTTAATACGACAATAAGATTGAAACTTAAGAAAACCAACCAATCACAAACATGGGTCATGGTACGAACTAACCATCATGGCCCAACTTATTACATGCAAGTACCACAGAATAATTACAAGATATAAACTCAATAACATTACAAGCAATTAGTTAGTATGAAACTGTGCTAATGCAAAACGTGACCGTGCCACCACTCCCATCCATTCATGTCGACTTCAAGGTTCCTACAAAGAATAGACAAACAAGCGGAGCACAAGCGGCATATATTAAAACATTAGAGTGAAACATTAGTGTAACACCCCATAAATCTAAACTGTTGTACAATAAAAATTCATGACATTCCCCTAAAAGCAGACAATACGGAAGCAATTCATAAAACCAAGGTCCATGATAAGCAATTCAAATAGGAATAATATCACGACATCAAAACTAGAGACAACAAGTCTAATTCAACCAGATATCAACCATAAACATAACACATCTCTACTGGGACAACCATAAACGAGAATAAGTTTAAAGGGGACAACAATGGGTCTATGTGTAATAAAATTTCAGCCAACTAATGAATTATTTAATGCACTAGTTCATGTGAGTCGTGATGAGACCAGAAGATTTATTGTGTTGCTAGCCCACCTTTCATCTTTGACGACTCACGTGCGCTACGGAAACATCAAAAGCGACAACTAGTGAGATTGGGTAATCTCAGCAAGCGGACCTACTAATACAAATAACACATCCACCATAAATCTAGCATACCACATTCCTCATATACAATACCACATCATAGAGTTCACACAACTTCAGTAAAATGCATATGATTGTGCACATGCTTATGCCATGATCCTCCTCACTGTGCCCCTTCTCGGGAACACACGGTGTTGTCACGTCTTGATCGCGCCTGTTGGCGTCGACAAAACTTCCAATGCATGATAATGCAGTTAATGCTTCATGCATGAATTCATTCAAAATCTCCTACACTGAGTTCACATGTTTGCCTCTCATCTTATAGCATGGATAGAAAGCAAATAACATTGAGATGAAGTAATTAGACAATTCATCAGGTAAACAACATCATTCTTCACCATACTCATGATTCATAGGCAAACCACAATATCACAATGGTAGTCAGAATATAGCAATCCTATAAGCAAGCAATTAAACCATGTATGATTGCTGTAATTGGAGATTATAATGAAGGCGAAGCAAACAACGATGCATAGCTTAACAATACATCTACTTCCACTTGCCTTTACCGACGTGGACGATGAACCTAGTTGCGCCCAGCAGTGGCACCACCTGAACAAACATTATTTCAGTACATAGCGACATCACAATTGATCACACAATTCAAACACACGCTTCCTACTCCCCGTTCCCATTTAAACGGCAAAAAACCCCGATCTGTCCGGATCGAACAGCAGCACCCTCTCTTCCCAATTTCGTATCTTTTTTTGTACTGTTCATAAAAATACAAAAAAATTACAACAGCTAGATATTGACGAGAACTACAACTTTCATGAAGGTCAAAAATTTCAATTCCGCTGTTAAATATGCCTAAACAACCGTCCAACACAGTGGACGAAATCTGTTTCCAGATTCTGTTCATCATCTTCCAACAGAGATAACTCTCAGACTGACGCCCCAAAAAATCTGCAAAAATTACAAAAGCTAGGTAGCGACGTTATCTACAACTTTTTAGTTATAGGTTTTTGCAGGAAAAATCATCTATGTCACGTAAAACGTGAAACAATCCGCACTGCACAATCTCCCCTTTCAGAAACCGCACCACGTGAACAACTACCCTTCTACCCCATCAAAATCCATCCAAACCAAACACCACCACATGTAAAACACTCCCAACCCTAAGTAGAACAGGGGAAAAAAATTTGGAAATTTACCTAGAGTCCTTCCTTGAGAATCCACGAAAAACACGCGACGAACACCAAATCTGAAAATCTGCTCGTCCTCCACACCTTCTCGGATCCTCTTCTCGATTGCGAACTAACCGATAAGCTTCAAGCGTCACTGTCTCCCTCTCCGCCGTTGAGCCTGCCTTCTGATCAAATCCTCAGGGCTAAACACCACTGGCCGATGTCTCTCCCTTTGTCCCGCGGCTTGTAACGGACCCAACCTCCCCGTGCCTGCTGGTACATCCAAATCCTCGTCTTGGGGAGGGGGGCCGGTTGCGATGGAGTATCCTGCTCCGCTCGCGGAGATCGCGTTGAACCACTCACGTGGATCAACAGGCCCTAAGGGAGCTGTATGGCCTACGTATGTCGATGTTTGTGAGGTCCCCGCCTGGTGCGGAGGCCCCTGTAGCTGCATGCCTAATAGGCCAGTGAACGTAGGCGCATTGAAGAAGTCCTCGTCAAAAACTTCGGGCCCGCTCCATTGTGGTGTGGAAGTGACCTCTGCCCCAAAGGCCTCTGATACATGGGGCATACCTGTGGGAGGGTGACGACTGGAAGGACCGGGCATGTCCTCATGATGTGAAGGACCCGGTCTTTCGTCATCCGGTACTTCAGCAGGTGGGGTGGCATGACGTCGCGATGAATGGCTCGGTGCATGGGACATGGATGCACGTCGAGCGACATCGGCTCCCTCGGCGATGGCCAGGACGGACGGTGCGAGATCGCCTCGGTGTGAGCTAGCGGCGGAGTTCCATGGGAGATGAGTGGAGCAGCGGCCGTGTGTCCGTGACCATCCTCCAAGGCCACGGATAAGCGGACATGATGCGTGCCCCTGGATGCGAGGTACCTTCTCATTGGATTTGGTGCTTTGATGAGGAGCTAGAGGTGCCTTCACTTTGCCCCCATAAGTTGATCCGCTTGATTATCTGACTCGGATGCCTCCTGCGTCTGCATAGCATTCTTGGGGTATTAGAATCGGAGGGTTAAGAAATTTCTTGAGGACATTATTTAGGGGTATATTTAGTACCAAAATGTGGACTTGTCGAGATCGGTCCTCGGGATAGGCCATTGCTCGCTCGTTAAATCGACCTCGTTCTTTGAGCAATGTGGCGCGAAGTCTTGTGAGACGATACCATGTGAGGTAGTTGTCATATTCCTGGGGGTCGTATGGCACAGAGGGTAAGACAACCTCCTGAAATGCACTGTCGTTCCACCGCGTAATGTGGGTGGCATGGACGTTGGTCCAGTCCACTGCGGCCGCACTGCCCTTCGCGCTTCTCCTACAAATGCACGGACGTTACATTGTCAAATTTGCATAGATAGGGCACATATTGAAAATAACTAAATGCATACCCGTGAGATCTCCCGGCGTCCCGCGGTGGTGGAACGGGGACTATCTGGCGGAAACCGAACTGCCTCTGGATCCGTTCAGGCGAGTACACCTCTACGACGTTCATGTAGAGCAGGAAGCATGTCGTCATCCACAGGGGGTAGTCCACCGTGTACTAGCTGGATATTTGGGCGCCCGTCGCAATCTCTGCGGCTCTTTGCGGAGACCAAGGATCCCAGTTCACATGTGCTACGGTCAGCAGGTCTAGATCGGCGACAACACGCGTGTAGCTCCAATGGTCGCCGTTCGGCGACCATCCAAGTCGTGCGTGCATCCAGCGGTACCCCATTGTAGGGCGATTGGTATCTGGCATGGCATCGTAGACTTCAACAGGGTAATATTGAATACGGATCTCTGGCCGAGAGATCGGTAGGTACTCCCAACTCCACATCTGAAGGAGTTGCAGGCATCCAGTAATAGTGCCCCTGTAAGTCAGGCGATGGCATGCATCGCACAATCCACGATACGTGTCCGCCAGGACCGCAGATCCCGGTATAGGCGGGATGTCATCAACCTCCCGGCCAAGCGGCGAGCAATCGACACAATGTGCGGGAAGATCAGGTCTCTGCGGTGGGCGTGAACATCACACCACCCGGCCAAGTAGTACAGGTAGACCTCGTAGTGGCGCGACCTTGTATCTTAAATCGGCATCGGTGGGCGGGGTTGTACTCTGCAATGTCTGCAGCCAGGTCATGGACACTCCATTTTCCTTCTGCTCGCGGGACACCAAACTGCGTGAACTCCGGATTAAGAGATTTCATAATAGCATGCACATTACGAACATAAAACAACTAGTGATTGTAATACCTTCCCGTTATGTAGTCTTTGCCGGTGCTTCTATTTGGGCGACGAAGAACCAAGGGTGTCCCACGATGGGGAGGCCGGTTAGCATGGCCACATCCTCAACGTAATGGACATCTCACCAAACGGTAGGTGAAATGTGTGTCTCAGGCCGCCATCGGTCCACGAGACCAGTAAGAAGCGCACGATCGATGCCAGGCATGGGTGTGGTCTGCCCTCCTCCGAGCTGAGCCCCATCCATGAGAAGTGCAAAAGGTAGTAGACCCGCACGACCTAGTCGATAGTGGAATCGATAGTCCAACTTCTTCAACTTGTGCAACGGCCAAGCGAGAAGAGAGGGCAATCAAAGATTAATAACAAGTTGGTTAGCTATATCCGAACAAATTAATTGTGGGTAATATAGTAATGCATCTTACCATGGCTCCAGCAGAAATGGCCCTCGCACGATGTGGGGCATCTACTGACTCACGGAGAAGCTCTGGAAGTGCATTGTCCGCCATCACGCACTGTTGAAACAAATGATACATGACATCAAAGTACATTTACACAAGCTACAGATTACAAATACAGATACATACTGGGTACAAATACAGATCAAAGTACATTTACACAAGCTACAGATTACAAATACATGACATCAAAGTACATTTACACAAGCATCATACGTGCATTCCCGACAGATACAGATACATTTCGATAGCTCCAAATTACAAATACAAGTTCAAAAGCAACGTAACATAGAAGGGGAGACGAGTACGTTTCGATAGCTCCCAATTACAAATACATTTCGATAGCTCCAAATTACACATAATCCAGGGGAGACGACTACGTACTGGGTGCATTGGGGCACCTCCTACGGTCGTGTCTGGGTTGTCTGCATATTTTACACTTTCGCAAACCGTCCACCGCATCAGCCGCGTCCATGTCACCTTGCAATCTGGCCCTTGGCCTACCTTGCTGTGTGCGCCTACTCGCGGGATATGGTTTCCAGGTTGGGCCTTCCATGAGCTTGTAGTTCTCTCCAATTGAGAACGAACTCATCTTCGGACGCCACGTGTTCTTCAAAGCATGCACGGTGTAGTAAGGCGAGATGTACTGTGATGCATCGTTTCCACCCATATCGCGACATGCCGCCAACACATGGGAGCACGGCCTGTGCGGAAGCTTTGGCTTGTTGCACGTGCCACGAGACTTCCTCGGCCCCTAGTGACATTCTTTGCACGGTGTCCCCCGCGAGATACCCGGATGCATGTTTGCGTTTGCACATGACCTCAAATTTATTCATCCCCAGGTCATAAATCCTTGTGCGGTGGAAGTGCGCCTTCCTCCGCCTCTCCGCGAGCATCTTCTCCACTCTGGGTGCGTACGTGGTGACGCACGCCTCGGCCACATTTCCGCGATCTCGGAAGTAATCAGCCGCCCGGTAGAACGTGAGCTCAATGATTGAACACAAAGGGGCGCACACCCTTGATGCGTTGTTGAACGCCTCCGCTATTTTCGTTGTCATGACGTTGTACCTTTAATGTTGTACGTTAGCTTCTATTGAAGTTAAAACAAGTAGTTGAGATGATCTGCGCTAATCTATGGTTAGTCTATACCTCGCTCAGTTCGTGTCGTGGAGTAGCGCCCAGCTCATTGGCTTCCCCGCGATCCACCGGTGAAGCCGGGCCGAGTTCTAGAATACACGGTGCGGCCTCCCACCATTTGCGAAAGGAGTTGCTTATTCTTTGGGATTGGTCGTCCTCCATCATCTTCTGTGTGGTCTCGTTCAGCTGCGTCCATATCGCGTTGAACTTGTGTTGTTGGTTCTGCAGGCACATAGCTTTGAATCTCTTCACCAACGCCTTGTTCTTGTACCTTGTGTACAGGTTCGCGCCAAGGTGGCGCATGCACCATCTTCTCTCGACATCGGGCCAGCTCGTCGCGGAGGAAGTCTTTGTCGTGGAGGACATCCAACGCGTGGAGAAGGCCTTTGTTCGATCAGAGACAATGCACACGCAGCGCTCCGAGGGACCGACGACCCGGCCCTTTAGTAGAGTCGAAACCACAACCAACTATCATTGTTCTCGCTCTCCACGAGCGAAGCGCCATACCGGGAGGATCTGGTTATTTGCATCTGCGGCGAGAAGCGATTAGCGGCGTCGTGGAACTTCCCACTCGGGAATGTCCGTCCACGCGCATAGCAGCGGCTGCGGTGCCTGAGCTTCGATGCATTGCCCGAACGACCAGAATACCCTGAAGAGGTACCGGTCCATCGGTGAAGGACCCGTCTTCCAACTTTGGCGGGCTCATCGACCATCGCGACTGTGTGCCGGGTTCGTCATGGCTATCTTAGTAGTAACCTAGGGGCATAGTTGAAAGACTCCTCGAAACCCCGAACAACATCTTCAATGCCTTCGCCGCTCTCCAGGCCGTATGATACGTGATGACCATCCCATTTCTACTCTGCACCTCCTCCATAATTTTCACGAAGTCATCTCTATGTCGCTTCCAACGACGGTCGGCGGGAGTTGGGCTATGAACCTCGCGTCTGCAAGTCCGCTCATGTTCCTTATGGACTCCTCTGTACACGTATGAGGCATGTATGTACGTATCTCAAAGTGGTCTTCGTGCTTGCGCTCGAGCTCGCACAAAGAAGGGACAATCCGGATACTTCTTGCACCTAACCTCATCACTGCGTCTGTCCGAAGCGGAGAAGAGTGTGCTCCGTCTTGTCACGATGGCATAGTTGCTAAGAAAGTGAATGACCTCCAACTTATTAGCGAACACTTGTCCGGTTTGGACATGGTTACGGGCGTCTTTGCGACGCGGATATCTTCTTGTAATCCGCCATGGTACAATTCAGCCAGACCCATGCCCTGGAAATCTTGTCTGACGGTCTTGGGTCATCATTCTCCGCCGCTTCTTCATCCGCTTCCGCGTCTTCATTATCCATGCATTCCCCATCAACCTCCCGCCTCGGCTTCTTCTTCCACTCCCCACGATGTCCCCTCCTCCACAATGTCTGGTTCGGGTGGTGTGCGCGATATCCCATGTTCTCTTTGCCGGAGATAGATGCCACCGCTCGGCATCGTCTTGTGGCAATATCTCCACGTACCTCCTACCTCGAAATTCTCTCCACCCGCTTTGTCGACATACAAAGCCCACAGCGCTTCGCTACGTAACGGGAAGAGCGTGTGCACAACCATCGAGGTGTTGGGGACCAATCGTGGCGAACCCCTTCTAGGCGAACTCTGTGCGTCTCGAGTTCGCACCAGAAACGAGCGAGGACATGTGATTTCAGCTCCACAGTTCATTCGGGGTGGCTATCTTTGCTATCTACGTCTGAGGCGATTGTCAATGCTCACGAATCTCCCATGCAACACTGCGGGACGTTCCCCGAAATAAATTTTGAAAGGCATGTCCGTCTGTCGCACACACATAATATTTAAAGTTACTAAACACAAAATATTTCTCCGATAACATTTCACGAAATATCATTCGAACTTTTCATAGAAGTCATATTTCATATTTCGTGTTAATGCACATGATCTCGTATTATGAGCTGTGAAAAGCTTATACTTCAGTGAAAAGTATTTTAAAGAAATTTACACAAAGTAAATTTCTTTAAAAACATGTGAAAAGACAGCAATGTCAGAATTTATTCCAAAGTTTGCTACCTTGTCCAGAGCTAAAAATTTTACTAATTACTCAACCTAACACTATCTACCTTTGGTAAAAATTTCATAAAAAAATGTGTTTTAATACCCTTAGATATTAAAAGAAACGTTTTCGAAAAATCTGAGATTTGTACTAAAATAATTTCTACAAGAAAAATACTTATCCTTCTTACTTCAGAATTTTATTGGAACTTACTATTGTCTTCATAACCTCTCTCAAAAATTTTCAATAATTATTAAGACCTTTTTACCCCTCTTATAAATCGAAAACCGGAAATATGAAATTGGACCTTGTGCTGTTGTCAGAATTTTATTAAATTAAATATAGGCTAATTTCACTTCAAAATTTTTACAGAACCAGACTAACTCAGTTGGAAAGTTGTACTGAAAATCTCAAATAAACGAGGCTAGATTTCATATCTCTTTTGACCTTGTTCCCACCGCTGTTCGAACATTTCATTGGAGTGAGGGGAGGGAAAATGTACTAATCTTATATTACATGCTAATACACGTAAAAGAACAAACATTTTATGCAACATTACCATACCAACACAATTTCATAATTGTTCAACAACACTTAATTAAATACCATTATAATTTTTCATCTCATTTCTAAATTTTTCTTCTCATTTCTACTAAAATATGGAAGAACAGGACCCTATTTCTACCTATAATTTTTCATCTCATTTCTAAAATTTTCGACGTACTGATTATTGCTATTATGGTGTCACTATATTTTGCTGATACCGTGCTACTCATTTTATTTTAGCTAGCACTGTGCTAATATCGATGTACTAATTAATGCTACTATGGTGCCACCAAATTTTGATATTATCACGGTGGTCATTTTAGCTAACATTGTCCTAATATTTTCTAATAGCATGGTACTAATGTTTCTTATTACCGTCCCAACAATTAACCCGAAACTAACACTACACTACACTACACTGTCCACAGCAATGGTAAATAGCACAAATTTACCACACAAATTATATTTCATGCTACTGCCCTTAAGAAAACATACCTTTTATGGTAGTATAAACGCAGCACAAGAAGACGTTTCTTCCCACAAGTTATTTTTGCAGCGGACTATCTTCTCGCCACATGTAGTACAAAAACACACAGTATTACCAATTATTGCTAATCCCGTCCTACTCATTATTGCAAACACCATCATACTAATGTTGCTAATTAGTGCTAACACCATCGTACTAATTTTGCTAATCATGGTAGTAATTATTGCAAACACCATCATACTAATCCCGTCCTACTCATTATTGCAAACACCATCATACTAATATTACTAATTATTGTTAATACCATCCTACTAATTATTGCAAACACCGTCGTACTATTTTTTCTAATTAGCGCTAACACCGTTGTACTAATTTAGCTAATCATGGTGTTTTACTATCATACCGATGTAGTCATTTTTCTAATAACGTTCTACTAATATTTGCTAATACCGTGGTACTAATTTCTTTCCAACACCGTGGTACTAATTTTGTTACTAATTTTTCGTACCAACACCGTGCTACTAATTTTGTTACTAATTTCTTTCCAACACCGTGCTGCTAATGGAGTAGTACTATGTTTTGGTACCATGTGCTCATAGTGTGCTACTAATTTTGTTACTAATTTTTCGAATACCGTGGTACTATGTTTTGGTACTACCGTTCTTTCAAATGTTGCTAATATCGGGCTAGTACTATTTTCTAATACCATGGCACTAATTTTTCCTAATACCGTCCTAACAACTAACACAAACTTAACAGTCCACTACACTGTAAACGACAGTACTAAACTTCACAAATGAAAATAATAAACACTAACATAACAAGTTTAGCCACAGCTCTCATCCACCTCCTAAAAATAAATAAATTTGCTATATTTTTGTACTACACCATATCTGTTAAACTACTGCCATCCTAAATTCATCTAACAAAAATACATACCGTTTATGTAGTACAGTCAATACACCCGATGTCATGCCTTCACGCCAGTCGGCTACCGAGCTTCTGTGTTCAACAACCTCTACAAAAAAAATGTTAGTCACTCTATGAACCAAAACAACGAACAAACGAAATGAGACAGCATTCTCCAAACCTCTATCGCGCGCTGCGTTTCTTCTGCCGCTGCTGCCTCTTCTTATAGTGCTGCGAGCACCTTTCCCTCCTTAATCACGGGGAGACAAATGAATTGGCACCTGTCTAGTCGCCGTCTAATCCTCTTGCTTTCTCTTCTTTTCTCAAACGCATGCAGATGCTTTCCTTCTCCCGTGAACAAACATCCCATGTGCAGACTGCAGGCAGAACTCGCACCGTCTCCTTCAAAGCGAAAAAGCAAAAAAAAAGAGGCCAGCTCATTGCCGAAATTGCCATTTTCGGGTATGAGGTGCCACCTCATACCCGAAATTGGGGATTTCGGGTATAGCCCATACCCGAAAATGCTGTTTTCGTTTACAGTATACCCGAAATTCCTGTTTTCAAATACAGCAAAACCGAATTTCCTAATTTCGGGAATGGGTACACGAAATTCCTAATTTCGGGTATAGTTGAGATTTCTGTAAATATTCAAATATGTTGTGTACAATTGTAAATACGGGACACATGTCGTATAAAATACCAAATTTTCCCCGGAAGATACCTGTTGGTTGTCAAATGTCAGTCAACCGTCCATTGGAACCATATGTAGTACTTGCTTAGACAGGAGGGTCTTCTCCGTGAAGTTGGATGTTCCCATGCGATGTCAGTCACCAACATGACCACTTTATGCTCTCAAATTTTAATGGTTGACTGCAAGAGTTGGCTGAAAATGCCTGTAATAGGTTATCTTCTCGTCAGTGCTACTGAAAGTTCTTAAGCTGCTTTTCTTTTCCTTCGTAGTAGGTGTGGGTTCAGGAGGTAGAATTTTTTGCCTAGTTATGTTTCTTTCTTGGTCATGTCATCTTAAAGTAGCATCCCCAGTTAGGTACTGTACGAACACTATTTTGCTTCTAGTAAAAAATTTGCATCCCCTTGTTGGCATGTGTGCATTGCTACTTTGTTGGGTCTTCTCACACATGAAACATTTCCTCGGAGAGTATACATTGACAGTGACAAATGACCATTTCCACAGACAAATGTTACCCATGTCCATGTGTGGCAATGGAATGCATTGAATTAGAGTTGTAAACGGGCCGAATTCGAGCGGGCCTGGGGCTGTCAGGCTCGAGCCGAGCTCGAGTTGAGGTCCGAGCCTAGATCCAGGCTCGAGCTCAGCTCGGTCCAAGCTCGAGTAGGCTCGAACTCGGCTCGAGTAAGCTCGGTAAGCTGATAAGCTCGATTAAGCTCGGTAAGTTCGAGTAAATTCGGTGAATCTGGTAGGCTCGGTAGGCTCGGTAACAAGCTCGAGTAAGTTCGCTCGAGTAAGCTCGATAACAAGCTCGAGAAAGTTCGGTTCACGGAAACTCGATCCAAACTCGAGTAGGCTCGCTAGCTATTCGAGCTCGGCTCGGTGAAGCTCGCGAGCTCGAACTCGAGTAGCTCGCGAGCTCGAACTTTTTTTTACAGCCCTACATCGAATGCAAATCACCTTCAGAAAAAATAGAGCTATCACTATTGGCCATCGGATCATATCCAGAATTTCAGAGAGCTCAGGTCAGCCCGTCAGCCATGTGGGATTGCGCCCAAATATTGTTAGATTTTGAAACAAAAAAGTAAATTACGCTAGGACCTACTAAATAGCAAAAAAAAAAATCAACATGAAATTATGCTAGAACAATAAATTCAGAGACACAAAGCTCCCAATATTTTATCTAAAATTTTCCTAACATTTTCATGATTTTTTGTTGATTACCAAGCAATTTTTAAAATTAATTAACAATAGAAAAATAAATTCTAATACACATAAAACATCGTTTGCTGGAAAAATAAATAAAGAGCCAAAAATATTTTAAATTTGCCATTCATAAATTTCCAGAATTTTGTAGCATTTTTTTTCACTATTTTCTGTTAATGTTTAAGTAATATTAGAATTACTTAAATAACAGAAAATAAATTTAGCTTATATTAAACATGGCAAAATCTAGACAACAAACATAGGGTATGGAACTTCCATTATGTGCCAAAACATAATTTTGCCAAAATTTCGAAAGTCCATAAATTTAAAATTCTAATTTCAGGATTTAATACCAATATTTTGAACTTATTTATTGATTTTTGAAATTACTGAAAACTGAGGGGCATAATCATAATTTTTCCATTTTTCTATTTTTTGGTAAAAAATGATGGACTGGGCCAGCCCATCATGGCCCATTTGGGCCCAAAAGGGCCGAACGCCACATATAACACCAGTGGCTAGGGTTCTCAACCCCTAGCCGTCTCTGCTTCTCGTGCTAGGCACCATCGCTGGGGCATCTCGGGCGGGGGAAGTAGGCGTCGCCTCAGTAGCGGAGGACGGAAAAAAATTCTGATATGGCGAAATTATTATTTTTATATACCTTTATTATCCGTTATTGTTCCTTAGACGTGTGCATCTCCTATCCTAATCTTAACATCAATTTTAAGGTAAGGTAATAGGATATCATCATATTCCCATTTCGATAGTAGGTGTATTATAGTGGCGGAGGACGGAGTAAAATTATGATGCGGCAAAACCGGTAGGATGGAATATTAAACAATATCGTAATGCCAAAAAAATTCATACAGAGTATATAAGGAGCAAAGTATTCGAGTTCAATCTACTGGACATCTTGCTAAAATAATTTTTCAAATCCACACATGAAATCATCAGGGTAAATATTTCATAAATATTTTGTGTTACTGACAGAACATGTGCTAAAAGTACTAAGGATCCACGTGGCAGAGCAGGTATGGCAGGTGCCATACCCAGCCATACCTGCTCCTCTGCCCCTGCGTCGCCTCCTTCCCCTCTGGCGGATTTGAGCTGCCGCCTTGACTTCATCTCACACACACTCGGGCGCCGTCACTGTCTTGGCTTCCTCGCACGCACGATCGGGTGGCGCCGCTACCGCCTCAATTTCCACACACGAGTGGCGCGTTCGGGTACTGCCTCTTCGGTTTTGCGCATGGCGGCACGTTTGGGCACTGCCTCTCTAGCTTCGCGCAATGGCGGGCGAAGCAACCAGCTCCAGTGGAGCGTGCGGCGGAGCTTCGGGCTCCGACAGGCATGGCAGGAATCCGACGAGATTGTGGCGATGGTGTGCGCCGCCTCGGCTTTCGGCGATGGCGGGCACTGCCGCTTTTCACATTGGTGCCACCTCGGCTTCTGGCCATGGCAGCGTGTGGGTGATGCCTCGTTTCACGCGGGCATCGCCTCGGTTCGTGAGGGCACCACCTCGGTTCACGCGAATGCCTCCTCGGTTCACAAGGATGTCACCTCGGCTTTCGGCTATAGCGACGTGTAGGCATCGCTTCATCTCGCGCGAGCGATCGCCGCTTTTTGTGCGGTCGGGCGGTGGCGTCGGCGTCTTTGCGCGTGACGCGGTTGGACAATGGTCGTTGGGACCATTCGTACGTGGCGCAATCATGGGGCCGGTCACCGACCCTGGTTTGGAATCCAGGATGTAGGGCCAGTAGCCGATACCGTGCGGGATCCGTGCGAACGATGAGCTGCGGGTGAGGATAGCGAGCGCGAATGGCGAGGCGACGGCGGTTCACTGTTGGCTACTACCGGCTATGGCGGTTTACAGTCTTTAGAACCGATCTTGTTTTTTTTATGAACAATAATCTACTATGAACAGCATTACAGCTGCAAATCGATCTGCAGGATCAGTAATATCGTAGATGTAGTCCATACGTAGGGCTTGCGGTAGCGTATATCACGTGTTACAGGGAGAGATTGATATAGTGTCGACCGGTGCAGGTAGACGATGCAGTGTAGACGATCCCGATTGGCCACGCGTAGAACGATCGTGCTGTTCATGCGTGCAATTATGTCTTTTATTTGATGAAGTTGATCTCTTGTACGAGCAGTATGCAAAATAATCATAGATCAATCTATGTTTAGTATCAAGAAAACAAGATTGATCTACTTGCAAATAATATAGAACGACAAACGCTGGCTTTTAGTCTTGTAGAGATTCGTGCTGATAACGTGTTATGAAACATAGTTGTTCACTCGTACCAATCAACAACATGTATACATGAATACGCGAACAAAAGTAGAAACACAAGTAGAATCACACAATGTAGGTGGTAAAAGTTCTCTCCCTTTTATTAGATTCATCTTTCTGTACAAGGCAATGTCCAATATATGTACTAGAAAATTTCTGGAGATAAATTCAGATTCACCTATCAATAGCTAGAGTCCTTCCATATTAAGATGAGGATTCTATCCATGGTCTAAATATCAATGAGACAAAGGTATAACAAATCATCAATTACATCAACTTTTGTGAAAATTCATCAAGTATCCCTATTTGGAAAAGGAATGCAGGGTAACAAAACGGAGGGTTCAAAAGCATAGAAAATTTATATCTCTACTATTATAAAACAGCAGTTGGTGGCAGTGGTGAGTTCTACCCATGTCATTAATTGCCCTGCTTAATTGCCCTACTTAATTGCCCTGCTTAATTGCCCTACGCAAAAAACGAAACGTTGCTTTAATTAGTCACTTTACAAGAAAGCGAGCGTTAAAGATAGATGTTTGATCTTGTGAAATAATTTTTTTTATTTTTTAATCTTTATTTTTCGTTATCAATTTTGTTTTTCGTAGCAACGCACGGGCATGTAACTAGTGATTGTAATTTTTCTGAGGGCTATGAGTAGATATTTGAAACGCAGGAATAGAAAAAAAAAACACGAGAATCATAATAAAAAGGAATAAAAAAAAAGTTCTTGATGCTCCGCGCGAGCTCGCAAGATTCTGTCCTTTTTTATCAGAGCGGATGTCCGCATTCCCCATGAAAAAGTACAGGAAGAGCTTCCTCGCCCTGAGAGTTCCTCTGTTCCAAACGGTGTGAAGGCAAATTCTCGAAAGTTGAATCCAAACCTCCAAAATTCTCGTATAAAACCTTTGGTCCGAACGGGACCCTTAACTTGAAACCTCCATCCGGGACTTCGAACTTTTGGTTGCACATTTGAACCTCACCAATAATTTGAGAGGTTTCTCCTGGATTGTTTGGATGCTTTTTTGGGCTAAGAGGTGCCGAACTGCCGATCCACAGTTACATCTTCGACGCCGACGATACAAGCGGTGGCCGGCGTTGGGTGTCACACCCGGCAGGGGTGGTGATCGGAGCTACGATGAGACAAAGCGCAGCAATAGCAAGGCAATACATTTCCAGATCACGATAGTATGTGTGTGGTGCCATTGTGAGAGGCATTAATTTTTGGAGTCTGGTAGTGTTTATTTTTAAATGTAGCTTTAGCATGAAAGAAATTGTAAAAATAATCATCTCTCTAATCATGAAAGCATCGTCAGAGATACGTGTCACCCATCGCGTTCGTGTACCACAATAGGGGCATGAGATCACGGCCTGCATCTACCGTGGAAGCTCGACAAGGCATGTTTCCATAGCAGGGTGACAGCGATTCTTGCTGTACTGCTCTACCTCAACAGTATCTGCTATGGTACATGAGTGAAGTAATGTGACACATCATTTTGATAGCGTTTATATGATCAAGAAATAGATTATTTTTATAATTATATTAGCACGGGCTAAATAGAAAAAAAAGTGGGAGGAAGCTTGAGAAGCTCCGCCTTCCGATTGTGACGGGTTACTTTTCTCAACATGATGCCGAAGTGGGGGACATGCGTGGGCCTCCTACCTCATTACATCGAACGTCTTGTGTAGAGTCTCTGCGTGATCCAACGGCTCATACGGGCCAGCCGCAGGATATCAATACCTTCGTGGCTTCGTCCCAAATTCCCCCACCTGGACGCCCTCCCCCCTCCTCTCCCAACTCAAAACGCCGCCGAGAGCCGAAACGCAAACCCAAACACCGCAGAGAGCGCCTCCGCAGAGAGCGCCTCCGCTCCGCCGCGATGGACGCCTCGGCCGGCGGCGGCGGCAACTCCCTGCCCACCTCCAGCGCGGACGGCGCGAAGCGCCGCGTGTGCTACTTCTACGACGCGGAGGTGGGCAACTACTACTACGGCCAGGGCCACCCGATGAAGCCGCACCGCATCCGCATGACCCACGCGCTGCTCGCCCACTACGGCCTCCTCGACCAGATGCAGGTGCTCAAGCCGCACCCCGCCCGCGACCGCGACCTCTGCCGCTTCCACGCCGACGACTACGTCGCCTTCCTCCGCTCCGTCACCCCCGAGACGCAGCAGGACCAGATCCGCGCGCTCAAGCGCTTCAACGTCGGCGAGGACTGCCCCGTCTTTGACGGCCTCTACAACTTTTGCCAGACCTATGCGGGTGGCTCCGTCGGCGGCGCCGTCAAACTCAACCACGGTCACGACATCGCCATCAACTGGGCTGGCGGCCTCCACCACGCTAAGAAGTGCGAGGCCTCCGGCTTTTGTTACGTCAACGACATCGTCCTCGCCATCCTCGAGCTCCTCAAATACCACCAGGTACGTGCTGTATCGTGTTATCTGTCACCCTTGTTTGCTTCAATTTTGCAAAATTTTGTTCTTCTAATCTGGTAAATATTTTGCATTTGCAGCGTGTTCTTTATGTGGATATAGATATCCACCATGGTGACGGCGTGGAGGAGGCGTTTTACACGACGGACAGGGTGATGACAGTCTCATTCCACAAATTTGGGGATTATTTCCCGGGGACGGGGGACATTCGTGATGTTGGGCACTCCAAGGGGAAGTATTACTCCCTGAATGTCCCATTGGATGATGGTATCGATGACGAGAGCTACCAGTCCTTGTTCAAGCCCATCATGGGCAAGGTGATGGAGGTTTTCCGCCCTGGTGCGGTGGTGCTCCAGTGTGGTGCAGATTCTTTGTCGGGTGACAGGTTGGGCTGCTTCAACTTATCCATTAGGGGACATGCGGAGTGTGTGAGATTCATGAGGTCCTTCAATGTCCCGCTGCTGCTGCTTGGTGGTGGTGGGTATACCATAAGAAATGTTGCACGATGTTGGTGCTATGAGGTATGCAAAAGGGGAATTTCATGGAAAAAAGCATGTTTTATTGGGTCGTTTCATTTCTGTTATGCATCGTTCCTTTTATTTTAATAGCCTGGGCAAAGTGATTGACATTTATGAGTACATATGCAATGCTCTAAATAATGGTAAACGGTGAATAAACGGTCACCCCACCTTTTAGTGTTTATATGGTAAGCGTCCTTGTAAAAGGTTTTAGTTTTAAAATTCAGAGAAATAGATACTTGTGCTTGTAGTAACACAATAAGCATCTAATTCTTCTTCTTTCATGCATATAGAATGGAACAACTAGGTTATCAACAATTATTCAGAGTAGTAACATGAAGAAAAAAGATGACATGATGTGAATGTAATTAAAGAATCATAATTGAATGAATAAACAGCTCAAGTGGCAATAAAAAGCAAAGATAGCATTCATCTCATGTATATCATAATGTTTCATGTCATATGGCAATTGTGCAACTTTACATAAATAAATGGCCCAATAAAACAGGCATATAGACGTCAAAGGCCGTTAAGCCGAATAAACTGCCCGATAAAACGGGTTAACTTTGAAATGTCCATAAATCTAACGGGTAGGGGACCTTTACCGTTTTAATGGTCGTTTAAAAGGCCTTGACGGCCTTTATTTAGAACACTGTACATATGTAAAACAATACATTATGTGCACATGCCTTTTCTTCTACATATGCTGTTAGTGCAAAGAAAGCAAGCTGTTATTTCGTTTACATATAGATATTCTTCACAACTGTTGTTATGTTAAGAAATGGCTAATGTCCCGTTCATAACAATTCAAGTACATATATGTTGTCACTATAGATATTGTTTTTTTTTGTTATTTTTAAACTATCAGCTAAATGGCCTACAGATGGGTTTGAAACCAAACCCGTAAAACATCATTTACTTATGGTATACCTACCACCAGTCCACCATGATGTTTTGGGCACAAGATGGCAATTGTTAGGAACATCAATTCTTTCTAGTGAGCACTCATTGTCCCTTTTGTTGCCACACCACTCACTCTGCACCCAATACTGCTTCTTCGTTCCAAACTCATACATTCTATATGTGAAGTACATGTATTTGATTGGTACACATGTTTAAAATTGTGGACTATAGTGGCATTGTGGCACTACTGCAGTTTCAGTGTTTCATCCCTCCAAATGGCGCGTTATAAAAACGTGCATACTGTACAACTACAGCTGCTATAGGGGTAATAGCTGCCTGCTGTAATGGAAATAGAAGTAACTACACATCATTATGGCTTGATCATTAGTTCGGAGCTATCATACCGAAGCTAAAAGAAAAAAAAAAGATATAATTCCTAAACCTTCAAAGTCTGTCTACCCAGGCTGCTGTTCAAAACACAAAAAAATTTGAATTCTGTTGTGCAAACTATGTTTGTTGACATCATAACATAATTGAAATTCTGACATAACATAACTATGTTTTGATTTATTAATTTGTTGTTGAATGCACGCCATTTCAAAGAAATATTTAAAATAATGGAACTGAAAATCTTATAATGAACCGCAAAGTAGAATAGTTTTTTCCCTGTTGTCACAATAACCGTGATCTCATTGTGTAGATTGTAGTTACTCACTTGTGTTGGTTTATGTCTTCCTAATATGGGACAAATGCTCATAATGTGTTTTGAGTTTATTAGATGCCACACAGACTTAATTATGGTTATTCATTATTAGACAATAAACAGGCTCTTCATATTTTCAATGTTATAGAAAGCACTAGGCGGGGGGCAGCAGGACGCCTAGTCGCTGCCTGCTGGATAGTGCAAATTGCATGTTTTGACAAATAGAGTCGAGACATACCTTATTTTCCAAGATAGCAAACATCCAACATGCATGTTCCTCTATCTCCAGTTCTTCATAAATCATGATGAGCAATGTAAATTATGTGGCTGCACCTTTGACCACCTAGGGCCTAGCTCCTAGCCTGTTGACTATGGCAGAATCGTGGTGGCGAGGGGGTGCCTAGGTGTTTGTATTTTAGAACACTGCATAATTTTAGTTGTGTGTGAAACAATATTTTTTCCTTCAAATATTAGCTTCTTTGTATTTTCCAACTTATCCAGCCATCATATTAGGCAAGACTCAAGCTGATACTAATTCTATGGAGTATGGACAATATATTATACTCTTAATCACTTAAATTGGACAACTAATATATAACTTATGATTATCTCAGAATTTTTTAAGTGCTTAGACCTTCTATTGCTTTTTACAGGCATGCTTTTCAATCTTATCCAATTCAAATAATTATGTCCTTTTCTTTGATTTTTTTTGCCATCTTTTTCCCCTATATTTGAGCAGACAGGAGTTGCACTTGGTCATGAGCTCACTGACAAGATGCCTCCAAATGAGTATTATGAGTATTTTGGTCCAGATTATACTCTTCATGTTGCACCAAGTAACATGGAGAACAAAAACACACACCAGCAATTGGATGATATAAGATCAAAACTTCTGGATGTTCTTTCAAAACTCCAACATGCTCCCAGTGTCCAATTTCAAGAGCGACCTCCTGAGGCTGAGTTACCTGAGGTGAGCATTCTATTATAAGCAAGAAATTAGCTGTATGCTGTCTTTTTTTATTCTCTAAAATACATCAGCTATCAGGATAAATGCCATCATTGGTATAGTTGCTGTGAGCAAAACACTGCATAAACATCCGTATGAAGGGTAAATGCTGACTGAGGTTATGGTAATTCTTCAGTGGAAACAGCAACAAACACAGATGCAAATTTCTGTTATAAATATAAGTATAGTGATTATTAAAAGCTAATAGATGGTGTAATTATTTAATACTATGATCTAACAAGAGAAGCTGGAAGGTGATGTAACTTTGATATATTCTTGTTTGGGATGATTAGAACAGAGAAAAAAAAACTGGTAATAGTAGAAATGACACTTCAAAGTTGTGACTACTATATAACGCCAGTACATCATAAAGATGAAACTAGCTAGAGACGTAACACTGCCCACTGCTGCTTTTTTTTTTTTAAATGACCAAAATAACGTCCCTGCTAATCCTGGTCTGCTCATCATTCATGCGCCATGAAAGTAGTGAATTGCATTTTGTTCTTGTCTCTCTGTTTATTTCCTTTCAGTTTATTGTGTGTATGGTATACATTAGGTTCATTAGTATGTCAGGGAATAATTCATTAGTTATACACATATGATAATTTTTAAAAAATTTCTGCCCATTTCAAGACAATTTCACGCAATGAGCTAAAGCTTGATAGGCGTTATGGTATGAACTCTCTATGCAGAGTTTGTTCTTTTTCATTGTGTTTGGTTGGATCATATTTGAACTAATCCATCTGTTATACTTTATACTAACACATTGCATTTCTCCATAATGTTCAAATCAACTATTGAATGTCAAGTTGAATGTATATCAATTAATAGCTTTAAAACTTAGTAGTCTTGTCAAATATCCATATCAAGACTATATGTCAGTTCACTTGTTGGGTTGGCTAAAGACCTAGGGATACATTACTAGAAGCTATTGTATTTGTCTCTTGCTACCATGTTAATCTGAGCAAAATAGTCAAGCCATGTGCCATCAGCCCATCACCAAACATATCGATTTTTAGGAAGTGGCTTTAGATGTAATCACAAATGCTTATTGACTATAGTTGTAGTTTTGAAAGTGAGAAAGCAAGAATTCATCATATTTTGGCAAAGACACTAAGACAGGGCAATAATGCATCATATTTCGCTACAGCAAGATGAAGATCAAGAGGATGCTGATGAAAGACACCATGCTGATTCTGATGTGGAAATGGATGATGTGAAGCCATTGGAGGACTCGGGAAGGTATTTGTTTCTATTTGGTTCCTCAAATCATTCATGTGATTATAGCTATCACTTCAGCTGAATATATTATGTAATCTGAAGTATGCCATTTTCTCTTGCAAGAGGAGCAGTATTCAGAATGTGAGAGTCAAGAGAGAATTTGCTGAAACTGAGGCCACATATCAGGTGTTTTGATGTAATGATATATGCACGAAGTTATGATTGTTTGGTGTATAATATATATACTAGAAGGCATGTAAGCAGTGATACTTAACTAATACGCGCTGCTGTTTATCTCTTGCTGAATGGCCATTATATCTTATGCCTTCTTCAGAGAGCATAATATTAGATAGTTTTGGGCTCTCTAAGACATCCATGTAGAGTTGATGTCTTGTGATGTGCAGCATTTTGAATTAAATCTTGGTTGCGCTGATACTTCTGTATCTTATATGTTCGATTTGTCAAATTAAACATTAGGAATTAGAATAGCAGTGTTCCCTTAGGTGCTAGATGAGTGGCACACCGACGCCTAGTGCCTAATCGCCAATTAGGTAGGTTAGGTGGCTGCCTAGGTGGGATGAATCATCTAGGTGGGCTAGGCCGCCTACGGAAACACTGATAATAGCTGAAGTAAAAAATAATATGCCATGACTGTATTTAGTGTCTAGCTATGTTGGTCTTTTTTTTGTGGAAAATTTTTAGTAGTTTAGTACCATACTTGTATGGCTGTATCGGGTGAAGTGTCAGGCAAACTTAGTTATTAATGCTAATTGAGTTGTAAGACTAATAGGGCTATGTATGGTCCTGTAATCTCTGATGTGATACTAGAGACTGACCGTTGTTTTTGGCAAGTCAAATATCTCAAATGTTCTGAATTCTGATGCATGTTTGTGCACTCTATATTGGAATTAGTTGTACTGTGGTTCTGTTTGACAAGTATAATTTCTTATTTAAAATGCCGCCTACTTCTGTATGTTAATGCAATTTAGAAATTCCCATGTGGCCATGTATATCTAATACTACCCTTTCTGCCTGCTCGTTAAAATTCTGTATTATATATTTTACTGAGAAGGCTTTTGCTTGTTGGTGCAATTTCAGCAAGGGTGCCATTCATTTACCAACTTATCTGAACTTTTTATAGATACTGTGCCATTCTCTGTTGGTAATATTCTTATTCATTGTTGATGTGCTGCAGGATTGTAATAAAGGAGTCGCGGAACATGTGAGGGGCACAGAACCTGTGGCTGATGGAGTTGGTTCCTCCAAACGAACCCTTGTAAGTGTTGTTTTGTTCACGTGAACATAGAATCTTGCAAGTACTCCAGTAGACATGCACATAGTACCTCTGTAGCACCGACACGTCAGTTTGGTGCCGTATTGGTGTCTATACGACACCTCACGCCACTCTACACATATCGGTCACGTATTGGACAATTAGATAGTCAAAATAAATAATTTTAATATTCAACATAGTTTCAACACTTCATCGACACATATGATAACACAGTCTGGCCAGCTCAGTAATCTAAAGTGTAACTCTAGCCACCTAGGAGGAGCATAACACCAACATCAAAGCTCCATTGTGAAACTATATTGGCGTTCTAGATAAGGGTGGTCCGTCTAGAGGAAATATGAAATAGAGATGCAAATATTGCAAATATGTTGGTACTAATAGCTACTCTAGAGTCAAAGTGCACTTGATGAAAATTACTAATGATGATCGAAAGATATATCCTAAGGTGACGATACCTATTCTTGCTTAGCTTACAAGTGAATTGCAAAGAATGAGGTACATATTTCTAGTTTACACTTTATATTATTTTAGTTTGACACACATAGAAAAATGGATAATAACACAAATTATTATTATTATTATATAGCCGCGCCGTCGTGTTGGCATTTTTGGAAAAATGGTGAATTCCGTATCGGTATCATGTCGTGTTGACGTATCCGTGTCCGTGCATCATAGCATAGTACTGTCGAAGATCGTACAGTAACCAGAGCTGTCCTTTTTTTGTTCCGTGATTGTCGTCTGTAGCCTACTGATGCAAGTTCGATGGCCGTAGACGAGCCAGGTGCTCTGAAAGTTGAAGCAGAGAGCTCAAACAAATTGCAGGACCAACGAACGATGCATCAGAAACCATGATCAGCTACCTTAACTTAGTAACTGCTGCCATCAGCCCACCAGTAGCACATTGACTCTGTTGCGCAAGTTTAATGACCGCAGACAAGGCAGGCCAGTCTCAAAGCTGAAGCAGAGAGTTCAAACAATTTGCTGGACCAACAAATTATCTACAAAAATCCATGATGGCATGTTTGGAGGATTCATCATGACATTGTTAGCCTTAATATAGCCACAGCTGCTGTAGAGGAACTGATGTAGTAATGCAATACATTCTGGACCATCAAGATATGCTCTCGACGAAGATGACATTCTGGCGCATGTGACTTGGCAATGTATAGCCAGGCGAAGGCTTCGTTTTTGTGGGAGCTGTCTTCTCAACCCGTCCCTTATTATACATGGGGGTGGTCTCGTAGTTGGTTAGGAGGATTACAGCTCCCTATGTTTCACAATGTTAGTCTATCTAACTGGAAAATATTGTTTCCACATTGCAAGTTTATTGATGAATTGTGACTTATTGAGCTGCTCTTATTTCCCCCACAACATACTACATTTTACGTGGCATTCTAATTTCTAAATTCTTTTGTATAAAATGGTACATCAAACAAACCATCTCAAATGCAAGGAGAGCACATACGTCTGTTGCTGCTGAAACTTTCATGCCACCAAGTTATACTTTCCGGAGGATTATTGCAGAGACGGATATTAATCTGAGTCCCGAAATGTTATACATGATGCATGCGGATAAACTACTTTCGCCCGTGCCGGTAGTTCCGTGCGGCTGGTTCAGAGCGCACTACACGTGGATGATGAGAGCACATTACGGAGTTAGGACACGGCCAGAGAACTCAAAAAAATTTAAAATCATAAAATTCCAAATTAGAATGTTTCAACTTGAAAAATTTCAAGTCAAACCAATTTGAATTTTTCAAGGTGATACTTTCTAATTTAAAAATTTTTGATTTAATTTTTTTCGAGTTGAACCTTTCTGATTTGAATTTTTTGGTTGAAAATTTTTTGAATTGAATTTTAAATTGAAACTTTTCGAACCAAAAGTTTTTTACATCAAAACTTTTCGAACATAAAGCTTTTAAATCAAAAGTTTTATGAGTTGAAACTTTTTGATTTGAAATTTTTTGAGTGAAACTTTTTGATTTTAAACTTTTCGAGTTGAAATTTTCTAATTTGAAATTTTTTATTTAAAACTTTTCATGTTGAAACTTTTCCGAGTTGAAATTTTCTAATTTAAATTTTATGAGTTAAAACTTCCTAATTTGAGAATTTTAGATTTAAATTCTTTTGAGTTGAAACTTTCTATTTAAAATTTTTAATGTTTAAATGTTCTAATTTTAATAGTTTTGTGTTAGAGTGGGAAGAAGGTGGTGGGGGAAGTGAGTAGGGAAAATGGAAGGGGCAGAATGGCAGATGGATCGAGATGACATATGGCATGTTAGGAAGGTGACTTTAAATTTGTTAGTTTGAAATTAATCTCAAACTACGTTATTCTACGTATTGCGACCCAAATTTACAAATACGTATTCTACGTTAGTCTACGATCACGCTAGTGCACACAATCATGACATAGGTAAAATATCACAATCATACACAACTAAAACATAATAAAAGACTTCATATATGGAATAAGAGATAGTTGAACATCGACATTAAGGTCAACCTTACACTTGTTAGGCCTCAATAGCTCTAACTCAATATAAATAAACATGAACGGAATGAAGAACGTCGGTGAATCCCATCAACATGCCACAGGCATCTGACAAGATTCAACTCCTAGATATTCGCCTACTCGTGGAACTCCTCCGTCGAAGGTGTAGACTCATTAACTGGTGATTTGGTTGTTGCAAGGAGATGAGTACATAAAGCACTCAGCAAGTTGTGCACAGAATGCAAGTATATTATACTACATGCATGACTTATTCCAATAAAATGGCTGCAATGGCTATTTTGGTATAAAGCAGTATTTTAACTTTAAATACAATTAGTAATTTCACAAGCATCATTTGACCACATAACTTCACAATAATTGAAATTAATAAGACAACTAGTAAATGTTCCAATCACCTGACTAGCTCCGACCGCCAAACCATAACCCGAGAGTTCCATCCATTCATGGATTTCCACTACCAACTAATAACCCGAGAGTTCTATCCGCTCATGGATTTTCAAATTATCATTTTTATTTAAAATAAAACCATAAAATCTACAATGTGAAAATGCACATCACTTGCCCTTGACCGTGGGCACGACTACTTAAGTAGTTTTAACTCTGCAGAGTGTGTACAACTTTACCCACAAGATATGATTGTCTCTTTTTGCCAAGCTATCAACACACTTTCTTTGGTGGTACGGCATAGAGATCATGATAAGGCCTTTACAATGTACAACACCACTATTAATCTCGCCCACTAAGGTTTCACCACTGATAAAGCTCTAGCCGCCCCGTTCAGAAACTCCCTCTTGCGCCTTGCGAGTGTCTCCATCTGGCACCCACATTCCACCAAATGACAAAGCCAATAATGAGATGCATACATTAATTAGCCAGGTTGTACCCATATAGACTTGTAGTTGTACGGTAGTGCTCGGTCCTAAGTAACACACGCTTTGGTCTTTCATTGATTAGGGTGAAACATTCACTTTACAAGATCTTGTGCAGCCAGCACCCGCCAAACATCCATTTGCCCTGGTCTAAATCATTTTTTCACTTTATTTTATTTAAATAACAACAGCAATACCAATTGCCATAACTTCACAAAAGAGTTTAAACCAAGTTTGAAATGATTCCCATAATAGCATTATACCGAAACATTTAAGATGGACTAAGCAATTCTACAATTCCAAGCTACTCTACTGGTTATTACCAAACAAAAATAGCTAGTATCATCTAGGGTGACAAAAAAGGTTCGACAATGATCAATACCAAGGGGTCATAAGAAATTAAAAAATTTAACTAAGCCTTAAGACAAAATATAAAGTACACTGTATAAAAATATGCATGCAGTAATTTGAAATATCATAAGCATTTGAAAATTGGGTTCAACATGGTCAAAGCACAACTTGCCTTGGAATAGGCCTTGCTCTGGACCTTGGTCTTGAATCAACACTTCACTCTCGTACACTCCTGGTACTTTAGTCTCTACACGAATCGAGAGAATACCAAATAAATACCAAAATAAAGAAGAAACAAACTCTAAAATTCAAATAAAATTTACTATTAAATAGAGCTCAATTTTACAAATTTTTAGAAACTGGAATTGCTTCAATCGGAGCTCGTATGTGGGAGAACGGGCTTTCGAAAGATTAAATCACATAAAGTAATAAAGAAATGATTTTCTATTTTTTAAATTACTTTTCTAAAGAAAAATAAAAATCCAATTCACTGTAAAATATCAGCAATTTGAATATTAATTAAAATTATTATTATTATTATTTATTTTTTCTTTCCTTTTTTACCTATGATATTCTCTCCCCTACGTTTCTACAGTACTATCGACTACTGTAGACCACGACCCTAGACTCCATTAGCCAAACATAAGTAACACAACAAATACAACACACAAGGTGCATGGCATGGAAGGGCAAGGCAAGGGCTAGGCACTACTAGAAAAACGATTATCAACGACAGGAGATATGGTCGTTAAAAGTCCACATGTGATCGCTAAATGTGACATTATATATTTTGGCAATACGGTAGGACTTTATATCGCGTTTTCGGGCCGTTTCCAGGTGAATGGGCCATTCCGGTGAAGTTTGGGCCTTGGGGGAACTAGGTTGGGCCTTGGGGGGAGCAATTGGGCCATTGGTGGGGGAGTTTTGGGCCCATGTGGGTGAAAAAAAACCAGCCAACCCTAGGGTTTGGGGCGCCCTCCCCTCTCCCCACCTAGCCGCCACCTCCCTCCCTCCCTTGTGCGCCTCCCCCTCTCCCCTCTAGCCGCACCCCCACCCCTTGCTCCACCCCTCCCTCTCCTCTCCTTCCCTAGCCGGCCCTAGCTCCTCCCCCTCGTAGACACTCCGATCTCGCTGTCTGGGAGCTCCTCCGTCCATGAAGATCTGGCGTTCCCGGCGATTTCGGCGTTCCTAGCGATTGGAGGAGAGATCGGGCCGCGAGGAGGACACGTTCTTCGACCGGGAGATTCGCCAAGAAGAGGTATGCCTTGGGGATCTTGTTTGTAGGGTTTTGGTGCTGATTAGATGGGGGAGATTAGGGTTAAATTTGATGTTTAGGTGCTGTGATTAGAAGGGTTTAGATTGATTTCATCTTTGTCCTGCGTTCTGTCCTCGGACAGATTAGGTCGTCGGCCTTCGGTCGCGATTTTGGCAATTTTAGAAGCATTTCCTGATCGGCCGGCTATTACGAAAGTTGTAGGTAATTCAATTACCTTTAATTGGACACCAAGAACGTTAAATTCATTCCATCCGTTTAAAAGTTATGGCTGTGTTACCGAGCACTGCCCAATCTGTGACGTGATTGGGACAGATCGTATTCAACTGTATATTAGACAATTTTAGAGGCCGATTCAGTCTTTGCGAATACTTAGGAAAGGTTGGAAAATTTCCTAAGCTTCGAGAAAATATATTCATTTACTTGATTTGGAGTTGTAGAACTCAAGTTATGGTCATTGGAGCGCTGCTGTCCCGGTTGGACAGAGAGCTGTTTTTCGGGTTTTGGGAGTGGGTTACGAAGCCGATGTAGATGATAGTTCTTGTATTGCTTTGTGGGCATATTTTGAGTGTATTGTACCTATGTGTAGGTGGTGCGACCCAGGAGTGCCCTCATCATCTCACCACTGTTTCGCATGGTTGAAGGCAAGTATGTTGTGGTGGTTGTGGCTTGGTTTTGTTTCCTTTGGAGGCCTCGGTCAGGGTCGAGCGTTCGCTCAAGGGAGTGTATGGACCGGGACCAGATGAGCCCCACAAGGGCGTTGTGGCCGACGAGGTCCACCCAAACCATCGCGCACCGGGGGACTTCGGCACCAGGTTAGCACTGTGCTTTATGCTACATGGACATGGTCAGTGAATCACCCCTCTTCTTGCATTTCACCCTGCCCTGCTTCACCATTGGTTAAATGTGCTGTGGGTTTTGGCTTAATTCGCGTGTTTGGCTTTTTGTTTGGGACTAATAAATAGAATCGATATCTTGTTTTATGTTCAGCTGTTTATCGAAGCATCCTTAGTCTTATACCTTCACTCATGGCTTCAACTTGTAGGCCTGATCGACATAGCACAATTCAGGGAATTGTAAATATGAAGTTCGAGCATACTTACTCCCCCAGGAAACATTGAACAAGCATTTTATTTTGTATAAAATATTAGGAATTTTCAATCTTTTTACTGAAAACCAAGTCATCGTTTAACCTTTAGTAGAGCATCATTTTTCCGCTTCATGCCTTTTCCGTTTGAACAAATTTGACTGATACGCAAGATTTTGACTAGTATCTATATTGTCTATGATCAGCAGGCTGTGAAAGTACTACTCCCTTCAGTCACAAGTAAAAGTCGTTTTGGGATGTGTGCAATCAAATATTGGAAATTTTGACTATCAATATTTTTTAAAATATTTACATTGGATGTATGAAAATAGTATGTATAGTTTTGTCCTGAAAAATACTCATAGTATTATAATTTTATTGGTTTTATAAATATATTACAACATAAATTAGTGATCAAAGTTGTGTGCGGAGACCGTGTCGATATCTAAAATGGCATATATTTATGACCGGAAGTGGTAGTTTATTAACACGACACACGTCAGTTAGACAAAACAACCAAGCCAACATAAAAGTTCCTGTGGTGAACTTTATTTCATAACATGTCTAGTGAAATTACCCAAATTTTCTTTCAATAAGTTTGAAATAGACTCTAATTGTGTTTTCTATTTTTTTCCGATTTTTTTGGATTTTATTTGAATTTATTTGATTAAATTACGAAAACTTTCCGTTTCGGGAAGGTTTCGTCCCGGGGACGCTTTCCCCTTTTGGCCTTTGCGTCTTCCCTCACTCCGCGCTGCGCCGCTGCCATGCCAGCGTCTTGCCAGCGCCCTCGCGGCGTTTCCGCTTTCCTCTCACTTCGCGCCAGTATGGCGTCGATGCATCGTGCATCTTCCTCAAGACGCGCTCTGCCATGGCAGAGCAGAGCTCGCCCGTGACCGCGCCGTCCCGTCGCCGTCGCAGCCCTAGCCCTTAGGGCTCTCCATCCTTCGCCGCCCTAGCACCGCCGAGCCCCGCGCCGCGCCATCCTGTCCCATCGCCGCACCGTCGATCTCCGCCGCCATCATGAAGCCCTTGACCTCCACGAGCTCGCCCGGCTATTTAAACCCTAACCGGCCACCATTTGAGGCCCTCCGAGCTCACCTCCATCTCCTCTCTCGAATCCCCTTGCTCTCCCTCTCTCCCGTGCACTCCTGTGCCTTCCCCGAGCTCCACCTCCCTCTCCGGTCAACGCCGCCGCCAGCCGCCCCACCGCCTCTTAGGCTCCCCGAGCGGTGCCCTAGCATCGGGTAAGCTCCCCTCCCCCATCTCCCAACACCCCAGTGCCCTAACCCGCCAAGCCCCTTCATCTTCCCCGCTTCCGGCGCCCCCTCCACCTCGCACCGCCACCCGCCACGCCCCTCCCCGCCATCGACTCCCGGGGCCCACCCACCAGTCAGCCCCGCTCCCGTGGCCCCACTCGCCAGCCACCACCCCCTCGCTTCGACCCACGCCACTGACCGACGCGGCCATCGCATGGGCTGGCGCCAAGACCACCAAGGCTTGGGCCGGCCCACTAGCCCCTCTCCTCGCGCGCGCTGAACTGGGCCAAAATCCAGTTTTGGCGCGGCCCATTTGAACAGTGCGCTTTTTCTTTTCTGTTTCGGTTTTTAATTTCCAAAAATCCTTTTTAATTCGTTTTAATACCCAAAAATGCTCCAAAATTATCCAAAAACCCAAAAATGCCCAAAATACATATTCCAAACCGTTTCGAGCCACTGAGTTCAAATATGACCTCCGTTTCACCCAACCAAGTTTCCAAAATTCCGAAAACGCCCCTCCGACCCATTTCCGGCTATTTCCTCTCCCGATTTTTCTCTTTTCTTTTCTCTTTTTTCTTTTTGTGTTATTTATTATTTATTGTTTATTTTATGATGTTTGTTTACGATAGAACCGACGACCGAGCAGTACCAACTCCCGAAACCAGGCACAGAGCGGGAGCAAGATTTGGAATCGGGCCGGGACCAGCGTGACGCCGAGTACGACTACACCAACACTGAACTAGGGAACCCCTCCGCCTCGCAAGGCAAGCCATACTCCATTGATCATGTTGAACCTAATGTTTCCTAGAATAGTTCATAATTATTTTCTATCGCATTATTTCTGAACTATATGTTGAAATATCGCAAAGTGGTATGTTTGAATGACATGATAGCTAGTTAATGCCAAAAAGGCTCATGGAACTTCCTTGACAAATATTGAACCCGAATAATCCTTTGTAACCCTAGAACATCATTATTGTCATTATTTGGCTAGGTCTTCTATTATAGTTAATTAGACCATTTTAAAGGAAACATGAAATGTCGATGTACTTAGATGTGGAATGTTTATGAAATGTTGCGGTCCGGGGGACAGTATTGGGCTAACTACCGGATGGGTGTTAGTCTGATCCCCGGCCGAGGACTATTACCAAGGTATGGATGGATGGTGGTACGTTGGATACCAGGGGCATGTGGAATGTAATGGTTTGGTCTATGACGAATTAAGGACATACAACCTTGGGCAAAAGTAAATAACTTAAGAAACCGTTCAACCACAGGTTGGGCCGGTCAACTTCGTTGGCTTGACTCAACGTAGCTCGGTATATTGTACTTTCCCCGGAATACCTATAGGAAGCAGGGTTACCTTCCGGTATGGGAGATGGTCCGCATGATTATGGGGTGGAAACGAAAGTGTGCACGAGAAAGCGTGGCATTCGGGTTCACAACGGTAGGTGTCCACAAAGAAAGGATCGCGAACTTCACTCGGCGGTGGGGACCCCGGGTTATTGTGGACCGAAACTCTACCGGATAGGGGCTAAAGGGGAAAGATCCAACGAAAAGCTATGATAACCTCGATCCGGTCGCATGCATAAAAGTTGCATGTAAATCGCGTGGCATAACGATCGTGGAATCTTGTGGGTAAAGCTGAACACCTCTGCAGAGTGTATTAAATGGTATTAGAATACGCCGTGCTTCCGGTAAATGAAGCTGAGTTAAAATGGGGTGAATCTCGAACCTAAGCTCAAGTAGTTTTTGGATTAACAAGTATGGAAATGGATAACTTTGGAAACCCCCTTATTCATATTATTACTAGTTATATGCCCGTGCGTTGCTACGAAAAACAAAATTGATAACAAAAAATAAAGATTAAAAAAAAAAATACTATTTCATAAGATCAAACATCTATCTTTAACGCTTCGTTTCTTGCAAAAGCTGGCTAATTAAATCAACGCTTTGTTTCTTCCGTAGGGCAATTAAGCAGGGTAATTTAAGTAGGGCAATTAAGCATAGCAATTAATGTGACGTGGGAAGAAACTCTCACTTTATATAGTAGAGATTATGATTTGTGTTTTAAATGAAATATCAAACATTATGAAAACTTGCATACACCAGATGAGACATATGGCTATCTCTTGTTATCCTTGCATGTGATAATCAGGCTTCACTGTGTGGCTTGTTGAGTACGTTGTAGTACTCACCCTTGCTTAATTAACCCATTTTAGAGTATCAAGATGTTGGTGACTTTCAAGAGATCGTAGATGGCGACACAGTGTGGTTCTAAGTCTCAGTCTTCGCTCGACTCGCCTGTGGATTTCGCTTTTGCGCTGTTTATCTTTTGTGATGTAATATATACTCTGAAGCTCGCCGCTTCCTTTGAAAACTCTGGCCGTTAGGCCTTATGTGATGTAAAAACAATGGTATTATTCTTTTGCGGTAATGTACAACTTGGTTTCCGATGACTAATCTTCCTGGGTAGTCATTTCGGAGTTTAAACGCACCCCTGAAAAGGCGGTCCGTCACAAGTGGTATCAGAGCCTAAGTTGACCGTAGATTGAGACCTAGATTGGCTTAAGGATCTTTTACAGAAAATTAATTTAACGTATAAACAAAATGAGTTATGAAAAACATAAGTATTATTGCTGTCCTCTTCTACCTTTTCTATCTCAACCCTCTTAGAGTTCTTATTTTCGGTTTTGTTTTAATATTTCCCGTTCCTTAACTTACTTCAAACTTCACGTTGATCGCAGATGGTTCATCATGCCTATCCAGACCCGACTGTTTTCGGTAGTTGGGCTGGACTACTCTGGAGGATGATGCAGCAAGTCGGAGCAACAGATGAACATCGCCCTGCGTTCCACACCCAAGAAATGCTTCGGGACGACTTACGTTGCCAGTGGATGGCGTGGGTCGAGCTGCCGCCCCTGCCACTCCGCCAGTGTCCTCGACGATTTGAAGGAAGGCGACTCTGAGTCCGCGGCAATCCAGGATGCCGCCGCTAAGCTGTCCACTACCTCCGAACCACTACGAAAGGGAATCGATGACACCCGCCAGCCGATCCCCAGCTGTGTGACGAAAGCATTGGCATCTCCTTCCCTCTGGATGAAGCGGACCCGAGGATCGAGGAAACCTCCGACTATATATTGCTGATGGAACGCGAATACAACCGCGCACTCCGGGAGAACAAAGTACAGCATGATCACCTTCATCAAATGTGGGACCTGGTCGATCAACAGCACAATGATGTGGTTCAACTCCAGGGCCAAGTACAGCAGCTGATGAACCAGATAATGGAGATCGAACTTGTGCAGCAACCGGTGGCGCCCCCAGAAGAAGAACCCTCAGTGGACGGGCCGTCAATGATAATCGACGAACCGCCGCCCCCAGATGTCGATATGGAGGAAGACCCCGAGGAACGCATCTTCTACGGCCCCAACGAAGGATGGACCCCCTAGACGCCCAGATCGTAGGATTTGACGCCCCCTTGTTATGTAATAGAACTAAGTGTTTTTGGTATTGTATTATTGGTGGTACCCTACCTTGAATGGTATGGTGTACGACCTATGGCTTGTAACAAACTATGATCCCCCTTTGTACTTTAATTTTAGTAATATATCGGGATTAGCCCTATCTCGTTCAAAATGTTCTCCCTTCCTTTTCATCTAAGCCCTCGTCTATTCATTCTAACCTTATCTAGAAATCTTAACTCCCACTTACCTTTCACTTTCGTTAAAACCCTGCTGCAGATCGAAAGGGAGTTGAATACAACCGAGTCAACCATGGTGAGACCCAATTTGAGAGGAAACAACAGTGAGGAGGGTAACTCCAACGCTGAACAGATCAGCTTGGCCCAAATAATGGCGATGATGGAACGGAACCGATATGAAGCTGAAAGGCATCAAACACAGCTCATGGAAAGAGTCCTAGAGCAGCTAGCCGCGAGACCACAAGGACCCCCTCAAGGAAACCACAACATGCAAGAAGGCCACATTGGAGGGACGAAATGGTCGGATTTCCAGAAGGCCCGACCTCCTATCTTCGCGACACCAACCGAACCGTTAGCGGCTGATGACTGGCTCCGGGATATAAAAAGGAAACTGGATACCATCCAATGCTCGGATAAGGAACAAGTGTTGTTTGCATCGCACCAACTTCAAGGACAAGCCGCATCTTGGTGGATGAACTATCAAGCCACCAAGAACGATCAAGATATTCCATGGATCGAGTTCGAGGAAGCTTTTTGCAAAGCTCACATCCCTGCAGGACTAATGGCCTCGAAAAGGAGAGAATTCCTAGCCCTCCGACAGGGAGGAAGAACTGTCATGGAGTACCTTCAACAATTCAACCAACTGGCCCGATATGCACCCAATGAAGTAGATACCGAGGCCAAAAAGATGGAAAGATTTTCTAAAGGATTACAAAAGAACTTGAAATTCCATATCGCTGCCCTAGAGTTCAGGGACTTGTCAACAATGGTCGACAAGCTAATGATGATAGAAGAAGCCAGGAATGACTTGGAGGACACCCGAAAAAGGAGAGCCCAGCAAATGAGGTTTCCGGCCCCTAACCAACCCAGAGGAAGAGCTCCAGCTCCAATACCCGGATTTCCTGCTAAAAGGCAAGCAGTAGGAGGATTCCGGCCAGTGCCTGCTCAAAGCCAGCCAGTAATAGTGAAATGCTTTAAGTGTGGAGGAAACCATTATTCCAACAACTGCACTAAGAAGACTACAGGCTGTTACCACTGTGGATGTGAAGGACACTTCAAACAGAATCGCCGAGAAAGAATCACCAACCGAAGTGGCCAAATCACAGCGTCGGCCAGCCTTCAGAAACCGTCAGCCGACAGTCTACCGACCGCAACCACAGCAGCAAGGAATACTGCAAGGAAGAGCACCCGCCAGAAGCGAAGGGAGCTCCAACCCACACCACTCTAGAAACTTCCAAGGCAGGATCAACCACCTATCAGCTGAGGATGCTGCAACCGCTACCGATGTGATTATCGGTAAATTTCAAGTCCAATCTCAGATAGCTTTGATATTATTTGATCCTGGCGCAACGCACTCTTTTATTTCAATGGCTTTTGCATGCAAGCATGGTTTTTCGTATTTACCATTACAAAACCCTTGTGCGTTTCAAACGCCGGGCAATAGATTAATGGCTCGATATAAGAGCGAGAAGTTAGAAATAGTACTCCAAGGAGTTAAGTTCACAACGGAGCTGTTGCTATTAGAGATGAATGGACTGGACGTCATCCTGGGAATGGATTGGCTGTCCAAACATAAGGCAACATTAGACTGTGAAAGGAAGTTAGTAACAGTGGTCAACGATAAAGGACAACGAGTAATCGTAAGAACCCACCCTGACTTAGTGAGAGACAAGGGAAGAAGCCTTAATGCCATAACCCTAGCATTAGACCAAGTACCCATTGTTCAGGAATACCCGGATGTTTTTCCAGAAGAGTTGCCAGGAAGGCCACCAGACAGAGATATAGAGCTGGAAATACAGCTGATCCCCGGAACCGCACCATTAACCAAGCGCCAGTATCAAATGGCACCTGCGGAATTGAAAGAACTTAAGAAGCAGTTGGACGAGTTATTAGAGAAGGAGTTTATCCGCCCAAGCATCTCACCTTGGGCTTCGCCTGTTCTATTCGTAAGGAAAAAGGACGGAAGTGCAAGACTCTGCGTGGATTACAGAGCATTGAACGCCGTAACCATCAAGAACAAGTACCCATTACCACGGATAGATGAACTGTTTGATCAACTCAAGGGAGCCCAAGTTTTCTTCAAAATAGATCTGAGAACAGGATATCACCAATTGAAAGTGAGAAAACAGGATAGGGAAAAGACGGCATTTACAACCAGATATGGATTATATGAGTTTTCGGTGGTTCCGTTTGGGCTCACAAATGCCCCAGCTTATTTTATGAACCTGATGAACAAAGTATGTATGGAATTTTTGGATCAGTTCGTCGTAGTGTTTATAGACGACATACTAGTGTATTCAAAAGATGAACACGAACACGCTAAGCATTTACACCAGCTATTGCAAAAGCTTAGGGAGCATCAGTTATACGCCAAGTTCTCTAAATGTGACTTTTGGAAGAATGAGATCGCATTTCTGGGGCATATTGTCACCAAAGACGGAGTCAAAGTGGATCCGACGAAGGTAGAAGCAGTCAAGGAATGGAAGCAGCCGACGTCAGTGACAGAAGTCAGGAGCTTTCTCGGACTGGCAGGATACTATAGAAGATTCATTGAAGGATTCTCGAAGATTGCAAAACCTCTGACCCACCTTCTCAAAAAGGACACCCCGTACAAATGGACTGAGAAATGCGAGGCAAGTTTCCAGGAGTTAAAGACAAGACTAACATCAGCCCCAGTACTCATATTACCCGACACAAGTAAAGACTTTCAGATATATTGTGACGCATCAAAACAAGGATTAGGTTGCGTGTTGATGCAAGATGGAAGGGTAGTTGCGTATGCTTCTCGACAGTTAAGACCACATGAGGAGAATTACCCAACCCATGACATGGAATTAGCTTCAGTAGTACATGCACTAAAGATCTGGAGACATTACCTATTGGGAAATCACTGCGACGTATTTACGGATAACAAAAGCTTGAAGTATGTGTTCACTCAACCCAATCTGAATATCCGGCAAAGAAGATGGTTGGAGATGATCAACGATTACGACTTAGAGATACAATACCACCCCGGAAAGGCCAATGTGGTAGTAGACGCACTCAGTAGGAAATCTTGTCACCACATAGCCAAGACCACATATATCTCACAACAGCTGCAATTTGAAATGGAACGGCTGAATCTACGGATAGTCGAGAAAGGGTTCTTAACCTCCATTACAATTCAGTCGGACCTACTCAGTCAAATCAAAGCAGCTCAACAAGAAGACGAAGAAATCCAGCGATACCGTAAGGAAATGAATGAAAAAGGTCCGTCGGAATTCTCGGAAGATGGGCAAGGCATATTACGATTCCGTGATCGTATATGTGTTCCCAATAATAAAGATATAAGAGGATTGATTTTGACAGAAGCTCACTCATCTCAACTCACCATACACCCAGGCAGTACGAAGATGTACAATGATTTAAAGAGTGAATACTGGTGGAAAGGCATGAAGAAAGAGATAGCCGAACACGTATTATGTTGTGACATATGCCGCAAGGTTAAGATCGAGCATCAGAAAACAGCTGGAATGTTACAACCCCTACCGATTCCTGAATGGAAGTGGGATGAAATTGGAATGGACTTTATTACAGGACTACCCAAGGCACAACAAGGATTTGATTCTGTATGGGTAATAATTGACAGACTGACTAAAGTAGCACATTTCATACCAGTCAAGCAGACCTATGGCAAGGATAAGCTAGCAGAGCTATACCTGACACAGATAGTTAGATTGCATGGGATTCCCAAAAAGATTGTGTCAGACCGAGGAGCCCAATTCACCTCAAAATTCTGGAAGAGTCTACATGAAGCCATGGGGACAGACTTGAACTTCAGTACAGCATATCACCCACAGACAGATGGACAGACAGAAAGAGTTAACCAAATACTGGAAGATATGCTAAGAGCCTGTGCCCTGACATACGGAGCATCTTGGGTCACTTGTTTGCCATTTGCAGAATTCTCTTACAATAACAGTTATCAGGCCAGTTTACAAATGGCACCATTTGAAGCACTTTATGGAAGAAAGTGCAGAACCCCTTTGAATTGGACTGAAGTGGGAGAAAATCAATTATTAGGGCCACAGATTGTGCAGGATGCAGAAGCTCATGTCAGGATCATCAGAGAAAACTTAAAGATAGCACAAGGACGACAGAAGAACTATGCAGACACCAGGCGGAAGGATATCAGTTACCAAGTTGGAGATTTTGTCTATCTGAAAGTAACTCCATTCAAGCCCGTGCATAGATTTCAGATCAAAGGAAAATTGGCACCAAGATATGTTGGGCCATATAAGATCATAAGCCGAATTGGAGAAGTAGCCTACAAACTACAATTGAGTCCTGAATTATCACGAGTACACAATGTTTTTCATGTGTCGCAACTAAGGAAGTGTCTTCGACAACCTACAGAACAGGTACTTTTAGAAGAACTCGACCTACAGAATGATCTGACATATACAGAGGAACCAGTCAGGATTATTGAGACAGTTGAAAGGAAACTTCGAAATAAAGATGTCAGAATCTGCCGGGTATTGTGGAAGAATCACACACTTACAGAAACCACATGGGAAAAGGAATCGGAATTGCAGCAGAATTTTCCCAACCTCTTTCCCAGGTAAGTAAATCTCGGGGACAAGATTTATTTTAAGGGGGGTAGGTTGAAATGACCCAAATTTTCTTTCAATAAGTTTGAAATAGTCTCTATTTGCATTTTCTATTTTTTTCCGATTTTTTTGGATTTTATTTGAATTTATTTGATTAAATTACGAAAACTTTCCGTTTCGGGAAGGTTTCGTCCCGGGGACGCTTTCCCCTTTTGGCCTTTGCGTCTTCCCCGCACTTCGCGCCGCGCTTCAAGCCGCCGCCACTCGCGGCGCTTTCCCTCTCCTTCTCGCTTCAAGGCCTCGCTTAGGGCGCCGATGCATCAGGTATCTTCCTCAAGACGCCTGGCTTCTCGCCATGGCAGAGCAGAGCTCGCCCGTGACCGCGCCGTCCCGTCGCCGTCGCAGCCCTAGCCCTTAGGGCTCTCCATCCTTCGCCGCCCTAGCACCGCCGAGCCCCGCGCCGCGCCATCCTGTCCCATCGCCGCTGGCCGATCTTCCGCCGCCATCATGAAGCCCTTGACCTCCACGAGCTCGCCCGGCTATTTAAACCCTAACCGGCCACCATTTGAGGCCCTCCGAGCTCACCTCCATCTCCTCTCTCGAATCCCCTTGCTCTCCCTCTCTCCCGTGCACTCCTGTGCCTTCCCGAAGCTCCACCTCCTCTCCTGGTCCAACGCCGCCACCGCCCCACCGCCTCTTAGGCTCCCCGAGCGGTGCCCTAGCATCGGGTAAGCTCCTCCCCATCTCCCAACACCCCAGATTGCCCCTAACCCGCCAAGCCCCTTCATCTTCCCCCGCTCTGGCGCCTCCACCTCGCACCGCCGCTTGGCTCGGCCACGCCCCTCACATCGACTCCCGGCCCACCCACCGCCGCCACCCGCTCCGTGGCCCCACTCGCCACCACCACCCCTCGCTTCGACCCGCTGCCCACCGTCACCGGACGCTGCCATCGCAGCTGGCTCAAGGCTCGGCAAGACTCACCAAGGCTTGGGCCGGCCCACTAGCCCCTCTCCTCGCTACCGAATCGGGCCAAAATCCAGTTTTGGCGCGGCCCATTTGAACAGTGCGCTTTTTCTTTTCTGTTTCGGTTTTTAATTTCCAAAAATCCTTTTTAATTCGTTTTAATACCCAAAAATGCTCCAAAATTATCCAAAAACCCAAAAATGCCCAAAATACATATTCCAAACCGTTTCGAGCCACTGAGTTCAAATATGACCTCCGTTTCACCCAACCAAGTTTCCAAAATTCTGAAAACGCCCCTCCGACCCATTTCCGGCTATTTCCTCTCCCGATTTTTCTCTTTTCTTTTCTCTTTTTTCTTTTTGTGTTATTTATTATTTATTGTTTATTTTATGATGTTTGTTTACGATAGAACCGACGACCGAGCAGTACCAACTCCCGGAACCGACACAGGAGCAGGAGCAGTACTTGGAATCGGAGCCGGACCCGCGTGACGCCGAGTACGACTACACCAACACTGAACTAGGGAACCCCTCCGCCTCGCAAGGCAAGCCATACTCCATTGATCATGTTGAACCTAATGTTTCCTAGAATAGTTCATAATTATTTTCTATCGCATTATTTCTGAACTATATGTTGAAATATCGCAAAGTGGTATGTTTGAATGACATGATAGCTAGTTAATGCCAAAAAGGCTCATGGAACTTCCTTGACAAATATTGAACCCGAATAATCCTTTGTAACCCTAGAACATCATTATTGTCATTATTTGGCTAGGTCTTCTATTATAGTTAATTAGACCATTTTAAAGGAAACATGAAATGTCGATGTACTTAGATGTGGAATGTTTATGAAATGTTGCGGTCCGGGGGACAGTATTGGGCTAACTACCGGATGGGTGTTAGTCTGATCCCCGGCCGAGGACTATTACCAAGGTATGGATGGATGGTGGTACGTTGGATACCAGGGGCATGTGGAATGTAATGGTTTGGTCTATGACGAATTAAGGACATACAACCTTGGGCAAAAGTAAATAACTTAAGAAACCGTTCAACCACAGGTTGGGCCGGTCAACTTCGTTGGCTTGACTCAACGTAGCTCGGTATATTGTACTTTCCCCGGAATACCTATAGGAGCAGGGTTACCTTCCCGGTATGGGAGATGGTCCGCAGTTATGGGGGTGGAACGAAAGTGTGCACGAGGAAACTGTGGCATTTCGGGTTCACAACGGTAGGTGTCCACAGTAAACAGGATCGCGAACTTCACTCTGGCCAGTGGGGACCCCGGGTTATTGTGGACCGAAACTCTACCGGATAGGGGCTAAAGGGGAAAGATCCAACGAAAAGCTATGATAACCTCGATCCGGCCGCATGCATAAAAGTTGCATGTAAATCGCATGGCATAACGATCGTGGAATCTTGTGGGTAAAGCTGAACACCTCTGCAGAGTGTATTAAATGGTATTCGAATACGCCGTGCTTCCGGTAAATGAAGCTGAGTTAAAATGGGGTGAATCCCGAACCTAAGCTCAAGTAGTTTTTGGATTAACAAGTATGGAAATGGATAACTTTGGAAACCCCCTTATTCATATTATTATTATGATTTGTGTTTTAAATGAAATATCAAACATTATGAAAACTTGCATACACCAGATGAGACATATGGCTATCTCTTGTTATCCTTGCATGTGATAATCAGGCTTCACTGTGTGGCTTGTTGAGTACGTTGTAGTACTCACCCTTGCTTAATTAACCCATTTTAGAGTATCAAGATGTTGGTGACTTTCAAGAGATCGTAGATGGCGACACAGTGTGGTTCTAAGTCTCAGTCTTCGCTCGACTCGCCTGTGGATTTCACTTTTGCGTTGTTTATCTTTTGTGATGTAATATATACTCTGAAGCTCGCCGCTTCCTTTGAAAACTCTGGCCGTTAGGCCTTATGTGATGTAAAAACAATGGTATTATTCTTTTGCTATAATGTACAACTTGGTTTCCGATGACTAATCTTCCTGGGTAGTCATTTCGGAGTTTAAACGCACCCCTGAAATGGCGGTCCGTCACATCTAGCAGTTCTGATACATAACAAACAACAGTAGCAAAATGGAAGACATGCTTTCCAGGGATAAGAACTTTCAGTGAAAACGAATTTGGGCCGTAATGCATCAATAACATGTAAACAACAGAAAAAAAATATATTCCTTTTCCTCAACTTCGTAGTGCTGCAAATGCTTCTTTGATTGAAATGACTTCAGAGTAAACATCCAGCATTGTCGGCCGATCTTTTGGTGTCTCCACAGAGCATGAGAGACCAAGCTTAATAAGCTGCATGATGCAGCTCAGAATTCCGACGGTTGCGTGATTTTCATGGTCTAAATGATTGTCTGCATCTTCATTTTCAAAATTTGGAATGATAGTAGGGTCAAGAATCTCACCAATCTTTTGAGGAAATGCTTTCTCCACAAATTTGTGAAGGCTCAAACCATTATTAAACATCTCATCTGTCGGACACTTTCCTGTAAGCATTTCTAGGATGATAATTCCGTAGCTATAGACATCGCCCTCTGTTGAGATTTTGTTCCCGAAGCCATATTCTGCAATATTAATTGTGTATAATTGTTCAAACAATTGACCATCTCACAATATTGACAATAAAAAAATCATAAAAGCGTCTTTTCAAAGAAATAAAAGTAAAACATGAATATCAATAAAATTAAGAAAATATTAGAGATGCCGTATTCTTTTTTTTTTTTTTTTGACGTAATACAAATAAGGACAAAAAATTGTCACCTGGTGCAATGTATCCAATTGATCCTCTTGGTCCGGCTAAGCTTGTAGAACTATCAATTTTTGAAGAACTATAGCTGTGAAGAAACTTAGCTAACCCAAAGTCGCCAAGACGTGCACCCATGACATCATCTAGAAGGACATTGCTGGGCTTCAAATCACAGTGGACCATAGGGGGCATGCAACGGTTATGTAGATAATCCAATGCAGAAGCTATGTCCACTGCTACTATTATTCTGGAGCCCAAACTCAATGGTCTTTTCAAACCGTATTTGTTCGGTTTCGGATAGAGCCAGCTGTCTAAGCTACCATTAGCCACATATTCAAGAATAAGAGCTTTGAACTCATGTCCTGTTGGATCACATGTTGAGCATGCAGTAATCACCCTTACAAGATTACGATGACGAGTGTTCCTCAGGGCCTCACACTCAGCAAGGAAGCTCTTTGGTGCTCCATGTTGATCAAGTTTGAAAACTTTGATAGCAACGGCATGTTCTTCAATGTCAAATACACCTTTGTACACTGACCCATATTTTCCTGAACCAATCAAGTTGGCTAAGGAGAAACCATTTGTTGCTTTGACTAAATCAGCATACGTGAACCTTTTCAACTCCTTGCAAGATGGACCAGCTATTTGTTTGACTTTCTTTCTCTTCTTCAATAGAACGACCGCAAAGCATGATAACAGGACCAAAGAAAGAGCAATAATTCCTGATATCTTCAGAATGTTGGATATGTGTGTTCGTTTGGATGTCCTTGCATTGCAAAGTGGCAACTGTAGCAATGGGGTGTTGGCACATAATTTCTTGTTCCCTTGAATGAACACCTCGCTTTCGTTCTGAAATATCCCACCTGTAGGTACTGGACCGTCGAGATTATTGAAGGACAAATTGAGAAGCTTCATAGAGGTGAAGGATTCAAAGAACTCAGGGATTTCACCAGACAAGTTGTTTTGAGAAAGATCCATCTCAATGATGCCTCTCAAAGTATTGAACGATTCGGGGATTCTCCCATCAAGAAGGTTTCCCTCCATGTGGAGGGACTCCAAATGGACGCACTCACCTAGAGTGGAAGGTATATGTCCAGACAAGTGGTTATCAGAAATATTCAGCGGGCCGAGATTGATCAAGCCGCCAATCTCCAGTGGTATTTGTCCAGAGAGTTGGTTGTGAGACAAGTCCAAGCCTTCAGAAAGGGAGGAAAGAGTAAATAGCTCCTTTGGTATGCTACCATCAAAGCTATTACAAGAGAGGTTCAACGTTTCCAAATTTTTGCATTGTCCTAAAGCTCCTGGGATTGGTCCACTCAAATTATTTTCCTGTAAATAGAGCTCACTCAGTTGACTAAGGTTACCGATTGAAAGTGGAATTTGTCCAGAAAGTTTGTTCTGTGATAATCTTAGGACAAACAAGATTGGAAGGTTTCCAAGTGAGGCAGGAAGATCTCCAGTAAGCAAATTCTGGTCCATGTGAAGGAGCGTGAGGTTTGTGAGGAGCTCTATCTCTTTTGGTATGGTGCCGGATATTTCATTTGCTGCTAACAACAATACCTCTAAACTCCTTGAAAGGTCCGCAATGGAACTTGGTAAGATTCCTTTAAGGTTGTTTTTATCCAAGCATAATACAACCAATTGATTGCAATTTGTCAATGAGGATAAGAAAGACCAATCTCCAGCCTCGAGCTTATTCTTACCTAAATTCAATTCCATTAAGTTGGGCAGGTTCCCGAAAGAAGGAACAATACCATCGAATGCGTTGTCACGAAGATCAATTACCTGGAGATTTGTTGCACTTTCTAGTGAAGTGGGGATTTTGCCTCGGAACTGATTTCCGTGCAAAGTCAATGTTTCGATGCTTGGAAGGGTATATCCTATGCTATATGGAATTTCCCCAATGAGATTGTTCTTTCCCAGGTTAAGGTATGTGAGTGTTGACATGTTGTAAAGAGAAGCCGGAACGGTCCCCGACAAGTTATTATAACTCAGGTCGAGTTCTTGCAAGTATGGGATTCTGCTTAAACTCGATGGAACAGTTCCTTCGAAGTTGTTTTGTGAAAGCAAAAGCGTGACAAGGGAGGAAAGGTTTAATATAGAGGAAGGTATGCTGCCTGAGAGATTGTTTTGGGATAGAATAAGAATTGCTAGTGGTGAGGAGATATTTAAGAGTGGTGGGATAGACCCAACAAAGTTATTAACTCCAAGGGCTATTAATTGAAGTGATGAGCTATTAAAGAGATCGAAAGGAATTTCCCCGCTGAGATGATTGTTTGTTAAGTCCAGCCATTGAAGCAATTGACTCTTCGCTAGGAGAGGCGGGATGCCTCCTGTCAGGCTATTGTTTGTGAGAATGACTTCATTGAGAGACGGACTGCTTCCGAGTGAAAAAGGAATGTTGCCAGTCAGGCTGTTGCTTGCAAGAAACAGAACCCTTCAGGGATTGCTCCACGTAGCTTATTGTCGAACAAGAAGATCCCTCGCAGATTTGAACATTTGCTCAGGCTTGAGGGGATCTCACCATCAAGATTGTTGTCCGCCAGATCAATGATCTCAAGGCCAGAGCAGGAAGACAAACTATTTGGAATCATGCCGGTGAGGTTGTTAGAGCTGAGGTTCAGGTAGGTTAGGCGACTCAGGTGACCAAGTTCAGGCGGAATAAGACCATTCAACTGATTATTTGGAAAGTGTATGCTTTTAAGGAAAGTAAGATTGCCAATACAAGGTGGTATTTGGCCATGAAGGTTGAGTGACTCGACAGCCAGTGCGACGACACGAGGTGCGTGGCTCTTGCTACAAGTGACGCCGGGCCAACTGCAGTATTGCACGGAATCATTTCTCCATGCAGCCATGGCTCCAGAATTGTCAGAGAGGTGGAGCTTGAGGCAAAGCAGGGCCTGGAAATCGTTGTCGGAGGCATTATGGAGTGGTGCATTGGGAACTAATGAAGATGCTGGGGAGACAGAGCTTGAGAAACATGTGAGCACGATGACCACAAGCATACGGGAACTGATCAGAGCGCGTACAGCCGCCATCTATTTGCGAAGGTGGGGGTTACACTGCTAGTGGTGGTTGGGTGATGTTTGTGGTGCTAACGTGCGTCCATTTATAGCCCTGCAGGCACACCTAAGCAAGGCAAAAAATACAGAGACGAGATAATTGGTTAGTGGTTCTTATTTCTGTCCGGCAAAGTCGACAAATTTGGACAATCCTGCGTATACGGCAATAGACCTATGCGTCACGGCAGCGCCCCAAATTGTGCGCTTGAACTTTTTTTCGGCACTTTGTAGCTTAGGAGCTCAGAGTAAATCCTGTTACAGTGATCTCATCAAGTGCATCAGGGGCGGAGCCAGTCCAGGTCCAAGCCCTGGGCTGAGCTAGCTGATCTTAGATCAAATCTCTATTTTCAATAATTTTTCAATAGTTTTTCAAAAGATTTTAATGGGTTTTTGGTACCAGGCCCCGGGCTACGGGGCCTGTATCCACCCCTGAAGTGCATCCATGTTCTATTACAATGCTAACATAGCGCATACTTTGGGCTTTCTCTGATCTCTAGTCGGAACTGGATACAGGCTAGTCGGATACGGATATAAATCCGGGTTATTCGTGATACGGATATGAGACAGATATATCACGGATTCGGATCGGAAACAGATAAAGATATATCGATAATGCACGCATATATAGAATAATATATTTTGAATTAAACCGTACGAGTACATAACCATAGCAGCAAATTATATATCAACCAAACCCAATATACGTTGTAGAAAGAATATGCTACTTTATGATCAATAGAACCAACTAATTGTCAATACAAATGGGCTCTTCATGGGGAAAAAAATAGAATGAAATGGGTTGGGCCTTGTTGATATCCGAATAGGAAAAATCCGAATATCTGGATCCCGTCCCATATTTACTGGATATTGGCTGCTCTGTATCCAATCCCGGATCTGAATTCAAGTATCCCGATCCCGTTTCGGATCCGACCGATAGTCAAATATAATCAATCCCGAATCCGATCTTGACCCGATCCGGGATCGCACAGGAATATCCGATCCCGTTTTCATCCATATGAGCTTGCCCTATAGGGCACGTATGCGCATTAAATAGTTAGAGACATAGCTGCTGTCTACATGGTATGATCTTGCCCCATAGGGCAAGCATGCGCATCAAATAGTTAGAGAAATAGCCGTCGTCTACATGATATGATCTTGCCCCATAGGCCAAGTATGCGCATTAAACAGAGAGACATAGCCGTCGTCTACTTGATATGATCTTACCCCATAGGGCACGTATGAGCATTAAATAGTTAGGGACATAGCCGTCGTCCACTTGATATGAGCATGCCCCATAGGGCACACATGAGGATTAAATAGTTAGGGACATAGCCGTCGTCTACTTGATATAAGCTTGCCCTATAGGGCACGTATGAGGATTAAATAGTTAGGAACATAGCCGGAGCCAAACAAATACAACCATCATTTTAAAACTACTCCTTGCGGTCACAAATTGTTGTTGTTTTGGACAGCGATACGGTCTCCAAAACCTAATTTTGACGACTAATTTTTATTATAATATATTCATAAAATCTAATAAAATTATAATATTATGAAAATACTTTTTGAGATAAATATATAAATATATATATATATATGATTTTCATGTGTCCAGTTTAAATATTTAAAAAGATATTGATAGTCAAGATTTTGAAAGTTTGACTGCACATATGTTCAAACGACAACTATTTATGATCGGAGTGAGTATTACACATGCTCTAAGCTTATAACAGAACAAGGGGTGGTAAAGAAATTTCGGCAGCGCTGGCCCCCGGGTTCTCCCCTTCCCTCCGCCACTGTAAGTAGTTTAAGACTGGGAAAGAAAAACAGATTGAACTCGCTGTTCTTTTCCTTTTCTGGTGCTACTAGTACGAAACTGTACAACCAAGTAATTTAGCTTGTATATCACTTGTTAACCGAATCTAACAGCAAGTAAAAGAAAGTATAATAGTCAGGAGCATACAGCGCAGTTTTTGGAGAGTAATTTGCATAGTGCAGTAAGCGTGTTGACAGTGCCAACCGCCAACACCGTGCTGGATTCGTCCCATTTCCTCTGTCAACAGTCATGACGTTTCCACACGAGCCGGCCGGCGGCGGGCCGAGCAATTAATGCAAGACCTGACCAGCCCAGCAAGGTACCCCCTCCGTTGTTTTTTATAAGACGTATTAGGTTTCGTTAGGATAAGACTTTGACCAACAATTACTCTATTAGCATATAATTTTTATGACACAAAATTGATATTAGTAGATTTGTATTCAAAAGTACATATATATAATTATGATTTTGTATTGCATAAATGGTATATTAATAAAGTAATCTTTGGTCAAAGTCTTGTCCTAACGAAACCTAATACGCCCTCTAAATTCCAACGGAGGGAGTATGTTATTATTCTGCACTTTCTGCGTACCTAGGCCGTATACCATTTACACCTTTTGATTCATTTTTATAACACTTATTTTGATTTTGCACCAGAGTTAAGGTTGCGTTAAAATTAAGAAAGATATGAGAGAAAACAACTTAATTGTCTTGAAAGATGAAAGATGTAATTTATGTAAGTGGTAATGAATAAATGCATATGGTTAAGAGAGAATAAATAGGGGTATAAAAGAAAAAGACTCATTAAAGCTACATGCAAGTATTATATTTATGAACAAGATCATTCAAAAAATAAGTCATATAAAAATGAGCGGAGAGAGTATATTTTTAATGGGGCCGATTCTAAATTTGTAGGCTAATTAGATAATGTTCAATTTTATAAAAATATTGCTGTGTTTCAATTATAGATATTATAGTTGTAATTAGCAAATATAAATATATTTTGAAAAGATAGCCATACAATTGCATATTGTAGTATATTAGAATTATTATCGAAGTATATTGGAAATGATAAATAAGTATAACACATTCATTTAAGTGGTATACTGGAGGTGGGAGTACATACTCCTAGGAGTACAGAAAAGGCTTCATATATACACACACGAGTGTACCTTTAACACACACATAGAAATTAAGACGACAGAGGTCCGAGATAAATCCTTGCGTTTACTGAAACGTAAGAACTCGCGTGTACATAAAACTGGACACACCAGAATTTAAACAAATATTGTTGGTATAGTCCTACACCTATAACTCTACCACACCAAGAATAGGTGGTTACCGCATCAGGTGGAATATATTGTTGACAGAGCCAGTTGCCAGCCGACGGCTATCTCCTGCAAGTGGAATTCTCGATTAGCATGGGACCATATATACATGGATCCATCCATGTCGCCGACGGCTCGCCAGGTTACACTGCGGCCGCACGCGGCCCGTGCCATTCTGCTGCTGCTCATCGATCCTCAGCAAGTTAAAATCGGGGGACGAGGGAAGGAAAACTTTGCCTGCAGCTAGTGCGTTACGTACTGTGCTGATAAGCAAGGAGTTGTTTTTGTTTCATTCTGGTTTTACGAGAATACTAGCAAACTCCCACCTTTGTTGTGAAGGCACGTAGTTTGCTGCGCATTCTAAAGAAAAAAAAATGCTCATCAACATACTTGCTAGTTACAATATCGCCACTCGTGTACACTACTACAGAAATAAACATCATAATATCACATGTGGATCATCACGGTTTTGATCGCGATACAAAATCTTTAGACAGTGATAAGGAGACGCTATCACATGTGAAACACATCATGATCGGTTTTAGCTCAGAATCAATTGTGATGAGGGGCACATCACAATCGGATATGAGTGATTCACTACAGGAAACGACAATATTTTCGTCGGCTCCAATTGTTTTCGTCGGCCACAAATAGGCCGACGTAAATGACACCTTAATTTCATCGGTTTGAGTGTAGCCGACGAAAATAGTATTTCTATGGGGCCGACGAATATACGCCTCTATTTTCATCGGCTGGGGTGTAAGCCGACGAAAATACTTAATTCGACATGTACTAGGTCACGGTGCTATCAAAATTGGAAAACTTGAGTGCGATGCCTCCCTTCCCAGGGCCCGATGCCTCCCTCCCCATCCCACACCGACGCCACCCCTGGTTTCTCCATTCTCCCTTCATCATCATCCGGCCGGCGCTTCTACCATCTGCGTGGGCTCCTCAGATGGCTTCCAGACGCCTCTCCCGCTCATCGTGCCTGGCGGCTTCCTCCTTCGGGTCGGTGACCCCGCTCCATCCCCGTGCTCGACGCTGCCCTCCCGGTTTCCCCGAGCTCGGTGCCGCCTCCACCTCCTTCCTCCGACCGGTGTCCTCCTCCAGCCGGCCACCATCCCCAGAGGTGGCGCCTTCCCCAGCGCCAGCGGCCTCCCCCAATTGGCGCCCTCCCCTCTTCCAACCGGGTCCCCCTCCAAGCGAAGCAGCGGCAGCAGCAGAGGCACTGCCTGTAACACCCCGGCATCTAGTATGCCCGAATGCTACTAAACATAGACTAAACAACATCTAAATACCACAAATTAAAGTAAATTACAGCAAAGGAGTAAATGCTAAAACCGAAAATTTCGGCAGCAACTCATTTGTTTTAACATGATTTGAAGCAACAACAATAGCATAGCAAAATATGGCATAATACGAGACATTTAAAACAACAATACTAAATGACATGACAGCAATATAAGTCCAATTTAAGCATTCAAACTCTTCATGCGCCAAACGAAACGATTAAGGCACTTATAACACACAACTAAAACATAAACCAAGTTGCAACACACTAAATTATTATCAAGACTCCAGATGAATAGACTGTGGGATCAAATGTGTGAGCTACGTGTAGAAGTGTGACTAGTTCCCTTTCCCGCATGCCGGTCTCATGGTACCTAAACATCAAGAAAGCACAAGCGTGAGTTCATCACTCAGCAAGTATATCGCAATAGGTCATAAGGAATAAATCAAGACCAACAACAATACATACCATACTTTAACATCATGATCAAATCATAATTTCATCCACAACATCATAGCCATGACAAAGCACATCGTTCACAACTCATTTTCATCATCATGTATGCAATGCAATGCGATGCACATGTCTCCTGGAAGCATATACCGGTATTGCTGAGTGCACACCCGTCGGCGTGCACCCACTTCCCCCTTCCATCCCGTAGATGGAGGGTGCCTACGCATCGCTTCCACTCACCACGTGGGTGGAATCACGAGGTAGGTCTTACAACCATGGCGCTCCGGATTAGTCATAACTTTCTCACCAACCTTACCGGACTAGTTATGATGTTCTCACCGACGCCGACTTTCATGCCATTTATGCAACATATGCCATAAACATAAACAACTTGCATCAAACTGAACTAAACATGGCATAACATCATAATAGTCCATTTTCATCATAACATTGGCAAGCACTAATCATGGCAAGATATCACAACATGTAAGCAATTTGCATCTAGTCACAATTAGCAACATACATTACACTACCCATTACAATACACTTGCCTTAACCTCGGGCGACGGATTGGTGAGAGGTTGAGGGCACTCCCGGGGTCACACCACCTGCACAAACATATCACACACTCAAAACGTGCCCCCAAAATAGTACGCAAAAGCTCGTTCTTTCTTGATATCACACACTCAAAACGTGCCCCCAAAACGGATTGGTAAATCGAGCATAACTTTCAAACGGCTAGGCGGAATTGGACGTTCTTTTTGTCTAATAAAAGGTATTGAAGTTTCCTACAACTTTCTCAACAGGCGTCTGACCAAATTCCGATTCTAAGGTCGCGAAAACTCAAACCCTAGGTCGACTGCACAATCTGCCCGAAGCAGAGAACGTGGCAAACTCTAGTTTTCAACCAATCTACCCAATCACAGCACCCCCACTTGATCTAAAAGCATCCAAATACCCTCTAGCACAGCACCTAGGTCAATCCCAAGGATTCCCCTAGCCATACCTTCGCCCGACGAACAATGAACCGACGAATCTCCTCCCGGTTCACGCGATCTCCTTCCTCGCTCCAAATCCACCGGATCTCCTCGTCGCGGAGCGCTCCAATGGTGAAAACAGCGGGTTGGCAAGGTGAGGGGCTCCCCTAGGGCAGAAAGGAAGGTGGAGAGGGGAGGGAAGAGGTGGAGGTGCAATGGGGAGGAAGGGGGGTCGCACGGCTTGCGGGTGGAGGGGGCGGTGGCTAGGAGGGGAAAGAGGGGAGGGAGACGCATGGGAGGGGGGCTAGGCGTAGGGGAGGCAGCAGGTTGCTGCCCTAAAACTCCCCCACTTGGGCCTTAGGCCTCCCACCTCCGGCCCAAGTGGTTCCTCCAAGCCCATGAGGCTCCCCCAAGCCCAAAACTCCCCCCGGACGACCCAATTTCCCTCCCGGAAGGCCCAAAACACGAATGAACCTCATACCACAAAGTTTTAATCTCCAATTTCACTTTTTATAATGTCACGACAATCCGTAGTGCTTCCCCCCTTCAACAGGATTCAACCTCGAATCCGAGACACTCCACCTCGCAATCAACCAAATCGAAGGGAGCTAAGGTTCACGTCTCAGAACCCGCTTAGAAGCCCTATGATTTGCACCAGCCAGCACTCAGAAGCAAGGAGCTAAGGCTCGAAGACTGATGGCTCTAAAGATCACTCACATTCAAAACTTGCCAGAATCTTACCCAACTTTGAAACACAGAGTACAAACATCAGGACTCAGAACGTCCCAAGCAAAAGGATAACTTCCTACACAGACAACGAAGGAAAACTGTGAGACCCCGGATCGGCTATCCGAAATCTCCTGTGCATTGTTGTACTAGTCCCAGATCAGTAGCTAGTACGCACAGTCAGACAGTGTTACATCATTGCCGAACAAAACGAAATTGTAATATAAATATTGAGTACTAGCCACATGGCTACTTATTACAATACTCGGTCACAGGACCAGAGACACAGCAGCGGAAATAAAATGACAAAAAGCGAAACCCAAAAACACCACAGGCGACGACAAGACACGCGACTAGTTCTCCAGGCGATCTTCCTCAAACTCCTCGGCGTAGAACTCACCGTCTCCAACAGCGTCCTGGTAGTTCTCTGATGATAACATGATATGTAGCACGTGAGTACAAAAGTACTCAGCAAGTCTGGAAAAGTATGCACATATGGGGCTTTCCAAGGAAGGCTTAATAGGGTTGATTTGCATAAAGCTGCTTTTCATCAAACCATATTTAATTATAGTTTTCATAAAGCACATTTTTACAATTATTTTAACAATTAAATTATTTAATATTCTGGTGAAAGTTCTATCCACCATCACTAGTATAAAGGCTCTAACCGCCTGCTTTTAAAAGATCAAGTTAATCACACATGACTCTATCTGTCATGGAATAAAACAAGTTCTTTCTACCTTGTTAGCTCAATCCGCCATTAAACATCCGAGAGTTCTAACCACTCCCGAATCCCAAAACAAAACATCGTTTAGTTTTAAAACCAAAACCAAAGTCTACCAATATGATAGCATTCTTTGCTTTGCCCTTGACCGTAGGCACGGCTATTCGAATAGGTTTGACTCTGCAGAGGTGTACAACTTTACCCACAAGACATGATATTCCCTTAGTGCCAAGCTATTAACACCCTTCCTTTGGTGTGCAGGCAGAGAAATCATGACAAGGCCTTTACAATGTATACGCCTAACCCGACTCACCCGCTGAGGTTTCACCGTTGTTAGGGTTCTATCTACCCAGTACAGAAGCCCCCTCTTGCGCCGTGTGGGGAGTACAACTTGCCTCGATCTGGCACCCACATTCCACCAACTGGCGAGTCTAAGTTAGGTTTCTACGAATTAGTTAGCCAGGTCGTACCATTATAGACATGTGGTAGTACGGTTATGCTCAGAATAACCAATCATAAGCGTCGGTCCTTAATTGACTTGGGGCGGTACTTGCACAGTGAAAGCTAGTGCTCCATCCGCACCCACCCGACATTCCACTCCGCCCCAGTACAAAACCTTTTCCATTTTATTTTTATTTTAGAAACAGTACCAAAAACATCACAATATCTCTTAAATCATAACTGAAATCATGATTTTGATATAATCCCACCCACGGGTCATTTTCATCGGATTAAGCCCTAAGCATTTCTAACGTACTAGTCAACAAATGTCATAATATAAACTAGGAATGATATAGCAAAGTGTCTTAGGGTTACAAATGAACACGGGTAACAATAATCAAGGAAATAATCACAATTTGGATTAACTAATGTGCTATATTTGACATACGATGATAAAACAAAGCAATGCATGTTAAAACAATTGTAAATCATTTGCAAACATGGGATCAAAATGCGTCAAGGGACTTGCCTTCAGTCGCGGCGAGGTGGTCGATCTCGTGAAGTCTGGCGGCGGGGTCGACGAACTCGGCGGGATCGTCGGTTACACGCAAAACGGTGCACAATAAATAAATAAAATAAAATCTAGAAATTATAAAAATTATACTGGCAGGTAGACAATGAATTTAAGAACTTGAACGGAGTCAATCGGAGTTCGGACGGAAAAGTTATGAGCTGCCGAAGTTTGGAAAAATCCGGAAAATGCGAAACGGAGGAATATTCCCTAGCATCTTCATTTTTGGCTGATTTTTGGAGATAAAAGAGTCTATGACAGTGGGGCCCTCCTGTCATTGAGGTTGGGACCTTCTTCCCCAATGCTTGCCAAGCCAAGAACAGAGGAATGGAGGAAAAGGGCACTGCCATGGCGCAAAGAGGCTGATCGGCGACCAACTGAGGCCGGCCATGGCCGCGGCCGAGGCCATGAGCCGGGCGACGCAGCGAGTTTCGAAGCGGCGGCCTGGCCGAGGCCACCTGAACCGCGGCGTGCCGCGAGAAGCGAGGCGCTGGCGAGCGTGGTAAGCGCAGGCGAGGAAGCGATCGAGGCGGCGGATCAGCCAGCCTGGCCGGGCGCAGTGGGCCCCGGCAGCGGCGGCGGCTGTCGTGGCAGCTCCGGCAGTCGACGCGCGGCCCGGCGTGGCAGCGATCGTCCGGCGACGGCACCAGAGGCAGCCGCCACACGAGGAGGCCCCAAATTTCCCAAATTTGCAATTTCACCAAAAATTTTAAGTAAACAACTACCAAATAAGGGTTAGAGCACCTTGACCATCATTGGAGGAACCCTAGACCACAAGGAATTGAACCGAAACCTACCGGAGACGGAGAAATCTGCGGCGAACGGTGGTTCGGCCGGAGGGACTTAAACACGAAATTCGTCGCCGAAACTTGACGAACCCTAAAATTGATTGAGGGGAAATGAGCACCACAACCACACGAACACAAGGAAACAAGCAGTGTGGAGATTGACCCACCGGAGAGAGAGTTATGATCAAGAACACGACGAACACGAAGAACGGCGTTGCCGCGGCGGTTTCTTCGATCTCTCGGACGAAGGACGAGGAGAGACAGTGGAAGATTATGTGCTCTGGAAAGATTACTCCGCCACTGAGGTTTAGGAACCGGCGGTGCGCAATTTGGGGAAGAAACGGAGGAGTTATGACCATAAATGTTAATTTCGGTTTTGGAAGGATGGAGCTGTTTCCATCGAGATTGAAGATGGAAGGACCCTGGGAATGGAAAGAGTTGGCCGTCACGATTCCAACGGAGTTGACCGTTCACAAATTGGAGCATTGTTTAGGAAATTATGGAGGATTAAAGGCTTAGGTGCCATGACTGGAAACAAGGAGCTCTTCTCTGAATCGTATCCAACCAAGGTTGAAGAAGAACACTGTAGCAATACCACGTGGCAAGCTCCCATTGGCCGAGATTAAATGAAGGGATTCGCGCGCAGGAAAAATTAGGAAAAATAGCCTAAAATCCCGGAAAAATTCCTAATAATATTAGAGGGTATTTGGGACTCAACCAAGTTGGTTTGGGTTGAATTTGGATCATTTTTGAGGTTTAGACGAAATTCGGGCGAGCAGACTGCACCGAACGAAAGGCGCGAGAGGTAAAATAGTGGCCGGATTCCAAAAATCTTGGAAATGGTTCCAAAAATTATTTTGGAATATTTGGGACCTAATAGAAGTGATTTCGGGATTTTTGGAGTATTTTCGGACCCGGGTGAAATTCCAGGTACAGACCGGAATTCGGGAATTGATTTTTCGAAGGGGGAAGAATTGAAGGTCGATTTCGGAGGGGAACAGATGCCAGGTTAAAGTAAACATCAAAGAAAATCCAAATTTTGAATTTAATTATTTAAATTAGGTTTTTACAGAACCCGAAATTGAGGATGTTACAAAAACGGTCTCATACTCCTCATTTCTATGCATTCCTTAGCACTAAAGTGCCCGATCCCTTTAACCAATGTTTCTCCCCAGAAGAACACGGCACCAACCTCTAGAACCCTCTTCGTCTCCCACGCACAAAAGTGCTTTCACACCTCAACCTCTCAACTGTGGTTTGTCGTATTCAAGATGACAACGACCCGGTGGGACGTACACTCCAAGACCTCCAACTATTTGAACAAACAAGGTTAAAACCTTGCAAAAGATTGATCTTCGACAAAAGACCAATACCCAACACTACCACCGAAAGGAAATGCCTACTTTACAACCAGGGTCCTTAAACCCGCAAGAAACAGTAACAGCCGAACAAAATCGCTACGGTTGACACAACCTCGCTCAACCTCAGCGACAGAAAGATCCAATACACTCTGAAAAGGAAAAAACAATTACTAGCAACCACCAAGTGGTCCACTAATAATTTAATCAACCCCACCTAGGAACACATCAATGACACAATTCTCCAAGAAGGTTTGGATTGAGTCGTACACAACCTTCCTTTGCTCTTCGCTTTTAAACTGTTTACGATCAACTATTAGCAACATCTAGTAGCTTAGGTCATTAACAACCCGCACTAGATTCCTCTTTCTAAGAAGGTTTCGCCCTCGCATTCTTCCTTTCAAAGAATCAGAACAAAGGGTACAATCATTGAGTAAGCTCAACCAAGACCCATGAACCCAAAATGATCCACATCCAACAACTCGAACTCCAAAGCGCTAAAAGCCACTTTGGAAAGAGTTCGGCAACAACCAAAGAGTGCTCATTTTATTTTTCCTAAGCCAAGATGCAAAGAAAGCTCAGATCTCTTACACCACAACCAACATACCAGAAGATATTCATTCTTACTTCTCGTACTAGAAGGCAATTGAAATCTCGATTCAGGACATGCATGCAGCTTTCCAAGAGCACTCCGAATTAGTCATATATCCATATATAACTTTCTCACCGACCTGGCTCAACGACTCTTTTATCATTTGACATCTATAAACAATGTCATGCTTCCTTTTCACCATTCATTCTTCATGTAACAACAATATCGAATAGTCATTCACAAAAAGACTTCTTCCTCGGTATCACATGATTGAAACACAATTAACATCGATGGCTGCGAAATTCATATAAACTATAACAGCAACACCATTAACAGGGAAACACCATGTCGTAAAAGAACTCACGTCAATTGAAAAACTAAACTTGCAAAACCTCGCATTTTAACCACAATCAATATTTGGAAAAGAACATCGGCTCCAAAGTCTAACGTCTGCACACACAACCGCCACAAATTTTCTCAAAAGGGAGGGAAACTCATTCCCAAAAGAGAACTCTGCACTAACCAAATTCACTTATGAAACATTCATATAATCCACCTTTTTGAAGCACTCGCAAACATCACACACATTATGTGAATAAATCCAACTCTAGCCAAAAAGAGTTACAAATTAAATCTCAAGAGTTTCCAACACAACCCACTATGTCCATCTGCTTCCTTTAAAATTAATTCCAAAGATAATTCAGTGCGAACACGAAGGGGCACATCCACTCAAAAACTTTTGGGTGTAAATCCATACTCATAGTACAAACTAAACAAGTTAGCCAAAACCAAAGATTGGTATTAATCACTACGAGTTTTATGGAAACTCTGAAACACAACAGAAGAAACACTTCGACCAAAAGTATTCAACCAAAATAGCAACCAACCAAACCAGTCCAAAAGGTTTTAGACACAAGCTCAGGATGAAACCACCATATCTAGTATTCCACTATACTTACCATTTAAGCATTCAATATACACTGTTTACTCATCGAGAAGCCTCATTATAATTCAACCAAAAGCTACATAACCAATTCTTTCTCTAGTTACCTTCCCCAACATTTATAAATACAGTTTATGATGATTAACAAAACGTCTTCCATTCTTTACTACCTCATCATGATCCCCACAGACCAACATCTCATAAAACAACATATTCTATATTTCAAACATAGTACTTCAACAGATACTTAAGCATGATCAACGTATCAATTTTATACCATCCATACATCAACATCTTGACAATAAAAACTTGTTCAATCAATAAAATGACTTCAACAAATAAATATTATCTCTACAAGATAAAATTCGTAAATAGGACTCTAAGATATGCATTCATTAAGGTTAAAATCTTACATCATGATTGTTATCCATTGTTCATCCCATCACAACATGTACTCGACATAATTCCACAATTTTACACTTTTCTCTATTGGATCAATGGTTTCTAACAATTAACAACACTACCAAGTCATCAATATCAATTATTTGCATAATTTTAAAAACTACAACATTACTTTTAGTTACCCTATCCAAAGGCTATAGCAAATTGTCACTACTCAACATGCTCCAACTATTTAAAACAAATTGAATGAGTTGGACCATCACAAAGCTCTTACCACAACCACTAAACCTATGTTTTCTCAACTAACATCGGTACTAGCATTATAGGAACACATATGCAAGCTTCCAAATATACTAACAGTTCGCAACATCATAAATAACAACTCTAATCAACTTCCAAGTTAAGGTCACCAACACGATTAAATCTCTCTATTAACACGTTAATTTAAAACATCTTTAAACAACCAGCAAGGTTCCTTTAACAATATCAATAGTTTACATCATCTTAATGTTCTAACTATGTATCAGGGTTTAAAACTTTAACCAGTATCGAGGGTCATAAACACTTTTAAAGGAAAGCGACAGATTCGAAACATATACATTAACACGTTTAATCATTCACACTATGGGGTACTCTACATCACTAGAGGTTCATTTAATCTTAAGCTAAAGGTAACAATTACATTTAATTGATTCAACTCATAAATTAACTAAGAAGTACATCATTTCCATAAACCACATTGTTACATACTACATAACATGCTAAACAACAATTTTCACATTTGACAAGTAATTTCAGTCAAACGAATACTTACTTTATTTGCAACATTTTTGTTTTAATACTCAACCAAAACTCACAAAGAAGCTTGACTCTCAAAGTTGCAATGGGACATGACTCCAAAACACATTTCAATCTTAAAGACTCCCATAGGAGGGAACCAAGTGATCAAGTAAACCTTTACGGACAAAGGCACAAAACATAAATCGACACAACTTAACTTTTTGCACACGCTTCAATAACTTCTTTTAAACTCAGAGTAAGACACACAAGAACCAAAACTATACTTTTCTTTCGAAGGCAACCAACAAAACCGGTGTCAAAGCCAAAAGGCGACCAAAAGACGCGCAACACAAAACTCTTCTTCTTTGTCTTCACCCAAAGAAGACAAAACCAAGAAACACCGAAGGGACACTCCGCGAAAATCCAATTCCAAACACTTTTCTTTTGATTTCAATCAACTAGAGCCAAGAAAACCAACCGAAATCGACCATTAGAACGGTAAAGAGCAACTGAAAGAATCCACCACGAACTCTTCTATTTGACTCCAGCCAACTACCCGGTCTACGACAGAAAGGATAAGCACTCTTCTCTCACAGAGGTTAATAGTTCTTCGGTGATGGCACTAACCGGCCACACCGTCAAACCACACCCTTACTATGAACAAAAAGAGGTGACCGAAACCCTTCGGCACCACAACCCCACTTTATCACAACAACAAGAACAATTCAATCATTTATCTCATAAACATAGCAACATGCATTATCAAATGAAGCATTCAACATCAAAGCTTAAATACAACATTTAAGCGTAAAGAAACGATACCCATACCCTTTCCTACTGTGCCTCCATGTGTGTCACATTTTAGATTAGTTATTCCACTTTTGCAAGTTTTAATGTTGCTATTCTAGGACAAAATTTTAGTTAAAACCTAAGCCATGTTTCTAAGTTATTCCACATCACATTTTAGTTGTACCCTATAGCATGACACTAAAAATACACATTCCAAGGACCTACAAATTTCGCTCTCGATACCCAATCAGAATACACCCTAAGATCTAGTATGCCCGAATGCTACCAAACATAGACTAAACAACATCTAAATACCACAAATTAAAGTAAATTATAGCAAAGGAGTAAATGCTAAAACCGAAAATTTTGGCAGCATCTCCTTTGTTTTAACATGATTTGAAGCAACAACAATAGCATAGCAAAATATGGCATAATACGAGACATTTAAAACAGCAATACTAAATGACATGACAGCAATATAAGTCCAATTTAAGCATTCAAACTCTTCATGCGCCAAACGAAACGATTAAGGCACTTATAGCACACAACTAAATCATAAACCAAGTTGCAACACACTAAATTTATTATCAAGACTCCAGATGAATAGACTGTGGGATCAAATGTGTGAGCTACGTGTAGAAGTGTGACTAGTTCCCTTTCCCGCATGCCGGTCTCATGGTACCTAAACATCAAGAAAGCACAAGCGTGAGTTCATCACTCAGCAAGTATATCGCAATAGGTCATAAGGAATAAATCAAGGCCAACAACAATACATACCATACTTTAACATCATGATCAAATCATAATTTCATCCACAACATCATAGCCATGACAAAGCACATCGATCACAACTCATTTTCATCATCATGTATGCAATACAATGCGATGCACATGTCTCCTGGAAGCACATACCAGTATTGTTGAGTGCACACCTGTCGGCGTGCACCCTCTTCCCCCTTCCATCCTGTAGATGGAGGGTGCCTACGCATCGCTTCCACTCACCACGTGGGTGGAGTCACGAGGTAGGTCTTACAACCATGGCGCTCCGGATTAGTCATAACTTTCTCACCGACCTTACCGGAGTAGTTATGACGTTCTCACCGACCGGGCCAGCTTTCATGCCATGTATGCAGCATATGCCATAAACAAAAACAACTTGCATCAAACTGAACTAAACATGGCATAGCATCATAATAGTCCATTTTCATCATAACATTGGCAAGCACTAATCATGGCAAGATATCACAACAAGTAAGCAATTTGCATCTAGTCACAATTAGCAACATACATTACACTACCCATTACAATACACTTGCCTTAACCTCGGGCGACGGATTGGCGAGAGGTTGAGGGCACTCCTGGGGTCACACCACCTGCACAAACATATCACACACTCAAAATGTGCCCTCAAAATAGTACGCAAAAGCTCGTCTACCCCGACTTCACGAACTACTCCCAAAATCGAAAAACAGAGAATCTGTCCCGCTCGGACAACAGACTTCAATCTATCATAACTTTGGTTCTAGGACTCCAAATCGAGTAAACGAGTACATCATCGAGTAGCTTAGGAAATTTCCTAACTTTTTCTAAGTATTGGGAAAAGCTGATTCGGAATCTAAAATTGTTTAATCTACAAAACACTACGTTCTGTCCCAGCTACGTCACAGATTTGAACACGTTCGGTAAATCGAGCATAACTTTAAAACGGTTGGGCGGAATTGGACGTTCTATATGTCCAATTAAAGGTATTGAAGTTACCTACAACTTTCTCAACAGGCAGCTGACAAAATTCTGAATCTAAAGTTGCGAAAAATCAAACCCTAGGTCGACTGCACAATCTGCCCGAAGCCGAGAACGTGGCAAACTCTAGTTTTCAACCAATCTACCCAATCACAGCACCCCCACTTGATCTAAAAGCATCCAAATACCCTCTATCACAGCACCTAGGCCAACCCCAAGGATTGCCCTAGCCATACCTTCGCCCGACAAACGATGAACCGACGAATCTCCTCCCGGTTCACGCGATCTCCTTCCTCGCTCCAAATCCACCGGATCTCCTCGTCGCGGAGCGCTCCAATGGTGAAAATAGTGGGTTGGCGAGGTGAGTGGCTCCCCTAGGGCAGCAAGGAAGGTGGAGAGGGGAGGGGAAAGGTGGAGGTGCAATGGGGAGGAAGGGGGGCGCACGGCTTGCGGGTGGAGGGGGCGGCTGCTAGGAGGGGAAAGATGGGAGGGAGGCGCATGGGAGGGGGGCTAGGCACAGGGGAGGCAGAAGGTTGCTTCCCTAAACCTCCCCCACTTGGGCCTTAGGCCTCCCACCTCCGGCCCAAGTGGTTCCTCCAAGCCCACGAGGCTCCCTCAAGCCCAAAACTCCCCCAGACGGCCCAATTTCCCTCCTGAAAGGCCCAAAACACGAATGAACCTCATACCGCAAAGTTTTAATCTCCAATTTCACTTTTTATAATGTCACGACAATCCGTAGTGTCACACTGCCCCCTCCCTCTTGCCTTTTTTTGTGGTGAGTGCACAACCACAAATTAAAGTGAGGTATTTAGTTTCTTGTGCACGCCATGTGTTTGTGGAAATGCTTAGAAGATGTATAATATTTCTTATTGTTGATGTATCGCACGATCAAGCATCGCAATACTTACTATGTTGTTTTGTTGACTTCAGTCACTACCTTTTCATACTTCTGCTTATTGGTGATTCTAGTGTTGGGAAATCATGCTTACTTCTCAGTGTGCTGAAGGCATATTTTGCTGATTACTTTCAATCAATCAATAGCCTATAATTACTGAAGTGTGACAGATGGGAATTTTTTTTAAGTTTCAGTTATCTGACGGAAACTCTTTTTAGAAAGTATAGTATTCAGGTTAAGAAAGCTCTCTTCTAGTTTGAAAATATTGTATGTACCCCATTGTCATTATATTTCTGCCTTTTTCCCCTTATTCTATAAAGAATATAAATCCCTTTCATGCAATAATTTAGTTTCAGTCTTTATTCATAAGGCAATTGCAACATGCCAATACCCAATTTCCATAATGCTTACACTCACACCAAATTAGCAAAAATCTGAGGAGAGTATTTCTTGTGTTATCAGGAGTTTTAGGAATTGCAGCTTGTAGGGAGCTATTCCTGATTTGAGTGGCATACCTCAACTTGGCTATTTGTGAGTACGAAGGCAGCGCTGGTGAACTGCGTGCCGTTGTCGGTGATGATGCGATTGGCGACCCCAAAGCGGGCGAAGATGCCTTGTATGAACTTGATTGCAGCGGCGGCGATGATCGTCCTCACCGCTTCGGCTTCCACCCACTTGGTAAACTTGTCGACGGCGACAAACAGATGGGTGTAGCCCCCTGTGGCCCGCTGGAACGGACCAAGGATATCCAGCCCCCAAACCGCAAGGGCCATGAGAGCGGGATGGTTTGCAGAGCTTGGGCTGGTCGGTGGATTTGCTTGGCGTGGAATTGGCACGCCTCTGTCAGGACCCGAATTTGCAAATCCGGACCCTCTGTGTATTCAGCACTAGTCCAGGAACGCACTAGTGCACATAGTCTCACATTGGTAAATATCACAATCATACTCAATGAAATAATAAAGTACTTAACATAGTTAATCAAACTGGGTTGCTTGACCTTAGGGCCAAGTTACAAATATACGCCTCGCAGGACGACTTATTAAAAGAGAGATAATAGCAGCGGAAAATAAGATAACTTCGTGGCGCCATCCAGTATACCACAGGCAACTGACTGGGCTCGCTTCCTAATTAGACGGCTCCTCCTGATATTCCTCCTCCAGAGCTGGCGTCGCCTCTCCTTCAACTGGTGTTGTTTTGTGGCAAGGGTGAGTACTTGGTACTCAGCAAGTCATGCACAGAATGCAAGCTAATATACTACATGCATGGCTTAATACAAAGGAGTAGCTCAAGGTATAATTGCAGTAAACAGCATTTGACAAGTATCATAAGTAGATTCAAAAGCGATAAAAACAAGTATAATATCAATAACTTTTCCAGGAGTTAAATAAACATCCTTCCCATTCCTAGTCCATATTTCCATCAACATCATCATTTAAACCAGACCAAACCTCCCAAGTCCAAGTTGTTTTCATGAAAGTCTAACCCTTGACTGTAATTCCCGAGCGATGTCCAATACCGCGGACTCGGCTATTCGAATAGATTTTACACTTTGCAGAGGTTATGCACTTTACCCACAAGATACAGCCAAACAGCACAAAGGCGAATGATCATAACAAAGCCTTTGAAAGCGGCTAATCATGCAAGTGAACCTTTCCGGTTTTTACCCTACACCATCCCTTCCCTTAACAAAGGCGAAGTATGGGACCGACATACCGTTGGACGGGCACCATGCCTCAGTACTGGTACGCTCCCCTCTCAAGCTACACAAAGGGTGTAGTTGACACCCGAGGTATCACATGCAAGTTATTAGTAACTTACTCAACTAGGACCGTCCCACTCCGGTCATGTGGTTGCACGCTTGACTCGGTTCAAAGGCTTGCAAGGTTAAGTCCTTATCTTGACCAGGGCAAGACTACCCAAGAACCAAATCATCACTCCCAATGCCACAACCGCCCACCCGATCATTTCTTGCCACATGCCCCTGGCCGAAAACTATTTATCAAACCCCGCTTGATTACCATGCACCACGTGCCATCAACATGTCAACACACGATACCTTTCCAAAACAGGTTCAATATATCATTACGTCAATATTAACATTTGATTGTCCAAAACCATGTCATGAGCACGTGAAAGTCTAAGCAATACTACAACGATCTAACTACCCATGTTGGCAATTTAATAATGTCCAACTAGTTAATCCTCAACTAGGGTAACAAGGGTTAATGGCATACAGTTATTTATGTCAAGGTGGCATACAACAATTAGGCATTTAACTAATCTCCCAAAATCAGTTAAAGCATTTCATATTTGAACTAGCATGCAATAATTTAAATCAAATTAATTTTAAAATGGGATCAACATGGTCAAAGCACAACTTGCCTTCAAAAAGTACTTGCTCTTGGTCCTGAACTGGCTCCTGGGTCAACACTTCACCTTCGAATCGTTCGGGCACTTCAACGTCTACTCGTAAAGCGTGCAAATAGCAATAAATGAATAAACAGTAGACAAAAAGTGTCCAAACATCCAAATAAAGTTCACAAACAGAGAGAGCATAATTTTATGAATTTTTAGAAACTGGAATCGTCAAATTCGGAGTTTAAACGCAAAAGTTATAAGCGTTTAAAGTTTAAATAATCAATTAAATAATATTACAGAGAAAAAATTTGGTCTAAAAATTAAATAAAATTCACCACTAGGTAGATCTTAATTTTATACAAATTTAGAAATTTGAATAACTCAAATCGGAGTTGAAACGCAAAAGTTATAAGCGTTTGAAGTTTGAATCTAAATTTGAATCAATAATCCAATTAATTAATTAATTTCTTTTTCGGAAAATGATTTATTGCGTCAGCAGTGACACGTGTCGGCTCCTGATTGGTCCACGTCAGCCTCGCTGACGTCAGCACCAGCCGAACCCCATGATGACGTCAGCATGACGTCATCATGCCACGTGGCGCTCTCTAGAGCGGCCACGTTGCCTCCGGTGCATGGATTCGTGACACGCGACGCGGCGGGCGCGGCCGACGCTGCGGCCCTCCTGGCATGTGGGTCCACCACAGCCGCTGGCTCAGTTCACGCGCCGGCGTGGCGCTGGCCGACGCGTGGGCCCTCTGACACACGGGCCCCGCGTGTCAGAGACACGTACCCACGCGTGGGCGCTGACCGCGACGGTTGGCCTCCCGGCCACGTGGCGCAATCTTGGCCGTTGATTTAAAAATCAATGGCCCAGATTCGATCTAGCTTAACGCGTTATGGAAACTACTCCGCTGACCTGGACCGTTCGATCTTGATCGGACGGTCAAGATCCAATCTAGTGATTACAACGTGACTAACCCTAGCCGTTCGATCTAGATCTAACTACCGAGATTGATCTAGATCTGAATGCGGCGTTCTAGCTACGTGGCACAATCTAAGCCGTTGGATCTAGATCCAACGGTTGGAAATGGATCTAGAGGTTTGCACGTGGGATCTTACCGTGGCGTGACGTGGCGTGATCTGGGCCTTTGGATCCTGATCGGACGGTTGTGCGAGCTCGAGGGTGTCGATGGCAACGCGGCGGAGGACGCTGACCGGAAATGAAGACGGCGACCACCTGGACGGCGCTACGGGGCTCCTCCGGCAAGGTGAGTGCTACTCCCGGCCGCCTGCCGCAATCGTCTTCGACCGCCACCAACGCGGCGGAGGACGGCGGACGGCGGCGGAAAACCCTAGAAACCAAAGTATAACCCTAAGCAACTACGGTGAGCAATCGCGGGTGCTAGGCGGCGGCTAGGGCTCCGATAGCTGGGGTGGACGGTGCGCAAGCAGCAGGCGATCCTCGGCCATGAGCCCGTGCATTAAATACCGGCCCGGACGTCGAGATCCACGCGAAAATCGCGGCGAGGCCGTTACGAGCGGCGGAGTCCGGCGCGGACACGGCTTGGATGAAGTGGCGCAATCCTAGCCGTCCACGTGACCGGCGGACGGCCTGGATGCCCCCGAGCGGACGGGTTCGGTCTGAACTCCACGTGGGTGACGTGGCTTGAACGTGGCCGTTGGATCAAGATCCAACGGTCACGCGGTTAGGGCTCGGCCGAGCGGGTTCGGCAAGGGCCGTGGCTCGCGGTCGGACTCGAGTCGACTCGACTCAGTCGGCCGATGAACAAGACAAACCCACTCGCATTTCCAGCGATTAAATAATTCAAATTAATTCTCAGAAATTCATTTAATTCATTAAAAATAGCAAGACACTCAGAAAAATTCTGGAAAATATTTTCGATCATTTTGGACTCAAATAAAATATTTCCAACAAAATTTTATTTGCAAAGTTAAATTCTTTAATTACTTCAAAAGGGCATAAATTCTAATTAATCCCAAATAAATCCAAATAAATTCCAGAAAATTCCAAAAATTCACCAAAGTGCCAAATCTTAATTGAATTCACTAAAAGCAAAATTTTGGGGTGTTACAAACCTCCCCCCCTTAACAGAATCTCGTCCCCGAGATTCAGGGCTAACTAAGGAATAGGTCTGGAAACTCCTTCTTCATTTCCTCCTCTCGCTCCCAAGTTGCCTCACTTTCGGCGTGGTTGCTCCACTGGACTCTACAGAAGCGGGTTGACTTATTTCTAGTCTCTCGATCCATAGTGTCCAAAATTTTCACGGGATGCTCCTTGTAAGTCAGGTCTTCTTGCAGCTCAATCGACTCCAAGGGCGTTTGCTCGTCTGGTACTCGAAGACACTTCTTTAGCTGGGACACATGGAACACGTCATGTACTCCTGCCAATGACTGCGGCAACTCCAACTGATAAGCAACTTCGCCCTTACGGCTCAAAATCTTAAATGGTCCGACATATCGCGGTGCGAGCTTCCCTTTGGCATGGAATCTCTTAACTCCCCTGAGGGGTGTAACCCTAAGGTACACGAAATCCTCTGGTTCAAAGCTCAAGTCTCGACGACGGTTATCGGCGTAGCTTTTCTGTCTTGACTGTGCTATCTTCAGTCTTTCCCGGATCATGGCAATATGCTCTTCACCTTCTTGAAGAATGTCCGGCCCAAAGACACGGCGTTCGCCTGTCTCATTCCAGTTCAACGGTGTTCGACAAGGTCGACCGTATAGTGCCTCAAAAGGTGACATTTGTAAACTGGCCTGGTAGCTATTATTGTAGCTGAACTCAGCATACGGCAGACTTTTATCCCAAGAGGTAGCATAGGCCAATGCACATGCTCTCAACATGTCTTCCAATATCTGATTCACTCTTTCGGTCTGTCCATCCGTCTGAGGGTGATAAGCGGTGCTGAAGTTCAAACGGGTTCCCATGGCTTCATGCAGTTTATTCCAGAATCTCGAGGTAAACTGGGTACCTCTATATGATACAATCTTCTTCGGCACTCCATGCAAACAAACAATCCTGGTCATGTACAATTCTGCTAACTTGTCCCCCGAGTAAGTGGTCTTTACGGGGATAAAGTGAGCTACCTTAGTCAAGCGGTCCACTATAACCCATATGGAGTCATATCCACCCTGAGTCTTCGGCAACCCGGTAATGAAGTCCATTCCGATTTCTTCCCACTTCCACTCAGGTATCTTCAACGGCTGTAGCAACCATGCCAGTCTCTGATGCATTGCCTTGACTCTCTAACATATGTCGCACAAGGCAACATGCTCGGCAACTTCACGCTTCATACTTGGCAACCAGAATCTTTCCTTCAAATCCTGATACATCTTAGCACTCCCTGGATGAATCGAATACTTGGAGTCATGGGCTTCCTCTAGTATCAACTGCTTCAACTCCCTCTTATTTGGCACACAAATTCGCTCTTCCATCCACAACGTGCCTTGTTCATCCAGCTTAAAGTTTTTTGCCTTGCCTTCATCAATTTTGGACTTAATCCTGCGGATCTTGTCATCATCCTTCTGCCCTTCTCGGATCTGATCCTCCAGGGTAGGCTTTACTTCTAACGCGGCCAAGAATCCTTCTGGAACCACTTCAATCTACATCTTCTGGAAATCCTCGCATAGCTCATCCTGACTTGTGGCTAGCAACATATTCACGGTATGGCTCTTCCGACTCAGAGCATCGGCAACTACGTTGGCCTTCCCGGGATGGTAATGGATTCCAACATTGTAATCCTTGATCAACTCCAACCATCTCCTTTGTCTCATGTTCAAGTCTGATTGGGTGAAGATGTACTTAAGACTCTTATGGTCCGTGTATACTTCACATCTGTTTCCAATCAAATAGTGACGCCATAATTTCAAGGCATGCACTACGGCAGCTAATTCCAGGTCATGCGTCGGATAATTCTCCTCATGCGGCCTCAACTACCTTGATGCATAAGCGACGACCTTTCCGTTCTGCATCAGTACACATCCAAGTCCTTGGCGCGATGCATCGCAATAGATGTCGAAGCTTTGATTGACGTCCGGTAGAACCAACACTGGCGCTGATGTCAATCACTTCTTCAGCTCTTGAAAACCTCTCTCGCACTCCGGCGTCCATGCAAACTTCTTCTCCTTTTTCAGCAATTGCGTAAGAGGTTTCGTAATTGTCGAAAAGCCTTCAATGAAACGGCGGTAGTAACCCGCCATTCCAAGGAAACTCTGAATCTGGGTCACGGTCTTCGGCTGCTCCCAATGTAACACAGCTTCTACCTTGCTCGGATCAACGACGACTCCTTCTGTGGTCATTACATGTCCGAGGAACTCCACCTTGTCCTTCCAAAAATCACACTTACTGAACTTGGCAAACAACTGCTGCTCTCGCAACTTCTCAAGAACTAGCCTCAAATGCTCAGCGTGCTCTTTTATTGACTTGGAGTAAACAAGAATGTCATCTATGAATACGACGACAAACTTATCCAAGTACTCCATGAAAACCTTGTTCATCATATTCATGAAATAAGCTGGCGCATTCGTCAGACCGAAAGACATAACAATAAACTCATAATGTCCGTATCTTGACGAGAATGCGGTCTTTGAAACATCTTCCGATCGGATCTTCAACTGATGGTATCCCGATCTCAGGTCAATCTTGGAGAAAACTCCGGCTCCTCTCAGCTGATCAAATCATCGATTCTGGGTAGCGGGTATTTATTCTTCACGGTAACTTCATTGAGTGCACGGTAGTCAATGCACACCCTGAAACTCCCGTCCTTCTTTTTGACGAACAGAACTGGCGCTCCCCACGGCGACGAACTTGGTCTGATGAATCCTTTCTCCATCAACTCTTCAAGCTGTTTCTTCATCTCTACTAATTCTTCAGTGGACATCCGGTAAGGTCTCTTTGCTATCGGTGTTGTTCCGGGCACTAACTCAATCACAAACTCTATGTCTCTGTCTGGCGGCATACCAGGTAAATCTTCAGGGAAAACATCCGGATATTCAATCACCACTGAGACATCCTCTATGCTGATTGCCTTCACACTGTTGACCATCAGCTGTCCATCACGAACGGCGGTCGCTTGAAGTTTTAATTTTCTTCCACCTGGGCTCTCAACTGATATAATCCTTCGCCCACAATCCAATACGGCCTTGTGTTTGGATAGCCAATCCATTCCCAAGATAACATCCAGGGTCTGGGTTCCTAGTATAATAAGGTTTGCTATAAATTCTACCTCATCTATTAATATTCTCACCCCGGAACATCCTACTTGAGATCGGAGTTCTGACCCAGGGGTTTGAACTATAAGTATGCACTTAAGATCCATAATCTCCAAATCATTCTTAGAAACAAAATCTCGGGAAACAAACGAATGCGAAGCTCCAGAGTCAAACAAAATCAAGCAGTGCATCGAGTTGACAAATATCTTACCCAGTATGACGTCTGTGGCATTCTGAAGTGCCTCTGCAGTCACGTGATTGACTCTGCCTCTCACCACGGTCTGGGGTGCGGCTCCTGGTGCAGGTGTCCTAGCTGGTGTGGATCCCAAGTTGAAGCGAACTGGGGTCACTCCTGCTATCTTCTTAGGGCAACTGTTGGAGAAATGCCCTGGCTCATTGCATGTATAGCAACGCCTCACTGTGCCCTGCTGATTTCTTGCAGCGGCGTTCTGGCCGGGTGGGTCCGAAATTCTGATTCACAGGCCTCGGTGCTGGTGACTGAGTCCTTGCTGCATTCTGTGGCTGGAATCTGAAATACTGATTCGGCGCAACTCGCAGACGCTGCTGTGTTCCCTGACGTGATCCTTGCTGCATTCTGCGCTTCCTGTTCTCATCCAACTCCTTGCGCTTATCTTTTAGAATGAGCGCCTTGTTCACAAGCTCTTGGAAATCTGGAAAGGTGTGGGTGATCAGTCCCACCTGCAGTCCTGAGTTGAGCCCCTTCATAAAGCGAGGCCCTGCCTGGCCTTATCCTGGCCGCTACGCCTTCAGCGCCGTAGCGCAAGCTGTGTGAACTTGTTCAGATATTCTGACACCGGTTGATTACCTTGCTTCAAAGCCCTGAACTCTTCCTTCTTAAGGTCCATGATCCCTTCTGGCACATGGTACTGACGAAACGCAGCCGTAAACTCCTCCCATGTGATGTCCTGTGGGTTCTCCTGCGTGGCGCAGAAGTTTTCCCACCATTCTGCGGCGGTCCCTTCCAACTGATGAGAAGCGTAGAGTACCTTCTCGTTTCCCGTGCATTGGGCAATGTGTAGCTTTCTTTCTATTGACCTTAGCCAATCGTCCGCCTCCAACGGGTTGGCATTCCCAGAGAATGTGGGTGGATGAGTCCTCATGAACTCCGACAACTTGGCTCCCTGTCGTTGTCCCTGATTCGCTTGGTTTGCGGTGGCCTGAGCAGTGACCTGCTGCATCTGTTGCATCATAGCATGCATCAACTGGGTTTGAGCAGCAAGAAAAGCTCCAAAGTTCTGCATGTCAACTGGTGGTGCTAAATGGGGTGCAGGTGCTCCATCATTAGGGTTTCCAGCTGGGCGAGAACCACTCCCATTGCCTCTAAGGTTTCCGCGGGTGTTCACCATCTGTCGTTTGTTCCAAGGTTTAGAGATGAGAGGGAATCAAGCATAGACAAGTATAGAGTAACTTATGCGGGGAAAAGGTGTAACTCAAAATTCCAACTTTATTAACGAATAATAATTACTCGGTATGGTTGCTCACAATGCCTAAGGGCCTGCAACACATACTGTACACTCAGAAAGCAATGAAAATCCAACGCCTCTAAGGGTGAATCTTTATTCTATAACGCGACTCGACGAAGGAGTCTCAACTGCAAAACCTACGCTCACTCGTTAAGAAAACCTCCACTGCCTGGGTGGGGGTGCGGCGGCATTGGCGCGAAACGGTCGCCATGCCCTGCAACTGAGGCAACTGTGGTAGTCGAAGAAGCTGTGTCCTCCTCTGGCTCCTCCGGGTCTGGCTCGTATAGCTCGAGTACTGGCTCCGGTTCTGGTCCGTACAATGCCATCTCCAACTCGTCAATCCTTCGCAGAAGGTGAGACACATACTCTTGAGCCTCCCGCCATCGGTTCTTCTCTACCGTGGCCTCCTCTCGAGCCTTATGTAGCTCCCGGTTTGTATCATCGAGCACATCCTCCTGAGCGATGACTAGTCGTGCTAGCTGTGTGACCGTGGCATTCTCATCCTGAATCTGCTTCGGGTCAAGAAGGTTGTTGTTGTGTGGATGGTAGCGGTACTCCGCGCCTTTCAGCTCGCTGGCGTAGATGCGGGCGATATGTCGCATGGCTCGTCGTGATACCTCCTGAATTCCCATCTGCATTGTCGACCTCCTGGCGGTGCAGTATATCGGAGGGTTGCCCTTTCCCTTCTTCCTGGCATGTACCGTGATCTTCACGTCACAAGCCTTAATCAGTCCCGCTTGTCTGATGACGTTCACTTGGTATTGCGGCTTCTCAAATCCTTCGAAAAAACTGCATCATACGCCAAAGTTCTGCGGCGTGACCAACCTCAAGATCGACGTAGTTGATCTCTCCCTCCATCTGTCACAAAGCACTTGCGTAAGCACGCAGCATTTTAAATCAAAGTGGGAGACAAAAGTATTCAGCAAAAGGTAAGGAAAGAGAGAAGGGGTAAGTCGAGAATTCATTTATTATCTTGACAAACTTTTTAGCTTTAGAAAATAGGTTTTATCCTTACTACGACCATTCTAACTAAGGGTTGAGCCTACAGTCAGTATGGCTCTGATACCACCTCTGTCGGGACCCGAATTTGCAAATCCGGACCCTCTGTGTATTCAGCACTAGTCCAGGAACGCGCTAGTGCACACAGTCTCACATTGGTAAATATCACAATCATACTCAACGAAATAATAAAGTACTTAACATAGTTAATCAAACTGGGTTGCTTGACCTTAGGGCCAAGTTACAAATATACGCCTCGTAGGATGACTTATTAAAAGAGAGATAATAGCAGCGGAAAATAAGATAACTTCGTGGCGCCATCTAGTATACCACAGGCAACTGACTGGGCTCGCTTCCTAATTAGACGGCTCCTCCTGATATTCCTCCTCCAGAGCTGGCGTCGCTTCTCCTTCAACTGGTGTTGTTTTGTGGCAAGGGTGAGTACTTGGTACTCAGCAAGTCATGCACAGAATGCAAGCTAATATACTACATGCATGGCTTAATACAAAGGAGTAGCTCAAGGTATAATTGTAGTAAACAGCATTTGACAAGTATCATAAGTAGATTCAAAAGCGATAAAAACAAGTATAATATCAATAACTTTTCCAGGAGTTAAATAAACATCCTTCCCATTCCTAGTCCATATTTCCATCAACATCATCATTTAAACCAGACCAAACCTCCCAAGTCCAAGTTGTTTTCATGAAAGTCTAACCCTTAACTGTAATTCCTGAGCGATGTCCAATACCGCGGACTCGGCTATTCGAATAGATTTTACACTTTGCAGAGGTTATGCACTTTACCCACAAGATACAGCCAAACAGCACAAAGGCGAATGATCATAACAAAGCCTTTCGGAAACGGCTAACTGCGCAAGTGAACCTTTCCGGTTTTTGCCCTACACCATCCCTTCCCTTATCAAAGGCGAAGTATGGGACCGACATACCGTTGGACGGGCACCATGCCTCAGCACTGGTACGCTCCCCTCTCAAGCTACACAAAGGGTGTAGTTGACACCCGAGGTATCACATGCAAGTTATTAGTAACTTACTCAACTAGGACCGTCCCACTCCGGTCATGTGGTTGCACGTTTGACTCAGTTCAAAGGCTTGCAAGGTTAAGTCCTTATGCTGACCAGGGCAAGACTACCCGAAGAACCAAATCATCACTCCCAATGCCACAACTGGCCCACCCGATCATTTCTTGCCACATGCCCCGGTCGAAAACTATTTATCAAACCCCCAGTTGATTACCATGCACCACGTGCCATCAACATGTCAACACACGATACCTTTCCAAAACAGGTTCAATATATCATTACGTCAATATTAACATTTGATTGTCCAAAACCATGTCATGAGCACGTAGCAGGTCTAAGCAATACTACAACGATCTAACTACCCATGTTGGTAATTTAATAATGTCCAACTAGTTAATCCTCAACTAGGGTGACAAGGGGTTCATGGCATATAGTTATTTATGTCAAGGTGGCATACAACAATTAGGCATTTAACTAATCTCCCAAAATCAGTTAAAGCATTTCATAATTGAACTAGCATGCAATAATTTAAATCAAATTAATTTTTAAAATGGGATCAACATGGTCAAAGCACAACTTGCCTTCAAAAAGTACTTGCTCTTGGTCCTGAACTGGCTCCTGGGTCAACACTTCACCTTCGAATCGTTCGGGCACTTCAACGTCTACTCGTAAAGCGTGCAAATAGCAATAAATGAATAAACAGTAGACAAAAAGTGTCCAAACATCCAAATAAAGTTCACAAACAGAGAGAGCATAATTTTATGAATTTTTAGAAACTGGAATAGTCAAATTCGGAGTTTAAACGCAAAAGTTATAAGCGTTATGGAAACTACTCCGCTGACCTGGACCGTTCGATCTTGATCGGACGGTCAAGATCCAATCTAGTGATTAGAACGTGACTAACCCTAGCCGTTCGATCTAGATCTAACGGCTGAGATTGGATCTAGTACGGTGCGGTTCTAGCTACGTGGCACAATCTAAGCCGTTGGATCTAAATCCAACGGTTGGAAATGGATCTAGAGGTTTGCACGTGGGATCTTACCGTGGCGTGACGTGGCGTGATCTAGGCCTTTGGATCCTGATCGGACGGTTGTGCGAGCTCGAGGGTGTCGATGGCAACGCGGCGGAGGACGCTGACCGGAGATGAAGACGGCGACCACCTGGACGGCGCTACGGGGCTCCTCCGGCGAGGTGAGTGCTACTCCCAGCCTTCGCCGCCGCAATCGTCTTCGACCGCCACCAACGCGCGAGGACGGAGGACGGCGGACGGCGGCGGAAAACCCTAGAAACCGAAGTATAACCCTAAGCAACTACGGTGAGCAATCGCGGGCGCAGGGCGGCGGCTTGGGCTCCGATAGCTGGGGTGGACGGTGCGCAAGCAGCAGGCGATCCTCGGCCATGAGCCCGTGCATTAAATACCGGCCCGGACGTCGAGATCCACGCGAAAATCGCGGCGAGGCCGGTACGGGCGGCGGAGTCCGGCGCGGACAAGGCTTGGATGACGTGGCGCAATCCTAGCCATCCACGTGATCGGCGGACGGCCTGGATGCGCCCGATCGGACGGGTTCGGTCTGAACTCCATGTGGGTGAGATGGCTTGAACGTGGCCGTTGGATCAAGATCCAACGGTCACGCGGTTAGGGCTCGGCCGAGCGGGTTCGACCGGGACGGCTGGCTCGGGTCGGACTCGAGTCTGACTCAGACTCAGGTCCGGTCAGATGAACAGTACAAACCCACTCGCATTTCCAGCGATTAAATAATTCAAATTAATTATCAGAAATTCATTTAATTCATTAAAAATAGCAAGACACTCAGAAAAATTCCATAAAAATTCTGGAAAATATTTTGGATCATTTTGGACTCAAATAAAATATTTCCAACAAAATTTTATTTGCAAAGTTAAATTCTTTAATTACTTCAAAAGGGCATAAATTCTAATTAATCCCAAATAAATCCAAATAAATTCCAGAAAATTCCAAAAATTCACCAAAGTGCCAAATCTTAATTGAATTCACTAAAACCAAAATTTTGGGGTGTTACAGCCTCGCACTTCCTCACCAGCTCGCAAGCATCCTGGAGGGCCGTTGGCCAATAGAACCCTTGGCGGAAAGCTTTCCTGACCATCATTCTACTTGAAACATGGCTCCCGCACACGCCTCCATGGATATCAGAGAGCAAAGTGCTCCCCTCTTCCCGAGTGATGCACTTCAGAAGAATTCCGTTTTTACCCCGGCGGTAAAGGTCCCCGCCCACCAGGGTATAGCACTTGGCCTTCCGTGCTATCTTCTTTACTGACGCATCATCGTCGGGGCACACTTGATCCCGCAGGTAGGCCAGGATCGGGTCCATCCATGTGCCTTCCCGGTCAAGTGTGGCGACCACGGGGTGGCCGCTCGGGTACTCCGCCTGGCCGGGCGTTTCCACCGGTACCGCTTCCCCTTCTGGAGCAAGGGCTGGAGCAGCATCACCATCGTCCCTACCGGAAACGGGGGCTACAATGGACGGTCGCGGAAGCCTTTCTTCAAAGACTCCGACCGGAACGGGAGATCTTGTCGAGGCGAGCTGAGCGAGCTCATCCGCCAAGTAGTTGTCGCGCCGGGGGATATGGGTATATCCTAGCCCATCGAAATGTCGCTCCATTTTTCTGACCTCCGCCAAGTACTCGGTCATGACAGGATCAGAGCAGGAGAACTCCTTTCTTGCCTGGTTGACGACTAGCAAGGAGTCGCCCTTGACTTGCAGACGCCTGACTCCGATGGCTGTGGCGGCACGAAGTCCCGCCAAAGAAGCCGTGCTCAGACAGAACGTTGTTGGTGGCCTTGAAGTCCAGGACAAGCTGCGTGCCGAGGAGGTCCCGGTTGGGGAAACCAGAGGACCCGGCCCGCGCCCTGCACTGAAGGAGCCATCGAAGTAGAGTGTCCAGGGGGAGGGCACGGGCGTTTCTTCGACTTCAGGCTCGGCAGGAGTCCACTCGACAACGAACTCCGCCAGCCTTTGACTTTTGATCGCCGTGCGGGGGGCAAACTTAAGACCGAACTCCCTCAGCTCTACAGACCACTTGGCGATGCGGCCTTCGGCTTTGCGGTTGTGGAGGATCTCGCGCAAGGGATAGGCGAACACCACCGTGATCTCTCTTCCTTGGAAATAATGCCGCAGCTTCCTGGACGCCACCAGTACAGCATAAACCATCTTCTGAGCCTGCGGGTATCTTATCTCGCGTCGTGCAGTACCTTGCTGATGTAGTAAACTGGCCGCTGGACCCTTTCACTCTCCGCCACCAGTGCCGCACTCAAAACCGCCGGGCTGGACGCTACGTACAGCAGTAGCGGCTCGCCCAGCTCGGGGGCGACCAGCACCGGAGGGGAGGAGAGGTATTGCTTCAGTTCTTCGAATGCTTGCTACGCTTCTGCAGTCCACTCGAAGGAGTTAGTCTTCTTCAGCAGCTTGAAGAAGGGGAGACTCTTTTCTCCCAGCCTGGCGATAAACCGACCGAGAGAGGCCAGGCGACCAGCCAGGCACTGAACTTGCTTGAGCCTTGTGGGTGGTTGCATGCGCTCGATGGCTGTGATTTTTTTTGGGTTGACCTCGATCCCGCGGTGGGAAACAAGGAACCCGAGCAGCTTTCCGGACGACACACCAAACACACATTTCTCAGGATTCAACTTCAGACAATACTGCCGGAGGTGGGAGAAAGTCTCTTCTAAATCTTCAACGAGCCCAGCAGACTTTTTCGTCTTCACTACCAGATCATCAACATACACTTCGAGATTTCTCCCAATCTGCGATCGGAATACAGTATGCATGGCACGCTGGTAGGTTGAGCCCGCATTCTTCAACCCAAAAGGCATGCGGACATAGCAGTAGACGCCTAGGGGGGTCACAAAGGCTGTCATCTCTTCGTCTTCCTGCGCCATGCTGATCTGGTGGTAGCTGGAGTAGGCGTCTAGGAAGCATAAGATCTCACACCCTGCGGTGGAATCGACGACAAGGTCTATCCGCGGCAGGGGATACGGATCCTTGGGGCAGGCTTTGTTGAGGTCGGTGAAGTCGACGCACATCCGCCACGTTCCGTTCGACTTCTTGACGAGTACAGGGTTGGCCAGCCACTCGGGATAGGCGGCCTCCCGCACAATCTTCGCCTGCAACAGCTTTTCTACCTCAACCCGAATGGCATCTTGCCGCTCTGGTGCCTGCCTCCGGACTTTCTGCCGGACTAGGTGCACTCCAGGGAGCGTCGCCAATCGGTGCTCGATCACCTCCCTAGGGACCTTGGTCATTTCTGATGGTTCCCACGCGAACACATCCAGGTTAGACCGGAGGAAGGTGACGAGCGCATCTTCCTATTTGGTGCTAAGGTTGGCACCAATCTTCACGACCTTCCCAGAGCCGTCCTCGCCCACGGGGACCGCCTTTACCTCACCCGAGGAACCGGGTGAGGCGCGGGCCTTGACCGGGGGGAGCTCCGGGTAGTCTTCCTCACCTCGAGCCGTGCAGGTGGTGCCGGCCAGGTCCTGCACCTGCTTACTGAGGCGCAGGGCTTCCAGCCGATCCACCTTCACGGTAATCGGACCCCCAGGCCCGGGGATCTTCATCATCATGTAGGTGTAATGCGTGGCCGCCATGAAGTTGACCAGAGCTGGCCGGCCAAGCAACGCATTGTAGGGGAGGTCGAAGTCCACGATCTCGAAGTTGATTTTTTCTGTCCGGAAGTTCTCCATACTTCTGAACGTGACATGCAGTCGGACCTAACCCAGAGGTGTCAAGCCCACTCAGGGCGACTCAGAGAAACAGAGGGCCGGGCGCAGCTCTCATAAGGGATCTGGCGCCTTGAACGCCCCTACGGACATGAGGTTGATGGAGCTCCCTCCATCGACAAGCACCCGCCCGAGTCTCGCATTCCGGACCGTGGGAGAAACCACGATCGGGAGATGGCCCGGGCCTGCGGTGCTCTCCGGGTGGTCAGCCTGGCTGAAAGTGATCGGCTCCCCCGACCATTTCAGCAGCCTGCTCGCCCCGGGATTGGTACGGTGGCACATACCTCTCTTACCTCTCGCTTGTACTGTGAGTTCGGAGAATAGGTGGCGGAGCCACCATGGATGAAGGCCACCGTATGCTCCGCTTGCTGAAAGGCCAGCGAAGCGGGGTCCTCGTCCGCGTCATCGCGGTCGTCTTCACGGCACTTCTTAAGCTGCTGCTCCACCAGCTTGGACACGACTTGACAATCCGCCAAATCATGCCCATTGGTCCTGTGGATGGGGCAGTAAGGTCTTCCTCCGTCGTCTTCTTGGTGGGGGGACCGGCGATCCCCGCGATCACCTCCCGGGCCCCGGCGATCACCCCTCCTGCCTCGGTTGTCGCGCTTCTAGGGCTTGTCCTCCGGTTCGGTGGCGAGGACCTCTCCAGCACCAACCTCCTTGCGCTTCTTCTTCTTCTTGTGGTCGAAAGCTTTCGAGGTTCCCGCCTCGTCGTGACCGGACGGCCCTGCCGTGCGCTCCCGGGCCTCCACTGCTCGGGCGCACTTATGCGCCAGGGAGAACAGCTCAGAGGTAGTGGAAATGGTGCGGGTAGCCATCTTCTCCCGCATCTTTTGATCTCGGAACCCCCTCCGAAAGGCGATAATCACCGACCCCTTTCCGGAGATCAGGAATCGTGTTCGCGATGGCTGAACCGCCGAATAAACTCCCTCAGGGACTCCCCTTCGTCTGTTCCAGGGCATGAAGGTCATCCTCTACGCCTGGTTGAGCGTAGGAGCCCTGAAAGTTGGCGACGAAGATGTCGCACAATTCCTCCCACGAGTGCACAGAGCCTCGAGGGAGGTTCAGCAACCAGGAGCGGGCAGAGCCCGTCAGCGATGTCGGGAGGTAGTTGGTCATGATCTTCTCAAACCCTCCCGCGGTGCGCACCACCGTGGTGTAAATCTGTAGGAACTCCTCCGGGTTGGTGGTGCCGTCGTACTTCTCGATGGACGCGGGGCGAAATCTCTCCGGCCACGCAGCTTGGCGTAGGCGGAGGGAGAACGCCTGGCATCCAATGTTATAGGGGGAGCAGCACCGCTCGCCCGTCCCTCGGCCCCGAGACGGGGTCGAGGAGTGCGAGTCTGCGCTCTCCCTGGAACCAGGGGGAGGTTTCCCCCCGGCCGCTAGACATCGGGTGGCCCACGCGGTGCTGCACATCTGCACGGCGCCCCCTAAGGACGTCGCGCCAGTCACCGCAGCGCTGGGACCTCCTTTCGTCTAGGTGGGCCCTCAGATCCCCATGGCCCCCCACCGCCTTGGGGGAAACACGGGAAGAAGTGGGAGCGCGTGCACGTCCCCCTGTGCTTGAGGGGGCTGCAACCGGTGCACCCTTTCCTTTGTCCCGGCCCTCACGACTGGAACAAACTGTAGCCGTGCGGCTAGAGGCTTGGGCGTCAGCCACATGCACGCCCTGTCGCCTGACATCGAAATCCCCCGGTCGATTTTCCACCTCTACCTGCTGTTGGGCGGCATCCACCAGGCAGGCGATGTCCCGCAGCCATGGAACGGTCGGGGTTTCGCCCTCTAGCGCAACCGAGGGATGATCGAGAAGCAGCCGGGCCGCATGAAGGTTCCACGCCGGGTTGTCATCTCCCATCAGGAGACGCCACCGGACGGGCTGGGCCCCTAGCGCCGAAGCACCACGCGTCCCTCCCTGGGCGGATGGACCCGGAGGGTCCGACGCCCTGGGCGAGCGTCGGGACCGGCCGCGAGCGCTGCTCTCCTCGAGCAGACCGTCATGCTTGGAGCCCGAAGTCACCATGCTCGTAACCGTCGGAGCTTCTTGGAAACTTCGCAAGAAGATGGAAGAAGGGAGAACAATCCAACCACTGAGCCCCCTACCTTGCGCGCCACTGTCGGCGTATGAGCCAAAAGACCCCTTCCGGCGAGGGGTATACTAAGTTCTAACCGGGGCTTTCGTGGAGACTGCTCGGGAAAGGGAGAATCGGGGGCGAAGTATGCAAGGAGACTCAGGCGTTTTGTCAGGTTCGGGCCCTCCTGAGAGTAATAGCCCTACTCCTGTGCTCTTGTATTTTGGTATGCTTGGGGGGAGCTGGAAGATGAATACCCACCCGAAGCAGCTCAGATCAGCCCGCCCAGAACAGAGAGTCTAGTCTGAGAGAAATTATCGAACCCCTACTCCCATGCACCCCGGCTCCCTTTTATACTCGGGCTGGCGGGGGCGCATGGGAGGCTTACACAGCAAGCTATACTCATTACCCTGCTCTATGGCATTAAATGCCCCCGCAACACATTTAATGCCCTAGCGTAGACATCCTCTCCCCCGCCCTTGAGCGCCGCGCCTGCCGGCTTCGCCCGCTCCACCGGGGTGGGAAATTGCACCCTGACGTCGCTCGTCATTATGGCGCGCGTTGGGAACACGCGCCGCCATACTGTGGCCTTCATTACCCCCATTTAATGCGCACGACACGCATAAATGTCTTTGACCTCTCGAATGGCCGCGCGGGCCATTAAATGGTCTCGGGAACTGGGCGCCAACAGCATGGCCTAACCGCCACCTGTCCGCTGGGCGACCACGAAGCTGATCGCCAGAGGCGTGGCCTGGTCGCCACCTTCCCGCTGGTGATCACTCAGCTGACCGCCAGAGGCATGGCCTGGTCGCCACCTTCCTGCTGGCGATCACTCAGCTGACCGCCAAAGGCGTGGCCTGGTCGCCACCTTCCCGCTGGCGATCACTCAGCTGATCGCCAAAGGTGTGGCCTGGTCGCCACCTTCCCGCTGGCGATCACCGCTAGCTGCCAGCGACGTGGCCTGGCCGCCACCTGTTCGCTGGACGGTGACCTCTCCGACCGCTAGTGGAGTGACCTGGATGCCACATGTCCGCTAGCGGCGGCTTTTACTAAAGTGCAGTGGGCACCTTGGTGTAGAATACACTGACAATTGTTTTGATTATTGTGATGTCTTCTGATCACAAGTGGGATGACTCCCAAGTTCACTGGCTCAAAGTTTCAATTCCTCCAGTCTCTGAAATCCTATCTTTTCCTTCGTTTCTGCTGAAAAAATTAACTCTTCAAAACTTCCGATCCAGGCATCGGAACTTCCGAAATTATGTGAATTCAGCTTCTTCGGATCGTCCGAAGTTTAGTATCGGAATATCTGAAGCTTGCTCAGTTGGAGTTTCGCTGGAAACCTAAACTCTTCGGAACTTCCGACTTCTGTATCAGACCTTCCGATATTCTGTGGATTCTTACCGTTCGGAACTTCCGAACCTCAGTTCGGAACTTCCAAAGTGTGTGTAAACGCTTGAAAAGGACCGTTCGGTTGGCCCCTCCACTCATTTCCTTATTTCTCTAAAGCCTCCGTATGTTTTTCCCCTTTTTCATTTCTTGTCATCTTCGGAGTCTCCGACCCTACGGAAACTCCGATCTCTCCCTAATGAAGGTTCTGCTTTGGATTGAAGGACTATCATTCCTCTCAATCTCGTTTTTTCGTGTTCTTAGGTAAATCTAGAACCCTAATCTTGAGATTCCTTGTCCTTTGGAATTCTTGCTAAAATTTGTTTTGGTAAACTTGTTGCTCTAGTCCTCCTATGTCTCGATCCCAAGTTTTATCAAATTCCTTCGGTCGATCTTGTCGAATTCCTTGTTTTAGGGTTGTACCGAAAACTTCGGAACTTCCGATATCTCATGTCAGAACTTCCGATGTAAAGTCGGAACTTCCGATATGGAATCGGAACTTCCGATATGGAATCGGAACTTCCGATAAGGACAGTACAGCTCTAACACCAGAATTCTTTCTAATTCCATCTATCTCAGTGAGTTCACTTCCTATCAGATCTTTTCGATGGATCCCGGTCAAGGTGATCAGCCCCCTGCAGGTTCAGCTAAAGTCACATTTTCTCGGAAACGCAAGACACCAACTGGAACCAGAACCAAGCGAGTTGTGACCAGGGGATCTCAGCCTGGTATTTCCATCAATGAACCAACACAGGCCGCTCAGAAAGTGAATGTACCTCGTGGAGCACCGCTACCTTCTAGGAAAGGCAAGGGAATAGCGGGTGCCTCAGGATCTCAAGCCAGGGACATGCCTCGTCTGAGAAAGCCTGAAAGGAATCCGAGGCTTCAAAGAAAGCTGATGAACTACAAGGGCAAAGCAGCTCAAGTACGAAAAGCACGAGAGGAGAACCCCAAGAGGACAGACAGGTTCTCCACTGATTCTCGTTTCTGGATGTTCTTTCAGCAGGACTTCTATGAGTAAGTCATTCTTCCAAGGAAGAATCCTGTTATCTTGATGCAGTGTGTTGATTGGGAATACATGGCAGCGGCAGACGATGCTATCTTCAATGAGATTATTGCTGCTTGTGAAAGAACTGGCATCAAGAGAATCATGAGCTTTCAGCATGATTGGAATGTGGAAATCATCGCTCAGTTCTATGCAACAATGTATGTCTCCAGGGATCGAGTCTCTACTCTCCACTGGATGACTAAAGGAATTTGGTATGAGGCTACCTATGCTTAGTTTGCCAGGTTGCTAGAATTCACAGAAGCTGACTCTAGGGACAAGGATCAGATCCACAATGAGAATCCGCTACGAGCATCCAATCTAGGTTTTCTGTATGAGGAAGATGTTGAATATGATGAAGGGAATACCAAGGGTACGAAGCCCTTCTTTGCTATTCTGAACAGGCTCTTCAGAAAGACTTTGGCTCCTGAATAAGGTGATGCCTCTCATGTCCTTTCCTACACCAGAAATCTTCTGAGCAGAATGAGAGACAATCAACGACCATTTGATGTCTTTGACTTTATTTGGAATGAGATTAGACTCATTGGTCAGGAGCCCAGGAGGAGCTGTGGTTATGCTCCGTACATCATGCATTGATTGAGCAGGTGACACAGCTACAGTTTGAGTATGATGTCAAGCACACTGCTCTTCAGGTCAGGGTTGTAAAAGCCCCCACTCAGAGAGCTACCAGGGCTTCCACCAGAGGAACCACCTCATCTGCTACTCCTACAGTTTCAGCTCCCAGTGGTTCATCCTCGCCGATTCTGCATGCTTTGAAGTCAATCTTCGTCCTTTGCAAAAACAACGCAGCAGCGCACAAGAAGAACACCAAGCGACTCAAGGATATTCAGAGGCATCTGAATCTGCAGTGTTCGGATGATGAGGAGAGCGAGGACGAGATCGAGGACCCATTTGCCCCGGCACTTGACGCTTCAGTGTCTGACGATGACGCCGAGGAGTCTGGTTCAGATGAGCCTGGATCAGAGGAGTCCGACTAACTTGCTCTATTCTCTCTCCTTTCCTCCTTTGTGGTGCTTGATGCCAAAGGGGGAGAGATGAAGACAAATTCCGTCATTGCTCATCATTTCTTCGTGTCTATCTTTAGTTTGCAAGTCTAGTGAACTTTGTTGTGCTTTTGGTTTATGTTGTGCTTTGTTTAAAACTCTGTGGTTGATTGTTGGATATTGTTGCATGGATACTTATGTTGAATTGTTGGATGTTAATGCATTTTCATTGCTTAAATATACTTGTTAATATCCTATGCAAGGATATAGGGGGAGCTCTCTCAACTCTTTTGTCTTTCAAAATGTACATTTGTTCTCAAGTCCTATCTTAAATGCACATATCAAAGTGATTTCATCCTATATTCCTTCTATTCATATGCTTTATAAATTTGTCTTTAATCGAGTTGTCATCGATTACCAAAAAGGGGGAGATTAAAAGTGCATCTAGGCCCCCTAATATTGTTTTGGTTGATTAATGACAAACGATTAAAGAATCTAACGTGTTCAACTAGTTTATGAACAGGTGAAAGTTTTAAGTAGAGATCATCTACGATCATCGGGCATCCTCAAACTTCATTGAGCAAGAAAAACGGCAACTGCGTATGTAATTTTAATTTGTTGAGTCATAGGAATGCCGTACTATCAAGAGGGGTGCGTTGAAAATGGTCTAGAGATGGTCTATATGCTCATATGAATGGTGATTAGTCTCTTGAGAGGTTCCAAGTCTTCTCCCGTGCATTGGAATGTTGTGGTTGTCAAATTCTTGTCGGATGTTCCGATGTTAGGTCGGACGTTCCGAAATTCAGACATTTCGATCTGTAGTTGTGCTTTAGTCCGCTGTGTGTTGTTAGGGTCGGACATTCCAATCTTTTGTATCGGATGTTCCGATGCCTGTTGGCTCTCGGTTAGTGTACTCTCTGTTTTGTTCGAAAGTTCTAATGCTGGGTATCGGAAATTCCGATACGTGTTGTCCTGAAAAAGGGTACTCTCTATCGAGTTCGGACTGTCCGAAGTTCAAACTTCGGAAGTTCCGAAGTAGCCGTTTTCCAGTTTGGGAACTCTCTGTTTGGTTCGGATGTTCCGATATTTATATCGGACATTCCGATGTGGTCTTAGAAAGTTTGTTGAGTTCTTTCTCTGGATGTCATTGGATGTTCCGAAGTTGATATCGGATACTCCGATGCACGTAGTTTTCGACCGTTGGAAGCTTTCCAAGTTCTGGTGTTTTGCACTCATCCGAAGTTCCGAAGTTGGGATCGGATATTCTGATGTGTGGTTGAGTACGGGTATAACGACTAGTTTTGAACCAAAACTATAAATACCCCTCTCCTCTCCCTTTAGAGGGTTACACACTTCACTTGGCTGCATACTTGAGCATACCTTAGAGCTTTCTTGAGCCCTCCTCTTTGATCTTAGTGATCATCTAGTGAGTGAGTGAATTAAGTGTGATTGCGAGCATATAGAAAAAGATTGATTCATCTTGAGCACCAAAGAGCATCTCCAAGATCAAGAATCGAGTGCATTCATTTCTCTTGGAGGTTGAAGGATTCCTAGACGGCTAGGCGTCCCTCACGAGCTCCCGACGATTGTGGGAAGCCGTGAGAAGTTTGTGAAGGCTTGTTCCGCCTCCGAAAGGGAAGGAACACATAGTGGAACCAAACTTCAAGTGTGACCGAGATTTGGGAGGAAAGGGTTGGAAAAGACTCGGCTCCTTGGGAGCCTCCTCAACGGAGACGTACGATCCCCTTAAGGATCCGAACTCCAGGAAATAATTTCTTGCGTCTCGCACTCTCGCTTTTCAATTGATGTTTCTCTAGTCATGTTGATTTACATTCTTGTGTTAGCTAGTAGACTAGAAGAGTACTTGGACTGCTAGTGTTAAGCTCAGCTCTCTTTTCTCCTAACTGTTCGGATATTCCGACTTAATACCGGAAGCTCCGATATCATTGGAAGCTCCGATATTGAATAGGAACGTCCGATACTTTTCAGCTGCAACAAATTGCTTTAAATTTTTTAAAAGCCTATTCACCCCCCCGTCTAGGCAATTATCACATCTTTTCATTTGTAACGATTACTTTTAATCAGTAAATGGCAATTGGTTTATTTTATCTTCTTACCATTTTCTTCTATAACTTTTTCCTTCCCTAAATTCAGGAATTCAATTATTTTATAACAAAAGCTTTTAAATTTGCAGAAAGATGATAATAAATCAAATTCACATTTTAATATTTTATTTTTACTGTTTAGTTAATTCTGGGATGTTACAGGAAGTAAGGTTGGATGTGGGAAGCTATTGTGACTCTTGGCCGGTTTAAATAATGCCGATTCCTGTAGTGATTGTAATGAAGGCACATCACAATCGGTTGAGCTAAGAATCGATTGTGATGTGGTGTTCATCACATCTTTAGTTCTATTTTGCCATCTAATAGCATGGTAATTTAGGAGTGGGTACAAACATAGCTTCACTATTTTCAATCATAATGGGCAATGGCACACATTACAATAGAAATTAATACAACTAGTCAATTGCATGAGTGCATTCATGTGCATAGGAGTCAGGTCAGAGAAACTCATATAACTAGTCCGGGGTGCCAAGGGCCGAGTCATTGAGAAAGATATATGATTTTGACCCTAGAGCTCTTTGGGCTAGGTTGGTGAGAAAGCTATATGACTAGACTTGAGTGCTCCGAAAAAGTCCTACAGAGGTAGTCTCAATGGGAGTGGGAACCCTGTAGGGACTCCACGGTAGTGGACAGGGCAAGGTGTGGCATCGACGGGTGCACACCTTGCTATACCGGTATGAGCTCAGAGGAAAAGAGGCATCTTGCACTGCATTTGTGTTGCATAGTTTACTAATGCTTATGTATATTCAGTTATGAAGTGTGCATATGAGCATGAAAGCATAAATGCATTGCATAACATTTCAAAAGGGAGCGATGGTCATTGTGTTGAGTGTAATAGATGGTGTGCACATGCTTTGAGTTGTGCATTGTGATTATGCCTGTAGCATTGCATGATTTTGCTAGTGATGAATGGAAATTGATGTATCTGTGAGTTGATGGCAATAAACAGGTTGAGGGTGGATCAAGTCATGGACTCATCCAATATGGTCTAATGAGGTATGCAAAATACAGGTGCAATGTAGTTAATGAGGTAACCGGCGGTGATTTCTCTTTGTTTTATGTCTTTGTTAATTTGGCTTAAGAGGAACGAGTCTATTATCGATTTAAATGCATTAATTGTTATTATCATTGTTATTTGTTGTGCTTGCTGAGTCTTCGACTCACACTTGTTTGTTTATTGTATGTAGGTACCTTGAAGCCGACATGCATGGAAGGGAGTAATGGCACGAACACGATTAGAATCACCGTAGTTGCATATTAGTTTTGTTGCTTCCAACCTTAATGAGTTCATAACTTGTATTAAATTTTGTGGTAGTTGTTTTTGTGCTTGTTTGGATCATGGCGACTAGTTGATACCATGACCCATGTCTGTGCTTGGTTGGCTATCCTAGTTCCTTATGTTGTTGATATATATTAACTGCTATCTTTTGTATGCTAAGTGGATGTTCTAGTTTTAGGGGAGGTGCTGCCGAAATTTCTAATAATTTCGGCATGTTGCTAGTAGATTAGCTTGCTTTGCTAGTTTATTCTAGTGTCTTATGCCATTTGATCTTTGAGGTTGTAACATTCAGGGCACGTGTGGTGCCGGAGTGTTACAGTCAGAAAGTGGTGATTCCACAAGTATCAATTCTAATAAACAAAACATTTTGATGAGCATAACTCAGGAGGCTCACATTTCATCCATGTTTGGGTGATAAATCTTACCAATGAAACTAATCAATGGGGTTTTGTAGGGATATGTGTCAGGTAATTCTACTCTAACCTTCCAAACACCCAGGAATAAATACGTACCAAATTAAGAAGATATTCATAATCTGTTAAAAAATATAGTTCCTCTTCCCATATCACTGGAAAACAAGACTAAATTCACTGAAACGAAAAAAATGCTCCAAGTCAACTGAACAAGTGAGATTTATTAAGTATATGGCACAAACAGCCTAGAATCTTGAGCTAAACCACTAAATACTAAAGGATGGCACATGATTGACCAGCGAAATCATGATTTTTGCCAAACTTCCTTTGCCCTACATGTAGATCAGAAATCGGAAATTCAAACACAGATCATCAGCCCAAGAAACAGGACAAAACCGGATTTTGCACAATAATCATACTTTAGTATAAACAGTAAATGCTAAGGTCTCAGTCGTGGCCGGAGGAAGTAAGGTTGGATGTGGGAAGCTATTGCGACTCTTGGCCGGTTTAAATAAAGTGGGGGAAGGCAATGCTCAGCGCAATGTCGCGATTGCGATAAAGAACACAGGTGATGGCGTCAAGTTTCATCCTTCCATGGTAGGCACAACTGCAAAAGACATGGAAATATCTACCGTGGTAGGGTATGGTGCAATTTGGCAGCATGTGGCGGATATGACTTGCTTTTGAAGCATCGCGCGAAGTCATTTTGCCGTGGTAGCGAAGTCGGTGGCAAATCTTTGCTGTGGCAGAGGTGAGGTACAGGACACATCACACAGCTAAGGAGGAAGGAGGCAAGGGAGGATCTTTGGCACTAGCAGGTAGGCCTGGCTGGGGAGTGGGCCCCACATAGAAGTGAGGGGAAGAGAGCTCTATCATTCTTGTCTGAAAATTTTTGATTTTTTTTTTGCAAACCTTAAGTAATTTTTATCATTGTGTAAAAGTTTCAGGTCAAAATCTTGTTTTCGTAATTTTTAAAAATTCTGACAAGCCTGTTTTTTGAATTTCATTATTTTTGTTTTTGATTTTTCTTTGGTATGAAATTACGTTCAAATTTTTTGAAACTTTTTATATATGTTTACATGGGCTTGTCAATGTCATTGTCAAAGTTTCATATCATGGAAAGATTTATGTAATTTATAAAAAATTATGACATTGCTTTTGCTGATTATTTAAAGCATATGTTTTTTATTTTTCTATAGGCACCAAATATGGTTTATTATTTTTAATATTTTTCATGAAGGTTCCTATGGTACTGTAAATATTTTAATAAAAATTTTAGAAGTGATAAGGTATGTACAATTTTAATTAAATATGACAGTGTTACTGTTCACAACCTTTTATCATTGTTTTTTATTTCTTATCCATATTAAATGTGCTCACATAGCTTTGAAACTTTTTGATATTACTCTATAATCATCCTTGAATTTAAATGTAAATCTTTCTGATTTTTTCTTTGTTATTTTAATTTCAATAGTTTATAAATGAAAGATCAAATGCTGAAATTGGTTTTCCAAGAGGCCAAAAATCCAAGAAATCAATGTAATGATAGAAAACTTAGAAATAAATCACAATTCAAATTTAATTCCTCATTTTGCTCATTTTGTATTTTTGAAGATGTTACTGGTCCTAAATATCATAATGTATGTAACCTAAGCAGTGAGTGCTCATAGGAATGATGATAAGAAAGAGATCTCACCAAACATTGTGTTCCATGCCTGGTTAATGACATCCAAATAGATCGAACTAGACCTACATTTTGCAGTCCAACAAAATGCCAGAAAGTGGTGCTTCCACAAGTATCAATTCTAATAAACAAAACATTTTGATGAGCATATATAACTAAGGAGGCTCACATTTCATCCATGTTTGGGTGATAAATCTTACCAACGAAACTAATCGATGGGGTTTTGTAGGGATATGCGTCAAGTAATTCTACTCTAACCTTCCAAACACCCATGGATAAATACATACCAAATTAAGAAGATATTCATAATCTGTTAAAAATATAGTTCCTCTTCACATATCACTGGAAAACAAGACTAAATTCACTGAAACGAGAAAATGCTCCAGGTCAACTGAACAAGTGAGATTCATCAAGTATATGGCACAAACAGCCTAGAATCTTGAGCTAAACCATTAAATACAAAAGGATGGCACATGATTGACCAGCGAAATCATGATTTTTGCCAAACTTCCTTTGCCCTACATGTAGATCAGAAATCGGAATTCAAACACAGATCATCAGCCCAAGCAACAGGACGAAACTGGATTTTGCACAACAATCATACTTTTAGTATAAACAGTAAATGCACAAAATTACAGACTTGGTAAACAGAATTGTAATTCCACTCGATAACTGAGGCTGAGGTTTTCGTCGCCAAATTGAATCGATGATAGAAGTGTATTTTGTAATTTGTTTAGGATTTTTTCAATGACCGGTCGGCCAACCGTGAAACACACTGACGACGACAACAACGTTCTTGGATTTGCCTCTACCCTCACACAGGCAATTGACTGGGGTAAAAACCACTAGTACTCGACGCCATCATCGCCAAACTCAGCGTAAAAGCAACCAATTGAGGAATCATGCATCTTCTTTCCCTGATAATGTTCAAGAAGGAACTGTCAGTACAGAGTTGTACTCCCTCCGTTAATAAATATATGGTGTATTTTGACTTTGTACAAGGATTAAGGTTTTGGTGAAATTGAGAAAGATACGAGAGAAAATTAATGACTTGCATATCCTTCTTAATTGTCTTAAAAGATGAGTGATAATACTTTGTTTGTGGTAATGAATAAATCCATATGGTTGAGAGAGAATAAATATGTGTATAATAGGGTAGACTTATTAAATCTACATTCAAATCTTATATTTATCAATAAAATAATTCAAACTACATGCCTTATATTTATCAACAGAAGGAGTACTCCGTAAGAGTTTTAAGCCAATTATGTTATTATGCAAGCTAACAAGGGAGGCTACCTATACTAGTTTTAATTTAGCACAATACAATGCTTTTATTTGCAATATTAAGTAAGTAGTTTGCAACCTGCAAGTTTAAGGGCATTTGATATTTAATACACAAATATTAATAAAGTATAAATAGCAATATTTAAACGAGAGGTTTGCTGCCCAAAATTATAAAACAGCGGAAAAAGAAACTAACTATGCATGATAATCCATCCATACATCTCCCAACTAAATTGCAAAAACATAAAACCACCAATGTGGAGGACCTTCTCTCGCCGTTGCCTCCTGTTTCACACGCCCGGCGACCCGTCCAAGGCCCGGCCGGCTGCGTATTGTCTATGCAACTTACAATTTCAACTTTTAGGGAGGCCAGGGTTCATCTTACCATTATATACATGAAATTCGCTATTACGTCGGCACCAAAAATCGTCAATTTTTGAGCAAAAATCGCTAGAAATTGTATAAATTCAAAAAAATTTGGAAAAAAGAAAATAAAAAATCGATGATTTTTCGTGGAAAATCGACAAACTTGTTGAACTTTTTTGCGGTCGATTTTTTGGAGGGATTTTTGTCGATTTTTGACAAAAAAAAACGAGCGATTTTCTCCGATTTTTGACCGGTTTGTGACACGTAATTTTTTTTTGAATTTTTGAATTTTTTTTGAATTGAACCGGTTTATCGATCGGTATTTAAAATCAGATCGCGGCGATATGGACGAAAATAAATGAAAATCGCGCGATCTTCGTCAATTTTATGAACCCTGATGGAGGCGATTTTTCCCGCGATCCTCCGCGTCAAAGTCCACTGCTGAGTCCAGAAAAGGAAGCGTCGGCATCGTGGAGAGGAACATCCCAATCTTCTCCTGATTATAAGTGGCCAACAGCACACTGTCTAGTTACCACGCGGCCCGACCAACCGAAGCAGAAAGCGCGCAAGGAAAGGAATTCGCCGCGCGATGCATCTGGTCACTTGCCATCTCCCGTCTGCTCGGTTGTTCACGATCCAGTTCGTTTTGCTGGCACTTATCATCGGTGGCAGCCGCCTCGTACAGCCCGTAGCTGCCGCAACCTGGAGAACCGGCGGCTCGGGGAGCAGCGGAAGAAGTGAGTACTGTATACCTGTAGCCTTTACTGTTAATTAATTTGCAAGATGCATGCTGTGCTTATGGCACTTCCAATGGTATGATGCTACTAAGGCTTTGCGCATTTATTAATGAATTGTAGATAATAATTACTTACCTCTTTGTTTTCTTTAAGATTTGTACAACTTGTATTAGAGAAGTGATGTATATAGAAATACTCCTAATGACAATCATCCCAATAATTTGTTATGCTCCGTACTAAAATGCCCTATAATAATAATGCAATTGACTCTTCCAACGCAAAACTAGTATCAAGTCATTACGATAGATCATGTGTTCAATATTATTTTCCTGGTTTCTAAAAAAAGGTTTGGTACTGTTATGAGCATCGAGCTCATTCTCTTCCCTATTTTTCACCTCACCGAAAATCTAACGTAACATCGAGTCCTTGTCTTGTTGCTTGTTGTTTGACATGCAATATAGATAGTTGGTGAGGTCATCGTCATCAAATTCAGATACATCGGCATCTACTCGTCGTTTATAACATCCCAAAAATTCAAAAATGAAAAAAAATATTAAAATTTAAAAATGGAATTGAATAAATTTTTAATTAGAATCAATATTTTAATTTAAAATATCATATTTTACCTCTTTTTCTTGAATTCCTGTCTTAAGAAAAGAACAATTGTATTGTTGAACTCCTTTCTTCCAAAATAAAGAAACTATTAAAATGAGTTTTAAATATGATCTTATTTTGAATTTCCATCTTTTTTGAATTTTTCATGAATTTTGGTTTTTAAGAAAATCTTTCACATTAACTGTTTTCTTCTCCTTCAAAATGCAAAACCCAAAATCCCTTAAGAAGTAAAATCTGGAAAAAATTTTGTAAACCGAAAATCTTCTCCAAGGCATCCCAAAAAAAAAAAAAATTTCAAAGCAATGTGAACACATTTAGTGTTGAAAATAAATCAAAAATAGTATAATGTGACTAGCAACAGCACTCATGTCAGAATTAAATAAAAATATTTGGATGAGATCATCAATTGAAATCTTTATGTTATCATCTCCAGATCATGTATAAAAAGTTTCAAAGTTCTTCTTTTGACTAGGAACAGTGCTTCAATTATTTGCATGAGTCATGGTCTGTCTAGGTGTTGATGCCGAAAACGTGACGAAGAGTTAATCGGCAATCAACACATGCAAACACCGGGTTTAATTTGGCTGCGACCATACTAGCCAATTTGATTATGCAATTAGCAAGAAAATAAAATATGAGTTGATCAGCTGTCAAGCTGATCTGTCCTCTGATAATAATGATCTAATCTAGTTGGCTTTTAAAGATGATTACATGAAAAGTAACTGATAAATCTAATCAACCTAATTGAGTTGATTAGATGAGGGAAAATGTCGTTTTCTCAAAAAAAAAAAAGGGTAATGCGCAACAAGATCGAAAAAAACTAACATGGTGGCATAAGTCGACAAAATCAATAATCGGCGATGCGCAACTTTATTGATCAAGTGAATCACAGAGGAAGGATTAAAAATCTAAACTCTACTCCTAATCAACAAAAAAGTAAAGTAAAATTAATGCAAGTTCATTGGTTGATTGATTGTATCTTCTATGTTGCTCATCGCCTTCTTTTATAGCACTCGGGTCAACTGTGCCCTTCTTGGACTCATAAAATACTCCATATCGGTTTCAGTTTTCCCTGAGATACTTTCCTTTTAAGAACTAATATCGGTTATAATCCGATAAACTATATCGGCTCATGACTTTCCAAAATACTTTTCAAATCCGATACTATCTTTAATCAAATAATAATAGCAAACCAACACTTACCAAATCAGCTATGCGCCAGATTCTGATATCTAACAGCAGGAAAGAAGTAAGTTGGCTTCCTTTTTTGCTTTCTCGGACCAAAGGGCCCATATCCTAGCCGACCCCACCTGGCAGCCCTTGTGCTCCTTTTCTCCAGCCAGCCACCTTCACTTCTCCTCTTTGCCAATATGTGTTAAATTTGAAATGTTTCATGAGTTTCAGTGTTAAGTTTTATGATGTTTCACAAAGAAGTTTCACCTAGTTTCATAGTGTTTTTATCAACTAGGCTGTCTCAGGAGTTTTACATATAAGTTTCATGATGTATTTATGATGTTTCACAGATAAGTTTCATCAGGTTTTTTTAATGTTTCATGAACCAATTTCACAAATATGTTTTATTAGGTTTCATAGTGTTCCATCTACGCTTCACATACAAGTTTCATAATGTTTAAGTGAAAAGTTTCATCGGGTTTCATAGTGTTCCGTCAACCGTTTTCACTAGGTTCACAGTGTTCTATGAACCAATATTATATATAAGGTTTCACGATGTATCACAGATAAGTTTCATAGTATTCCATCAATATTTAACAGATATGTTTCATTAAGTTTCGCCAATTTGATACACTACCACGACGGCGTCGTCTACATCCTGGCCTCCCACCCAGACTACGTGGTTCACATGGACGTCGCCGAATTCACATGCTCGGTCATCGATCTGTCCGATCCGATGGACCGGGAGAGCCACGTCGCGCACTCCGGTGGCCGGCTGCACTACGTGGCCAGCGACAGTGAGTTGCTGAAGGTATGGGCTCTTGAGGAGCACTCATCTACTCCCCACGCCAATGGCGCCTGAAACACACAGTGAAAGTCGACGATTTCGTGAAGGGAGGTGCAAGGGAGGTGGCGAGGTCAAGTTCTTGGTGCTGCACCCGGAGAAGGACGTGGCGTACATGTGATCGCCATGGAAGATTATGGAGTATGACCTGAGGAAGAAGGAGACCACTGGCGAAGCCTCGGAGTTTGCTAAGGATGAGAAGAATCGCGTCGTCAAGACCTGGTTGATCCCTTCCTCGTGTTACCTATCGGATTGCTTGGCTGATGGCCCTACGCACAGGGGCAGAACTACCGAACTAGAGAAAAAATCATCGGGATTCACCACTTCATTATATATGTGATAACAACTTATTATTCTTACCATTTGCATATTATTTGCCTCCCGGTGTCACAAGATTTAGATCAAGGGGATTCACATATAGACTAACATACACTAATTTTTTTATTGACCCGGTGTCCTGTGACACCGGGTAGCACTACCTACTTCCGCCCCTGCCTACGCACTCTGATAGGCATGCATGGTGTACCGTTGGAGAGGTAGGGAATCGGATAGGGATAATTTGCAGTATCTGTGGGGACTGCAACTTAAGCAGTCCCCACAGGTGTGAGCTGTTTGATCGAACAACCGAACGGTCCAAACTGTCCATATCTGTTTGCTATAGTATTTTGCTACAGTACCATTTGCTATATTACTTTTGCTGTAGTACTTCGGATCGATCTGAACCGTCTTTTTTCGATCCAATATCTCACACGCAATTGCTTAAGTAGTAGTTATAATAACAACTGCATGTGATCCTATACCGTTCCCCAATATTTCTGATATCTATCATGCAAAAGTTCTTCCATCTAATGATGTCATCAATTCTGTAGTTATGTAGTTTGCGTGTTTAATTATTTGCCATTCCCTCGCAGATCAGCCGCCCGGGTCCGGTGGTCCAAAACCCCACCGTCCGTACGTACCGTCTAATCGTCGTGTTTGCATAAGGTCGTGTGCCGTCAGAGGGAGTCCTTACAATCACCAATGAGGGGCGCACCGGCCGGCCAACCGTGAAACACACTGGCGACGACAACAGCGTTCATGCCTCAGCAAGTTAAGGAGATAGGGGGACGAGGGTAGGAAAACTTTGCCTGCAGCTAGTGCGTTACGTACTGTGCTGATAAGCAAGGAGTTGTTTTTGTTTCATTCTGGTTTTACGAGAATACTAGCAAACTCCCACCTTTGTTGTGAAGGCACGTAATTTCACTACCTTACACATTTGTGTCGGATTTAACTTTACAAGAGGTCATTCATTCTAGTACTATTCTCATTTAAGCACGCTTAACTTTGAAATTCTTATAGAATCTAGTGCTTTAATGCTAGTATAATCGCATGTGATATGTAACGCGTCCCTCTCCCCTTAACCTCGCAGAGCACCCGAACACCGATTTTAATGTTCTCATACTCCGAACACTATTTGAACTATATTTTAGTGTTGTTATATACTCCAAAACTTCGAAGGCCGTTTTGAGGCCTTAAACGACGTTTTTTTTAAATTCTGTCACCACGCTCGCAATCGCACAAAAAATCATTAAAAGACCTATTGATTTTCGGATTTTATTGGATGAAGCTTCTCATTAGCTTTACAACGAGCCAAAGAACACCCCGATCGGATTTACAAGTCAAAAGTTATGACCATTTTAGCGAGACACAAAGACGTGGACTATTTATGTCGGTTTTTTATTAGAACCGACATAGATAATATTATTTGTGTCGATTTTTTGCTAGAACCAACACAATTAATAGGCTACTTGTGTCGGTTTATTGCTAGAACCGACACAAAAAAATTGGACTATTTGTGTCGGTTTCAATTTAGAACCGACACAAATAATCTTCCCGCCATTTTAAATTTTAGAACCGACACAAAACTTTATGTATATCGGTTCCAAAAAAACTGACACAGATAGATCGTCACCTATTAGGTGTTTTGTAGTAGTGTTTGCTGCATATTCTAAAGAAAAAAATGCTCATAAACATACTTGCTAGTTACAATATCGCCACATGTTTATATACACTGCTACAGAAATGAACATCATAATCGGTTCTTTTTCATCATTTGAGTCGATTTTGGTGATGATACAAAATCTTTATACAGTGATAAGAAGACGTTATCACACGTGGAACACATCGCAATCGGTTCTAAGCTCAGAACCGATTGTGATGTGCCCCTCATCACAATCGGTTCTGAGCTGCACACTACAATCGGTTCTAGCTCAGAACCGATTGTGATGTGCACCTCATCACAATTGATCAATTGTGATGTGCCCCTCATCACAATCGATTCTAGTTCAGAACTAATTGTAATGAGGGGCACATCACAATCGGTTCTGAGCTAAGAACCGATTGTGTTGTAGTGTCCATCATAAATTTAGTTCTATTTTGACGTCTAATAGCAAGCACTATGTGATAATTTAGGAGTGGGTACAAACATAGCTTCACTATTTTCAATCTTAATTGGCAATGGCACACACATTACACTAGAAATTCATATAACTAGTACTCATTCAGAATTCAGTTAACCTCAGCTAAACCAGCGGTCTTTTCATCTAATGATTACTCACTAACATAAGATAATAGTTCCCAACTCAAAAGTAAGGAGAGAAAAAATGTTCTTATGTGGTGAAACCGTAACAGAAGTATAGAACAACAAAATAAACCAGAGAGAAAAGTAGACCTTGTAGTACTTTATAGACCAACCACTTGCATTTCTTCCTAGACTCTCTTTCCACGCTTATACTCTGGAATTGAGTAAAATGATAGAACAGATTTGTCCATGATATTAGTTGCCTGGACAATAAATCCAAATTTACTATTGCTGCCAACCAGCCATTTTATAAAATATATTTAATCTGGTACAGAGTATAACTCCTTCAAATGACAAATTAATTTAGTATGGAACTATGAAGGATTTTTTTAAATAATATTTTTTTTAAAATGAATTGCGGTTAATACTCAGAAAAGAAAAATTGCAAAATTAATACGTCTTCGCCATACCGTACGGCGATTATCCCATTTTCGCCATACCGTACGGTGAAAATACCCTAATTACCCAATTAAACCCGGTTAACCGTCAGTTATCTGGTTTAGGATATCATCGCCACATCGTATGGCGACAAACCCAATTTCTCCGAACCATATGGCGACAAATACAATTTCGCCGAACCAGATGGCGACAACACATTTTCGCTAGATGGGTCGGCGAAAATACCCAAATTATCAAATAATCTTCCAAAACTCATGAAATAATTATCACTTATTCCTAGGGTGTTGGATGTCCCATTTTTGCAAAAATATATAGGAATCAATTGAGTTGAATAAACTAAATAACTATAAGAAACTTCTCGTGCATGAAATGCTTAAGCGTTTTCGGCACCTGTAATGTAATTTTTTGCAAGAATACAACAGATTTGCTTTTTGATATATGGATTACCATATTCTGAAAAAATATTTTATTTACACCTTTATTTGCATACAAATTCTACAATCGCAATTACCCTAAGTATTATTATCGATAACAAACAATAACGCTTAAGCCTTTTCGGCAGCCCGTAAAATATCACATTTAAATGCAATTTTTTGCAAGAATACAACAGGTGTGCTCTTTGATATATGGACTACCGTATTCTGAAAAAATATCTTATTTACACCTTTCTTTGCATACAAATTCTACTATCGCAATTACCCTAGTCGACAACAACTCATGATATGAATAGTTTAGCCAAGGAAAACTTTAGCCAAAGTGTTTAAATCATTACGATCATTGTGAAAAGCATGTAGATGCATCCAGTAACCAGTAAGCAAACTCAACCTTAGTAGGGCAGATACAACGAAAGTTCAGATGATATTACAAGGGTATTACAACAGTGACGACATTGCTAGAAGAAGTGGGGATAACATTGATTGTCATGGTGGAACAAGTGATCGTTCCGCCTATATTCGTAGAGTGGGAATGATGCGCCACATTTTCTACATACTACGTCACCTGTGAATCTTTGGCGATTTGTTCTCGAACACCGCTCAATCTCTCTTATGAAAGAGCTCCATAGGGGTGCGCAGTGCTCTCAGCTGTAGCCGAATGAATAGCCTATGCCGAACGTCTCGGGGGTATAAAACATAATTTTTTTTGTGCTTTTTATGTGGATCTATTCCCTCCCAATTCCTCGCGCCCCCTATGTTAATACCACTCGGGTTCCCGGATGGTCTTTGTAATCTATCAAGGATTTGTTGCGTAGTGCGGACCTCGGTCGGTTGCTTCCCCTTATCCCTTTTTCTTCGAGAGGACGAACCCTCTTGCACTTCTAGAGATTTGCTGAGACACTTCCTCTGTTTCAACTCGCACTTCACTATATGGTGCAGGAGGTGTATGTTGGGCTTGTCGTTGTACAACCGGAAGCGTGCCCTGCAGTTAATGCAGTATGCCCACTGTGGTCGTTGAATAATACCGCATGTGTAATCAGGGTCTGGCTTTTCTGGGAGGTAGTAGCACCACGGCGAGGGTTACTCCCCCCAGTTATCCCAGACGGGAAGTTTGAGATGTGGGTGGTACATCTCCGGGTCCACCCAGTTGAAGTACCAGCACCATTCATCCTCGGACAAAGGGCACCGATAGAATCTTCGATCCGCTAGATCCTTATGGCACGTATCAACCACTGCTTGCAGGCCGTGTTCGCACAATTCGTGGCTTTCGGGTGGCCCTTGAGGAGGAGGTTTCTCCCTTGACCTAAGCAATTTTGCAAGTTTCTTTTTGAAGTCCTGTATGCAATGAACTGGTTTAGAATGACTACTTTGTGACTGAAACATGAGCATGTCGCATGAAACTCACTGATTGGTTCGTCCCTTGCCCACCCACCCTTAAATCCAGTCGATCCATATAGGGGACATATCCCGACAGCCTCTCCCACCGGATGAAGTTCTTGGGCGAAGTGGGGTAGGCATCGTGGCAATTGTAGATAAATTCGTAGTCACATCGTTCCGGCCCGTTGATCTATTGGAAGAAGCAACACAGGTCCTTGTGCTAAAAAAAACAAAGAACGATGCATGAAATGGTAGTGTTACCCTAATTTGTATGGACACCAATTGATTTACCTCATAGCTACGGGCACAACAGTAGTGAGCGCATGCGGCCGTATTTCTGTGCGTAGACTACATCATCTTCGCCGGAAGGTTGCAGTCCCATTTCGGCCGGGGCAACTTCGGCAGAACTAGGGAGTCAATGCTACTCGCATCCGGGTATTTGGGGGGGGGGTTAAGTTTCGCTTGCTGAAGAGGCGACGGTAGAACGACATCGTGCCCTAATTTGTGTAAAGCTGGCTGAAGTTTATTGATGGTTTGGCAGTGTGATGCATATATCCCTCCCTCGGCCGGTTTTTACAGTGCTGGTGAGGGGCTTCTCCACTTAACTACAACACTACAACACTTGTCTCTTTATGTCTATCAAAGCTGCAGCACATGTCACCCTCTATGAAAGGCTGCAGGACGTGTCACCTATCATCAAAGCTGCAACACCTGTCACCCTCTATGAAAGGCTACACGACGTGTCACCCATCATCAATGCTGCAGCACCTATCACCCTCTGTGAACTGAGCGCCTACGAAGAACTGATCCACCCAGTAGTCAGCAACAGCGTACCCTGACGGAGTGTCTGAAGTAGAGGTCTGTCCTTGGACACCTACAGTTCAAAAAATAACATTTAATTATAGTTAGATGATTAGATTCAAAATGTGATCAATTGAATATTGCTTGGCTTACCGGGTGTGGGGACCATGGTAGGACCGCATGGTGGTGCCTGCCAACTGGATCGTCTAGCCATGTCTGGGGCCGGAGGCACGGGGGTGTGGAAGCTGGAGCCCGGGTGTAGTGGGGGTCGAGGAGGTGGTGTCGAGGAGCTGAGCCCGGGTGGCGGCCTGGACGAGGTGCCAACCGAAATAGTCGCGGCTGGGACGTGCCAAGAAGCACCAAGCTCCACGATTCGTCGAGACTACGCTGCCACACACCTCATGGCATCCCCCACCTCCTCTAGTTTGAGAATGACCCTCGGGTGTAACCTAGCTAGAAATCCAGTGGCATGCTGGTGCAAGTTCCTGGCCTCGTCCACCTATCACGTACGAACAAACGATAAGCACAACGACATAGGGTAATGAACATATGATGTAATTTACTAAATAAGACTTACCATCGCGTGCAGTGCCACTCCTGCCTGGCTCGGGTACAAGTCTGCGATGCTAGGAGCATACATCTGGCCCGGTTGCTCCTCCACAAGTAGGAGACAAGTACGGGTCCGGGGCACGTACCAGGGCAAGTACTGCTGGTAGGAGGAGGAGTCATAGTGCGCGTCCTCGTCAACAACGTCCTCCAGCACCCCATCCCATTAGGCGAGCCACGGCGCCATCCTCTGAACCAAGGTTGCCATGGTCTTCTGGGGTCCCTAGGTGGAGTACCTGCATAGAAATACACATTATTACAAATATAACATAAGCACTTAGCATACTTATAGTGGAGAGTAACTCACGAGTGCACTTTCGCTAGCACGTGATCCCCCAAAGGAATAGGGACCAGCTGGCGAAGACCGAACTGCCTGAGGACTCGGTGCGATGTGTAGTCCTCCACGAAGACGTCGAAGACGAGCTTCCTCCTCATTAGCCAGTAAGCGTGGACTCTGTAGCTCAGCACTGAGACCCCCCTCCCTCGCGGCTCTCTCCGCTACACGCTGGTCGCTGTAAGGGTCCCAGATGACCTGTTCCGCCCCTAGGTAGTCGAAGGCCTCCGTGAAGGAGAAGTACGCCGAACGTACCTGGAGACCTGCCCACTGTGGCTGTAATAGAGAAGAAATAACTATAAGCACATGCGATTAAAATTACAATTGCATTAATGAGTAAAAACATATACCATCGCCTGGTCCAAAGTGAGCCCATCATCGGTCGGTCCGGTGCATCACCGCCATACATGTCGGTGGTGTAGTGTCGAGGATCAACATAGGGTCGACCCACGGGAAAGTGCTCGAACGACCACAGCTGAAGAAGAAGAGGCATTCCAGTAAAATTGGGGTTCTTGCCTTTCTTCACGCACGCGTCGTAAAGGGCGCGATACGTGGCAGCAAGAACCGTCGAACCCCAGGATACCTGCGGTACATCGTCAGGCACCACGTCAGCAATAGTCTGTGCATGAGCTATCCAACGCACGTCTATGCTGTCGCCGTGAGTCGATGTGAACATCACCCAGCCGAACAACCAAAGAAGATAGGCCTCAAAGTGCCTAGCAACTTGGTAGTCGGTGGGCTGAGCCGTCAACCGCTACACCTGTGGCAATTGAAAGAGTGTGATATGATGTTAATGTTATGCAAAACTGAAATAACATAGTAACATGTACAACCACTAACCTCAAATTGCGCCAACCACCTACTCGATGGCATGTGCCTCCTGCCCATCGGTATCTCTGGGTCGACATCCGCCACCCCGGCGAACTGTGCCTCCAAGTTCGCCACCCACCTAGCAGGAGTCACCGAGGGTCCGATCGGTGTCCCAGCGATCGGCAAGCCTATGAGCATGGCGACGTCCTGCAGCGTCACCATCACCTCCCCGAAGGGAAGGTAAAAAGTGTGCATCTCCGGCCTCCAACGGTCGACCAAACACGCCATCAGCGAGCTGTCAAACGGAAAACGCCGCGATCGCTGTGGACCGTCGTCGCCCTTGGCCTGGTCGTCAGGCTCACCTGAGTCGGCAGCTGAACCCTCCACTATGCGGACTAGTGGAATCAACCCGGCACGTGCCAGTCTATAGAGAAAGAAAAGAGTTGCATCAGTTGAATGTTATGAACACAAATCTACGAACAATGTAACATGTAAATGTGCTGCAACTAACCTGGTGTGGAAGCGAGGGTCAACGCACCATGCCTTCTTAAGCACACGCATCCGCAGTAAGAGCACCTTCTCATTGCCCTGTGTCGTGTGGATGTGCGCACGGTGCCGCACATCCAACACAGGGTCCAGAAGTGAGTCGACCTGCTCCATCCCTACATGTAAACAATGGAAATATTTATTGTACATATAAATTAAAAAACATAAATAATACTACACAACATATGAGATCCACGACATATATAAATCAAAAGACATAAGGGTTGAACATAAATAGTAGTACACAACATATATAAATCAAAAGCCATGAGCGTCAATATTACATGACATCCAATTAATGTGACAACATGCATATAATTACATAATTCGATACATATTGACAATACACACATCACCTAAACCCATGACATAGCCACCACCACGTTCAGAACCTACAAGCTACGTGCATTGGTTTGCCTTGTGGCTGTACTGACCGCACTCAGAAGACCTCCTAAGAGGGCCACCCACTTCAGATTCATCCATGTCGTTGCGAATGCGCCTGGTCTATGGACGACCAGACTGCCTCTTCCACACACCTCCGCAAGGTTGGACCCGGCAAACAGATGCGCTCATCTCTGTTAATCGCAGTGAAATCACCGTGTGCACGAAAACCACGGAACTCACCGGACCAGGTATGGACAACATGATCCTTCAAGTAGAAAGGGGAAATGTATTGCGACGTGTTCATCCCAATTTGCCCACAAGCAGCCATCACGTGTGAGCAAGGAATATGGAGAAGTCTTGGCTTATTGCAGGTGCATTCACACCATCCAGTTGCCCCTTGGCCTAGATTAACCTCGTGCGTAATAACCGCTGTGTCGGTTCCCAATCCCCTTTTGCACCGAAGAGTCACCTTGAAGCGGTACTCAGTAATTCTGAAGCTACGCACCATATGTTGCTGAGCTTTCATGGTTCATTCCTCCATGTAGGTCATCGTTCCTGAACAAAACAGCGTTTGCAATGTCGAGGCATGAAGTACCGTCTCCGCATGCCTTTTCTGGAAGTAGGCAACGATACCGTGCAACATGCCTTCAAGAATGGCCACAAGCGGTAGCGGACGGAGGCCTCTGATGACCCAATTGTAAACCTCAGCTATATTCGTTGTCATGACACCAAACATGTTCAACACATAACAGTTTAGAACAACAACCCCATTTGTTCAGCGGTAATAAATATCTTAATGTACTATACTAACATGGCGACTCCAGTGTCGTGGAGCAATGCCCACTTCTCTAGAGGCTCCGCCTCTATTCAGTGCGAGAAACACTTTATGTTCCTTGACGTTCGTCTCCTCAGGTTAGGAGGATCGAGCTCCCCAAGGGGTGTTAGCCTTTTGGGTGGGCATTCGTTTGGCGTAGGTGGTTGCCTCTTCATCTCTTCGATATGTGCACTTGTGTGCTTATCCAACTCGACCAATAGCGTGTTGAACTTACGTGCCTGATTCTGCTTGCATAACCTCTTAAATAGGTTCATCAGTTTCTTGCACTTAAACTGCTTGAAGAAATTTGCTCCTAAATGTCTCATGCACCACCTGTTCTACAAGTCAGGCCATGAAAATGGTTCATCTGTGTCCTCCTGTAGAGTCTTAATTACCGAAAGTATACCTTTGTGACAATCATGAATGATGCACATGTTGGGCCGATCACCAACTACCCCCACCTTCAGATGTCTGAAAAACCACAGCTGGCTATCCCGGTTCTCACCCTCAACAAATGCAAAGGCCAATGGAAGTATGTGGTTGTTCGCATCAACTGTAATGGCTGTTAGAATCTGCCCTTTGTATTTTCCAGTCAACAATGTACCATCGACACAAAGCAATGGACGATAGTACCTAAATGATGCAATGCAAGGGCCCAATGAAAAAAAGCACAACAAAATGTAGAGATCCCATTTCCATCTGCTTCACTTTCTTTAAAAGCGGTGTATGTGCCAGGATTGGTTTGCTTCAATACTTCAAGCACACAAGGTAGATTGCAATACAAAGCCTCGTATGTGCCAAACCTCTTCTCTAATGCTTTCTGCTTCGCACGCCAGGCCATCGAGTAGCTTATCTGATACTTAAATGTCCGTAAGATTGCTTTCTGAATATACAAACACTCAATATCATGCTTCTCAATGATTTCATTGAACATCACGCTAGCTATTAGAGCCGCATTCAAGTTACGGTGTTTGACAAGAATATTTTCTAGTCTGCATGTGTGCTCCTCCACTCTTGATGCAATCCAATACATCTCACACTTCGGCTTGTATGCATGAACTCGAAATTCACAACCATCGATTCTGCACTTCACTGTGTACTTATCTGGGCTAGACAAGACAACTCGAAACTCTCTCTGCAACGATAGCGCCCACAGCCTCATTGCCAACTTCAATTCAGAATTGTTCGGGAATATTTGATTCAACCAAATGGCACTAGTACCATACTCACAATGTGAATCATGGCCCCACAAAGCTTCCATACTAGCTTTGTTCTAATTGTTCCATTCATGGGGATGGGTACCTCCGCTGAGCCAGCACTACCATGCATTTCATCATCTTCCTCCCCTTCGTCATCTTCGCCGATGGTATCATCAGGCTCCAACATTTCAGCTTCTTCTTCTGTCGCCATACGGTCCACCCAATCCAAATGATCCACAAGTTGATCGATCTACTCCCCTTCATCATCCTGACCTTCTGTGCTTACTGCATCCCTATGATCATCCCCCGCTGCTACCTCAATCGGCACCACTGGCTGAACTTGTTCAGCTGTAGCCGATGTGCTACTCTCGCTGACACTAGTAGTACCCACCTCTTCCCTAGGGCAAGCTTGCACCAGCATCACACATTCAAGGTGAGATCCCTTGCACTACCTTAACCATTTCTGCCACAACTGTGTTCGACCTACTTTCTTCAACTCCCAAATAGCCGGGTCACCCTTGCTACGTGTGAATACGATTTGGATGGTAACAGAACAAACACTTGGATTCAGAGAAAAATATTGGGTCAACCAAAGTTTTATATCACGAATGCTAATAGTATCGGGGGACAAGTGCCTAGCCATGGTGACCGCAAAGCTGCTTAAATCCACTCCATTCTGCCCAATTTTTACTTCACCATCGCCATAATATACCCTAAATTTCACTGGTTCCGACATCACTGGGACGACATAGACAAAATACCTTTTTCCATCACTACTAACATGTAAAATCACTACCGTAAATTAAACAACGCTAATTAACTATCCCACTATCGATACTCTAATATTATAATATTATAGCGCACGTGTAACATCGCTATTTGTTACTAATATGTAAAATCGTTAGTGTAAATTGAACAACGTTATAATATCCAAACTAATATCACTACTCTAAATTACAGAACTATAATCGTTACTCTAAATCATTACTCTAAATTAAAGAACTAAAATCGCTACTCTAAATTGCAGAACTATAATCGCTACTCTAAATTGCAGAACTATAATCGCTACTCTAAATTAAAGAACTAGAATCGCTACTCTAAATTAGACAACTAAATCGCCACTCTAAATCACTACTCTAAATTAAACAACTAAATCGCTACTCTAAATTAAAGAACTAGAATCGCTACTCTAAATTAAACAACTAAATCGCTACTCAAAATTGAAGAACGCTAAATTAAACAAAGTTACGATGTTACCTTCTTCTTCCTCCTCCTCCTCCCTCTCCCTCTCTCCTTCCTTCCTCTCTCCCTCTCCTTCCTCTCTCTCCCTCTCTCCTTCGCTCCCTCTCTCCCTCCCGGTCGGCATCGCTCCTCCCCTCCTCTGCCTCTGCTCGCTCTGGCCGAATCGATGGCTTCGGTCAATTTTTTACCGCGCCAATTTCGCCGCACGGTTCGGCGAAAATGGTATTTTCGCCGTACGGTATGGCGAAGACGTATTAATTTTGCAATTTTTCTTTTCCAAGTATTAAAACCGCAATTCATTTAAAAAAAAATATTATTTAAAAAAAATCAAACTACGAATAACTGTTGTAACTTCAAAAAAAGATGCATATGATAGATGAACCCCAAGAGATCCTACCTTGATAATTGGAGTGATGAACACTCAACCAAGAAAGATGGAACTTTACGGAGAAATGACCAGAATGAGTGAATGAAGTTTATCAGCAACCCTTTGATGTGGGAACCGTCGTGGTCCAAAAATTTTATTAGTTCAAAACATGCGCGATGAAGCAACTTGAGTTTGACAGGTTGAGATAGAATAGGAGATGTTATCAGACCAACCTGATCTGTCATTGTCATGAGATGGCTATATCTCAAGCCTTTTGAGCTATCGTACTGCTTTCCATGCTGCAAACAAAGGATTTGCTTTATATTCTACATCTATGCATTAATTATCCATTATCTGCTTATGGCTTGCTTCTCTCACATTTAATAGTTTTTTTCCCTGAGAGGAAACACGCCATAGTGATCACTTCCTACTACCAATATGCCAGCCATTTACAGAAAAACAAAACTGAACTATTAAGTTTGATAGTAGAAGTATACATTGCACTCAGTAAGTTTGAACAACTCACGGCGAGAGCCTTTACTGAATCTCCTTCAGTCAGGATCAAGGTGCACTTGTCAGAGTCCTTCACACCAGCGTCATTTGCATCCTCAAGCTTTGGGAGGCCATAAGTCTTGACCTCTTGCTTCTGTGATGGACCGCATTTCCAGTGGCACGTCTAAAAATCACAATAGCTACCTAGAAAGATTAGCTGTCGGGAAACCAAGTGTACATTACCAGGCAAAGAACGAAACCAACTCTTTTTACGGAATATAAGGCATAAGGGCCAGGTTTTTACAGAAGAGCGCGACGACGCTGAATAGAGATTACGCTACAAAAGAAACACCACAGGCAAGACCTAAGCAAAGACTAAGATCTAAAACCAGATTAAGTCGCCATCTACGAACTCCTGGTATGCTCTGGCTTCTAGAAACTCTGCTGGGTTTGAGAAAGAAAGAATGCGTACACAACAGTGCTCAACAAGTCGCACCGGAAATACTAAATACTACATGCAGGGGATTAACAAGGATTGGTACAGGGTTAAAAGTATAGTGGATGCAATTTTATTTGCAAGCTTAGATATATTTGAAACACAAACCATAAAATAACAATAGCTGGGGGGTTTCACAAGTTAACACAATTACGCCAGATTCTCCAATTCCAAAGACTACTTGAGCGAGGTTTTGGGAGTCACCCCAATTCAAAGTTAGCTTCATTAACCGGAAGCACGGCGTATCCGAATACCATTGATAAATCACTCTACATAGCTACTCAGCTTTACCCAAAAGATATCTACGGTCGTTAATGCCATGCAATTACATGCAACTTAAATACATGTGGTCGGACCGAGATGATCAAACCTTTTGTTGAACTTCCCCAAGATAGCCCCTACCTGGTAGGTTTAAGGACCCACTGGCCAAGGCGGGAGACGCGATCTGATACTGTGTGGGTACCTACCATTGTGAGATCCAGCAAATGGCAACACCCTGCTCAGTGCAGCCCATTTCTGTTCCACCCCGATCACTACACGATCCATTCTTGCAAGGAGAACGATAGCTACAATCCTGTAGGTATTCCAAGGGGATGAACAATGTACTGAGCTATGTTAGGAAAACGGTTTAACTGAACTGACCGGCCCCCAACTTGTGGATGAGCGGAAACTTAAGTTATTTACTTTGCTCAAGGGGGTTATCCTTAATTGCCATAGACTAAGCCATTACAACCACAAACCTGGTACCAGCTGTACCAACCACCAAACCAACTATGACTTCCATCATCGGTCAGGGGTTGGACTAGCATCCACCTCGTGGGTAGCACAACACTGTCCTCCCTGACCGTAGCAGCACTTTTTGAAAGGCATTGAACTTAAAGCTCGCCATTTTTTAAAAGACTAAGGGTGGAACAATAATTAATAACTACATGAATTCATTATAATAAATCTAAGGCTATGCAAAGAATAATAAGGCTCAAAAGAAAAGGAGGGCTAAATAATTAATTGGTTATAACTAAGCATCATGTCATTCTAAATTATCTTTTCAGTATTTAAAATAGAGTAAAATAATGCATTAAAAAGTAATTACTACTATATTATAGACAATCTAGGTTCAAGAAGTTCAAAGGGGTGCGGCTTACCTTGCTGGGCTGAGGGGTTGTCTAAATCGCAGAAGCTGTAGTTTTGATCAGCTCCGGACTAGTCCTGCTCCTACTCCTGGTACTGCTCGTATTCCAGGTACTGCTCAATGGTCGGATCTAGCGCGAAGAAAAAACCCGATAAATAAATGACAAAAGAAGAACAAGAGAAAGGGAAAATGGGAAAGAAATTCGGAAAGAGGGCCGGAGAAGGAGTCAGAGGGCGTTTTGGTCATTTTGGGAATTTTGGAGACTTGGTTCAGCGAAGCGGGGGTCATTTTTGGACTCAACGGCTCGAACGGATTAAGAATGTGTATTTTTGGATTTTTGGGAAGTTTGGAATTTGTTGGGATTTTTTTATTATTTAAATTCAAAAAAGAAAAAGTAAATAAAAAGAAAATGAAAACCAGACATGAGCTGCACAATGGCGTGGCCCACGGGGCGGTTGAGGGGGTACGCGCGAGCTGGGCCAACCCAGGCGCTAACGCGGCTGACTGCCTAGTGAGGCGCTAGGCACGGGGAGACTGGCGGGTGGGCCAGGGGCGAATGGCGGCTGGCAGGTGGGACTAGGTGGGGCAAAGCGGGTGAGGGGAGGGGGAGGGCAAGGTTGAGGGCTTCGGCCAGCGCGGGAGAGCGGTGGCACGGTGCGATGGAGCGGCCGGGCGCCGGCGGCGGGGGAGGAGGAGGGGGAACTCATCGCGGCGAGGGCAAGTGGGGCGAGGAGAACTGAGGGATTGGGGGGTTTTATACTTGCACAGGAAGGAGAGAGAACTTGGAGGCGGCCGAGCGAGCGGGTGGCGGTGGCGGCGGGAGGCGCAGGTGGTGCGGTCGGGCTCGTGGGTGGCAGGCGCGAGGCGGCGGCAGCGGAGGCGGGGGAGACGAGCGGGGTCGATGGTTGGGCTAGGAGGCAGGCTGGGGGAGCTGAGCTGGCGAGGAGACGGGCCGATGGGAGCAGGCTGGAAGGCGGCCCAACATGAAAAGAGGCCCAAACCAAACTCGAAAATCGAATAAGAATTCAAATAAATGCCAAACAAAACCAAATAAAATCAAATAAAAACTTTTGAAATTTTAGGGCTATTTCAACTTCCATCAGTCTACTTTAGTTCCTTGCTTAGTTTGAAATGAGCCCAAGAAAGGAGATTGTTACATGTTAATGGGCTTGAAACTCATAGTTGTAACTCTAGATATGCAAATATCACCAAGATCAATCCACTTCTGTGGATATGTATCAACAAAAGTTGCACAAAGGGACTTACATGTACTATTGCCATCAGATTATCATCTAACATTCCAAGACCCAAAATGTAGACCGGTACTTACATGCACATGCTTCAGTTGTATATTCATTACACACGAAGAGAGACTTTTTGATTGGTTGAAGCTGATCTACTCAATCCCTACCTGCGCTATCGTCCTTCCGACTGCCGGTTGTGTGGAATGGCAGTGCTTTTGGAATGGCTCAAAAGGGTAATAAAGATAGGTAAGTGTGGCTCTAGTGGTTGTGTAGAAAATAAAAGGGCTTGAAGTTCAGTTTCATTTGGCGCTAGCTGAGAGTTTCAAATTTTAAAAAGTTTGCCCCAACCTAAACAAGGGTTTAAGTCTTAAAACCTAGCAAAAAGGCACATCATAATTAGTTTTGAGGTTAGAACCGATTGTGATGTAGCATTAGGTACATCATAATCGGTTCTCACATAAGAACCGATTGTGATGTACATATGCACATCACAATCGGTTCTCACGTGAAAACCAATTGTGATGATTCCTCATCTTGTTATCCCTAATCACCGAATCATCTATCATAATCGATTTTTCCCTGAAAAGTTAGAAACGACCCATGTGTACATCACAATCGGTTCTAACCTCAGAACTAATTGTGATATGCATCATGCATCACAATCGGTTCTCACGTGAGAACTGATTGTGATGATTCTCCACCATATTATCCCTAATTACTGAATCATCTATCATAATCAATTTTTTTTCTGAAAAGTTAGGAACTAACCTAGATAAAGTGATAGTGTTGTACCCTTCTGTAGTAGTGATAATGTATTACGCTATCTACATGATTAGCTCCTCCACTGTAAGGCCAGTTGTTGGGACCTGAATGTGCAAACCTAGACTCTCGGTGTATTCCACACTAGTCCAGGATCACACTAGTGCACACCGTCTCAACACAGATGAATCTCACAATCATACATAGTGGAATAATAAATAAAGTTTTTATTTAAAATATAACCTATTGAGTTAACCTTATGGTCAACTTACAAAATACGCCTCGCAGTGCAAAGTCTCAATTAAATAAATAAACTTCAGTGGAAAAGTAAAGAAGACTCGTGATGTCCAATCAATGTGTCACAGGCGGCAACTGATTAGGCTTACTCCCTAGTTCATCGGCTCCTCCTGGAACTCCTCCTCCAAAGCTGGAGTGGATTCTTCCTCGGCTGATGGTTGTGTTGTTGCAAGGGGTGAGTACTTAAAGCACTCAACAAGTTGTTCCAAATGACATGTTAAATGGTTATTTTGCATTAAAGCAGCATTCACAAATATTCATAATAGATTGAAAAACAGTAAAATAATAACAATAGTAACTTTCACAATTATTTTCCAAGTAAGCATTGGTCATCCTTAATCAATTTCATCATTTGCATACCAAATGTCCACTATCCCAAGTTTATTTTCATGAAAGTCTAATCCTTGACTGTAATCCCCGAGTAATGTCTAATGCCATGGACACAGCTATTCGAATAGCTTTTACACTCTGTAGAGGTTATACACTTTACTCACAAGATACAGTCACTCACCACATAAGCGATTAACCGTAACAAAGTCTTTCGAAAATTTCAAGGTTAACATGTGAACCTCCCCGGTATTGCCTTCACTATCACTCCCCTCACACAGAGCCGAAGTATGGGACCGACACATACCGTTGGATGGGTACCAAGCCTCAGCACAGGTATGCTCCCCCCGTACAGCTACACCAATATGTATCTATCACCCTGAGGTACCACACGCAAGATATTAGTAACTTACTCAACTTGTTCTGTCCTATTCCAGACATGTGGTTGTATGCTACACTCAGTTCAAATTCTTGCAAGTTAATTCCTTAGATGATCGAGGCAAGACTTCCAACATGCAACGGCACACAACCCGCACAACCACTCATCACCCATTGCCACACAGTCCCACCCTTTCCTTGCCACTTGCCCCCGTCTAAATCATTTTCTTACCCAGTTGATTACCATGCACCACGTGCCATTATATCATCAACAACACATGTCATATTCTCTTAAACATGTTCCATATCTCATTAAGTCAATATTAATTTTTGACATTCTAAAATTATATCAATAACACGATGCATGGCTAAGTAGACTATTTACGGTCTAATTAACCCATGTTGGCAAAGTATTTATGTCCAGCTAATATTCCGCAATCTAGGGCGATAAAATGACTTAGGCATACAATTATTAAAGACAAGGCGACATAATTCAAATGGGTGTTTAGCTATTGCCCAATTAATTGAAATCATTTTAATTTAAACTAGCATGCAGTAATTTAAATCAACATAAATTTTAAATGTAGGATCAACATGTACAAAGCAGAACTTGCCTTGAAAAAGGTCTTGGTTAAGCTTTGGACCTTCTTCTTAAGTCAACATCTCTCCCTCGAAGCCTTCGGGCACCTCGACATCTATGCGTATCGAATAAATAAATAATAAATAGCAAAAAATAGAGAGCAATGTAACAAAAAAAATTAAGTAAAATTCATAATCAAATAGAGCACAATTTTACAAAATTTTAGGCTCTAGAATTACCTCAATCGGAGTTCGTATGAGCAAGAATGAGCAATTTGGAGTTTGAAAATACATTAAAAAGAAAATTCTGAATTAAATGAATTATTTTTCTGCTGCACGATTTATTGCATCACTGTTGTGTCATTGGATATGTGGCACACTCTGATGCCGACACGTGGCCTCGGGTGCATGGATTTGGTCCATGACTTGGCCTGGTCCACTGTGGACTCGGTCTATGGGACCCTACAGTCACTGACATGCGGGCCCGCTCAGATGATGTCATCGTTGACGCACGGTGGACGAGTGGCACGGCGTGGCACTTCGATCCCTAGGCCAACACGCATCGTGATTTGACTGGCTCGGCTGCAGTGCAATCTTGCGCATCCATTCAAAAACTGACACTCGGGATTCAACAAATCTCACGATTCGGATCGAACGGTCATGAATGAATCTAATCTCTACACTATAGCAAGTACACGGTTCAATCTAAACCATTCAATGTCAATCCTACGGCTGTGAACGGATCTAACACGATGTTGTACAAATCGATCTAAACCATTAAATACTGATCGGACGGCTAAGATTTAACGCGACTCGCCTCAGCTAGAGGACACATGGAGAGTCATTCGTAGGTCTACGTTTTCCAATCTCTACCACACATCTATCGATCCAACGGTTGATCAACGATCTAATCTACAATGATAGAAAGCAAAAGTGTGGCTAAATCCTAATCCTTAATCACAGATCTAACGGTCCCTATTGGATCTATCCTACAGAATTGAAGGATACGTGGCATGATCTGAAGCGTTCACTTAAAATTAGAAGGACAGAAAGCTTCGCGAAGTCACCGGGGAAGTTCAATAGAGTAGTTGACCGGGGTTGGAGAAGATGACCTTGCTCCCGTCGCTTTGGTGGGTCTTCAGCGAGGTGAGGTGTCTTCCCAGGTGCGCCTCAACGCGACGATCTCAGATCTGGGTTCCTCGTGGTGGAAAACGGCTTGATGGCGGCATACTCCAGCCAAAACCAAGGAAGCACAAGAACCTACTCCGGCGAGCAATTGCGGCGGCTAGGGCACAGCTCCGATGATGGCTCTCGAGGCAAAACGCGTGTGAGGAAGAGGCGAAAACGGGGCGCAGGTCGGCGCATTAAATAAGGCATCGGCGTCCGAGTTAGGTGCAAAAAATGCGAGGTGGTTAGCAGCAGCGGTGGAGTCCAATGGCGATACGGAGAGGCAACATGGCGCGATTTCCCACGTCCATAAGCAATGAAACCAACCGCCCCAATCCATTCGCGACGCGGTGCGATCTCAGCCGTTGGATCCATATCCGACAGTTGGCGGAGTTAGGGTTAGGGTTTGGCAGCGTTACTGGGCTGGGCTGGCGTGCACAGTACTAGGCCTTAACGAATTAGTTTAATTTTTGGAATTATTTAAAATAGAAAATTGCTGGAAAATCTTAAAACAATACTAGGCCGATAATTCAATAATTCAGTAAATAGCTCAATTCAACTTAATTCCAAATAAATTCCAAAAATTCTCAAAAATTCCAAATACACATTTAATGCAAGAAAAGCATAATTTGGGGTATTACAAACCACCCCCCTTAATAGAATATCGACACCGAGATTCAGGGCTAACGAAGTTATAGGTTGGGAAATTCTTTCTTTAGATCTTCTTCGCGATCCCATGTTGCTTCACTTTTTGAGTGATTACTCCACTGAAATCCGCAGAAGCGAGTGAATTTGTTCCTCGTCTCTCAATCCATTGTGTCCAAAATCTTAACTGGGTGCTCTTTGTAAGTCAAATCTTCTTGCAGCTTGATTGACTCTAAAGGAGTTTACTCATCTGGTACTCGAAGGCACTTCTTCAGTTGTGACACATGAAACACGTTATGCACTCCTGCCAATGTCTAAGGCAATTCCAGCTGATAGGCATCTTCACCTTTGCGACTCAAGATTTTGAACGGACTAACATATCTTGGTGCGGGCTTCCCTTTTGCATGAAACCTTTTAACTCCCTTGAGAGGTGTAACTCTGAGGTATACAAAATCTTCAGGTTCAAAGCTCAACTCTCTACGACAATTACCGGCATAATTCTTGTCTTGATTGTGCAATCTTCAGTCTTTCCCTGATAATGGCTATTTGTTCTTCAGCTTCTTGGAGAATGTTCGGTCCAAAGACATGACGCTCCCCAGTCTCATTCCAATTCAATGGCGTTCAACAGGGTCAACCATACAAAGCTTCAAATGGTGACATCTGCAAACTGGCCTGATAACTATTATTATAGCTGAACTCGGCATACGTCAAACACTTGTCCCATGAAGTACTATAAGCCAATGCACAAGCTCTTAGCATATCCTCCATAATATAATTGACTCTCTCGGTTTGACCATCTGTCTATAGATGATAGGCTATACTGAAGTTCAGACGAGTTCCCATGGCTTCATGCAATTTGTTCCAGAACCTCGAGGTAATTGGGTACCTTTGTCCGATACTATCTTCTTCGATACTCCATGTAAACATACAATCCTCGACATGTATAGCTCTACTAACCAGTCTCCTGAATAAGTGGTCTTCACAGGTATGAAATGGGCAACTTTGGTCAGGCGATCCACTATGACCCATACGGAGTCATAACCACTCTGAATCCTGGGTAAACCAGCAATGAAGTCCATATCGATTTGCTCCCACTTCCACTCAGTTATCTTTAGTGGCTGCAACAATACCGCTGGCCTCTAATGCATTGCCTTTACCCTCTGAAATATGTCGCATAATGCAACATGCTCAGTCACTTCACGCTTCATACTCGGCCAACAAAATCTCTCCTTCAGATCCTGATACAACTTGGCACTTCCCGGATGGATAGAGCACTTGGAGTCATGAGCTTCTTCTAGAATCAACTGCTTCAGCACCTTCTTGTTTGGCACACAGATACATCCTTTAATCCACAAGGTACTGTCGGGACCCGAATTTGCAAATTCGGACCCTCTGTGTATTCAGCACTAGTCTAGAATCACGCTAGTGCACACAGTCTCAATATTGGTAAATATCACAATCATACTCAACGAAATAATAAGTACTTTAATTAAAAATAACCAAACTGGTTGCTCGACCTTATGGTCAAATTACAAGAGTACGCCACACAGGGCGAAAACTTATTAAAGGAAATAAATTGCAGTGGAATAAAAGCATCAACGTGGCGCCATCCAGTATACCACAGGCAACTGACTGGGCTTGCTCCCTAGATCGACGGTTCCTCCTGAAGTTCTTCCTCCAAAGCTGGTGTCGCTTCTTCTTCAACTAGTGTTGTATTGTTGCAAGGGGTGAGTACTTGGTACTCAGCAAGTCATGCATAGAATGCAAACTAATATTCTACATGCATGGCTTAGTTCAAAGGATAGGCTGACAGGTACATTTGCAGTAAAACAGCATTTAACAAGTAGCATAAGTAGATTCGAAAGCAGTAAAAGTAAAGATAATATCAATAACTTTTCCAGGAGTTAAGTAAACATTCTTCCCTTTCCTAATCCACATTTCCATCAACGTCATCAATAAACCCAACCAAACTTTTCAAGTCCAAGTTGTTTTCATGAAAGTCTAACCCTTGACTGTAATCCCCGAGCATTGTCCTATACCGTGGACTCGGCTATTCGAATAGGTTGTACACTCTGCAGAGGTTATGCACTTTACCCACAAGATACAGTCAAACACCACAAAGGCGAGTGATTGTTACAAAGCCTTTCAAAGACCGCAAACTAAACAAGTGAACCTCTCTGGCTTTTGTCATACACCATCCCTTCCCTCAACAGGGGTGAAGTATGGGACCGACATACCGTTGGACGGGTACCATGCCATAGCCCTGGTACACTCCCCTTTCAAGCTACACAAAAGGTGTAGTTGACACCCCGAGGTACCACATGCAAGAGTAACTTACTCAACTAGGACCATCCCATTACAGACATGTGGTTGCACGCTTGACTCAGATCAAAGGCTTGCAAGGTTAAGTCCTTAAGATGACCAGGGCAAGACTACCCGAAGAACCAAAATGACTTCCCCAGTGCCAATCATGGCCCACCCGATCATTCTTGCCACTTTACCTGGTCTAAATCTATTTATCAAACCCAGTTGATAGCCATGCACCACATGACATCATCATCATCATCACAACACATGATACTTCTCCAAAACTGGTTCAATATCTCATTAAGACAATATTAACATTTGATTGTCCAAAATCATGTCATGTGCACGTAGCAGGTGTAAGCAATATACTACGACGGTCTAAGTACCCAATGTTGGCAATTTAATAATGTCCAACTACATATTCACAACTAGGGTGACAAGGGTTTATGGCATATAATTTAATTTATCAAGGTGTCATACTGCAATTTGGCATTTATGTAACTCCCAGAAATAATTTAAACAATTTATAATTAAATTAGCATGCAATAATTTAAATTGAATTAATTTCAAAAATTGGTCTTGGTCTAGCTCCGGGGTCAAAACTTCACCTTCAAAGCCTTCAGACACTTCAACGTCTACTCGTAACGCGTTCAAATAGCAATAAATAATTAAAGAGTAGACAATATTTGTCCAATAATTCAAATGAAGTTCATCAACAGAGAGAGCACAGTTTTATAAATTTTTAGAAATTTGAATCATCCAAATCGGGGTTAAAATGCAAAAGTTATACTCGTTTAAACTTTGAAAAATCAATTAAATAATTATAAACAGAGAAAACTCATGTCCAAAAATTAAATAAAATTTACCATTATGTAGAGCTCAATTTTATAAAAATTTAGAAATTGTAATTACCCAAATCGAAGTTAAAATGCAAAAGTTATAAGCGTTTGAAGTTTGAAAATTCAAATAAAAGAATAAACCGAATTAACTCATTTATTTTTCTATTGAAAAACATGATTTATGACGTCAGCATGACGTCAGCGTGGAAATTGAATTTCCACCGAATTATTTTTCCATTGAAAAATCGAATTATGACGTCAGCGGGTCCATGGACTCGGTCCATGGCTCGGCTCCGGTCCACCGTTGACCCGGTCCACGGGTACATGTCTCACTGACATGTGGGACCCCACGGATGATGCCAGCGCTGACGTCAGCACGCTCGGCCGAACGGCTCTGACCGCTGGGCCCCACCGTGACGTCAGCATGACGTCACGGATGACGTCACCGCACGGTGGGCAGAGCCACTGACATGCGGGCCCCCTTGCTGACGTCACGCGTGACGTCAGCGGCGACCGGGCGACGCCCGCGCTGACCGCGCTGGTTCGGCTACCGGACACGTGGCACAATCTGGGCCAGTTGTTCGAAATCCAACGCTCCAGATTAGATCTAATCCCGCACGTTGCGGTGCAACGCGGTTGATCTGGACCGTACGATTTAGATCGAACAATCGAGATTCGATCGGGTTTAACGGCGTCGCTGGGGGGTGACGTGGCATGACCCGGCGCTAGACGCGTGGCGCAATCTACACCGTACGATTTAGATCGGACGGTCGAGATCCAATCTAGTGCTACAACGTGCGTGAACCCTAATCATACGATCTAGATATAACGGCTGAGATCTACCCCTACCATGGTGCGGTTCAAGGCTAAGTGGCTCAATCTAGGGCGTCGGATCTAGATCCAACGGCTGATATTAGATCTAAGAATTAAAATGTGAACTTACCCATGGGTGACATGGACGAATCCTGGCCGTGCGATGAGATCCAACGGCGGAGAAGCTTCGTGGGTTCGGTGATGGCTACAGCGGAGCAGGGTGGCTGGAGACGAAGACGATGACGAGCCCGGTGGCGTTTTGGTGCGATTCCGGCGAGGTGAGTGGTACCCCTCGACGCGCCTTGACACAACGGTCTCGGATCTGGGCTCGGTGACGGCGAAGAACGGTGGAAACGACGGCAATCGGCGGAGTGCAGTTCCAACTTCGGCGAGCTTTTGCGGCGAAGCTACGGCGGCTCATGCTCGGTGACCTAGGGCTATGGGTGTGCACGGAAGAAGAGAACACGACATGGATGGCGGCGCAATAAATAGCGGCTTCGGCATCCGTGAAATCCGCGGAAACCAAGGCCCACTCGACTGCGGCAGCGGAGTCCGACGGCGATTCGGACTGGGCAACGTGGCGCAATCGTGACCGTTGGATCAAGATCCGACGATCACGCGCGTTAGGGTTCGGTTGGGCTCGGGTCGGGCTTGAGTCCGGTTCGAGTAAAACTCGAGTCTGACTCAGGTCGGACTCGGTCGGATGAACAGTACCAACCCACTCAGTATTTTCCAGCGATTTAATATTTGAAAATAATTCTAGTAATTCAAATAATTCGAGAAAAATAGCAAAATAATCAGAAAAATTCCGGAAAAATTCTGGAAAATACTTTGAGACATTTTGGACTCAAATAAAATATTTCCTAAAAAAATTTATTTATAACTTTTAATTATTTATTTATTTCAAAAGGGAATAAATTCAAATTAAATCCAAATAAATCCCAGAAAATTCCAAAAATTCTCCAAAGTGTGAAATTCCAATTAAATTTATGAAAAGCCAAAATTGGGGTGTTACAAACCTCCCCCCTTAACAGAATCTTGTCCCTGAGATTCAGGGCTGACTAAAGAATAGGTTTGGTAACTCGTTCAAGTCCTCTTCGCGCTCCCAAGTTGCTTCACTTTCTGCATGGTTGCTCCACTGAACTTTGCAGAAGCGGGTTGACTTATCTCTCGTCTCTCGATCCATGGTGTCCAGAATCTTCATGGGGTGCTCCTTGTAAGTCAGATCCTCCTGCAGCTCTATTGACTCTAACGGTGTCTGCTCATCTGGTACTCGAAGACACTTCTTCAGTTGTGGCAAATGGAACCCATCATGCACACCTGCCAACGACTGCGGTAACTCCAACTGGTAAGCAACTTCGCCTCTGCGGCTCAATATCTTAAATGGTCCAACATAACTTGGTGCGAGTTTCCCTTTGGCATGGAATCTCTTAACTCCCTTGAGAGGTGTAACCCTGAGATATACGAAATCTTCCAGTTCAAAACTCAAGTCTCGACGACAGTTATCGGCATAACTCTTTTGTCTTGACTGAGCTATCTCCAGTCTTTCCCGGATCATGGTGATTTGCTCTTCGGCCTATTGAAGAATATCCGGTCCAAAGACATGTCGTTCACTCGTCTCATTCCAATTCAATGGTGTTCGACATGGTCGGCCATACAGCGCCTCAAAGGGTGACATCTGTAGACTGGACTGATAGCTGCTATTGTAGCTGAACTCAGCATACGGCAGACTCTTATCCCAAGTGGTAGCATAAGCCAATGCACAAGCTCTTAGCATATCCTCCAAAATTTGATTAACTCTTTCGGTCTGTCCATCCATCTGCGGATGATATGTAGTACTGAAGTTCAAACGGGTCCCCATGGCTTTATGCAACTTATTCCAAAACCTTGAGGTAAATTAGGTACCTTTGTTTGATACAATCTTTTTCGGCACTCCGTGCAAACAGACGATCCTGGTCATGTACAATTCCGGTAATTTATCTCCTGAGTAAGTGGTCTTTACAGGGATAAAATGAGCGACCTTAGTCAAGCGGTCCACTATAACCCATATGGAGTCATATCCTCCCTGAGTCTTTGGCAAACCGGTAATGAAGTCCATTCCGATTTCCTCCCACTTACACTCAGTAATCTTCAACGGCTGCAGCAACCCTGCTGGCCTTTGGTGCATTGCTTTAACTCTTTGGCACACATCACACAACGCAACATGCTCCGCAACCTCACGTTTCATGCTTGTTCACCAGAATCTCTCCTTCCAGTCTTGGTACATCTTGGCACTTCCTGGATGAATAGAATACTTGGAATCATGGGCTTCTTCCAGAATCAACTGCTTCAGCTCCTTGTTCGGCACACAGATGCGATCCTTAATCCACAACGTGCCTTGCTCGTCCAGTCTGAAGTCCTTAGCCTTGCCTTCATCTATCTTGGACTTAATCCTGCGGATCTTGTCATCATCCTTCTGTTCTTCTCGGATCTGATCTTCCAGAATAGGCTTTACTTCCAATGCAGCTAAAAATCCTTTTGGTACAACCTCTAGTTTCATCTTCTGAAATTCCTTACACAGCTCATCTTGACTCCCTGCGACCATCATATTCATGGTATGGCTCTTCCGACTCAAGGCATCGGGCACCACATTGGCCTTCCCGGGATGGTAATGGATTCCGATATTTTAGTCCTGGATCAACTCTAACCATCTCCTCTGCCTCATGTTCAGATCCGATTGGGTGAAGATGTATTTAAGACTCTTATGGTCCGTATATACTTCACATCTGTTCCCAATCAGATAATGACGCCACAACTTCAAAGCATGCACCACGGCTGGTAACTCCAGGTCATGCGTCGGGTAATTCTCTTCATGCGGCCTTAGCTGCCTTGATGCATATACGACGACCTTCCGGTTCTGCATCAGCACGCATCCAAGTCCTTGGCGCGATGCATCACAATATATATCAAAGATCTGATTAACATCTGGTAGGACTAACACTGGCGCTGATGTCAATCGCTTTTTCAGCTCTTGGAAAACTTTCTCACATTCTGGCGTCCAGTTAAACTTCTTCTCCTTTTTCAACAATTGCGTAAGAGGTCTCGCAATTGTCGAAAAGCCTTCAATAAAACGGCGGTAGTAATCTGCCATCACAAGGAAACTCCGAATCTGGGTCACTGTCTTCGGCTGTTCCCATTGTAACACAGCTTCAACTTTGCTTGGATCAACAGCGAATCCTTTTGCGGTCATCACGTGTCCAAGAAACTCCACCATGTCCTTCGAAAAGTCGCATTAGCTGAACTTGGCGAAGAGTTGCTGTTCCCTCAGCTTCTCCAAAACTACCCTCAGGTGTTTTGCATGTTCATCCCTTGTCTTGGAGTAGACTAAGATATCTTCTATGAACACAACAACGAACTTGTACAAATACCCCATGAAAATCTTATTCATCATATTCATGAAATAAGCTGGCGCATTCGTCAGACCAAAGGACATAACTGTAAACTCGTAATGTCTGTATCTCGACGAGAATGTGGTCTTCGGGATATCTTCTAATCGGATCTTCAACTGGTGATATCCTGATCTAAGATCAATCTTCGAGAAAACTCCGGCTCCTCTCAACTGGTCAAACAGGTCATCAATCCTGGGTAGCGGGTACTTATTCTTTACGGTGACTTCATTGAGAACACGGTAGTCAATGCACATCCTGAAACTCCCGTCCTTCTTCTTGACAAACAAAACTGGCGCTCCCCATGGCGACGAACTCGGTCTGATGAATCATTTCTCCATCAACTCTTCAAGCTATTTCTTCATCTCCACCAATTCTTCGGTTGACATCCGATAGGGTCTCTTTGCTATCGGTGCTTTTCCGGGTACTAACTCAATCACAAATTCTATGTCCCTGTTCGGCGGCATCCCAGGCAAATCTTCAGGAAAAACATCAGGATACTCATTTACCACTAGAACATCTTTTATGCTGACTGTCTTTACACTGTTGACCATCAACTGTCCATCTCGAACGGTGGTCGCTTGAAATTCCACTTTCCTTCCACGCGGGCTCTCAATAGAGATGATCCATCTCCCACAATCAAGCACGGCCTTGTGCATGGATAACCAATCCATTCTCAAAATGACATCTACGGTCTGGGTTCCCAATATAATAAGGTTCGCTAGGAATTCTACCCCATCTATTAGTATTCTCACCCCAGAACATCCTACTTGAGATCGGAGTTCTGACCCAAGGGTTTGAACTATAAGCATGCATTTAAGATCCACAATCTCCAAATCATTCTTAGCAACAAAATCTCGAGAAACAAACGAATTCGAAGCTCCAGAGTCAAACAATACTGTTGCAGGTACTGAGTTTACAGGTGACTTACCCATTACGATGTCCGTGGCATTCTGAAGTGCATCTGCGGTCACGTGATTGACTCTACCTCTCACCACAGTCTGGGGCGCGGCTCCTAGCTGTGCTGCTCCGCGATTTGCTCCTGGTGCGAGTGTCCTGGCTGGTGTGGATCCCAGATTGAATCGAACTGGGGTCACTACCGTTGTATTCTTGGGGCAGTTGTTGGAGAAGTGCCCTGGCTCGTTACATGTATAGCAGCGCCTTACTGCTCCCTGTTGACTACCCGAAGCGGCGTTTCTGGCTGGAGCTGGTGTCTGGAAATTCTGATTGATGGGTCTCAATGCTGGCGACGGTGTCCTTGCTGCATTTTGCTGCTGGAATCTGAAAAACTGATTCGGTGCAACCCTCAGATGCTGCTGCACTCCCTGGCGTGATCCCTGATGTTGCATTCTGCGCTTCCGGTTCTCATCCAGTTCCTTACACTTATCCTCCAGGATGAGTGCCTTGTTCACAAGGTCCTAAAAGTCTGGGAAGGTGTGGGTGATCAGTCCCACCTGCAGTCTAGAGTTTAGTCCCTTCAGGAAACGAGACTGCTTGGACTTGTCTGTCGCTACGTCTTCAGGTGCGTAGCGTGCAAGCTATGTTAACTTGTTCAGATATTCTGACACCGGTTGGTTTCCTTGCTTCAGTGCCCTGAACTCCTCCTTCTTAAGGTCCATGATCCCTTATGGCACATGATACTGGCGAAATGCAGTGGGAAATTCTTCCCATGTGATGTCCTGTGGGTTCTCCCGCGTGGCGCAGAAGTTCTCCCACCACTCTGCTACGGTCCCTTCCAACTGGTGAGAGGCGTAGAGCACCCTCTCATTTCCCACACACTGGGTAATATGCAACTTCCTCTTAATTGACCTTAACCAGTCATCAGCCTCCAATGGATTGGCGTTTTCAGAGAAAGTGGGCGGATGAGTCCTCATGAATTCTGAAAGCCTTGAGTTCTGTCGCTGTCCTTGATTGACCTGGTTGGTAGCAGCTTGGGCAGTGACTTGCTGCATTTGCTCCATCATGGCATGCATCAGCTCGGTCTGTGCAGCAAAGAAGGCTCCAAAGTTCTGCATGTCTATTGGCGGTGCTTGTTGGGGTGCAGGTACTCCATCATTGGGGTTCCCAGCTGGGCGAGAACCACTTCCGTTGCCTCCGAGGTTTTCGCGAGTGTTCACCATTTGTCGATTGCTCCAAGGTTTAGAGATGAGGGGGAAACAAGCATAGATAAGTATTAGAGAAACCTATGCGGGGTGGAAGGTGTAACTCAAAATCCAACTGTATTATTTAATCAATAATAACTTGGTATGGTTGCTTACAATGCCTAAGGGCCTTGCAACACATACTGCACACTCAGCAAGCAATGAAAATCCAAATCAACTATCACTAGAGTCTAACGCCTCTAAGGGTGACTCTTTATTCTTAGACACGACTCGACGAAGGAGTCTCAACTGCAAAACCTACACTCACTCGTCGAGAAAACCTCCACTACCTCCTCGCGGCGGGTGCGGCGGCATAAGCGCGAAGTGATTGCCATGCCCCACAACGGTAGTAGTGGAAGAAGCGCTATCATCCTCAGGCTCAGACTATAGGCGGCTGTGAGTGCTTTGGTGCTCTGCTCAGTCTTTGGTTCCTCCCGAGTGCAGGCGTCCAACTCCAACACTGGCTCCGGGCCCTGCCCATACAGTGCGGTCTCCAGCTCTGTCATCCTCTCCGCAGCATAGGTGATGTACTCACGAGCATTCTCTAGGTGCTTTTTCCCTTCCTAGAACTGCTCGCGAGCCTTCATCAACTCCTGAACTGTGTCGTCAATAAGCTCCTCCTGGGCGATGACGAATCTGGCCAAGTGAGTGACGGTAGCATCCTCATCTTCTATCGGCTTTCGCTAAGCTCTGTTGTCTCGGCGTGGGTGGTGACGGAATACTGTGCCCTCCAGGTCTCTAGAGTAAGTGCGAGCAATCTGCTGCATCACTCGACGAGACACCTCCTGGATTCCCATCTCAAATGTAGACCTCCTAGTGGTGAAGTGAAAAGGACGACTGAACTTCGTCTTCTCTCGAGCATACACCGTGATCTTAACGTCCCATCCTATGACAAGTCCTGCCTACACGATGGTGGTCCCTCGGTAGAGCGGTATCTCAAAGCCTCCAAGCAACTGCAGCATACGCCACAACTCAGCAGCATAGCCTCCCTCACGCTCGGCGTAGTTGTTCTTCATCAACATCTGCCAAAAGACACTCACGAAAGAACTCAAAAGTTTTAAAACCAAGGGGTAGCAAGAGAAATTCAGCAAAAAGGGGTATGAGAAGAGAGAAGGGGATGAGTCGAGATTTCATTCATTGTCTTGTAAAATTTTAACTTTAGAAAATAGGTTTTATCCTCACTACGACCATTCTAACTATGGGTGAGCCTATAGTCAGTATGGCTCTAATACCACCTCTGTCGGGACCCGAATTTCCAAATCCGGACCCTCTGTGTATTCAGCACTAGTCCAGGATCACGCTAGTGCACACAGTCTCAACATCGGTAAATATCACAATCATACTCAACGAAATAATAAGTACTTTAATTAAAAATAACCAAACTGGTTGCTCGACCTTATGGTCAAATTACAAGAGTACGCCACATAGGGTAAAAACTTATTAAAGGAAATAAATTGCAGTGGAATAAAAGCATCAACGTGGCACCATCCAGTATACCACAGGCAACTGACTGGGCTTGCTCCCTAGATCGACGGTTCCTCCTGAAGTTCTTCCTCCAAAGCTGGTGTCGCTTCTTCTTCAACTAGTGTTGTATTTTTGCAAGGGGTGAGTACTTGGTACTCAGCAAGTCATGCACAGAATACAAACTAATATTCTACATGCATGGCTTAGTTCAAAGGATAGGCTGACAGGTACATTTGCAGTAAAACAACATTTAACAAGTAGCATAAGTAGATTCGAAAGCAGTAAAAGTAAATATAATATCAATAACTTTTTCAGGAGTTAAGTAAACATTCTTCCCTTTCCTAATCCACATTTCCATCAACGTCATCAATAAACCCAACCAAACTTTTCAAGTCCAAGTTGTTTTCATGAAAGTCTAACCCTTGACTGTAATCCCCGAGCATTGTCCTATACCGTGGACTCGGCTATTCGAATAGGTTGTACACTCTGCAGAGGTTATGCACTTTACCCACAAGATACAGTCAAACACCACAAAGGCGAGTGATTGTTACAAAGCCTTTCAAAGACCGCAAACTAAACAAGTGAACCTCTCTGGCTTTTGTCATACACCATCCCTTCCCTCAACAGAGGTGAAGTATGGGACCGACATACCGTTGGACGGGTACCATGCCATAGCCCTGGTACACTCCCCTTTCAAGCTACACAAAAGGTGTAGTTGACACCTGTAACATCCTCATTTTCGCCTTCGGGAGAAAAATCTAATTTAAATAAATTAAATTCAAAATTTGGAGTTTCCCTGGTGTTTATATTGACCTGGCATCCATTCCCCTCCAAAATCGGGATTTAATTCTCCTCCGGTCGAAAAATCGGATTTTCCAGTTCCCGCCGGTACCCGAAATTTCACCCGAGTTCAAAAATGCTTCAAAAATCACCAAACCACTTCAATTGTGTTTTAAATATTCCAAAATGATTTTAGAAATCATTCCCCGGATTTGTGGACCTCCGTTCCTATTTTCGCGCGGCTTTTGTTTAATGCCTGCGATCCGCGCCTGAATATTTAATTCCACAAAAATCATCCAAATTCATCAGAACCAATTTTATTAGGTCCCAAATATTCTAAAATGTCTCTAGGAATTTTTCCAGAATTTTTAGACCATTTTTCCTAATTTTTCTCTAGGGCGGATTATTCGCGTAAAGGAGAACCAATGAGGAGGCGCCACGTGGCTTGAATAGTACTCCTTCTTCTACCTTTGGACATGGCAAATAACATAGAAAGCTTCAACATGCTCCCATGGCTAGGGTTTCATTCAAATGTCCATATCTCCCTCAAATCAACTCCAAATCGCGAAGCGCCGGTTCCGTTGGATTCGTAACGTCGATCTCTTGCCATTCCCCACCTTGATGAGCCGCCAATCTCGTCAAAATTCGCACGAACGACCAAAAACCGAAATGGGCTTAAATGCTCATAACTCGAGCGTTTCTTCATCAATGCGGGCGTTTCCACTTCCATTCTCTCCGTATACAAGTGCTCTTTCCGGTGGTATGATTCACTCTTTGCCTCCCTCACTCGTTTGCTCGTGAGATCAAGAAAATCAACGCCGGGTGCACTTTTTCAGTGTTCTTCGTGTTCTTGCTTGTAGATCCCTCTCCGGTGAGCCATTCTTCTTGTTCCTTGGTTCTTTGTGACCGTGAGGTAGTCTAGAAGCTCACTCAACAATCAATTTTAGGTTGCATCAAGTTTTGGAGACGAATTTCAAGCTTTTCTCGGTTCGGCCGAAAGTCCGTTCGTCGCCGATTTCATCGCCTCCGGTGAGATTCCATTCGATTCCTTCCTCCTATGTGTTCCTAAGGATGTAATTTACTTGATCCATGCTTTTGTTTGATCAAATTCCATGCAAAAATGGGGCCAAAATCGTTTTTTTGGGTTTGGAATGCCCTCTGTTTTCTTTTTGGAGCGTATGGTGCTCATGCTTGGGCATGGCCGCCGGCCCGCCGCCGCCGCCCGCGCCGTCGCCAGCGCATGCGTCTTGCCCTCGCCGCCGCCGCGTCGCTGGCAGCGCCGCGCCGCCGTGTGGCGACCTCGCCGCCACCAGGCCCCTCGGCCGTGAGCCCCCTTCCCCTCACACCCTTCCAAGCTCCTTCCTCTCCCATCCATGGCTATGGCCAAACCAAGCAAGAAGACAACCTCCATGAGGATGACAAGTGGGGCCCAATGTCCATAGAGATAAGACCAAGTCAAAGTCAAATTTCAGCCCAGTCAACAATGGAATATTCCGAGAATATTCCCGGTTTTCCGATTTTTCTAAATTCAAACTTCGGAAGCTCATAACTTCTCCGTCCGAACTCCGTTTGACTCCATTCAAATTTCTAAATTCATCTAAAATCAAGATCTACCTGCCAGTATTATTTTTGTAATTTTATATTTTATTTATTTTCTTTTATTTATGTATTGCCTCGATTTGCGTGTAGCCGACGATCCCGCCGCAACCGCTGATTCCGCCGCCGAGCTTTCCGAGTTCGACACCTCCGCTGCGACCGAAGGCAAGTCTCCTTGACGCATTTTGATCCTATGATTGTGAAATGATTTAAATTGTTTACAAAGTTGCATGGCTATGTTTAATGAAATATGTCAAATATAAGTACTAGTTATTCCGAAATTGTTGATTCCTCCTTGGCATTGTTAATCATGTCCATTGTAACCTTAGGACATTGCTTATACCATGCTTATGATTATATGGTATCCTTTGCTACATAGTACGGTAGAACTGCTTAGGACCTTTCCCGATGAAAACAACCCTTGGGTGGGAATTACTCAAAGAGAATGATTTCAAATGTTATTTGAAGGTTATTATTATGATTTTAGTACTATTTTCTAAAATAAAAAGAAAAGGAAAATGGTTTGGACTTGGGCGGATTGGATTGTCGGGTGGGTGCGGATGGAGCACTAGCTATCTTGTGCAAGTACCGCCCCAAGTCATTTAAGGACCGACGCTTGTGATTGTCCATTCTAAGCATAACCGTACTACCACCTGTCTATAATGGTACGACCTGGCCAACTAATTTGTAGAAGCCTAGCTTAGACTCACCACTCGGTTGAATGTGAGTGCCGGATAGAGGCAATGTCGTTTTTCTCACACGGCGCAAGAGGGGGCTTCTGTACTGGGCGGATGGAACCCTAACAGCGATGAAACCTCAGCGGGTGGGTCAAGTTAGGTAGATACATTGTAACAGCCTTGTCATGATCTCTCTACCGGCACACCAAAGGAAGTGTGTTAATAGCTTGGCATTAAGAGTTGATCATGTCTTGTGGGTAAAGTTGTACACCTCTGCAGAGTTAAAACTATTCGAATAGCCATGCCTACGGTCAAAGGCAAAGCAAAGAATGCTTTCATATTGGTAGACTTTGATTTTGGTTTCAAAAACTGAAAAGTGTTTTGTTTTGGGATTCGGGAGTGGTTAGAACTCGCGAATGTTGTTTGGCGGATAGAGCCAACCGGGTGGATAGAACCTGTTGTATACTTGACGGATGGAGTCATATCATTAACCCTGATCTTTTAAAATTTGGCGGATAGAGCCTTTATACTAGTGATGGTGGATAGAACCTCACTGCAATATTAAATAATTCAATTGTTAAAAACAATTGTTAAAAGATGCTTTCTGAAAATTATTACTTAAGTATGGTTTAACAAAATGTGGCTTTGTGCAAATGAACCCTGTTAAGCTTCCTTTGGAAAGCCCCACATGATCATACTTTCCCCGACTTGCTGAGTACCTTTGTACTCACGTGCTACATCAACATTGTCATCATCAGAGAATTTTCAAGACGCAACCGAGGAGGGCAAGTTCTTCCAGGAGGAGTACGAGGAGGATTGCCAGGAGAACTAGTTACGTTTCTGGTCGTTGCCTGTGGCGTTTGGCGTTCACTTGTTTTTGCTTTCGTTTTTCGCTGCTTTGTCTCCAGTCTTTGGACCGAGTATTGTAATAAGTGGCCATGTGGCCCATACTTGAATATTTATGTTACAATTTTCGTTTTGTTCGGCAATGAAGTATCACTGTGACTGTGTGTACTAGCTACTGATCTGGGACTAGTACGGAAATACACAGGAGATTTCGGATAGCTGATCCGGGGTCCCACAACACCCCGAGGTACCACATGCAAGAGTAACTTACTCAACTAGGACCGTCCCATTACAGACATGTGGTTGCACGCTTGACTCAGATCAAAGGCTTGCAAGGTTGTGCTTAAGATGACCAGGGCAAGACTACCCGAAGAACCAAAATGACTTCCCCAGTGCCAATCATGGCCCACCCGATCATTCTTGCCACTTTCCCTGGTCTAAATCTATTTATCAAACCAAGTTGATAGCCATGCACCACGTGCCATCATCATCATCATCACAACACATGACACTTCTCCAAAACAGGTTCAATATCTCATTAAGACAATATTAACATTTGATTGTCCAAAATCATGTCATGTGCACGTAGCAGGTCTAAGCAATATACTACGACGGTCTAAGTACCCAATGTTGGCAATTTAATAATGTCCAACTACATATTCACAACTAGGGTGACAAGGGTTTATGGCACATAATTTAATTTATCAAGGTGTCATACTGCAATTTGGCATTTATCTAACTCCCAGAAATAATTTAAACAATTTCTAATTAAATTAGCATGCAATAATTTAAATTGAATTAATTTCAAAAATGGATCGATATGGTCAAAGCATAACTTGCCTTCAAAAAGTACTTGGTCTTGGTCTTGAGCTAGCTCCTGGGTCAAAACTTTACCTTCGAAGCCTTCGGGCACTTCAACGTCTACTAGCAACGCGTGCAAATAGCAATAAATAATTAAAGAGTAGACAAAAAGTGTCGAATAATTCAAATTAAGTTCATAAATAGAGAGATCACATTTTTATAAATTTTTACAAATTTGAATTGTCCAAATCGGGGTTAAAACGCAAAAGTTATACTCGTTTAAAGTTTGAAAAATCAATTAAATAAATATAAACAGAGAAAACTCATGTCCAAAAATTAAATAAAATTCACCATTATGTAGAGCTCAATTTTATAAAAATTTAGAAATTGGAATTACTCAAATCAAAGTTAAAATGCTAAAGTTATAAGCGTTTGAAGTTTGAAAATTCAAATAAAAGAATAACTTCAAGGCATGCACTACGGCAGCTAACTCCAAGTCATACATTGGGTAATTCTCTTCGTGCGGCCTTAACTGCCTCGATACATAAGCAACTACCTTTCTATTTTGCATCAACACGCATCCAAGTCCTTGGCGCGATGCATCACAATAAATATCAAAGCTCCGGTGAACATCAGGTAAGACTAACACTAGTGCTAATGTCAACCGCTTCTTCAACTCTTGAAAGCTCTTCTCGCACTCCGGTGTCCATACAAACTTCTTCTCTTTCTTCAACAATTATGTAAGGTGTCTAGCAATCATTGAGAATCCTTCAATGAATCGATGGTAACATCCCGCCATTCCAAGAAAACTGCAGATCTGGGTCACTGTCTCCGGTTGCTCCCAATGCAATACTGCTTCTACTTTGCTTGGGTCAACTGCAAGTCCCTCGGCAGTCATTACATGCCCAAGAAATTCCACCTTACTCTTCCAAAAATCACACTTGCTACACTTAGCAAATAATTGCTCCTCTTAGCTTCTCCAAAATTAGCCTCAGATGTCCGGTGTGTTCCTCCCTCGTCTTGGAGTAGACAAGAATGTTATCTATGAACACGATAACAAACTTATCCACGTACTCCATGAAAATCTTATTCATCATATTCATGAAATGTGCAGGTGCATTGAAAGTGCATCTAGGCCCCCTAATTTAGTTTTGGATGATTAATGACAAACGATTAAAGAAGCTAACATGTCCAACTAGTTTATGAACAGATAAAAGTCCTAAGAAGATATCATCTACGTCCATCGGATACCCTCAAATTGGATTGAGTAAGAAAAATAGCTGCACGTGTATATATTTTAATTTCTTGAGTCATAAGAATGTCGTACCATTAAGAGGGATGCTTTGAAATTGGTCTAGAGATGGTCTTTATGCTCAGATGAATGATGGTTAGTCACTCGAAAGGGTCAAAGTCTCCACACTTTCATCGAAATGTGTTTGTTCATTAGTTCCTATCGGATATTCCGATGTTAGATCGAAAGTTCCGATGTCTCTGACATTCCGATGTGTAGTTGTGCACGAGTCCGAAGCCCATAGAAGGGGTCGGATATTATGATATTTTGTATCGGAAGTTCCGATGCCAGTTGTTTTTGTTTAGGGTTCTCTCTGTTGAGATCGGAAGTTCCAATATCCCACATCGGAAGTTCCGATTCGTGTTGTCTTGAAAAAAAAGGTGCTCTCTGTCAAGTTCGGACTATCCGAAATTTCAAAGTCAGAAGTTCCGAAGTAGCTGATTTCCAGTTTGGGAACTCTCTGTTTGCTTCGGATGTTCTGATACTTCACTCGGACATTCCGATGTTGACTTAGAAAGTTTTTGTCGAATTCTCTCTGAGTGTTATCGGAAGTTCCGATGGTGACATCAGATATTCCGATGCGTTTAGTTTTCGACCGTTGGAGCTTTCAAAGTTCTGGTAGTTTGTACTCATCAGAAGTTCTGATGTTTGATTCGGATATTCCGATGTGTGGCTGAGTGCGGGTATAACGGCTAGTTTTGAGCTAAAACTATAAATACCCCCCACCCTCTCCTTTTGAGGGCTACACACTTGCTTTGGCTGAAACCTTGAGCACATCTTAGAGCATTCTTGAGCCCTACTCCTTGATCTTAGAGATCATCTAGAGAGTGAGGATTTGAAGTGTGATTGTGAGATAGAACAAGAGCTATTCATTCATCTTGAGCACTAGAGAGCCTCTCCAAGATCAAGAATCAATTGCATTTGTTACTCTTGGAGGTTGAAGGACTCCTAGATGGCTAGGCATTGCTCACGAGCTCCTGACGTTTGTGGGACGCCGTGAGAAGTTTGTGAAGGCTGGCTCCGCCTCCGAAAGGGAAGAGACCAAGAGTGAAACCGAGCCTCAAGTGTGACCGAGGTTTGGGAGGATAGGGTTGGAAAAGACCCGGCTCTTAGTGAGCCTCCTCAACGGAGACGTAAGATCCCCTCAAGGATCTGAACTCCGGGAAACAAATTCTTTGTCTACTTTTTTTATGCTTTTCAATTAATGCTTTGCAAGTCTTGGTAGATTACTCTCTTGAACTTAACTAGAGTAGGACAAGATCTTAAAGTGCTAATCATTATGTCTGTTATCTAAGTTGAGAACTAATCGAACATTGCGAGTTTATACCGTAAGTTCTGATATTATCGGACGTTCCGATATTGGATCGGAAAGTCCGATACTTTTCCGCTGCAGAAAAATTTCTTTAGAAATTTTAAAATAGCCTATTCACCCCCATCTAGGCAATTTTCACATCTTTTCAATTGGTATCAGAGCCCAACATTCTCTAAGACTTAACCGCTTGAAGGAAACGGATGGCCAACACCGGGTTGAAGGTTGTCGTGTCGGGTGAGGAGGATAGTCCCAAGGCCGGGCATGGGACTCCTAGGGAGATCAAAGAAGATGACACTTCCACGTCAACACAGGGAGTTCAAATTCCTTTTAATTATGAAAAATTGAATACCGCTTCATCTCATTCATATATCACCGTGCCCTCCGGACGTGCTCCTTTTTTTGACAGCACGTATTATTCCGCTTGGAGGCACAAAATGAAAATGCATCTAATGTCCCTTCATCCAAGTGTGTGGAAGATTGTGTGTACAGGTTAAGATGTGCCGGAATATGACATGGAGCTCACGCCGGAACAAGAGCAAAACATTCATCGCAACCACAAGCCGCAAGTGTGTTGCTTGGAGCATTGAGTCCCGATGAGTTTAACAAGGTTGACGGCTTGGAAGAAGCAAAAGAGATATGGGACACGCTCCAAGTAGCTCACGAGGGAACATCAAGTGTAAGAGAGTCGAAGATTGAATTGCTTGAAGGAAAGTTGGGAAGATTCGTCATGAACGATGATGAGACACCTCAACAAATGTATGATCGGTTGATGATTCTCGTGAACAAGATCCGAGGGCTTGGAAGCAAGTATATGACGGACCACGGAACTCGACTCTCGTAACACTCATACGAGAGCGAAAAGACTTCAAAAGGCTCACTCCAAATGATGTGCTTGGAAGGATCCTTTCGCATGAGCTTATGGAGGAAGAGGCAAAAGAAGTGAAGAATCTCGCCAAGCAAAGTTCGAGCTCAAGATCAAAGGAGATAGCTTTGAAGGCAAGCAAGAGAGAAGAATCAACCTCAAGCAATGATGAGGAAGATGAGAGCGAAGACGAAGAAAACTTGGCCTTGTTTGTGAGAAAATTCAAGAAATTTCTTAAGTATGACAGGTCAAGTAAATACAAGAAGAACTACAACGACAAATCAAGAAGAAGGAGAAACACGAAGAGGGCTTGCTATGAATGCAGTGAAGTTGGACACTTCATCGCCGATTGTCCAAAGAAGAAGAACAATCCCAATGAGCACAAAAAGAACGAGACACAAAAGAATATCAATGCACAAAAGAAAAAGTACTCGGGGTGAGCTCACATTGGCGAAGAATGGGACTCCAACGACTCCGACTCTGACACCGACAATGAAGGAGTCGCCACCGTTGCCATTGAGGCCGCTCCTCCAATGAAGTCGCTCTTCGGTGACACGAGCGACAACGACACACCTGTTTGTCTCATGGCAAAAGGGCGAAAGGTAATGACTATGTCGAAACCTCCAAGTAGCGATAGTGAATTAGATAGTGATGATAATGATGATGATAATGCCTTATTTTGTGATTTGAGCAAATCTACTATTGCTAAAATCCATAAGCTAATGAAAAGAATGGATAGCCAAGAGGAGACTCTTGAGAAGCAAGAAGAACTACTAATTTGTGAAAAGAAGAAAAATCTTGCTCTTGAGAAGGTCCTCGCAAAAGAAAAGGAGACGATTGAATTGTTAACCAAAAAGCTTGACTTGGCTAACAATTCAATCGCAATGCTTAAGGGTTCAAATGAATCACTTCAAGAGAATAGCATAAGTCTAGAAAACAATCTTCATGCTCTTGAAGTGCAAATTGAATCTCTTAATGATTTTAATTCTCCAACTGTTGATTTATCAACGGCTTCTGTTTCTTCCACTAGCAATGGTTGCTCTCGTTGCTATAATGTTGATATTAATGCTTGTACTACTAACTCTCAATTTGTGCAAGTATTAAAAAGCGAAAATAAGAGACTAAGTGCCTTGGTAAGATACGGTTGCATCAAAACTTATCAATCCAAGGACGCCCTATATAAGACCATCAATGGTCGAGGCAACAAAAACAAGGAAGGGCTAAGATATGATAAGTATGAGTGCAAAGAAAATGACCGTGTGGTGGTAAAAGGTAAGAAATGTATTAAGTTTGTCAAAGAAAATGACAAATAACCATTGACCACCACACATGTCATCAAGGCCATGCAAGAACCGAAGAAGCATCCTCAACATTATGCATCACACTCAATTCATTATGCTTCTTATGTCTTAAAGAGGAACCACCGTGGTAAAGTGGTTGCTCATTTTGTCGGTGCCCACAACTCAAATGAAAAGGATAAGAAGAAGGTGTGGGTACCGAACGTCTTAATCACTAACATGCAAGGACCCAAAAAGATTTGGGTACCTAAAAAGAAGACCTAATGTGCTCTTGTAGGCTTATAACTCCGGTGGGTCATTTGTGTGCTAGATAGTGGTTGCACAAATCACATGACCGGAGAGAAAGGACTGTTCTCATCTTTTGATGAAAAAGGGTCACAATATGAAAATATTGTGTTTGGTGATAATTGTAAAGGTGAGGTAATGGGATAAGGTAAAATCGCAATTTCTAATGATAATTCTATTTCAAATGTCTTGCTAGTAAAATCCTTGAATTACAATTTGTTATCCGTGTCGCAACTTTGCGAGATGGGTTATAATTGTTTATTCACTAATGTGGATGTGACCGTCTTTAGAAGAGATGATTCCTCGGTTGCTTTCAAGGGGTATTTGAAGGGTAAGCTCTATTTGGTTGATTTCAACTCAAATAGCGCTAAACTTCAAACTTGCTTGATAGCAAAGTCAAGCATGGGTTGGTTATGGCATCGCCGACTAGCTCATGTTGGCATGAGGAATCTCGACAAGCTTCTAAAGGGAGATCACATCATTGGACTAACAAATGTCGAGTTTGAAAAGAATAGGATGTGTAGCGCATGTCAAGCCGGAAAGCAAGTTGGAGCGCATTATCCCGCGAAGAACATCATAACAACGACAAGACCGTTGGAGCTTTCTAACACCCCAATTTTTGTTTTTCTTGAGTTTAAATGAAATTTGGCACTTTTGTGAATTTTTGGAATTTTCTGGAATTTATTTGGATTTTATTTGAATTTATTCCCTTTTGAAATAATTAAAGAATTTAATTTTGCAAATAAAATTTTGTTGGAAATATTTTATTTGAGTCCAAAATGTTCTAAAATATTTTCTAGAATTTTTCTGAGTATTTTGCTATTTTTCTTGAATTAAATGAATTTCTGGAAATTATTTTGAATATTTAATCGCTGAAAAAACCAAACCGGGTTTTAATGTTCATCCGACCGGACCCGAGTCGGAGTCAGACTCGAGTCCGACCCGGACCCGACCGCGCCAGCCGTCTCGGTCGAACCACGTTACCGAACCCAACCCTAACCCTAACGCGCGTGACCGTTGGATCGAAATCCAACGGCCACGATTGAGCCACGTCGCCCGAACCCGAGCCTGACCGAGCCAGCCAGGTCGCCTGGCCAGACCCGAGCCCAAACCCCGTGCCCGTTGGATCTTGATCTAACGGTCCACGTTGAGCCACGTCACCGAATCCAAATTGGATTCGGATTCCGCCGCCGCAATCGGGTGGACCTCGGTCTTCGCGCAATACACGGAAGCTGAGGCCCCTATTTAATGCGCCGCCGCCGCCAGCGTGTTCTCCGTTTCCTTGCTCACCCGTAGCCCTAGACCTTCACGCCTGAGCCGCTGTGGTTGCGCCGCAATCGCTCGCCGTAGTTGAGTTAGGTTTCCGCCTCGGTTATTCGTTGTTTCCGCCGCCGTCCGCCGTCCTCCGCCGCCACCGAGCCCAGATCCGGAACCGCAAGGACGAGACGCGTCGGAGACTACCACTCACTTCGCCGGAAACGCGCCCAAAAGGCGTCGGGCGTGTCGTCGTCTTCGTCTCAGGCGAACCAGCTCCGCCGTGAAGCCATCGCCGTCCTCGAGCTCTCTCCACCGTCCGATCAAGATCCGAGGGCCTAGAACCGTCCACGTCATCCCCGGGTAAAATCTCACGTTTTAGCTTTTAGATCTGTTTTCAACCGTTGAATATCGCGAAACCAACTCTGTCGGGACCCGAATATGCAAATCCGGACCCTCTGTGTATTCTGTACTAGTCCAGGATCACGCTAGTACACACAGTTAAACAGGGTTGTACATCACATCCGTACACAGCGAAAATATAAATAAGTACTTCAATAATTAAAATAAACTGTTGCAAGACCTTAAGGTCGCCTTACAATATTCAGCTACGCAGGGCTTACTCAAATAAAGATAAAGGTAAACATAAGCATAAACGTAAATAAAACAGCGGATATTCAAAGTCTTGGTAGTTCCAACACTCCATAGGCACCTGACGTGGTCTGCACCTTAGTTCTCCTGGTCGTCAGTATACTCTTCCTCCCAAGCCGGTGTAGACTCTTCTTCTGATGTTTTGTTTATAGCAAGGGGTGAGTATACAACATACTCAGCAAGTCATGCACAGAAGTGCAATCCTGTTACTATATGCATGGCTTCTTCGAAAGGAAGGGCTGAATGGGTTTCTTTGAAATAAACAATATTTGCTTTAGTCAATTAACCTTAATAGATTCAAAGCAGTAAATTCATACGATACCATAAGTTATTAATCTCTTTTCAACATTTTGGCACAAAGCCCTAAATCAGTTCATTTGCACCAGCCTTCCAATCCCACATTTTATTTTATAAAGTCTACCCCTTGACTGTAATCCCCGAGCTTTGTCCAGTACCGTGGACTCGGCTATTCGAATAGTTTTGACACACTCTGCAGAGGTTGTACACTTTACCCACATGATACAGTCGCACACCACAAAGGCGATTGACCGTAACGAAGTTTTTCAGAAACTTCCATCTACACCTATGACCCTCGCCGGTATTGCCTTCACTATCACTTCCCCCACGAAAGATCGAAGTGTACGACCGACAATCACCGTTGGATAGGGTACCTAGCCGTAGCACCGGACGCTCCCCCACACAGTTACCCCGACGTAACTGTCACCCTAAGGTATCAAAGGTAAGACTTCAGAATCCTACTAAACTAAGACCGTCCCACTCCAGCCATGTGGTTGTACGAAAGGCCCAGTTCAAAGGCTTGCAAGGTTAAGTCCTTAACTGTCCAGGGCAAGACATCCTTCTCACAAACCCTGACCCAAATCTTCTCACATCACTCATCCCATTGCCGCAAAGGCTATTATCTCAAAATCTGTGCCATAAAGGCCCACCTGGCATAAAGCCTCATACCACTTGCCCCAGACTAAATCTTTTCCCACCCCTGTTCCATTATTGTCCAACACATGCCAACAATAATATCAGTTACCATGTAGAACCACAAAGGTACCTACACTTCACATCATCACGTGACAAGATCACACTTAACTTCCAAAATCATTCCATTTGTCATTAGTCAATATTATTTTGCTATTTGAAATATATTTCGCGCAAGCATAGCAAGTAACTAGTCACGGTCTAGCCTCCCGTGTTGGCACAATCATATCATCCAACAATTTAATCCTAACTTAAGGTGACAATGGAACATATGGCATACAAATAATATTAACAAAGGTGGAAATTAACAATTAGGTTGATTAACTAGTTATCCCAAATTGAACTATTCATTTTAATCAACATAACATGCATAATTTAAATCAAAATATATTTCAGGAAACTGGGAACAATATGGTCAAAGCATGACTTGCCTTCAAAAAGCTGATGATCTTGACCCAAGGCTTGAGTTTGGTCTTCAGTTCCCGCACTCTCGTACAGTTCAATGTCTACGCGTAGCAAACAACCAATTAAACACACATTCGGGAAAAATGCTACAAATCAAACTAGCTCGTAATTTTATAAAAAATTCTAGATAATTAGTCTAGCATTTTCTAAGATTTATAAAATTTATTTTGAAATTTTTAGACGTATAGTTTAAGAGCTACAAAATTCGCAAGTTTGGACTTCCCGCGAATACTTTAACAGTATAAATTAATTTATAAAATTCCTGTAAAAATACCCGTAACTGCACCATGCTTGGATAGATCTCAGCTGTTAGATCTAGATCGTACGGCTAGGTTTAGCCACGTTGTAACTCCAGATTGGATCTTGACCGTCCGATCAAGATCGAACGGTCCGGATGGACCGAGCTGTTTCCTAACGCGTGAAACCCAGATCCGATCTAGGCCGTTGATTTTCAAATCAACGGCCGAGATCTAGCCATGTGTCCGGAAGGCTGACCGTCGCGGTCAGCGCGGTCGCCGCTGACGTCAGCATGGGGCCCGCGTGTCAGCGGCCGTTCCAACGGCTCGATGACGTTAGCCGTGACGTCATGATGACGTCACGGTGGGACCCAGCTGTCAAAGCTCTCGGCCGAACCGTGCGCTGACGTCACCGAGGGGTCCCACCTTTCAGCGGCTCGTACAACCGTGGGCTGAGTCCACGGTGGACCCAAACCGAACCGTGGACCACGTCCATGGACCGGCTGACGCAATAAATCGATTTTTCAATAGAAATATAATTCGGTGGAAAATCAAAATCCACGCTGAAGTCATTATTCGGTTTTTCGGTATAAAAATAAATGGATTAATTCAGATTATTGATTTATTTGAATTTTGAAACTTCAAACGCTTATAACTTTTGCAATTTAACTCCGATTTGAGTGATTCAAATTTCTAAATTTTTATAAAATTGAGATCTACCTAATGGTGAATTTTATTTAATTTTTGGACCAAATTTTTTCTCCGTAATATTATTTAATTTATTATTTAAACTTTAAACGCTTGTAACTTTTGCGTTTTAACTCCGATTTTGCCGATTCAAATTCCTAAAAATTCATAAAATTATGCTGTCTCTGTTTATGGACTTCATTTGGATGTTTGAACACTTTTTATCTACTGTTTATTTATTTATTGTTATTTGCACGCTTTACGAGTAGACGTTGAAGTGCCCGAAGGCTTCGAAGGTGAAGTGTTGACCCAGGAGCCAGTTCAAGACCAAGAACAAGTACTCTTTGAAGGCAAGTTGTGCTTTGACCATGTTGATCCCATTCTCAAATTAACTTTATTTAAATTATTGCATGCTAGTTTAATTAGAAAAATGCTTTACTTAATTTTTGGGAAATTAGTTAAATGCCAACTTTGCTCTATGACACCTTGATTATTATCTATGTGCCATGACCCCTTGTCACCCTAGTCGTGGATTATTAGTTGGACATTATTGAATTGCCAACATGGGTAAATAGACCGATGTAGTATGCTTAGCCCTGCCACGTATCATGTTTTTGACAATTACATGATAATATTGACCTAATTAGATATGGAACCTATTTTGAGAAGTGTCATGTGTTATTGATGATGATATTAATGGCACGTGGTGCGTGGTAAACAACTGGGGGTTTGATAAATAGTTTTCGACCGGGGCATGTGGCAAGAATGATCGGGTGGGCCAGTTGTGGCACCGGGAACGTTGATTTGGTTCTTCGGGTAGTCTTGCCCTGGTCACCCTAAGGACTTAACCTTGCAAGCCTTTGAACTGAGTCAAACGTGCAACCACATGTCTGTAATGGGACGGACCTAGTTGATTAAGTTTCTAATAACGTACCTGTGGGACCACGGGGTGTCAACTATACCTTTTGTGTAGTTGTACGGGGGAGCGTACCGGGGCTGCGGCCAGGTACACATCTAACGGTTGATTGGCCTAAACTTCGCCTTCGCTAAGGGAAGGGTTAGTGTGCAATCACCGGGGAGGCCCACTTGTGCTTTTAGAAGTTTCCAAAAGACTTTGTTACAGACACTCGCCTTTGTGGTGTTTGGCTGTATCTTGCAGGTAAAGTGCATAACCTCTGCAGAGTGTAAAATCTATTCGAATAACCGTGTCCGCGGCATTGGACATCGCTCGGGAATTACAGTCAAGGGTTAGACTTTCTTGAAAATAACTTGGACTTGAACGGTTTGGTTTGGTTTAATCATGATGTTGATGGAAATGTGGATTAGGATTGAGAAAGATGTTTATTTAACTCCTTGAAAAGTTATTGATCTTATACTTGTTTCTACCGCTTTCGAATCTACTTTTGTTACTTGTCAAATGCTGTTTCACTGCAATTATACCCTGAGATATTCCTTTGTATTAGACCATGCATGTAGTATATTAGTTGCATTCTGTGCATGACTTGCTGAGTACCAAGTACTCACCCTTGCCGCAATACAACACTAGTTGAAGAAGAGTATACACCAGCTTTGGAGGAGGAACTCCAAGAGGAACCGTCTATCTAGGGAGCGAGCCGGTCAGTTACTGTGGTATCTTTGGATGGCGCCACGAAGTTATCTTATTTTTCGCTGCTGTTATTTCTCTTTTAATAAGCTTTCGCCCTGCGTGTCGTATATTTGTAACTTGACTTTAAGGTCGAGCAACCACCTTGGTTAACTATTGTAACATCCAAAAATTTGGGTTTTCAAAAATTTTTGGTTTTGTTTAGCTTCCCAAAATTTTTCGTTGATTTTCTCGTGTTTATAAAGCTTGATTTGAATTTTCTAAAAGCTAAAACAATTTAATTTGATTATTATAAACCTCAAATAAAATAAATTTAATTTTATTTGGATTCCTTGTGCTTCAAGAAATTCTTCTGTAATTTTTGAGATTTTTCGGAGCTCGTTTGCTATTTATTGGATTTATTCGGAGTCAATTTGTATTAAGCCCTTTTATTGAAATTAATTAATTATTTGGAAAATTTTATATAAAGTTTTGATATAAATATTTTATTTGAGTTCAAATTGTCTCAAAATATTTTCTCGAATTTTTCTAGAATTTTTCTGGTATTTTTAATGCCCTAAATGATTTATTGGATTTGTTGGAATTGTTTTATTTCGCAAATGTTTGGAAATTCTGGAAAATTGCTTTGGGCCAAAACTCCTCCATCCTCTCCGCCGCCCACGCCACCGACGCGTCCCTGGCCTACCCTCATGGCCATCGCCAAACTAGCCCGGTCTCCACGCCCGCGCGTGGCCGAGCCAGCCGGCATGCCACGCACACCGCTGGGCGCGTCGAGACACGGCAGCGCCAGCGCTGGCTGGCCGTGCCAGGCCGCGCGCTTACGCGCATGGGCCGTGCTACGCCTCACGCGCCTGGCCGCGCCCACGCCTCCACGCTACTGGAGCTCGGCGAGCCACGTCAGGCTGATTCGAGCCGGCCGGGCGATCCGATGGCTAGAAATTGGCCATGTCACCAGAGATCGCTTGGTGCACGTTACATGCTCGATAAAATGCCTGTGAGGTCCGTTTTTCGCGTTTTCTTGATCTCTCTTGCCCTAGTCGCCACCCTAACCCTAGGTAGACCTCCCATGGTCCTCTCCCACGCCTCAGTCAACGAAAGTCAACTTTGAGAATCAGTTTAGTTCACTGTGAACTAACATATCCTTATGGACCCAATCTATAGATCGAGAGCCCATATGTCGCTATCTGTCCAATCAAGATAATAACTTCGAAAGAAATATTCTTCAGGATATTATTCTTTCTTTCCCAGTTATTAATATTTCCCTTTTCGGTGTTTTCCCAAAAATCTGTTCTCTTTTGTCAACTCTTCGATCCAATCCGTTCAAGCTCCTAAATTCATCCAAGCCGTTGTGCCCAATGCTGTTTGTTCTTAATTTGGAGTTTTACTTGATTTATCTTTTGAATTGGTTTGTATTTGCTTCTTCTTTAATCGTTAGACGCGTCGTCCGGAAGTCGTTCTACGGAGCTGAAGATCAAGGAAGTGAAGATCGAAGGTCGAGGATCAAGAATCAAGGATAAAGAGTAAAGAACAGTAAAAGTTGCAAGGGCAAGGCAAGTTGTGCTTTGACCATGTTGTTCCCATTTTCGAAACTTATGTTGTTTCAAATTAGTGCATGCTAGTTTGAGTTAAACTGATTTCAATTAATTTGGGATTAGATAATCAACCTACTTGTTATCGCCACCTTGCCTATAATGATTGTATGACATGATTCATTTGTTTAGACCTGCAACGAGTCAGTGCCATCATTTTGGAATTACAAATGTCAATATTGATTAATGGAATATGCAATGTATTTTGAAATAGTGTGACGTGTTGCCGACACGATGATGTTGATATGCGGAGGCCTTCGTGCTTCTTCAAGGATGTTGAGTTGTTTTTGGCATTGTGTTGCGCAATAATCAACTGGGGTGATAAAATGATTTAGACCGGGGCAAGTGGCAAGATTATGATCAGGTGGGCCAGGTGTGGCACCGGAAAGGTTGATTTGGTTCTTCGGGTAGTCTTGCCCTGGTCGCCTAAGGACTTAACCTTGCAAGCCTTTGAACTGAGTCAATCATGCAACCACATGTCCGGAATGTGACGGACCTAGTTGATTAAGTCGCTAATAACTTGCTTGTGATACCTCGGGGTGTCAACTACACCGTTTGTGTAGCTTGAAGGGGGAGCGTACCAGGTCTGCAGCATGGTACCCATCCAACGGTATGTCGGTCCCATACTTCGCCTTTGCTAAGGGAAGGGATGGTGTATGGCAAAAACCGGAGAGGTTCACTTATGTAGTTAGAGGCTTCCGAAAGACTTTGTTATGATCACTCATTCGCATACCCTTGTATGGCGATTCACGGCTGACGTGGTGAGCTGATTGTATCTTGTGGGTAAAGTGTATAACCTCTGCAGAGTGTAAAATCTATTCGAATAGCCGTGTCCGCGGTACTGGACATTGCTCGAGGATTACAGTCAAGGGTTAGCTTTTCATAAAATTGATCTCGGGTTTGGAGGCAGTGTGCCTGTGGAAAAGTGATAACTGTTTAAGGATGTGGAATGGTTTACTTGTGAAATAACTGTGAAATCTATTACTGTCATTATTTGTTTTACTGCTTTACAATCTATTATGTTTATTTATGATTGTTGCTTTTCTGCAAAATAACCATTTAGCCTGTTACTTGGAATAAGCCATGCATATAGTTATTAGACTTGCATTCTGTGCATGACTTGCTGAGTGCTTTATGTACTCACCCCTTGCAAACAAACAATCACCAGTGAGCAAAAGTCTACATCGTCGAAGAAGAAGAAGTTCCGTGAGAAGGCGATTATCTAGGAGTCGAACCCTGTCAGTTGCCTGTGGCGTATTGATGGGATTCACCAGTGTTCTTCGTTCCACTGCTGCTTATTTGGAGTTGAAGCCGTCAATGTTTCGCAAGTGTAAGGTTGACCTTAAGGTCGCTCAATAGTTTATATTCTATAATTGTGCTATTTTCACTATTCCGCTGTGCATGATTGTGATATTCATCTATGTTGAGACTGTGTGCACTAGCGTGATCCTGGACTAGTGCTGAATACACAGAGGGTCCGGATTTGCACATTCGGGTCCCGACAGAGGTGGTATCAGAGCCGTACTGACTGTAGGTCTTGACCTTAGATAGATTGGCCATCTTTAGGAGCTTCAAAATTATTTCCTAAAGAGAAAATTTAACTTGAAAGAATAATACATTCTTGACTTATCTTATTCTTCCATTCTTTCCTCTTTGCTGAAAGTTCTATCCTTCCCTTCGATTTAAAAGGGAATCTTACCTGAGTTGTTCCGAATAGTTAACGATGTTTCACACTTAAGGAGAAAGTACTGGATGTCGCCGTCAACCCTGAAGATCGTGAAGTAAGAAATCATCAAGCTCGAACAGAAGTGGATCGATGAAGTGTTCCAGAAGCTTGAAGAACCAGTGCTTAATAGTAAGTTGAGACTCATGTGTGAGAGTCGCGTCTCTTAAGATAAGAGTGTTACCCTTTTAGACGCTAGATTATTGTGTGCTTAGGAATTTGGTTCTTCATTGATTGCTGAGTGTGCAGTATGTGTTGCAAAGCTTTTAGGCTTGGATAAGCAACCATACCAAGTTCTTAATAATGTTTTTATAAGTTCTTGGGTTAAACCTGCTCCCCTGCACTAGGATTCTTGAACTTCATCTTTGCTTTTTCCCTCTTACCCAAAACCCTGGAGTGGACAAAAGATGGAAAGGACCGTCCGCAGCTGTGATTCCGAGGCAATTCAAGTCAGTTCAATTGCTACTTCTAGTGTTAGTGACAACGCAGATAGTGACCAGCAGCTGTCCACCGCACTAACCGTGACAATTCAACACTTGGATGAGTTTGTCACTGCTCTAACTCAGCTCATGCAGACAAGGATGCAACAGATGAATGTTATCAATGCTAAAATCAACCCCTCCACAACTAAAGTCACAACCTCCTGTTCACAGTCAAAGTTTGACTTGTTCATGAAGACCAACCGACCCGCGTTTGATGGATCAGTCACTCTCAAAGACGCAGAAATATGGCTTCTTGTCATAGAAGACAAGCTGGCTTTGGTGTAATGTGAAGATGAAGAGAAGGTCCCCTATGCTACTTGCCAGTTAAAAGGGGATACCTTATTATTTCGTTGAGTATGATTGTGATATTTACGAATGTTGAGACTGTGTGCACTAGCTTGTTCCTGGACTAGTGCTGAATACACAGAGGGTCCGGATTTGCAAATTCGGGTCCCGACAGAGCTTCTACACATGGACCTCTTCGAACCCGTTGCTTACATAAGCATCGGAGGTAACAAATACGGTTTAGTCATTGTTGATGATTACTCACGCTACACTTGGGTTTCTTTTTGTAAGAGAAAATTGAGACTCAAGGCATAATCAAGAAGTTTTCAAGAAGAGCCCAAAACGAGTTCGAATTGAAGATCAAGAAGATTCGAAGCGATAATGGGAGTGAATTCAAGAATATTCAAGTGGAAGAATTTCTTGATGAAGAGGGAATCAAGCACGAGTTCTCCGCTCCATACTCCCCTCAACAAAATGGAGTGGTAGAAATGAAGAACCAGACGTTGATAGAGATGGCAAGGACGATGCTCAACGAATACAAGATCTCCGACCAATTTTGGGTGGAAGCCGTCAACACCGCATGCCACGCCATCAACCGGTTGTATCTTCACAAGATCCTGAAGAAAACGGCATATGAGCTTCTCACCGGTAATAAAGCAAATGTTTCATATTTGAGTTTTTGGTAGTAAATGCTTTATTCTTAACAAGAAGCCCAAGAATTCAAAATTTGCACCTAAAATCGATGAAGGTTTCTTGTTGGGATATGGATCAAATGCCTACGCCTATCGCGTTTTCAATAAAACCACGGGTTGCGTTGAAATAGCGAGAGATGTGACATTTGATGAATCTAACGGCTCTCAAGTAGAGCAAGTTGATTTGAATGTGCTAGAAAATGAAGAAGTACCAAGCATCGCCATTAAGAGAATGGCAATTGGTGAAGTGAGGCCACAAGAAATTGAGCTCCAAGAAAATTCATCAACTCAAGTGGAGCCGCCCACCTCAAACCAAGAACAAGAAGTCCCACCATATATCCCAAGCAAACTCATGGAGGACGACCAAATTGAAGACATCGAGCCAATTCAACAAACATCCCAAATGCCACATCCAAGGGTGCATCAAAGTGTCCAAAGAAACCACCCCATCGACAACATCCTTGGTGATATACAAAAAGGAGTACCTACACGATCCAGAATAGCTAACTTTTGCGAATTTTACTCTTTTGTGTCTACTTTGGAACCCTTGAAGGTGGAAGATGCATTAAAGGATCTGGATTGGGTGATGGCAATGCATGAAGAGCTCAACAACTTCGTTAGGAACAAAGTATGGTCATTGGTAGAAAGGTCCAATTAAAATGTGATTGGAACCAAATGGGTCTTCTGCAACAAGCAAGATGAAAACGGAGTTGTCACAAGAAACAAAGCACGGTTGGTAGCTCAAGGATACACTTAAATCGAAGGTTTGGATTTTGGTGAGACTTATGCTCTAGTTGCTAGATTAGAGTCAATTCATATATTGGTTGCATTTGCTACTCACCATGATTTCAAGCTTTTTCAAATGGATGTAAAGAGTGCTTTCCTTAATGGTCCAATCGCCGAACTAGTATATGTTGAGCAACAGCCGGGAATGGAGGATCACAAGAACCCTACACACGTGTATAAACTCCATAAGGCGCTCTACAGGCTTAAGCAAGCACCTAGAGCATGGTATGAATGCCTTAAGCATTTTCTTATTAAAAATGGTTTCGAAATTGATAAAGCCGACCCTACTCTCTTCACCAAATATGTTGACGATGATTTATTTGTGTGCCAAATATATGTCGATGACATTATATTTGGTTCTACTAATAAAAACTTTTGTGAAGAGTTTAGTAGGTTAATAACAAAAAGGTTCGAGATGTCAATGATGGGTGAGCTAAAATTCTTCCTCGGATTTCAAATCAAACAACTCAAGGAAGGGACATTCTTATGTCAAATAAAATACATAAAGGACATGCTCAATAAGTTTGACATGGAGAAAGCCAAGCCAATCCATACACCCATGGCAACCAACGGACACCTCGGTCTAAATGAGGAAGGTAATCCAGTGGATCAAAAGGTATATCGATCCATGATAGGCTCATTGCTTTATCTTTGTGCATCTAGGCCCGATATTATGCTTAGTGTTTGCATGTGTGCAAGATTTCAAGCCGCTCCTAAAGAGTGCCACTTAGTAGCCGTGAAAAGAATTCTTAGATATCTAGTTCACACACCAAGTCTAGGGCTTTGGTATCCTAAAGGATCAAAATTCGATTTGATTGGATATTCGGATGCTGATTATGCGGGTTGCAAAGTGGATAGAAAGAGTACTTCGGGGACTTGCCAATTCTTAGGTAGATCACTAGTGTCTCGGTCTTCAAAGAAACAAAACTCGGTAGCTCTATCCACCGCCGAAGCCGAATACATTGCCCGCGGGAAGTTGTTGTGCACAATTGTTATGGATGAGGCAAACCTTGAGGGATTTTGCATTAAAGCTGGATAGAGTACCACTCTTGTGTGACAATGAGAGTGCTATTAAGATAGCCAACAATCCCGTCCAACACTCCCGCACCAAGCACATAGATATCCGCCACCACTTTCTTAGAGATCACTCACTAAAAGGAGACATTGACATTACCTATGTGAGAACCGAGAAACAATTGGCCGATATATTCACCAAACCTCTAGATAAAAATCGCTTTTGCGAGTTGAGAAGTGAGCTAAATGTCCTAGACTATCGGAATGTGACTTGATGTCTTGCTCGCATTTGATTGTTATTTCTCTCTTTGAATTCGAAATAAAATGCTTGCAAAATCAGTTGTTTGGTCTTCGAAAATGCTTTATTGTTGTTCTCGTTTTTAGTCAATCCTCTCGTGATCATTGTTTTGATTGTTGAAATGCCTGCTGATCACAAGTGGAATGACTCCCAAGTTCACTAGCTCATAGTCTCAATCCTTCCTTTCTCAGAAATCCAATCTTTCCCTTCTATCTGCTGGAAAAATCAACGCTTCAGAACTTCCGATCCTGTCATCGGAACTTCCAAAATCTAAGAATTTCTTCGCATCGGAATATCCAAAGTTTGCTCAGCCTTCATCTCACTGGAAACCTAAACTCTTCGGAATATCCGACTTATGTATCGGAATATCCGATATTCTGGGGATTTTGGCTGTTCGGAACTTCCGAACATAACTTCGAAACTTCCGAAGTGTGTGTAAACGCTTGAAAAGGACCATTCGGATGGCCCCTCCTCTTTATTCTTTTATCCTCAAGCCTCCATATGTCTCCCCTCCTTTTATCTCTTGTCGTCTCTGGAGTCTCCGACCCTACGGAAACTCCGATCTTTCCCAAGGAAGACTTCATTTCGGAAGGAAGGATTCTCCCTCACGTCCTCTTGATTTTCGTATTCTCAGGTAAACCTAGAACCCTAGAATCGAGATCTCGTGTCCTTTTGCATTCTTGATCAAAACCCTTTTGGTAGTCTTGTTGTTCTTTACTTCATGTTCTTAGATATCAAGTTCTATCCTTTTCCCTTGGGAGATCTTGTAGAATTCTTAGTTTTAGGGTTATACCGAAAACTTCGGAACTTCCGATATCTTGTATCGGAACTTCCGATATAAAGTCAGAACTTCCGATATTAAATCGGAACTTCCGTTGATGACAATACAGCTCCAAAACCAGGATTCTCTCTAGTTCCGTCCATCTTATCGATCTCTCTTTCTGTCAGCTCCTTTCAATGGACCCCGGGCAAGGTGATCAGCCCCCTCAGGGCTCAGCTAAGGTCACCTTCAGTCGCAAACGAAAGACACCAACCGGAACAAGAACTAAGTGAGTCGTGACCAAAGGATCTCAGCCTGGCATCTCCATCAACGAACCCACTCAGTCTACTCATACCGTGAATGTTCCTCGTGGAGCACCTTTGCCGTCAAGGAAAGGCAATGGAATTGCAGGTGCTTCAGGATCTCAGTCTTCTCAAGCCGGTGGCATGCCTAGGCTTAGGAGTCCTGAAAGGAATCCAAGGCTACAGAGGAAGTCAGTAAGATACAAAGGCAAAGCGGCTCAAATGAGAAAGGCAAGAGAAGAAAATTTCAAGAGGACAAACAGGTTCTCCACTGACTCTCGTTTCTGGACTTTCTTTCAGCAGGATTTCTATGAGTCAGTTATTCTTCCAAGGAAGAATCCAATCATATTGATGCAGTGGATTGATTGGGAGTACATAGCAGAGGCAGATGATGCTACTTTCAATCAGATTATTGCTGCTTGTGAAAGGACTGGGACCAAGAGAATCATGGCTTTTCAGCATGATTGGAACATTGAAATTATTGCCCAATTCTATGCTACCATGTATGTCTCCAGGGATCGAGTCTCCACTCTTCACTGGATGACTGAGGGAGCTTGGTATGAAGCTATGTATGCTCAGTTTGCCAGGCTTCTAGAATTCATTAAAGCTGACTCCAGAGACAAGGACCAGATCCACAATAAAAGTTCTCTTGGAGCATCAAACCTGAAATTTCTATATGAAGAAGATGCTGAGTTTGACGAAGGCAACACTAAATGCATGAAGCCTTTCTTTGCTATCCTGAACAGGCTTTTCAGGAAGACTCTGGCTCCAAAGGAAGGAGATGCTTCTCACATACTATCCTATTCCAGAAATCTTCTGAGCAGAATGCAGGATGATCATAGGCCATTTGATGTCTTCGACTTCATTTGGAATGAGATAAGACTAATTGGTCAGGAGCCCAGAAGGAGTTGTGGATATGCTCCCTTCATCATGCATTTGATAGAGCAGGTGACTCAGCAGCAGTTCGAATATGATGTCAAGCATACTGGTTTGCAAGTCAGAGCAGTGAAGGCCCCAGCTCAAAGAACCACAAGGGCTTCTACCAGAGGCACTACATCTTCAGCTGCCACTCCTGCAGTTTCAGCTCCTAGTGGATCTTCTTCGCCAATTCTGCGTGCTTTAAAGTCAATATTTATTCTTTGTAAGAGCAATGCAGCAGCGCACAAGAAGAATACCAAAAGACTCAAGGATATCCAGTGGCACCTGAACCTTCAGTGTTCAGATGATGAGGAGAGCAAGGACGAGATTGAGGACCACTTTGCTCCAGCGCCTGATGAGTCAGAGTTTGAGGACGACACCGAGGAGTTCCGTTCAGAGGAGTCCGGCACAGAGGAGTCCGACTAGCTTTCCTTATTTTCCTTTTTTTCCCTCCTTTGTGGTGCTTGATGCCAAAGGGGGAGAGAAGGACAAATTCTAATCGTCTTTGAAATTCTGAGAAATTCTGAGTCTAGTGAACTTGGTTGTTTATTTGGTTGTTGCTTTAAACTCCTTATCCGTTGAATGTTGTCTTTTAAGACATTTGTCGTTGTTGCATGGCTTATTTTGTTGACTTATTGGATGTTAATGCGTTATTATTGCTTAATATACTTGCTTATCTTGCTTATCCTGTCACATATGCATATTATTCTCCTATGCAAAGATATAGGGGGAGCTCTCTCAATTCCCTTTCCTTCAAAATGTGCATTTGCTCTTAAGTCCTATCTTGAATGCACATATTGAAGGGGAGTTCATCCTATATCCATCCTATTCATATGATTTGTAAATTTGTCTTTAATCGGGTTGTCAACAATCACCAAAAAGGGGGAGATTGAAAGTGCATCTAGGCCCCCTAATTTAGTTTTGGATGATTAATGACAAACGATTAAAGAAGCTAACATGTCCAACTAGTTTATGAACAGATAAAAGTCCTAAGAAGAGATCATCTACGTCCATCGAATACCCTCAAATTGGATTGAGTAAGAAAAATGGCAGCACGTGTATGTATTTTAATTTCTTGAGTCATAGGAATGTCGTACTATTAAGAGGGATGCTTTGAAATTGGTCTAGAGATGGTCTTTATGCTCAGATGAATGATGGTTAGTCACTTGAAAGGGTCAAAGTCTCCACACTTGCACCGAAATGTGTTTGTTCATTAGTTCCTATCGAATATTCCGATGTCAGATCGAAAGTTTCGATGTCTCTGACATTCCGATGTGTAGTTGTGCACGAGTCCGAAGCCCTTAGAAGGGGTCGGATATTTTGATATTTTGTATCGGAAGTTCCGATGCCTGTTGTTTTTGTTTAGGGTTCACTCTGTTGAGATTGGAAGTTCCAATATCCCACATCGGAAGTTCCAATTCGTGTTGTCTTGAAGAAAAAAGGGTGCTCTCTGTCAAGTTCGGATTGTTCGAAATTTCAAAGTCAGGAGTTCCGAAGTAGCTGATTTCCAGTTTGGGAACTCTCTGTTTGTTTCGGATGTTCTGATACTTCAGTCGGACATTCCGATGTTGACTTAGAAAGTTTTTGTCGAGTTCTCTCTAAGTGTTATCGGAAGTTCCGATGGTGAGATTGGATATTCCGATGCGTTTAGTTTTCGACCGTTGGAGCTTTCCAAGTTCTGGTAGTTTGTACTCATCGAAAGTTCTGGAGTTTGATTCGAATATTCCGATGTGTGGCTGAGTGCTGGTATAACGGCTAGTTTTGAGCTAAAACTATAAATACCCCCCACCCTCTCCTTTTAAGGGTTACACACTTGCTTTGGCTGAAACCTTGAGCACCTTGAGCACATCTTAAAGCATTCTTGAGCCCTCCTCCTTGATCTTAGAGATCATCTAGAGAGTGAGGATTTGAAGTGTGATTGTTAGCTAGAACAAGAGCTATTCATTCATCTTGAGCACTAGAGAGCCTCTCCAAGATGAAGAATCAATTGCATTTGTTACTCTTGGAGGTTGAAGGACTCCTAGACGGCTAGGCGTTGCTCATGAGCTCCTGACGTTTGTGGGACGCCGTGAGAAGTTTGTGAAGGCCGGCTCCACCTCCGAAAGGGAAGAGACCAAGAGTGAAATCGAGCCTCAAGTGCGACCGAGGTTTGGGAAGATAGGGTTGGAAAAGATCCGGCTCTTAGTGATCCTCCTCAACAGAAACGTAACATCCCCTCAAGGATCCAAACTCCGGGAAACAAATTCTTTGCCTACTTTGTTTACGCTTTTGAATTAATGCTTTGCAAGTCTTGGTAGCTTACTCTCTTGAACTTAACTAGAGTAGGACAAGATCTTAAAGTGCTAATCATTATGTCTGTTATCTAAGTTGAGAACTGATCGGACATTCCGAGTTTATACCGGAAGTTTCGATATTATCGGACGTTCCGATATTGGATCGGAAAGTCCGATACTTTTCCGCTGCAGAAAAATTTCTTTAGAAATTTTAAAATAGCCTATTCACCCCCCTCTAGGCAATTTTCACATCTTTTCATGCATTCGTCAGACCAAAGGATAGAACTTTGAACTCATAGTGTCCATATCTTGACGAGAAAACGGTCTTCGGTATATCTTCTAATCGGATCTTCAGCTAATGATATCCTGATCGAAGATCAATCTTGAGGAAAACTCCAGCTCCTCTTAACTGATGAAATAAGTAATCAATCCTGGTTAGCAAATACTTGTTCTTTACCGTCACTTCATTAAGTGCATGATAATCAACACACATCCTAAAGCTACCATCCTTCTTCTTGAAGAACAATACTGGTGCTCCCCATGGTGACCAACTGGGTCTTACAAATCCTTTCTCCATCAGCTCCTCAATCTGCTTCTTCATTTCCACTAGCTCATTAGTAGACATCCGATAAGGTCTCTTGGCTATTAGGGCTGTACCAGGTACTAGCTCGATCACGAACTCAATATATCTATCCGATGGCATACCGGGTAAATCTTCGGGAAAGACATCCGGGTACTCACTAACCACTGATACATCTTCTATGCTGACAGTCTTCACGCTATTGACCATCAACTACCCATCTCGAACTGCGGTTGCTTGGAACTCAACTTTCCTTCCACTTAGGGTCTCAACCGATACGACTCTTTGTCCACAATCTAACACAGCATTGTGTTTGGACAACCAATCAATTCCCAATATGGCATCTAGGGTTTGGGTATCCAATATAATAAGGTTCGCTAAGAACTCTACCCCATTTATTAGTAACTTTACACTCGAACATCCTACTTTAGTTCGAAGTTCTGATCCCAGGGATTGAACTAAAAGCATGCACTTGAGATTCACAATTTCTAAATCATTCTTAGTAGCGAAACCTCGAGAAACAAATGAATGCGAAGCTCCAGAGTCAAACAAGACTGTTGCAGGTATTGAGTTAACTAGAAACTTACCCAGTACGATGTCCGTTGCATTATGAACTCCATCGGCGGTGATGTGGTTAACTTGGACTCTCACCATTGCTTGGGGTGTGGTTCCAGCTTTAACAGCTCCACGATTCCCTCTTGATGCGGGCGTCCTTGTAAGATTTAATGCGACTCACCTCAACTAGAGGACACGTGGAGAGTCATTCGTACGTCTACGCGTTCCAATCTCAACCACACATCTACCGATCCAACGATTGATCAACAATCTAATCTACGGTGACAGAAAGCACAAGTGTGGCTAAATCCTAATCCTTAATCACAGATCTACAGAATTGATGGATACGTGGTGTGGTCTGAAGCGTTCACCTTAAATCGGACGGACAGAAAGATTCGCAAAGTCGCCAGGGAAGTTCAACGGAGCAGTTGACTGGGGTTGGAGAATGTAACAACCCAAAATTTCTTAAGTCGATAATTCATGCATATCATGCTCATGTCATTCATGTTAGTGACATAATCTTCACTTATTTAGAATTTCATAAATGATAGCATCATTTTACTTGTGTGAGTATGAAATTCATGCCTTTCTAAAACTTCTATTCATCTACACCAACATTCTTGTGCCCATAGTCAATGACATGTGGGCCATGTTCATGTGAGAGGGAGAGTGGACTGCACACACCTACTTTGTCATTTCTCACTTTACCCATCTCTACCCACCCTTCTTACCTCACTATGACATGTGGGACCAAGCCCCACATGTAAGTGATGGAGTGGGCAACTATATAAGCACATTCACATTGGTTTCTCCTCAACCCATACCCTCATTTTCTGCTCACATGTTCTGAAAATCAGCAAGGAGAGCTCTCAACCTTTCTCCATTCATCTCCATTTCTCCTCTACAAAATTCATCCAAAACTCAAGATTGAGCTTGTGCATGTCCCACCAAATTGAAGTCAAGATCAAGAGCTTCAATTCCATCCAAATGGATTTTTGATGCACCAAGTCTTGGGTAAGTTCTAATTAACTCTTTGTCTTGCTATTTTCTGACATTTTGGCAACATGGAGCTCATTCATTTCTTCTCCATGAACTCCATCATCAAACCTCGAATCGGGTTGTGCATGTCGCATTGGAAGCTTGAGGAGGGGTAGACACTGCTACAAGTCCAAGGAAGCGAAGGCATTGTCCGCACGAGCGTGGAGGAGGTGGCGAACGTCAAAGACCGACATTGCGACGTTATTCTTCATCCTCCCACTGAAATCGAGCTTCCACCAATTGCAAGGGCCTCCTTATGGTGGTAAGGCTCTATCTTAGCTTATATTTCTTAGTCCATTCCTCAAAGATATCAATATCCATCCAAACACTAAAGTCAAAATCATGTTTTCTCGCATAAATTGGCACTACCGCAGTGTAGTGGCCAGTAGTACCGCTTGGCCAGCACTACTGCTCGGTATTGCTGCACCGCTAAAACCCCAGAAAACTCCCATACTGGATAATAAGTATCACCGTTGTATTGTCGGTAGTACCACATATCCGGCACTACCGCTCTACAAGTCCGGTACTACCGCTCCTGAGACCCAAAAACACCCCATAGTGGAAAATAGCTACCGCCATGTTGAGGCCGGTAGTACCGCGCCTCCGGCACCACTATGCCTATACCCTGGTAATGCTGCCTGTGGTAGAAAACATCCAAAATGCATTGTTTTGAAATCCAAATTGAATCAAACCAATTCTCATGTGCATATTAGGATTAGTAGTACAGGTCATGAGCATTTCATCCATGGTTGAGCATATTTCAATAGTGTTCATTGTTTGAGTTTTCATTGGTGTTCATTCGAATTGAATTTTCTCAATAGGTACTAACGCTTCGGGAGACACTCCCAAATATGACTACGTCTACGACATTAAGAGCGAGCAGCAAGGCACTACTTATTCCTTGAACATACTTGATCCTATTATTTGCAAATTATATTTGAAGTTATTTTATCAATTGCATGCCTACTTTCAATTACCATTATGTTTTGGGTAGAATGCTTAGCTATTGCCATGTTGTCATATCAATACTTTGCCATGTTGCTTTCACATTCCATTGTCGCCTTAGGTGTGTTATTATTATGTATGGGTTCATGCGGGTTGCTTAGCCATGTTTAGAACATCGTTAGAAAATGCGATTGATGGACTTAGTCCATCAGTTGCAATGATCAAGATTGATTATGTTGATATCGGTTTGAATTGTGGTTAATGAGTAGCAATGTTGGCTAAGGACCTTAAGGATTGACTCCTAGTGACGTCTCTCAAGCAACTATCGTGCAAATCACACGCCGTTTATGGGGCCGGCTTAGCCAGGTACTTGTGTATGACTAGAGGTATTTAAACCACATGCACTTAGAATTTCTTTAGCTTTGTGGAGCGTTAAGGAATGTCCGTAGGAATTCCTCGAACTTTATGGAGTGTCAAGAATGTCCATCGGATCCCTCGAACTTTGTGGAGTTAGGAGTGTCCAACAACAGGTGTACTCCTTGATCCACACATAGAGAACTGGCACGCAGGATCAAGGGTCACAGTCACCCGGGTGGTTTAAATGCACTACCATGCATACTGGAAAATTATTTTATGATATTTACCTCAGTCAGCACATCGAAGGAAATGTGCTAATAGCTTGGCTTACAAATGTGGTGTGTCGTGTGGGTAAAGTCATACCTCTGCAGAGCTTAAACTATTCGAATAGCCGCATCCATTGTCAAGGATGATTGCTTGTTATTGTTAGCCACCAGGCGAGTTCTAAGGACTTGGTAAGAATGGGTTGGGTATGGAAAGAACCTCACGAGTATCGGAGTAATCGAGGGGGTGGAACGAGTATATGAGTACTCTTGTAATTAAGTCAAACATGAGCGATGGAACTCATGGTTCGAAGAGTGCTTGGAGGCACGAAGTGAGTGTGAAATGGTTATGTTTATGATGATGCTATATTATGTATTAGACTTACTATGTTTACTAAATGCAAGTTTCAATCTATACACGTCTATGTTTCTATTCCAAATGTTGCTTTATGCTGAAATTACCATTTGCCTACTCTTAATGTAGCAACCGCATGTAGCTAGAACTCAGCATACAACTTATATTATTATGCGAGTACAATCTTTGTACTCAATCGGATTGTCCACTTGCTGCAGGTGAGGATGATGCGCTGCCCGGAGACTTTTACCAGGCAGATTTCGATGATGCACATGTTTAGATGCATGTTCTTGCTTCTAGTTGGTTGCTTGAGAGTTTGGGGCATACTACGCTGGCCTTTTGTTGTTGTTGTATATTTTTCGCTGCTACTTTGATGTAATAACACTAGATATGTCATTTTGGATAGCAGTCCTACTTTTGGTATGTAATTATGTTTATGCTTCCGCTATTTGTGTATGTGTTGTGATGTCAACTTTTGGATGGGAATGTACGTGTTCGTTGACTATCCTAGGACCAACATGGGCATGTTCACGGAGCATCCGAGGTTCCTTTGATTTACCTTAGCGATATTTGGGTGAATCAGCGGAGTCCCGAGGACGGATCCCCACAGAGAAGATGACGTCGCTCCCGGCACTTCGGTGGGTGTCCGGCGAGGTGACGTGTCTTCCCAGGTGCGCCTCAACGCGACGATCTCAGATCTGGGTTCCACGCGGCAGAAAACAGCTTGACGACGACGTACTCCAGCCAAAACTGAGGCGACGCAAGAACCTACTCGGCGAGCAATTACGGCAGCTATGGCACGGCTCCAGCAACGGCTGCCGAGGCAAAACATGCGCTTGGAAAAGGTGAACACGGGGCACAGGTTGGCGCATTAAATAAGGCATCGGCGTCCGAGTTAGGCATGAAAAATGCAAGGCGGTTAACGGCAGTGGCGGAGTCCGGTAGTGATACGGAGAGGAGACGTGGTGCGATCCCCCGCGTCCACGCACAACGAAACCAACCGCCTCGATTAGTTCGCGACGCGGCGCGATCCCTACCGTTGGATCCAGATCCGACGGCTGGCAGAGTTAGGGTTAGGGTTTGGCGATGTTCTTTGGGCTAGGTGGCGCGCCTGATCTTGGGCTAAACCTAATCTTTGTTCTAAGATTTTCCAGCGATTTTCTATTTTAAACAATTCCAAAAATTAAAATAATTCATTTAAGGCAATAATAAAACCCAAAAAATTCTAGAAAATATTTTGAGACATTTTGACCTCAAATAAAATATTTGCAACAAAACTTTATATAAAATTTTTCAATAATTCAATAATTCAGTAAATAGCTCAATTCAACTTAATTCCAAATAAATTCCAAAAATTCTAAAAAATTCCAAATACACATTAAATATAAGAAAAGCAAAAATTAGGGTGTTACACCATCCATGATTGGAATAGAGAAATTCCAATGAAATTTAAAGTATCTGTTCAACTTTCTATGGAACTTCTGTAAAATTGCTACATTTCAAACGGGGCCTAAATATATGTACCATCATGCATGCAACATATATACAAGCATCTTACCAACAAATTGACTTATTTTTGTTGGGATCCAAAAAATTAATTCCGAACCTGTGTATACCGACCTATTTCCATATTAAGACCATCTCCAACCATATTCCCTTCATTTCATTCCCTTTCCTGTTCCCTTTCCTCATTCCCATTCCCTTTATTTCCCCTCATCTCCAACAGATTCCCTTTAAAGAGAATTGTATAGGGAAAGGAGAGAGAATTCCTTCACGAAGGGAATGCTGAAGAGAGAGCGCTGAAGGGAATAGGAATCCCTTCGCGGAGGGAAAGAGAGAGGGGAAGGGACACGGTTAGAGATGGTCTTAACAGCTAGCACATACATTTAACATCATTGCTATCACATCCATACATGATAATAAAATAAGTAACATATTATAAATTAAACAGGCGAAGTCGTAGAGACTAAGTTTATAACAAAAGGGCCGACCGTCCAAAAAACATAGCTCACAAAAGAAACCGATGGAGGGGTCATTTTCTTCTTACTTTGACAATGTTCAACAAGTCAACGTGAGTACAAAGTTATACTCCACAAGAGTTTTAAGTAAATTATATTGTTATGCAAGATTGAACAATACGGCTACCTATACTGGTTTTAATTTAGCACAACACAATCCTTTTATTTGCAATATTAAGTAAGTAGTTTGCAACGGGCAAGTTTAAAAGATTTTGAAAGCTGATAAACAAATAATAATAAAGTATAAATAGCAATATTTAAATGAAAGGCTTGCTGCCCAAAATTATAAAACAGTGGCAAAACCATTGCGAAACTAACTATGCATGAAAACATCATCCATACATCTCCCAACCAAATTGCCAAAACATGCATAAAACTACTACGGTTGAGGATTTGCCAAGTCATCCATGACTCCAGGCACGATTATTCAAACAGATTTACACTCTGTAGAGGTTGTACAACTGTACTCATACAACATAAACATCCTATTATATTAACCATGTCACGCGATACCAATTGGTACTTATTTTGAGAGTTTATGAAAAAACTTTTACATTACCGAACCCTAGCAATAAACCATGTGTCGATACCCTCTTAGGATATGGAGAGCTCTTCAACATCCTAATATCTCAAATGTTGTATCGGCAAGCATTCCAGTACTTGCAAAGCCCTTTCGGACATGGACCCAGGTACCCAGTCTGCACATAGCCTAATGATACATGATACTCCTTTGTCTGTTATTTGTGGTTTAATTGCTAGAGCCATATAACTTATTATGCTAGGACCTTCCCGCAAAGGCATGTGTAGTTCCTACCAATATCTTGGATCAACTACACCATAGACTCAGTCCTTGTTGACCCAAGAGAGACTACCTTGACCGACCACTTGTGCAAACCGCACCGGTCCCTACATAAACTCGTCCAATTCCAAAACAAGTTTTTATTTTATTTTATTTGCTAACTAACACTACTACAGATCTGACCTTCCATACCGGCCCATCAGTACCGGTCATACATGAACCAGTACTGACATTTACATCAGTCCCGGTTCAACGGTCTGTGTCCGGGGACCATCAAGTACGGTTGGTTACACTAACGGTCGATGTGGTATCATCGATGCAGTTGGTTACACAAACCCGTACTAAGAAGCCAAGGAGCAGAGCAGGCTGTTTAGTACCGGTTCATGTAACCAACCGGTACTGATTCTCGATCTTCAGTACCGGTTGGTTACACGAACCGGTACTAAGCAGCCTGCTCTGCTCCTTGGCTTCTTAGTACGGGTTGGTGTAACCAGCAGTCGATGATACCACATCAGCACGGTTAGTGTAACCAACCGGTACTGATAAGCGCCGGTTGGTGTTTCAACGCACAGTCTCCCGCGCGACGCCTCGATCCCGCGCGTCGCCTCTTCGTGTTCATCCCGCGCGTCGCCTCTTCGTGTTCATCCCGCGCGAAGTATAAACAGAGTGAGCGAGATGGAGAACCTGCACTGACAGAGACCGGTCTCGATCTTCCTCTTCCGATCATGGCAGAGCCTGTGTCTCCCGCCAGCTCCTCTGACTCCTCCGACTCTGAGCCATTGTCCCCAGTGCCGCCTCCACCCCAGCCACCTCCCGCCGCCACCAAAAAAAGAAAGCGCGCCGCCGACGACGACGAGGAGGACGACGACAACGACGAGGAGGAGGAGAAGGACGACGACGATGAGAAGGACGACGACGACGAGGAGGATGACGACGACGACGAGGACGACGACGAGGAGGACGACGATGAGGAGGAGGACGACGACGACGAGGACGACGAGGAGGAGGAGGAGGCCGTCATCCGCTGGGGGAGCTCATCATCCTACTCCTCCGAGGACGACGTTCACCCTGCCGCCGCCGCCGCCGACGATAGCAGTGACAGCGATGATAGCGATGACAGCGGCAGCCCCCCGCGGAGTGACGATGACGAGTATTTTCGTCTGTGACCGTGAAATAATTAAACTTTTTATTTATGTAATGTCACTATATATTTGAACATTTTTAACGGTGTGTAATATTAAATATTAGCTGTTCTATTTGATGAACATACGCATTCTAATTTTTCAATTGAACATACGCCTCGGGGCCGGGGGTGTTTGGATGACGCATGTACTCTGCCTCAACTCGAGGAGGCATTCGTTTGGATGAACATACGCTCGGGGGTGATCAATACCGGTTAAAGGTACCAACCGGTACTGATAGTCACATCAGTACCGGTTTGTATTCCGAACCGGTACTATCTAGTAGCAACGGCTACAGTTGCAGGTGGATATTAGTACCGGTGTAAGGCACTAACCGGTACTGATGTGACTATCAGTATCGTCTTGTGCTGTCAACCGGTACTCTGTCGCAATTTAAACTTCTTCCTCCTCCCGCTCTCTGCCAGACCAAGATCATTTGATCAGCCGGCGAGAAGAACAGGAGTTCGGGTAAGAGCTCCAAGGAAGGGGAGGTGCTTCCCAAATTTTAAATTTTTGGTCATTTTACTCGCAACCAAGGTAACTAAGGTTAGTAACATCATTCCTCACTACATTTGTGTTAAATGGAGCCTCTTCTTTGCTTGAATTATGAAGAAAATTTGATCTTTTCCATTAATCGATGAAATATTACAAATGTAAAATTCTAGCTCGATCTTTTCAAGTAGGATGCAAAAATTTACTCGCAACCAAGGTAACTAAGCTTAAATTTGCTTGGATTATAATATAGCTCGCATTTAAGGTGTGGATCTAGCTCAAATTTACGTTTTAGTTCCATCGTTCGATGTAGGATGGTGCATATATGTGACACCACGGAGTGTCGTAACCTCTTTTAATGTGGTAATAAGGTTAAATACGGTATGAGATGTGGTAATAAGGTTAAAACTATAGGGATTGGAGGTTATTAACGTTTCCGGGCCGTTTCCAGGGTTTTGGGCCTTAATGAGGGGTTGTGGGCTTTGGTGGGAGGGTTTGGGAAACCTTCTCGGACACGGAGTCCGTGTTGTGGGCTGGTGGGAGGGCTTCCCCTTCCCTTTATGTGCGCCCCCACCTCCCCTCATGCGCCCCCTCTCCTCCCCCCTAGCCCTAGCCCCCCCCATAGCCGTGCGCCCCCTCCACCCCTCCACCCCTCCACCTCTCCACCTCCCCACCTCTCCTCCATCCCCTTGCTGCCCTAGGGTGGTCTCCCCACCCCTACCACCTCGTGGATCCACCCGAGGAGCGAGGAGCGAGGAGCGAGGCGCGTGGAGCGAGGAGCGAGGAGATCGTGTGGAGTTCTCGTGCGTCCAACGAAGGTATGATCATGGGGCTCCTCGGGGATATGCTAGATACTGTGATTAGAGAGTTTATCACGTTTTTAGATCAAGGGAGTTGCTGCCTTGGGGTAGATTTGATGGAAATTAGAGGTGTATCCACGTTTCTGGTTCGGGCAGATTGGGGACCCGAACTAGGGCGGACGTTTTCGCCAATTTAGATTTGGAATCTGGTCGTACGGACTTCTAGGAAGTTGTAGATAATTTCATTATCTTTCCGTACATATAAAGAAATTGAAATTCCGTCCAGCCGTTTGGAAGTTATGGCTATTTTACCGAGCGCTGTCAAATCTGTGACGAGATTGAGACAGTTCGTGTTCAACCTCAGATTAAACAACTTTAGATTCCGAATCAGTCTTTCCCTATAACTAGAAAAAGTTGGGAAATTTCCTAAGCTTCGCGACGGTGTACTCGTTTAATCGATTTGGAGTCCCAGAACTCAAGTTATGGCCTTTGCAAGGCTGCTGTCCCGCCGGGACAGAACCTCTGTTTTAGGTTTTGCGAGTAGTGGGCAATGTCGGGTGAGATGGGGGTTTGTGTTCTGTTTTGTGGGCATTATTGAGAGTGTGTGATGCCATTGTGCAGGTGGTGTGACACCGGGAGTGCCCTCTACTTCCCACAATACAGTCGCCCACGGTTGAGGCAAGTGTGTTGTAATGAATAACGGATCGTAGATTGCTTGTGAGATTAGATGAAAATCTGAATACATGCTATGATTACTTGCCATGCATACTATTTTCCAATGATATATTGAGTATGATTATCATGACTCGATGCCATGTGTTAATATTTGTCATGATGAGATGCCATATGTTTATGTACATGTGAAATATGATAATTGGCATCGTTGCATGCATTACATGAGAAAGGGCGAGGGCGGTGAGAAAGTCATTAACTAATCCGGGAAAGGCCGGTGAGAAAGTTATGACTAGTCCGGAACGCCATTGAGTAAGACCTACATCGTGATTCCATTCACGTGGTGAATGGAAGAGAGGAGTAGGCACCCTCCATCTTCGGGATGGAAGGGGGGAGAGGGTGCACACCGACGGGTGTGTACTCAACCATACCGGTATGAGTTTCCAAGGAGATGTGAGCATTGCATTGCATTCATGCATAGTGATGATGATGGTATTATGTGTTCAAAGATTGAGATGCTATATGAGTTGTAGTGTAATATTGTCTTGTCATTGCTCTTATTATCCATTGCAATATGCTTGCTGAGTTTCGAACTCACGCTTGTGTTTTCTTGTTGATTTAGGTACCATGAGAACGGCATGCGGGAAAGGGGAATAGTCACACGCCCACACGTAGCTTCACCATAATGTTTCCCCCAAGTCATTCTAATAGTTTGATAATAAATTGCGTGTGATGATCGTTGATTTAAGTCTTAGCTTGTTTATGAGAGATTTATTGTTCGGTCGACACTTGGAGACTTTGAGTGCTTGATGTTAGTCTTATATTGTCGTTAAGACTCTATTTATAGCTGTTTTAGATGTCTCTCATATTGCTTTATAATGCTATATTATTGTTGCTCCTTAAATTCATGATTAAACAAAGGAGGTGCTGCCGAAATTTCGGTTTTTAGCCTATGCGCCTTTGCTGGAATTTTGTGTTAAATGTGGTATTTAGTTGTTATGTAGCTTATGCTTGGTAGCATTCGGGCATATTAAATGCCGGGGTGTTACAGTTGGTATCAGAGCGGACTGTAGGTCTTTGGAATATGTATTTTAGTGTCATACCTTAGGTTGCAACTAAAATATGATGTGGAATAACTTAGAAACATGGCCTAGGTTCTAACTAAAACTTTGTTATAGGATAGCAACATTAAAAACTTGCAAGAGTGGTATAACTAATCTAAAAATTTGACACACTGGGTTGCACAGTAGGAAGGGGTTTTGATTCCTCATTGCATTGCGCTTAATTATTCGATGAAGACTAAGTTTATGATGATGTTTGATCTATGTTTTGATGCTGTGTTTATGTTTATGTGTTTGGATGGTTGTCTATCTAAAGCAGCCATGCCGAGGGGTAGAGGCCGTGGACGCCGTGGCCGTGGAGGCCAGGGGCGAGGCTCCCAGGGAGTTGCGGAGTCTGTTGCTGAGGGTAGCGTTTCGCTCAATGCTCGTGGGCCACCAGAGGAGCTTCCAGCTGCGATCGGCGGGGTACCGCCGCCAATGAAGATTTAGTTCAGCTCTGCAGAGGGAGATTCGTGAGCTGCGCCAGCCAAGCAGGCAGCCCCTGTTGTTGTGCCTCCCCCTGCAGTGGCCCCAGTTGTCGCCCCCGTTGCGCCGGGGCCGAGGATGAGTCTCCGGGAGTGGATGTCTCTCCGTCTTGACACTTTTGACGGAGCGGGCGCGCCGATCCAGTCCGCAGATTGGCTGCGGTACATGGAAAGGCAGTTTGAGGTCTTAGAGTTGACCTCGGTCCAGAGGGCTCGCTTTGTGGCCTTTCACCGAAGGGCCAAGCCGATATCCTGTGGGAGGGGTTACGGCCGCTAGAGCCCCGATCTTGGTCCGCCACCGAGGACTTTGTGGCTCGCTTCCGAGCCAAGTTCTACCCAGAGTCCTTCCTTGAGCGGATGGAGCATACTCTGACGACTCTTTCCCAGTGAAAGAGGTCGGTGGCAGAGTGTGAGGTGGAGTTCAACAGCGTGGTGCGCTTCGTACCGGCTGTGGCAGCCGATGATCGGGAGAAGGCAAGGAGGTTCTGTAGGGGCCTCAACCAGGAGTTCAGAGTTGTCATGGGGGCGACTGTCCCTCGTGACTTCTGCTCCGTGGTAGAGCAGGCGAAGGGCATGGAGCTCGAGTTGGAGCTCTCCCGGGATAGGCAAAACCCGGGTGGTCCAGGGTTCCTCGCACAAAGCGGGGCCAAAAGAGGACCTTTGGTGGAGGAGGTGGGTCTTCTCGACCCACCTTCAAGAAGTTCAAGGGAGGACAGGCTCCTCCTCCGGAGCCAAGATGGGGCCGCCCAGTCGTCTTCGCGAGCGGTTGCTCTGTGCCCCGTGGGCAGGCATGAAGTGCTTCAAGTGCGGTGGAGAGCACCATGCTTGAGTGTGGTTGGACCGGGAGTTGCAACCACCGTGGCAAGCCCGGCCACATGGGACGAAGTCTGCCGATGAATCTCGGTAGCATCATCAAGTGGGAGACGGTGCCTTCTCCTCCCACTCCACGGGCGTCCTCCAGAGGATCGGTGCACATGATGGTCGCTCTATTTCTCACCGCCCTTTGCGTGGGTGCCACCAAATGGCGTCGGGTGCCCGCAGCCTGCCCGCTTCCTCCTCGCTGCCTCCTCCGCCCCGGCTCTGTTGGGGCATCGGCTAGGAGTCGGGCTCCTCTTGTCTCGGCGCCACCAGGAGTGTGCGCTCACGACCGCCGAGTCACCGGGCATCCAGAGGTGGTTTCAGTACTCGCTCGTGGATTCCGTTGATGCCTTTGTTCTGCTTTGATTCCGGAGCATCCTATTCCTTTGTGTTGTCTCGAGTTTGCTAGTAGAGCTAAGTTGGGAGTTCAGCGGATTTACGAGTCTGTGCTAGCCGGTTCTCACGGGGTTTGATTGCTAGTTCGTTGGTTTGCCCTGGGTGCACCATTACCATTGATGACGCAGGTTTTCTTTGCCAATCTTATGGTGATCCAGCTGGCTCCTTTTGATGTCATTTTGGGCATGGATCGGCTGCATCGATGCAGTGCTAAGGTCTGTTGTTACTGGAAGACAGCTTGCCTTGCAGGCCGTCCTGGTAGAGTTGACCTTTCAGGGTGGTATACCCTCCAGATCCGTCTTTGCTTTGACTAGTTTATTTTCTGGTCGGCGTTTGAGGCTGTTGGGTTTCCTCATGACTTTGTCTGAGAAACCATCTTCTTCAGTTTCCATTGAGGAGATTACTGTAGTGAAGGAGTTTGTTGATGTGTTCCCTGACGAGTTGTCTGGTCTACCTCCTGTGAGGAATGTGGAGTTTCGTATTGATCTTGTTCCTGGCACTCGACCTATTTCTATCTCTCCATACCGCTTGGCTCGTCCTTTTCAAGACGAGTTGAAGAAGCAGTTGGAGGATCTGTTGGCCAAGGGCTTCATTCGGCGTAGCGTTTCGCCATGGGGAGCACCCGTCCTCTTCGTCTCGAAGAAGGATGGGAGTTGGCGTATGTGCATTGATTACCGTGCTCTTAATCAAGTGACAGTCAAGAACAAGTATCCTTTGCCTCGCATCGAGGATCTGTTTGACCAACTGAAGGGAGCAAAGGTGTTCTCCAAGATTGATCTTCAGTCGGGGTATAATCAGATTCGTGTGAGGGAGCAGGACATTGAGAAGACTGCTTTCTCCACTAGGTATGGGCATTATGAATTTAAAGTTATGTCTTTTGGACTAACTAATGCTCCTGCTGTCTTCATGGAGGCGATGAACAGTATGCTACACAAGTACCTTGATGAGTTTGTGGTAGTGTTCATCGATGACATTCTGGTTTACTCTAAATCAGAAGAGGAGCATGAGCGACACTTGAGGCTTGTGCTGAGCACCTTGAGGGAGAATCAGTTCTTTGCTAAGCTGAAAAAGTGCGAGTTCTGGATTTCAGAAGTGGGTTTTCTTGGCCACATCATCAATCCAGAGGGCATATCTGTAGATCCTAGAAAAGTCTCGGCAGTTTTGGATTGGAAAAGGCCTTCCAATGTCAAAGAGGTGCGTAGTTTCCTTGGGTTGGCTGGCTACTATCGGCGTTTTGTGCAGGATTTCTCTATCATTGCTAAGCCACTTTCGCAGCTGACTCAGAAGGGGGTGAAATTCCAGTGGGCTGCAGAGTGTGAGCTCAGTTTCTGCACTTTGAAGGAGAAGTTAGTAACTGCTCCTGTTCTTACCCTTCCCGAGCCGGGAAAGCGCTTCACTGTTTATTCTGATGCTTCTCGATTGGGACTTGGTTGTGTCCTCATGCAATAGGGCAAGGTGATTGCTTATGCATCAAGGCAATTGAAAAAGCATGAGCAGAATTATCCCACGCATGATCTTGAGCTAGCCGCCGTGGTGTTTGCATTGAAGGTTTGGAGGCATTACCTGTACGGCGAGTCTTGTGATATTTTCACTGATCATAAGAGCCTCAAGTACATCTTTACTCAGAAAGATTTGAACTTGAGGCAGAGGAGGTGGCTAGAGTTGATAAATGATTATGATCTCACTATCCAGTATCATCCGGGGAAGGCAAATGTGGTGGCCGACGCTCTCAGTCGTGTAACACCCCAATTTTTGCTTTTCATGAAATTAAAATTTATTCTGCACATTTGAGAATTTTTGGAATTTTCTGGAATTTATTTGGATTTATTTGGATTTAATTTGAATTTATTCCATATTGAAATAATTAAAGAAATTAAATTTTCAAATAAAGTTTTTTTGTAAATATTTTATTTGAGTCCCAAATGCCCTAAAATATTTTCCAGAATTTTTCTGGAATTTTTCTGAGTATTTTGCTATTTTTCTTGAATTAAATGAATTACTGGGAATTATTTTAAATATTAAATCGCTGGAAAATCCAAGTCGGGTCAAGCATCGTTTCATCCGACCGGACCCGAACCCGAGTCAGACTCGAGTCCGACCCGAGCCACGTGTTCCAGCCGAACCCTAATCGTGCGGGACCGTTGGATCAGGATCCAACGGTCGAGATTGAGCCGCACCGATCCAACCGGATCCGGTCCGGATCCGATCGCGTCCGCGCCATCGTGACCGCTGATCGTGCCACGCGGACGGCCCCACGTCATCGTCTCCAGCCCGAATTCCCCGCGGACTCCGTTCGCCGTCGCCGCCGTCTCGGACACGGACTCCAGGGCTATTTAATGCATGGAGCTGCCCCCGAGGTTCGCCTTCCCATGCGGAGCTCGTTGCCCTAGTTCACGCCTACAGAGAAACCCTAGAGCCGCCGCAATTTCGCCGGTTAAAGAGCGCCGCGAAGTTCTTCGACCTTCGCCGAAACTACCGCGGTTCGCCGCCGGTGGCCGATTCGGAACCCCGCGACGAGACGAACCTGGGCTCATACTTCATCTCGCCGGATCGCGCTTAACGCTGCTCGACGCCGTTTTCCTCGTCCGCCGCGACAAGCCGCCGCGACGCCATCGCCGTCCCCATCGAGCCTCCGGACCGTCCGATCAAGATCCGACGCCCGGATTGCGCCACGCCATCCTACGGTGAGAACCACGTGCGATTCCCAGATCCAATCCTAGCCGTTGGATCTAGATCCAACGGTCCAGATCGACCACGTTCACCCCAAACGTGCGTCATCAGATCCGATCGGGACCGTTGATTTTCAAATCAACGGCCCGGATCTCCGCCAAGGTGTCGTGAAGTTGGACTGTCGCGTCCACGCGGACAGGGCGCGGTTCACTGACACGCTGGGCCCGCGTGTCAGCGACGCAGCCACACCGCACCATGGCGTCACGCTGACGTCATGGCGGGCCCGCACGCCGCCGCCACCTCAGCTGTAGTAGTGACGCCGATGACGCTACCGGCCGGTCCCACCTGTCGGGCCGATCGCGTGAGCCGTGGACCGAGTCCACGGTGGACCAAGCCAAACCATGGACCACGTCCATGAACCGGCTAACGTCAGCAGACCAATCAGAGGCTGCCACGTGTCACAGCTGACGCAATAATTGATTTCCCGAAAAAGAAAATGATTTAATAATTCGGTTAAATAATTGATTTGAATTTCAAAACTTCAAACGCTTATAACTTTTGCGTTTCAACTCCGATTTGAGTGATTCAAATTTCTAAATTTGTACAAAATTCAGATCTATCCAAATATGAATTTTATTTAATTTTTGGACTAAATTTTTTCTCTGTAATATTATTTAATTGATTATTTAAGCTTTAATAAATCATAACTTTTGCATTTTAACTCCGATTTGAACGATTCCAGTTCCTAAAAATCCAGAAAATTATGTTCTCTCTGTTTATGGATTTTATTTGGATGTTTGGACACTTTTTGTCCACTGTTTTATTCGTTTGTTGCTATTTGCACGCGTAACGAGTAGACGTTGAAGTGCCGGAAGGATTCGAAGGAGAAGTGTTGACTCAGGATTCAACTCAAGACCAAGAACAAGTACTCTTTGAAGGCAAGTTATGCTTTGACCATGTTGATCCTATTTTGAAATCTATTTTGGTTCAAATTATTGCATGCTAGTTCAATTAGAAAATACTTTATTTAAATATGGGAGATTAGATAAATACCAATTTGCTGTATGACACCTTGATTAATTAAATATGTGCCATGACCCCTTGTCACCCTAGTTGTGGTTTACTAGTTGGACATAATCAAATTGCCAACATGGGTTTTAGACCGTTGTAGTATATTGCTTAGACCTGCTACGTGCTCATGACATGATTTTGGACAATCAAATGTTAATATTGACTTAATGATATATTGAACCTGTTTTGGAAAGGTATCATGTGATGTTGATAGCACGTGGTGCATGGTAATCAACTGGGGTTTTGATAAATAGTTTTCGGCCGGGGCATGTGGCAAGAATGATCAAAGTGGGCGGTGGCACCGGGATGTTGATTTGGTTCTTCTGGTAGTCTTGCCTGGTCACTCTAAGGAGTTAACCTTGCGAGCCTTTGAACTGAGTCATACTTGCAACCACATGGTCGAATGGGACGGCCCTAGTTGACTAAGTCGCTAAGGACTCACTTGTGGAGCCTCAGTGGTGTCAATTACACCGCTTGTGTGATTGTGCGGGGAGCGTATCGTGGCTGTGGCCAGATACCCATCTAACGGTGTGTTGGTCCCATACTTCGCCTTGGTTAAGGGAAGGGATGGTGTAGAGCACGAACCGGAGAGGACCACCTGTGTTGTTTGAGGCTTCCAAAGGCTTTGTTACGGAACTCGCCTTTGTGGTGTTTGACTGTATCTTGTGGGTAAAGTGCATAACCTCTGCAGAGTGTAGAATCTATTCGAATAGCCAGGAGTCCGCTGGTATTGGACATCGCTCTGATTACAATCAAGGGTTAGACTTTTCAAAATAACTTGGATTTGAAAGGTTGGTTTGGATTAAATAATGATGTTGATGGACATGTGGATTAAGATGGGAAAAGATGTTTACTAAACTCCTTGAACAGCTTATTTATGATATACTTGTTTCTACCGCTTTGAATCTACTTATGATACTTGTCAAATGCTGTTTATCGCAAATATACCTTGAGCTATTCCTTTGTACCAAGCCATGCATATAGTATATTAGCTTGCATTCTGCATGACTTGCCGAGTACCAAGTACTCACCCTTGCCACAATACAACACCAGTTGAAGAGGAGACTACACCACTTTGAGGAGGAGCTCCACGAGGAACCGCTCTACTTAGGGGCGAGCCCGGTCGATTGCCTGTGGTATCTTGGATGGCGCCACGAGTTATCTTATTTTTTTCCGCTATTATTTCTCTTTTAATAAGTTCACTTCATGAGGCGTATATTTGTAACTTGACCTTATGGTCGGGTAACCATTTGATTATTTAATTAAAGTACTTTATTAGTATCGAGTGGTATGATTGTGATATTTATCGATGTTAAGACTGTGTGCACTAAGCGCTGCTCCTCGACTAGTGCCGAATACACGTAGGGTCCGGATTTGCAAATTCGGGGTCCCGACAGAGGTGGTATCAGAGCCATACTGACCGTAGGCTCAACCCTAGCTAGAATGGTCGTAGAGAGGTTAAAACCTATTTTCTAAAAGCTAAAAGTTCGTCAAGATAAGAAATGATATCTCGACTTACCCCCTTCTCTCTTTTCTTGTCTCTTGCTGAATTTTTCCTTACCTTGTCACGATTTAAAAATTTCGAGTTCTTACGTGAGCATCTTGTGACAGATGGAGGGAGAGTTCAACTACGTCGATCTGGAGGTTGGTCACGCCGCAGAACTTTGGCGTATGCTACAGACTCTCGGAGATTTTGAGAAGCCGCAATACCAAGTGGAAGTGATCAGACAAGCAGGATTGATCAAGGCTTGTGACGTGAAGATTGTGGTACCTGCTAGGAAGAAGGGCCCAGGCAATCGCCCGATACACCAGCGACCGCTGAAGGTCTACAATGCAGATGGGTATCCAAGAAGTGTCACGACGAGCAATGCGGCACATTACCCGCATCTACGCCAGAGAATTGGAGAGCACGGTGTTCCGTTATCATCCGCGCAGCAATAACCTTCTTGACCCGAAGACGATTCAGGATGAGAATGCCATGGTCACACAGTTGGCACGACTTGTTGTCGCCCAGGAGGATGTACTCGATGATACAAGCAAGGAGCTACAGAAGGCCCGCAAGGAGATCACAACAGAGAAGAACAGATGGCGGGAAGCTCAAGAGTATGTGTCACACCTTCTGCAAAGGATTGGAGAGTTAGAGACGGCATTGTATGCACCAGAGCCAGAGCCAATGCTCGAGCTGCACGAGCCAGACCCGGAGGAGCCGGAGCTTGAGGAGGACACTGCTTCTTCGACTACCACAGATGACACAGTTGCTGGACATGGCAATCGTTTCGCGCCTATGCCGCAGTATCCGTACCCAGGCCGTGGAGGTTTTCTCGATGAGTGAACATAGGTTCTATAGTGAGACTCCTTCGCCGAGTCGCGTCATAGAATAAAGAGTCACCCTTTAGGTGTTAGACTCCAGTGTTAGTTCGATTTGGATTTTCATTGCTTGCTGAGTGTGCAGTATGTGTTGCAAGGCCCCTAGGCATTGTAAGCAACCATACCAAGTTACTATTGATTAAAATAATAAAGTCGGACCTTAAGGTTACACCTTTCGCCCCGCATAAGTTCCATATCACTTGTCTATTCTTGTTTCCCTCTCATCTCTAAAGCCTAGAGCAAATCGACAGATGGTGAACACCCGCGGAAACCTTGGAGGCAATGGAAGTGGTTCTCGCCCCGCAGAAAATTCCAATAATGGAGCACCAGCACCGCCAGTGGACATGCAGAATTTTGGAGCATTCCTTGCTGCTCAGACTCAGTTGATGCATGCTATGATGCAACAGATGCAACACGTCCTTTGCTCGAGGCCACTTTGCTAATCAAGTTAATCAGTGACAACGCCGTAATACAAGACCTGCCGAGTTCATGAGGACTCACCCACCCACTTTTTCTGGGAATGCCAACCCATTGGAGGCCGATGATTGGTTAAGATCAATTGAGAGGAAGCTACACATCGCTCAATGCATGGGAAATGAGAAGGGTACTCTACGCTTCTCATCAGTTGGAAGGAACAGCCGCCGAATGGTGGGAGAACTTCGTAACGCAAGAGAACCCTCAAGATATCACTTGGGAAGAGTTCACGCCTGCATTCCACAAGATTACACGTGCCTGAAGGAATCATGGATCTTAAGAAAGAGGAGTTCAGATCACTGAGGCAAGGTAATCAGCCAGTGGCTGAATACCTGAACAAGTTCACACAGCTTGCACGCTACGCACCTGAGGATGTAGCGACAGATAAAGCCACAGTCTCGCTTCATGAAGGGACTTAACTCAGGACTACGGTGGGATTGATCACCCACACCTTTCCGCATTTCCAGGAATTGGTGAATAAGGCGCTTATTCTTGAGGACAAGCGCAAGGAACTGGATGAAAACAGAAGCGCAGGATGCAACAAACAGGATCACGCCAGGAGCTCAAGAACGCTTGAGGGTCACGCCAAATCAATTTTTCAGATTTCAGCCACGTAACGCAACCAGACACCGCCACCAGCACCAAGACCCGTGAATCGTAACTATCGACCCGGCCCGGCCGGAGAAATGCCGCTCAGCGACAAGAAGGAACAAGGAGACGCCGCTACAATCCGCAACGAGCCAGGACATTTTGCCAACAGCTGCCCAAAGAAGACAGCAGGAGTGACCCCACCGCTTCAATCTAGGATCCACACCAGCTAGGATGCCAAGACCTGAGTCACACCCTGCATCGTGGTGAGAGGCCGAGTCAATCATGTCACCGCGGATGCACTGCGAATGCTACGGACGTCGTCGGGTAAGTTACTTGTTAACTTAGTACCGCGATAGCTTTGTTTGATTCTCGAGCTTAGATTCGCTTGTTTCGCAAGGCTTTGCTGCTAAAAATGATTTGGGGATTGCAAGGCTTAAATGCACGCTTGTAGTTCAAACCCTGGTTCCGAACTCCGAACGAAAGTAGGATGTTCCGGTGAGAATACTAATAGATGGAATAGAGTTCCTAGCTTAACCTTATTATTTTGGAGACCTGCACCTTAGATGTTATTTTGGGAATGGATTGGTTATCCAAGCACAAGGCCATATTGGATTGTGGACGAAGGACTATCTCGATTGAGAGCCCGTGTGGAAAGAGAGTGGAATTTCAAGCCACCGCCGTTAGGGATGGACAGCTTGATGGTTAACAAGCACCAAGGCAATCAGCGTAGAGGATGTCTCAGAGTGAATGAGTACCCAGATGTTTTTCCTAAGATCTACTGGTATGCCGCTGAGGCCAGGGACATAGAGTTTGTAATAGAGCTTGTACTGCACAGTAAGACCGATAGCAAAGAGACCCTATCGGATGTCCACCGAGGAGTTGGTAGAGATGAAGAAACAAATAGAGGAGTTAATGGAGAAAGGATTTATCGACCGAAGTTCGTCGCCGTGGGGAGCACCGCTTTGTTCGTCAAGAAGAAGGACGGGAGTTTCAGGATGTGCATTGACTACCGTGCACTCAATGAAGTCACCGTGAAGAATAAGTATCCGCTACCCAGGATTGATGATTTGTTTGATCAGCTGAGAGGAGCCGGAGTTTTCTCCAAGATTGACCTAAGATCGGGATACCATCAGTTGAAGATCCGATCAGGAGATATTCCGAAAACCGCATTTTCATCAAGATATGGACATTACGAGTTTACAGTTATGTCCTTTGGTCTGACGAATGCGCCAGCATATTTCATGAATATGATGAATAAGGTGTTCATGGAATATTTGGACAAGTTTGTGGTCGTGTTCATAGATGATATCTTAATCTACTCCAAGACAGAGGATGAACATGCCGAACACTTGAGGCGAGTGTTGGAAAAGCTGAGGGAACAGCAACTCTTCGCCAAGTTCAAAGAAGTGTGATTTTTGGAAGGACAAGGTGGAGTTTCTTGGACATGTAATGACCGCAGAAGGAGTCGCCGTTGATCCAAGCAAGGTAGAAGCTGTGTTACATTGGGAGCAGCCAAAGACCGTGACCCAGATTAGAAGTTTCCTTGGAATGGCAGGATACTATCGCCGGTTCATTGAAGGCTTTTCGACAATTGCGAGACCTCTTACGCAATTGCTGAAAAAGGAGAAGAAGTTTACATGGACGCTGGAGTGCGAGAAAGGATTCCAAGAACTGAAAACGAGATTGACATCAGCACCAGTGTTGGTTCTGCCGGACGTCAATCAAAGCTTTGATATCTATTGTGATGCATCACGCCAAGGACTTGGATGTGTGTTGATGCAGAACGGAAAGGTTGTTGCTTATGCATCAAGGCAGTTGAGGCCGCATGAGGAGAATTACCCGACACATGACCTAGAGTTAGCTGCCATAGTGCATGCCTTGAAGATATGGCGTCACTATCTGATCGGGAACAGATGGGAAGTGTACACGGATCATAAGAGCCTTAAGTACATATTCACCCAGTCGGATCTGAATATGAGGCAAAGGAGATGGTTGGAGTTGATCAAGGACTACAATGTTGGAATCCATTATCATCCCGGAAAGGCCAACGTAGTTGCCGATGCCTTGAGTCGGAAAAGCCATACCATGAATATGTTGATAGCCACGAATCAGGATGAGCTATGCCAGGAATTTCAGAGAATGAAGATTGAGGTGGTACCCAATGGATTCTTGGCCGCATTGGAAGTGAAACCTACTCTGAAGGATCAGATCCGAGAAGGACAAAAGGATGATGACAAGATCCGTAGGATTAAATCCAAAATGGAGGAAGGTAAGGCAAAGGATTTCAAGCTAGATGGGCAGAGCACGTTATGGATGAAGGATCGGATTTGCGTCTTAACAAGAAGGAAATAAAGCAATCGATTCTCGAGGAAGCCCATGACTCCAAGTATTCAATTCACCTGTGGAGTGCCAAAATGTATCGTGGATTTGAAGGAGAGATTCGTGGCCAAGCATGAAGCGAGAAGTTGCCGAGCATGTTGCATTGTGCGACGTATGCCGTGAGAGTCAAGGCAATGCATCGAGACCAGCAGGATTGTTGCAATTACCAAGATACCTCGAGTGGAAGTGGGAGGAAATCGAATGGATTTCATCACCGGTTTACCTAAGACTCAAGGGGTTATGACTCCATATGGGTTATAGTAGATCGCTTGACCAAAGTAGCCCATTTTATCCCTCAGAAGACCACTTACTCGGGACAATTTAGCGTAATTGTATATGATCGATCGTCTGTTTGCATGGAGTACCAAAAAGGATTGTATCGGATGAGGTACCCAATTTACCTCAAGGTTCTGAATAAGTTGCATGAAGCCATGGGAACCCGCTTTGAACTTCAAGATGTTCTATCATCCACAGACGGATGGATGCACCGAAAAGAGTCAATCGATTCGGAGGATATGCTAAGAGCGTGTGCATTGGCTTATGCTACCTCTTGGGATAAGAGTTTGCCGTATGCCGAGTTTAGTTACAATAATAGTTACCAGGCTAGTTTACAGATGTCACCTTTGAGGCATCAGATGGTCGACTTCGCTGACGCCATTAAATCGAATGAGACCGCGAGCGCCATGTCTTCTGGCCCGATATTCTTCAAGAAGCCGAAGAGCGTATAGCCATGATTAGGAAAGGTTGAAGATAGCCCAATCACGCACAGAAGAGTTACGCCGACAACCGCCGGACTTGAGTTTTGAACCAGAGGACTATGTATACCTCAGAGTTACGCCTCTCAGGGGAGTTAAGAGGTTCCATGCCAAAGGGAAACTTGCACCCCGTTATGTTGGACCATTTAGGATTTTGAGCCGCAAAGGCGAAGTTGCTTACCAGCTAGAGTTGCCGCAGTCGTTAGCAGGAGTGCATGACGTGTTCCATGTGTCCCAGTTAAAGAAGTGTCTTCGAGTGCCAGATGAGCAAACGCCCTTGGAGTCAATTGAGCTGCAAGAAGATCTGACTTACAAGGAGCATCCCGTGAAGATTCTGGACACCATGGATCGAGAGACTAGGAATAAGTCAACCCGTTTCTGTAGAGTTCAGTGGAGCAACCATGCAGAGAGCGAAGCAACATGGGAACGAGAAGAGGATTTGAGGAAAGAGTTTCCGAACCTATTCTTTAGTAAGCCCTGAATCTCGGGGACGAGATTCTATTAAGGGGGGGAGGTTTGTAACACCCCAATTTTTGCTTTTCATGAAATTAAAATTTATTCTGCACATTTGAGAATTTTTGGAATTTTCTGGAATTTATTTGGATTTATTTGGATTTAATTTGAATTTATTCCATATTGAAATAATTAAAGAAATTAAATTTTCAAATAAAGTTTTTTTGGAAATATTTTATTTGAGTCCCAAATGCCCTAAAATATTTTCCAGAATTTTTCTGGAATTTTTCTGAGTATTTTGCTATTTTTCTTGAATTAAATGAATTACTGGGAATTATTTTAAATATTAAATCGCTGGAAAATCCAAGTCGGGTCAAGTATCGTTTCATCCGATCGACCCGAACCCGAGTCAGACTCGAGTCCGACCCGAGCCACGTGTTCCAGCCGAACCCTAATCGTGCGGGACCGTTGGATCAGGATCCAACGGTCGAGATTGAGCCGCACCGATCCAAACGGATCCGATCCGGATCCGATCTCGTCCGCGCCATCGTGACCGCTGATCATGCCACGCGGACGGCCCCACGTCATCGTCTCCAGCCCGAATTCCCCGCGGACTCCGTTCGCCGTCGCCGCCGTCTCGGACACGGACTCCAGGGCTATTTAATGCATGGAGCTGCCCCCGAGGTTCGCCTTTCCATGCTGAGCTCGTTGCCCTAGTCCACGCCTACAGAGAAACCCTAGAGCCGCCGCAATTTCTCACCGAAGCCAAAGAGCGCCGCCGCGAGTTCTTCGACCTTCGCCGCAAACCAGCCGTGCTCCGCCGCTTCGGTGGCCAGATTCGGAACCCCCGCGACGAGACGAACCTGGGCTCATACTTCATCTCGCCGGATCGCTTAACGCCGCTCGACGCCGTTTTCCTCGGTCCGGCCGCAAGAAGCCGCGACGCCATCGCTGTCCCCACGAGCTCGTGGACCGTCCGATCAAGATCCGGACGCCCCGATTGCGCCACGCCAGCCCCCGGTGAGAACCACGCGGCGATTCCCGAGATCCAATCCTAGCCGTTGGATCTAGATCTAACGGTCCAGACGACCACGCTCACCCCAAACGCGGCGCTATCAGATCCGGATCGGACCGTTGATTTTCAAATCAACGCCCGATCTGCCGCGTGTCGTCGAAGTTGGACCGCCGCGTCCACGCGACAGGGCGCTGATTCATCGACACGCGGGCCCAGGCGCGTGTCGGCCGACGCTGCCACACCGCACCATGGCGCCACGCCGACGCCATGGCGGCCCGCGACGTCACGCCGCCACCCCGTGTAGTGACGCTGGCCGATGACGCTACCGCGGTCCCACCGTGGCCGACGTGGCCGTGGACCGAGTCCACGGTGGACTAAGCCAAACCATGGACCACGCCCATGAACCTACCGACGCCGCAGACCAATCAGAGGTCGCCACGTGTCACAAATTGACGCAATAATTGATTTCCAAAAGAAAATGATTTAATAATTCGGTTAAATAATTGATTTGAATTTCAAAACTTCAAACGCTTATAACTTTTAAGTGCTTCAACTCCGATTTGAGTGATTCAAATTTCTAAATTTGTACAAAATTCAGATCTATCCAAATATGAATTTTATTTAATTTTTGGACTAAATTTTGTCTCTGTAATATTATTTAATTGATTATTTAAGCTTTAATAAATCATAACTTTTGCATTTTAACTCCGATTTGAACGATTCCGGTTCCTAAAAATCCAGAAAATTATGTTCTCTCTGTTTATGGATTTTATTTGGATGTTTGGACACTTTTGTCCACTGTTTTATTCGTTTGTTGCTATTTGCACGCCAGAACGCAGTAGACGTTGAAGTGCCAAGGATTCGAAGGAGAAGTGTTGACTCAGATTCAACTCAAGACCAAGAACAAGTACTCTTTGAAGGCAAGTTATGCTTTGACCATGTTGATCCTATTTTGAAATCTATTTTGGTTCAAATTATTGCATGCTAGTTCAATTAGAAAATACTTTATTTAAATATGGGAGATTAGATAAATACCAATTTGTTGTATGACACCTTGATTAATTAAATATGTGCCATGACCCCTTGTCACCCTAGTTGTGGTTTACTAGTTGGACATAATCAAATTGCCAACATGGGTTTTAGACCGTTGTAGTATATTGCTTAGACCTGCTACGTGCTCATGACATGATTTTGGACAATCAAATGTTAATATTGACTTAATGATATATTGAACCTGTTTTGGAAAGGTATCATGTGATGTTGATAGCACGTGGTGCATGGTAATCAACCTGGGTTTTGATAAATAGTTTTCGGTAGGGCATGTGGCAAGAATGATCAGGTGGGCCAGTGTGGCACTGGGGATGTTGATTTGGTTCTTCGGGTAGTCTTGCCCTGGTCACTCTAAGGAGTTAACCTTGCGAGCCTTTGAACTGAGTCATACTTGCAACCACATGGCTGGAATGGGACGGCCCTAGTTGACTAAGTCGCTAAGGACTCACTTGTGGAGCCTCAGGGTGTCAATTACACCGTTTGTGTGATTGTATGCGGGGAGCCGTGTCGTGGCTGTGGCCAGATACCCATCTAACGGTGTGTTGGTCCCATACTTCGCCTTGGTTAAGGGAAGGGATGGTGTAGAGCACGAACCGGAGAGGACCACCTGTGTTGTTTGAGGCTTCCGAAAGGCTTTGTTACGGGAACTCGCCTTTGTGGTGTTTGACTGTATCTTGTGGGTAAAGTGCATAACCTCTGCAGAGTGTAGAATCTATTCGAATAGCCGAGTCCGCGGTATTGGACATCGCTCGGGGATTACAGTCAAGGGTTAGACTTTCTGAAAATAACTTGGATTTGAAAGGTTGGTTTGGATTAAATAATGACGTTGATGGACATGTGGGTTAAGATGGGAAAAGATGTTTACCAAACTCCTTGAACAGCTTATTTATGATATACTTGTTTCTACCGCTTTGAATCTACTTATGATACTTGTCAAATGTCACATCGCAAATATACCTTGAGCTATTCCTTTGTACCAAGCCATGCATATAGTATATTAGCTTGCATTCTGTGCATGACTTGCCGAGTACCAAGTACTCACCCTTGCCACAATACAACACCGCTGAAGAGGAGACTACACCACTTTGGAGGAGGAGCTCCACGAGGAACCGCTCTACTTAGGAGCGAGCCCCGGTCGATTTACTGTGGTATCTCTGGATGGCGCCACGAGTTATCTTATTTTCCGCTGCTATTATTTCTCTTTTAATAAGTTCTGCCCTGCGAGGCGTATATTTGTAACTTAACCTTAAGGTCGGGTAACCAGTTTGATTATTTAATTAAAGTACTTTATTAGTATCGAGTGGTATGATTGTGATATTTACCGATGTTAAGACTGTGTGCACTAGCGCGTTCCTGGACTAGTGCTGAATACACAGAGGGTCCGGATTTGCAAATTCGGGGTCCCGACAAGTCGCAAGACAATGCCCCCTGTTGTTGATTGCCTTGTTGCTGATTTTGAGCGTTTGGGAGTCTCCTACTGCTTTGTGGGGACCGTGCAAGCTGAAACTCAATTGATCCTTGAGTCAGCGATTCCCGAGCGTGTGCGGGAGGCACAGCAGCATGATCGTTTGCTCCAGCTGGTGAGGAAACGCCTTGAGGATGGCAAGTCGGGAGACTTTACTGTTGATGATGCGGGAGTTTTGAGGTTTCAGGGCCGTCTGTGCGTGCCTCAGAAATCCCAAGTGAAAGAGGACATTCTGAAAGAAGCTCATCGCACCCCGTACACGGTCCATCCTAGGGAGACTAAGATGTACAGGGATTTGAAAAAGAGTTTCTGGTGGAAAAGGATGAGAGTGGATATTGCCAAGTATGTGGCGTCTTGTGGGATCTGTCAGAAGATCAAAGCTGAGCATAAGCGTCCCGCCGGTCTGTTGCAGCCCTTGGAGATTCCTGTGTGGCCATGGGATGACATCTCCATGGATTTCGTGGTTGGCTTACCTCGTACTCCACGAGGGAAGGATGCAGTTTGGGTTGTGGTGGACCGTCTCAGCAAGTCTGCACATTTCATTCCTATCCGCACTACCCATTCAGCGAGCGACTTGGCTCCCATCTATGTGCGGGAGATTGTGAGACTACATGGTGTACCCAAGACCATTATTTCTGATCGGGATGCGAAGTTCGTCTCCAAGTTCTGGGAGAGTCTGCAGAGTGCTCTGGGTACGCAGCTTCGCCTTAGCACCGCTTTTCACCCTCAGACAGATGGGCAGTCTGAGCGTACCATCCAGACTTTGGAGGACATGCTCAGGGCCTGTGTGATGGCGTGGAAAGGTAGCTGGGAGGATCATTTGCCTCTTGCAGAGTTTTCTTACAATAACAGCTATCATTCCAGCATCCGGGCTGCTCCTTTTGAGGTACTGTATGGCCGGAAGTGCAGATCGCCACTTTGTTGGGATGCCGTGGGCGAGAGAGCGGTTCTTGGACCAGATTTGGTTCAACAGACTGTTGATCGCATGTCGGAAGTTCGGCAGAACCTTCTCGCAGCACAGAGCAGACAGAAAAGCTATGCTGATGTGAGGCGGCGAGACTTGGAGTTTGAGGTGGGTGATAGCGTACTCTTGCGAGTATCTCCCACCAAGGGTGTGGTGCGTTTTGGCACCAAAGGAAAGCTCAGTCCGAGGTATGTTGGGCCTTTTCCTATCATCGCCCGAGTTGGTAGGCTGGCCTATCGTCTGGAGCTACCGGAATCCATGCAAGGTGTGCATAATGTGTTCCATGTATCGATGTTGAGGAAATACTTGCATGATCCAGAGTTGGTGGTTCCGTTGGAACCATTGGTGCTTGAGCAGGACCTCACCTTCGAGTCCCGTCCTGTGGAAATTCTGGGGACTTCGGATCGAGTGATGAAGAATAGGACGCTTAAGTTTGTCAAGGTCCTGTGGTCACATCAGACCGAGAGGGAAGCGACTTGGGAGCTGGAGTCTCGCATGCGCGAGAAGTATCCCGAGTTTTTCGCCTCAGGTATGTGATGTGAAAACCTAGCTATCTTCGGTTTTGCTGGGTTGCGTGTTGGTGCGTTTAGATTCGAGGTCGAATCCTGTGGAAGGGGGAAGAATGTGACACCACGGAGTGTCGTAACCTCTTTTAATGTGGTAATAAGGTTAAATACGGTATGAGATGTGGTAATAAGGTTAAAACTATAGGGATTGGAGGTTATTAACGTTTTCGGGCCGTTTTCGAGCCGTTTCCAGGGTTTTGGGCCTTAATGAGAGGTTGTCGGCTTTGGTGGGAGGGTTTGGGAAACCTTCTCGGACACGGAGTCCGTGTTGTGGGCTGGTGGGAGGGCTTCCCCTGCCCTTTATGTGCGCCCCCACCTCCCCTCATGCGCCCCCTCTCCTCCCCCCTAGCCCTAGCCCCCCCCCATAGCCCTAGCCCCCCATAGCCGTGCGCCCCCTCCACCCCTCCACCCCTCCACCTCTCCACCTCCCCACCTCTCCTCCATCCCCTTGCTGCCCTAGGGTGGTCTCCCCACCCCTACCACCTCGTGGATCCACCCGAGGAGCGAGGAGCGAGGAGCGAGGAGCGAGGCGCGAGGCGCGTGGAGCGAGGAGCGAGGAGATCGTGTGGAGTTCTCGTGCGTCCAACGAAGGTATGATCATGGGGCTCCTCGGGGATGTGCTAGATACTGTGATCAGAGAGTTTATCACGTTTTTAGATCAAGGGAGTTGCTGCCTTGGGGTAGATTTGATGGAAATTAGAGGTGTATCCACGTTTCTGGTTCGGGCAGATTGGGGACCCGAACTAGGGCGGACGTTTTCGCCAATTTAGATTTGGAATCTGGTCGTACGGACTTCTAGGAAGTTGTAGATAATTTCATTATCTTTCCGTACATATAAAGAAATTGAAATTCCGCCCAGCCGTTTGGAAGTTATGGCTATTTTACCGAGCGCTGTCAAATCTGTGACGAGATTGAGACAGTTCGTGTTCAACCTCAGATTAAACAACTTTAGAGTCCGAATCAGTATTTCCCTATAACTAGAAAAAGTTGGGAAATTTCCTAAGCTTCGCGACGGTGTACTCGTTTAATCGATTTGTTGTCCCATAACTCAAGTTATGGCCTTTGCAAGGCTGCTGTCCCGCCGGGACAGAACCTCCGTTTTAGGTTTTGCGAGTAGTGGGCAATGTCGGGTGAGATGGGGGTTTGTGTTCTGTTTTGTGGGAATTATTGAGAGTGTGTGATGCCATTGTGCAGGTGGTGTGACACCGGGAGTGCCCTCTACTTCCCACAATACCGTCGCCCACGGTTGAGGCAAGTGTGTTGTAATGAATAACGGATCGTAGATTGCTTGTGAGATTAGATGAAAATCTGAATACATGCTATGATTACTTGCCATGCATACTATTTTCCAATGATATATTGAGTATGATTATCATGATTCGATGCCATGTGTTAATATTTGTCATGATGAGATGCCATATGTTTATGTACATGTGAAATATGATAATTGGCATCGTTGCATGCATTACATGAGAAAGGGCGAGGGCGGTGAGAAAGTTATGACTAGTCCGGAACGCCATTGAGTAAGACCTACATCGTGATTCCATTCACGTGGTGAATGGAAGCGAGGAGTAGGCACCCTCCATCTTCGGGATGGAAGGGGGGAGAGGGTGCACACCGACGGGTGTGTACTCAACCATACCGGTATGAGTTTCCAAGGAGATGTGAGCATTGCATTGCATTCATGCATAGTGATGATGATGGTATTATGTGTTCAAAGATTGAGATGCTATATGAGTTGTAGTGTAATATTGTCTTGTCATTGCTCTTATTATCCATTGCAATATGCTTGCTGAGTTTCGAACTCACGCTTGTGTTTTCTTGTTGATTTAGGTACCATGAGAACGGCATGCGGGAAAGGGTAATAGTCACACGCCCACACGTAGCTTCACCATAATGTTTCCCCCAAGTCATTCTAATAGTTTGATAATAAATTGCGTGTGATGATCGTTGATTTAAGTCTTAGCTTGTTTATGAGAGATTTATTGTTCTACGACACTTGGAGACTTTGAGTGCTTGATGTTAGTCTTATATTGTCGTTAAGACTCTATTTATAGCTGTTTTAGATGTCTCTCATATTGCTTTATAATGCTATATTATTGTTGCTCCTTAAATTCATGATTAAACAAAGGAGGTGCTGCCGAAATTTCGGTTTTTAGCCTATGCGCCTTTGCTGGAATTTTGTGTTAAATGTGGTATTTAGTTGTTATGTAGCTTATGTTTGGTAGCATTCGGGCATATTAAATGCCGGGGTGTTACAGTATATAGTTGAGGAAATTAAGAATGGTGCATGAAAATCATAGCATTTAGGATCTTCAAATTGCAATAGTTATCTGGGAAAAAGAAGAATTTTAAATTCATTTGCGAATTAAAACAATATAAAAAATATAAATGGCTTTACAGAAAATATAAAATGAGTTCAAGATTCGAGAAAAATTTTAAAAATTTTTGTGAAAAAGTTTTCAAAAAAAGTTTTGAAAATTTTAGCAAAGCTATCGTGAAATTATGCTTGCATTAATATTTAGGTTTTGGTTCCATCGATTGATGAAGAATTTTGAATCTAGATTTTCATTGACTAATTATTTTAGTAGGTTGCAAAAACTTGTCGAGGATGAATACCGGAGCAAATAATCATTTTATGGAAAAATATGTAATGAAATATAGTCCTTTAATGTATATTATGAAATAAAATCATTTTAAAAATATAGTTGTCTTGATTTGGATTTTGGGAAATGTTGAACAATTCATTATCGGAAAAATGAGCTAAAAGTTACCTTGATGTAATATAATGTAGATGGACCGCGATGGATGTACATGGACCGACGCTCCGGAGTTCTTGCGGGGTTTGCAAGATTTTCTTCAGGCGGCCGATGCATACACGACGTCAGGCCTACATATCTTGTCCATGCATAGACTGCAAGAATGAGAAGGAGTGGGCAAACTCCAGCCACCTTCACTTCCATTTGCTCACAAGAGGTTTCATGACAAACTATACCTGTTGGACCAAGCATGGTGAAGAAGAGATTATACAAGAAGACGGTGAACAAGAAGAGGCGAACAATATCTTAGACGCTGGCCAACCCGGCTCTTGCGAAGATACATTTGGGGAGTTTGGCAATGATGACCTAGACCAGATGCTGCTTGATGGAGAGGGAGAATATATCGATGAAAGACATTACGAAAAGTTTCAGCGCCTATGGAAGGACCACAGAACACTGTTGTACCCAAACTGCCAACAGGGCCATAAAAAGTTGCGTACTACACTAGAACTGATGCAATGGAAGGCAACCAATGGATTGTCTGATAAGGGATTCGACGAGTTGTTATGCCTCATCAAGAAGTTACTTCCAGAGGGGAACACACTGCCCAAAACTACGTACAATGCCAAACAAGTTGTCTGCCCTTTGGGGTTGGAGGTACAGAAGATACATGCATATCGTAACGATTGTATCCTTTATCGCAATGAGTACGAGGATTTGGATGCTTGTCTGGTGTGCAAAACTTCACGGTATAAGACCAGGCGTGATGACCCAGGTAAGGTAGAGGGGCAGCGTAAAAAGAAGAGGCCCCCTGCTAAGGTGGTGTGGTATTTCCCTATAATACCCCGGTTGAAGCGTTTATTTGTGAACAAAGCGCATGCTCAGATGATGCGCTGGCACAAAGAAGAGCGTAAGGACGACAGAAGGCTAAGACACCCTGCTGATGGATCCCAGTGGAGGAAAGTCAATAGAACATACACGGACTTTGCTGAGGATGCAAGGAACATAAGGTTTGGGTTGAATACAGATGGGATGAACCCGTATGGCGAGATGAGCAGCAGTCACAGCACTTGGCCCGTGACTCTATGTATCTACAACCTTCCTCCTTGGCTGTGTATGAAGTGGAAGTACATTATGATGCCGTTGCTTATCCAAGGCCCGAAGCAACCTGGAAATGACATCGATGTTTACCTCAAACCGTTGGTTGAAGATCTGCTAACATTGTGGAACGATGGTGTACGTGTATGGGATGAGTACAAAAGAGAGCACTTCATTTTACGTGCATTGCTATTTGTAACCATCAACGACTGGCCTGCACTTGGTAACCTATCGGGCCTATCCATCAAAGGATATAAAGCCTGCATCCACTGCTTAGAGGAAACAGACAGCAAGTACCTAAAAAACTCTCAAAATGTTGTGTACATGGGCCACCGTAGATTCCTCCATACGAAGGACCTGTTAAGGAGGAAGGGTGAGAATTTTGATGGGACGGAAGAGAAACGTAAGAAGCCCCCACATCGCAGTGGGGCTCTTGTATTTTCTTTGGTAAACGATTTGAAAGTAGTATTTGGAAAAGGTCCAGGTAGCAAACCTGTCCCGAGAGAACAAGGTCACACAAAGCCCATTTGGAAGAAGAAGTCAATATTTTGGGACTTACCTTACTGGAAAGACTTAGAGGTTCGCCACTCACTGGATTTCATGCATATCACAAAGAATGTCTGCGTGAACCTGCTAGGCTTCCTAGATATGTATGGCAAATCAAAAGATACACTTCAAGCACGAAAGGACCTACAGTTGCTGGGAATCAGGAACGACCTACATCCGAAAATGAGAGCGGAAGGACAGCATTACCTCCACCCCGCGAGCTACACTCTGAGCAAGGAAGAGAAAAAAAATATGATTAAGTTCTTGAACAGTGTGAAGGTCCCTTCTGGATACTCCTCGAACATAAGGAGACTCATAAACACAAAAGAGAATAAAATCGTACACATAAAATCCCATGATTGTCACGTGTTGATGACACAGTTGCTCCCAGTAGCGGTGCGAGGTATTCTGCCGGACTGGGTACGAGGGACAATCATAAAGTTGTGCTCGTTCTTCAATGCGGTGTCACAGAAGGTCATCGAGCCGAATAAGTTATCTAATCTGCATGATGACATGGTCAATAGTCTGGTTAGCCTTGAGATGATCTTCCCTCCATCATTCTTTGATATTATGGTCCATCTCATGGTCCACATTGTTAAAGAGATACAAATTCTCGGACCTGTGTTCCTCCACAATATGTTCCCTTTCGAGAGGTACATGGGCATCCTAAAGAAGTATGTTCGTAACCGGTCTCGTCCAAAAGGCTGCATTGCGCAGGGTGTCGGCACAGAGGAGGTGATCGAGTTTTGTGTTAATTACATTGATGATCTGAATCCGATTGGCGTTCCTGTATCCCGCCATGAGGGGAGGCTACAGGGAAAAGGGACTTTAGGGAGAAAAGAATCCTATAGCGACAATCTACTTTCATTTAAACAAGCACATTTCACAGTATTGAAACAAGCAACTGTAGTGGCTTCATACATGTATGATTACGAGATGAGTCTACACGCCCAATACCCAGAGAAGTCAGATAAGTGGATCGCAGTCGAGCAAATGGATCATTTCGACGGTTGGTTACAAAAGCAACTGTTGGGCAACCAGACAGATGATGAACAGTTGAAACTCTTGGCTCGGGGACCATCCACAACAGTCATATCATTCCAAGGGTATGAGATAAATGGGTACACATTTTACACAATGACCCGTGATAGCAAGAGCACCAACCAAAAGCAAGGCGTCAGTATAGATGCCTTGGACAAAAATGGAAAGATGGATACCTATTATGGTTTCATACAGAGATTTGGGAGCTCGAGTACGGACCTTTAAAAGTCCTCTGTTTCGGTGCCAATGGGTCAAAGCGGCAGCCGTGGAGATCGATGAGTGCAGTATGACAACTGTGGACCTCAAGCAAGTGGCCTATAGGGATGAACCATTCGTGCTCACTAATGATGTGACACAAGTATTCTATGTGATGGACATGGACAAAGAAATGTAAAAGCAGAAGGACAAGCCTACTAAAAGGAAGAGGCAGCATAATAAATCTACCGAAAACATAAATCAAAATGAGATGACTAGCAGTAGCGATCAACCAAGGCGCCACGTGGTTCTTTCAGGTAAAAGAAGGATTGTCGGAGTTGAGGGCGTCACGGACGAAGAAGAGTATAATCAATTCGACGAGCTGCCTCCTTTCACAGTGCACGTAGACATTAGTGACCTGAATGATACAGAGGACTCTCCTTACGTACGCCGCGATCATAATGAAGGGTCGCTTGTAAAAACAAAGTATGTTAGCAAATAAGTCCAACCTTATTTTATTTTTTGTAAATCATTTTAGTGTGGAATAATAATTGAATTTATGTAACAAGGTGAAAATTTGCATTGGAATTATAAGAGTGCAAAAATTACTTTATTTTTTATATTTTTAATTTATATTAATAACCTTATTTTTTTAATATATTTTTAATTTATAAACTAATATTCTAAAGAATATATAGATTTTCAATATTATTGTTGAATTGTAGAAACTATAAAAGTAATTTATAAATGACTAGTAATATTATATTTAATTCTAATCAGTACCGGTTGGTGTATTTAACCCGTACTGATGCGATCTAATCAGTACCGGTTGGATACACCAACCGGTACTGACAGCTCCTAAGTTTTCCTTCTTGAGTCATATGGGGCACCATCAGTCCCGGTTGGTCTATCCAACCGGTATTGATGTGTATATCAATCCCGGTTGGTTACACCAACCGGGACTGATGGTGCCCATATAAACCTCGCTGCCGCCATTTCTTCCCCACTTTGGTGCTCCTCCCGCCCATTTTATCCCATTTCCTCCTCCTGACGCGCATCGCCGCCTCCAGAGCCTGTGCCGGCGTCGACCGCCCTCCCGGAGCTCGCCCAACCGCGCCGCCGTCCCGGAGCTCGCCCCCCCCGACCGCGCCGCCCTCCGAGCTTCGCCTGCCGCTGCCGCGCCCCGAGCTCGCCCCGATCGCGCCGCCCTCCGGAGCTCGCCCGACCGCTGCCGCCCCGAGCTCGCTTCGACGACGCCGCCCTCCGGAGCTCGCCCGGACCACGCCGCTGTCGTGGATCCCCCCAAGCAGCCGCCCTCCGAGCTCGCCGACAGCCCGCCGTCCGTAGCTCGCCTCGACCGCTGCCGCCCCGAGCCTCCCACGCCGCCGCCCCTACGCCCGAATTCGTGGAGGTTATAGCTCGCTGCAGCCTTGCTCCTTGTGATCTTGCTCCTTGTGATTCATGTTGGATTTGCTAATCGGAGGAAAATGTGTAGTATTTCATTTCTATTTCTGTTGTGATCTTGTTCATGTGAATATTGAATGAATGCTAACATGATGTTGTACTGATCAATTAGACATTAGCTAGTATTGTTTCAGCAATTAGAGCAATTAGACCATTACATTGTCACTTTGCCAGATTGCAACGTTCCCGCCAAAGGTGAAAACTGTAGTAACCTTACCCATTTGGCACATGTTCATGTGAATATTACTGCAAAATGTAATATATTTTAATTGGCACCTGTATAGAATCGAAACTTGTTGGTATATGTTGCAAACATAATATATTTGCAATGTCAGGCCTTGTACGCAAAATGATGTAAGTTTCAGTTGCAGTATATGTGAGATGTGTCAGATGAGTAATTATATGTCAAATGTTATGTATATGTGAGATGTGTCAGTATATGTGAAATGTGAAATGTATAAGTAGAGTTGGTCTAATCAGCATTTGTTCCTCGCCGTCTTCCACGCCGTGAATTTTCAGTGCCTTCTTCTAGCCTAAGAAACAACGATGGACGGCGAATCATTTGATCAAGAAGAATTTATGACAAATTTGATTGCGGGAGATGGTGGTTATGAGGCCGCAGAGCACGATGAGGCCGCAGAGGTAACAATCAATCACGTTAATGATTGTCGATTTCACTATCATGCTAAGCCAACATTTTGACCCGTTCATGATTGTACCATGCTTTCAGATCGATCAACCAAGCGGGCAATCACGATAGCGAGGTCAAACCAAGAAGCCGAAGGCAAGATTTGTTGTCACTGAAGTCAACGAGAACGGCCAACCTCAGAAACCCTTGACGGTGATTGGGCCGTTCAATTCGGCATGCGGCGTCCACGTTAGGGACCACGTGCCCATTAGCATAGCAAAATGGGATCAGGTTCCTGAAGATACGAAAAACATGCTTTGGAACGATGTCAGAGAGACATTCACCTTCCCCCAAGGGACCGAAGAGAAGGTGAAGAGTTACACTCTCAAGAAGATGGCCATCGCATTCCAAACTTATAAAAAGAAGTTGAACATAGAGTATATCAAGGAGAATCGAACGCCCGACTTCAACAAGTTCCCGAAGTTGAAAGATCACCTTTGGGAAGCGTTAAGTGAACTACAAGACTTCGGAGGAAGGTCAAAGTTTGAGTGAGAAGAACAAGCTGAATGCACAGAAGAAGAATTAACACCACCGACTCGGCCCTAGTGGTTACCGCCAAGCAATACCCAAATGGGAGAAGAGGGAGCATGACCTGCTAGCGAAGGGTGTCACACTCGCAACAATGGAATGGCCTGACAGAGCAAAGCATTGGTTCTATGCTCACAGTGGTGGCCTCGATGATAGCGGCAATGCGGTGTTTGGGGAGGTGCTGAGAGATGTGGCCAGAAGGCTTGTGCAGTCCATCGAGGAGACTTCCCAAGGTAGCTTCGTGCCAAACAGGGAGAATGATGAGCTAACAAGGGCTCTACAAAACCCGGAGCACCCTGGACGTACACGAGGCATTGGCGTTGTCCCGTGGAAGGTTGGTTTCGCTCAGGACGCCGAGACCTATAGGAGTCGGATGAGAAGCAAGGCTCGACATGCACAACAATTTAGTGCGCTTGAAGAACGCATGACTCAGATAGAGGAATAGTTAGCACAGAGCCAACAGCGGGAGACGTGCCAGGAACCTCCCAGCAATCCTAACATCATCAGCCCCACCGGCAATCTGAGCATTGCGCTTAGGTGCCGAAGCCGGCAGACTTGGACAGGTATCCCGTAGATGACATCAGGCAGCAGACACCTTGTGAGCTGCATGTCGGGGCGCGAAACCTCTCCTTGAAGGCGGCGCATGGCATGGTTCACCCAGTGGAGCCAGGGCAGCTCATCCATGGCCAACAGATACCGTCAAACTACTCCAAGGTCTCGGTGGAGGAGGTTTGCCCAGGGTACGAGGACCTTGAGCTCGAAATTCCCGGAGGTGACGGGAGTACGAAGCTAGGAGAGGCGGTACACACTTTCATCCTATGGCGCAAACGGCACATAATTTTTCGAGATAACATGGATGTGTCCTCTCTGCGAAGAAGCCCGACTCCTACACCACTTCCCGCACACCCAAGCCCAAGAAGAAGCCCGACTCCTACACCACCTCCCGCGCACATAAGCCCTAGGAGAAGCCCATCTCCTCCCAAGAATGCGCCGACTTCTACACCACCTCCCGTGCACTTAAGCCCCACAAGAAGACCGTCTCCTCCCAAGAAGGCGCCGACCAAAGGAAACAAGCCAGCTCAGCCAGCAGCTCCCAAGAAGACGAGGTCCTCCACCCAATCCAAGAAGGCGTCCACTTTCGGCCGGGCGTACGATATGACCGACGAGGAGACCAATAAGATTGTACAAGGTGAGGTAATTGAATTTTTTAGACCCAAGTCACCAAAGAAGAAGGTTCAACCTGGCACGAAAGAATTTCACAAAGGCTTGACGACTATTACAAATTTGAAGGATCAAAAAGAAATGCCTCGCCAATCAAACTACGAGCGCACATTGCGAAAGGAATGCCACAAGAAGATGACAACAGAGGAGAAGGAGAAGGAGAAGGCTAAGGCGATGCTACAATTCTTTGATGAAACTGGCCTTGACCCAACTCAAATATTAGGCACAGCAGAAATTGAGTATGCCCAAGTAAGATGGCCATTTACATTGGGTGGATCATTGGTCAGGCGTGAGGAGCTGCTCCACCTAACGACAAAGATGCGGCAATTCCATGAATGGTACTTGGACGCGACCAAGCATGGTCTACAGTTGTTTGCTGTCAGGTACAAGGATCAAGATTTTTTTCACGGTGACGGTGAATTTTTTATCGAATGGCACGTCATGTATGATCTATACCAGACAGACGCCCTCAGCGCGTCCTTGGTGGGTTGCTGGACTCTGTAAGTGTCTTATTTACAAAAAAAACCATCGTGCGTGCCCTTGTAGAGTACGGACCTTGCAAGCCTAACTAATTTCTTCTTGTGTAGCATGGAGATACAAAGATGCCGAAGGGATCAAATTTTTGACATAGGATTCATGGACCCATTAGTTATCAACGAGACAACCGTTACATACAGCCCAAGCGAAACACAGACTAACGTATACAATGCGCTAATGGGACATCAATATAAGTCAAGGATATATCTACCCTACGCACATGAGTATGTGTTTTCGTACCGCCTTGTTCTACTCCTTTTTCATAACACTATGTTAGAACTAATTAGTTATCTATGTTGACATGTGTACAGTTTTCACTGGATTCTTATTATGATCGAGCTAGATCATAGTCGGATCACAATTATGGACTCGAGAAGGAAACCGCTTCAAACGTATCAAACCTTCATCGATTTGCTCGACCGGTATTAATTCTTGTTCCTTTCATTATTGTATTACTTCTATTTCCTTCCATTTGAAACAAATTCTAATCATGTACAATTGGTAATCACATGTGTAGTGCATTCGCACAGTTTCGTGCTAAAAATAGGGGCGCATTCAAGGAGAAATTTGAAATTACAACAGCCTCTCAAGTACGTATATCATAATGCTAGCTTTTTGGTTACTTAAGTTAATTTCCTTGCATTCATTTCACGCTTTCAACTTTTTCAACCGCAGATCTTGAGTCAGTCGGCGGGCAACAATTTATGCGGTTACTATGTATGTGAGTTTTTGCACACCCAAACCGGAGCCGCTGACCGCATGCTAAAAGGCGACAAAGGGGTGAGTAAATATAATTACAACCTTTAACGATGTATATTACTCCTTACATCTTGTACAAATTCAAGGATTGATTTGTTAATGACTTAACGGCAGGTGCCTCAATATTTGGCGGAACAAGGTTCGGAACTCTCGCCGGCGCGAGTGAGAGCAATTCAAGAACAACTCGTTGGCTTCATTTACTATGAGGTTGTAAATCCAAAAGGCGAGTTCCACGAACCAAATTTGAACAGGTGGGGCCCTTCGATAAGGACCGGTGAACTGTCATTCTCGACATCTACAGCTAGCAAGAGCGATGCACGTAAAAAATCCCAATGAACAGAAGGAAAAGAAATACTGGAGTTGTAATTAAAGTTGTGTACATATTGTAGTACATTATATGTAATTAAATTTGTTAATGAATGTACAGTGATTTTATTATCAGGAAAATGTGCATGATTGATTATATGTGTTTTAATTCGTTGTGATTTAACACACACATGAAGTCACCGTGATTTGATTATATATATATTGTAGTATATTATATATAATAGCCAGTATTGGACACACACATATTTACATATATATTATATACAACCCATCAGTATGGGTTAGATAAAACAACCGGTACTGATGAGGGCCTCATCAGAACCGGTTGGGGACACCAACCGGTACTGATAAGGTCCACAGGGTCTCACGCTGCGCTGCCACGTGTGACTACCAACCGGTACTGATACTCTATCAGTATCGGGTGAGGGAACCGGGACTGATGCCCTTGAGCATCAGTCCCGGATGGTCTGTACCGGTTCAAAAACCGGTACTAAAGGCTCTTTTAAACCGGTACTAAATACCCTTTCCGTAGTAGTGTAAAAATAGAGGTACCACTTCTGGACCATTTTTAGGTATTTGCCAAAATTTTGACCAATTTGATAAGTTTGCCAATCCTAGCAATTTTAATACCGTTTAAGCATGGCTAAGCATCAACTACTTTGTTAAGTCTACAATTTCCACAATATACCACCCGTGGATAGTATTACTAGAGTGACAACAATAAGGGTATCAATTTTGACATGGCAGGATCAATGCAACAACCGCCATATAGTTATCAACTTTACAAACATAGAAATTTTACCAAATTTACGTGCATCCATAATAATTTTAAAAACAACATACATAACAGTAAATTATAGTGTCAACATAGTCAAGGGGTGCTTGCCTTGCGCATTAAACTTTTGGTCTTGCTTTGGATGAACTTATCAGACTTTTGTAATGTTGGTATCTAATCGGTAAAATCCAAATGACACAAATAAGATCCAAATAAATTATAACAGTGAACAAATTAAAATATTTTTTGAATAACATGAAATATCATGAGTTTACAAAAATGTATAAATAAATTTCACTTAATTTGGAGTCCTTATGCAAAAGTAATGAATATTTGAATTTTATTCAGTTCGAAAAATGCCAAAAAGGAAAACATTGTGCACGAATTTCATTTTAATTTCTATTTTTTCGTTATGAAGGAAAAAAAAACTAGATTTATTGTGTCATTAGGGCATGTACAGTGGTATAGACAACAGCTGTCTATAATGCATCTCCACATCATCTATAGACAGCATTAAAAACAACTCATACAATGGATCGTCTATATAGCTGTCTACAATGATCTCTCATTCAATTAACAGGCTGTCTATACAATGGTACACAACATGTGAAGCTGTCTATAAGACTGTCTATTAAATAGTAGACAGCAGCTTTCTCTCTCCTTTTTCTCTCTCCTCCATGTCACTTAAAATCCTACATGACATCTCTTATACACAGCTGACTGTGACCATTGTACATGCCGTTAGATAGACAAGTCACAAGTGGGGCCGGGTGCATGCGGATAAGTCCACGGGCGTGTCTACAGCGCTGGCGGGTCTCACATGTCAGCTACTCTGAATTTGGAAACAATTAAGATTAATTAAACTACCGGTTCCATATGCCAGTGACTCATTAGTTTAACCTAGTTTAATTAGAGCTAAACTAATCCTCCAGGTACGATACCTGTTAGGGACAGGGAAACAGAGGGGCTCGACGATGGCCATGGCCGAGCTTGTCGAGCTCGCCTGTGGCGGAGTGGCAACGAAGCGGACTCAGAAAGTAGCAAAATGGATAGGCATGACTAACGTGAAGCTATCGGCAGTCACGGCGGTGTCTGAGGTTGTCCAGCGCGGTGGCACCACGGCGAGAGGCAGCGAGGCTGGCTCGGGCTGCGATGACTCCCGCGAGGGAAGTGTTCGTGTTCTCCTGCCCAGGAACTTAGCGCGCTTGGCTTAGGGATCCTACGTGAAGCTACAGGGCTTGGCACGGAGACCAATAGTCACTGGTGTCATGCCAGTGACATGCAGCCGCGGTGATGCCATGGGTGGCTACAGCAAAGTCTAGGCATGGGCAACTAAACTAAAAATCGAGCTAGCACAGTGGTTGCCGGTGACGAAAATGGTCGGAGGTCATGCAACGACTGCCAACAGGGGCAGATAAAGATCAAAGTCTAGATCACAGCATAAAGGCAATTCTAATAGATCAAGGTCTAGATCTAAGTCAAGAGGACGTAAATCCAACAATTTTTGCCGTTATTGCAAGAATTATGATCATGATATTTTCAATTGTTACAAGCTAAAAAATAAGACAGATAAAGATAAAATGACACAATCTGAGAAACCTGCTGAGGCTAGTCTTGTTCAAAATGAATCTGATGGTGAGGCTGTAATTATCACTTCCAACTTGAAGAATCGAACTGCTTGGATTATTGATTCAGCCTGCACTTTTCATATTTGTCCATTTAAAGAGTGGTTCTTTACTTATGATTCTGTTGGTAGTGGTGATGTTGTGACTGCTGATGAGTCTCCACTTGAAATTGTTGGCATCGGTTCTATTCAAATTAAAACTCATGATGGCACTATTAGAACCCTCACAAATGTTCGTCATGTTCTCAGAATGAAAAGAAATCTTATTTCTTTAGGCACTATTGAATCTTTGGGTTATAAGTATACCGGTGAAAATGGTGTTCTTAAGATTTTTAAAGGCAATCTTGTTGTCATGAAAGCCAATCAAATCCAATAGTCTTTATTACATGCAAAGTTCCACAGTTACAAGTTCTGTAGCTGTTTCAACGATTGCATCAAATCCTCACATCACCAAGCCTTGGTATATGCACTTGGGTCACATGAGTGAGAAAGGTATGTATCTTTTATGCAAGAAAGAACATTTAGATGATATTGGCAAACTTGATTTCTGCGAATATTATGCTTTTGACAAACAAAAGAGGGTCAGTTTTTCTATTTCAACTTATCAGTCCAAAGGAATTCTTGATTATGTCCATTCTGATCTTTGGGGTCCTTCTAAATTTCTTTCTATTGGAGGATGTAGCTATATGATTACCTTTATTGACAATTTTTCTCGCAAAGTTTGGGTTTACTTCTTGAAACATAAAAATGAAGCTTTTGCAGTGTTCAATAATTAGAAAGCTTTGGTTGAAAATCAAACTGGCAAAAAAATCAAGAAATTTAGAACTAATAATAGATTGGAATTTTGTAGTGGTGAGTTTAATCAGTTTTGTGCTAATCATAGTATTGTAAGACATTTGATAGTTCCAGGTAAACCTCAGCAAAATGGTGTGGCAGAGCATATGAATCATACTCTTCTGAAAAGAGCCCGTTGCATGCTTTCAAATGCAGGTTTATAGGACAAGCGTGCATTGTGGGCTGAGACTGTTTCCACAGCCTCTTACTTGATTAATCGCTCTCCAAATTCAGCCATTGATTTTAAGATTCCAGAAGAGGTTTGGTCAGGTAAACCAGTTGATTATTCAAACTTGAAAATATTTGGTTGTCCTGCTTATGCTCATGTGAGTGATGGAAAATTAGAGCCTAGAGCAAGAAAATGCATATTTGTTGGGTATGGTTCTGGTGTCAAAGGATATCGTTTGTGATGTTCTGATGCTCGCAAATTATTCATTAGTCGTGATGTTACTTTTCATGAAGATGCTTTACTTTCATCTGGTAGTGATAGTAATGGTTGTTCATCCACATATGAATCTGAAATTTCAACCACAACTGAATTTGAAATTCCTGAAGTTGCTACAAAAAATGCAGAATTTGAGGTAGTCTTACCTACCATTGATAATGATTCATCTAGTGGTTCTAATTTACAACCAATTTCAGCACCTAGTGGTTCTACTTCACAGCCAGTCTCAGCATCTCCTAGTACTAATGATCATTCTATTGCTAGAGATAGAAATGAAGAAATATTCAATTGCCTGCTAAATATCGTGACACTGATGATATGGAATGTTATGCTCTTCTTGCTGCTCAAGATATTTGTGATACATTTGAACCTTCTTCTTATTCTGAAGGTATCTCATGTGAAAATTCTTCTAAGTGGTTGACAGCTATGAATGAAGAAATTTGGAGCTTTCATAAGAACAAAACATGGGATTTTGTTGAGCTTCTAAAAGGTAAAAAACCTTTAAAATGCAAATGGATTTATAAGAAGAATGATGGTATTGCTGGAATTGAACCTGCAAGATGGAAAACCCGTTTAGTGGTAAAAGGTTTCGACCAAAGGGAAGGTATTGACTTCAATGAAGTTTTCTCTCCTATTGTTCGCCACTCTTCAATTCAGGTTATGCTTGCTTTTGTTGCTTTATTTGACTTGGAATTAGAGCAACTTGATCTTAAAACTGCCTTCTTACATGGAGATTTAGAAGAAGAGATTTTTATGACACAACCTGAGTGTTTTGCTACTCCTGGAAAGGAGAATTTAGTTTGTCATTTGAAAAAGTCTCTATATGGTTTAAAACAAGCTCCAAGGCAGTGGTATAAAAGGTTTGATTCTTTTATGATTGCACAATAGTATTCTCGCAGCAATTATGATAACTGTGTTTACTTGAAATAGTTTCCAAGTGGTTCGTTTATTTATTTGCTGCTTTATGTTGATGATATGCTCATTGTTTCTCATGACAAATTACTGGTCAAACAGTTAAAGGCTCAACTTAGTCATAAATTTGAGATGAAAGATCTTGGTCCAGCAAAGAAAATTCTTGGGATAGAAATTCAACATGATCGCAAAGCTGGTACATTATTTCTATCTTAGAAAAATTACATTGAGAAGGTACTTGGCAGATTTAATCTCAGTGATTGCAAACCTGTTTATACACCTTTTGCCTCTCACTTTAAATTATCTTCAAGTCAGTGTCCTACTAATGAAGAAGACAAAGACTATATGTCTCATGTTCCTTACTCTAGTGCAGTTAGTAATCTTATGTATGCTATGATTTGCACCAGACCAGATTTGGCTCATTATGTTAGTGTTGTTAGCAGATTTATGCACAATCCTGGCAAAGAGCATTGGAATGCAGTTAAGTGGATTCTTCGTTACTTGAAAGGCACTTCTAACTTTGGCTTGATGTTTGATAAGAATAAAGTGAAAACAACAGATGTTCTTGGGTTTGTGGATTCTGATTATGCTGGTGATCTTGATAAACGAAGATCAATTTCTAGCTATATTTTCTCTTTGTGTGGTTCTGCAGTAAGTTGGAAAGCATCCTTACAGCCTATTGCCGCTCTTTCTACTACTGAAGCGGAATATATTTCAGCTACTGAAGGCATTAAGGAAGCTATTTGGTTGTGAGGTCTGGTTTCTAAACTTGGCATTAAATAGGACTCTTACTATTTATTGTGATAGCCAGAGTGCTATTTGTTTAACCAAGAATGATATGTATCATGCCAAGACTAAGCACATTGATATCAAGTACCACTTTATTCGCGGCATTGTTGCTGAAGGACATATTGTTGTGGGAAAGATACACACTAATGATAATCCTGCAGACATGCTCACCAAGCCTCTCTCTAATACCAATTTCAAGCATTGTCTTGACTTGGTTGGCATTCATGGTGCTTAATTGCCCTTCGGGGTTTCTTGGAGACAAATTTTCATTATGGATTTTGAGTCAAGGGGAGGTTTGTTAGAGATATGCCTCAAGTATCCTAACCAACTAGGAGTCCTTGTCACCTACATCTCGGACTCTATACTAGCTATATAAGCCAACCCCATGTACTTGTACAATTGAACCATTATAGTGATCTTTGTCTCCCGTTGTTTTTTACCCGCAAGTGTTTTCCATGTTAAATATTGTGTTCCACCTTCTCTGTGCGTGTGCATGCGATTTATTCCTAATCCTAACCCTAACAAGCACTCTCCCGTGGTTTTTTACCCGCAAGGGTTTTCCACGTTAAATATTGTATTCCACCTTCTCTGTGCGTGTGTATGCGATCTATTCCTAACCCTAAACCTAACAAGTACACAATATTTAACGTGAAAAACCCTTGCTGGTAAAAAACCACAGGAAACAAAGATCACTATAATGGTTCAATTGTACAAGTACAAGTAGATAATCCAATG